>OY728129.1:917192728-919692728 GCA_963277665.1 Viscum album
GCCATATATGAGTATACTCATGAAAGTGAAAGGTTTTTTCATACACAACCATGAGTGAAGATTATAAATGTGTATAAAAACTGTCCATGTACTGTGCGATGTAATAATATGCCAAAAAGATTAAAATTGTCACATGAAAAATCCAACCTCACATTACACACATCAGCTACAAAATCAGGATATCAAGCATCAAATATCTGCCATGAAAATCCATCTTCTGGGTGAACCAAATCATCATTAGTCTTCTTTCTATAGGTATCATGCCATCACATTTTTATTGATATTTCATCAGACATAAAAATATTATGGAGTTTGGGGATCAATGGAAACTAACACATTACTTTATATGGCATACGAGACGGTGTTCCATCAGATTTTGGATTCTAGCAGGATGTGCCACATTTTATACAATCATTTCGTTCCGCAGTTTCCTCCCAGAATAAACTGCAATCTTTCGGGCAAGCAAGAATTTTGTTTCTTGAAAATCCAAGTTCCTCAACTAACTTTCATGCCATACAGTGGTTTGAGGGAATATCTGCATCATCTGGAAGTAAGTCCTTTAAGAAGGTAAGAATGTAATCAATGGCAGTATTATAAATCCTATAATAGTTTTCCCATGAAACAATCGGATTAAAAATTCCAGCTTTTTAATTTTACCACATTTTCGATATACTAGAGTCATGGCAGCATCATTAAATTTTTTCACCCTGACAACATCATCATTTTCATTAGACGCATCATATCTACTCATATCAAAATACCCATGGGACAAAATTATTTCTTTTTTATGATGATGAATAAACAGAAACCGGTCATATAACAAATTCTCCAATCCAATCCTCTCATTTGGATCATCAGAAATTTGATATTTCATTTTCTCCCCATTGTGAAACCACATAGAGTAGTTTTCTTGAAAACCATATTTGGTTATGTGGTAGCTGACTTCTTCATGGCTCAACCAATGTCTTCCAACACAATTGTAACTGGGGTAGTGTATGTGACCACTATTTGAAGCATTGTGAAATGTAAAATCTAAAAAGCTCTACAAATTGTTTTGAAATTTCTTGAGATCTAATTTGTTTCATACATCCAACTTCTATCTATTCTGTAAAAAATTGTTATAATTAATTTCGTCAAAATAAATTCAATAAGATTGAAGTTTCATCAAAAATATATTTAAGTAAACGAGAAATGTTCACTTTATATGAAACCATAACTAACACACTACTCTATATGAGAATCATAATATAAAAAAATACTATATTTATAACAAAATATCTTTGAAGAACTATACATGAGTGTACAGGATCATGTACACTGGTGGAGGAGAATTATTCAAGAGTTGATTAAATTTTATATCAAAAAAATTGAATATTTTAGTAGATTATTTGAGTGATCATATACACTGCCCAAGGGGTGGGGGTGTCTAGGGGTGGGGGTTATCCCTGGGGGTGGGGGCTATCCACGGGGGTCGGGGTGTCCAGGGGGTGGTCAGGCTATCCACGGGGGTGTCAGGGCTATCTACAGGGGTGGTGGGGTTGTCAAGGGGGTAGGGGGTGTCCAGGGGGTGGGCGGGCTATCCATGGGGGGGGGGCTATCCAAGGGGTATGAGGTGTCCAGGGGGTGGGGATGTCTGGGGGATGGGGTGTGTCCGAGGGGTTGTGGGTGGGTGGGGGTGTCCAGGGGGTGGGTGGGCTATCCATGGGGTTAGGGGGCTGTCTAGGACGGTAGGGGGTGTCCAGGGGGGTGGGGGATGTCAACGGGGGTGGCGGGGCTGTCCAGGGGGTATGGGGTGTCCAATGGGGTGGGCAGGCTATCCACAAGGGTGGGGGGTCTGTCCAGGGGGTAGGAGGTGTCCAGGGGGTGGGTGTGTTGTCCACGGGGGTGGGTGGGGGATGTCCAAGGGGGTAGGGGTGTCTAGGGGGTGGAGGGGGGATGTCCACGGAGGTGGGGGTGTGTCCATGGGGGTGGGGGAGTCTAGGGGTGGGGGTTTTCCAGGTGGTTGGGGGTTGTCCACGGGGGTGGCAGGGCTGTCCAGGGTGGTGGGGGTGTCCAGGGGGATGGGGGTGTCTGAGGGTGGGGGGTTGTTCAGGGGGTACGAGCTGTCCACAAGGGTGGGGGGTCTATCCAAGGGGGTGTGATTGAGAGCTATGTGATTTAATTGGGCTGTCATTTAAGTTATAAAAAACAAATGATGGGTGTTAATGATTAGAACAATATTTTTTAGTGAAAATCCAATTTGGTAAGATTGCTGACGTGATTACATGATGGTATCAAGTTTTCAATTGCGAAAATGTTGGGGAATTGGATTCTTCTGGAAGGAATATGGATTAGTGAATATCTATAGGTAGTTATTAGGAATGATATGATTCATGGTAATGATTTTGTAAGGATTTTCATCATCATATCATGATGATTAAGGGCGTTTTCCTATATTAAGTTGTATATATTCCTCAATATTTTTTTTCATCATAATATGAATGAAATTTAGGATGTCAATAAAAGGTTAAGTCTAGATAGAATCACTATTCATTTAATACATAGAGAGGTAGGCTTATGAATATGGGACATGCATATGGTAGTAGTTCCCTGGTCTAGGTGAATATATATAGAGATTTTCCACCCCTAGTCTCTATATGAAAGGATTATAAAAGGCTCCCACCACCTTCCAAGGATATATTATTTATATAAAAATTTGTTGTGGGAGAAGTAATTCATCCTATATGGTTGATGTCACTTTTAGATTATGTGATGCCTTACTCATTAAGATGACTAGACAAGAACCAAACCCAAAGAGGCCTCAGACCTATCTAAATCTCTAAAAGTGATGACTTCCCAGTGCTTATTGGCGAACTATGGAAGTGATGACTTCCCACCTGCACAACACCCCCTCCCCACCTCACCCCCAGCAGACTCCCCCTGCCCAACCCCCCTTCCCCTGCACACCCCCCTCTTCACCTACACACTGCACATCCCCCCACCTGCACACCCCCTCCCATCCACCCACTGCACAACCCCACCCCCACCTACACCCCCACTAGCACAGCCCCCTCCCCCACCCCCACCTGCACCCCCCCACCTCACCCCCCAAAAGACTCCCACCTTCCCAGCCCACCCCCAACATGCACACTCCCCTCCCCCCACCCACTTACACACCCCCCCCCCCCACACCTACACCCCCCACTTTCCCAGCCCCCTCTCCCACCCCCACCTGCACAGCCCACCCCCATCCCCACCTATACAACCCCCCACCTCACACTGAACAGACTCCCCCCACTACACACCCCACTTACACATCCCCCTTCACCCACTGCACATCCCCCACCTTCACACCCCCTCCCCACCACCCACTGTACCCCCCACCACCTGTACACCCCCCCCCCACTGGCACAACCCCCTCCCCCCACCCCCATCAGCACTTCCCACCCCCACCCCCACCTGTACAGCCCCCCCCCCCCCCCCCACACACACACACCTCACCCTAGTAGACTCCCCCTACACAACCCCCTCCCCCCAACCTACACACGCCCACTTGCACAACCCACCTCCACCTGCACAGTCCCCCCACCTCACCTCACCTCCACAACCTCCCCAAATGTTAAATACTTCATATATTATAATTCTTTATAAAAAACATTTTATATGATTAACAACATATCCAACAAGAATTTACATGGATTATTCTTAAGAATATCTCCATATGAGTGTTATAGTATGATGGTTTACAAGTAAAAAACCTTATTAACCTTAGGCAGATGATAAATAAGTATTATATGCTCAAAGTAAACCAAATAGATACAAACATAAAATTATACATAGTTAATATAAAGTAAACTAAAGTCCATAGAAACTACCATATCACCCCGCTAAAAAATGGAAAACCACTTACACCACTACCCTAACCGGCCCCAATCCCTTCATATGGTTCACAAAATCTACAAAGTAGTGGCTATAAATACTTAAAATAAAGTTGATTCATGCAATCATGATAGTTGAATTGTAGAACAAAAACAGAAAAAAGATCAAATTGCAATTATTGGGTATACCATACTGCACAGACCTTGGTTTTAGGACAAATAAAAATAGAAAACAAAAAATAATAATTAAAAACATTAAACATAAGGTACCACTTACAGATTTGAAGTGTTTAATAAACTAATTATTCGATTGAAGATAGATCTGGTGGAATAATTTTCCGAGTGAGAGAGCTCCGCTTTAGGTCTCGGCTTTAGGCCTGCAATTGTGTGGATGGGGGATTGGGTCTATTGACAATTTAATGGAAAACATTCCCAAATATTTTTAAAAAATTGTTGGGAAATCTTTCCTAAAACTCACATATCCCAATAGTTTGATAAAACCATTGGGTAAAAGTCATCTAAAAATCTTTATTCCAACGGTTTAGTGAAACCGTTGGGTAAGGACCTCTCCACATCCCTACTCCAACTGTTTATGAAAATTGTTGGAAAATTTACGTTGGTATATCCTCCATTTTCAGTAGTGAATAATTCCAAAAAAAATTCGAGGTAAGATCTAAAGAAACTATTCATTAAATCCCTGAAAATTGATAGATCATTAGTGAGTCTGAAGGGAATCACTATGAACTCATAGTGTCCATAACTCGTTTGAATGGTAGTCTTGGAATATCTTTTTTCCTCACCTTTAATTAGTGATATCCCGACCGAAGGTCCACCTTAGAGAAATAACTGTTCCCACAAAGCTGATCGAACAAATCAACTATCTGTGTAAGTGGATACTTGTTCTTTATCATGATTTTATTGAGCTCATGATAATCAATATAGAGGCACCTCAATCCATCATTCTTCTTAATTAAGAGGACTTGAGCACCCCATGGTGAAGCACTAGGGTGTATGAAACCCTTCTCCAGGTTCTCCTGTAACTGATTCTTCATCTCTTCCAGTTATACGGTGGACATTATGTAAGGTTTCTTTGATATAGGAAGAGGTCCAAGGATAAGTTCAATTGAGAACTCAACCTATCAGTTATAAGGAAGACCATGAAACTCCTTGGGAAATACATTATTGTAACCCCTCATGATATTCATGTATAAGCAATATTCTCTCCTTTGTCTCAATTATTTGAGATAGATATGCTTGCTCATAAGGAAAAAATATCCATACTTAAGATGATGATTCTAAAGGATATTCATCTTCCACCTTACGCTTGTAAAGAATTGGATGAAGCTTTGGGATGTGAAGAGTGATCTCCCTTTCCCGATAGTTGATGTTGGTCGTGTATAAAGATATCCAATCCATGCCCAATATTTTGTTGAACTCCACTAAAGTAAGTATGAAGAAATTTTCTGGGAGGTTCATTCCAAAAATTTTAACTAGTGAGGAGTTATAAACCATGGATGCAATAATTTTTCCCTATTCTTTGTTCTCATAGATAAATTTTCCTCCAAATTTTTAGGTGGTATTTGAATAGTTCTACTAAACTTACAATATTGAAAAGAATGGGTTGAACCAGAATCAAATAGTACGTTCTCTATTATTGAATGAATAACTAGCATACCTGTCTCCACAGTGTTGTCTGAATCCACATCAGAAGTAGTGAAAACATAATCCCTTTCTTGTTGTATTAGAGGTTATTGTTGATTTCCTCCAACAACCCTTGGCTTAGGGTAATTGTTCGCATAATTCCATGCTCCTTACAGTTGTAAAACTGCACTATAGGTTGATTGTTGATCTGAACCTACCTTTCTTCTTCCATATTAGTGGTATTATTTATATCCCGTTGGAAATTTTTAGCGAGATTACCAAAATTTCAACATTTGAAGCAATTATTACTTCGCTTTAGACAATTCCTAAGATTTCTATTCACATAACTTTTACACATGGGATATTTGGGATTATTTCCATCATGGGATTTGTTTGTTGAACCACCCATGTCGTTCTCCATTTTTTGCTTCTTGTCACCAGGCCCACAAGACTACTAAGAGTCTCTAATATCCATTCCAACCTTGAGGGAACAAAAAAATCTCCTCATAACTGTCAAAGTCTTGAATCGCCAAAAATTTTCATAGACTCAACTTTAGTATTCTAAATAAGCGATCCACCTTGATTTCGGTGTTTATGAAAAATCCCAAGGTGTACCTTGAAAGACCTATAAAGTTTTCTTCATATGCCCCAATGGAATCATCTTCCTTTTTCTTGAGTTCGAGGAACTCTATATTTATCTTGAGACGAAGGGTTAGAGGAAAATATTTATTGAAAATCATCCTCTTGAATTTGTCCCAATCCATGGAATCAATTTCCTCTTAGAACATTGTATTCTTGATTAGTGTCCACCACTGATCATCTTCCCCATCAAAATGATAGACTGCCATTACCACTTTCTCTTCTTCTGAGCACTAGAGGATAGAAGATATCTTTTCAATGGATTTAATGCACTATTTCATGAGGAGGGGATCATAAGATCCTCTAAACATGGGAGGCCTTTTCCGCATGCGGGATTATAAGGTAACTTTCACTTTCCTTGGAGGAGGAGGGCATTCCACATGATTCAAGTTATTATTCATAACTTGAACCAGTTAAGAAAGTATAATCATGATGTTTTGAGCACCCATTCCAATCATATTATGCATATAATTTGGGAAATCTTCACATTTTCTATCATATTGGTTGTTGGAATGTGTTCTTCTATTTCCCTCAATTAACTAAGAAAAATAATGTACAAGTTGAGGGCTTCAATACTTAGTTATTGAACATAAAAATTAAACTTTTAACATACAAGGATAAACTTTTAAGGGAGAAGTATATCCTAACTTGTGATTCCTTAGGTTTAAATCTAGGTTATCCATGATTTATTTCTTAACTCGTATTCTTATGGGATTTTTTTCCTTAATACTGGTTTATACTAAGCTCATGAATTTACTAAATAATATCCCCAGGAGTGTCAATATAAAGATTGAATCAAGGCCTCCTGTCGTGTACCAGGATACCCGGGTCAAGCCCGAAACTCCTTGTTAGAGTTTTCACTCCTAGGTACATCTGTGCCAGAGCTACCTCTACTTGTTTGTATCCAAACATGAATGTATTTTCTTGATAAACCACTTACTCTATACTTACCAAAACATAGGGTTGTTTTCTTATACTTAGTCTCATCCTTAATGTTCTTACTAAAGTGCTCTATTCCAAATCTACAAAAAAATAACTAAACCATCCTATGATTCCAACTATAGAAACCCTATCCTTTTACATATAACATTACATGATTTTAATCATAATTATATATCAGAGTACAAGACAATGATTGTTAAGTATATTGTCTTGGAAGACTAGGTACATAAATCATAAAACATGGGGCTAAAAAAACTTATTTATTTAATCTCTTTAAAGAGAACCTAACTTCCTTTTAACCCTTACATCTGCATAGGGTACCCAGAGGAACACATGAACAAAGGGATGAGCCTAAAATCTGATTAAGGGAATGAATATAAGAATATAGCTTAATCACATGAGTTAGGAAGCATGACATAATGATATCAAAATAATGGACATATGAAATCATTTCATATAAACATGGGATCATATAACATGTCTTTTTTATAGGTTAAGGTTAACATCTAATCTCATTTCCCACATTAGTACGGGTCAAGGCTAACTGCCAATCCCATTTCCCATAGTAGTACGGGTCAAGGATAACCGTCAATCCCATTTCACATAGAATATCATGAGACATAACATTACCCAATGCATTAGAGCACTATCTAGTCTCACCCATATTACATTTCATTAATATTTTTTCCACATAAATAATCATACATAATCAATCTTACATAAACATAAGGGTTACCTATGGAAAGAATTGGGTACCAAAATCATGACATAAAGCACAACCAATTGGTGTATTATGAAAGTGTCCATGAAAGAAAGGAATTAGAACATACATGGAGTTTAAAAAGGTAAAATATTAATATATCATGGAAATTGATGTCAAACAGAAGTGAAAACATGTAGGAAATGTATTAGCATTAAAACATTTTAGTGTTTTTTTAAGGAAAATGCTATAGAGATTTTAAAATAAAAGAGGAAAATATTTTATATAAAACCAGAATTGAAACAAGAATGTTTTCATAATAAAAGGAATGATTTTATAAAGACAATGGTGGCTTTAAAAATAGGATATAGTGCACTTGAAATTGGGTAAAAATTTGGGAAGTTTCCTTAAAATGAGTTTTCTTACTGGGAAGTATCAAGGAGGGAATTACTTAAAAGCATGTATATCACTTAAATAGAATGAGGGATGAATCCTAAAACATTTTTTTGAGAATATAAACATCATGTAGAAGTTTTAAGAAAAAAATGCAACTTCATTTGGGTAAAAATAAAGTTAGATCAACCCGAAGGAATAAAGGTGGTTCGGCTAGAATTCCTTACAGATTAATGACATGATATTGGGTGTACTTAAGAGGACTTAATGAGAGAGAAAGGGATATATTATATTTTATAAATCATGAGGACAGTATGGGGGAGGTGAGTAATAATACCTCATCACTATGAATTACACATAAAATGGCATAACATAGAGGACAATCTTGAATAAAAGTGAAATGGAGAGGATCCCTTACATTTTATCCGATGGTGTTCTTCCCTTATTATTAATGACATGAATAAAAAAATTAGGTTTATTAATTAATAAGTCACAAACCTCTTATATATTTAACTGATTTATTATAACCTTTTTATGTTTATCCATAGCCTTTTTAATGGGGTAAGTTGTTCAATCTCATTGTTTTGGACCGTTTGTTTTCTTGGTTTTCAAGATTGATTTACTTATATTCATGTTCGGATAAACACATATGATGAAATTGGATCTACATAATTGAGGTTGTATGTTATTAGTGAAAATCCATGAGATTAAATGGTTATAAAAATTCATTCGGTTATTGGGAGTAAAGATGAGTTATTAAATAAAACTTTAGTGATAATCGTTTTGGTTAATTGGTGGGTTTGATTATAATGAACATGTTTTTCCTTTTAAATTAATACCATTTGTACAAAAGGATTACAAAACCTTAACTAGGATATATTACATATATAATAATCTGTTTCAACCATAACACAAATGGTTTCATGACCAGAATTAAAGATGATAATAGAAATTGATAAATTGTTGTCCTTTAATGTGATAAATTAACACATCTCAAACTATGTTTTCATTTCTTTCAAATAAAACATGGGGAAATGAGAGAAGATAATGAAGTATCCCATTAGCATAATATAATTCCTACACAATTATGTTACTGGATTTATCATACCATTTGGGTGAAGGGTGGTGAGGAAAGAAACAAAAAAGAAAAGAACTTAAAATAAATGAAAGAAATGGAATGAGGAATTTACCTCTTGAGTCTGCCTCTTTTGAGAACCTCTTAAGGGGATAAGTTTTGGTATTTTGAAGAGACTAGGGGACATTGGATGTGGGGGAGGAGCTTGGGGGATATTTGGTCAGAATATTGGCAAGGAACAAGGCTTGAGAGGAGTGAAGAGAAGAGGGGTGAGGGGGGGTTACAGTGGAGGAGAGGAGGGTTTTCATAATATTTTAATCATTAATTTATTAATTTCCATCAAGGCCAGAAATAGTGATGATTACATGACCAAAAACAGTAATAAATGCATCTGATTTCAAACCAATTTCCATTTACATCATCCATGACTCAAGCATGATGCAGAAATTTAGGTTTTTGAATTTATTATGAATTATCAGATTTTACTATTTGTAAAAAAATCATGTATTTTAGAAAAATATAAAAAATTCACCCTAAAAATGTTTCAACATGTAGAATCAAAAAAGTAAATACATTTTTCAAAAATAATTTTCTAAATATGATTATATTAACATTTAATTAAAATCACAATTTAACCAAAAAATAACAGTTTTAAAACATTTATTTTCTTATTCCTAGATATAGGTATATCGTACTTTTACTTGAATATTATTTATATACTATAATAGGTAATGTTACTATTCATTAGGTCATGTCATTATTCATAAGGGTATGTTACTATTCATAAGGGTATGTTCCTATTCACCAACAATTAAATTTTTTCTTATCGGACTCCAAATAACTTACTGATCGCAACCGTGTAGGTCAGATTTTCAAAATTCCAACCATAGAAGTGACAACTTATGTTTCAAGGTCATATAGAACATAGTAGTTCATTATATTGTGATTTCATATGATTATATGACATAATTATAAGAAATTATTTTTCATTAAAAACTGTGGGTCATTACAACCAATCAAAGAAATTGATAACTAACTTTTCCTAAATTCAATCAATTGATTGCACTGTACTTCATCTGATCCACCTAATATTATTTCCTCAAAATATACCAGAACTATAATTCTATGATTCCTATCATTTTTGACATATATATTTTAATCAACTCCATCAAATTGAAAATTATTCTTCTTCAAAACTGATCTAGTCTCAAATACCATGATCTTGATGCTTGTTTCAAACCATAAAAATTCTTCTTTATCCAAAAAACTATATTATTATCTTAATTAATGAGAAAACCATATCTCTTCTTAATATAAAATTATTATTTTAGAAAACCATTCAGCATTTTGAACTTAACTTCCATATGGAAAACATTGAACATTCTTTACACTGATATGGATAAGAATAATATGATTTCCCCTAGCCTTGCAAGAGGTGAAAATGTTTCATCAAAATCGATACCCTCTATTTAGTATTACTCATTAAACACTAGTCATTCTTTGTTTCGATTCACTACAACGTCTTCCTTCATCTTATTTTTAATGAACCATTTGGTCCTAATTACATTCTTATTTGTTGGTCTCAAAAAAATCTCTCATCTCTGATTCTTCTCAATTTTTTCAATCTTGTCATTCATAGCTTGAACCCAGTTGTCATATTTAGTTACTTCAACAAAACATTTAGGATCTAACTATGATAATAATTACTCTTACAATAAAGTCTTCATACTTCTTGTCTAAATTGGTGTTATATTATCAGTAATTATGTTCTTTCAGTCAATTGAGACTCTTATCTTTGATCTTTGTGCTAGTAATGATTTATGATAATCCTTTTAATTATTTTAATATTCTTCTAAATCAACCTCTGGAACTGCGACATCCCCAGATCTACTTATCTCTTCATCACTATGGTACTAAGAATGCTCATATATATTCTGAATATTATACCCATTCTCTATTATAGTTAAATCATTGCTTTCAAATACCTTTCCCATCCACTTATTGAATAATTTAAATGATTTTATTTTCTTTGATTAGCCAATATATATCCCTTTATATCCACAATATTTAATCTTCCTATGTTTCTTCTTATTGAGAATGAAACACTTACATCTAAAGAATTTAAAGTACTTAAACAATAGTTTATTTCCATACCATAGTTCATATAGAGTTTTTTTCTTCATTCTCACATAATAACAAACTATTTTATTTGTAGGCTAATGTCATCACTTCTTCTTTCCAAAACTTCTCTAGAAGGACTTTCTCAATTAGCATTGTTCTAGACATTTTATTGATAATTCGATTTATTCTCTCAACTACTCCATTTTTTTGGAGTTATTACTGTTGAAACATGGTTCCTTATCCTATTTTTTCTAGAGATAATCCTCCACATGGATATTTTTATTTTTTAACTCTATTATATTTTCTTTCTATATATTCTAGATTCTTTGACCAACGTCATTTCAACATCCCTTCTATAAGTTGTGCAATTGAACACTTGAGATTTTTGGGTGATAACTGAAACCCAAGACATTATACTAAAATCATAAATGATGAGAACATAATATCTCATCCCATGAGTATCTCTTGGTGAAATAGGTCCACACACATCTATATTCACTAACTCAATAACTTTTATTGACCTTTCTTCTTTTTCCTTATATGTATTTTGAATGATCTTCCCTTATTAACAAGCATCACCCATATGAGTATGATCACATGATAACATAGGTAGGTCATGAGTGGAATCAAATTTCACCATATTTTCCATGGATTCCTGGATAATGTGACCAAGTCGTTTATGCCATAACATTTTTTATTCTTCCTTAGAAAGAAATAACATATATTCTTCTCCACCCATGAGGTAGAGATTCTCTTTTGTATGTTTTCCTTATAAAAAAACTATACCATATTTTTCCTTGATGACACATAATATCTTATTAAATACTAGGGAATATCTAGAATAACATAATTGACTTACACATAGTATGTTCTGACTGATTCCATTAACAAAAAATATATCTTCATGTCTCATCTATTTTCCACCAAACTTTTCTTTTCCATAGCCAATAATTTTCTGGCCTTCACCATTACCAAATATCATAATAAATTCTATGTAATATCTGATTCCTATCACTATATATTTGTTTCTTATCATATGGTAGGTGGATCCACTATTAATGATCTATATTCAAGTGTAATCTAATGCTTCAAAATCAATTTCTATGACCACTTCTTGTTTATCTATCTTCTTTTTGATCTATTTTCTTTACTTCATACCCAATAAAGACTGATGATCTTTATCTTCCTTGGAGTATGATGGACTAGATTCATCTTGTAGAGATGAAAATGTATTTATCTTTTTTATCTTATTTTATGATATATTTATCGGATCCTTATGATTACATTCAGTTAGCTTCATCACATTCCTTTTCATTGTTGATGAGAAATATCTTTTCATGTGTCTGAATCCTCCACACATGAAATAGTGACCATCAAATGATGTCCTGTAATATTGATCTTATTATGGTTTCTACTATTGATCTCATTCCATTTGATACCTATTTGCAATCAAACATACATTTTGTGAGTTTCCCATCTATCCACCACAATAGCATCTAATGTGGGGTTCATTCTTGTGTTTCACTACTACACTACTAGTTCTCCCATGGATTCTCTAGATCATCTGGTTCTGATTCATACTCAAAATATTCTTTAATTTTAGAGCGGGTTCTTATGGTCTAATTTCAACTATGATTGGTTTCTTTTTTTGATCAAGCCGTATATCGGCCTTATCATTTGGATCTGATGGTTTATTCTATTCTGCTCGACCTCTATGCTCCAATTGAATATTTTATGTTTTCTAAAATATATTCATTCTTGATATCATACCAAGATTCAATAGTTTTTTCTTATTCTTAACACTTCGTCATAGGCTTATGACTTCCTCTTCAAGTTATTCAATATGTTTGATATGATATTTTCTAGTACTAGTCAATATATTGATTTATCTTTTCTTTTCTTTGAGTTTGAGCTTATAATCAATTGTATTTTTCTTAGCTCTCTAGAATTAAAGACTTCAATTTTTTAATTTCATCATTCGTCTTAGTCTTCTCTTATTCCTGATGCTACATATAAATTTTGGCATCACAAACCACTTTTTTTCTTTATTTATTTTGGCTCCCCAAACATTTATTTCCTCAAGTTAAACTTCTTATTTAGTCTGAATATCAACTATTCCTTTGAATTATTCTTCACTGTTTTCTCTTTATTCCATTTTATGGGAGCTAATAAAAACTTCCACTATATCATCACCTTCATGATCCTCCAACTCTTCTACCTTAGATTCTTCTGAACTATCGTATTCTTTTGAATTCATATTATTATTTTTAAAGAATTTTTTCTTAACTTTCACATAGGCTAAATACTTCTTCCTAGTAATTTCAACTTCATCCTCATCATCTTTACGAAAATTCATAGGGAACCTCACTACAAGATGTCCAACCTTTCCATATTGAAATCATACAAGTGGAGGTTTCCCTTTGAACATTCATTTCCCTCTTCGTAAATTTGATGAAAGGAATGACATGAATTCATCTGTATCTTCTTCTTCCTACCCATATTCAATAGTGAGATTCTTTATGTCCTTGACTTCAACTTATTTAGACATAACATTTTCCACAAACTCATTATCATCATTTCTTGGCTTGTATGCAACAAGCGTATGGTATAATCTATCCATTGTCATCTACTTTAGATCTTTATCTTCCAATACAGAAGATTTTGGATTGAATCGAGGTGGAATTATTCTCTATATTAACATGAAAATCTTTACACATTCAATAATTTCTCCAAGACCACACATGTATTCCACAATAACATTCACCCAGTCCAAGAATGCATCAATAGAGTCATTAGGGTTCATTCTGAGATCCTCATACGTGTTCCCTAGAAGACATAGCTTTGCTTCACTGACTTTTGAGTCACCCTTATAAATAATTATGAACTTTTACAATAAAAAAGTGATGATTTTATCGACATCACCTTCATTTAGATTTCATTTGATAGGGATCCACCTAAAGAATTGATTTATTTTGCGTCAGCATCCAACTCCCTTCAGTAAGCTTTTGATAAATATCCACTGTTGATACTGGTCAAAATTCCATTCATCGCTACCACAAAGACATCCATTACTAAAGATTAAAAGTAGTGTTGCACCCTATTATTCCGTAATTAAAAATTGATTCCATCAAATATCAGAATCCATTTGTGATGGACAACCTTCATTTATTTTACTGAGAGAGAACCACTAGAATTCATCCTTTGGTTCTAATACCAATTGTTAGCTCAAATAGGTTAAATACCATGATAGGGGTGAATAAGGGTATGACAGTTTAAAATAAATTCCACTTTATATCTTATTTCATTGTTAGAAAAACTCTCTTATACCCCTATCATGTAGTAATGTATGAATAGAAATGAAAGCATGCATGATACACCACAATTTTACATAGTTCATCCTCACTGGGCTACGTCTAATGAGAATAAAATGGTAATGTGCCTATATACCAAATTCACTAAGTCTCACTTCCAAAATACAAGGATTAGCCTATAAAACTTTTATGCCCTGGCTCACTACCTTTACAAAGTTTAGGTTTAGCTCACTACTATCCCAAGGTCACTCCCTAACTTTTTTTGATAGATCACTATCAATGGAAATTATCACCCTCTCCCTCTTCCTTTTCTCACTACACTTTAAAGAATTGACACACATTTTATGGACTTGTAGGTTCTTTCATTATCAATAATGAATTCATCCTCAATTGTAGGTAGATTCTCTATTGACTATCTTTCCAGTTTTCTCCTTCACTTCTAATGAAAACACATGGATGCAACTCTCCCACTTCCCAGACAATTGAAACATAATTCTATTTACTATAGACAGAGTAATTACCATTACTTTGGAAAGATCTTCATGGGATGCCATGTCTTCCATTCCCATCATTTAATGTAGAAGTGAACAAGATCCTTCTACAATTTTAATCAAATGGTGAAGAACCTCTATCTTGTTATTCTCCTTAAGAATTCAGATGAGACAATGATACCATTCATATGGAAATGTTGGATCATGACTTCATGCACAAGATTCTAGGGTGATACACCTATGACCCTGCGACGAGACCCTGCTACGAGACCCTGGCCATGTGACCCTGGTGTGAAACCCTGGTGTGATTCTTATTTCACATTGAGCGTGAGTCCCTTCCATGAGTCCGCTTTTATGTTGATTGATGTGGCAATGTTTTAATGCTCTTCACCACGTCCTTTTTGTATTTTTATTGAATTTTTTATTTTAAAATATTGTTTTTTTAAATAATTGATAATTATTGTGTTTTTGAATTTACTGTGTAAAATAATCAATTTTAGTTTAAATAATGTGTTTTTAATATTTATTATTGTCTTTTTAAATAATTCTTAAATTAAATTAGTCCTGCGAATTTGACTTTTATTTATTTATTCTTTTATTTTTACAAATTTTTCATTCCAGTTAGTTTATTAATTTATTAATTTAATTAATTAATTCTTTATTCTTTAAATTGTAAATAAATAACTCATTTTAGTTTTTAGTATTTTAATAATTTAATTAGTTTTAACAATTTATTTTTATTCAATTAATATTTCTTATTCTTTAATTTACTTTATTAATTGGTTAAATATTTTAAGCAAGTAACAGTATTATTTTAATTTGTTTTAAATTATTTTATTAAACCCAAATAAATTCATGATTTTAAATAAAGCATAATTAATTTGGTTATCTAGCTTTGTTTTATTTAGTTTTTAATTTTATTCTATTTAATTTAATTAATTAAATTATGAATATATTTCTTTGTTTTATTATAGTTTTAATTTATTTTATTTGTTTTGATTTGTTTGGTTTGTTTGACTTGTAGGTGTGGCGGTGTCGCGGTTTCTTCATGATTACGGTGCCATCGTTTCACTCACGGTCTCTGTGAGCTTCACTCACGGTGCCTTTGCACCGGTTTACACACGGTGCCACAGCAAACCCCTGCATCACTTTCTTCCTTTGCCACCGTTCCACTTCTCCGCCTCGGCTCCCTTATGTCGTCGCAACATACACACACCAGCACCCCGTCACCCACACTACTCCTGTGCTGCCTCCTCATCTACGTAGAGCAACAAATTCACAGCAGCAAACAAAACAAATCCGACAAATCACATAATTTGAAGAACATATCAAGCGAATAAATCAAAATCATGAATCAAAATCCAAACTCTTTCCCAAATCCTGCAACCTGCGGCGTCTCCTACCCGAAGTCGTTGCACTCTCTCTAGCACAGCCACCGCCTTGTCACCGCACGCCTCAGCATTTCCGCACTCCTGCTCGCCGACGCTCAACCAAACCAAACCTCACCCTACCTTCTCCATACTACCATAACCCCTGCCTCTTCGCACCGCAGCTCCACACCACCTTCCTCCGCTGCACTCCCTCTGAGTTGTCGCCGCTTCCTTCACTACCCCGCGCCGAGACCTCTCTACCATCTACCTCCTGCTGTCTCGCCTTCCACCTCGCTGTTGAAACTCGGGGCCGCCACCCCTCTTTCTCCCCCTTTTCTTCTGTGCTGAACAGACCCGCACCCTTGCCCCACTTCTTCTTTAATTTTCTTTTTTATTTTTATTTTATTTTATAACATATAATAACATATATATAAAATATATAACTACTATATTAACATATATAGTATAATTAATTTAACATATATAATAACATATAATGTATATAATAATTAATCCAAATAATATAATATATACTAATAATATTAAAGCAACTACAATTTTAATAGTTGTGTTATATTATATATACTTACTTATATTATTAATAATACTATTAGATATTAGTATTTTTAAGTAGTGATATAAATATTTAGTATATATAAAGATATCTTCATTATTTTTTGTATCTGACTAACGTGCGTTTTTTTTGCAGGAGGGTTGTGGTTCGTCACGCGCACACCATTTCATTCAGTTAGGAGCAACTGCTCCGGTGACAAGTGCGGATGAAGCAACACAATGAAAGCTCCACGTGGAGGCCAGGGAATACCTTGGACGAGATTCCAAAGACTTCTACTTGTGATTAGCATTCATCACGGGCAAGAGGAAAAAAAGGGAGGAGATCACGGGGTAGGACGAGAGAGGTTGGAGCATCATTGAGGGATCTATCTAGCGAGAGTAGGGGGGCATTCCAGAACTTCATTTCGTAGAGCGAACATCCATCCTTCCATCCGATCAACCCTCAATCCATCTTATCACCGAAACAGAGGCAGACAAACAATGAGCAGGAGATCAGCATCGAAACAGTTTCTGGAGAGAGGAGCAATCTCACAGGAGATGTTTCTTAATTCATTATCTGTTTCTATCTGTTTTAATGTTTTAATATGTAGTTAAATAGATTAGGGGAATCGGGCGGTAGAGAAATGATCATCCATCTATCCGTCATGTTTTGTTAGATTGATTGCTCAGTGCGATTTCATTGCTCAGTTTTTTCTTTTGTTTATTTTGAGTATCATTTTACATTACCTAATGACCGACAGGGTGTGGTAGTGAATCATTTCACCGTGGATCATTGACCGAAGTACCGAGAATTAGAAAAAGTTAATGCATCTCTTCTCCAAGTTAATCAAATTTATCCAAGGGTCATGATTGAAAGATCGAAACTCATGGAAGTTAATCGAGCTGTGTTGATCCACTGAAGTGGCAACTCAGTGGATTAACACCATTTTTCTATGCACTGGGTAATTGAATTAAACCAAGTAGAAGCGGAGAAAGTCTTTTTAATCAGTTCAAAGCAGCATGAGGACCCTAAAATCATCATTACTGTCTGTTCTATGTTCAAGCCATATATTTCATCATATCACCTTCATTTTTACACCCACTATCAGTGTTTGTTTCACTGTTTGCGTGCAATTTTTGTTAGTCTTCTATTTTATCTTTTTGTTATTTTAGTTTTAATTTGGTCTACCGCAGCGTAAATCCTTCTCTCGGGTTTGACACCCTTCTTATCACAGTACTTGTAGTTTGTAGAGTTTATAAATTTTAAATTTGCACGTACTCAACAACTGCGCGGCCACTGATCATGAGTTCCTGGCGCAAGAATGCTTTTGCGCTTTGTGCAGAGTCCTTGATGCAAGACTGATTTCACGCTTTGCGTGAGATACTGGTGCGAGTCCACATGCATGATTATATGTTCTCTCTTTATGCAAAAACTTATTCAGATCACGTGCAATACTTAGGTAATTTCTATTGCATTTATTACTTCATGAGATCTTTCAAGGAACCTTTTTTGTGATATCTCTTAGAGAGTCTCCTTCCCAGACTACGATTTATACCTATCTTTTAAGAAAAACATCATCAATCACTAAGGAACGGTTAGGGATATTTTATGGCATAAACCCCCAACATAATCTTCAAAAATCTTGTACAAACGTCCACCATATGGGCATTATATACTCCACGAGATCTGCTCATTCTTTCCATTCACGCTTTTCGTGAGTCCCTGGTCTGTATTCGTGTTTTGCGCGAGTCCCTAGTTTTCATTTCCATTTGTGATTTGCGAGAGTCCGTGGTCTGCATTCACGCTTTGCGTGATGACTTAGTGTGATTCCACATTCATGGTTTGCGTGAGATCTGAGCGTGACTACCAAATACAATCATGCGCTTCACGATATCTTGAACGACCATGAGATACATTCATCATTTCAAAATTTCTCTTTTATATTCATGTGCTTTCACGAGATTCAGGAGGAAGTACTATTCATACTTTGCACGAGATCTGAGCGCGAGTTCCAAATAAAATCATGAGTACTGCATGAGATCCCACCGTGAGACTCAAAGACATTCACACGCTTCGTGAGATACCATCACGAGGCGTGCTAGTAATTACCTGAAAAAATGTCTCGTGAGAACGCGCCTCACGCGCCACCGGTGGATTCAAATCTCTTTACCGTTACCCCTCCTCCCACTTGGTCTCCGCTCGAGCCAGAGCGCCCATCCTTCACTCCGGGATGCGCCTCTGCCTCTCTGGCCTCTCCGTTCCCAGCGCAGCCTCCGCGTCCTCCCTCCGGGTCCAGCTCCTTCCCTCTACTCCCGCCTCTCGTTTTGGGTGCTCCTCCCCCAGTTCCCAGGCCTACCACCTTCAAAGCTTCTCTCTGAGGGCCGCAGCTTGGTCCTCCATGCCCCTGCTTCCCAGATGACCCGGTGGCGCCCCTGCAGGCCACGCAGGAAGGAAAATGCATCTCTCTGGATTTTTCGGCCTCAGATTTCGCGGAGGCAGAGAACAGCATGAAGTGGTTGCTGGTGGCTCGGTTTGGGGCTTCCAAGCCCCCCTTGCAGGTGTTCCAGCGCTTCGTCTTTTCCTGGGGTCTCCAAGCCCCAGCGCAGATCTCAGTGGTCCACAGAAACTCATTCTGTATCATCCTAGCTTCTGAAGAAGACTTCCTTCATGCATGGTGCAGAGCTCCCTGATCTTTCAGCCGATGGAGATTCAGTTTATCGCGGTCGTCGATGGGTGTTCCCTGGGACAAGGAGAACCCCCTCGTAGCTGTTTGGGTTGATCTTCCTGGGCTCCTGCTTCCTTTTCAAAATAGAGGCTTCCTGAAGGAGATTGGAGATTCTCTTGGTGGTTTCCTCTGTTCGGACGAGAGGACTACGAGCTGTGCTGACATTTCGATGGCGCGTTTATGTGTGGAGCTTGATCTCTCACTCCCCTTGCCGGAGAAGATTTCCCTTCGGGTGCAGGACTCCGTCAGCTGGTCTCAGGTGATTTCCTATCCGGTATTCCCCCAGTTTTTCTCCTATTGCCTTCTTCAGGGACATTCCATCCAGGTATGCCGGGGTCTCCGCCAGGGGGACTATCCTCTCAGGAGCCCAAATCTCAGGTCCCGGCCACGACCCGCTCCCAATGCCTCTTCTCCTACAGTCCCTGCATCAGATCCTTTGCCAGGAGTGGTGTCAAGGGCGGTCTCCCTAGCCCCTGTGGACTTGGTCATGGCGAGGCCTCCTCCTCTCCTTGATGTCTTCTGGCTGGTCAAATGATTCTCTCCCATTCCCAGGTTCTTGCCCGTCCTCCAGCCTGGATTGGTTGTTCCCCTCCTTCTCGGCTCCCTGTGGTCGCGAGCCTCCACCTTGGAGGAGTGTAAGCTTCTGCCTCCTCCCCTTTCAGCAGGCGTCCTGGCCCTGCCACCCCTTCCCAATGTCCCCCTCCATGCAGCCCCCTCGCAGGTTCGAAGCCCGACCAAGGAGAATCCTTTATTTCTCTGTGCCCTTCTCAGGGAGGGCGCCTCAATCAGCCTCAAATCTCTGGGTCATGCACGGCCCCCTGGGAGGCCGTCCCGCCCCCAAGCCTCACTGATCCAGGTCCATATCTAGATCCATCATCCGGGGAATGGATTCAGTCCATCTGTTCACCCAAAGACCCAAATACTCTTTCCCCCATGAAACCATCCAAGATGGAGGGAGTACGCACCCGTTCAAGATCACCGAACCAACATGAGCGGTTCATCCTCCCACTTCAAGAAGCCCAGCTGCTCTGGAGCCAGGGCCAGAGCCCTTTCATTCCAATGATACCAATCCTAATATGGAATGCCCGTGGCCTGGGGGCCAGGGTGAAGACATATTTTCTCGCTGCAGAGGTTGGTAAACAGAAGGCTGGGATTGTTGCAATCCTTGAGCACAAGCAAAGCAACTCCAAGATCACCGACTACGCATGGAAAATCAGAATGCAAGGCTCCTTGCATGCCGACCCCTCCAATTGCCACATATGGAACTTCTAGCATAAGAGCCTTTATATCGTTTTGGTGCAGGCTGGTAACCAATATATCACAACCAAGGTGACCAAGGGGGACGCCACTTTCTTCATGTTGTTCGTTTATGGAAGTTGCGACCATCATAGAAGAGTTGAGCTATGGAGAGATCTCAACACCTTTGTTCTGGGTAATTCTCCATAGGTGGTTGGGGGTGACTTCAACGTCATTGCTACCCCAGAGGACAAGAAAGGCAGGGGTCCGTTCCAAATGAAAGAAAGTATGGAATTTGTTCAATTTCTGGTGAGGAAAGGTCTCATCGATCTTGGATTCACAACGGACCGTTTTACCTGGTGCAATAACCAAAGGGGTACCCATCATTCATGGAGCCGCTTGGACAGGTGTCTAGCTAACATCCAAGCCAACACCCTCTTCTCCAACGCATCAGTTCACCACCTAGTTTGGAGTTTATCAGATCACTCTCCACTTCTAGTGAGTCAATCCTCAAGCCAGAGAACCTTGGAGAGGTTTCAGTTCCTTCATCAATTGACCACTACTCCAGGATACCAAGTCCTGGTCAGCGATGCCTGAAACGAGCCATCCCAGGGGCATATGTGGGTCGCCATTCACAAAAAACTCAGATGGCTCAAGGATCACTTGCGGGCGTGGTGGAAGGACCATCCCCTCATTGACACTGATGTTGAATGTGCCATGCAGGAAGTTGAAAGACTGGAGGGAAAGACAGAGGAGCACTGGGATGATCTTGCGTTCGAGGATCTTGCCAACAAGAAAACACTCTTGGTGGAATTGCTTCTGAAACATGAACGCATGACTAGAGATTCATCGAGGGTCAAGTGGCTCAAAGAGGTAGATAGGAACACCGCATTCTTCCACGCGTGCATCAAAGAGAGAAAGCAGCCAATCAAACCCAACTTTCTTTTAGATGATTGCTCTTACACGGATGACATGGACGTGGGGGTTGCTCAAGCCCTTACCTTCTTCCAAGAGTTTCTTGCCAGCCCTAATCCAATGAGGTCCAATGGATACCCGATACTTGACACAGGGTTCTTCGAGGTTATCCCTTCCCTGTTCTCTGTCCAGGACAACGAGGGGCTGCGGGCTTTTCCTGATGAAGGGGAAGTCTATGGCGCCATGATGGGCTTTAAACCGGACATCGCCCTGGGACCTGATGGATTTCTGAGATTCTTCTACAGGGCCTCGTGGGAGGTTGTGAAGGCGGATGTAGTTAATACCATCCAATACTTATTCTGAGGCGAAAGCCTTCCATGGATCACCTACGCCACAACCCTTGTCCTCCTTCCGAAGTCTAATAACCCTACCTCTGTTCTGCATTACCACCCAGTGAGTCTGTGCAACTTCTCGTACAAAATCTTGGCCAACATCATCAACACAAGAATGTCAATGAACCTCCATCGTTGGGTCTCTGAAGAGAATCACTGGTTCGTGAAGGGACTCTTGATCAATGGCGCCATTGCCCTTGCTCAGGAGATGATTAGATGCATCAACCTCCAGACCTGCGGTTCCAACGTGGCCATCATGCTAGACATGAACAAAGCGTACAATCACATGGAGTTGGGCTTCATCAACAAGGTCTTGGCAGGTATGGGTCTTGATCCGTGAAATGTTGATATCATGTTTAGATGCTACAACCTCTCTTGGTTGGCGATTTCTTTTATGGGGAAGACTTTTGGGTTCTTCAAGGCTACTCGAGGGCTTAGACAAGGTAATCCGCTCTCCCCTAGCCTGTTCATTCTTTCCCAAGATGCCCTCAGCCGCACCATCAACAAGAGGTTCAACAATGGTGAGCTGATCCCCTTCAGACGGAGCATGAGAGCCCAACCCATCACCCACTTGATGTTTGCAGATGATACCCTCGTCTTCATTAACGCTGGCATCAAATTGATCAAAAGACTCATGAAGGTGCTTGAGGATTACTCCCACTAGAGTGGTCAAGTGATCAATAAGGACAAGAGCACTTCCTACGTTTGCAACAGATGCATTTCTAGTCAAGCTGCTGCTGTCCACCAGAACCTCAATATGAACATAGGAGAGTTCCCCATGGAATATCTCAGGGCTCCCATCTCCCCTCGAAGAACAAATACCTTTCTTTTGGTGGCCGTATTTCTCTCATCAACAGTGTTATGCTCGCTACCCTGGTTCATGCCCTCTCTGCCATCAAAGTTCCGCAGGGGGTGATTCGCAACATCGAAATGATACTAGTGACCTTTATCTGGACCCTGCCTTAGAAGGGAAACATCATTGGGAATCATGGCGTAGGGTGGAGAGGCCGGTCAGGTAAGGCGGCATCAACGTCCATGGCCTTGACACCATTAGCTGCATGCATGAGAAACTTGCATGGGAAGTCCTAGAAAAGCGAACACTCTGTGGTAAAACCACGCACTCCTCTCCATTTGACAACCCTTCATCGGGGATGATCTGGGGCTCTGCACTCTGGTCTAGTATTTTTCCCGTCATCTACAATCTGCAACCTCGCTCTCGATGGATGGTGGGGAATAGAGATATCCTCTTCTAGAAGCACAACTGGGCTGGGGAGGCTATCGAGTTTCTGGGATACCAAGCTCCAACCATCTCCTTAAGGGAAACCAGTCGCTACCCGGAGTTTATCCGCATGGTGTTGGACGAATATCAGCAGGCCATCTTTAACATGTTTGAATTATCCTCAGAGCCCGACCAATGCGTTTTCATCCCTTATCTACGGGGGCCTTCAACTCTTGAGATTATCGTCGAAAATTGAGTACCCAGGACAGTTCCAACAGTTGGAACGAGATCCTCTGACCAATGTCCCTGCCCTCGAAGTTAAATTTCCTTTTGTGGCGCATAAGAAATAGGGCAATTCCTTCAGATGAAAATATTAAACGATAAGGGATCTCACTGGTTTCGCGATGTACCTGCTGCAAGAACTGTAAGGAAGAATCCGTTGATCACCTTTTTCTTTCGGGGTGATTGGGTGAGTGCGTTGTGGCACGCTCTTGGTGAGTTTACGGCCCTTGCATATAGTAGCATGGTAGACCTCCCTTTTGTGCATAGGTGGTTTCATGGCTCGGGAGACAGGGGTCAGGAGAAGGAGGCTCGTACCATGATTCTCCACGAAGGCTTTTGGAGCATTTGGAAAGCTAGAAACAAGGTGAGGCACGAAGGGGTCCTCTCCTCCCACTCGTCCATCATCATCAGGACCAAAAACCTTCTTCTGGACCTTGCCCCGCTCCTTAGAAAATGGTGGGAGGCTCCTTCCCACGACCTTATTCAATGAGCCTACAATGCTGCCCAGAATGATACTGACATTTCCAGGGGCCATTGAGTTGATTGGAATCCCCCCTACAATGGTCTTAAAATCAACACTGATTGTTCCTACATCGTGGGGGTCATGCGGAGTGGAGGCGTAGTTTGGGATGCCAAGGGGTCAGTGATTATGACATTTTCAACCCGCTTGGGCAGTGGCTCATCCTTTCAGGCTGAGGCAAGGGCCCTCCTTAAGGGAATTAGTCTGTGCAATCAGGAAGGAATTGATCTCTCCATAATGTCCTCAATGGCCTATGTCCCTCCCCTGGTCAATCATCTATACCATTAGAAAGTGCACGAGACAACTTAGCAATAGAACCAATGTAGTGAACACGTGGCAGGAGGGTAATCAAGTTGCAGACCACCTTGCCTCCCTTGAGGTTCTTGGTCCCGAACCCTTTTTCCTTCATAATGTAACGTCCCTTAAACATGAGGGGGTCAACTTGATTAGTGGGGACTCTCTAGACCTTCATTATTTCTGGCCTCCGTGAGGAGGCGTGGTGCTTGTAGTCCCTTTGTGGAGGCCTCTTAATAAAAATCTACTCCATGGTGAGGGTGAGATACCATCATGAGATTAGATGAGAATCTTTAAATTTTCAGTGTTGTTGTCTTCCGGTGCTTTGTGTGACCCATAATGAGTTATAAAGACAACTTTGAGTGCTCCATGAGGTCTCATCATTAGATTAGTCTCGCATTCACACTTTTTGTGAGATCATCCATTCATGCTATCTAATCAGGCCTTCATTGACACCATCCATTGTCATCAACCTCAAACCATGTAAGCAAACACAATCAACCCCAAATCACAATTGTTAGGGATTTTTTCCTAACATCCATAATACCTTGATGTATGAATATCTATAAAACACCTAGTGGTTCAATAATTAGAACCCAAGTGTTAGACTCTTATTTAGTAAGTATATTTGGGAGGATTCTTCCTACGAATATTATAATCCTTCCATTGGTAAAATTTTATGTTATACTAGGAATTTATTGTATCTCATTATTTAGAGCCCATATCAACTACTAGAAAAGGAATATCTATTTTCAAATCCCAAATCATCTCAAGATCTTATTTAAATTCAAGGAATATTACAAATCTCTTTTATAAATTCTTTCAAAGATTAGGTTTGGATACCAAATAGAGAATTATACCAGTCTCAAATTCTTCAAAAAAATGGAAGGAATAAACCATGGGGACATGTCAATTATGAGGTAATATACTAATTTATTTATTGAAGAATTGGAAAGTCATCCACCAGATCATGAGGTGAATTTATCAACATAACATATACCTGGAGCTAGACATATACCCAAGATCCCCTTTATGATGGCCCCAATAGAACTGGAGGAGTTAAAAAAACAAATACATGAGATATTTTACAAAGGGGTTTCACACCCTAGTCCATCACCATGGGGTAAATCAATTCCCCTATCCAAGAATAAGGATGGATAAATGTGGGTTTTCACCAACTATTAAGATCACTATAAGATCACCGTAAAAACCAAGTATCCACTACTAAGGATTAATGAATTGTTCGATCAAAATTATAGAGCCCATTAATTCTAAAAAGTGTATTCTCGTTATGGATAACATCAAATGATGGTAAAAAATGAAGTTATACAAAATAAAAACCTTTGTAAATTATAAGGACAATATATGTTCATAGCGATTCAATTTGGATAAACAAAAGCTCCAAAAATCTTCATGGATTTGATGAATAGAAACTTTAGAGACTAACTTGATAATTTTTTTGGGGCCATTATTGATGATATTATTATACAATCCAAGAGATAGGAAGAACTTAATGAGAATATAATGATTGTTCCAATTACTTTAACGATAATTTTTATACTGAGTTCAGAAAATTTGAAAATTTGAAGCAACAAGTCACATTATTAGGCCATGTGATAATGACTAAAATAATTTATATAGATCATTCATAGAAAAAGGTGATTGAAGAAATTACCAGACCCAATAGTTTTATGAATATCTATAGTCTTCATGGATTATCCAAGTACTATTGAGGCTTTATGGGAAATTTCTCATTTCTGGATATTCCACTAACTAAGTAATTATAAAAGGGAGTAAATTATGCCGATATAGAGCAATGGGAAGTGATATTTAAGGATATCATGAAGAGGTTAATCACTACACCTATACCCACACTACCCTCAAGTGGAGATCATTTTTCATGTATAGTGATTCTTCAAAGAAGGGATTGGGTTTCGTTCTCATGAAAAATTACAATGTTGTAGTTGATACCTTATGATATTTGAAGATCCATGAGTAGAACTAAATGACATGTGATCTAGAGTTAGCATTTATGATGCATGTATTGAAAATTTAGATGCATTTCCTCTATAGAAATAAGTGTTTAATATATAATATTTTTAATAGTTAATAATATATATTCATATAGATATAGATAAACATCCATTAGTGAAGATAGTTGGATCCAATCAAGACTGATGATTTCTTTTTATAATACTATCATTGAAAAAAAAATAAGTTAGATGATTAACTTAGTAGAAAATTTTCTATTACCCTATCCATGATGAATATTGATAAAGATATTATCTTCATATATATACGTAGTATATATTTGGAAATAATAACAACATGAAAAATATCAAACTTTTGAAGAATGATTTCTTAACCATATACACATGAAAAAATCAAGGGGAAAAAATAATGATGAAATAGAGCTTAAAAATAAGCAAAGATAAAAAATGGAATGTAATATTAATGAATTAATCATTAAAAAAGATATATTAATTTGATTTGAAAGTAGAAACTATGTTCTATAATAAAATTTTATATTGAATGTACTACTAGATGATAAATATAGTGCATATTTCTCCATTTATCTTGGAAGTACCCAAATATACTAAGATCATTGATAGAACATATAGTAGGATAAAATAAAGAATCATATTGTTGGGTACAACTCAAATTTATTTTTATGGAAGAATGTTTAGGTACGAAATCAGAAGTTTAAAGGGATGACACAACTATATCTCATACTAACATGGAAATGGGAGACCATTACCATGGATTTTATCATGGGTATTGAAAATAAAACTAAGGGAAAAATATATATATGTGTTTTGGTTGATTAACATTCCATGAATTAAAAATTCATCACTATCCAATAATATTACTTGGTCAATAAAATTTAAAATATATACATAAAGAAAGTGACAAGGCTACATGGGGAACCAATTTCAATCAAATCAGATCTATATCTATGGTTCAACTTTAAACTTTTTTAGAGTATATAATATTTCATGAATACTATATTGAAAATCAGTGTTTCCTATCACTCCCAAAATGATGCTCAATCTGAAATAACTATTTAGAAAATTGAATTCCTTTTGTGATCTTTCTCGATGGACTTAAAAATAGGATAAGATCAAATATTCCCTTAGTTGAATTCAGATACAAGAAGAATTTACACCTAAGAATTAAAATGGAACCATATGAATATCTAAATAAGAATATATGTAACACTCCAACATATTGGCATAGATTTAATAAAGGGATACATCATGGATCTAAACATATATAACAAATTTCACTAAAATTTCAAGCCATTCAGCAACATAATGAAGAAGAATGAAGTAAAAAAAAGAGATATGTTGACAATCATTCAAGGTAATTAAGTATGAAGATAAAAACAATATTTTCTTTGAATAAAAACCTTATATAGATTCACGAGCTTTGGAAAGAATGAAAAATTAATCCCTAGGTACATTATTCACATGAAAATCTTTGATCGCATAGGATCTATAGTCTATTGGCTAGAAATTACACTAAACTTGGATTAAGTTCATGATGTGTTTTTGGTACCACACTCATAAGGAACTATATTCACAATCACTCGAGCTTACTGAATATTGAAGTGGTACAACTAGATAATGAACTCTCTTATGAGAAGAAATCAATGAATATTTTGGACTATAGAAAAAAGGATCTATGCAACAAGGTAACTCAACTTCATAAAGTACATTGGTGAAACTACAAGCAAGAATAGGTATCATAGGAATATGAGGTTTCCATGAAAACGAAGTACCCTCATATATTCTTGAATGATGGTATAAATTAAAATTTCATGGACTAAATTTATAAATAGAGAAGAATGTGATGACCTATACATTATATATGGAATATTCCTTTTGAATATACATGTGTGTCAAATTTGAAATATTCCATAATATCAAACACATGCACCACATAATTAAAATAAAAAACTATTTATTTCATTAATATAGAACACTAAATAAAAATAATAAATGTACTCTATAATTTTGAAAGTTGAAAAAATGTGATAGAAAACACACAAAAATAATATAACTAGAATTTGAGATTATAGAAAATCACAGTCCCAAGAATTATTAGTCATAAAAAACATAGTAAAAAAGATAAAATAAATTGGTAATATAATATGTATTTGTAAAATTTTGATTATAGAAACATAAATAGAATTTATGTGAATGTAGAATAAATGAAACATGAAGTATTTATAAGAAGTAAAAAATTTAGATCACCATTTTAATAGTAAACTGACCATTAAGAATAGTTAAGAAATTATTAGGAATAGTCACCTAACCATTATAATTATTAGTTTACCTTTATAATAGTGAAATGGCTTGAATAATATTTACTAAATATATATATATAAATTTTATAGATCTAAAAAATAAATATTCAAATTAAAACGCTCAAAAGAATGTATAAGAGCAATTAATTTTTTTATGTTTTTCACAAAAACTTTAGATTTATATTAAATATTAAAATTAATTAAGTTAAAAAATAATTTTGATAAGTTTAATATCTTCTCAGAATTCAGCGTATTGAAATTTTCTAAGAGTTATTATTTTTTTATTTTTTTGGAAAACATGATGTTTTTGGTGAACTGTAAAACTATAGTTTTTGAAAATATTGATATTTTATCATGTGATATTGATGTAATAATGAATTAATTAATCCTAAAATGGTTAGATAAAAACTAAAAATATATATTTTTTAGTTCTTTAAGGAAACCATGAAGCATGACTACACATGTTGATTGAAATAAATTTACTCTACCAGGTTCACCACATATGCAACATGAGTCCACCACCCTCTTGGTGATTCAACTCTTACTAGTTAGAATGTATTTATTATAATTAAATATTAAAATATTTTATATCACATGTTTATATAGATTCTGAACACCTTGTAGTTTCTCTTACTGATAAGATATTTGAATCACCTAAACTGTAACTCATTATAAATTTCATTAGGGATTGAATAAGATTTTTATTCTAGAAAATTTGAATCCCCTATTATATTCTTTTTATAGTTTGTTTTTTAGTAATTTGAATACTACTCAATGTTATTCCTTTATTAAAAAATTTAAATATCCTAAAAAGTAATTTCAAAAGTCTAAACATATAAATTATACCATAAAAACAATGTTTCATTTTTTTTCTTCTTCTCTTTTATGTAAATTAATATATTTGGGTTTGAGAAGGTTTATAAGTTATAAAATCATGTAATTTTATTAAAATGTGATTAATAATTTCAAATAGTACCATTATTTTATGTTTTACTTTGGTAATAATATTTTATTAAATATTATAAACAAAAAATTACCATCCCCTCAAGTATAAACACCCTATCTTACTCCCATTAGAAAATCACATGCCAATCACTTTTGTTAGAACAATATCTTCCTAATAATATTTTCTAAGGCCTCATAGTGTCCTTAGAATCATTTTTGTGTCATCAAAATCCAATACTTCATGGAATAAAGGCCTTGTAAAAGGATTAAAGATCGATGAAGATTTAATTTTTCTCTATTTTCATTTCATTTTGATAATACATTCTTCTATTATCCCTACCTCTCTAAAAAAATCCACATAAGTAAATAAAATATTATTATAATGCATCATTAATGGTATTTTTCTACTATAAAATTATTATAATTTATTTCTAATATATTTTAATATTATCTCTCTCTCTATTTGATATATCTCTTTTATGGTCAGCTTATAGCCTATGTGGACGATGTCAATTCCTTATGTATCACTGACAATATAGTTGATTCATGTAGAAAATATATCAATACATATTATTACACTTCAATATTTTCATTATAATATATATATATATATATAGTTTATAAATATTTCCTCTATATTAATGTTTCAGTACTTCCTATTAATGGATGATTAACTGCTAATGAGGATTTTATTAATTCTTTACTTATCACTACCCATATGGTTCATTATCATAATTTATTTTTGAAGTATAAATTTGCAATTAAATTCATTTTTAATTTTATGAACTTTATTTGGATTGTTTATAAATAAAAAACAAATCTAAATCATGAAATTAAAACTAAATAAAATAATTCAATGAAATATGTCATTCAACCACTTTACAGTTAGAAAAAAGATAAAAATCTATAATGAGTATAATTAATTGAATAGCGACCTAAATTTTTTCTTGATTGGGACATAATACATTTTTTAGTTTCCAAGTCCCAGGCCTTAAAAATTCTAAAATACTAATTTGACTATATTAAATGACCTTGAATTTTTTTTTATATTTTTTATTGGTCTTAGAACATGATTTGTACAATTGATATAATTTTTATAAATATTATGAATTACTTTAATTTTATTAAATAAATTATACCCATGAATAAGTAAATAATTATTTTGTGAGTGTGACTGTTTATATCTTATAAACTAGATCACATATAGAAATTTTGATATTTTAATTGTATCAGGGATAAGGTTTCTTCCCATTAGTGGTATAATTTTTTTGATGAGACTGGAACTTGGGAATAAGGAATTTGTGAGCTTAAATCAAAAAAAAATTATATTTTACATTGTGTGTGGATAGGTGGTGATGACATGTATTATGAAATGGAAAGGGAGGTTCCATGTGGTGGAAATATTATGAGGAGGATTCTAGTATCTCTTATTTCTAGCATGTAAGAATCATAATTAGTGGATATAAATTTTTTCATTATAAAATAATTTTTTTTTGGTTTAATGAGAGTAATTATTGAGGGGATATATGATGTTAAAAAATAATGGTAATGTTTCACTACCTCACCTATGATTCTTTCTATCATTGGAAATATAGAGAGAGAAATTCACTCTCCTCATTGTTCTTGTGGGAACCTCGTTGAGAATACTCTCTCCTATATCTCTTCCTTACAATAACACAGTGAATAAAATTTATTTAAGTTCATTCCAAGGTTAGTATAATGATTAAAAAATAATTGAAAATTAAATTATGAACACACAATGGTCCACCAACAATGCTTCTGATGTGGCGACACTTATTTTGTGTGGTAAGAGATTTTTTCCTTACATGCACCACATTTCATTTCAAGTGATCCAATCCTATTCCCCTAAAGAATAAAACATAATCATTTTTTAGATATCGAATAATTAAATTTTTTATTTTTAATGATGACAATTACTATGAAATAAATTGACAATATTTTGATGAATTGTTGTTTTAAAAAATATTTAATGGGAAATAAAAAAGTTGGGAATTTGATATATAGGATTTAAATTTTTAATGTTTTTATTAACTAAAAAATAAATTATTATTTTTTGAAAAATTATTCTTCCTTCAAATAATTCGTTAAATGATGAATATGTTTCAATAATAAATGGTTAATTTGATTTTATTATTAAAAAATCATTTTTTTTGAAAATGTGTATTTTTTTTAAAAAATTTAGTACCATCTCATGTCATATGATTAATAGAGTTTTATTTATAATTCAAGTAATTGTTTTGTAATATTTAAAACAATTTTATGTAAATTTTTTAAAGATACATGGGATATTTTTCTAAGTTCATTTGAGTTTATGAAGTAAGATATATTAAATTTGGTTATTATTATTTTTCATGTCTCACGTAGAAAAGATATTATTATTCAACTTATTATTTGATCAGTATATTTGATTATTTTATAGGTGATAAATAATAATTGAAATTGTAATAATGATATTATTATCATTATAAATATTTTTATAGGATGGTGATGTAGGGAAAGAAAATGATGCTCTTGGGGATTCAGTAGGTGACTCTTATTTAAATACAACTAGGAATTGGAATGCTAGGGATCTAGATAATGTTTTCAATATTAAAGATATGTACCCACTTTCTAAAAAGAATAGTAGGATGAAAAATTTTGTTGAGGAGGTCGTGGAACATAATAAGTAGGATATGATGAATTTATTCAACTTCACATCATAGTTTTATGGTTTTATGAAACAAATTATTAGGAAGGAAACTACCATGCATGTTTTTGGAAATATGGATTCTATTTTAGAGATTATTACTTTTAATGTTTAATTTTATAGTTAGGTATGCACTTATAAGTGGGGAGAATCTATGGATTCTTGATGATTTTTCTTATAGAATCTCTTGCATTTACAGTTTAATGGGTTTTAATATTTTTTCTATTGGAAGAGGATTCTTCCATATAATATTCTCATATGATTCTATAAAGTAGAGGGAATGGGGATTTAAATCCATATAAAATAATCTTGGAATATTTTGAATTCATGAATTGGATCCTTTCCTTAATCACATTTACTTCAACAACTCCTTTGCATTAGTTTTAGTGAATATATTTGGCATGAGTTGGATCTATTAACATCCAATGATCGAAAAAGATATTTCTTCCACAATTGGAATACCCATCCTTATGGATATATAAATATAGGTTCTCAATTTTAGTCACATCACTAGGATCCTTGTTTAGGTGGATTTGGATAAATTTACCCTTAAATATGTATTGTTATCCACTTGTGATGATAATATCAACCTCATATTTAAATATGAAAGGATAAATAAATTATTCTTTGATTCTAGGATAATTGACCATGATATTTGAAATTACAGGTGATCCTAATTAATCTGATCCTTCTAAAATTTATTAGGGAATGGCATATTTAATTAAATAATGATGAATAAATTTGATTAGAAAAAAAATGAAAGGAGTACTTTACAAAAATAATCAAGATTTTCAACATGATGAGAATGAGTTTGGAACCTCAACTCACGGTGATGTCACTGAATCCATATAGAAGAAATTTGATGGTCATCCATCTAAAGTAAATGACATGGAAATATGGGAATGATAATCTTTATATAGATAATAAACAACTACCGTGTATCTAGAATCAGGTGATCAGTCACCCTGATGGTGAAATAAATGTTTTCACATTATGTATGGAACTTTGTAAATATGATTCAAAGCATGTTGTTGAATCTAAAAGGAGGTCTCCTAAGGTTAACCCAAAAACATAAGAAAAAAATTGTAATATCCATTAATGTTGATCAAACTCAAATAAAGATGAGAAATAATTTCATTATCATATCCAATAAATTTGATTTACGATCTATGTTTAATGATGATGAAAAGTATAAATCCATAGTTAGGGAGATTTACAATAAGTGGGAAGTAGTTTTTGAGGATTAAGTGGATGGGAAAATATTGTACCTTAATCCCATTACAAGGGCCTTTTCCTCTCCGAAATGAAAATCATCTTTTGGAATTTAGTAGGGATTAATAATGAGTAGACAACTCTTTCCCTCAAGAAACTTATTTCTTGTATTTGGCCATATTTAGTAGAATTATCTGAACCCATGGTTATGTTTGATAATTTCAAACATTTTAATTGGGATTCTATTAGCTATAAGTTTATTTTTCATTACCTATACAATTGTGTAATGGAAACTTTATGGGTTCAAGGTCATTTGAGTTTATATTTCTTATATTGATATGTTAGTTTTCATCATGTCTCTATTAATATTGTTGTTTACATCAATAATTTTTTGGTTTATTTTATATATTATAGTAACTCTTATATAATGAGAAGGGAGAAATTGAAAGAGTTGATTATTATAGAGAATGTTGTGTGGAATAATTTCATATTAAAGGGTGATTTTAATGTGCTTTTGTGTTCATATGAGAGATTTAGAAATAATCCTTTAAATATTTCATCTGATAAATTTAGATCATTTATTAAAATTTAAGCTTTCCATGTGATTTTTTGGAGGGTTATGTTATATCTTGTTCAAGAACACCATTAGTGGAAGAAAGGCTAGTATAATTCAAAGGTTCTTTAGGTAAATCGATGATTCTGATGTCTACATAGACATTTATGGTACCACCCTTCCTCATTTTAATTTTGACCATACCCCACTAATTCTTAATGATAGGATATGTGGTAAGAGGAAACATACATTACCTAAAATTCATGGATGTATGTAAATTGTGTTTAATTAACGGATAACCGGTTCAAGGTAGTATGATGCATGATGTGGATGAGAGATTGAATCTTATAATGAAGACCTTTAGAATCTGGTGTAAATTTTCATTCTCCGACCATGAGGATAATATCATGTAAAGATAGAGAGGAGATTTAATGTCTACACATGAATGATAATGATAGTGATTCCCCTTTGCAAGATTAGGTTTCCAATTGTGAAAAACCTAGAAATGTTTTCTTATTAAATGAAAAGATGTCTAGAGAAACATAATGTCAGATGGATGGAAGTTAGTGATAAAAAATCCATGTTTTTCATAATTTTCACAAAGTTTGTAAATCCATGAAGGGACTTAAAGGCATCAAAATTGATTGATTATTAATTGAAATAGGGGAGGAAATTAGTAATTTAATTTTTAGCTACTTATAAATCACATTCAGTGATAATGGGAATTTTATGAATCCCAATTTGATTAGATTATTTGATGTCATATCTAAATTCATTAAGCTACATTAAAATTTTATATTGACTGAGGCACCTATAGTTGAAGAGATTAAGTTTTCACTGTTTTGCCATAACATTGGAAATGTTCTAGGGATTTATGGATTTAGAAACAAAAACTTTATATTCAACTGCGATATTATCCACACTGATATCACCAATACTATGAGGGAGTTATTTATTTTTTCTTATATTCAATATAGATTTAATTCTCAATTTTTTTATCCATCCAAAAAAGGATAATCTTATTGATATTAAATATTTTAGGTTTATTTCCATTGTGAACATGATTCCCAAGATCGTTAGAAAAATTCCTACAATGAGAATTCATAACATTGTCATAAAAATTATCAATCATAATAATTTTTTCTTCTTCAATAGTATAAATATTCATACATGTTTATTTAAATATTCTATTATGTAAATTATCTTATGATAAAATAAAATTAAAGTAAATTTTCTTTGAATATAGATATTTCCATGGCATTTTACACCATCAAATGAAAGTTCGGGTTTAATGTTCTCAAAAGGTACTTATTATTTAGTAATTTTATGAATTTGATCACAATTATTATGATAAATTCCAAGATAAATTTCCTAGTTAATTTATCCTTAAAGGGTTATTTTTAATTTTAACAGGGGGATAAGTAGGGTGATCTACTCTTGGGGATACATTTTTCTGTCATTGTGGAATAAAAATGTATTTTTAGTTTTAATCATGTTAAAAGCAATCAATATAAGAAAATTTAAATTAGAAGAATCCTCTTTTCCCAATCAAACCCTTTTTATATTAAGGACTTTATTTTATTTGAGAAGGGTACTAAAGAGACTCTAATGGTCAACCAAAAATTATTTCAGTATTATGAAGATGTATCAGGATAATGTATATGCTGGGGGTAAATCTTTCATTTTTTTGGTAAAGGCAAATCAGCAGTAAATAAAAATAGAGTGGTATGTAATTATAGAATTTATAAAGGGGGTTTCCCATTTACATATTTTGGAATTCATATTTTCTAGGAAAATATATACAATATTATATTTAGAGTATTTTTCTAAGATCAATGGATTGCTAAAAATATGGAATGTAAGGAAAACATCATAGGCATGGAGAACTTATTTTATTAACCCTATTTCCTCGACAATGATTTTTTTATTATTTATCAATTTATTGATTATCAAGTGGCTTGATCAAAAATATGAATAATCTTATTAGGAATTTTATCTAGACAAGGTATATTTATGATATGAATCTAATCACTAACTCTTTTATGTAATTAATCAAACCATGCACACGGGGGCTTGCCCGAGTGGTAAAGGCTCCTCGTAATCCTTCATCTGATGCGGGTTCAAATCTGGGTGGGAGCAAATTTTCACTGGAAGGTGGTGATGTAGGCATGATGCAGGCATGCAGTGAAGTAGGCATGACGTAGGTATGTGGTGACACATGCATGATGTAGGTAGATGGTGACCTATACATGATGCGGGCATGACTCCACACTCGACCTTCAGTCTAGTTTGTGGTCCTTTGGGCTATGCAATGAGCTCAATTCCCACTAGGCCTTCAGACCATGTACTAAATAAATAAGGCTTGATGGGTGGGCTATCCCTTAGGAGACTATGGCCTGCATTTCCAGATTGTGTGTGTGGTGTGTGTGTGTTTAATGTAATTGTACCTCCAAGCACCTAATATATGATTAATAAAACCATTGGATATAGGTATAATAGATTTTAATGACCTAAAAAAGATTAATAGTTCTCTCAAAAAAAATTCATCGAATATTCTAACTAGTAATGAAGTTTCCTTCTACTTTTGGAAATCCAGATTCTAGAATACGCTACATAATATTTTTCCTTCTATGTATCTATACTGTATATCATACATTAAAAAACAATTTTTTTACTCTATTCTATATTTAAATGGAATTTTGAGATGGGAATCCAATATCAATTTTTGGATAACACAATGAGTTGATAAACTGATTCAAGATCTATTTTTGGTCCCATAGTATATTTGGAACTATAAGATATCTAATACTTTGAGAAACATCAATGTATCCTCTTCATTGATCCCAGGTGAGATTATAACCATCATTAATAGTTATATATTCATCAATATGGACACATTTTTTTATGGGGGGGAATCTAGGAATATGTGTAGTTGGGATTTATATAGATAAAATGTAACAGAACTATCTAGGATCCATGATAGATTATGTGATTTAGAAATACTTTTATTTTACTATGTATATATCTCCTCTTATTGTAGTTTTGGAAATATCTATTACTAATTGATGACCAATTGTAAAAATATAGAATCCTCATGGCCTCAGTGTGATGTAGTTTTAAGCATAAATATGAAACTATAGATTTTTTTAAAAAAATTTATTTTTAAACATTATTTGGAACTATTTACAATGGATTTTCTATATCATCCTTTTCCTGTAGCATGATATACATGAATTTTTGAATTCAGAAATTAAAGATTCTCTCTATGAAAAACTCTTTAATCATTTTTGGTTGCTATTGCCTCTGTTATCTCCTTTATCTAGAAATATAAGAATTAAAACATTTTTTATCCTAGAAATTTGTCCCATAAGTATGGAATTATAGATATTTATAGGGATTTTCAGGTATTTGATAGTATCCAATGGGGATGTATGAGTAATTGATTCTTTAATATTTGTACTTTGAATCAATTTGGTGTTTCTAATAGAGGAAATAAATCTTTGTAATACAAGTTAATGAGGCGTATACCATCAATATTAAATGGGATCAAGATTAATGTTGGTGGTGTGGTGAATGATGCTATTGGTGTTATAAGTTTCATGGGTGTCTTCCCCACTTGAAGAAGATTTTTAAAGGGTTCTTTCTATCATTTATTAACAGAGAGTGGGATGCTATACATGAATCAAGCTATGTAATGTTGTTTTGATAGAGGGTGATATGAATTGATTGTGATTCCACATCACTAGTGGATGTCAAATAGGATATTGTTTAATTTTCCATGAAATAAACATTAATAATTAGTACAAAATTGTTATTTTCTTGAAGATTTCCAAATACACGTTTCAAATTTTTATTAGGTGGAAAACTGTGTAGAAGATGATTTGTTAATGAAAAATGTTATAGATGAGAGATTTATGTGGTCCTTTAACATTCCTTTGTTTTTTATTTATTTTTAAAATGATATCATGTTATATGTTTCGTATAGACATATTGGTAATCCTTAAATATAATGCTACCTTCAGTTTTTAATAATTTTTTGGGATCAAATTAGCTTAGGCACACATATTTGTTTTGATATTTTGATATTAATTATTCCTATTTGAGATAACATGGATTTATTTTTTTAACACATGAGAAAAATAACATTATAATTTGAATATGTTTCCCCCTCTCTATATATTACTTAATTATCTAATTTTTTTTTCTATTATATAATTATTATGGTTTTGAAACCTATTTTTTTTCAAGAATTTAATTTTGGGTATTATTTTTATTTATTACTGTAATGATATTTATTCTTGTTGTAGAATTTAAATCATAAAATTTATCATTGATTATGTTAATTATTTTATATTTTTCTAATAAAAAAAATCCTTGAGTATTTTATACCCATTTAGAAAATTTCCACTATGATCATTCACTTTATTATTTTTTTGTAATCATATTCTTTGAAGAACCTGATCAAAATCCCATCCTTGGGTTTTCAAGTATTTTACAAACCACAATCTTCTTGATTATTTTAATTTTTTCCTTTCTCTTCAGTTCATTGTTGATTTTATGATGCTAAAAATGAATAAAACCAAAAAATCATGTTTTTTATGTGTTATTTGATGATTGGATAAACATAATTGTTTGGATGATGAAGGATTTCTAAGAATAAACCCAATGGGGTTCAAGGATAAGTTTCAAGGTGTTAAATTTGGATGGCAGTAGAGGCAAGGCTATAGAAAAAGGAAAAGACAATATTTACAGAAAAAGGCAAAAAACTAGAAACTTTGGAGATTATTTAACTACATAATGTGTAGTATTTTTTCAAACACCGTGAATTTAACTAGATTATTCATTCCATGTAAAATTAATTTCATGTGGAGTCTATTTTTGATATATACATTGCTTGAATCTTAAATTGAATCATTATTGATAAATGTTGTATTTTAAATTTTACATGTTCTGTGACTCCATGTCACACAACTTTTATTTCCAAACCATGTGTCTCTATGTATACCCTACATAAATTCTAAAACATTTCATCGAGAAAAAAAATTCATATACACTACTTGAACATGTTATGTATTGTAATCTGCATTTGAATATTTTTATTTTCCTTCTTTATATCTAATATTGAATCATACATATGATTAATCATGTGAAGTGCACACCATGTATAACTATGGATATATTGTGTAACCTATCATCACATGAACTGTGTGATGGTAGTACATGACCAGAAAAAAGGTGTTTACCCACACATTGTATTTCTAATTGAACTTGTTATGTACTGAGTATATTTTAATATTCTTCATGTATTTATAATCATGTTAAACATTTTACTAAATGAGTATACTATTCTGAGAAATTTTTCATGTATAACATTAAGGGACATCTAAGTACATTATTTTTTTTTGTATTTATTATTATAATTAATAGTTTTTTAACTTTTTTAGAAGATAATGTTTTTTGATAGAGGGTTAGAGCATCCATGGGGTAACAAAATACCTTGGATGATGTCTATCTCTAATGTATTAGTCCTCATTTTATAAAATGGAGGGGATAACCCTTTCATAGATTCACGGTATAGTTCCTTTACCTATAGAGTTATAAATACTCTCAAATGATTTACACTACAACTTGCAGTGTGTGGGTACTATATAAGAGTTGGATACCCTCTCGATAAAGGTTTCTTCCAGTGAGGCATGAGTCTCCCTTTATTGATAATATTGACAGATATTATGGAAGAAGAAAAGTGTGTGATAGTTTAGGTGCATTGGGTTCTATACTTTTCTAAGTACTCTATATTATTTTTTAGTGTTATTGATATATAGATATATGATATGATGATCTTTATACATTTATCCGATTATGATCAATCTCACTCCATACTTTGTGAAGGTACATGTGATGATTTTTAGCTATTGAATCATTTAGATGATGAGTATTATATGAGGTTGTTAGGTTCCTTCAACTATTGAGATTTGAGTAGTTGGGATAATAGTAGTTCGAGGATTCTCCATTACAACCTTTCTCACCACTGAGATATGAATTAACTGGTTGGCTATGTACTTAAGAATCTTTAGATCTAACACTAACAAGAGAACCCCTAAGTAATTTTATGATAAGGCTCTTCTATGACCCAGGATACGGTGATAGGATACATCCTTATGTTTGTTTTTAATTATAAAAATATTTTTCTTTTTTCCTTGTCAAATTAAACTCTTATACCTGCATTTACAAAAAGACTAATAATTTCATCATTTTTTTCTTATTTCAGGGAATCCTAATTGGTTTATTTATACTCACCACTGCATATCACGGCCTGTCCTCGGGGCCCGTGCCGTGACTACCCCAAGCCCGCCTTCCATAGGCCAGGGGCTGGCGACTAGCACCAAGGAATAAATCTCGGTAAAAAGGGAAGACATTGCCTTTGTAAAGTAAACAAGCACCATAGAGTAAGCAAGCAGAATAAGTAAACACTAAGTAAAAACTGAGTACAACAGTAAGTGCGGAAAAGTAAGTGGGCCAGAATACAAACCCAAACTGAAATTAAAGTACAACTGGAAGGGAAAAACAACATCTGAAAAGTAAAGCCGCAACGTCGAGCTATCCACTGGAAATCCCACCTAAAGGGTGAGTACAGATAGCCTCTACTGCTCCTTGGGTCCAGCCGACTGCTCCGAGTACGTCCCGCCCAGTGGTCCACCTCCAGGTACCGTCCTGCTCTGCAAGCCTCAACCACGATCAGCGCTGTCTGTCGTCTACAACCAACACAATGTAGTGCGGGCATAGCCCGTGCATGGGTGAGTATAAGCTACTCAGTAGGGACCCCGAGACCCCCGAAGGTCTCCCAGAATCCACAAAGGATAAACAACAATGGAAAGATACAATCACAAAGTAACACCCGACACGGCTTAGGTATATTCCCATACATATACCTAAGTCATCAATTCTCGTTCGGCTCCAACATCCGAACCCAAGTACAATCCAGTCCACACAGGAAAGAAAAACGTAATCTACACAGGATAGCACAACACAATCCACAAAGGAAAGTAAACAGGATTCAGCTCACACAGGTACTTCTTCATATGACGTTAGAGATGATCAGATGTAGCCACTGATTCATCTAAGCCGTCGGACCCACAAAGGATCTGTAGGGTACTAACCCCCGCAATGACCCACACATGATCGATCATGAAGTTGAACCCATAGCTATTGGGAAACTCCTTCTCCATCAAGTACAGTGGTTATGCCGCTACAACCAAGCGCTTCCCTCTTACCTTGGACTGCTGTAGTACTCCACCTATCGAGTACTGTGGGCCTGCTACTACAACCAAGCGCTTCCCACTATGGGTCTGCCGCTACAACCAAGCGCTCCCCCTCATAGCCCCTAGTGGTACTCCTTCTGTTGAGAACCATGGTTTGTCACTACAACCAAGCGCTCCTCCGTCGTGGGTCTGCCGCTACAACCAAGCGCTCCCCCCGTGCCGCTACAACCAAGCGCTCCTCCGTCGTGGGTCTGCCGCTACAACCAAGCGCTCCCCCGTGCCGCTACAACCAAGCGCACCTCCGTTGTGGGTCTACCGCTACAACCAAGCGCTCCCCCTCATAGCCTCCAAAGGTACTCCTTCTGTTGAGTACCGCGGGTCTGCTGCTACAACCAAGCGCTCCTCCGCCGTGGGTCTGCCGCTACAACCAAGCGCACCCCACTAGGCTATCCGTAACACACCGAGTCGTTCGATCAGCAGTCGTCAAGTCTCAACCGGCTCTAGGGTTTCCGCACACAGCATGCTCGTTCCGGGAGGGTCCACTCCACGAGCTAAGAGGTCGATGCATCAACTGACATATAGTCCAGAGTTGATGTATCCCAAGATGTACCGTAGTGGTCACTGCCGAAAACATGGAGGATTCCCGTACTGTTTTCATCATCGTCGCAGTCGCATCCAGCTCCAGGATTCCCGCACACAGCAAGCTCGTTCGGGAGGGTCCGCTCTACGAGTCGAGAGGCTGATACATCAACTGACACATAGTCCAGAGTTGATGTATCCAAAAGTTCTGTATCGTCAACAGGAACTCAACGTCGAAGACGACGCGTCAATCGGACGCCCGGTCTGAGAGTTATTGGCTTTTTCGTCTCAGGGGCCCGGTTGGTTTTTAAGGAAAAACCAACCCGACCGTACTCCACCTGCGTCCAAACCTCGGGCGGAGTATTCCAAAAGATCCGTCTCACTAAGAGGAATCCATCAAAGTCGACGGCACGTCAATCGGACATCCGGAGCTCAAGTTATGAGTGTTTCCGCTCTGAGGGCCCGGTTGGTTTTGTGTACGAACCAACCCGGCCAAACCCAAAGTACTCCGAAACCTTGAGTGTGATATACCGAAATGACCGTCTTGATCCAAGGATCACATCAGCGCTGACGACGTGTCGTTCGGAGGCCCGTAGCTCAAATTATGAGCGGAAAACCGAAAAGGTCCGAAAACGGGGGTCTGGGCCCGGACCGACCCGGCCCAACCCCCCTGGGTCGGCCCGAATGGGGCCGACCCGGGTCCGGGTCCGACCGGTTGGGTGCGACCTGGCCCGGCTGGGGCGGCCCGACCCGGCCTGGGCGCGACCCGGCCCGGCGGGTCGGGTCGGCTCGGCCCGGCCGAGGGGCCGAGCGAGGGAAACCGCGGGCGGGGACGCGCTGCCCCCGCGTGAAGGATCCGTGGCCCCGGTTGGGGCCGCCTCTCGCCAATGGACATGGCAGTCAGCCGCGTCCCTGCCTTCGGTTCCGCACAGCCACACAACCGCACCCCGCCACCGCGGCTTCAGCCGCGGCGCCTCCGTCTGGAGGCACGCCGAGGCGCTGCCACCTCCGACCGCCGGCGTCGCCGCTGGAGTCCGTGGGCCACCGAAGTTGCTCCGGTGGTCCGATTTCATTTCCGTCTGCGCCGTAGATCATCCTGGGTCCCGTTCTTCACTGCGGAATCAACAAATCGTCTCTGCGCACCGTTTTGTCGTCGTCCGCCGTTCCGCACACCAAGAACAAAAGGGCGGTGGGTTCGGACTTGTTCGTTGGTCCGCACCCACCGCGTTAGCAGTTTGAAACAACACCATAATTCCCAGCAATTGATAAACCTCGACCCACAATAATAATCCGCGGACCAACTTGGTAATTGGTTGGTCCGCGTTCTTGCCTTGGAGGAAAACAAACAAGGGTATTATCATTTTCAAAACGACCCCTACCTCAACGTCGTCGTCGGACGCGAGTTCGTCTCGGAATTGACCGTCGCGGAAGAAAAGGATCATCGCGTCGTGAAAGGGCGTCGCTGTCGCGCGATACTCGGCGTCGCGTAGACAAACTCCGAGGATCAAGAACATACAGATTTAATTATAACTATTAAATCCATGTTGATGTTATAAACCACAAAGAATAAAAAGGACCACAATCCCCTACCTCAAGATGCCGATCGAAGATTGTCGCGGGGATGGATCGTCGTGGAAGAAGCGTCGCGGAGGGAGAATCGTCGGCGTCACATCGTCGATCTCTGAGGGTCTGGCGTTCTCCCTCGCCCTTCGTCGGAGGACGGTGTTCTTCGCGTTCTTCGCATTCTTCGCATTCTTCGCGAAGAATGATGAAGGACTTAAGGTTTCTGTCAAAACCTCTCAACGAAAAATCCTCAAGAAGACACGTGTTGGTCTTATTTCATTACATGCCAACAGTTTGAAAAATGGGTTAAGAAACGAACCATTAATTTGGTGAATTAATGGTAACGACTTAACATTCCATTTAATAGGAGCGTTAAGAGTTTTAGAAAATACACCAGTTTACTTTCTTTAATGAGGAGTTTTCACGGGTGCGTTACTTAGAGGAAAAGAAACGGTGGGGATCATACGGGCCCCACCTCACAAATATCCTACCAAGAGGGTAGGATATTTTGGATTGCACCCTATTCGCTTCAACTTAGTTCAAGTGGCTTTAAGTGGCTTTTAAGTGGCTTTAAGTGAAATAAAATAATGTTGTCGCACCACTTTATTTTATTTTCTTTACTTAACCCCAAAAATTAAAAACCACACCCGAGCAAACGCAACTCCGGAAGAGGCGTTTCTAAGCAAGTACCGGCGCTGCGATTCCATCGGTGCCCTCAGAATTCGATTCTGAGCACCAGTTCAAAAGTTAGAAAAACCCGCTCGTTCGTTCACTGAACGTACCCGAGCCAAACTTTGGAAAATGATTCCGGGCACACCGGGACTCAAAATCACGTGCCGTCAGAAACTGCGTTCTTGTAAAATTCCAAAGAAAATTAAGAAAAAAAAATTTCCTTGAATTTACGGGTCTTTACACTACATGAGTCTTATACCCATATGGGTTGTTTCTATATAGATGATTAATGGTATTTAGATATTCTATGACATCATAGAGTTTGATCTAGTCTTGTTTAGTGGATATTTAGAGGTTCATGGCGGTACTTAGTGGTAGAAGTTATTATCGGTGGACCCTTCCAAGGAATTCTTGGTATAAAGTCTTTCTTGGGGATCCATACATAGTGTATTTAAAACTATGATATAATATTTCATTTCAATTACATTGAATTTTTTTATCATGTGTTTTGGTCATATATTGGGATTACCTATGAGATGTAGTGCTCAATACAATTATTACAAACATAAAATTATATGAAGATCCATTGTTTATTTCGATGGGTATTGATTATTGGTACATTTATATGTATTTTATTTCATATCTAATTTAGTTTTATATTTTATATGTCCTCCCATGTATGATTATTATTTATTGGTGATAATATCTAGCCTAGGCCTACTGATGGATGGCTTGGGGTAGTACACTCACCTCATCACTAAAATAGGAAGTATCCCATTTTGATGAGTTCTTTTAGAATGGAATTATAGTAGTTTAAGTCCAAGGGAATGAGTCATGAATTTTTTATCTTATAAGGTTTTTGTTTTAGGAGTTTTGTAGTTGTGTTAGGTGTTTTTAGATTAATTAAAATACTAGATAATTTTTGTTTTTGTGGAAGATGATGTATCAATTCACTAGAAATTTGATAATATATTGATAAACATGGACCCAAAGTCATTGGTTACAGAGTGAAGTCTACAGATAAGCCTCAAACAAGTTGGCGAGGACTCTTTAACTGTATTCAGGTGACCTGGGATCAAATCCAGGTGGAGGCTAATTTTCGGGGGGTACTATAGCAGGTACTTTAGTGGGATCTGTAGTAGGCACTGTTTAGCACTGTAGTAGTTGAGAATATTCCCCCATTTGGGCCTTCATGACACTGATTTAGTCCCTAACTCGTTTAAGGCCTTCGAGCCACCCTGGCCTTCAGGTCAGTAAGGCCTTCGGACCACCTCAAGGCCTTTGAGACACCTTAAGTGCAGATGAAAACCAGATAACCTACAAGGAACAAGCTTCAGAAGGAGGATGAGCAAGGAGCTTTCACCATAGAAAAAGCTAAACGGGTTACAAAAATGAGAGGGTATGACACCTGCCATTGGGACAAGCATGTGCATGCACGAAAAATCCTAGATGAATAACTATGTGAAGGTGGAGAGCTGATTTCACGATGAAGATGATGGGGAGGAGCAATTCCAAGTAGTTATTATGGGTTTCATGTAATGTTTGAAGCCTACGAGAAATGAATTACTCTAAGGCCTATGGTCCATGTAATAATTACGCCTACGAGCCTTGAAAGAGTTCCACCTCACCCCTTGAAAGGTGGATTATCAAAAATCAATAAAAAATGAATACATTCGAGCCATTGGAGAGTGAAGTCTATAGATTTCATGAATTATATAGTGAACATTTGTAATTATTATGTCATTCCTATGTCAAATCACCAGGATATCCTAGAATCATTATGTCTTTATCTTATCAAATGTATTCCACATATATAAAGTAAGATATATAATTGAGGTAGAGCTATGCGATATCTTGTTAGTATTTAATTCAATCTCTATTGAACATTAGAGTAGTAAGGTATTTATTCTAAGACACATTTAGAACATATCAACAACCATAACCATAAGGAGATTCTCCCCCCCCATTTTGAGTAGTAAATATATTCTTATAGATCATTTGGAAGTTACCACTATGTCAGATGAGACTAACCATTGATAGTGTATATTTGTTAATTCCCACCCAATGAGCATTGACAAATCTACAACAGAAGAAATAACTAAAGCATGGGTATTATTTTCTATATAGAAAAAAAGGAATATAAGGCAAATGAATCTTGAGGATCTCATAACCTTTAGAGGGACATGCGATCACACGACCCTAGGAAGGTCATGCGAGAAGATCATGTGAAATCCAGGATCATCTCCTGACCATGTGAGTCCCCTTTGACATGCCTCCCTATTCATGTGAAGGAACCCATAAAATTGCAGATGATCATGAAAAGGATGTCAGGGAAGCTCTTATGATCATGAGAATTGTCAACTAGTGGACACATGAAAGTCATCCAAATCCCCTTTGGGAAGTAAATTCATACAAATATAGAATCTTCATGTTATAGAGAATTAAATTAACCTTAATTTTATGTGTTCATATGATCCATACAACCTCATGAAGCTCCTGGAGACATGTCCACCTTGTCGCACAAGATCATATTGGAATGTCACAGTCATTATACTATGGGTATCAGACAATTCCATCCAATTATGCGCTACCCCTATAGCTCCATAGATAAGAAGATATTTTTTCCATGATAATACTCACATGTCATCATAATATCTATTACTTTTCATGTGAAACATCACAGAAAAGGAGAGTGATTTTCTTCGACAACACTCTCATGGTTGTGTGATATATCCCATCCTTAAAGAATAAAGAAGGATACAAAAAGGGTAAAGGAAGAAGCTTATTGAGAAGTGATGATATTCTGTCCTTCATGCAAAAGGGTTCATACACCCCAAGCGATCACCATTGATCTCACAAGCCCCCCGATGACAAGACATCATGATCATATAAGGGCCCTTAGACAGATCGACCTGATCTCATAGAGGATCCCTTGATAGTCTTACATAGTCTCGTAAAGGACCCCAAAAAAGTCAAATTAAACCATTAAAAAGCCTTTCCGTGGTTTTTTAGATCTCGTAAAGACATCTAGGAAAGTTGTCCTACCTTTAAATAGACAGTTTGACATGTCCACATGGTTTGGAAGAATCTCTTTGATTGGTTGGGGTCATATAAATAGGGTTATGGTGAGACATTCTGGCAGTCTTTGAATATCATGAGACACACTGGATGACTTGAGGCATCATCATGTGAAGTCTATGATATATTTTTTTTTACAATGAATCAATCTCAAACTTTTGGGATACTCACTGTGAAAGGCATTGTATAAATGGGGTATCATGTAACACCCCAAGATATCATAGTACATTATTTCTTCAAAGTAATTCAATAACTTGCACTACATGCAACACCGAGTTCAAGCACACCACGACTTACCAAACTAGCCGTTCAAAAGAGGTTATGAATAGTATTAACTAAATTTTGAACTTTATATAATCCTTATAATTTTATAATCCATATTATGATTTTCTTATACATAATGAAAAAATAAATTTATTTTTTTAGATAAAAGAAATATTTAATTTTTTTTTGATTTTACTGCCTTTTAATGGAGAACCCTTTTTAAATACAATATTTGAAACTTTTATATTCAATTTGAAAAAATAAACTTCTTCTTTATAATTGGGACATAAGAATTTAGTTTCAATAAATTTTTGGTGTTTTTCTGACAACTTTCATATTTGGGTGAGTAGTGAAAAATACTATCTTTTAACTGAAAACAACTTTTTTAATCAAAATAATTTGTGGTGTTAAATTATAAATTTTAATTGTTTGGAAGTATAAATAGATTATATTTTTACCATTTAATCTAATTTTATTCATTGTAAATAATTTCACTTTGAAATTGAACATAAACAAGTATCAATCTTTTGTTAGTTATTATTTCTTAAAAACACACTTTTTGGTTTTAACAACGGGAATTAATTTTACATTAATAAATGAAAATTATATGTTTTGAATTTGGTAAAATATAATTACTTTTTGAATTCATAATATCAAAATTATTTTAGGGTAAAATTTTGGTATTTTTCTGAAAACTTTCAATTTCTGATGAATAGTGAAAAACACTGAGTTATTGGTTAAAACCGACTTTTTATTTAAATAATTATTTATTTTATTTAAATTTATTTTAGGTCAAAATAGATATATAATACCTATAAAAGTTTAATATAATTCATTGGATTCATTTTATAATAAGTTTAGATATATAAAAATTTTATTGAACTTTTTACCGTCTTTTACCCACCTCCTAGGAGAATTTACAAATTTGCATAAAACTTAAGTTTACCGTTTCTGTGATTTGAATTTAAAAAATCTGAGAAACATTGTTAACCTCAGCAAGTAAAATGTGGTTCAATAAGATTAAAATATTTTTTGGTGAATAATAACTTTTGACTTTTATTTACCACGGTTAAAGGTATATAGGGTAATTCAATGTAAAAAGAATATTATAATAATAAAAAATTACCTTAACACTTGTCTTAAACTTATTGGATGAGTAATGGCTGACCATGGGCATCCTTGGGTAGATTTTGGGACCCCATGGAGCCAATTATGAATGATAATGACACTTTATTTTAATTAACTTAAAGGCAAAAATGACATAAACAAATATCTTTTAGTAAATCAATTTTTACATGGGGTTATATAAGTCATCTTTTCGACTATAAATATTCATTGGAAATATAAAAATATGTCCTACATAATGGTATTTTATTTATATTTTTTAGACATTAAATAATTTAATTTATTTATGACACAATGATGATGCAGTAATTACCTTATTAATGAAATATTAAAATAATTGATATTATAAATATCCAAATAAATGTAATTTGAGACTTTTTATGAATTAAACTAATTTTATAGGTTAATATTATATTTTAGGGTTGATTAAATTAATTTATTTAGAAGTAATAATGCTGTTATGAATTTAACAAAAACAAAATAGCAAATAGTGTCAAAATTGACATAAAAGAGTTTTTTAAAAAAATATTATATTTTTAATTGATATTATATTCTTAAAAATCTAAGGTTCAGACAAAGGTCTTAAATAATGTTATATATTTCATTAATAAACCACTTGAGGTTCTCTTGGAAGTTTATAGTAAGTTTATTAACCATATAATATACAAATATAAAGAGACATGGTAAATGTCAAACTAATTAACTAAGAGTTAAATCTAAAAGGTGAGGTTAATATAGTGATCCAAACCTATATAAAACCTATTGGTTGAGTATTTTTTAACCCATCCCCACCTTAGCCTCGAATTTAATCATTTTAGAGCCATTAGAAACCAAAAATTATTTTTTATTATAAAATAATATTTCAATCTTTTCCTAAGGTGCCCCTCACCCCTCTTGTAAAAGGGAACTCCCCCTTCTCTCAAATTCACACCTTCAAAGCAATTTGGATCGGCCAACCCCTGCCCAAATATCCTCTCAACTATCCTCCCTTAATCCTAGAGGCCTTCCTTTAGTCAAAATGCCAACCTAATGAGCCCTTTTGATCAAATCAAAAGGAAGAACCTGAAGAAGAGGTGGTTAACGTACCCTCAACCAAGGAAAAATACTAGGTAAGGGGTTTCTTATCTCACTTTTAATTATGTGAGATTTCCATTGTTCAACACTTATTTATTGAATGTGGTGTATTGTGTACTGCCATTTGATATATATTATCATGATTCTCTTTATATTCATGATATTCTGTGATTTATTTGGTGGTTATTGACTATTGTTCACACGACTCGACTGATTACAACGAGGTAAGGGTTATTTCCTCAATCTCATTATTATCCAAGATTGTTCATGTGTAAATATTTTCTGGGAAATACATATCATAGATACCCATATTTTATAAAAATTATTTCAAAAGGAATATTTTAGGGTTTTATGGGAGGGTCTATTTAACCAGATCATCATTTTAAATGTTTTAAAGATTTATCTTTCTAAACCCTTTTAATTAATGTCCATGTTTTCAAAATGATTTTAAGGATTTATTTATATAGAAATGAATGTTTTGAAATGATAATTTTTTTTAAAAATTTTCAAAGTGGTATGGGACACTTTGATTCAAAAATCCCTTTTAAATGAATACCTTTATAAATTGTGAGAATTTTAAATGATTTAATGAAAAAGGGGTATTTCTCTCAAAGAATTTTACAGATCATTTTCATCTATGTAAACATCCTTTAATGGATTTTAAACTTGTTGAAGTTGATTTATTATAATACAAATCTTCCATATTGTATTGAATGTTTTGTGATATGTTTGACTATGGATGCATTATTTTTATACCATTCATGGTTTATGGATAAAGTATTGACATTTCATATGCTACTTTTAATACGAATGTTTATGTTATATTTCAACATTTTCTTATGATGAATGTATTGGACTAGTATGTTCCGTGTTGGGGATTGGTAAAAGTAAACCCTCCGGGTTGGGGTCCGGTTACAGTAGACCCTCCGGGTTGGAGTCCGGTTACAAAGACTCTCTGGGTTGGAGTCCGGTTATAGAGGCTCTCTGAATTGGAGTCCGGTAATAGAGGCTGTTCGGGATGAAGTCCGATTATAGAGTCTCTCTAGGATGGAGTCTAGTTACATAGGCTCTCTGGGTTTGGGTCCTGTTACAGTTATCCCATAGGTCCTGACACAAGGCCTTGACACAGAAATTAAAGTTCAGTACTATACATTCCCTCATTATAAAATTAGTTATTACATGTGATTAATTGACTAGTAAAATATCCATGCACATGTTAATATAGTAATTTTTGTTTTATTTTTGCCATATTATTTTCAAGTTTATGTTTAAAAGGCCGTTTTTTTATTACACATCTTGCCTTAAAAGTTTATAGATTCCACTAAGTTATTTACTCTTACTGAACATATGATCTCACCCCTTTCTTATGTTTTATTTTCCCAGGGTATAAAGAAGTGTTTTATGTTTCAGATGCAGGGTTAAGATATGGGAACACTGGAATTCTCAAAGGATTTTTTTGTTGTATGTTCCAAAGTGTAATGTAACATTCATGTATGTAATTTATTTTCCAAGACTGCTAAATTGATCTGTCTTTCAGGACTTGATTCCTTGTAATCATGCCAATGTATTAAAATAATGCACTGACTCTGGGAATCTAGGGTTGGGGTGATACATAGCGAGTCCTATGACCCCCCCAAACCCAAAAAAAGAAGATCAATCAAACGCATATAGATATAATGGAGAGAGAACATGAGCAGACTTATCATAGTGTAAGGTCAAATGATCACAAGGTCTTCAACTTGGTAAAAATTGGGGAACAACCTAAGGTATCACACAAAATAAATATCTTCATCTCATGATCACTTTGTAGATCACACAAAGAAATTCTGTAGTGCCATCCAGATTATGAAAAGAGGTTTTCACATGTTAATTGAGTCATGTGAAACCTAAAGAGACTATTTATTGATAAAACATGAGGAACATATACAACAATGAATGGAAATTTTTTAATACTTATGTGTGGATGAGTACACTATCATATGAAGGCATCGCACACTTCATATGATTTATCCAGATCCTTCGATGGTGAAAGGAAATGTCTTTTGAGTCTCACGAAACCCTATTGGAAATGACATAAAATTTATTGTAAGTCAACCAAGCATATTCCCAAGTCATATTGGCACCCCGGGTATGTCATCTAGTTTATATAATATAACTCAGACATGTTACCCAAGTCTCTCGAAGTTCTTTAGACATATCAAGCAAGTCATGCAGAAGTACTAGGATATGTCAACCAAGTCATGAAAAAGCCACCCTGACATGTCATCCAACTCATGAAAACAACTCAATCCAAGTCTCCAAATTCATGAAATAACCTCTCTAACATATCTTCCAGGTCTTATGATTCCGTCAAAAAATGTATCCCACATCTTGTGACACCCTCTAAACATTTCATCCTTAATCATGAAATGTCTTCGAGACATTCCACACAGATCATGCAATGTATTTTGTAATATTTATATGGATCATGAGATTTTATTTGAACATGTCAGTTAGTTAACTAGGACATATATATATATATCTTAAGGAAAGTTAAGAAGATGATTAGGACCTGTCAGTCAGACACCTCAGGGCGTGATAACACTATTGGGTGGACATATTAGGGCTTACCCCAAAATTAAAATATGAGAAATATGATTCATTCCATACAAATTATACATAGGTTTCCATTATATGGCTCAAGAACTAATGGTAATCTACATCTCTATATTCTCCTTCATTTTTCTAACATTATAACCATCAAGATTTAATATCTCCCATGGTCTTATGATTCTTCTTCATTAATAAGCAAATTGGGAATGAAATTGAACTACAAAACTCTAATTCCTATCATAACTAAGATATGTACTATTCCTTTCTATGGTCCGATCTTTGATTGGAATCCACCTTGGTGTATGTACCTTAATGTATCTCACATTAAAACCTTTAGGATTTAGTATCTCTCATGGGATTCTCATTCTTCCTCATCCATCAGTGGATTGGGAAGAAAATTGAACAACAAGAACTCTCATTCCTTCCATAACCAAGATATATAAGAATCCTTTATAAGTATCATGATTCATTATACGTGTAACTCACTAAAATTAACTTCATGTCTCAAGCATTATAACCATCATAATTTAATCTATCAGATGGAATTATCATTCTTCCTCATCCATCGGCAAACTGGGAAGCCAACTTATCTATGAGATCTATAATTCTTTCTATAAGCAAGAAACATAGGACAAATTTTTGTAAGGGACAAGATCCAATTGGAGTCTAAATTAGTTTATGTGCCCCAAAATTTCCAACACTTAAGCCTATGGGGCCTAATCACTCCCATGGGATTATCATTCCTCCTCAACCATCAGCAGATTGAAGATCCAACTAAACTATAATGAATATAATTCCTTCCATAACTAGGATATATAGGATGCCTTAATAAGGCCTTATCTATATATAAAACACCCCCAATGCCTAAGATATGCATCAATATAAATTGATATGGATTAATTTATACCCCTTGTTTCTCAAACTAAACATGGCTCACATGGGCTTAGGTATTTAAAATGGTTATCTAACTAGCATCATGAAACACTATTATCCATGTAAACCTCATTGTATAAGACCTATTCAGCAGGATGATATGATAGTCTGCATACCATTTCATCCACCTTAGAGTGATTCATCATGGAGTGATTGAACTATAATGAATCTAATTCCTTCTATAACCAGGATACATTGGACATCTTCCTATGGCTCTAACTCAATACCCAGTTGATAAGTTCCCTCATATACATTCTCTCTGAAGGATGTTAAACTCAAAAGGTTTAAAAAACTACATGTGTTTTGATTCTTGATATAAATAGGATACATAGTACACCACATAGAAGTTCAATACCATCCTATATCTATTAATCACCTCTGTTGATTGGAGTAAACTAATGAGTTCTTAGTTATATGGATTCAAAATTTAAGAAGCTACCCGTTAATGGGAAATGGGTAGAGAACCAAGGATGCATACAAATGGAATCATTAATAGATACCCCTTTACAAGTAGAAGGGTTCAATTCTTGATTATTTTATTATGTTAACCAGTCTTGTATTAGTATTAGGAAGATATTCATAACCATATCTAAAATCCATATGAGTGTCCCGGGGTATGCAACAATCCACCCCCCCAAATTTTTTTTTCATGTACTAGTCCTGCCATCCTCTCGACCAATGTTAGTTCCTAAGTTTCATCATGTATGGAACCCCAATTTATGAATGCCTTTTTTAAAGTATGTATATACTCGTTTATGGATGTAGGAACCATTGGGAGATATTGTGAAAGGCAAGAATGGTGAACCTGATGTGAAGAATTGTGGAGCACATTCAACCCCCTCACAATAAATCATTGAGCATATAAAAAAATCTTCTTACAAAAAAACAAAAATAGGGAGCACGACGTGAATATATAAAATAATAAAAATGACCAGTTTACCAAATGTAACATGGGTTCTTGTGAAATTATTTCATCCTCACTATGACAAGCCTGCACGAGAAAAATTTCTATATAAATAATTTAAAAAAATGAAAATTGAGTTAACTGTGCATAACTGATTGAGAACTTATCATGAATGTGGCGGTGCACTGATCAATGACCTTGTTTCTTATTTTATTAAGGACTTAAAATTATGTTCTTATAAACAACACCTTCACCTAATATCATTTCTACAACTAGATACTCTTCTTGAAAATTAGATATGGTTGCAACCCCTGTGGGTTGCAAGGAAAACTCACCCACCCTACACCTTTAGAAGTAGGTGGGGAATGAAATGGATAGGGAATACCAATAATATGGTACACTCCCAACCCATGATACTACACATAAGGGTCTATAGATGATGAAGTTGATGAGTCTGCATCACCCAAAAATACTGTAGTAAATATAGTGGCACATGCTGCCAACACCAATCGCTTCAGAAACTTATCCCTAGCATGTGGAAATCACCACCTTTAGTATCTGATGAAGGTGTGTCAAGGAGTCAACTATAGATACCTTCCAATTCAGGAGCCACTATGGATGGATCCTATCAACCACAATCACTAGTTCCATCCCACTGGTGCCCATCAATCACCTACTGAGGGAACCAACCGGCACATTTTCACCTCAGATAAACATGAATGGGGAACAAGGAAGTCATGTTAAGAATAAAAATCCATGGATATTTGGGATTGGGATCATATCCCTACTCCCACTAATGAATACACCTAATATAGTATCACTATAAACAGTGAGTAGGATGATATCCCTACTCACTTAGGCCGAGTCTATAGGCATATTCAAACTCCAGGCATGAAGAAGTTCATATTCCTACCCCCACACATTCATCCCATCAGTATATTATGATGGAAAAAGGATTAAATAAGTGTCCCTATATCCCTATTTCATGTGATGTTATATAATGGTACATATTGGAGACATAAAATGTGTAGGCCTATATTCCTATGCACACTTTGCTAACATGTCACTACTTTCTAAAAACTACTGAAGAACATTGTCAGTATATTTCGACAATGGTATAGATATAGGGACATCAACATATATCTATCCTTAAAGCCAAGGAAGCATAACACGCTAATATGAAGGAACAAGTTGATGCACTAGAGAGAGTGTGCACTTATCCTATTATCTAGGAGGGTTATCAGCATATCTGAGTAAAGGATGAGGCATCAGATCTAGATCATATTCCATTTCCAACCAGGTATCACAAAGTGAGAATATTGCAAGACTCAGGAAAGGTGAAAATTCTAGTAAAAAAATACAAGAAGTATACTCCAAAGGCATTGGACCAAGATCATATTCACTCTTGAACTAGGGAACACTATGTGTGAGAGGAACATTCCTTGGGATAGTCTCATATTCCTATGGAAAAATACTGGAAGCATACTCTAAATGCACTAAATTGGGATCATATCCCTGATCTAACTAGGTATTTCCATGTGAGAGAAGAACATGCCACATGGCAGGCTCATATTCCTATTTCTTATTCTACATAGAATATTCTATCATCTCACCAAATCTAGGCTCATATCTCTACTTCTAGTGATTAATGATTATAAAAACATCCTTTATAGGGAATAAAAGAGGAGTCTCATTTACCTTCCCCTATTCCAGAGATTCATTGACATATTCTTATGGGTAATGCATATTTGAATCAGGCTCATATCCCTAATTCATCCATGATTGACCATCATATTCTAGAAACCACTCACAGGTAAGTTCATATTCTCTATAATAATGATTCTCATAGGAATACTCCAGCAACTTCTCAGTAGTAGAATCATACTCCCACAATATCTAATGGTTATCAACACATTCTGGTATCCATCGCAAAGAAATATCATATCTCTACACAACCCTGAAATTAATGTTGATATATTTCATTCATAATGCATAATTGGGATAATATCCCCAACCAACTCAAGTCTAGTGTCCTTGAGGTCATTTGAGACATATTTTAAACACTAGAAGGGTCTGTTTACTTCTCAAACAAAGAAGAAGGTGATAATTACTTCTATAGTTCTTCTGGTGGTAGTGTGTAGATGGATTGCAAAGACTCTACTCCTAAAATCTATCATGGTTAACCTCCCTATGGTGATATCTCCCTCAAATAAGGAATTAATCCTCTTTCCCAGAGCCCTCAATAAATAGAGGTTCTCACAACACTAACACCATCTTATTGATAGGTTCATGAAACATTGAGTCAACTATATATAGTTACCCATCAAATACCATCACCCCTTCACCACGATCAGTATTTGACCCATGGAAGAAACCTATATGTCCTAACTATGTGGAGGTGTGCAAGTCAAAGGAAAAGAAACCATACATTTTTATATTGAGAGAGTTTTCCAAAAAAAACCTCACAACCATGTTCTTCCCCTTTCCACTTTTGAATATTAGATCCCTAATGAACTAGAGAAGGACTTCATACCATGTATATGCCAAAATATGTGGGCAAATCATCATCAATTGAAGTATAGACACATCTCTTATCCTATATATGAGGGTCACCTTCAGACCATCAATATAATCTATTTTAAACTAGTCATGTCTAATATCTCTATGACCTAGGATACATTATGAGAAAATCACAGTGAGAATCTACAACACACTTTTTTCCACTGTATCACAAATCTTCGGTAATGGTTCGTCGAAGCCATGTCATGTATTCATATTCAAGGATGGGGAATGTATGGAGAGTTGGATTTCACTACACCCCTAGTATAATAGAAATCCTCATATAAAGAATCCAATAATTTCATATCCCTTGGAGATATTAGGGTACTAGGTAACACACGATATGGTTGTTCACTACAATGGAATTTCCCAAATTTAATGATTCTAAGACATAACAAATGGAGTGAGAGGACTACTAATAGATCTTTTAACTTGACCCCTTAAAGAAATGGGAATGAATTTTAGACACAAAATCCAATGTTGCAGCCAACCCACCAACATCCCATAGAAAATGACCCCATCATGGGATTCCATTTCACCTAGCTCATACACGGGCACAATTTTTCCAAATAAAATAGTTCAAAATTGAATCTTCCATAACAATAGTCCAAGAGAGAACCCATCCAACTGGGATGGGAGAATATCTAGCACTACCTGCACCCCTCAGATCATCAATATCTCAGTGGATTCAAGGCATATCAGTGGTATCTTCAATACCACCCTAGTACATAGGGTTGGGGGTATTTATATCTCAATATTCATCAACATCTTCATCACACACCAAGAGGGTCCTAGAGAAATTAGTAGCAGTTCCAGATCATCCCTACCCTGTTAGTACAGAGGAATTTATATCTCAATTATCATATAAAAAATCATCAAATCATTAATGAAAATAATAAAATATGCAAAAAAATGACCTATAAATTCCAATGTAATACCAGAAATTTCCCCATAGCATAGGGGTAGGAGAATTTTCATCATCATCACCGTGGATGGAGTTTTACTTCTACAAGTTGGATGGTAAACATCAATGGTCAACATCCTATCTATTTCTCCTGCAACAAGATGAACCCATTCTATTCAATTCCCATTCGGAAATAATGGATGGAAAACCCCTCAAGGTCACCATTCATAATCCAAGATAGTAGGAATGTATGAAAAATGAAATCAAACCCTATAAGGGACATAATATGAAAATTTATAATATGGAAAGGATAAAAAAAAGGCCATGATGTAGGTAGTATAGAATTACCCTATTGTGTCAAGAGTAATGTGACACCTACCATTCCTCGATACACCTTAGTTAATGACTACACCATCAACACAATAGAAAATGTGGATCAAGATAAAAATGAAAACATATGAAATATATAAAACATAACATGAGAGGATGGTGATACAGATGTACCAACTGAGGTTATACATATGTATAATCAACAGACAATCCTAAAAGTGAAACATCATAATATTGACCTACCACCTCTGTGGAATATCACTACTGATGATAATGGGAAATAAGTGGACCTATCCCACTCTTCATGCAGAAGATCCCAAATTCCTTCCACGGAGGGGTAGTAGGCACAATATGAGAAAGAGATTCAAAATATCAAACAACTCAACAAGGATATACTCATGGGAAACATTCCCACTGTGTATCATCATTTGGATGAGATGAATATCCATCCTCACATATATTATGAAGGAGATAATATCCCAACAAGAGAATCATATGAGGATTATGTTGGATCCAGATCCAAGAATTCATTCTATATAAATATGAAAGTTGATGATGATTATAACTTCACTTGATAAAAGAAACACCCTATCCCCCTACAGGGAAATCATTTAACCTTATCACAGATCAAAAATCTGCATGCTATAAAAATAAGGAAACCTAATAAAGACATGCCCACTCCTTATAGATAGGAGGTCACTCAGATGAAAATACTGCTAGAACTAATCAATTCCATTATGTCCTGAGCTACTCTAATAGAATCCATAGAAAGGAGACACTCACTTATGAAACCCAAGAAGAATAAATACCTTGAATAGGTGGATGGAACTTATCCCCCATACAATTTTTTCAATCCTACCTTATACACCTTTGATTATGAAAGAGATATAGAATAGTATCTCACTCACTTAATGTCTTGGTGCGGTCCTATGATAAGACCATGAGATCAACAAGAGGATACCAAGATGATATTCTTTGTACAAAATCTAAAAGGGTCGACCTTTGTTTTGTACAACATCTTTCCAATGAGATCCATTATAGGATGGAAAGACTTTATTCATCTATTTTTTTATTATTTCATCTCTATACTAATGAAAATGAAAATTTTTGACCTGAAAACTATAAGAAATGAAAAATGAGAGGGTTTCATAATTCATTTCTAGATGATAAGGTTTAAGATTTTCATTCATCATCCCTCTCTGAGAAGAGAAATTTCTATAAATTTGTGCTCAAAATACCTAGAATGAGTTGAAAACACATCTTATCCCAATGAAATATCTAGGTGTATTTTATGAATTTGTAGATTTTGAACAATTCTTAGAAGAATCCATTCAGCAGACCTGAGATAAGTGTCAACTCATTCCCTCAGCACATGGGAAAAGGGCCAACATGGCATATATTGTTTTCATTACCTTAAATCCAATAGATGTACCAATTAAAGAACCTAGGTAGGTCTAATATATCGTATAACCTCATGTAAAGAATCCAAAAGAGAAAAATCATCCTTAACAAGAAGTGAAAAAGGGTTAGGGTCACCTAGGATTCTAGGAATTGATGAATAAAGTGTACGTATTATGAAATGAGTAGGTCCCCTGGTATTTCCAGGAAGACATAGAAAATAACATACTCAAGATGTTACCTCCTAAGAAACTTGATGAGGTTATCCTCACTAACCAACACAGTTAATTCCCTTTCCATAGAACATCTGTTCATGTCATCCAAGATTGTTTCATCTTCAATTACATCCTCCATATCATGGTATTTTCTAGATATATTATGTTTGATGATTACCTGGAGTAGGTACCTTGTGTAACCATCACCCAGTCAGAATAAGATGGTGATTTAAAGGAAGTTACAGTCAGGAAAGGATAGAATGTCAATAACTAGATGACATGAAAGAAAATTGACTGTGCTAATTCCACCCTAAGAGAACATATTTGAAAACCCATAATGATCCTATCACCTAGAGAGGTGACATCTAAAACACATACGATAGGTGAAATTTTTTTCTAGAAACAAGTAGAAAAATAAGAGGAAGAGTCATCCTCAACTCCTACATGGTCCTTAAATCCTGAATATTTAATTACTTCAATATCTATAGGATAATCACTACTCCACTAAATGGAACCCTCTTCAGATGAATAAATTATATTTGGTTTTTTTAATGAGATACTCTTGAAAAAAACCCTAATTAGATGATGAATACACCTATTAATATGAGTTTCCTATACCTCACTGGAGAGATGGAGGCTGAAGGTTCATCAGCCAAAGATATAGGGACTGAAAAAGACACAGTCAAACCCAATACCTTGGTCACATCCACATAAAGGTCATATATGAATCCAAGAACCATTGAAAAATAGTACAGTGAGTAGAAGAGGTGCACTAAGGTTCCTTATATCCCTACATAGGTTGTCTAATCCTAGTAATATTACATGAACATCTAGAAGGGGTGTGTTTTTTTGATTATCCTAGACAAAGGGTAAGGGTTTCTTGACCTACACAACTAGATAAAGATACTCTCTCAAACTCTTCTCAATTAATTGGTTCATCCACCACAAACACCTCATATTCTAAGCTACATAATAGAGAGAAGCACAAATTGGGATGTGCTGAAATTTGGCACAAATTTAAAATATTCATAAATAGACGGAGGTTGTCCCAGCTAGACTATCAATCCTAGATGCTCTTCATATTTCAAGAGAAATCAAATATGAATTCATTAAGGACCTATAGAGCCCATACTAGTTCTATATGTAAGTCACTATAGCTGAATTTTATGTAGTGGAGACCATTCTATTAGAATTACATGTCACCATATCATTTATATATCAGGGTTAGGGGGAGGTCTTATAGGGAAATTTCATTCCACCTATATGTTTCAGGAAAGATCAATAATTTCAAAATCTAACAGACACTGATTACAAATGTTTATAGGGTCAACCTCATCCAGTTTTAGATCCTTTTATGTTTGGTATATATAGAAGGTGATTTATCTTTTATAAATATAACCATTCAAGTGTACGATAAGAGTTAGAAATGGCCACTTGGTAAGATCAAGCTGAAGGGTCGTTTTGGGGATATCACATATAAAGATGAGTTAATGGTTATCCAAAAAGACACAACATATAATTTATTTCTTGGAATACCTTGTCTTGATTTCCATGTGGTAGTACCTTCAACATTTGATCAATGTTTGAAATAACCCATCTATGGGACAATTAGTATACTAAATTGTGGCAGTGCCCCCTTTGAGTCTTGTGTAGCCACATATGATGAAGAAGGTTTCTATAAAAGGGAGTGAAAATAACCAATGGTGGATTAAAATATATTGGTTGTTTCCCCCAATGGATTGGAGACTTCCCCTATGAATAATTAGAGCATGATTGATAGTGATTTTGTGATACCCATAAATCAAATTGATGTGGTAGACTTAATCCCAGATACCCAAACTCCTCTTTTCCACAATGCCAACATGAATGAAATTAATTAGATCTAGAATCTATCTGAAATAACTCAACCAGTTCAAGGTTACAATGTCTCTTCCCATGGCATCTCTCAACCCAATAGTGAAAGAGATTCCCATAGATTTCCAACCATATCTCAGTATGCATCCACAGACATAGAGGTGAAAGAAGAACCAAATGGCCTTTGAAACAATACTCCTATATTTGAGGAAGGAATCTTTACCACCAATTACGATCTTTGTTAGGTGAATTTGGGAAAAAATGAACACCCAAAACATACGTTTATTAGTGATTCCATTCTTATCAAGGAGAAAGATATGTAAATTTAATTTCTAAAGAAACATAGATATGTGTTCCCTTGGAATTATACAAAAAAATTTATGCTGAACCTTGTTATGGAGACACTCCATCTCAGCTTACCAGATGACCATCATGGTTTCAATCAGGTAGCTAGGAGGATACACCCCTATCATGCCACTAAAATAGATTCAAAATTTGAAAACTTTATAAAAGATAACTTTATCTATGAGGTGAAATACCCAAGATGGATCGCTAACATCATTGCTGTTAATAAATAAATAGGAATATTCACTTCAACATTGATTTTACAGACCTTAATCGACACTTCCCAAATGATGACATCCCATTGTCAATCATAGAACTCTTGATTCATGAAACTAATGTATTCAAAGACCTTTATTTTAGGGATGGGTATTCATGGTACAATCAAATAAATTTTCCCCTGAAGATGCGGTTCCACTTGTCACGACCTGTCCCCTGGGCCCATGCCGTGACTACCCCAATCCCGCCTCCCATAGGTCAGGGGCTGGCGACTAGAAGCAGAATGGTACATCCCTTAAACAGGAAGGAATTTACTTTTTAACCTATACAGAAACACAATCCAAGAACACAACAAGAAGCAACCACACAGACTAGAACACAATAAGATGCAACCACAATGTAAACTGCTGTAGTAAAAGAGTGATGAAAGTAAAAATGGTCTGGAATACAAGCCCAACTATAAAAGTACATGTACGAATAAAAGTACAATACAACTGAAAGAAAAAGGAAAAAAACTACTGGGTCGCCCTCCGAGGTTCCTACCTATAGGGTAGGTACAAATCAACTCCTCATCACTCCACGTCCGTCAGTCTCCGCTGTGTAATGTCACGCCGAATGGTCTACCTCCAAGCACCATCCAGTCCTAGATCCTTCTGCATCAATCAACGCTGTACATCATCTGCACCAGACACGACAAGGTATGGACGAATCCCATGCATGGGTGAGTATAACGATACTCAGTAGGGACCCCAATACCCCCGTAGGTCTCCTAGAGTTCCAAAAAGGAAAAACCAAAAATCAAGACATCAACTCTACTTAGGTATATTCCCATAAATATACCTAAGTTATCAAGATATATTCATCTCATACATGAGGGAAGGAAACAACATAGGTAACACCATGAAGGCAGAAGTATAACACAGGTAACACCACGAAGGTAACACCACGAAGGTAACTCTACAAAGGTAGAAGTACTACATGGGTAACACCACAAAGATAGAAGTACCATACATGTAACACCATGAAGACAATACCACAAAGGATGAAGTACCACACAGGTAACAACATGAAGACAATACCACAAAGTAAGAAGTACCACACAGGTAACACCATGAAGATAGAAGTACCACACAGGTAACACCACGAAGATAGAAGTACCACACAGGTAACACCACAAAGAAAGAAGTACCACAGAGGTAACACCATGAAGATAGAAGTACCACACAGGTAACACAATGAAGATAGAAGTACCACACATGTAACACCATGAAGATATAAGTACCACACAGGTAACACCACGAAGATAGAATTACCACACAGGTAATACCATGAGGATGATACCATGAAGGTAGAAGTACCACACAGGTAACACCACGAAGCTAGATTTACCACACAGGTAACACTATGAAGATATAAGTACCACACACGTAACACCATGAAGCTAGAAGTACCACACAGGTAACACCACAAAGATAGAACTACTACACAGGTAACACCACAAAGATGATACCGCGAAGGTATAAGTACCACATAGGTAACACCATGAAGTTATAAGTACCACATAGGTAACACCATGAAGATAGAAGTACCACACAAGTAACACCACAAAGACAATACCAATAAGGTAGAAGTAGAACGTAGGTAACACCACGAAGCTAGAAGTACCACACAAGTAACACCACAAAGATAAAAGTACCATATAGGTAACACCAAAAAGCTAGAATTACCACACAGGTAACACCATGAAGATAGAAGTACCACACAGGTAACACCATGAAGAATGTAATACCATACAGGTAAAAGACTCAGCTCAAAGTCAGGTTTTTTGTGACGTATAGAAGTAAAAATGATTAGTCATGAAGCTAGATCATATTATTCTATCAATAGGAACTACTGATGACTATATAAAGTCTGAACCATATTGGATCAATAGGTAATAACCCCCACAATGACCCACACAGGATCTGATCTACCCAGGATTGATAGGTAACTAACCCCCGCAATGACCCCCACAGGATCCGACCCACACAGAATCGGTATGCGCTGAACCAAATAGGATCACTGAGCACTAATCCACCCAGAATCTAACCCACATAGGATCGGTGCTGACCCACATAGGATCGCTTGGTACTAACCTCCGTATGTTATGTCTCCAACCTCCACCTCACCGCCATCCATTGAATTCCTGCTCATAGCACACTTGATTATGGGAGAAATGATACTAAATCCATCAGTCATATTCCAACTAGCACGAAGTCTCAAAAATAATTAACTTGGTGATCCTCCAATCCATAAGAGTTCCAACGCAACAGATAACACGTCAATCGGATGTCTGGTCTGTAAGTTATTAGCGTTTTTGTTCCGGGGGCCCAGTTGGATTCATGTTCAATCCAACCTAGCCGTACTCCAAATTTATCCAAAACCCATGTGGAGTATACTAAAAGGACTATCTCAATCCATGGATTCTGGCACCATAGACGGTTTATCAAATGGACACCCGGTTCTTAAGATATGGCCACAAAGGCGTATCTGAGTCTTGATGGGCCTGGGTCTGGTCCAACCTTGTCAGACCAACCCAGCTCGACCCGGTATGGGTCCGGCCTAGGCCACAGCGAGCCCATACCACTAGGCCATGGTCCGGCCCAGCCCACGAACGGGTGGCCCGCTGGGCATCCTACGGTGCGGCCCACGGTTGAGTGGCCCGCTGTGGCGGGGTCTGTCCTAACCGACACCCATGGGGGAGGCACCCCCCAGTTTACCTGAGTGGTCCAGTGGAACATTCGGTTGCCCTACTGGCATGCGAGATCGCTTGGCGGTCCCACTCCGTGTGACGCGGCTGGTCGAAACAGCCGGCCTGTTCTCCTCCCAGCGGCGTGGACGCGTGCCGCTACTCCGTCACGGCCGACCAGATTTCGGTCGCCCTCTGTCTTCCACCACAGCCAAGCGGTCATGGTCTCCAACTCCGGAGGCATGAAAACATTCCACCGCTTCACCACGGGGTTGACCGACATGCCGACCGCCACCCTACTCCTCCGCGACCGATGGGCCGCGACCTCCTCTTCCGGCGGTGCGGACGCACGCCCCCCTCCTTCCACGCGGCCGACCAGGTGACGACCACCGCCTTCTTCCTCAAGCCTTCGATACTTCATTCCAGGCCCAAAAATTATGACATTCTCATAATCACGATCCTTGGGTCGCAATATCTACATCCATATGTTGCTATCAATGAGGCATTGTGTTTTCAACACACTTAATTATTTGGCGTCGAGAACACACGAAGAATGTGCGAAGAATGAAAGAAGAGGGTCGAGGTATAAGTGCAGAATAATGACCATGTTTATTTGGCCATCATCATCATGAATCAAGAATATGAAGAATCAATAAAAATATTTAATCATAATTTAAATTAAAACCCCCTACCTCGATCGTCTGTTGGAGGTGTCGAGTGGGAGAAGACGAAGACGACGAAGACACCGACGTTCATCGCTCCCACAACATGCTACTGATCTAAGCTCGTGTGTCATCTTCATCGGAGGTTTTTTCTTCATTGGAGGATTCTATCCAAAGCTCTCCCAAGCCTCCCCTTGCCAACAATTTTCCCTACCTCAAGAAAGGTGAGGAGCCAACTTAATAAATTAAGTTTATTAATTAAGAAATTAATGTTGGATCATTAAATTGGGGGAAAACCAAGAGTTTCCCTATATTAAAGGGGAGTTCAGGTGGTCCCCACTACCAAGTATTCAAAATGGAGGTTTCAAGAAAATAAAATAAAAGTTGTTGTTTTATTTTATTTTTATTCTTTTAACTCTCCCACGAAAAACTGAAAAACTAACTTCCACCCTCGACCTACTGCGGTCGAGGTGAAGGTCTCCTTAAGTGAATATCGGTGATGTGAGTTCAATGGTGTCCTTGGATTTCTATTTCGAGCACCAGTTCAAAAGTTACAAAATACCGCTTGCACGTTTACTGAACGTACCGAAAAAAAAGTTCGGAAAATTTTTAATAGTCACCCTCGACCCACGCTGGTCAAAGTTAGGCTCTGCCCAAGTGAAACATGCCCCAAATGGTACTCTCATATTTCCAATCCGAGTTACCATTTACAATTTATGAATTTTACAATAAAATAATTTTCACTTAATTATTTTATTTACAGCAAAAAACTAACTTTCACTGGTCGCTTACGCCTGCCAATGTTAGTATCTATCTAAAGAAAATATACCCTCGCGAGTTTAGATGTGGTCTCGGATTTTTAATCTGAGTTACCATTTTTGAGTTATAAACATTTTAAAAATAAAATAACTTTATGTAATTATTTTATTTATGGTTATGCCATTTTTGGGTTTTCTCACAGGAGGCCCGTGCCGACTAAACTTAAGTCATGCCTAGGGTAAACCTGCCATCATGAGGGCAACGGTGCCATCATATTTATATTCCAAGTAACTATTTAAGATTTATTCCACTTTTTCAGGAAAACTGCTTATGCACGCTAATTAAAGCTTAACAAAACTTCAACAGATCATCACGGGCACTACGAGCCTCAGAATCATGCACCGTCAGATTTCACGGTCTCAAAATAATTCCATATAATTAATTTAAAAAAAATTATACATAATTTCTAGGACATTACATTCTCCCCACCTTAGGTCTTTACGTCATCAAAATCCACAACATATACTAAGGAAACAAGTGGGGGTACTGAGCATAGATCTGAGCCTCCCGCTCCCATGTGCTCTCCTGGAGGTTCCCATGCTACCAGTGAACGTGCACTAGAGGTACCGACCACCCACGAAAGACCTGATCTTATTAATTTTCAAACTCCCTCAGGAACTCTGTAAAAGTTACCCCATTGTCAAAGTACAACTCAACATAGTTAAAAACCTGTGATGGATCATGCACGCATCTCCTCAGGTACGACACATGGGAAACATTATGCACCCAGTGCATCTATGGGGAAAGAGATAGACGGTACACCACCTTACCCACTCTATTGAGAATCTAGAAAGGTCTGATGAACCTTGAAAATAACTTTCCACCCCAGCTAAATCTCTGCAAACCTCTTCAAGGTAAGACCCATAGTAATACATGGCGTCCCTCATCCTATCGGCATAAGACTTATGCCGACTTTAAGCAGTTTTCACTTGCTAACAAGTGCAACATCATGATACAAACTCTTCCACTGGTATTTGGAACTGAAAGCTCAAAACTCCTTCCGTGAGGGTAACTCTGGCCAACTCAAGAGTGATCGGCTACACCCTTTTATGCATGAGTTTATCCTATGCTACCTGGGTTTCCTTTTTCACTGACCAAGGAAAATCCCATTTCAACATTGTAGGTAAACTACAACATTTTTTCCTAATAAAGGTAATCTGAGTATGAACTTTGGATGTCCAATCCATACCCAAACTAATGTTGTAAGGCCTTAATGTTTCCACCTAGAGGTTCCAACCCAAACTCTCATCTCAAGGGTCAGATCACACCATCGGTATAAGTGGGATTATCAAGTATCCTCCCAAAGGTATCTCCTGATGTGAGGGTTAAGTCAACGGCTTAACCAGAAACTCTAGGTCTTGGAAAATATTTGTGGAAGGAAGGAATGATTGGTACCTATGTCTATTAATATGGAAACAAGTAGTATACACAAATCATTCATCGAATCATTCCCAGATCCCTCGGGTCGCACTCCTTGACCATATACAGCTACTCCCTTCCCCTGTCCTCCAGCTCCCTATGCATGGTGGGGACCACAAAGGGGGTAGTTGTAACATGTCGAAATGTAAACCACCTCATGCTGCTCTCCTATCTCTGCTTCCACGTCTACAGCCCTGTAGATTCATCTATCCTTAAAAATTCTTCTTCCCAAAACATTTTTACGCGCCCAAGTCTCTAAGACTAGTGCCTGTTTCCTGCTTTACCATTACTAACATTCATTGGCTATTTCCGATCAGCCAAAGAACATTCAACCAAAAAGGTTCTCTATAGCACCCTAACATTGGTAGGAATGCATAGAAGAATAGTGCTGGCTTGGATGTCCTTAAACACACCACACTCGGAAGTCTGAGCCCCAAAGCACTGATCGTATCGTATTCATCGTGTACCAGGAATGGTTGGTACGCCTCGATGAATACTCAGCTACCGACATGTAATCCTAAAGAAGCTGTAAAAGATCTAGAGAACTCTCATCCACCCCCTCAATCTAGTCCTTATCTGACTATGAGTCGGGCTCACCTCGGAACCTGAGGGGTATTTAATGCTGAAACTCGTGTAAGGAACTGAGCCTAAATGTGTCCTCTACCGCTACCAACGGTTGTAATTGCAGTCCAAAGGGTGGTGGTACTACTGGTACACCACCTGAAGGTGCCAACGTAGTAAGAGGGCCCTTCACTGGAGCCTCATCACCCAGTGGGACATCATCGTGTACTCTCTTGGGAAACCTAGGTGGCTGTCTTTGTGGTAGCATCCTAATAAAAAACAGGTGCACCATGGTCATTAATTTATACCTGGTGAGATGACTCCAAATAAATCAAAAGAAAAACTTTTCAAAAACACACACAATTAGTATTTTCATGTGCTGAGTCAAAAATTAGAATTCAGGGTCCTGGTGTATGGATATGTTAGCTGCCACACCAAAACTAAACCCCCCAAACTGAAAACCACACTCATAAAACTTAACACTATTTACAAATAGAAAAGATCAGAGTCCTAGTTCTTTGGTAGAACCAAACTCATCTGATAACACTTTTCACAACCCGTCCCCTGGGCCCATGCTGGGACTACTCCAAGCCCGCCTCCAATAGGCCAGGGGCTGGCGACTAGCATTGGAAAGGAATATCCCTTAAATGGGAAGGCATTTCCTTCTTAAACTATACAGACACACAGTCCAAGAACACAACAAGAAGCAAACACATAGACTAGAACGCAATAAGATGCAACCACAAAATAAACTGATGTATTAAAAGAGTTATGAAAGTAAAAATGTTCCCAAATACAAGCCCAACTGTAAAAGTACAAGTACGACTAAAAGTACAATTAAACTGAAAGAAAAAGGAAAATAGATACTAGGTCGTCCTATGAGGTTCCTACATATAGGGTAGGTACTGATCAACTCCTCATCACTCCACGTTCGTCAGTCTCCTCCACGTCATGTCACGCCGAATGCTCCACCTCCGAGCACCGTCCAGTCCTAGATCCGTCAGTCTCTATCAAAGCTATACGTCATCTGCACCAGACATGACAAGGTTCGGGAAAAGACAATGTAGGGGTGAGTATAAAGATACTCAGTAGGGTCCCCAAGACCCCTGTAGGTCTCCTAGAGTTTCACAAAGGAATAAACACAATGCAAGAAATCAACTATACTTAGGTATATTCCCATACATATACCTAAGTTATCAAGATATACTCATCTCATACATGAGGGAAGGACACCACATAGGTAACACTACGAAGGTATAAGTACCACACAGGTAACACCACAAAGGTAACACCACAAAGGTAACACCACGAATGTAACTCTACTAAGGTAGAAGTACCACACTGGTAATACCACAAAGATAGAAGTACAACACAGGTAACACCAAGAAGAAAATACCACAAAGGAATAAGTAACACATAGGTAACACCACCAAGATAGAAGTACCACATAGGTAACATGAAGAAGATATAAGTACCATATAGGTAACACCAGAAAGATAGAAGTACCACATAAGTAACACCAGGAAGAAAGAAGTACCACACATGTAACACCACAAAGATAGAAGTACCACACAGGTAACACAACAAAGATAGAAGTACCACACAGGTAACACCACGAATATTGAAGTACCAGACAGGTAACACCACAAAGATAGAAGTACCACATAGGTAACACAACAAAGATGATACCACAAAGGTAGAAGTACCACACAGGTAACACCATGAAGCTAGAAGTACCATACACGTAACACCACAAAGATAGAAGTACCACACAGGTAACACCACAAAGCTAGAAGTACCACACATATAACACCACAAAGATAGAAGTACCACACATGTAACACCATGAAGATGATACCACGAAGGTAGAAGTACCACACAGGTAAACCCAAGAAGCTAGAAGTACCTCAAAACAAACACCACGAAGATATAATTACCAAACAGGTAACACCACGAAGCTAGAAGTACCACACATGTAACACCACGAAGATATAAGTACCACATAGTTAGCACCACGAATCTATAAGTACCACACAATTAAAAGACTTAGCTCACAATCAGGTTTTTAGTTAAGTATAAAAGTATATATGATTAGTCACAAAGCTAGATCATCTTATTCTATCAAGAGGCACTGTTGCTGACCATACAGAGTCTGACTCACACATGATCGATAGGTACTAACCCCAGCAATGACCCACACAGGATCTGATTTTCCCATGATCAATAGGTAACTAACCCCCGTAATGACCCAGACATGATCTGACCTACACAAGATTAGTATGCACTGACCCACACAAGATCGCTGAGCGCTAACCCACATAAGATCTGACCTACATAGGATCGGTAGGCAATGACCCACACCAGATCGCTGAGCGCTGACCCACACAGGGTCGATGATGACCCACACAAGATCTCTCGGTACTAACCTTCGTATGGTTTGTCTCCAACCTCCTCCTCACAGCCAACCACTGGATTCCGACTCAGGACACACTTGATTCTGGGAGAAATTCTCCTCAATCAATTAGTCATATTTCAACTATCATGAAGTATCACAAAGATGGTACGTTAATCGGATGCCCTGTCTGTAAGTTATTAGCATTTCCGTTATAGGGGCCCAGTTGGATTAGGGTTCGATCCAACCTGGCCATACTCCAACTTTATCCAAAACACAAGTAGAGTACACTAAATGGGCCATCTTGATCTAAGGATTTCAGTGCCATAGACGTTTCATCAAACAAATGCTTGGTTATCAAGATATGGCCACAAAGGCGTATCTAGTTCTAGATGGACCCGAGGCTGGTCTGACCCGACATAAGCTGACCTGACCTAGTTCGGGTCGACCCAACCCTTTTGACCTAGGATATGGCGGGCCCAGCCCACTAGGCCATGGTTCGGCCTGGACCATGAAGGGGCAGCCCGATCCGCTGGGCGCGGCCCGCGGTGCTGCCCGTGGTCAGGTGGCCCGCCGTAGAAGGGCCCACCCTAGCCAACACTGGGGGGGAGGCCCCCCCGGTTTACCCAAATGGTCCAGTGGACTGTTCGGTCACCCTTCTAGCACACGGTACCACTTAGCGGTCTCTCTTGGTGTGACGCGGCCGGCTGGAACGGCCGACCGGTTCTCCTCCCAGCATCAAAGACACGCGCTTCTGCTCCGTCACGGCTGGCCAGATGCCGGCCACCCTCCGTCCTCCACCGCAGCCAAGAGACTGCGGTCTCTAGCTCCGGCAGCACGGATGCACACCACCACTTGGCCATGTGGCCGACTGACGTGCCGACCGTGACCTCCTCTTCTGGCGGCGCAGACATGCGCCACCCTCCTTCCCCGCGGTCGGCTTGGTGCTGGCCACCACCTTCTTCTGCGAGCCTTCACAGCTTCGTTCCAAGCTCGAAAATTATGACGTTTTTATATTCATGATCCTCAGGTCTCAATCTCCACATCCATATGTCGTGCTTAACGAGACATTGTGTTTTCAATAAGCTTAATTATTTGGCATTGAGAACGCATGAAGAACATGCAAAGAACAATAGAAAAGGGTTGAGGTATAAGTGTGGAATGATGACCATGTTTATTTGGACGTCATTGTCATGAATACTGAATATGAAGACTCAACAAAAATATTTAATCATACTTCAAATTAAAACCCCCTACCTCGATCATCCATTGGAGGTGTCGAGAGGAAGAAGATGAAGACGATGAAGACACTGACGTTCATCACTCCCGCAACACGCCCCCGATCTGAGCTCGTGTGTCATCTTCGTTGGAGGTTCATTCTTCGTTGGAGGATGCTCTCTGAAGCTCTCCCAAGCCTCCCCTTGCCAATAATTTTCCCAACCTCAAGAAAGGTGATGATCCAACTTAATAAATTATGTTTATTAATTAAGCAATTAAAGTTGTATCATTAAATTGGGGGAAAACCAAGAGTTTCCCCAAATTAAAGGGCAGTTTGGGTGGTCCCCACAACCAAGTATTCAAAATGGAGGTTTCAAGAAAATAAAATAAAATTTGTTTTTTTTATTCTTTTAACTCTCCCACAAAAAACCAAAAAACTAACTTCCACCCTCAACCTACTATGGTCAAGGTGAAGGTCTCATTAAGACAATATCGACGTTGCGAGTTCAACGGTGTCCTCAGATTTAAATTCCGAGCACCGGTTCAAAAGTTACAAAACGCCGCTTGCACTTTTACTGAATGTACCTGAAAAAAAGTTTGGAAAATTATTAACAGTCACCCTCGACCCTTGTCGATCGAGGTTAGGCTGTTTCCAAGTGAAACACACCAAAATGAACCCAATGGTACTCTCGGATTTCCAATTCGAGTTACCATTTAAAATTTATGAATTTTACAATAAAATAATTGTCACTTAATTATTTTATTTATGGCCAAAAACTAACTTTCACTGGTGGCTTGCACCGGCCAATGTTAGTATCTTACTAAAGAAAGCATACCCTCACGAGTTCAACTGTGGTCTCCAATTTTTAATCTGAGTTACCATTTGTGAGTTATAAGCATTTGAAAAATAAAATAACTTTATGTAATTATTTTATATATAGTTATTCCATTTTCGGTTTTCTCACAGGAGGCCCGCACCGACTAAAATTAAGCCGCGCCTAAGTTAAACCCGCCATCCTGAGGACAACGGTACCCTTAGAATTTTGATCTAAGTAATTGTTTAAGAGTTATTCCATTTTTTAGGAAAAATGATTATGCACACTAATTAAATATTAAAAAAACTTCGATGGATCATCTCGGGCACTCTGGGCCTCATAATCGCATGCCGTCAGATTTTTTAATCTCGAAATAATTCCATATAATTATTTTTAAAAAAAAATTTATATTGAATTTCCAGGACATTAAACCTCTGCCTTCAGAGCTCCTCAGGAGATCTTATTATACCATATGATTCCCTTTTGGTTAATGAATGATGGTACTACATATCAATTCTCTAAGTATCATATCTTTAATCCATTTTTTGGATGAACCAAAAAATTTTATTTCAATGACCAGGTAGTCAAATATTAATAGTAGTGGGATCACTTCACAGACCTGCAATCAATCTTCGATAAGTTGTGGCATCATAAATTGAAGATGAATCCAACGAAATGCACTTTTGGGGTGACATCAAGGAGATTACTTGGATTTGTGGTATGCTACATTGAAATTTAGGTTGTCTTAGAAAATAATCATAAAATTAAAGGCATGAAAACCCCTTAGAATCTCAAATAACTAATGGGGGATACAAAGTCATTTGGCTTACATTTGGCATTTAATTGCCAACCTTACTAGAAAATCTCCCCCCTTTCACCAAGATAATGATGAAGGTATTTTCATACCAATGTGATGAGGAATTATATGGATCCCTGGAGAGTCTCAATAAATAATTAGTTCACCCACCAGTCTTGATTCCTCTAGGGGATGGAAATCCTCTCATCTTATATATGGCCAACATGGAATGATTGCTTGGTGCTCTCCTCACACATAATAATGATGCAGGGTTTGAAAACCGTATCAACTACCTCAGCTGAATGATGCTAGGTACTGAAACCCATTATTCTAATGTCGACAAAAACTACCTCACACTCATATTAGTAGTTCAAAAGCCAAGGCATTACTTATAGCACCATGAATTCTATTTGGTCTCTCATATTTACCAACTCAAGTAAATCCTTGGATTCCCTATGTTAACTATGAGTTTGGCCCAATGGGAAGTAATTTTGAAATAGCATGACATCTAGTTTGTGTCATATAATTTAATGAAAGGGAAGGACTTGGATGATATCCTCACGATACATCATGGACCAAAAATCAAAGTGGACACTAAACTTTTTTATGATAATTTTTTATATTCCCATAAAACTTTTTAAACATGGGAGATGTATTTTTATGGTGCCTCCTAAAGTAATATCTGCAATATATTAGAGGAACCAAATCTCAATTAGGTTGGTATAGGGATTGTATTTGTTTCAACTAAAAAAGTCAATTTTCACCACTAATTCTCACTGCCTGAAGGATACACTAATAATTATGTAGAATACCAATCCCTATTCACTAGTTTGGAACTATCCCTATAGTTGTAGATAACTTAACTGAACATTAAAGGGAATTTAGAGCTTGTGATAAATAAGATCAATGATAAATAAGACATCAATAATGAATAATTGGACCCTCTCACTGGTTATGTTGTAGGAATTATGGGAGAGTTTCCTTTTGAACCCACATTTCATCATGTCACCGGATTGAGAAATTCTCATCTCAATGCCTAGGATAACGTAGCCAAAGTTCTAGACGACAATGATTAGGATGAGGTGGTCAATGAAATCACATACCAAATTATGGTCTAATTTATCATTGTCTATTACATCGAAGAATTTAGTAAGATCAAACCCACCCTAGAGTGTGATGAAATGATACCCACTCCTAGATTGAAAGAGCATATAATTGAATATCTCCATAATGGGGCCCTCCCGATAGACCAATCTGAAAGGGAACAAATTCAGTGCCTATCATCGAACATTACCTATTAGGATGGAAAATATAAAAAAAATCCCTCTAAAATAAAGGCTTCAATGGAATCCTCCCAAGATTCATAGCTGGAAAATAGTTTCATACCATCATGGATGATGTTTATGCAGGCTTCTAAAATGCTCATCATTTTGGGACCAGGCTCTCCAGTCAAATCAGGAGTCATGATTACTACTCAAAAAAAATTATATAGGACTGTATGGAATTCACTAGGAAATTTCATGCATTCCAAATTCATGAAAATGTCACCCAGAAACCCCCATAATTAATACATTCAGCTAAATATTTCTGGTCATCTTCTATAGGGAGAATGGATGTTATGGGGCCATATCCCCAGCCATAGCTAAATTGTTTAAGTACATCCTCTATGATACCGAATTCTTTTCCAAATGGTTAGAGTAAATATACCTTGAGAAGTTTAGAATAAATAACATCATTAACTTATTGATATCCAATATCATCACCCAGTTCGATGTCCCTCACATGATATTGATGGAAAATGACACCAAATTCTATTCTACAGTGTTTAGGAAATTGTAATAGGAGTACAACATTGAGTCTAACCACTCATCCCAATTTAATGAATCATCAAATGGATTGATTCAGGACTTTAATAAAATACATTCTAATACACTATAGAAGATGGTAGATAAAGAAAAGAATTTTTGATCAGACAAGAAGCTCCATATTTTATGGGCCTACCATACCACCATGTGTGCTGCTATATATGAGAATCCATATACATTGGTGTATGAAACTAACACAGTGATTCCCATAGAATTACAATTTACTTGATTCAAATATCTATCTACAGAAAAATCTTAAATTAATACAAGTTTAAAAAGTGCCTAAATGATTTTGAATGGATTGATGAGAAAAGTTTTCATACACTACACAACCTTTAAGTCCATCAGAATCAGATCACATGATCCTTTAATAAAAATGTTCACCTATATTTATTCCTTTAATGATAATTAATGTTTCCTTTAAGAGCTCCAATTATACTAGGAAAAATACCTCCCAATATGGAACACAAATGGTAAGTTCCTTACAACATATAAAAGGTATATCAAAATGAAGCTTACTCACTATACACTTCGGATGGGGAACACGTCATGCCACCGACAAATTTTTGGTTCATTAAGAAATCCCTACTCCCAAAACACATGATGTTAAAATATAAAAAATAAATCCTACCCACATGATGTTAAACATTATTAAGGACTTCTTGGCTGGATGATGATAAACTTAACAAGTACTCGTGACCACATGAAGTTAAACCGTATAGAAAAAATACCGGTATCAAGACTTTAAACTACATAGTGTCTTTCATCCTATTCACATGACATTAAACTGCATGATATTTCATTACCATATGATATTAAATTGTTCATAAGATTTCCTCATTGAATGAAATTAAACTACATGGGAAGCACTGCCTCACTGATGATTCACCAAACATGAGCTAGGTTTGGGAAAAAGAGAAATAAATTTCCCTCGCCCTTATGTGAGTATCAGATCCACATAGGGAATATCCCCATTCAAGAACTATTCTTGTCTTGATTTCTGTCATTATAGGATATTTAGTGATTACCATATCCCAAATAATAGGTCTAGTAGTAACACATTAGTCCCAATTTCAAGATATCATATTGTGTGAAATGTCTTCAGCACATGATGTTAAAAGGTTGTCTTACCTTGGGTATTAAGAACTAGATTCTTTGGGAAACCAGCTTAGTATGCCTCATATCAAAAACATGGGATACATATCATGATATGATTTCTTGAATTCCCTAACATCATTTATAGTGCTTCAAGACTTACTTATTTTTCACATCAGGTAACCTTCTTCCTTACCATATGATGTTAAACCACATGGTTGGTATCCTTGTCACATGGCACTAAATTGAACCGTTTTGAAAGAATAACATATGGATTGATTATTTTCAACAAATGATATGTTGTAATTCCAAAATATCTATTCTTGGATCCATATATTATATTCTTAATGTTGATTCACCTTCATCCTTACAACATGATGTTAAACTTCATGGTTGATATCCTAAGTGCATGACACTAAACTACATGATTTCCCCAAAATAAATTCAACCAGATTCTAATTCCAATTATATATGTAGGGATTCCTAGATCCTATATCATGACATGTACAACACATAATACAAAATTACTCTATCCTTTCCTTTGGTTGCATATATGTGGTGAAAAGAACATTTTCTATTCACTGTTTCTCACACCAACCATGGATCACATGGGCTTAGGAACTCTAGTAATGGATTATCTGTATGATCAATACATATCAGTTCAATTCAGGGTTAGCATAGTTGATGATGCAAGACCTTAAAATTCACACCAAATTTCTTGTTGCATAATGTTAAACTACATGGTTGATGTCTCATGCACACCATAAAACAATGCATTACTTGTGATCTCACCCAAGAGGACCATTATCCTTGGAGTTGGTATTCCAAAACACATATAATAAATAACTACTTTTGGCTTGATTCCTATCATCATAGAATATAAATTGAATCCTAGATCTCTATTGTCGGGTCCAACTACAATAATCAATGGGAATAATATCCCCCTCTGCCTATGGTTCAGAACTGCATGGAGAGTTTCTCGTTCAAGAACTAAATGTGGCATGATTCCTATCGTCAAAGGATGTAGAGAAATGCTCATATATCCAATTATTGGTCCATCTACAATAATCAAAGAGAATAATTCCCCTCTACGTATGGATTAGACCTAGGTGGAGAGTTTCTCATTCAAGAAATTTGTGTGGCTCGATTCCTATCATCACAGGATGCATAGTAACACCCAGATATCCAATATTGAGTATAACTGCAATAATAAACATAAATATATCCCCCCTCTTTGGGTATGGGTTATACATACATAGTTATATTTAATGTAAAAACTATGCATGGTTTTATTCCTAACATCAAAGTATATATAGTGAAACCAGGGTCTTCAACTTTGGGTCTAATAATAATAAAATAAAATAAAATGCACCCAAAATACATATGGGTTGGACCTATATAGTAATCCATTTGAGACCAAGTCTCACAGATCATTATTAACTACCCAGTTATCCATTGTATCTCATGTCGATCATGTCTTATATGAGCTTAGGGAACCTAGAAGGCCACTCTGTCTAACTTGACTAAGGCACAATTCTGGTAGGAACAAATTCCCTTATCATTTGACATTAAATTACATGTAAAATTTCTATAACACATGACATTAAATTTCAAGGAAAATATCCTTGTCACATGATGCTAAACTACATGACAGATATAACCCCACTATATAATGTTAAAGTGTGCAGGCCACCGCCTATCTCTATTCCGTATCAAAGGATCACAAGAACCAGACCCTAGACAACCATAGAACATGGTGTTGTCATTATCTTTTTAGGAATCTCAATCCATAAATCACACTTCAAGACTTTAGTGCCTTGGGTTGGCTCAAATCTTCCATGGAACTTAGAATGGAAAATATATCTATCTATTTGACCACATAATAGATGCATAAGGACTTTGACCTACCAACCATGGACACATTATCCTAGTAAGAAGGGATTTATATCCTTGTGAACTTAACATCATTATGGAAGAACCTATCCCCTTAGAGTGTTTTGGTCCATCACTGGCATGATTACGCCATACTGTTACTCATGATCCAGGAACCTTGATCCATTATTTACAAAATTATCACATCCCACTCAAAATGATGTTTGAGTACTATTGACTATAGGTATCCGAATTAGGTTGGTGTGTAACATTCCCCTCATAACAGGTCTACATTCATCATGACCTTAGACTTCATGCACTTTGGTCAATGTAATGTGACCTTAAAATTATACCTTTAATGGACCAAATCAAAATAACCTAAACTGCTAGTGAAAGAGACACAAAACATTTCAGGATGAAAAACTACAAAGGGTGGCCTGAGAAAAAGTCATGTGTCTACTCACTGAACACTTCATATCTAGATTTTTGGAAAAGTATTAAAGCATAAATAAAGAAGGGATAATGGAAATTAGTCCCACATTTTGGCCCTAGTAAAAGAAAATCCATGATCACTAGATCCCTTAGTCTAAGAAAAAGTTAGATCAATGGTTTTACACATTAAGTCACCATGAAAACATGTTCAATAGGTAGTGACACATCTTTTAGTGTGATCAAAGTTTTCTTCAATATTAGATTTTTCACAAATCACACTTCATGATTTGATCATATCAAGTATTTAAAAATATTATATGGCCCTTGAAAAATGATACCTTTCTTCAAAAGACCCTTTTTTGACTATACATGCATGCCTATGGATCTTGCATATAATCTCCCATCTATCAACTAGATGCATCATTATCATGAAAAAGGGATTTACAATTCTTGTCAGTGCTGACTTCACTGTGGTGGAATGCATCACCTTTGGGTGTTTCGGGTCATCCCCAACATGATTGTCCCATATCATCCTCATGAACTTTGAAACTCAAACCATGATTTAATATTTCTCTAAAAAAACTATTCAAGAATATTTTACATCCTTGATATTACATTTACATGTTTTGTACCCTTTCTCAAAGAAGGAATGTGGCACTCCATTCTTAAACATTTTGATAGACCACACCACATAATTCTAAACCATAAGGTTTAGGGCCTAGGCCTTCCCACAGAAAGCTAAAATTCTATGGGGTTCCATAACCCTTCCTGGACATATTTTTCTCCTTCCCTGAATTCATCCCTAAGGATTTTGAGTATTCAAAAATCTTCCATGTCCCTTGTAAAAGAGTGGACGTCATATTTTATTGAAAATTAATTTAATCCTTGTGGGATTATGTTTAATTTATTTGATATACCAACTAAAGGCCTCTCCTCCTTTTAAGAATGGATCTTCAATACTCAGGCGCCCTGGAAACGATGTGGTTGAGCCTGGTGCCTTAGGGTGTTATGGATCATCCCTAATATGTCTATTCCATTCCTTATTCATTGATTTGAACCTTTGGGAAATGAATTACATCACCCATATTCCAAAAATCTGGTTTAATCAGATTCACTAATATTTTACCCTTATCCAAAAATATATTCACAAATATTTCATGGCCCTTAGAAAAGAGCATGGATCCCTTTTTCTTGACCAAGATAATAATGCATAAGGTCTTTGAACCGCCAATTTGAGGCATCCCATATTTATAAAAAATGAATACCAATCCTCGTTATACCTAGAACCACTATGTTGTAACTTATCACCTTAGAATATTTTGGATCATCTATGATATGTCTACCCCATTATATATGTATCAATCATGCCCTGGAAGAGAGAATTTTAACTGCAAAAAATTTTATGACTTTACTTCATGACATTAAATTGCACAGAAGATTCCCTTACAACATGAAATTAAAACCGCATGGAATACATCCTTACCAAAATACATTAAACTAAACCAAGATCACTAAATTGTAGATGGTATATAACCAGCAACATAAGGTCTAATCTAAAAGACCATAAACTATAGTTGTAGAAAGCCAGATATGAAAAACCTTAAACTAAAACAGAATAATGGTTCGATTTCTCAGACCTTAAAACAACCAACCAAAAGAGGCAAAATGCTCACTAAGTTAAAAATCCATTAAGGGAATCCTATAAAAAATTTGGGTTCCTACTCATTGGATACAAACTTTTCACGATCAAAGAAATATTTATCACTCATAAATAGAAAATTCGCAAAACAATAAGTAGAAAACCCATAAGAGGATACCTAGAGAAAAATCAATGTCCACACCCACTATGTCTTCCCCTATATAAAGCATGGGAAAATGTTTGGGAAATAAAAATAAATAGATAAAAATCTTGTGAGAACCACCATATGGTATTATAATAAATGAAGTTGTGCTCACTATGTACATTGAATTAGGAAAAAATTAGAGAACTATCCCTTGGGTACATTCATATTTTACCCATATTATCCTTTTAAAATAAGAGAACTTAAGAAAACTTGGGTAGATATATTAATGAGCTATCTCATGTTGGAGGTTATTCATGAGAATTTATCAAGAAAATTTTAATTTAATTTAAGTATTTATAACCATTTTTTTAGGTTTATTTGATATCATACAATTGATTTGTACTGTTGATGATTTTTAAAAAATCAGATGGCATGCATGTAATGAAAGAAATATGGAAAATGACAGATAAAGTTGGGAAGATCTATTCATTGATAGAATATATAAGAAGGAATCTTCAGATACCAAGATCTATCCTATGAATAAATGAGTAAACTTATGTTCATGAAATTACAATCCTGCCACATCATCCTCTTAGAGGAGTCCTTTATCTCTAAAAACATTCTACAGTGAGGTAATGGATTATTGTAATTGATCAATAGATTCTATTTCTACCTCCACAATCCACTATAGTTCCTCCACCTTAGAGAAAACATCAAGCCTATACTTCTCCACCATGTTAAGGAGTCCCTGCTACTCCATTATAGTTTTCTATGATATTTAAAGTGCATTCTAAAACCAAGATAACTCTTCTTGAAGAAGGATAATTTATGACTGTAAATGGCTGATTTCAACCATCACAATACTGACCATGTATCAGTGAGTTTTCACCTTCTTCCCACATCGTGAACCTTCATTTAAGGCCTCATCCCAAAATTACATTACTAAAGAGTAGGCCTCATATTTTACTACCCTTAATTCAAGGTCCCTCTTTTTCTCCCTTGGAGAGATCACCTTCTTCACATGAGCATGAAGAGTTCTATAATGAAAAAACTCATAAATAAGGGTGGTGAACATGAACCAAATATGAACCATATGATCCTTCATCCCATATAAAGGGGTATCCAAAATTAAGTCTAATTATCCCTCCACACTTACCACTGCATCAAGTGACAAAGTGATGCATAATCTAAACTTTGACTCAAGCCCATCCCTAGGATAGTAACATATTCAGGGACTAAGTTACTAAGTGAGGGAGTCATTCTCAGGGTAATAGATTATATGGGTAAGGATTCGACCTATACATTGGTTGAATCAATCGGAGGAATCCGCAAGGGAGAAGGGACCTGAACTCCTATGCTCCAGGGTAAAGACACTACAATAATATAAATAAGGGTTTATCAATAAAAGGATATATGAAATGATATTAGTTGATTACTAGCATATATGAATGATGTTAGAAATATACCTTTCTCAGCTGTTTCATTGGAAATGTATGTTTCCCCCACCCCATCCTCTGATGAAGAGAAAACATCCTCTTGCAAAGAGAAGCATGATTAAATCACCAATTATTTCTCTGAAATCATACATTTCTATCCACATTTAAGGTATTCCAGATCAAGCAAAATGTTTGATGAAATTACATAAATTGAACTATATGTCTAGATTTTGAAGCATTAATTCACCTTATCCAAGACGTTCTTCTATAAAATCTAAATCAGTAGAAGAGTAGCTACTAGCACCAATTTACTCCATGAACATGTTCTCCTATATAGGTTCAAATAGAATGATCATCGTAATATCAGTAGTATGGAATGGTCATAAATTATTCATCACTTCAACCCTCTCAACTGATTGAATGTATGTGTCAAATAGTGAAGTTTCTTACGATGAAATAGAATTATCACTCGTATTATCAAGAATAAGTACTTTCTCCTCCATTAAGGATCAATGGGGACATACACATTTTTTAAAAACTAGGATGATTTACTAGAATATTTTGAAACATGGAAAGAGTAAGGTGTGATGACGACTTTAAGATTCTGGGGGAGAGGGATATGATAGTTTAGAGTGTTTAATTTTCCATTTCCTCTTTAAGTAAGGATCCTTAGAAGGTACCAATGTTAATGGAATTGAGGAAGAAACTTATGGATGTGTGGTTTGTGATTCCCTGGGGTTGGTCGTCTCCATATTCATCAAAGCTAGTTAACCTATGGAACCCTCATTATCGGTCCCCTAGTCACTAATTTCCTCTCAAAAAACTGTACCACATGAGGATAATCTAGGGATGTAAGGAATGAATGATCATTACCAACTTCTTTATACATCAATGAGAACACAAAATACATTAATATAGTGGAAATAAAACCATTTCCTTTTGAACACAAAGAAACAATCCACCTTACCACTTCCTCATTAATGGGGTGGTTGTATTTTCCAAACAATCACTAATGTGCCTTAAACCACCATTTCTTGCAAAATAAGAGAATAATTGATCTAAATTTTTTCTCTTTCCATCATTAAATTAAGATCTTGAGGAAAATACTTGACCTTAGTAAGATTTTCTTTGATGGATACCCATATGGGAGCAGTAATTTGAGCGAAGACTTCTAAATGTAACCCCACATGACGTAGTAACTCCCATAGATCAGCATCAAAATAAGTTCTCCTCTAGGTCACCCATAACTAAAATGCAACAAGATATAATAGTGTAGGTGAAACCTCTTAAAATAGAGTCATTTTCACTAAATCCATACTCGTATATACTTCTATTATCAATGAAACTATTGGTAAATTCCCCACTTACTCATGAGGCTCTCCTGAGGCTGTTGGTATACTCAAAATAAGCTGATTTCTAGGACACAGATAACTTTCGACAATTAGTGTAAATTTTTATCCATGTATAATGATGAAGATAATTTCTCATTAAGATACTAGTGGATACAAATATTATCATAATTTCATGACAAAGTGATATTGGCATCATGAGCTGGGAAGTATGCCTGGACATGAGTCTCCACCTTGGTGAAAATCAGCTAAATATGTTGCTCCACCATTAGATTATTCTCAAAAAAATATGAATCGGGGGAGGATATATCATCTGGATACACTAAAACTGATGACTAAACTGACAAGGTGAAAACTATTCATATAGGACACCACTATTAATGTGGGATGTAAGGGCCCACTCCTGAAGTGATATCATGTAGGTTCAAGCCACAAGGTTACCCCAACCATTGTTAGGAAAACTACCAGTGGACAATATCCCATATTTCTTAGAGGATAAGTGGTCATAGTAACTCAAGAAGGCCCTAGTTCCCAGTCATACAATGTTATAGACCTTACATCACTGAGGCACTGCAAAAAAGGTCCGAAGTAAAATTTAGGTATTTTATGTATGCTTATGTACTCATATCCTCCTAGATGAGACCCCATCCAACCCCACAATACCTGAAAGGGACCATAGATTCTATACAATCCTCTCCCTTTATAAATATGGCATAAGAGGTGATATAAATTGACTAACATAGAGATGTCTAACATAATTTGTTTCCATTCTTCCATAGAGGTCACCATCATAAAAGTGGATGCTCTAAATCCCAAATTTTCCTTCATTGGGAGAAAGTACCTACTTAGGTACAAGGAAAGAAAATCAGCCAGATTAATGGTCCATCAAACCCCAAGAGTAACCCTCCACCCCTAGATAGTAAATATACCTTCTTCAGTTGTGGGAAAATAAGTTCCCTTAGTGCTATGGGATTCCATTATCGGTAAAGATGTAGGCTTCATGGATATCGGCTCAAAACGGGTCTTCCTAAAAAATATCCTACCCATTTATTGAAAAAGATATATTCCCCATGAAGGATGTCCCTTTTAAGGGACTTTTTAGCAATCCAGATTAAATCTTGGGCAAGGGGATGGGTCCTATCCATGTTATCCCATATAGACAATGGGGGGGGGGGTGAACTCATCATACATCCCTCCTAATTTGGGTTCACTACAAATCTTCTTGACATCCTAGTGTCTAATACCCACCTCTCCATGAGTCATGTGGAATTTTTGTGTATCTAGACTATAGTGACTGAATAAGTTCACCATCAATCCCTTATTACAGTCAGAAAAGGTTTTCATGATACATACAACCTTGTACATCCTGATCTGTTTCTGCTCTATGGAAAATTCAGAGGTGATATACAGTGCCCAGAAGGGCCAAACCCAATTCATTCTAAAACTTCCCTCAATCGAAGGGCCCAATTGGGAATCCCCCTAATCATTTGGTTTGTAGAATATTACCACAATATTGAGCAGTAAAAGTGTATGTTTGAATCAAGATCATGACATTTCTCATCAAATACTCTAGTTATAAATTTCAACATATGATCATATGTGTGTTTCTCATCGACAATGAAATGAATTTCATGGGAGATATTTACCTGAAAGGTATTATGGGTGTCTAGAATACAAATAGGATGAATGATTGATGACTGCATCAAAAGGATGAGATCACCATTGGTGAGACCAAACTCATAGGGAGGTAATAATTTTGAGAGGGGATTTTCCATAAGGTTCACTCCCATTAGATTTATCAGACTTTTCTATGATGAATCGACATTATAGCGGAGTCCAGGGTCCATGATTTCAACAATTGAACTATAAAAATTCACCAATCATATGGATAATATCATTAAATACATATGATAACTGTGATGGGAACCAAAATACATATGTACAAAACAAATAAACACATGTTATATGATTGAATAATTCTATTAAAAGATAGATTCATGACTCTGAAAACATCATCCAAATCAGATTAACCATGAAGTAACTCACTATCACAAGACATGATACATGTATCAAGAATTTCATGACCCATGTAGATATCATGAAAAAGATGAATCATAATGCATCTCACGACGGCACAATTTTTCTTAAGACTTTCAATTTAATGAACCTTGATATGGTCATGAAAATTGCATAATAGGCTAGTGATAAATGGACCAAGCCATCAGATCCTATAAATCCTGCAAGACATCCATATGGATAAGGAACATGGTCATGGTTAGAGAAATTACTAATAAGGGATTTTTCTTTTACTAAAAAGAGTGATGAGGAAAATTAGGCCTCTGTAATCAACCCCATGAAACAGTACTATGGTCAACTTTTGAAGGCAGATCGTATGATCAGGTATTGTGGAGAGGTTTTGTTAAAGAGTTCTTATAACAAGGTATCATTGAGGGATCACATGACAAAAAGAGATTTCAATATCTATAGAAGTTTTGTTCACTGGTGAAATAATCCACTACTCACCTCCCTAATTATAGGTCACTCCATGTAATAACAAGAGTCTCCTTGAAGTCCTATGTCTCCCAAGACACTGATTTACGATGGCCCCAAAACATAGGTCGGTATTTACTCTCCTCTAAATCGAGTCCTTGTTCTGGTGGATGTCGAACCAGATTGGGTGGGACATTTTTTGATGCCTTCCAAGTGATATTTATAAAATTTATAAGGGAATAAATACCTAAGACATGATTTTTATTTTCACTACAAAAAAAGTAAGAGAAGAAATCCAACTGTAACATATCATGTAACCTTTAGAGGTACATGCAACCAAATTACCCTCAGAAGGCCATGCAAGCAGATCATGTGTAACATATGATATTCTCTTCATCATGGGTGTTACTTTTGACAAGACCCACTATCCTTGATAAGACACCCATAAAATCATTTATGATCTTATAAAGGCTTCCATACAAGATCTTCTGATCACATGACTTGTCAACCAGAAAATTCCTAACTATAATCCAAAACCACATTAAAAAATAAAGGCAGATACATGTGGAAGCCTCATGCGATAGAGAGTTACATTTATCTTTATGTTATGTGATCATACGATCTACAAGACCTCATTAATCCCCTATAGAAATTTCCAACCTATAGCTCAAGATCATTTTGGCATGTCACCTTCATCATATGAAGGGTCTTGGACATATCCATTCGATTATGTGCTACCCCTATAACTCCATGGATAAGTAGAGGGGGTGCCCATGAAAAATAATTCAAATCACTATAAGATCTAATAATTGTTCACATGATGTATCACATACAAGGAGATTTAATTTCTTTGGCAACACTCTCATGATTGTGTGATATCTTCTATCCTTGTATAATAAATAAGGAAATGAAAATGGTAATGTTGGATGCTTATTACGAAGAGAGGTTATGATTTATTTCACAGGATAGGGTTCACTCACCCCAAGAAATCACCATTGATAATACAAGTCCCCCCTCGACAAGCCATGATGATATTACAGCGTCCCTTAGATATGTTAGCCTAATCTCATGATGGCTCCACTGACAATCCACCTTAGTCTCATGAGGGACCCTATAAAAGTCATATTCGATCATACAAAAGTCTTACCATGAGTATATTGATCTTTTAAATACTACTAGACATGTAGGATTGAATTTTTAATGGCCATTTGACATGAAATCATGTTTAGGTTAAAACCCTTGGATCTATTGGGGTCCAATAATTGGGAGATGGCGGTAAATTCTTATGTTTGTTGTATATCGTGTGATTCCCCCCAACTAACCTATGGTAGGATCATGCGAAGTAGGTGATACAAAAATCCATCCACTGAATCCTTCTCATATATTCTAGATACTCACCACACAAGGTGGTGTATAACTTTGGTGGTGAGGCCTATAAATACATCACCCTCAATACCAAAAAAGGATCAATAAAATGTATATAGATATGAAAAAGATAGAATGGGAGAATACTTATTAGAGTGGAAGGTAACACGATCCCAATGCCTTCCACCATGTAAAACCTGAGTAATGACATACAAGATCATGAAACATTAATATGTGCTTTGCATGATCACATTATAGATCATGTAAGGGATTTATAGTGTGTTGTACAGATTATGCGAAGAGGTTTCCATATGTTGACTAGGCTATGTGAAACTGAAAGAATCTAGTGCTTGAAAACCCATGAGGTACATATGAAATAAAGACTGAAAAGGTAATAAGACTTATAAATTGAAGAATACACTATCATACAAAGGAATCGTGTGCATCATATGATTTATCTATATCACAGGATAGTGATAGGACATAATTCTCATGTTTCACAAAGCCCTATTATACATGTCTTCCAGCTTGTGTGAAGCCCTCCATGAATTTCTCCCATGTCATGTGATGAACCCTAATCATTTTTTTTCTATTTCATGCAATGATACTTGTACATGTCACATATGTCTCGTGAAGTCCTCAGGACATATCAAGTGAGTCATGTGGCAGTACTAGGACATGTCAACCATGTCATACAATAGAATCCCTAGAATGTAATCCAGGTCTTGTGAATCACTCCAGGAATATCTCTCATGTCATGTGATAACCTCCCCTTCATCTAATCAAGGTATTATGAATCCCTCCAGGAATGTTTTCCAAGTCTTGTGAAACCATCCAGACATGTCATTTTGGATCATGCAATGTCTTCTAGAAATTCTACCCAAATCATGAGATTTCTATTGAACAAGAAAACTAGATCATGTGATTGACTTTTAACATGCATGTTTGACAACCATGACATGTGTATATATCTTCATATGTGTTTGGAAGATGATCAAGACCTATCAGGAAGACACCCCAGGACACGATAACCCTACCCGATAGACATATTTGGGAATAAATCCAAATTTAAATATGAGAAATATGATTCCTTCCATAACTAGAATACATAGGATTCCTTTCTATCTTGAGCTATGATGTACATCTAACTTGGTGTATGTCCCTTCATTTATCCTACATTATAAACATCGATATTCAACCTCCACCATTAGATCATCAGTCTTCCTCATCTATCTGTGGATTGGAAATCCAATTAAACTATGAGGTCTTTGATTCCTATCATAATCTAGATATGTAGGATGTATTTCTATGGTCCAAGCTCCAATGGGAATCTGGATCAATGTAATCCCCTTCATGTATCTAACATTATAATAATTTGGATTAAATCTCTCCCATGGGATTATCATTCTTCCACATCAATCAATGGATTTGAAAGCTAATTTAACTACAAGAACTATGATTCCTACTATAATTAGAATATGTTGGATGCCTTTCTATGGCCCGATCTCCTATGGGAATCTACATCGGTGTAAGTTCCTTCATGTATCTAACATTATAACCACTGGGATTCAATCTATCCCATTGGATTACCATTCTTCCTCACCCATCTATGAATTGGGAAGATAACTAAACTTTGATAACTCTGATTCTTTCTATAACTAGAATACGTAGGTTACCTTTATAAGGCCTAATATTCAATGATAATCTAACTCAGTGTATGTCTACCAATATTTTCGATAATAAACCCTGTTGGACCTAATATCTCCCATTGTCATGTCATTCTTCCCCAACCATTATCAGATTGAGGATCCAATAGAACTATGATGAATCTAATTCCATTCATAACCAAGATATGTTAGATGCATTTATATGGCATGGTATATATATAAAACACCCTATAAGAGACACCCCAATGCATAAGATCAGCATCCGTATGTAGTGAGACTGATTACTTGTTACCCATTGTTTCTCATACTGATCATGGCTCACACAAACATAGTGATATGCAGCTTTCTTCTCATTCACATCATGAACTTCAACTGTCCTGGGAAACCGTAATGTGTAATCCCCATTAAGAATCATGATATGATATCACCCATACTAGAAAATTCACCTCAAGGTAAGTCCCATGGCATGATTGAACTACAATGACCCTAATTCCATCCATAACCAGGATACGTAGGATGCCTTCCTGAGGCTCAAAATCAGCACTTGGAGCCTATGTGACCTCATATACATCATTTTAACATAAAATTAAACATAAAAAGTTCAACTAACTATGTGGGTTTTCATTCATGTTATAAATAAGAAATGTAGGATGCCTCATAGAGGTTCAATCCCATCCTCGATATTTTTATCACCTCACTGGATGGTAGTAAAATTCAGACTACCTAGATATATAGTTTCAAAATATATGTAGCTACCATTTAATGAGAAATAGATGGAGAACCTCATATACAAACATTTGGACTCATTAATAGACCCCACATTAGACATGAAAAGGTTTAAAACTAGATAGTTTTATTAGGGTAATTGGTCATATATCAAGATAAAGAAGAGATTCACAAACATATATTAAATCTATAAGAGAGTCCCAAAGTATAAAAAAAAATCCACCCAAAGGGTGCAATTAGCCCGACCTCCCATCCTCTTAAGAAATGTGAGTTCCTAAGTTTCATTAGCTCTAAAATACCTATTGACCTCTAGCCTATGGAATGTAGGTCCGTACTTATTTATAGATGTGGTAAAAATTGGGATTTTTTATGAATGGAAAACATGGTGTACCCAATGTGAAGAACTGTGCATCATTCAACTCCCTCAAAATAAATATTTAAGCATATCCAAAACCCCTTTTCCCTCAAAACAATATTTTAGTATTTTTTATGTTTGGTGGGTTAGAGTTGGCGACTTTTGAATTAGGTCAAGTAATTACACTCATTGTCAAGATGATGATTATTTCCAAAGTAGTTCCATGAGAAATACTCTATGTTAAAGATAATAATGTGATCATTAATAATTTTTTTTTATCCATAGTAACCTACCATGGTATTTCTTTCAGTTGAAGAGTTAGGGCTACCTAAGTTATTAGGGATAGATGATACCTTGATCTACTCACACCAATATTACCCCCAGATAATTCTTGTCAAACATAGAGTGTTGATTGTTGAAGATTCAAGTAGATTCATTTCAGTTAGAGAATTTCAATCGAGTGAAACTGTAATTTACTCACACCTTATGGAGAATTGATTTCAATATAGATGGAGGAGGGGACAATTCCTAGGATTCTATTATGGTATTGATGAGACCTAGTGTTATCATATTTGGTAAAGATAAAATATATTTTTCAAGAATTATAATTCTATGTTTAGTCGAGAAGGTGTTGCGATGTCCACTCCAGTGGTAAGAGGGACCCCCCAGTAATGTAATGCAGGGTTAAGACATAAGAAGATATAATCAACTATAGATCAGGTGGTAAATTTGGATTCCATGTGATGAGGTTTTTCTTTCTAAAGGTTTGAAAAACACAATACAATTTTCATATGAATGTAATTATATAATAATTAGTTTTTGAGTGATTATGGTCCTCATTTCAGTATAATCCTTGATGGATATAAGTTCAGTGGAGACTTTCAATGTTTCTAATGTTTAGGTGTTTCTATTTTGTAATAGAGGTTACTTCCCAAAAGTTTTTAGGTTTACTAAATTGAATTTTATGGGTGTTGTCATAAGGTTTTTAGTTGATAAAGAAATATTATCTAAGTGGTCAAGACAACCCCTATAGATTGGGGAAAAATTGGTCAACAATGTGTCATCGTTTTCTTCTAGGTGTCTCGAATAAGTTGTAACAAACTGACATAGTTCACCCTCAAACATGGAACCTAGATTGATCCGCCAAATACCCGAATTTAATTCTCATTCCCCACATGATTAAGACTAGCACCTGGGCATGAAAAAACAACCAGTGGGAATGATTTCACCCAACATAATGTAGAAAAAATGGAATATATATATAAAATAATGAAACAACATAAGGGAAAATAGGAAATATATATACCATAAGTGAATGGAAATAACAGAAGTAATAAAATACCAAATCCACTAAAAAAACTCTATGGTATGATTCTAACAACCATGGAAATATCTAAAATCACAAATAGCCACTTGATGTGATAAGAAGTTGAAATTAGAACTATCGCACCACTATCTCCCCAACTCGGTTGAGAGAAACCTCACTACCTCAATGTGTCATCTGGAATTTCTGGAATTGAATGAAATAATAAGGTATATGCACCATTGAAGGGGTGTGCTGGGTGTTATCTAAATAGGATCACTAGGATCCCATCTAGGTGATCCATAAATATTTTCCGTACTATAATTCAAACATTCTAAACTTTAAAGAAAAAAGGCATGATAATCATTTAAAAAAATTATATAAAAATTGAGTTAAAACACTCCCTCATTTTCCATAGTTTCATATAATCTAGTTAAAATAGTTTTAAAGTATATAAAATATATCAATATGTTCAAATAATGTATCAAATATCATATCAAATTTGAAATAGTACAAACCATGAACATGTAATATCATGAAAAGGACCACTAATTGTCAAGATAGCTAGAAAAATCATACAAAGACATAAACAATCATGGGAATCAAGCCCCTAGAAATATCATCATATGTTAGAGGTATAGGAATACCCTAGAAAGTTAACCTCACAATAGTGGTTAACATGTCCCAAGAATAACATGCCTAGGGAGAAGAGGAAAACCCCATGATTGAACCCCTTGACAGAATCAACGGACAAGGCCTACCACTAAAACTTCCACCTAAGAACCCAAGGTTTCCCACATGATACATTTTCCAAACAACTTCATCAATATCTTCTTTGAATCTAATTTTGAAATCCCATTTCACAATTCTTTGAAAATACCATTCTATTTTTTCAAAATAAGTGAAAAAATATTTTCTATAAAACTTATTTACAAACAAAAACCAATCAATTTTCACACAATTTTATTATAAATCCATTTAAAAAACTAGAGAACAAAAGGTTTATCCAAAATTAGATAGATACAGAATCACATACCTCAATATCAAGTCATACATGATGGAAACTGATCCAAAAAAACTGAATGAAATTCAGAACAATGATTGGAGGACCTACCTATAATCCCCATATCTTTTGTAATGCCCTGACCCTAGTTACCCAGAACTGGTGCATTATTTTAATACATTGACATGATTAAAAGGAATCAAGTCCTGATGTACTGATCTATTTAGCAGTTTTGGAAAATAGATTACATGAACATTACATTACATAAAATACAACATAGACAATCCTTTGAGAATCCCATTATTATTATAGCTTAAACCTACATGCAAATCATAATCCACTTATTGGAATCCTAGGAAAATAAAAATAAGAAAGGGGTGAGCTCAGATACTCATTAACGGTAAATAATTTAGCAGAAGCTATAATCTTTTAAGGAAATATGTGTAATAAAAACAAAAACATTTTTAAACATAATCTTGAACATAATATGGGAAAAATAAATCAAATATTACCATATAAACATGCACATGGATATTATATAAGTCAAATAATCACATGTAATAATTAATTTCATAATTAAGGAATGCCTAAACCCGGACATCATTACCACAGAGTCAAGTCCTCATTCTAAGACTATAAATAAAATCTTTGTCAATGAATCATGTCAAGACATTAATTTGTCTCATGATACCTACCAATGCATCAAGGATCTATAGAGGGCTCCAACCGTCACTTTCTAAGTCCACTGCATTCTAAATGTGAAAACGTTGAAACATAACATAAACATTCGTATTAAAACTAGAATACGAAAAGTCAATACATTAACTATAAACCATGAATGGTATAAAAATAACACATCCATAATAAAACATATCATAACTCATTCAATACAATATGGATTATTTTATTATAATATATCAACCTTAATCAAGAATAATATCTAGTCAAGGATGTTGACATAGTTGAAAATGATTAGTAAAATGCTTTGAGAGAAATACCCATTTTCTATGAAATCGTTTAAAAGTCTCACAATTTATAGAGGAAGTCATTTAAAAGAGATTTTTTTGAATCAAAGTGTCTCATAAAACTTTGAAACTTTTGAAATGAATTAACATTTTAGAACAATTATGTCCATATGAATAAATCCTTAAAATCATTTTGAAAACATGAACATTAATTAAATAGATTTAGAAAAATAAATCTTTAAAACATTTAAAATGATGATCTATTTAAAGTGTACATTATATAAAACCTTAAAATATTCCTTTTTAAATAATTTTTATGAAACATGGAAATGGATGATAAATATGTCCTAGTAAATACATACATATAAACAATCACGGATAATAATGAGATTGAGGAATTAACCCTTACCTTGTACTTCCCTTTGGTCGAGGGTACATTTAACCTCTTGTATAATGACCATAGTATGTTATTAAATTATAAGGGAAACATATTAATATTTATGATATCATAAATGATTCATTTATGACTATATACTACCCATTTAATAATAATTTCCATGTTAAATTAACATTTCGGGTAATAATCGCTTTATTTATCGTACGTGTTTTAACATGTTATTCTTGATCGTATCACTTAGATCATGATTTAAATAATTCTGGAATATAAAACATGATTTATATATAAGATATATTTATAATATAAATATGTATAATAGATATATATATGAAATGTAAAACACAATTTATGGACACGGTAGGCCGTACGTATACATAAACGTTGTTTCCGTTTTCATATCGTATTGAACAGAAGTAAGTGAATAAGATATATGTATGTACATATATATATATATATATATCCAGTAGAATTATTATTTAATTTATTACATACTTATTAATAATATATATTTTCATAATCATCATTGAATGGTTAACATGGAAATGAATATCATTGTGTTGTGGAGACGGTAAGCCGTACGTACACACGAGCAATAATATAATTTCCTTAATAATTAAAATGTGTGTAATTTGATGGTATATTAATAATAAAAAGAAATTATCATGATATTTTAATTATTTATGTACATATTACTCATCATTATATCCATCCAAATAATATAGCACTGAATAACAAATTACACCACGACGTGGAGACATTAAGCTGTACGTACGCACACATGGTGACATTATCATTAATAGGATAGATAGAATAATAAGTATGGTTGTACCATATTTATAATAACATAAAAGTATTTATAAGGTACTGGAGTTATTATTTTGGTATGGAAATAAAAAAGAAAGAGAAAGTGGAAGAAGAAAAGAATTTTGAAGAGGTCATAAAATAATTATCTCTTCTTTGGGTGTTTCATTTTAATTTGAACAAAAGGGATCCATAGGTTGGATTTATGATCAAGGGAAGGCCTCTAGGTTGAAGTAAGGGAAGTTGGAAGGATATTTAGGTAGGGGTTTTCCGTGCCAAATTTCTTTGGAGGTGTGATTTTGAGAGAAGGGGAAGTACCCTTTTATAAGAGAGGTGAGGGTCACTTTAGGAAAAGTTCAAAATATTATATTATTATAAAATAATTTTTAGTTTATAATGGATCCAAATTGATTTTTTTTGAATATAAGGTGGTTATGGGTAGAAATATTCTTAGCCAATAGGTTTTAGACAGGTTTAGGTCACCATATTAACCCTATCATTTATATTTTACTCTTAGTTAAATAGTTTAACTATTACCATGTCCTCTTGTATTATTATAATAAATGGTTAATAAACTTACTATAAAAATCCAAGAAAACCCCAAGTAGTTAATTAATGTCATATGTATCATTATATAAGTCCTTTTTCCAAACCCTAGATTTTTAGGAATATTATATCATTTAATAATATAGTAATTTTTTAAAAAACTCATTTATTTCAATTTTGAAACTATTTAGTATTTTATTTTTGTGAAAGTCATAAAAACATGATTAATTTGAAATTAATTCATCTAATCAACCCTAGCATGTCATATTAATCTATTAAATTCGTGGATGGCATCAAAAGACTCAATTTACATTTATTTCTTATATTTATAATATCAATTATTTTAATCATTCATTGATAAAGTAATTACTGCATCATCATTGTGTCATAAATAAATTTAATTATTTAATCTTTAAAAATTATAATTAAAATAAAATTATGTATAAAATCTTTTTATATTTCTAATTAATATTTATAGTTGAATTTATATTATTTATAACCCTATATTAAAAATGGTTTAGTTATTAAACTTTGAATTTAACACTTTTAACTCTACTTTAAATAAAATAATAATAAATGTCCTAATCTAATCATAGTGGACCAAAAGGATCATATTTTATTCCTAAGGTTGGTTTTGGTTGAAATACACTTATCCAATAGAATTAGGACATGTGTTAGGGTAATTATAATATCATTTTTACCTTTAATTACTCTATTTAATTTTAACCGTGGTAAATAAAAGTCAAAATTTACTATTCACAAAAATTATTTTCATCTTATTAAAAAAAATTTTATTTACTGATTTGAACCATGTCTCTCAGATTTTTTAAATTCAATTCACAAAAGTGGTAAAATTATGTTTTATGCAAATTTTCAAATGTGCCTAGAAGGTGGGTAAGAGACGTTAAAAAGTTCAATAAAATTTTATACATCTAATTTTATTATAAAATGACTCCAATGAATTAAATTAAACTTATATAGGTATTATATATCCATTTTTACTTAAAATAAATTTAAATAAAATAAATAATTATTTAAATAAAAATTCAGTTTTAAACAATAACATAGTGTTTTTCACTATTCATCAAAAATTGAAAGTTTTCAGAAAAAAACCAAAAATATACCCTAAGATAATTTTGATATTATGAATTAAAAAATTAATTCTATTTTACCAAATTAAAAACATAGAAGTTTCATTAATTAATTTAAAATTATTTCCCATTGTCAAAACCAGAAAGCGGGGTTTTTAAAAAGTAAAAGCTATCAAAAGATTGACTTGTGTTTATGTCAAATTTAAATGTGAAATTATATATAATTACCTAAATTGTATTGAATAATAAAAATATAATATAATTATACCTTAAAACAATTCAAATGTATAATTTAACACTATAAATTATTTTTGATTAAAAAAGATGTTTTCAATTAAAATTTAGTATTTTCACTATTCACCAAAATTTGAAAGTTATCAGAAAAGTACCAAAAATTTATAGGAACTAAATTTTTATGTCCTGATTCTAAAGAAGAATTTAATTTCATTAAACTTAATATATAAAAGTTTCAAATATTATTTTTAAAAAGGTTTCGCCATTAAAAGGAGGTAAAATTGCATTTTTTTTAAAAATACTTCTTTTATTTGAAAAAATAAATTTCTTCTTATAATATGTATATGAAACACATAATATGGATTCTAAAATTATATGAAGTATATAAAATTAAAAATTCAGTTAATATTATTCATAACCGCTTTTTGAACGACTGGTTTGGTAAGTCATGGTGCGCTTGAACTTGATGTTGCGTGTAGCGAAAGTTATTTAAAGAGATCATGCACTATGAAATACTGGGGTGTTACATTCTCTCATACTTCAATAAATTTCTTCCTCACAATTTGAAAATTTTCTTCAAAAATAAATGGTTTAAAATAGAAAAATACCTTTTTGGAAAACCCACATCGAAAATTGGGTTAATAAAATTTAGTATTAATAAGAGGGAAAAGGAAATGAAAAAGTAACCACCAAATTATGATATCGATTAGGAGAACATTAGTGGAAATTAGTGACACATATTTGGAGGAAAAACATAAATATTCATAGGGAGTGATTGATGTCATCAATTATAAACAAGTGTAAAATTGAGGGCCTCAAATACATCAATCTATGATGATTTAAAATATCATCGGTTTAACAAAACATAAGGTATTAGGATAACACATTTTTGGTTTTAAGATCCCTTACATAAAGTTTAAGAATTAATTTAATCATAGAATAAGAGGAAAAAAAATATACTTGACAAGTAGAGTTTCATCCTTCAACTAATTCCTACCACAAACTCATCTTTCACTTTAAAAGATAATAGAACTCAAAAATATTCTATTTATCCTAATTTTTTAGGGTAAAAAAAATGAATTTATAATTTATCAGACAGAATATTAAAAAAAAACTACATTATACAAACTAGGACATCATGTAGTCCAGTGGTAGGTGATTCATCCTTGTCGCCCTTCAGTTACAGGTTCAAGTCTCGCGGCCTTTCCAAACGCAACGAGTTGTCACCCAAACTATGAGTTGTCCATTTTATAACAATATAAATATAATATTAAGAAATGTTTTATCCTTAACCAATATTATCCAATTTACAACTTAATTCATTCCAACCTTTAGACTTATCCAAAACAGATCTGTCCAAACTCACAATCCAAAATTTTAGGGAAGGTAATCATAATGAAGATCTCTTTTGTCACGTAATAACATGTGAATACCTTCATCATGCATTCTCTTAAAAAATGGTAACACCCTAAATTACCATAAAACCCTATTGATTAAATTCATGCTACCTTATTACTTATATAATAATGGATATAATATTTTTATTCACAAATTTTGAATACTCTAATAATAACGGAATAAAAAAACCGTTAATCAGTTCTAAGGTAGTCAATAATATCCAATATAATTTATCCAAATCAACCATATCTTATTCCAAACTCACTACCTCAGTATCAAGACCATATTAAGGTTTATCTTTCATTAAACCATGTATTTTCCATATTTTTTAACTTATGATTTAATCACTTTTCTTAGAACCATATAATCTCAAATCCTCAATGAAATAGTACTACCATACAATCCATATATATTTCCATAATTCTTATAACTAGTAAATTATTGATACAACACTCAATTGAAATAATTATTTAATAACAAAATAAGAACACTATTCATTACTCTCATCTATGGTTATATCATAACTTGATTATTATCCAACAACATCATTCGGGGTATACTCTGATGATTGGGATATTGATTTGTGTAGTGTCCCAACTTCTTGTAGATGAAGATTTGTACATTTAAAACCTTTTTATTACCCTTGAAATCACGTACTTGGTGTCCTTTTTCTCCACACATATAACAAAATACCATCCCCTTTAATCATTTATCAAGGTGATTCTTTCCATAGTTATCACATGTGGGAAAATCCTTCTTTCCCCTCTTCCCTTTATCCATCTTTCCAACTACCATCCTTTTCTTTTCTTGCTTCCCTTCAAAGCCATAAGACTCAGATAATTATTTACTTTTCTTATTAAGAGACGATACTATTTATTCATATGATGAGAATATGTGGGAGACTATTTTTCTTCTGAATGTTGGATTAATACCATGAAATATATGATTCTTATTAATCATTAGATCATGCATATTACTGGAGTTCTCATTCTTTCTACTGGGCTCTATTTTTATACAATGACATATACTAGGTTAGTGTATGAATCACAATTCATATTTACAAACTTGTAAAATACCAAATGTAAATTGAAAATATTATGCATATAATCTATAATCATAAAAATAATGTTTTACTTGAGGAATTATTTACTTATAAATACTACATAATGGCTTGTAAAGGAAAAGTGAATTATCATAAGAATATCCCTCAGGAGTGTCTAACCAAGAGTGCAGAAAGGCCTGTTGCTGTGTACCAGGATACCCCGGGTCAAGCCCAAAACTCTTTGTTGGAGTTTTCACTCCTAGGTACATATGTGATAGAGCCGCATCTACCTGCTCGTATCTAGACATGGATGTATTTCTTGGAAAATACACAAAAATATCTACATTACCAAAATTTTAAGAATTTATCCTATACTAATCCTCAAAGTCTATCTTAGGGTAATGTTATCTAATTAGAGTTTTTCTAAATCTAGTTTCCAATGTTTGTACTAAACTTCCTATGATACCAAATGTAACACCCTGACCTTAGTTACCCAGAGCTAGTGTATTGTTTTAATACATTGGCATGATTACAAGGAACCAAGTCCCAAAGGACCGACCAGTTTAGCAGTTTTGGAAAATAGATTAAATACATGAACTTTACATTACATAAAATACAATATAGGTAATCCTTTGAGAATCCCATTTTTCTTCAAGATTAAACCTGCATGTAAATCATAATACACTTCTTGGAATCCTGGTAAAATAAAACATAAGAAAGGGGTGAGCTCAGATGCTCAATAAGGGTAAATAATTTAGCAGAAGCTATTAACTTTTAAGGCAAGATGTGTAATAAAAAACAGACTTTTTAAACATAATATGGAACATAATATGGAAAAAAATTAAAATCACCATATAAACATGCACATGGATATTCTACTAGTCGAATAATAACATGTAATAATTAATTTCATAACACGAAAATGCCTAACACCAGACATCATTATCATATAGTCAAGGCCTAGTGCCAAGACTACAAATAACATTTTTGTCAAGGCCTTGTTCTAAGACACTAATTTGTCTCATGAGACCTACCAATTCATCGAGGAGCAATAGCGGGCTCCACCCGTCACTTACTAAGTCCATTGCATTCCTCATATGAAAATATTGAAACATAACATAAACATTAATATTAAAACTAGAATACAAAATGTCAATACATTAATCATAAACCCCGAATGGTATAGAAATAAAACATCCACATTAAAACATATCATAACTCATTCAATAAAATATGGAAGATTGTATTATAATAAATCAACCTTAATCAAGAATAATATCCAGTAAAGGATGTTGAAAAAGTTGAAAATGATCAGTAAAATGCTTTGAGAGAAATACCAATTTTTCATGAAATCATTTAAAAGTCTTACAATTTATAGAGGAAGTAATTTAAAATATATTTTTGAATAAAGGTGTCCCATACCACTTTGAAACTTATGAAAGGAATTAAAATTTTAAAACAATTATACCCGTATGAATAAATATTTAAAATCTTTTTGAAAACATGGACATTAATTAAATATATTTAGAAAAATAAATCTTTAAAAAATTTAAAATGATGATCTAGTTAAAGAGTCCCTTACATAAAACCTTAAAATACTACTTTTGAAAACATGTTTATGAAACATGGACACGGATTATAAATATGTCCCACTAAATACATATATATAAATAATCTCTGATAATAATGAGATTGAGGAATTAACCCTTACCTTGTACTTCCCATTGGTCGAGGGTACGTTTAACCTCCTATATAATAACCATAGTATGTTATTAAATTATTCAAGAACCATATTAAAATTTATGATTTCATACATGATTCATTTATGACTTTATACTACCCATTTAATAATAATTTCAATGTTAAATTTACATTTCGGGTAATAATTTATTTCTTTATCGAACGTGTCATAACTTGTTATTCTTAATAATATAACTTAGATCATGATTTAAATACTTTAAAAATATAAAAAATAATTTTTATATAATATAACTTTGTATAATAGATAGATATATGAAATGGAAAACATCGTTTATGGAGACGATATGCCACACGTATGCTTAAACATTGTTTTTGTTTTCATATAGTATTGAATGGAAGTAAGTGAATAAGATATATGTAAGTATATATATATATATATATATACATACAATAACATTATTATTTCATTTATTACATACTTATTAATAATATATATTTTTATAATCATCGTTGAATGGTGAATGTGGAAATGAATCTCATCGTATCGTGGAGACGGTAAGCCATACATACACACGAGTGATGATATCATTTTATTAATGATTAAAAGGTATTGAATTGGATCGTATATTAATTGTATAGAGAAATTAGCATGTTTTTTTCATTATTTATAAACATATTACTCATCATTATATCTATCCAAATAACACAGTGTTAAATAACAAATTACACCACAGCGTAGAGACAGTAAGCCGCACGTACGCACGCATGGTGACATTATCATTAATAGGATGGATAGAATAATGATTATGGTTGTAACATATTTATAATAACATCACAGTATGTAAAGGTTACTAGAGTTATTATTTTGGTATGGAAATAAAAAATAAAGAGAAAGTGGAAGAAGAAAAGAACTTTGAAAGAGGTGATAAAATAATTACCTCTTCTTTGGGTGTTTCCTTTTGATTTGAAAAAAAGGGCTCCATAAGATGACTTTCTGATAAAATTAAGGACTCTAGGTTGAAGTGAGTGAAGTTGGGAGGATATTTGGTTATGGTTTGGCCGATTCAAATGCCTTTGGAGGTGTGATTTTGAGAGAAGGGGAAGTTCCCTTTTACAAGAGAGGTGAGGATCACTTTAGGAAAAGTTTGAAATATTATTTTATTATTTAATAATATTCGGTTTATAATGGATAAAAATTGATTTATTTTGAATATAAGGTGGGGATGGGTCATAATAATTTCAAACAATAGGTTTTAGACAAGTTTAGGTTACCATAGTTACCCTATCATTTAGATTTAACTCTTAGTTAAATAGTTTAACTTTTACCATGTCCTCTTGTAATATTATAATAAATGGTTAATAAACATACTATAAAAAGCCAAGATAACCCCAAGTTGTTCATTAATGACATATTTATCATTATATAAGTCCTTTTGAAGAACCATATATTTTTAAGAATATCATATCATTTAATAATATAGTATTTATTTTAAAAACTCATTCATGTCAATTTTGACACTATTTAGTATTTGGTTTTTGTGAAAGTCATAACAACATGATTAATTTGAAGAAAATTCATTTAATCAACCCTAAAATGTCATATTAATATATAAAATTCGTGGATGGTGTCAAAAGACTCAATTTACAATCATTTGTTTTATTTATAATATCAATTATTTTAATCATTCATTGATAAAGTAATTACTTCATCATCATTGTGTCATTAATAAATTTAATTATTTAATATATATAAATTATAAATAAAAATAAATTATATAGGAAATATCTTTATCTTTCTAATGAATATTTATAGTCAAATTTACCTTATGTATAAGCCTATATTAAAAATGGTTTAGTTATTAAACTTTGAATTTAACACCTTTAACTCTTATTCAAATAAAATAATAATAAATGTCCTAATCTAATAAAGGTGGACCAAAAGGAACATATTTTATTCCTAAGGTTGGTTTTGGTCGAAATACACTTATCTAATAGAATTAATATAGGTTTTGGGGTAATTATAATATCATTTTGACCTTTAATTACCCAATATACTTTTATCCGTGGTAAATAAAAGTCAAAAGTTACTATTTACAAAAAATTATTTTCATCTTATTGAACCACATTTTACTTATCGATTTCAACCGTGTTTATCAGATTTTTTAAATTCAATTCACAGAAGTGGTAAAATTACATTTTATGCAAATTTGCAAATGTGCCTAGAATGTGGGTAAAAGATGTTAAAAAGATCAATAAAATTTTATACATCTAATTTTATTATAAAATGACTACAATGAATTAAATTGAACATATATAGGTATTATATATTTTTTTACTTAAAATAAATTTATATAAAATAAATAATTATTTAAATAAAAATTTGGTTTTAAACAGTAACGTAGTGTTTTTCACTATTCATCAAAAATTAAAAGTTTTCAGAAAAACACCAAAAATTCACCCAAAGCTAATTTTGATATTGAAAATTCAAAAATGAATTATATTTTAAAAAATAAAAAACATATAATTTTAATTAATTAATTTAAAAGTTATTCCCAATGTCAAAACCAAAAAAAAAACAGGTTTTCTAAAGAGTAAAAACTATCAAAAGATTGACAGGCGTTTATGTCAAATTTAAATGTGAAATTATTTACAATGACCTATGCTATATTAAATAATAAAAATATAATCTAATTAAAATTTCGAACCATTAAACTATATAATTTAACACTGTAACACCCCAAGATTCCACGGTACGCTTCTCTTTGAATAATACAATAGCGTGTGTTGCACCCAACTTCGAGTTTTAACACACCATAACCAATCAAACTAGCCATTATGAATAGTAATACCCACTTTTCGTAATTTTATAAATTTTATCTTTCAAAATGGACTTCATTTTTGGATTCATAATATTGAAATTAGCTTAGGGTGAGTTTTTTGTATTTTTTGGAAAACTTTCAATTTTTGATGAATAGTGAAAAACACTGAGTTATAGTTTTAAACCGAATTTTTATTTAAATAATTAATTGTTTTATTTAAATTTATTTTAGGTCAAAATATATACATAATAACTATATATGTTCAATGTAATTCATTGGAGTCATTTTTTAATAATATAGGATATATAAAATTTTATTGAACCTTTCACCGTCTTTTACCCACCTCCTAGTAGCATTTGAAAATTTACATAAAACTTAATTTTACCAATTCTGTGAGTTGAATTTCAAAAATTTGAGAGACAGAGTTGATATCATAAAGTAAAATGTGGTTCAATAAGATGAAAATAATTTTTGGTGAATAGTAACTGTTTACTTTTATTTACCACGGTTAAAAGTAAATAGGGTAATTAAGGGTAAAAATGATATTATTATTACCCTAAAACATGTCCTAATTCTATTGGATAAGTAAAATTAGACCAAAAAAAAAACCTTATGAATTAAATATTAACCTCTTTGGTCCACTTGAATTAGATTAGGATATTTATTATTATTTAATTCAAAGAAGAGTTAAAAGAGTTAAAATCAAAGTTTAATAACTAAAATTTTTTTAATATAGGGTTATACATAAGATAAATTCAACTATAAATATTCATTATAAAGATAAAAATATTTCCTACATAATGGTATTTTATTTATCGTTTTTAGGCATTAAATAATGTAATTTATTTACGACACAATGATGATGCAGTAATTACCTAATTAATGAAATATTAAAATAATTGATATTATAAATATCCAAATAAATGTAATTTGAGAATTTTTATGAATTAAAATAATTTTCTATGTTAATATGACATATTAGGGTTGGTTTGATGAATTTTTTTCGAAGTAATAATGCTGCTATGAATTTAGCAAAAACAAAATACCAAATATTGTCAAAATTGACATAAAAGAGTTTTTAAAACAAATATTATATTATTAATTGATATTATATTCGTAAAAATATAAGGTTGGGAAAAAATACTTATATAATGATAGGTGTATCATTAATTAACTACTTGGGGTTCTCTTGGAAGTATATAGTAAGTTTATTAACTATATAATATAAAAATACAAAGAGACATGGTAAATGTCAAACTATTTAACTAAGAGTAAAATCTAAAAGATAAGGTTAATATAGTTACCCAAACCTATCTAAAACCTATCGGTTGAGTGGTTTTTGACCCATCCCCACCTTAACCTTTAAATAATACATTTTTTAGCCATTATAAATCGAAAATGATTTTATTATAAAATAATATTTCTAGCTTTTCCTAAGGTGCCCCTCACCCCTCTTATAAAAGGGCACTCCCCCTTCTCTCTAATTCACACCTAAAAAGCCATTTAGATCGGCCAAACTCTGTCCAAATACCCTCTAAACTATCCTAAATTCATCATAGAGGCCTTACTTTGTTTATAAATCTAACCTAAGGATCCCTTTTGATAAAAAGGAAGAACCCGAAGAAGAGGTAAATATTTCATCACCCCTTTCAAGTTCCTTTCTTATTCCACTTACTCTTTATTTGTTGTACACATTATAAAATAATATATACAGTATCTTCTATATACTTTAATTTTATTATAAATATGCTACAACCATATTCATTATTCTATCCATCCTTTGAATGACATGTCACCATACGTGCATATGTACGACTTACCGTCTCCACGTCGTGGTGTAATTGTTATTCAATACATTATTATTTGGGTGGGTATAATAATGATGTGAAATTGATGTAAATAATAAATATAACATGATAATGATTCTTAAAATATGAAATTCCATCCAATTATATATTATTTTAATATCAAAATAATGATATTGTCGCTTGTGCATACGTACGGATTACCGTCTCTATGAACGCGATGAGATTCATTCCCCATCGTATCCATTCAAGACTAATTTTCATTTTATGATTAAAAATAATGTTTAAAGACTTGATATAATTATATTTATAAATAATATACATCCCATCCATAACAAATATGACTCACATAACAAATAATATAAATGAAAATGAATCCATTAACACCCGAAATGATGATAATACTAAGATATTATTAACAAAGCAATGTTAAAAGATCATATATGATATAATATTAATGTATATGATTATTTTATAATTTAATAACAATTATTTAAACATTATAAAGGAGTTTAACCTACCCTCAACCAAGGAAAAGTACAAGGTAAGGGTTAATTTCACAATCTCTTTATTATCCGAGGTTGTTTTTACGTAAGTATCTACTAGGACCTCTTTATCATCCACATCCATGTTTCTTAAAAATGTATTTCATAACATTTTTAATAATTACTAAAAAATGGGTTAAATTCATTTATACCCTTATTTGACCTTATATTTTTTGAAATTAATCTTTCCTTCGTTTTCCAAACAAGGTACTTTATGTCCTTTTCGACAAAATTAAGGTAAGAATGTTTTTTTAACTTATATGGCGGGTGCATATATTTTCTGCCATTATAAAATCATCAAAGCTTCCTTTACAATCTTATAAGAATATTTTCAAAATAAATATTTTCTTTATAATTATGTGACTCTTAAATTATTTCAAAATAGAATGATATATTTCTCTAACAAAGGTTTTGATTTCATCTATGTCAAATCCTTTGATGGATTATATGTTTATTTGAAGTTGAATTATTATGATACAAAACTTCGATATTGTATTTAAGGTTTTATGGTATGTTTGACTAGGGATGTACTATTTTTATACCATTCATGGTTTATGGTTAAAGTATTTACATTTCGTATGCTAGTTTTAATACGGATGTTTATGTTATATTTCAAACTTTTCATATGAGGAATGTATTCGACATAGTAAGTGACAGGTGGAGCCTGCTATAGCTCCTCGATGCATTGGTAGGTGTCATGAGTCAACTAGACATTGAATTGGACAATGAATTTCCCATTTTATTATATGGTTTTGGCCGAGGCCTTAATCATTTTTAGATGTCTTGGCTAAATCCTTGACAAAATGTTTCAGAATGTCCGACATTATACATCCCCTCATTATGAAAATAATATTGATGGTTTATGTGGTCATTGAACTAGTAGAATACCCATGATTATGTTTTATTATGGAATTATTTACTCAACTCATATTCCTTCCATTAAAGTATTCATGTTTATTATTGGTAAATGCACGTGGTTTCAATTATTCACAATGCTTAATATTTATGTTATCTTCTGCTATATTGCTTACCCTTACTGAGCATTTGAGCTCACCCCTTTCTTATGTTTCATTTTCCCAGTATATGAAGAAGTTAGTTACGAGTGACTTGTAGGCATAATCATGGAGGCTTGGATATTTCCAATGGAATGAATTCATGTTGTATTTATTTTGAAGTTGTAAAGTTGAACTTATGTATGAATCTTGTTTCCAATAATACTAAACTGATTAGTCTTTCGAGACATGATTTCCTTGTGATCATGCCAATGTAATGTAATAATGAACTGACTCTTGGTAACTAGGGTCGAGGAATTACAGTTGGTATCAGAGGAAGTTTAGTATAAGCCTTGGAAACTAGATTTAGATAAACTCCGATTAGAGCACATAACTCTAAGATAGACTTTTAGGATTAGTATAGAAGAACTTCTTAGAATTTTGGTATTGTAGATATTTTGTTAGTTTTCCAAGAAATACATCCCTATCTGGATACAAGTAGGTTGAGGTGACTCTGGAATAGATGTACCTAGGGATAAAACCCGAAAACACCGCTTTGAGATAGACTCAAACGAGAACTGGTGCACGACAATGGGCCTTGCTGTACTCTTGGTTACGACACTCCCGGGGGATATGCTTAGGATAATTCTCATTTTCTTTACAAACCATTATGAAGGGTTTATGAGTATATACTACCTCAAAGAAAACATTTTTATGATTATAGATTATATCAAAAAACTGTTCAATTTATGTTATGTGTTTTACAAGTTTAGATTTATGTACTGAGATTCATAAACTAATATAGTGTATGCCATTGTTTAGAAATGGCACCTAGTGGAAGGAATGAAAACCATATCAATGCACACACTCCATGTAGGGATTTCCCTCCTGCTCAAGATAATTATAGTGGAGCTGGTGATACAACTGGTGCTGATCATCTTATCACCATATTGGGACAACTCACATAGGTTATGAATAATAACCTTACCCGTATGGATCACCCTGATCCAAAATCTGTAGGATCAATGTTAGACCACTTCATGAGGTAACAACAACCAACATTAAATGGGGGTACAAATCCATTAGTAGCTTAGCAATGGATAAATTCCTTAGAGAAAATATTCCATGCCTTGGGGAGAAGCGAAAGGGAAAAAGTTTTCATGGAAGTTTACTGCCTCACTAGAGATGCTGATCAATGGTGGTCATTGATTCAAAAAATAAAGGATGATAATGAAGTATCAAATATGGAATGTAGGGAGTTTATAGAAATTTTCTTAGAAAAATATTTTCCTCATGACCATTGAGCGGATATAGAAAGACAATTTCTGAGTCTGAGGCAAAAGGAGGATGAGAATGTCGCAAAGTATGAAGCTAACTTTACAATGTTAGCGAGACATGCTACAGATTATATACATAACCCAAGAAGTAATATTGACCGTTTCTTTGATGGGTTAAAACGATTTCTTCATAGAGAATTAGTATCACAATCCTTCTCATCATATGAAGATATTGTCTCATGTGTTATCAATACAGAAAAGGAATTCTCTAAGTCTTATGAATTTAAAGAAAAGAAAGAGAAGAAGAGATATGCTGAACACTATGGGAAAGGAAATATGGAAATAGGAAAGAAGGGAAGAATTAAATTTCCACCCTGTGATAATTGTGGAAGGAAGCACCCTAGTTCCAGTCTAAAAGGAAAAAAAGTATACTACAAATGTGGACAGAAAGGCCATCTTGCTGGTGATTGTAAGGGAAAGAAAGATGCTACCAATGTTCAATGCTATAATTGCAGGGATATGGGACATTATGAAAATGAATGTCCAAAGTTTCATGGAATCTTACCTCCGAAAAGGACATGGGATCAATTCCAAGCTTATGTGATCACTACTGTTGAGGTTGAATCCCCTAAAGACGTGGTGGCAGGTAATTTAATGGTTTCCTCAAGTTTAGCCAATGCTTTATTTGATTCTATATCATCACATTATTTCATATCTTACCAGTTTTCTAAGAAAATTAGATATTTCCAATTTGATTTAACAAGGGAGTTGTCAGTCAAAACTCATAAGGGAAGTATCATTGCTATAAAGTTTTGTGAACTAGTTCCCATTAGGGAATATATATGTTCTTTATCTGCTGATCTCATCGTTATACCCATGATTGAATTTGATATAATCCTCGGTATGAATTTTCTTTCAGACCATGATGCAAAAATTTATTGTAAGAATAAGGAGGTTACTATTTTTGATGATGATGATAAAGAACACCTTATCTTTTGAGTAGAATCATCAGTACCCAATTCTTATCTAGATCAACCCCCAGTAGCACAACTAAATTCAATTATTGGGGAGTAAGAGAATGAAATAACCGTGGGTGAGGAAAAGAATGTTCAAATAGAGGATTTAACCATTGTGAAAGAGTATGTTGATGTATTTCAAAAGGATTTACCTAGACATCCTCCAAAATGAGAAATTGAGTTTTCTATTGATTTAATTCCTGGTTCAAGGCCCATATTGAAGACCCCTTATAGAATGGCCACTATGGAATTAGTGGAACTAAAGAAAAAACTAGACGAATTGAGCAATAAGGGATTTATTCACCCTTGTGTTTCTCCATGGGGAGCCCCTGTCCTTTTTGTTAAGAAGAAAGATGGATCTATGATGTTGTGTATTGACTATAGGGAGATCAATTCTATAATAATAAAGAACAAGTATCCCCTACCTATAATTGATGATTTACTTGACCAACTTCATGGAGCTCAATAATTTTCAAAGATTGACCTTTGATATGGATATCATCAGTTGTGTGTGAATAAGGAAGACATTCTAAAAACAACATTTTGAACCAGGTACGAGCATTATGAGTTTACAGTAATGCCTTTTGGATTGACTAATGCACCCTCTGTCTTCATGGATATAATGAATAGAGTTTTCAAGGAATATCTTGATGACTTTATAGTGGTATTTATTGATGATATCTTGATATACTCAAAAATATATGAAGATCATGAAAATAACTTGCGTATTATCCTGAAGACCCTTAGAAGACACGAATTATATGGGAAGTTTAGCAAGTGTGAATTTTGTCTTTAGGAGATTTCTTTTCTTGGCCTTATTGTCTCTAAGGATGGAATCTATGTTGATCCTTCTATGATAAGAGCAATCCAAGAATGTCTAGAACCGACGAGTATAACTTAGGTACATAGTTTTATTGGTTTAGTAGGTTATTATCGGCATTTCGTCCATAATTTTTCCCGATTGGCTAACCCATTAACCAAGATCACACGTAAAGGGGTTAAATTTGTTTGAAAAAAAGAGTGTGAAGAATGTTTTGAATAACTGAAGAGAAGATTAGTCAATGCTCCTATATTGACTCTACCATCAGGGAATGATGGATTTGTTATTTATAGTAATGCATCAAAGAAAAGACTTTGTTGTGTCCTTATGAAGAATGAGAGGGTTATTGCCTATGCATCACAACAGCTAAAAATTCCTGAGAAAAACTATCCTACTCATGATCTTGAGTTAGCATCTATAATCTTTGCTTTGAAGATATAGAGACATTATCTCTATGGTAAAAAATGTGAGATATATACCAATCACAAGAGTTTGAAGTATATTTTCTCACAGAATGAACTCAACATGAGGCAAAAGAGATGGTTTGAACTACTCATGGATTATGATTTCACTATACACTACCACCTGGGGAAGGCAAATAAGGTGGCAGATGCTTTGATTAGAAAGGATCATGGAGTTTTGAACAAGATGAGAGTTGAAAAAGATCCTATATACATGGATCTAGTAAAGATGGATATGGGAATCACCATGGAAGGTGAAACATCAGAAAATTTTCAAATTGTTTCTAAACTGTCTTTAATAGAAAAGATAAGGAGTTCTTAGACCGATGATGAAGAGTTTTAAAAGAATATTAAAGCTGTGAATAACGTGAGATTGAGTGACTTCGTATATGAAGATGGAATTTTGAAATTTGGGAAGAGACTTTGTGTTCCCGATATACCTAATCTAAAAAGAGAATTATTGGATGATGCTCATAGTTCCAATTTCTCTATACACCATGGGAGCACTAAAATGTATAGAGATTTGAAGGAACATTTTTGGTGGGACAACATGATGAGAGAGATTGCTGATTTTGTGTTAATATTTATGGTTTTTCAACAAGTGAAATCTGTAAGGCAACAACCTGGAGGAGTCATGCAACCTATTCCCATACCTGAGTGGAAATGGGATAATATTATGATGGAATTTGTCATGAGATTACCAAATACTCCTAGAAGGAATGATGCAATATGGGTCATTGTTGATCGTCTTACCAAGTCAACACATTTTATTATTATAAGGTAAGATTTACCACTTGAACGTTTAGAAAGACTATATATTAATGAAGTTTTAAGACTTCATGGATTATCATTTCGATTGTTTCTGATCGCGATCCATGTTTTACATCAAGGTTCAGGAAAAGTATTTAGAAGGCCCTAGATAGTGAACTTCGTTTGAGCACCGCCTACCACTCCCAAACTGATGGACAATCAGAATGGACTATTCAAACCATATAAGACATTTTTATATCATGCTCAATTGACTTTAAAGGTATGTGGGATCAATATTTACCTATGGTAGAATTTTCCTACAACAATAGATTCCATTCAAGTATTCAGATGACACCATATGAAGCATTATACGGAAAGAGATGTCACACACCAACAAGTTGAAATGATGTTGGTGAAAGAAAACTCGTAGGCGCAGAACTTGTGGAGGAAATGATGGAAAAGGTGAAGGTAATCCAAAACCACATCAAAGCATCTCAAAGTAGATAGAAGATCTATGCTGATAACCAAAGGAAGGATTTGGAATTTCAGGTAAGAGATCATGTTTTCTTGAAGGCATCTCTATGGAAGGGTGTTATACTTTTCAGTAAGAAGGAAAAATTGAGTTCTAGGTACATTGGAACTTTCGAAATTCTAGAACGAACTGGGGATGTAGCTTACCGTTTTGTAATGCCGCAAAGTCTCTCCAAAGTTCACGATGTGTTCCACATATCACTGTTGAGAAAATATATGCCTGACCCAATGCATGTAATCACCTATGAGGAATTAGAACTTGAACCTGATCTGTCTTATTACAAAGAGCCTGTCAAGGTTCTTGATACAAGAGAACAAGTGTTGAGAAACCAGACGACTCATCTAGTAAAAGTTTTATGGAGAAACCATAAGATGAAAGATGCAACATGGGAACCCAAAGAACTTATGATGAAGAACCACCCAAGTCTTTTTATGTAGTAATATTCTAGAAATTTCAAGGACAAAATTATTTGAAGTAGGGGAGAATGTAACACCCCAAGATTCCACGGTACGCTTATCATTGAATAATACAATAGCGTTTGTTGTATGCAACTTGGAGTTCTAACACACCACAACCAATCAAACCAGCCATTATAAATAGGAATACCCACTTTTTAAAATTTTATAAATTTTATCTTTCAAAATGGACTTCATTTTTTGATTCGGAATATCAAAATTATCTTAGGGTGAATCTTTGGTATTTTTCTAAAAACTTTTAATTTTTGATGAATAGTGAAAAACACAGAGTTATTATTTAAAACAGAATTTTTATTTAAATAATTATTTATTTTATTTAAATTTATTTTAGGTCAAAATAGATATATAATACCTATATATTTTCAATGTAACTCAATGGAGTCAGTTTATAATAATTTTAGATATATAATTTTTTTTGAACTTTTTACCGTCTTTTACCCACCTCCTAAGAGGATTTGCAAATTTACATAAAACTTAATTTTACCACTTTTGTGAGTTGAATTTAAAAAATAGGAGAGAAATGGTTGATATTAGTAAGTAAAATGTGGTTCAATAAGATGAAAATAATATTTGGTGAATAGTAACTTTTTACTTTTATTTACCACGGTTAAAAGTAAATAGGGTAATTAAGGGTAAAAATGGTATTATTATTACCCTAACACATGTACTAATTATATTGGATAAGTATAATTAGACCAAAAACAAACTTAGTAATAAAATATGAACATCTTTGGTCCACTTGTATTATATTAGAATATTTATTATTATTTAATTCAAAGAAGAGTTAAAAGAGTTAAAATCAAAGTTTAATAACTCAAACATTTTTAATATTGGGTTAAACATAAGATAAATTTGACTATAAATATTCATTATAAATATAAAAATATTTCCTATATAATGGTATTTTATTTATATTTTTTAGACATTAAATAATTTAATTTATTTATGACACAATGATGATGCAGTAATTACCTAATTAATGAAATATTAAAATAATTGATATTATAAATATCCAAAAAAATGTAATTTGAGACTTTTTATAAATTAAACTAATTTTATAGGTTAATATGACATATTAGGGTTGGTTAGATTATTTTTTTGAAGTAATAATGCTGTTATGAATTTAAAAACAACAAAATACCAAATAGTGTCAAAATTGACATAAAAGAGTTTTTAAAACAAATATTTTGTTATTAATTGATATTATATTCCTAAAAATATAAGGATCAACTAAAAGAAATATATAATTATAGGTGTATCATTAATTAACCACTTGGGGTTCTCTTAGAAGTATATTGTATGTTTATTAACCATATAATATAAAAATACAAAGAGAGATGGTAAATGTCAAACTATTTAACTAAGAGTTAAATCTAAAAGATAAGGTTAATATAGTGACCCAAATCTGTCTAAAACCTTTTGGTTGAGTGATTTTCGACCCATCCCACCTTATTCTTTAAATAATCCATTTTGGATCCATTAGAAACCGAAAATGATTTTATTATAAAATAATATTTCTACCTTTTCCTAAGGTGCCCCTCACCCCTCTTATAAAATGGCACTCCCCATTCTCTCCAATTCACACCTTAAAATCCATTTGGATAGGAAAAAACTCTACAAAAATACCATATAAACTATCCTCCATTCATCATAGAGGCCTTCTTTAGTCATAAATCCTACTTAAGTATCCCTTTTGATCAAATCAAAAGGAAGAACCCGAAGAAGAGGTAAATATTTCATCACCTCTTTCAAGTTCCTTTCTTCTTCCACTTACTCTTTCTTTGTTGTTTCCATTATAAAATAATAATAACAGTATATTCTATATACTATGATTTTATTATAAATATGGTACAACCATATTCATTATTTTATCCATCCTTTGAATGACATGTCACCATACGTGCATACGTACGGCTTACCGTCTCCACGTCGTGGTGTAATTGTTATTCAATACATTATTATTTTGGTGGGTATAATAATGATGTGTAATTCATGTAAATAATAAATATAGCATAATAATTATTCTATATATATGATATACCATCCAATTATATATTATTTTAATATCAAAAGAATGATGTTGTCGCTCGTGCGTACGTACGGATTACCGTCTCCATGAACGCGATGAGATTCATTCCCCATCGTATCCATTCAAGAATAATTTTCATTTGATGATTAAAAATAATGTTTAAATACTTGATATAATTATGGGTATGAATAATATACATCCCATCCATAAAAAATATGACTCACATAACAAATAATATAAAGGAAAATGAATCCGTTAACACCCGAAACGACGATAATACTAAGATATTATTAACAAATCAATGTTAAAAGATCATATATGATATCATATTAATGTATATGATTATTTTATAATTTAATAACAATTATTTAACCATTATATAAAGGTTAACCTACCCTAGAACAAGGAAAAGTACATGTTAAGGATTAATTTCATAATCTCTTTATTATCTGAGGTTGTTTTTACGTAAGTATCTACATGGACCTCTTTATCATCCACATCCATGTTTCTTAAAAATGCATTTCAATTTTTTTACTAATTACTAGAAAATGGGGTAAAGTAATTTATACCCTTATTTGACCTTATATGTTTTGAAAAGAATCTTTCCATCATTTTCCAAACAAGGTACTTTATGACCTTTTCGACAAAATCAAGGTCAGAATGTTTTTTTAACTTATATGGCGGGTGCAGCTATTTTTTGCCATTATAACATCATCAAAGCTTCCCTTACAAGCTTATAAGAATATTTTCAAAATAATTTTTTTCTTTTATAATTATGTGACTCTTAAATTATTTCATAATAAAAAGATATATTTCTCTAACAAAGGTTTTGATTTCATGTATGTCAACATCCTTTGATGGATTTTACGTTTATTTGAAGTTGAATTATTATGATACAAAAATTCCATATTGTATTGAAGTTTTTGTGATATGTTTGACTATGGATGTACTTTTTTTATACCATTCATGGTTTATGGTTAAAGTATTCACATTTCGTATGCTAGTTTTAATACGAATGTTTATGTTATATTTCATCCTTTTCATATGAGGAATGTATTGGACTTAGTAAGTAACGGGTAGAGCCCGATATAGCTCCTAGATGCATTGGTAGGCCTCATGAGACAAATAGATATGAAATTGGATGAGGCCTTTACCATTTTGATATATGGTTTTGGCCAAGTACTTAATCATTTTTAGATGTCTTGGTCGAGGCCCTGAAAAAATGTTTCAGAATGTCCGACATTGTACATTCCCTCATTATGAAAATAATATTGATGGTTCATGTGGTCATTAGACTAGTATAAAACCCATGATTATGTTTTATTTTGGAATTATTTACTCATCTCATATTCCTTCCATAAAAGTATTCATCTTTATTATTTGTAAAGTCATGTGGTTTAAATTATTCACCATGCCTAATATTTATGTTATCTTCCGTTGTATTTTTTACCCTTACTGAGTGTTTGAGATCACCCCTTTCTTAAGTTTCATTTTCCTAGGATATGAATAAGTTTTTTATGAGTGACATGAAGGCATAATCTAGGATTCTTGGATGTTTCCAATGGAATAAATTTGTGCTGTATTTCTTTTCAAGTTGTAAAGTTGAACTTATGTATGAATCTTGTTTCCAATAATAATAAACAGACTTATCTTTCGAGACATGATTTCCTTGTGATCAGGACAATGGTATGTAATAATTCACCTACTCTAGGTAACTAGGGTCATGGCGTTATGAACACTATAAATTATTTTGATTAAAAAAGTTGTTTTCAATTAAAAGTTTGTATTTTTCACTATTCACCAAAATAAGAAAGTTATCAGAAAAGTACGAAAAAATTATCCAAACTAAATATTTATGTCCCGATACTAAATAAGAATTTAATTTCATTAAATTAAATATATAAAAGTGTCAAATATTGGTTTTAAAAAGGGTTCTCGATTAAAATGCGGTAAAATTTCATTTTTTTTAAAAATATTTCTTTTATCTGAAAAAATTAATTTGTTCTTATTTTATGTATAAGAAACACATAATATTTATTATAAAATTATATAGAGTATATAAAATTCAAAATTCAGATAATACTATTCATAATCTCATTTTGAACGACTAGTTTGGTAAGTCGTGGCACGCTCGAACTCGGTGTTGCGTGTGGCACAAGCTATTTAAAGAGATCATGTACTATGAAATCCTAGGGTGTTACACTTTGAAACTGTATTCCACAAAAACCACGGTTTACAAAAAGTTTAGGTCATACATACCTTGAATAAAGTATAATGAAATAAATAAATAAAGGATGACCCCCAGAAGGATGCACCCCCAGAACACCATCTTCACCACAATAACACCGTCTACACCAAATTAAATAATAGATGACCCCCAGAAGAAGATCACATAACAGATATAGAAAGAATAATAAAAAAATCACCCTAATATCAATGGATCTAAAATTATATTGCAATGGTGCTAATACAACCAATGAAAATGAAGACACTAAGATATCCCTAACCCAGAGAGAATAAATAAAATATATATGGAGATTAATCACCAAACGAATGATCTAGAAGGAATGAAAATACCCAAAATTACCTATAATGAGGGTAGGGTGAGGATGGGAAAGCCTTGGGTGAAGAATAAAAATCATAATAAATGTTACATGGTTTATCCTACTAGGATGAATGTTTTAAGGAATAAACCTCTCTTTTATGGCATAAGCACCACTTAATGTACATCATAAAACACTTCACCTTATATTTATTTTAATACCAAGTGATATTTTAGGGTGTCAATGTGGTTGTTATGTCTTAAAAATAAATTATGATGTAATTGATTTATGATTTTCATGATTTTTATTCTATAAACTAAATCACAACATATGACTAGTACTAGACCTATACAATCATATAAATATTTATAGTGTAAATTTCTTCAACAAAAAGTGCCAAAAATAGAACCCTATATAAAATTCTCAATGACATCCTAATTAACCAAATCCATTGTCACAATTATACCTAGACTTCAGTAGGTAAAAAAAACACACACCCCTAAACTATAGGTCATTTTACCTGAAAAATTATCAATATCCCCTAAAATCCCACAATTCATCGAAATAGAAATGGAAATGAAACAAAGAACTAGAATTACTTAAAATTAGGTAATAGGATTTTACAAGCACCAAAAAATATGACTTTCTATCCCAGGGACATCATGTGGAATAAGTGTGCTCAATTAAGAGGTTAATACATTACTCCATCACTATCATTTCATGCTCCCAAGTCTCATGAGAATCTAGATCATGTCAACATAACAATCTAATAAATAGAATTAAATTCCCATGAAAGAATATTACCTAAGAATCAATGATATTCATTCGATACACTACAATAGAATCATATTGATACAACTCAATCTCTTCCCAACTTAGAATATGAGAGGGATTATGATGATGCATCCTGAGTTGAGATATGCGGTAAACATTATTTATACCCATCAACTAAACTGGAAACGTGAACCGATAAGTAACCCTTTAAAGCCTTTCAATGAAAAAAATGGTCCAACGTATCTTAGAGATAACTTTACTTATTTTACAAGCTGACAATGACCTAACTAAGTAGAAAAATTCAAGAAAATGTGTTCACCAATAGATAACTCCAATGGATAATAACAATGATCCATATACAATTTATTTTGACTCTAATTTGTAATAGGATTCTAACATATATCCACAGAACTAAATGATGTCTCCTGAACATTAATATGTTTCAAAATATAGGGATCTCCCACCTAGACCCAAAAAAGTGATGATATACATAGGCAACCAAACAAAGAATCAAAGGGTCCTATTCTGATCTTTGACTAATTTCTGTCATTTTAAGAAATATAAATCAGAACCATATGGTTATTCCATGGTCCAACAAAATCAAAGTCATAGGAAAAAATCATATCCTCTGGAATCTTAATAGTGTGGTCCATCTAACTACCTTTATGTGGATGGTAACTTGAACTCAATATTAACTAATCCCCATCACTTCTTAAAGAATCCTTCATAATTTTTATTTAAACCTAGGATCCCAGTTTGAAACAATGGTCAAAGGAATCCCATGAAATCTCACAACCACCTACACATACATCTTATATAGATCTTTAACTTGAGTTATTTCCCTAATTTGAATCAAATTATCTGATTATTTAAACCGATCAATCATCACCTATATAACATTATTTCCTTGGGGAGTCCATGGTAATATAATAATGACATCCATGGATACCTTGTCCCATTTTCAAGCTAGCAACAAAATATGTGGGAGAAATTCAAAAGGTTTAAAATTCTCTACCTTTATCTGTTGGTATGTGTGACAATGGGATACATAATCTGCAATTTCATGCTTCATACTCAAAAATTAAAATCATCATCTAATGTCATAATACATTTTCAAATAAATTGATTGAGCATACCATGAATAAATATAACATTCAAAACAAACTAAGATCCATATAGATTCTAGGATGAAAAATTGGTGCCCAAATTTGATAATACCATCTGAAGGGAGTGACCAAATAAAAATATTCTCCTTTATATAAAGGATTTCTCAAATTTCAATGAACTAATCATCTTGATACTGAACCGTTAGAATAGAATTAAGGATAAATGATGAAAATATAAAAATCATCACAACCATACTTAAAAAATCATCTTGAGTGTCTAGATTTAACGGATTATTTATTTCCATATGGTTTCACTCTTATTTTGATTCGAAAACTGTATTTTATTGTACTTTCCTGCTGAGAAAATCCACAGTGACACTCTCATTCCCTAGGGTGTAAGAAATATCAAGTAAAATGTATGATCGTTTCCTACCCACAAACTATATTTAATATTCATGTATTTCTTGTAAATGATATAGCTCAAACTCTTATGATCATAAAATACATTGAACCTCTCCCAGGAAAGATAGTGTCTCCAACACTTAAGTGTATGCATAATCACAACATGCTCAAAAAGCATAAGTTGGGTAATTACTTTTATGTGTCTGAATCTAACAAGATCCATAAGCCATAACATGATCTCCCAACATAATCATACAACCCAAACCAAAAAAGAGAAGCATCAAATAAAACAACATAACCCTTATTGGTCTTAGATAAAATTAATATAGGTGCTGATGTCAAAAGGAATTTCAACTCATAAAAAAAAGACTGATATTTTTCATCCCATATTAATTTCACCATTTCTATGTATGAGCAGTCAAAGGTGATGTTTACTTAAATAATTACTTGATAAACTGGTGATAGTATCCAAGAATAACAAAGAATCTCTAAATCTCAAATACATTCTCTGTATCCACCCATGAAAGGATAGCCTTCACCTTCTTAAGATTAAATAATAATCCATGTTCACAAATCACGTGCCCCAAAAACAACACTACTTAGTTCTAGAAACATCAGTTTGAAACATTATAATACAAATGTTGGCTCCTTGAGATTTCCAAATCCATGAAAATATGGAGCTCATGCTCACACTCAAATCTATAATAATGAAAAATATCATCCCTGAACACTACCACAATAGTGTCTAGATATTGTTGAAATATCTTTTTCATAAATTACATAAAAACTAGAGGAGTATTAGTCAAACAAAAAACCATCATAAGTTATTTTTAATGTCCATAACTACTTCTAAAATATATCTTTGGTATATCAGACTCTCGAATTTATAACTAAGGATAACTCATCCCATGATTTATCTTCAAAAACCAAATTCTATCATTTAACTAGTCAAACAAATTATCCATGTGAGGAAAATGATACTTATTCTTAACCACCACCCATTTCAACTTCTGATAGTCTATGTAGAATTGGAGTAAACTAATTTCCTTCTTGGAAATGTGCTCAGGGGATGTTGAAGGAAAAATGCTATGGATAATGAAACCTTTATTTATATGATCATCTAACTAAATATTTAGATCTTTCTAGTATATTGGTGTCATTTGAAAATTAGTTTTGTCCCATAGCACTAGGTTAATCATGAAATCCAACTCTCCATTTGGATAAAGACTATAGAAATCATTTGGGAAAATGTTAGGAAGGTCATGGACAATAGTGGTAAGATCAAAAAGGGGAGATACATCATTGGGATAAAATTCAATAGTAGATAGAAAAATATTGATCTCTAGGTGGTATGGTCTCACACAACTATACCTTAGATCCCAATCTCCCTAAAAAACATGGGGGATCCCACTAGCATCAAGTAATAAGACATGTCAGTGATAAAATAATCATAATCACAAAGAGAGATTAGTAAATCCATCACAATAATGATATCAAATAGATCCATATTAAGAATGAGGAAATATGAGACTTACCCCACATAAACAACAAATTTCAAACAAGGACACAAAAACACCTTCTCTTTCCTCTTTCAAAAAGATGTTTATAACTCCATAATAAAGGACATGCGCTCTGTTGGATGTTTAAGAATATCAAAAAAACTGGATGAAATAAACAAGTGGGAGACAACTGTATCAAATAAAGAAGTTCCTATAGAAGATGAAATAAATATTTTACCTCTCACTATTACTGGAACAATGTTAACCATCATTGGAAAATAATCTAATGCATAAAGGTGATTCACTCTTGAGGCCTAGGGATGGAGCCCTATAGTCTTTGAAGCATCTAGCTAAGTCAAAGCAGCCTTTAAATCTAAAGATATTTGACCATAACGAGGAATATTCAATGTATAATATAATTGTTTCATATGGACATAGTGGAAAAAATTGTTACACATCTTTTTAGATAAAAGGAAAAGAATAATAGGTCTATCAAACCTTTCCATATTGATAGAAAGTCATGGTAATAGTACTGGATGATGGTGTAGAGGATTCCTGTTGTTGAGAACTACCACTAACACCACTATGATTCTCATGCCACTTCCTCTTCTTTTCTTATGCACCACAAAAGAAACCACTGGGTGGAAGAGAAGGGGATGAATGGCCAACCATTCAAGCCATATATATCTCCTCCATCATAGCTCTATCTATTATCTCTAGATAGATAGATTCATTTTTCATAAATACATGTGACCTTATATCTGTTTTCAATCACTACAGGTACTTCTAATCCTTTATATAATCATTATTTACTACCTATATAGAAAAATGAAATAGCACCATTAACTAATTGGTGTATGTTAACATCGAACACTCTCCCTTATTCAAAGAGATAACCTCCATATACTTCACCATCATCAGATACTTTTTATAGTTATACTATAATAAGAGATCATTGAAACCATTCTAGTCCAAGACCATGTGTTTTTCACCAAGTCCATAAAATACCACCATCTCTTGTAAAGAATATCATGTCTAAACGTCATGAAATTCACCTTGATATTCTTAAGTGTATCCATGATGTCAAATATCTAATCAATATTTTCCAGCTAGTCCTCTGCCTCTTGGGGATCATTTGTACCATTAAAGGATGGTGTCATCTCACATAAGGAATATTGAGATACATCCCATCATCCTCCAGTTCCTAGATACACCTAAAAAAACATGTTTTGAACATTCAATATATTTTGGCCCATGGTGCAAATTGATATCATAATATTCATAATATTATTTTGATCCAAAGAATAATTACCTTGAGGAGAATCCCCCACACCCTCTGGTGGAAACGATAGAATATGTACTAGAGTCAAATAATTGTACACAGAAAAAAGAAAAAAAATTAGATTACTTGAAAATATTAGTATAGACCAGAAAAACAAAAAAAACTGGCATTATGATCAAGAACTCAATAATGGAGACACACTTCTCAATATCCCATGGTATCTTGATTATCTGCATGGTAAGAAATGATGAGGTAGTCACCAAAACCTATATATCAAGTCCAAACTATCCTATATTGAATCCAATAGATGTTCTATGAAAAAGAAACGTGTGTATAGACCACCTTTGATACCACTTTTTAACATACCATAAGGGGTCACCCCCAAACTGAGCACCCGACCCGATCTACCACATACCCAAAGATCATTCCTAATGCCCAAGGGAAGGTGACTAGCACCCAAGAATCAAACAATAACTAGAGGGAATGATTTCAACCATCATGAAGAATACAACACAGAATATATATATATATATAAAGGGAATAGTGAAAGGTAAATATATATATTCCATAACTGAAAGTAAATAGCATTAGCGATACAACCCAAAATTAGTTAAACAATCTCCAAGTTATGATTCCAACAAAAAAGGACAAAAGAAAAAATGAGAAATAGATACTCCATGTGATAAGAAAATGACATCCCACTATCTCACCACCAACTATCCAAATCAGCTAATAAAAACCTCTTATCCTTATTGCGGTGCCTTGAATTTCCCTGGAGAAGGAACCACCTATGTTAATATGAATTTTCACACACCTACAAAAGGATCCAAAACCACTATAAGAAACATAGAACAATGATTATAGGTCCTACTTATGATTCTCACAATTCAGAATCATATTCTATAACAACCAAGTTTGACAGAGAGGTTAGGTCACACATACCTTAGATAAAACTCACCAATGCACTAAAGCCAATAAAGGGTCATCCCCATTAAAGAATATCTATCAATATATCTATAAAGACTTAATAATAACACCACCAACTGATTAAAGGATCTAAAATTGTAGGATAGTGGTGGTGTTACAACCAATGGAAATGAAGATGCAAAGGGAACCCTATCATGTAGATTAATCTATGAACATATGTTCTAGAAGGAATAGAGATACAAAAAAGAACTTAAAATGAGGGTAGGGTGTGGGAGAGAAAATCCTTCACGAAGAATTAAAATCTTAATATGTGAAACATGGTTTAAACTATTTGGTCGAAGGTTTTACTGCATAAACCTCTCTTTTATAGCATAAGAACCCCATAAATTAAGTACATTGGAAAACACATTGCCTGAAACATTTTTGTATCCCAAACAACATTTTTACAGTTTAAAATTAGGTCTTCTGAAGTAAAAGGAATTTAGGAAATAAATGGGGTTTTATGGCTTGCATTATTCTTTTTCTATAATCTGATTCATGGATTTTACCCAACATTGGACTTACACGGTATTATACGCACTTAGAGTATAAATATCTCTAGTTAAAAATTATAGAAAAAAAACCAACAAAAAATTACCAGCTATATCCCAAATCCCAAATTCCATTGTCACATTTATACCCAGACTCCACTATATCAAACAAGCATACATCCCCATACTTTAGGTCCTTTTCCACAATAAAATCTTTCCACCCCCAAAATAAATCAATACACCCAAAAGGAAAGGGAAATAAAATGATAGACTAGATGTTACCAAAAGAAGGTAATGAGGTTTTATAAACTATCCACCATAATACTTTCCATACCTAGGAAGTCATGTTGAAGAAGTGTGCTTAGGAAAGATGTGAGGTAACTACTCCTAGACTAATATTTTACGCTTCAAAGACTTGTTAGAATTTGTTCTATGTCACCATAACACTATAATAAATGGAATAAACTTCCTTGGGAATATATTTAATTGAGAATCAATGACCTCCATTGGATTATCTATAATTAAAATTCAGGGCTCTAACTCAATCTGTTCCCAAATCATAACATTAGAGGGATAGGGATGATACTTCATGAGTTGAGATTTATGGAAAATATCAGGTATACAAGTCAACAAAATTTGAAATTCCGATAAATAGGACACCATCCCCAGACTCTAAATGACCTCAAACTATCCAATATATCTCAGATATAATTTTACCTATTTTACAAGCTGATGGTGACCCGTCAGAGGAAAAACATTGAAGTACACCTAGACACCAATAGAAAAATTCAAAGGTGATGTTGATTATCTGCATATTATTTCTAACAACTCAAATATATAACAAGATTCCAATTTATATCAATATTCATTTCCCATATCTCTTGAATGAGACTCAGCTAAAAAGTGGGTCCCCTCCCACCTCTTCCCAACAAAGAGGTGATCTTCACGAGAAACCAAACAAATCCTCAAATGAAGCCATTTTGATCAATGATTAATAACTATTATAAGAAAACTCAATAAAATCCATATGGAAATCCCACAATCACCAAAATCAAAAACATTTCAATAAAGTATATCCTCCAAAATCAAAATATGACACTACATCTGACTTCCTATCTTTAGATGGAAATTTGCACTTAATCTGATTTGAGTCCACATTGCCTATTGAATACTTATATATAATATTTAAGTAAACCTAGAATTAATGTTAGAAAAAATGGACAGTGGATACCCATGAATCCACACAACCAATTGAACAAATATCTTAATCAGTTCTTTAACTTTAGTGGTGTCCCTGACCAGAATTAAATGATATGATTTCTTCTACCAATCAATCGCTACTCAGATAGTATTATTCCCCCAATAATTCTTTCATAATCTAATAGTGAATCCATGGATACCTCAACCAATTTCAAAATAGGAATTAGAAAAGGATATAAAAATCTAGAAGGTTTTCGATTCTATAACTTTATAAATTGGAAGGTGAACTAGCAGGATGCATGATCTAAAATGGCACGCTTCATACCCATTCCCTAGATTCATTGCCTCATGTCATAATAAATCATTATAGTTTTAATTTGAATTGCCATAAAAGAACTATGATATCCAAACAAAACTAATATCCTCATAGATGATGGGATAAAAATAAATCCTAAATGTATAGAATACAAAAGGAAGAGAGAGACCAACTCGAAATGTTATCCATACCATAATGAGTTTTCATAATTTATCTAAACTAATCACCATATTGATGACCATGAAAAATAGACTCAATGATAGATGTTAAAAACTGAACACTATTCAGAACCATGCTGGTAAAATCATCCTAAGAATACATATACAACTGAGGGAAGAATCTCGTAAGCTTCCACTATTCCATTGATTCCAAAATATCTAGTATTGGTAAAATTATTCTGAGAGAATCCACAAAAACAATCCAACTCCCTAGGTCATAGGTTATCTCAATGTCAAATATCTAAAGGTATTTTACACAACAATTCTATCTGATATTTAATTATTTTTGAGAAAATATATATCTCAAATTCTTATGATAAAAAAATATGAACCTCTCCTAGAAAATATTGTGTCACCATCACTTAAGTGCATTCATAACTATGATAATCTATAAATCATGACTGAGATTATTATTTCTTGAAGATGAAGATAGTTAAAATTCACTGCATAATCATCATGTATAAGAATGCATACCAAAATAGAACTAGAAACATCATAGAAAACAACATACACCTTTATGGGATCATGTAATATTAGAGCAAAAGATGATGTCAGAATATGCTTCAACCTTTTGAAATAAGACTAAAATTTTATATCCCATATGAATTTCACCCAAGTCCTATGAAGATAATTCAAAGGTGATTCTAATATTGAGAAGTCCTTGATGAACCATGGATGGTATCCAAAAATACCATGAAAGCTCTGAATCTCAATGATGTATTATATCTCGTCCCATGACAAGACATCCGTCACATTCTCAGGATTAATTGACAATCTTGCTTCAGAAATCATGTGCCCCAAGAACTACACTTGTTGGATCTAGAAACATCATTTCAAAATATAATGAATCAAATAGAGACTCTCAAAGATTTTATAAACCAATATCAGATTATTTATATGCTCACACTAGGATCTAAAATAAACCAAAATATCATCCATGAACTTTACCACAAAAGTTCCAAGATGTAATTCCCAGACCCCATATGGTCAGAGATGGTGCATTATTTTATTATATTAGAATGATTAAAAGGAACCAACTCTTGAATGAATGAATAGTTTATTAGTTTTGGAAATCCATTTTACACACATGATATCTATAATACATTATGAAATATAAAATACAACATAACATAAGTAAAATATCAACATCCTTAAAACCCATTCGAAGGATTCATCTTCATAACTTGGGTATGGGAATCATGATAAGGGTGAGCTCAAAATCTTAGTAAGGTCATGTATTATGGAAGAAATAATAAATTAATGAGAATAAATAAAAATGGAAAGGTAAATAACTAATAACACATGGAATTCAAAAAACTAGATAAAGAATAATCAACATAAAAATTTCATAAATTAAAATACACGCCATTTAATAAATAAACTGAGAATGATATGTATCTATATATTTTTTCATATTAAAACCTCATGGATAATAAAAATAATAAAAAAATATCTTTGATGGAAATGGTTAATTTTTGGACATCATGTATGAGGCACATGAAAACCTATATCATCAAGACCTTTTACAAGACAGTTTTGTTGATTCAGAAGTTGTACTTATGACTTTTGCATTACTTTTATTTTTAAAATCACAAAAACTTTATTATTTGAATTATTAAAAACTTTTTGTATACAATTTATTTTAGAATGTTTTTAGAGAAAACATAATCTTTTATCATAATTAGAATTATTTCAAAATTATTCAAGAATATAAACTAACATACTTCATTAAGATTATCATAATGATTATGAATCCAATATTAATCAGATTCACCATTATAAGATCATATTTAAGACATTATTTATAGTCTTTCATACAGAAAAAGTATTCATAATTGAACAGATGACAAAACTGATAAAAATAATATTTACACTCATAATGATTACTGTAATGACATTTGTAAAAAAGTCCATCACACTAACTAAGTTTCAATTCTAAACATGGATAACTAATTTCTCATTTATGGAAATCATTTTACATTATAATAGTGTAAAATAATAAAACATCAGGAATTCAGTTATAAAAGATATGTTGAAGTTCCAGGTGTCCATGTATTTGTAAAAAACTCAAAGAAATATACTTTTTGGGAGAAAATATGGTCGTTGGAAAGTTTACCTATAAATACTCGTCATTTGAAGAGTTTGGATCAAGCTGATTGATTTCATTTTCTATTTCACATTGTTCAAGAGATATAATTATTACAAAGTATGAAAAACTTTTTTTTAGTCTTTTGTAGTTGTTTTTGAGTTTTTTATTCTTTAGTGAACCTTTCCATGTTATCCCGTTAAGAATTATTTTGTGTTGTAATCATGTGACTAATATAGGATTACGATCAAGGGCTTGTAGGGATAATAAGACAGAGATGATCTTCTGATTGAGGTCTTGCAGAGATAGTAGTACAGAGTCAATCCATTAGATTGAGGGAAATTGGGGATAAGTATACAAATATAATCTAATATCCATATCGAGGGATTTCCTTACTGAGGAAAGACATACTTCCCTATAAGTATAAAACAAGGGACACCTTTATCAATGGTTTGTGGATACCACACTCTTAAGGTTAAGAGATATCAATTATTTTTAAATAGCTATAATTCATTATTATGTTGATGATATTGTTTTACTTATTTTTTAAATGTTATTACTCTATTGTGAAAATATAATTATTTTATCGTAACGTATCTATATACAATAAACATTAATTTGAAAATCAGTTATTTTGAGAATCCGATATGTTTACATTGATATATTTAATACTATGTGATTATGATTCTTTTACTCTGATATATTGAAATCAATATTGATTACGATATGTTGATTTTTGGACTGAGGACAAAGTTAGGATTCGATATTTTTACTAAAGAGTTTTTTTGAATTATTTTAGGTTAATTCTTTTAAAGTAATTTTTTCAAAATTCGATTCACCACATCCCTTTTGTGATAAACCCATCTACAATAAATTCTTTTATACTAACATCACTATGACTCATATTTATGTCTAAAAATTAGTATCATATAAGGTTACCACTTATAAAATACTTTATAATTTTTTAATGTCTTTACTATTTCATGTACGCTCATTTTCTTAGAATAAACTTTTTATTTACACAAACATTTTTACATTAATGTGTTTGTGGAAAAGAATTTTTTGAAATTAAAATTTCATGAATTAATGTTAGATCTACTGATAATCTCAATCCAAATAGACCAAAAATTCTTGATGGTGTTAAATATGAATATTTTGGAGATATAATGAATCCTTTTTTATCAACATTGGGGATGATAATTTTGTCATTTTGACTAGAGATTAAAAAATAAATTATAAGGAAGTTACAACTTTCCCCCATTAGGAGAAAAAAGAGAATAAAATTAACTACAGAGTAAGGAATACATTTTTATGTTCCATGATGACAAATCCTGATATCATCTTGTGAAGTTGAAAATAGTATTTAGAATAAATTAGAAGATAAATATTTTGGTATTTCTAAGGTTGTTAAAACTAGAAGATCCATGTATAAAGATAATTATTATGATTTTTAATTTTTACCTAGAGAATCCATACCCAAGATGCACCAAAGGTTCATGAATATAATAAATAGTTTATAATCTCTTGGAGAAAAAGCTTTAGATGAAGAAATACTTGTGGAGAAGAAAATAGATATCATTCCAAATGAATTGGAGTCTTAGAGGAAAGTTATTGATCATATAAGAAGGCTGAAAAATATTACTCTTGATGATCCTATTGGAAATAATATATAGTATAATGTATGATTAAAAAGGTATGCTAAAAATTGAAAAATAAAAATGGTGGTATTGCCTTTTCTAAAACATCTAACTTACCCTCTAAAGTTTAGTCTAATGAGATACTAGTGAAATAATCCAGAAAGAAAAAAGTTTTTATAAAATCAGACTCAAGTTCATCAGAACATTATGAAAATCAACTATTTAATCTTGCTCAGAGGATGGAAAAGATAGTTAGTAGGAAATATTTTCAGCACTAGTACATAAAAGGTAATAAGGAGAGAAATTAACATAAATATGAAGTTATTTGTTATGAATGAAATAAAGTTGGACACATCAGAATGGATTGTCACAAGCTAAAATGAAAAGATATGAAATAAATAAATCCCATTATGAATCAGAAAAGGTTTTCTAATTCAAAAGGAAATAAATTCCTTAAAGATAATGATTCATGGAGTGCATGTGGATGATATTCCATGGATAATTTTTATGATAATAATAGTTTTGGATCGACAAATATTGGTCTTCATTAAAGAGTTTATAAAGAAAATATGTTTCCTATTTCTAAGGTACACACTAATAGAAACCTTACAAACTTATATTTAAATGAAAATTATCCTAACGAGAAAGATTTTATATCCTTTGATAAAGAATCCTCCTCAGTAAAGGACAATACTCTTCCTTCTTATGATGATGTGTCTTGTTTTTCTAAACTCCATGAAAATGAAATTTTCAAAGTAAATAAAAAACATGATAATTCTAATTATAGGATAAGTGTTTCAAAAAAATAAATATCAGATCAATCTAAATATCTTGATAATATTTTTTTAAAAAATAATCTATTTCTAAATAATTAGAAAAAGTTATTTATGAAATTTATTTTAGAACAAACTTTATTCTGAAACTGATACTTCTGAGTACAATAATTTAGTTATTAAACTAAAATTCAAAATATATTCTTTGAATAAATTCTTTTCAAACATTACTACTGGTAAATAAAATGTTAATAATATGTATAAATAAATCTTTCCTTATGGTACTAGTTCATGAATGGTTTTTAATAATTATAAAACCTGTTTTTAGTAACTATTATTTTGTTCCAAAGAGTTATCCCTTTTTCACCAAATTCCAAAGTGATGGTCATTGGAAAAGGAATTTTTCTCTTAATAATGTTCAATCCCCAAGTTTCCAAAAATCCCAATTTTTTTTAAAAAAAATTGGATTACAATTTTTTTTCAAACATTTTCAGACCCAAAAAGGTTTGGGTTCCCAAAGTCAATTGTTTTTTTATTTCAAAGAAATAAATAAAGTACGAATATAAATAATATCTGGTACATTGATAGTTATTTTTCTATGAATATATCTGGTAAAAATAATTTTTTTGAAAATATTATCAAGACTAATGGTGGAAATATTACTTTTAGAGATAATGATCAAGGATAGATTATCAGTATAGGTGACATTGTTCTTCTTGAAAAATCATTAATTGAATTTTTATTTATTTATTAGAGGCCCTAAGAACAAAATTTTAAGCATAAGTCAATTCAGTGATGAATGTTACCCTATGAATTTTATAAATACTAAATTCATTGTACACTATTAAAAGGATAAATATATTATTTATTCCAATCTATAGAAGAATACTTATACACATTACATAGAAGACCTTAAGGTCATTGAATTACCTTGCCTTAGAGAAATTGAAGAAAAATATTGGTTATGTAATAGAATGTTAGGACAATATAACCTTAAAAACTTATATAAGTTGAATAAAAATGTACTTGTTAAGGATCTACTAGAACTTAGATTTGGTTATTCAAAAGTCAATGACCCTTGACAATATATTATGTAATATAAGTCAATCATTGAATCTAATAGTGAGTTCTCAACTAATAAATATTTAATTTTATTGAACATGGATTTATTTAGTCCTATAGAAACTGGGAGTATAGGGAAGAAATGCTATGTATATGTCCTCATTGATGATTATAGTAGATACACATCAGTTTATTTTCTCATGAAGAAATCAGAATATTTTTTGTTATTTCAAAAAATTTGTAGAAAAATTTAAAAATGAGAAAAACCTCCCCTTATTAACAATTCATAGTGATCATTGAGGTGAATTTATAAATTATTTTTTTGAAATATTTTTGTAGCAATAATGGTATAGAACATAACTTTTTAACACCCAGAACTCCTCAAAAAAAAATGGTGTTGTTGAAAGAAGAAATCATATTATTGAATAAATAACAAGAACCATGTTGATTGGATAATTAATTGAAAATAATTTTTGGGATAAAGTAGTTAGTACTTCCTATAATACTATAAATCAAGTATTAATAATACCTTTTCTGAATAAAACACCTTATGAGTTTTGGACTAATCGAAAACCAAAAACTTCATACTTTAGAGTTTTTGGCTGCAAAGTATTCTTCTTTAATATGAAACACAACTTACATAAATTTTACCCCAAATATGATGAAAGAATATATTTATGTTATTATATTCCATCTAAGGAAGATAATGTTTTTAATAAAAATTCTTGTTCTATTGAAGAAAAAGAACGTGATAAATATGATAAAAATGACCCTTTTTTTGAACTACCTCAACCAATATACTCTGATGTTATTTCCAAAAATTATTTTCAACCATTTTTAGAAAGTTATTTTTATAAGGAAAAAGCTCAAGAAAAATATTTCTGATGTTTTTCCTTGGGAATAGTTTTTACCATATGTTAAATAAAATCCTTTTTGAAAACCCATGAAGTAAGTTGTTTCTTAGGAATCATCCTAGTGATAGTATCATTGGTGATGTTGAACAACTAGTCAGAACTAGAGGTTCCTTATGGAATGAAATAGAATATCTTACATTACTTCCTAGTTTTAACCTAATAATATTGATGCATCTTTAGGTAATGAGGATTTTATTAGGGCTATGAAATATTAACTAAATGAATTCTAAAGAAAAAAAGTTTGTACCATGGTGGAATGACCTAAATAAACCTATGTAATTAGAGTAAAATGGGTTTTCAGAAACAAATGTGATGAAAATGTAATTATTATTAGAAATAAAGAGATACATTTTTCTAGTGGTTATAACCAACAAGAAGGCATAGACTATAATGAAACTTGTACACCGATATCTATACTTGAATCTATTTATATTCTACTATCCTCTATATTATTCTTTAATTTTAAACTTTTCCAAATGGATGTGAATTATTATTTTATAAATGAATATTTTTATGAGGATGTTTATATTGAAAAAACCTTGGGTTTTGAATATAAAATACATCCTCAATATGTTTATAAACATACCAATGGTTTATAAAGACTTGAACACACCCCTAGATCCTGGTATGATAGGTAAACATTATTTTTGTTACAAATTTTTTTTGGTAATGGAGTTGTGGATCTAATAGTTTTCATAAAAGAAGTTAAAAAAAATATTATTATTTTCAAAAGATATGTTGATGTAATTATATTCAGATCATGTCAAAAAATATTTAACAGATTCCTTTCTTAATCTTATTAAATATGAGTTTAAGAATACTATGCTGGGTGAGTTAACATTTTTTTCTTGGTTTAAAATTTATCATAAATAGTGAATAGAATTAATATATCATCATATGTATATAAAATATCTTCTTAATTTTTTTGGATACAATAATAAAAAAATTATAAGTACTTCAATCAGAACCTCCAACACACTTGATATTGATGAGGTTGGGAAAGAAGTTGATCAATATATTTTGGAGGAATGATATTAATTCTAATTTACTTAACTTATAGTTATCCAAACATAATGTTTTCAGTATTATTATGTGAAAGATATTAAGAAAATCGAACATAATCTCATTTAAAAGCAGTAAAATGAATTTTTTATTATCTTAATGGAGTTATGGATTAAGGAAATTTTTATTCTTCAAGAATTTTTTTTGAGTTAAAAGAGTTTTTGAAATACTGAATTTGGTAGTGTTAGGATGGATATGACAAGAAAATTTGAACTTTTTTATTTATTAATAGATTCATTATTTTTTTGGACATGTATGAAAAAACGCTCAGTAGATCTTTTAACTACAGAATCCAAATATATAGTAGATAAAAGTTGTTGTTATCAAGTTTTCTGGATGCAACACACACTCATCGACTATGAAATGAGTTTTACTAAAACTTTAATACTATGTGATAAAACAAGTTCAATTTTGTTAAGTAAGAACCATGAACACCACTACTTTAAAAAACACATTGATTTAAGGCATCACTTTTTTATGGATCACACACTTAAAGAAGATAAAATTTTACAATTCATCGGAATGTAAGAAAATCTTGCGAATATTTTTATAAAACCATTACCTTATGATAGATTTAAATAAATTAAGAAGAATATCGAAATGATTAAAATAAAGTAATAATTCACATATACTTATTATTTACTGATATCCTTACATTAAGTTACTCTTCATTATAGGGGTAGTACATATCTTTGTTATTTTTTAAAATATTTATTTTTTTTAAATTATTTTCATAAATGTTTTATAATAAATTTCAATAAACAATTTTTTTATAAAATATTTAGAGTCCATATTTTATAAAGGATAATCATACTCATAAAATTTTACAAATTTCCCCAGACTCAAGGCTTCATAAATTATTGTATTTAGAAAATTTTCATAATGAGTTTTTATTTCTAAAATATCATATTTAGTTTTACCCTTAATTTTTTTAAATGTTTCATTTATAATCCTTTGTATATAGTTTTAGTATTGAAAATATATTTTTTAGTTTCTTAAAATTATCATTATCTTCTTAGTTTATAAAAATAAAGATGAACATGATGGATATACCAATGACACTTTCCTACTCCGAAAGGAATTCTTATAATGAATTAATTTTTTTTATTATTTCATTAATATTATTTATCCTTGTTGTTGTTATGTTTTTTAAACATTTTTTTATTTATATATTTTCAATCGTATTCTATTTAAATATGATAAAATTTTCTTTTAAAATCTCAAGAGATTAGAAAAAACCTGAAATATTTCTTTTAAAGATTTTTAACCGTTAGATAAAATGGTTTTCAACCATTGCATACAGTTTTTTAAGTTGAACTATCTCCAAAATTTCATATATAAAAGTGGGACCCCATGTCCCATATCAATATCTCAAAGAAATCAGGGATGATATGATGCTACCTTCAAAAGTCTCCAGTCTAAATTCCATTATTTTTTTAGAATCCCTAGTTTCTTCCCCAAATTCCTCGGTGTTTACAAAAGATTTCAATAAAGTTTTCATATTTAGAGAATGGTTGGTTGATAAATATTTTTATGTGATGTTTGATTACACTCTGATGAAAATGATAAAATTGCATGGATTGAAATATTTATATGTAGCAAATTTTGATGATTTTGATGATTTATTATATCTATATATTGTTTGAGAATTTTATAGTTCAACTAAGTTTTATAAAGAAGAATGTAAATAGAAAATTTATTTCACAATTTATAGAAAATGATATAAAATTTATTATAGGAAAGATTCATTTTTTGTTGGTATTCCATCAACTAGAGAATACTATTTTCCTTCTCATATGTTTCTAGAATATAATGGTTCTTTTGATAAGAAAAAGTAAGAGGATTACATTTTTGATCACTAAGAAATAGTTAAGAAGGTTTCTTGATTAACAACACATAATAGGGTGGTTGCAATATGGATCCATGGTTTCTAAATTCTGAGGAAAGGTGATCGAGATACCTTAATGGTCACCAATGTTTTTATTTTAAATTTTATTTTAAATACAAGAAATACTGATCTTGTTGAATACATATTTCTTACCATCATCAAAATCAAGTATGGTTCTATTAGGTCTCATATTATTATGTTTTTGACTGTGATAAAAAATTTAATTCTTTAGTGCATGAAGGTTTCCAATATTGTAAATAAGCCAAATCCAAAGAATATTAAAATTATTTTCATCAGTGATGGTACTATGAAAAGGATGAGACTTACTTTTGATGATAATTCAAAGTTTTTTATCTTGGAAGCTTAATCTTTAAAAAATAATGAGTAGGGTGATTATCAAAGGATAAATAATGTTGAGTTAGGTAATCTAGAAAATAAAAGGGAAGTAGATACTTCTATACCTAAGAATGTTAATAAGTAAAGAAAGTACCCAATGAGATAAAGGATGAATGGATATGAATTCAGGATGAAAGGAAATAAGGGGATCCAGTTTTTGGTATTCATCTAGTAGAAGACATATATTTTAAAAATATTGATGTTGATACCCTTGAAAAATATTCAAAGAAGAAGAATAAGAAAACAAATAAACTTCATGTTTTAAGGATTATAGAACCCTTAATGAAAGATGTTGAGGTAGCCTCTACAAATATAAATTTACGTCCATCTTAGAGAAGAAAATTAAATCTTGATATCAAATTTTCCATCCAAGAAAATTTTTAGTTGATATTGAAGTTCCCACTATCATAGTTAGGGCAAAATATATAACAGTTAATGTGGAATTGGCACCACCTTCTCTTCATAAAAAAATTAGTGTCGGTTCTACCTAGAAAAGCTGATTTATGAACTAAAATTCAACTTGACGAAGATTTTATTAAATAAATGGAATAAGGTGCTATAAGAATTGATGTTTTAAATAAATAAGAATGAGTTTAATGAAGTAAATACTTGGTATATAAAGAAGTTGAAGATGAAGGAGAATTAATGGAAGAAGAAGTGGAAGAAGAAGAATATGATGATGAAAATAAATAGGTTGGGGAATAATAGGATGAGGAAGTTAATTAAGATGAAAATGATGAAAATGGATAGAATCATTCTGATAAAATTTCATCATCACAATCATCCTCATAAGCCATACCCTCCAAAGAAAATAATGGTAGTGAATCCAAATGTTATGAGAAGAAAAAATCATTATCAAAAGAATAAATCTAATCATATAATAAATTTAACAAAGATAAAAATTCAAATACCAAATGAGAAAGATCAAAGTTTGTTGAAAGAGGTCTTATTAAATTATCTAAAAGAAATAATGTTAGAAGTTTAGTTGAAAAATTGGTATCAGGGAAAGATAATAAAGGGAAAGAAAAAGAGGTTGAAATCAAAACCGATCTTCCTCATCTCACTGAAATTGGAGAATCATATTTAGTGAATACAATTATAGTTTAAGGTGTTGATTTTATTATTCAATACTTGAATATACTTGAACGAATCATTCCATACATTCCAAGACTTAAAGCCTGGGTGGAATTGATTAATGACAATCAGAATAAGAAAATTAATTCAACCAAAGTTTTAACTAAAAGGCTGATGCGTTTAGAGGCTAATCTCAAGGTGTTACAATAATATTCCCTTTCTCACAAAAAGAGTGCAATATAGTTGTGAAATAATTTCATCAAATATATGATGATGTAAATATGCATGAAGAATATTTTGAGGAATTGAAGAAGATTATGAATTAAATATATGAATCATATAGTCTATTATAGAATGATATGATAGAAAGGGTTAATTTTTTTGAACAGTTTAGAGAAACTACTTATAGATGTACTCAAGAATTAAAAGAGTTAGTAAGAAAGTCGAAATATTTTTAGTTAGATTTATCAAGATTCAATGTTTATAAAGAAGAAATAATTAGTTTGAAATATCAGAATTAGGATTTTTATGAGAAGCTTAAGGTTCAAGATAAAAATATTAAGTCACAAGAAGAGATGATTTGGATTCATTTTGAAAATATTGAGAAGCTTGAGTAAGAAAGACCTGAGTTTAAGAAGATCAAATCCTTTGTCCATAATCACATGATAAAATACTAGTTTTTAACCCTTATTATATTAAAAATATTTAAATTATTATCATTGAATTATACTTTTCATACAAATATGATTTTTTGAATGTTTTACCAATTCCAATTTTTTTGTATTATTTCATATTTTTTTGGATGATTATTTAGTTCAGTGTATTTTTTTCTAGTTTCTTTTCTAAATTTTTTTTAGGATACATCAAAATTTTCACATTCCTTTTCAAAATCAGAAAGGGAAGAATTTTATAAAAAGGGGGATACGTTTTTCATAATGGGAGAATATTATCATTAGGGGGAATTTTATCCCTTGGGGGATTTAGTCATATTCATCAATTTTATTCACATGAGTCATAAAATCAGGGGGATAAAATGTTTATTATTTAATTCTGAATACAAATTACCTAAAAGTAAACAGACTCTGAGTTTTTCAAATTTACATTTTCATTTATGTTTTGGGTTTGTGGTTTCCAAAAAGTGGGAGATTATTGAGTAAAAAGTTATACTTATGACTTTTTCCATTCCTTTTATTTTGGAAATTTTAAAAACTTTCTTGTTTACTCAATTAATAACTTTTTATATCCAAAGTATTTTAGAATTTTTTATAGAAAACATAATTATTTACCATACATAGATTTTATTATAATATATTCATGAATATAAACCAACATAATTCATTAATATTATCATCATGAGTATTTTAAATATAGGATTCCCCTTTGTCATAATTGATTTAATACTTTTTTGTCTTGACTCTCGTACTAACAAAGTCTTTATAATATGACTAATGAAAGAACTGACAAACATCAGATTCAAACTCATAAATATTATTGTAATGAAATTTGTAAGTAGGTCCAGTAGACTGACTATGTTTAAATTCTAAATATAGAAAAATGATTTCTAATATAAGAGAAACCTTTTACAATATATGGGTGTAAATAATAAAACATTATACATTTAGTTATAAAAGGTCCATTGAAGTTATAAGTGTCCCTGTCGTTGTGAAAAAATCATAGAAATATGATCGTTGGGAGGAAATACAACTATTGGGAATATTACCTATAAATACCCATTCATTTGAATAGTTTGTATCTAACTAATCAATTTCATTTACAATTTATCATTATATGAGAGATCTGAATATTAAAAATCATGAACGACACTTTCTTAGTCTTTTTAGAGGTTTTAGATTTTTCTTCAAAGGAGAACCTTTTCAGGTTTTCCCATTAAGAAATATTTTTCATTGTAATCATGAGACTGATCTGTAATTACCATCGATGGATTTTAGGGATATCCAGATAGAATTGATCTTCTATTTGAGGGATTACAAGGATAGTATGATAGATTTAATACATCTGATTGTGGGATACCAGGTATATGCAGACAGATCAAATATGATATTCTTATTGAGGGCTTTACTTACTAAGGAATGACTAACTCACTCGTAAGTATAAAACATGGGACACCTTTATCCAATGTTTGTGGCTACCTTACACAAAAGGTTAAAATATATCTATTATTTTTTAATATTTATATGTCATTCTAAAATTTGTGCCATTTTTTACTTGTTTTTTATAAGTCTTTTATTATGTTGTGCTTATATAATTTTTTATCATAATGTATCTAAATAAAATAATCATTAATATGTTAATTGGATATTCTACGAATACTATATTTTCTACATTGATATATTGAATCTAATTTAATTACGATTATTTCACTATGATATATCTAAATCAATCTCGATTATGATACTTTACTTATATGACTGAGGACCAAGCTTGAATCCAATATTTTTACTAAATAGGTTTTTATATTTATTTATTTCAATTATTTTTATACTAATGTTTTTTTAACAAAAATTCAACACCCCCCTATAGTAATAAATCCATTTGGAATATGTTATTTGATCGTAATATTAATATAACTCATTTATATCCAAAAAGTTTAAAACTATAGGTAGAAACTGGTTTAATTTGGACAAATTATTTTTCTCTTGAGAACCTGTCGATGCATTATGGGGATATATAATGATTGGGACCAAACTGTCACTTACTTTCCAAATAATTAATCATATTGAATAATAAAATCAATTAATAAATGATATTATTTATCAAATATTCGTATTGAATAAAAGATACATATTTATCAATAATTCCCCACTTAATCAAATAACTATCAAAGTAAACACCATATGTAAAAATTGTTTATTGTTTAAAAAATAATAATATGTATTACCCATTAATGATGATACATAAGTAAATATCCAATGAAAAATGTTTACAATAAATTTATTGATTCAATAGAAAGTTAATAATCACAAAACAAAGTGAGATTACAATGATAACTTTTACAACTTGGAAAATTTTAAGCGAAACCCCTTGGGTGAGGTAATTCAAAGTAAAAATTAAAATAACATTAAAATAAAATAATTAATGATATATTATATCAATATGGGTAGTATATGGACCAAAAAAATAAATAAGTGGTGAAAATGATGTATGTCTCAAAGAAATAAAAGTGAGACAAGAATCCATTACCTTGTGTTTCTTTTTGTGTGAGGGAATTTTAACCTCTTGTATAATGGTTTTAATAATTTTAGAACATTTTTCAATAACCATATAAATATTTTTTATATTATATAATATCCTACTATAATACATTTATTACCAATTTGTATGTAATCATTCATTATTTTAACTATTTTGGGTGTTAATTTCTTAGTTTCTCAAGTAAGTTTTGGCTTTTTTTATTATTGTTCCTATTACATAGATCTTGATTTCACCATATAAATAATTTAAAACATGATTTAATTATTATATATATATATATAAATATTGGTTATATATTTATGTATAATAATCCATAATATTTTGATATATGAAATTAAATTCACCATTCATGGAGACAGTAGGCTGTACAAACACATCAACAATACATTCATTACTTTTCTTTTTTAAAATAATGAAAATAAAATGATATATATATATATAATAATTACAGTATCATAAATATTTAATATAGTTCAAATATTTTTTTGAAAACTATCCTTTATATGTTTCATTTATAGTGTGAATGAATCACATCACTTTAAGGAGGCTGTAGTACACACTTCCTCAAACGATGTTATCATATTCCCACAAAATGGAAAGCATAAAGGTATATATTATAATAAAATTTTAGAAGAATAAAGAAATAAAAAATATAATATATATCATATATAAAAATTGTGCCTATCATAATTCCCATCCATGAAATGTGTTAAAGGAAAAATGAACGACATCGTTTCGTGAGTCGGTAGTTCACCATACACATGAATGGTAAGTTCATGAAACATTTAATGGAATTTCATTCCAGTGTAGGTTTAAACCTTAATATAAAAACATATAATTTTATTTATAATAATTATGTTATTATTTAATCATGTAATAGTAATATTTTAGTGGGTTTATAATTAAAATAAATCAAAATAACTTGACGAATGACGTTACCTCTTCTTTGGGTAACTCTATTTGGTTTACACCAAAGGGATTCCTTGGATGAATTTGTTCATAAATAGAGGATTCTAGGATGAGGGGATAGATTTTGGGAGATTATTAGAGTATATTTTTTGTGATAAAAAATGATTTATAGGTGTGAATAATTTGGAGGGTTGAGTGCCTTTTTATAGTGGATGAGGAGTGACATTCTTGTAATTTTTTGAAAGGAAATTATACCCATGTTTTTCCCATTTCATGTGGCTCCAATAATGGTAAAAATATATGAAACTAGAGTATATGTTCTAAATATGGACATTCAATGGATTTTGGAAAAGTTACTAGGTCATTTTGTCTCCTAATGTTAAGGTTTAGTCCTTTGTTAAGTTAGTTTCTCTCTTAATTGTTGTAACTAATTTTATCCATATTCACTAATATTTTTTTGTCAAAAAATAAGTAAAAAATATTTTGAATTATAAATTATTCTTATTCATAATATTTAATCCATTTATCTAAATTTCATTCATATAAGAGGAAAAAATTAATTTAAAATTAATCCCACAGATAGGACGACAATGCAGTTTTTAAAGTAAAAACATTCAAAAGTTTGATATGTTTTTATTTCCAATTTCAAAGTGAAATTTATTTCAATTAACTTAATTGGATTAAATGATATAAAAAATTTCCAATTATTCTTTAAAAACAAATTAAATCATAATTTAATTATATTAATATTTTTGTTGAAAAAAGATGTTTGGAATTAAAATTCAGTATTTCTTACTATTCATCAAAAAATGAAACCTCACAAAAAAATATAATCAATTCAACTGATAATTTTGATGTTATGATTTCAAAATTTGGGATTATTTTTACATATAAATTTTTTAAAATTTCCAAAATTTGGACTTAAAATGGGGTTTCCATTAAAAGTTGGTAAAAGTGCCTTTATAAAAAGACAAAATTTTATGTGTAATACTAGGTTTTTTCTTATATTATACCAATAAAATATCTTGAATGAATGTAATAATATTTGATTAGATATATAAAATATAAATTAACTAAATAAATTCTATAAGAGTTTTATTATTTAATTGACTGTGCAAAATGTGAGCAAATATTGTTTTGTTTAAATCAGGTGTTATGTGCATTGAAAAAAAACTCAGTATTACATGTTTTACAAGATATTGAAAAAATTAAATTTATTATAAAAAGAATATATTGTGATGTATTGGGTAGATACATTCTTCCCTCATAAAAAAATTTCATCCTTTAAAGTTTAGGGGTATTACCTTCCAAAAATATGTGGGTAGTTCTCCTTCATATAATACTATAGTTCCCATATACTTCTTCCATTATGTGATTTATCTAGAGTATCTTTACTAGAAGATTCATCTGATTCCTCAAAACTTTCTCTCTAGTATCAATAATCTAGATGGGTTATTCATAGTTTGAAATTTCATGTTCCAAATCTATTTCATCAAATATGATCACATGTGTTGGGTCTAGAATATTGTTACCTAGCATAGATATATGGATCACATTGTGTAGATTTGAGACATTTGGAATCATTTACAAATGGCAAGTAAAAACTCCAACTATTATGAGAATCACAAAGGGTCTAATGTATATGGGACTCAATTTCCCTTTAGACACGATAACACCCTTCCACAGAGATACGTTCAATAAAAAACAATCCCCCACATGGAAATATAAATCTTTAATCTAATTTTTAGCATAACTATTTTTCCTAATTAGATTTTATTTAATATGAGACTGAATAGACTTTACCTTTTTCATCATTTATTCAACACGTTCTTGGCCTATTATTTTTATTTCACCAACTTCATCCCAACATGTTGTATTAGACACCTCTTTCTATATAATACATCATACGACACCATTTTGAATACTTGAATGGAAACTATTATAGTAGGAAAACTATGAAAAATGTATGTAATATTCCCACACACCTTGTGATAGTATTATGATGGATGATTTCCCTCTTGGGAGTGCTCTCTCCCTTGGTTATTAGGGTTTCACCCTTGTGATTCCTTCTTCCATCATCAGCTCTGGTGAATTTACATCTCATTCCTTCTTTTTCTAGCCTCCATCTCTTTAGTGTTTCCCTCTCCCAAAATTTTCTTCTATTGCAGTAATGGTGCACCTTTATGTTGCTTGACCTCTATTACGGTCTTGCGGGTGGAGTTTCTTATTACCTCCTACTATGCACTTTCCACCTTTCCCATCTTTCTATACCTTATCTTGGTCTAGTACGATAGTTCCCTAGAAGGTTTGGGATGGTGATAGTGGAGTGTCTAGATGGTGTTTCAGTTCCCCAAGTGTTGTTTTTATGTTATCCATTTTCCTTAGATCTACTTTTATGAGGCTTATAGTCTTTTTATCCTCATCTATGATGATAATTTTAAAAAATTATTTTATTTTTTGGTGTTGATGATTCACTAGACCTTCTTCTTCCGAGTTTTTTCCAGTTTTCCTCATTTGTTTCTTCTTGGTGGTCAATGCTTTGGTTATTTCTGGTGTTTTTTATTTTTGATCCTCCCAAGAATCCATGGTGGTTATTTTTATTTTTTTTCATTTATTTTCATTATGGTTCTTGTTTTGTGGTTATCGATCATGAGAATCAACCTTCTTCATCCTTCAAGTACTGATGAAATTCATTTGAACTCATCTCTAGTTTCCATTACCAATGATCCTCCCCAGGTTGGTCTGGTGTTGTGGATCTCTTGGAGGATATAGGAAGTACAGTTCATGTAGTCACTCCTGGTATAGGAGGAACAACATTATTTGGCTTCTCTCCTTCCATTGGATTTCTATTTTGGTGCTTCTAAAGGATTGCACCTTCTTTAGCTTGATGTCTTTGTGAGGAAGTTCATGGTTTTGTTCATGTGACCACTTTTGTTTGATTTTTGAATTCTGAAATTTAAATTTTTGAGTGAGGTAGTCGAGGTGTGGTAGGGTTTCCAAAGGTGATATTGAATTATAATTTTTAAGGGTGAATTTTTTTATCTTTTAAACCATATCTAGATGGGTTTTTGTGTACTCGTTTTTTATTTGTAAGTGGTTCCCACTCAACCATGAAAAGGTTTTATTTGCAAAAAGAAAAAGGGGATTCAATAGTACCATATATATTGATATTCATGTGAGAAAGACCTTAACATGTATTCCATTATTTGAATTGGTCTTTCAGTCTATCCATTAGTTTGAGGATGGTAGGAAATTCTCAAATGAAGCTTAGTATTAAGAGGCTTCAAAAGACTCATCCATAATTTCGACGCAAAGTAGGGATGTCGATCAGAAAAAATTGATAGAGGTTCCACATGAAGTCCTATAACTTCATTAATATAGAGACTTTTGATACTCTCAAGATATAAGAATTTTCATATAATAATGAAATGTTCATATTTGGTTAGGCGATCAACAATAACCCATATTGTGTAATTATTTATAGGAGTCGTCGGAAATCGTATGAAAAATTACATAGTAATTTTATCTCATTACACACAGGAACAAGAAGCGGTTGCAAGAATACTTTAGGATGCTTCCTCACATCTTTCACACATTGAAAAACCAATCATATGGACACATAATCAGTAAATTTCCACTTCATGTCATCCCACTGAAAATGTCCCTTTAAGTTAATATACATCATTGTGATACCATGATGTATAAAGAAATTTGAACTTTGAGAATCATCCAACAATTCCCTTTTTAAATTAGGTATATAATGAACACATATCCTCTTACAAAACATTATAATACCATCAAAAAAATAAAGTCTTATAATTTTCCTTTGTTCATACTAATATTTTTCTTCCAAATTTCTCATCATCAGATTGAAAATTCTTTATCTTCAATAAGAATAATGGGTTTTTAATCATTTTAAAAATGATTGATGTCTCCCCTTCCATATAAATTCCCATATCCTTATTTACAAGATCTATGAACATATGATCCTTCTCAATCCTTATTCGGGTTATAACTCTATGACCCTTCCTAGTCAATGCATCTTCTACCATATTTTCTTTCTATGGGAGACAATGTATTGAGCTATCATAATCCTTGAGAAGCTCGATCCATCACCTTTGTCTCATGTTGAGATATTTTTGTGAGAAGAGGTATTTTATGCTTTTATTATCCATGTATATTTCAAAAAATTCACCATATAGATAGTTTCTCCATATTTTCAAGGTAATGAATATAGTCACTAAATAAAGATCATGGTTTGGATAGTTCTGTTCTTGAGTCACCATTTTCCTTGATGGATATGCAATAACATTACAATTCTACATTAGGAAAAAACCACGTACCTTCATTGATGCATCACTATATTGAAAAAACCCATCACTTTCATATAGTAGAGTTAAAATTGGATCATTGATTAATCTTATATTTAGTTCATCAAAGCATTATTTTAATTCCATTGTTGAATCAAACTTAACAACTTTACATGTAATCTTGGATAATTAGTTATCCAATCTAGAAAATTTTAGAATGAATCACTGATAGTAACCTTCCAAACCAATGAAACTATTTTTATTAGTTAGGTTTGTTTTATAGGATATTTTCAAACTACCTTTGTTTTTTCAGGATCAACTAATATTCCATCATTTGAGACAATATTTACAATAAAAAAATTGAAGCCATATATCACACATATGAAATTTCCCACACAACTATCCTCTTCTAGGAGTCTTAAAAATGATCTGCATGTGATTTACATGGTCCTCGTATCTTTTTAAATACACCATAATATCATCAATCAATATCATAAAAAAATAATAATTATATTTCTAGAATACTATGTTAATTATGTTCAAAAAATAGAGGCTGCATTATTCAATTCAAATGGAATTACTTTGAACTTGAAATGTACAAACATCATCTGAAAATAATTTTTCATAATTTATTCCTTCTTCACTTGTGATTGGTGATTCCCAAAACGAATATCAATATTTGAAAAATATTGGGCTTTATAAAGTTCATCAAACAATTCATTAATGCGTGGAAAAGAGCACTGTTTCTTTATTGTAATCGTATTGATTTTTCTATAATCAATGGAAATCCTCATGGATCCATAATTATTCTTTAAAAAGTGGACAAGGTCTCCCCCTGGTGAAACACAAGGAAGAATAAATCCCTTATTACCAAAATCCTCTAGTAGGTTCTTCAAATCCACTAGTTCAATAATGGCTATTCTATAAGGATTATTTTATATTGTCCTTACATCGGGGATTAAATCAGTGGATAATATAACTACATGCTCTAGGGGATGTCCATGTAATTCTACAGGAAAAAAATTAACGTATTCATATACAATAGGTACATCCACAATTGGAATTTTACCTTCTTCATCACTAGATTTTGTTTTCTCTTATTCCTCAAGAATTTAATTCAGTAGATCTATTGGGGTTGGATCTAAATAAAAATCAGGTTCAGAATTTTCTTCTATTAACAAAAGAAATTATATATCCTCCTCACATATCTTAATTTCCTTCATCTTCTAATACATATACGCATCATATTTTGAGGGCCAGTCCATATCGAGGATTATATCAAATTCAACCATAGGTATGATAATTAGTTCATCACATAAATCATGTTTATGGGTCATAATAGGGACTTCCTGACACATATTGTTTGAAATGATAGATCCATTACTATTTTTTAATAGAAACACTCTTATTAAATAAAAAGGGAAATGTCCAATTTTCTTAGAGAAATTAGTTGATATAAACAAGTGAGATGATCCAAAATCAAAAAATTCATTAGATAAATTTTATATTGGAATAATGTACCTTACACCACATCATTGGGTACTTCCACCGAAATTTTTGTGTCCACTTAAGCCTGGAAATCTCTCATCAACCTCTTTTTCTGAATATTACTTTGACAGTAAGGGGATTTTCTTGTGTAGTGCCCTATATCTTTACAATTTTAGAACTAATCATCAGCAATTTTTTTTCATTCCCATTCATTCATGAGCTTGATGGTCCATATCTCCTCACTTATGACAAACTCCCAATCCCTTCAAACATTTAGCAGGGTGAATTTTCCCACAGTTTTTACAAGTTGGAAATTATTAAAAATTATTATTCTTCTTTGATGAATTACATTTTTAATGGTTCTTAGTTTTCATCTTCATGTATTGTTTTCCCATAAATATATTGGTTCTAGAAAATTCATTCTCCATTTTGATGTTACGTAAAAAAAAATCATCACATCATGAATTTTTTTGGGAGATCAGTTAACTTTCAATACTTGGGTAAGCCCATAAAAAATTTAATCAATATTTCACTCTATTTTGTGAATGTAATACAAAGAATACCTAGCTAAACATGTAAAGGTAGCTTCATAATCTGAAAAACTATGTTCTTCCATTTTCTTTAAGATAATTAAGTTTATCTCCATATCAATTTGTTGATCACGAGGGATGTTTTTATCGAATAATGTGTTCTTAAGAGTTATACATTACATGACTTATATTTATTCTTCCCCCTAGTATTATAGAATAAGGACCACCATTGATTAACTTTATTTTTGACACAAAAGACCACAAGTGTAACATTTTCTATTTCACTATATCCTAAGGTCGTATATATCTTATCCAGAGACTTAATCCATTATTCATCTATAATTGGATTTGTAGTCCCAATAAATGATGGGGGATTCTTTCACATAAAGTGATCCTGTATAGAAGATTTTCTATGTGGAATATGTTTCTCTATTCGGGAAATGTCATTTTTCATAACCGGATTAGGTTTCCCTTGTATTGCCTTAATTTTTTCAATTCTAATGCCACCAATATTGGTTTCATCAACCAGGAAATTTCTATATTTTCCACAAGTATTGATACCATTCATCCTTCTAGGTTTCATTTCTAAATTAGGAAAAATACTAGATTGTATCATAAAATCATAATGAATTATTCTGAAAAGAACATAACACAAGTTTATGCATCGTAATTCTTAGAATAATAAAATTTTATCTATTTGGGGAAATTTTTTCTTTCAAATCCATCATAATGGTTTAAAAAAAATGAATTATCCTAAGAGTACCCCCAAGAGTGTCAAACCAGGTGCACAGTGAGACCCGCTGTCATGTACAAGGTTATGCACAAGTTAGGCCCAAAGAACTTTGTTAAAGTTGTTATCCCTAGGTACATCTATGACATAACCATGTCCTCCTATAGTATCCAAACAAGGATGTGTTTCTAGGAAGACCCACATAATATCTACCTTAAAAAAATTCTATTATGTTCATGTATACTTATTCTCAAATTCTATCTTAGGGATATGCTCCCTAATCAATGTTTTCTAAATCTAGTATCCATGGTTGCTGCTAAACCTCCTCTGATTCCAATTGTAACTCCCAAACCCTTGAAGACTAGGTTCAATATATTATTTTATTATATTGGCATGATTATAAGGAAACAAATCCCAAAGGGTTGAATAGTTTTTTAGTTTTTAAAATATATATTTTTTACATGAAACCCATAATTCAACGAGAAATATAAAAAACATAACTTAAATAAAATACTAACATCCTTAAAACTCATTTAAAGGATTCCACTTCAAAACCTTGGGAAAGGAAACATAATAAGGGTTATATAAAATTATCAGTAAGGGTATGTAAGGAAGAATAAATAATTATTTGATTAGAATAAATCAACATAGAAAGGTAAAAAAGTGATAACACATGCCATTCAAATAACAAGATAATGAATAATCAATAAGGCATAGTAAAAAACTGAAACACATGCCAGTTAATCAATAAAATGTTAATAAAATTCATCCTTATGATTTATCATATGAAACTCATGGATAGTAAAAATAATAGTTGAATTATCTATAAAGAAAATTCTAAATTATTTGATGTCATGTCTGAGGTACATGAAGACCTATATCTCAATGACCTTTCATAAGATGATTTAAAACTAGGGGTAGATACCCTTTTAATTTGGACAACTTATTTTCCTCATGATAACCTATCGATGCATCAAGGGGATAAATAATGTTCATGCCCTACTTGTCACTGCCTATCTAAAGAATACATGATATCAAATAATTGATTATATTAATAAACAATATACCTCATCAAGTATCTGTATTGAATAAAAGATAAGTATATATCAATAAATCCATAGCTATAAAATAACTGTCCAAGGGAACACTGTATGTAAAAATGGTATATGTTTTATTCAATAATAAAATTTATCACCCATTAATTTTAATACTTATGGAAATACTCAATGATAAATTATTAAAATAAAGTTATTTTTTCATGATAAAGTTAATAGTGAGAAAAAAGTGAGATTGAAAAGATAACTTTTACCACGTAATTTTAAAGCAAAAACCATTGGGTTAGGTAATTCATAGTGAAAATTAAAATACCATCAAGATAAAATAATTTATGATATTATTTATAAATATTTGTATTATATACACCATAAAAAATAAATAATTGGTGAAAATGACATATGCCCCATAAATAGAAAAGTGAGATAGAAATCCTTTACCTGATGTTTCCTTTTGTGTGAACATCCTTTACCATATTGTATAATAGTTTTAAGAATTTTAATATTTTTTTATAGAACCTTATTAATATTTATGATATCATATATGATCCTTTTATAATATATTTTTACCCATTTTCTAGTAATATTTCTTTATTTCCATATTTGGGTTGTTAATTCCCTAGTTTCTCAAGTAAGTTTTCACTTATTACTTATTGTTCCAATTAAATAGATAAATATTTAATCATATAAAGAATTTAATATAATTATCATATATATTCATTATAAATGTATTTACAATAATCCATAATATTTTTAGATATGAAATTAAATGAACCATTCATGGAGATGGTAGACTGTTCATACACATGAATGCTACTTCCATTAGTTTAATGTATTAAAATAATGAAAAGTAAATGAAATATATTTATATTATAATTCCATTATCATATATTTGACATATATGTCACATATTTTTATTAATATCATCCTTTATATGTTCTATTTATAGTTTTAATGAATCAAATCACTCTGGGGAGGCGGTAGTCCAGACTTCCACAAACAACGTTATCGTATTCCAAAAAAAAATGAAATGAATAAAGGTATGTGTTATAGAAAATTAAAGAAACATAAATTCATTATTAATATCATATATATAATATATAAAAAAATTCCATCATAATTCACAACCATGAAATGTATTTAAGGGAAAATTAGGGACATCATTTCGTGAGGCGGTAGTTCACCATATGCAAAAATGATAAGTTTTGTTACCAATTCAATGGAAGTGTGTGCAATTTTATGTAGAAATATTAATATAAAAACACATCCGTATATTCATCATACTGATGTTATTATGTAATTATGGAATAATAATATTTTAGTGGGTGTAGAATGTAAATAAAACAAACCATCATGAGGAACGAAGTTAACTCATCTTTGGGAAACTCCATTTGGTTTGTACCAAATAGATTATGTGGATGGATTAATTTCCAAAGGGAGGTTTCTATGATGAGGTTAGTGATTTTTGGATATTATTAAATTATATTTCATGATATATAAATGGATTTATAGGTGTTAATAAGGGAGAGGGGTGAGTTCATATTTATAGTGGAGGAGGAGTGACATTCTTGTAAATTTTTAAAAAGTGAATTCCACCCACATTTTTCCAAAATAATTTTCTAAATATTATAAAAATGAGGATATGGTATAAATATGAACATAAAATTTATTTTGGAAATATTTTTTCTTCATGTTGTCTCTTAATTGTAAGGTTTAGTCCATTGTTATGTTCATTTTTCTATTAATTATTCTAATTAATTTTAATCACTTTCATTAATTATTTTTTGTAAAAGTTATGATATACTTATTAGAAATTATAAATTTTTATGATTAAAAATATGTAATCCATTTTTCTAAATTTCAATTATATAAGTGGTAGATATTAATATAAAATTAAACCGGAAAATAGGACAACAATGCTGGTTTTTAAAGTAAAAATGTTCAAGTGTTTGCTAAGTTTTGATATCCAATTTCAAAGTGAAATTGATTATGATGACCCAAATTGGATTAAATGATATAAAATGTGTCTTATTATACTTTAAAACCAAATTAAAACATAATTTAACTATAAAAAAATTATTAAAAAAAGTTTGAATTTAAATTTAATATTTTTCACTATTCATGAAAACATGAAACCCCCTAGAAAAATAGAAAAAATACCCCTAAGAAAATTTTAATTTTAAAATTTTAAAACAAAATTATATTTTGAAATATTGAATTTATAAAAGTTCAAAATATTTGATTTAAAATGGGTTCATCATTATAAAGTGGTAAGTGTGCCTTTATAAAAATATAACTTTTGATGTGATATACTAAGTTTTCTCTATTATTATGATTAAAAAATAAATATAGTGAATTTGAAAATATTTTTTAGGATATATAATATATAAATTTACTATATAAACTCTCTAATAATTTTATAATTTAATTGAATATGAAAAAAATGACTAAATAATTTTTTTTAAATCGGGTGTTGTGTGCATTTAAAACTAACTCATTATTTCATGTTTTGAAAGATATGAACAAAATTAAATTTATTTTAAAAATAAAATATAGTAAATTATTGGGGTGATACAAAATATACTAATGGAATATCTAGTTTAAAAATTCCATTAAAATTGTAGGAGCTTTATCCAAATCAAACAGAATCACAATATATTCGTAATGGCCATAACTTCTCCTAAAAGTAATCTTCAGTATATCAGACTCCCAAACTTTGAGTTGACAATAACCTAAAAGAAGAAAAATCATCATAACCACTCCCCCTAGCTAATTTAAAAAATCATATAGACTAGAAAAAACATACTAATTCTTACCATCACATAGTTCAACTTCAAATAGTATATACACAATCATATTGAACCATCCACCATCTTGGAAAAGATCACAAGGGTTGCCCAAGGTGAAATCCTTAGGAAAATAAAACCTTCGCAATCAGATTATCCAACTAAATACTGATCTATTTCATCTCCTCCAGTACCATAGGAATATAGGGTATCTAAATTGGATGTGTCCTTTGAACAAGCTCAACAATGAACTCCACCTCCCTCTATAGAGGAAGTATATAGAAATAATCTGAGAAAATTTAAGGAAAGTTATTAAAAATAATGGGAGGATCAATAAGGGGATATACATCATTAAGATCAAATGAAACAGTAGATTAAAAACTCCTAAACATTGGGTGGGATGGTATTTTATGACCATACCTCTGATTCAATTATCCCTAAAAGACTCGAGATCCCCAATCAGAAACAAGTAAAAAATAAACAGTGATGATAACAATCTACCTCAGCACGATGAGTGATATACCAATCTATCTAGATGATGACATCAAATAGATCAAGATTCAGATTGAATAAACCCCAAACTAAATATACATCATCTATCGATAGTGAATAATTACACCTAAACCCATTTTATGTCCTCTTTTAAAGAGGTGTCTATAACTCTATAACAATGGACATAAGATCCGTTAAAAGTTTTAGAAAATCAAAAAAATGAAGAAATAAATGATTAGGAGGCAATTTTATCAAATATATTAGTCTCTATAGAATGTTTATAAATAATGGTACCACTTAGAATCACTAGAACAATGTTAACCTCTATAAAAAACACATCTATTACATGAAGGTACTTCACTCTTGTGGCATTTGGATGGATCCTTATAGTCTTTGAAGCATCTGAGTGTAATGCGCCAAAATTCTAAAGTAATATGATTGTATTTGATAGAATGTATGGAACACAACAACAAGCGCATAAGGAAATATAATATACTAAGACATTATAATATAATTAAAACATTAAATAAATTCAAACTATCATATGGATTTCAATGAATTATAAAACTATGATGTCTTTCCTTATAGACAAGAATGACATTGTTCAATAGTTTACGTTACACGCAAGACCGAGTTTTACTGAACAATAATTTATTATTAAAATATTATTATAATAAGATATTAACTACCCATTATGAATAATATTCACTAAATTATAAAAATATATGGTGTCAAAAAATATAAAAATAATTAATTATTTACAAATTAATTAGAAATGAATATAAGAACCATTTGAAAATAAAGGGAATATTTCATAGAAACTAGTTTTATGCTCAAAAATCTATTTTACCAAAATAAAATAAAAAAATTAAAATTAGAGATTTATAATATATATATATATATTATATTAGATAAAATATTTTTATATTCATCCAAGTTATTTTATATGAATAATATGAGGACAAACTCAATATTACACATACAAACCTATATTTTTTTTAATCCACTTTTACCGCATTTTAATGGCAATCCAATTTTAAATACACATTTTTTTGAAAATTTTTAAATCTTATATATAAAAATAAACTTAATATTTGAAATAAAAAAAAATAAAACTTAGTTTAGGATATATATATTTTTATTTTTTTAAGTTTAATTTTTTGATGAATATTGAAAACTACTAGATTTTAACTCAAAACAATTTTTTCATCTAATTTATTTATAAGTTTAAATTATATTTCATTGGTTTTAATTAATTATTAAATCAATTTTATATCATTTAATTAAATTTATTTCATTACAATAAATTTAACTTTGAAATTTGATATAAGAGCATGTCAAAATTTTGAAAGATTTTACTTAAAAAACATGCATTATCATCCAGTCTATGGGATTAAATTTAAATTAAATTATGCCACTTATGTGATCTGAATTTGAAAAAATTGATTCCGTATTTTAAATAAAAATAATTTATTATTTATAATAATTTCAACTATGTTTTGACCAAAAATATTCATGAATGTAATTAAAATTAATTATAATGATTAAGATGAAATTAAGCTTGACAAGGGACTAAACCTTAAACATATAGGCCAAAATTACCTCCATAATTTTCAAAGAAAAATTTCATGGAAATATTTATACCCTATAATAACTTGGATTGAATTTTTATCCTTATTGGATCTATTTATCCTAGGATAAATGTGGATGGAATTACCTTTCCAAAACATTACAAGACCGTCGTTCCTCCTCCACTATAAAAAGGCCTACTCTCCTCATACTACCTCACACCCCTCAAGCCACTTCTTCTCGAAAAATATCTTCCAATATAAATCATAGAAATAAATATCCTCAACATATAATCCTCTAATTTTGCATAATTACATATAAGAAATACATTTGGTACAAACCAAAAGAAGTTTCCCAAATAAGAGGTAACTTTCTTCCTTAAGCTCTTTAGTTTTATTTCTTTCTCCAATATTTAAATTATTATTATTACATGATAACATAAAAACACCAGTATAAAGAATATACTAAGATGTTGTTATATTAAGGTATATACCTACACTTATACACACTTCTGTCTAATATGTAATGTGGTCATCATTTATGTGTACGACGAACTACCGCCTCACAAAATGATGTTATTTGTTCTTCTTTTACCACATCTCACGGGGGTGATTATGATGTAAAAATTGTTTATATATGATATTTATGATATTTATTATTACTTTAGTCTTATTTAATTATTTTATAATGCATGCATTTATAAATTCTATTTTTTTAAACACAATAACTTCATTGGTGGATGTGTGGACTACCGCCCCCTCAAAACGATGTGATTCATTCACAATATACATGGAATATATAAAGTCCAGTTTCAATAAACCTATGTAACATGTATATCAAAGATATTATATTGGAATTATAATATCCATGTATATAATTTTATTTTTATTCTTTTAATTTGACAAATAATTTAAAGCAGTGTTCTTGCATACATACGACCTACTGTCTCCCTAAACGATGCATTTCATTTATTATCTCCAAATACTATATATTATTCCAAATATATATACATTGAATATATATATATATATGATAATTAAATATTGTCTTACATTATTTTGATGATGAAACCATGATTGAAATAAGAATAAGTACAAGTAAAAAAGTCAAAACTTACTCAACAAACTAGTCAATTAACACCTGAAATAGAGAAAATAATCAAAAATTAACAAAAAATAGGTAATAATATATTATAAGAAGTTAATACATGATATTATAAATATTAATATGGTTTAGGTATAAGTTATTAACATGTTTAAAACCATTATACATTAGGTTAATGTATGTTCACCCAATAGGTAAATGTAAGGAATGATATTTTCATATCACTTTTTACATCTATTAGATAATGTCATGTTCACCACTTACTCCTTTCGTGTTGTGTATATACTTCCAATTTTGATATATCATATCAAAAATTATTTTATATTCATGTAATTTTATGTTTAAAATTGAATTATTTATTTTATGGTAATTTGATTTAAAATTTACCAAGTGGTATAGAATTTCATAACCCAACTCCTTTTTTATTGGGTTATATTACATCATCATTATTGTAAATATTATATAATTATGTATATAATGACTTAAATGATATATTGATCTATTTAAAATTATATTATGTGGATTTACAATTTATACACATAATAAATTAATTGTTTTATTCTCACTTCAACGATATGGTCTTTTCAAGGGTTTACTTCACAATCTCATTTTGATCGGGATTGTTTACACATGAATTTCCATGAGTGGAAATTATTTGATCATATTCTAATAAACCCTTTAATTTACTTCTACGATCATTATTCATCACCTTTATCATGTAATAGTACCATTTATCCACTCTTCAGTACTTAAAAATATTTATGAAATGTATTTAAGAAAAACCAACTTTATTTCTCTCCTTAGTTGGAGAACTTGTTTTCTTTTACAAAACATGTTTAATTAAAATGTGTTAAAAAATGTTCTTAACCTTTTCAAATTGATTTATTAAATAATTTTTTACCAATTGTTTCTTTTTATAATGTTTTCAAAGGAATATTCTTTTCTACTTATCAATAATTCATTTTTCCTACCTTTTTACCGTGCAAGAGGAATATTCTTTTTATCTCATTTGGCATGTACAAATTTAATCACCGTTATTTCTTAAAAGATTCATTATCATGTTTTAAAGGTTCTTTAAATAAAATTATTTTGAAATGTAACTTTCAAAGAAAATTATTTTCAAATTAAAAAGGATATTTTCCTGAATAATGTTTTTAAAATATCTTTTATTTTTATTCATCAATTACAAAAATCCTTTAATTTTACTCCACTTAGGATAAATTGTATTGGTACCCTCATTATTATTCCTCTCGATGGGTTTTGATTGATTTTTCCAAGGATAGTATTGAAATTAAATTCCTTGATTCCTTCCAGTTACCATGAAACATTCAATTTGTAATGATCATTGAACATTCAATTTCCCCCAATTATCCATATCATTTTTCGAGGACATGTTTATTGCTTAATCCTTATATCATTTGTTAACCATGACATGTTATAACATTAATCTTCATATTCACATGATATTCTATGTTTAATTTATTGTTCTTCCTTTATGGGTACTATTATTCAAAATTTTCAAACTGGTATGGGAAACTTTGGAATGTTTGAATGTTATTTTCATTAAGAATACTTTTATTGATAATTAAATGGTATTTCCATTCATCAAAATCAACAACCCTTGTTGTTAAATATCCACCACTAGGGAATCATTGAAAAATATGTATCTTCTATTAAATATAGATATTTGATAAGAAATATTAATTATTCCAATTATTCAATGTTAGGGTTTCTTTGGATAGGTACGACATGGGTGGGGCACGGTTAAAGATATCCAATCGCTGCAACAATAGTCTCATTAAATGAATTAGTTGGGAATATTAGATGGTTTTATAATAAATATGATAAATTGTCTTTTGAAATCTCTTGATCCATGTACCTAGGAAACATGGAGTCTAATATTTAAGCATTTACCTCATCTAATTTCATTTATTATTCATTAATGATATTTTTCTTTGTCATATCTTTGGATAAATTTCATTTTCAGATCATTGATTAAATATAATGTGTTTGAGTTTCTTACATTACCATATTTTTTTCCTTATATAGTTATTTTATTGGAATGTCTTTCTAGTTATGACATTTCTATATTTTTTATGCACTGTCTTCTCAATTTTTTGATTACATGGTATCTGTGTTTAGTTATTTACCATGTTCTAATTATTATTCTCATTGATTTATTATTTATCATTCTATACCTTACCCATAGTGAGAATTTGTGGCCACCCTTATTTTGTTTACTTTCCCTATGAATATAAGAAGTGTACTATAAAAGAAATTCAACGATATACTAGATGTAATAAAGGTATCCTTGGAAAAAAATAGTAACTACTATATCCATTTTTAATATAAGACTCATGTGTGTATCTAGTTTACCAAGACTACTAAACTTTTCAGTCCTTCAGAATTTTATTCCTTATAATCATGTCAATGTAATGTTAGTAGACATGAGGTTCATTATCTTTGGGGTTGGGTCACTATAGTTGATTTCTTGGTATGTTCAGTAGCAATCTTGGAACTAGATTTAGGAAAACATAGATTACATAACATAACCCTATTGTCGAATTTTGAGGATAATTATAGAATAAAATCATAAAGTTTTGGTTCGAAAAAGATTATTTCGGTCTTATTAAAAATAAATCATTTTCTAAACACTACAAGTGGATGTGGTTCTGGAATAGACGTACCTAGGAGTAACAAAACCAACATGGTGTGTAATGCTTGTCATGGCATATCTTGGTACACGACAATGTCCCTTACTACAGTACCCCAAACATTTTATGTTATGTTTCTTTATTCATGACTATGTTCCTTTGAAACAACACTAGGTTATTTAGGAGATAGTTAAATACTATCCATTAAACATAAACTTCTCACTTCTAAGTTTAGAGTTTCGAAAAATGATCATCTAGAGTTGTGTTCAGTAAGTCATTTGGAGTCTGATAGAACAAACTTGATTTTTGGTTAATATTAACATACCCATATGAATAGTAATATGAATAGTAACATACACTTACAAATAGTAAATAATAATATTATTTTATTTTCTTAAGGTAATAAGATAATGAGATATTAATTAGTTTTTCAATGAGAAATAAAACCAGTTGCACTTTAAGATTGTTATTTTTAGAATTAACTATGACCTTATTTAAAAATTAAATTAATAATATTTAAAAAATTATTTTCGAAAAATTGATTTCACTTTTTAAATCTAAATGTCGATAAATTTTTAGGGTGAATTTTGGGAATTTTTCTGAAATAGTTAATCTTTCAGTGAATAGTAAAAAACTACAGTTTTTAGTTTCGGTGTGATTATGACATCATTAATGATGGAATAATGATGTCAAAAATCTGGTAGACTTGTGTATAGTTAAATAATATTTGAGGTGTCCCAAGTGGCTTAAACCATGAGAAAATACCATGGGCAAGCCCCTAGTTTTGCAAATACCACCCATGAGTTGTCCCTTGGAAATTATTAAAATAATCTCTCACTTTTCCTATAAATACAAACTCTTCCCTTCATTGAATTCATTACCAATTCTCCCTCAACAAATTTCTGGCCTCCTTACCTCCGTATAAGTCCTCCCAAGGTTTACTCATGCCCCCAAGGTCCCAACCTTCAAGTTCTAAGGTTTATTCTACAAGGTAAGAGAATTCTCAATTTCTTTCTTTTTTCCTTTCAAGTTCTCTTTTATGTGGTATATTTTTCAAGTTTCCATACCATGTTCTTATTTTTCTTCTTATTATTGATCTAAAATATATTATTATTCATTTCTGGATAGGTTAACCTTGTCCCCTATCTTTTTAATATTTTCTAAAACCATGTTGCGTAGCCGTTAGGCTGCCGAATTTTTGTAAGCGATTTCAAAATTATTATTTTATTTTGAGTTCTTTATTTATTATTTATTCATATATTCTTACCCAATAGGAATGACATCTCCAGAATCCTGTATATTTTGTATGTTCTCATGTTCATGATAAATTCATCATCAATCTTCTTCTTTTCCCCACTTTTTCAAGGAATTAAAAACATTGTCCATGATGTGTCGAGTTACCGACATCGTGGACGATGTGATTTCAATTTTCAATAATTCTTTCAAGTCTGGCCATGAAACAATTTATATGGTTTAACCAGGTTATAATATATGTTTTATGACTCACCCATGGTTCTTGAATTCTTTTTTACTCATGGTTCTAATTTATAAGACAAAATGAGGTTGTTATTATCAAAGAATAATTAAAACAATCTAAACGAACATCATTAATGTTTTAACTAATGAATCATCATCATGGTATATAAACCAAAATACTTATAAGATCATTTATATCTCCATAATTTCATTAATAATATGTGTTAAAAATTCTATATGTTTACCCATGTTTCAAATGAACTTCCATTCATGGAAATAAGTAAACGAACCATTAAAACCAAGTAAGAAAATGCTTCCAAAACAATAAGATTTAATCTCTTAAACCCATAAAATAGGACATTAATGAACTTAATAATGTTATATAATATCAATTACATGATTATTAGGTTCTGGAATTATCAATTAATGAATCTAAATATGATTATTCAGGCCATTAAGAACAATCAAGAACACACTAGAGCAAAAGGTAAGGGGTTTCTCATCTCACTTTCACTTATGTGAGATTTCCATTGTTCACCAATTATTCCTAATATTTGGTTTACTTGTACTTAAATTTGATATATAATAACATGATTCTATTTATATTCATGTTATTAAATGATTAACTTGATGGTTATTAAGTTATGGTCATACGGTTCGACCGATTACATTGTGGTAAGGGACTTTGTCTCAGCTACCGTTTTCGTTGTGACTATCTTTGTATTGTGCACCTAATAATCCTTATGTGGTGTACCTAATTCCCATTTGAGATTAATTTTCGTTTGAAATTATATTTATATTAAATATCCATAATCTAATATCTTGGATATTTTTGTTGTCAAAATCGTATACCATTATACATACAGTGTTTATTTAGAAAGTTATTTTATTTATAGAGATACTGATGAATCTGTATACTCTACTCTATAAGAATATTAAAAGGGCTTATTTTTCTTTTATTAAATCAATATATAAATTATTATTTGGACATAAAGTGGAAGTTTGGGCCCACTACAGCTCCTCGATGCATCGGTAGGTCTCATGAGACAAAACAGTTTGGAGACAGACCCTTCAAGTTTGTTTCCAAAAATCAGACGAGTTTCTACCCACAGAACTAAACCATTTCAATGGTATTATGGTTTCATGTGCCAGATACATTAATTCCAATTAATAACCATTATCTTTATTCATCATCAGTTATTATTATTATCCATGAAGTTTTCACTACGACAAAATCTATGGATCCAGTTTTATTTTCAGTTTATTAATGGTATTAGTTATTCATCTATTCACTATGCCATTTTGATTATGTTAGATTGGATGTGATTCACTTATTATTGTACTCATTCTTCTGTTATTTGTAACCCTTACTGAGCATTTGAGCTCACCCCTTTCATTGTTTACTTTTGACAGGTGACAAAGAGGAGATCATTTATTGAGATTTTGTGGATGCAGTTTTTGGTTTTCATTATGTATTGTATCTTGGAACCTTTTTCAATGTAATTTGTGTTACATATATGTATCTAGTTTATTCAAGACTACTAAAATGATCATATCTTTGGGATTTTCATTCCTTCTAACCATGCCAATATCACAAGTAATTCACCGGATCCTCCCTAGAGGGGTCGAGGTGTTACAGTTGGTATCAGAGGAAGTTTAGTAGAAAACTTGGAAAGTAGAGTAGGAAATGTATAGTAGGGAACAAAGACCTAAGGTAATATCTGAGGATTAACGTACAAGAACATCCTGGTATATTGGTAAGGAATAGATTATGTGGATATTTTAAGCAATACATCCCTATCTGGATACGAGCAGGTAGAGTCGACTCTGGCACAAATGTATCTAGGGGTAAAACCCGAAAACACCAGTTTGAGCTAGACTCGAACAGGAACTGGTGCACAAAAACCGGCCTTACTGCACTCTTGGTTACGACACTACTGGGGGATATGCTTAGGATAATTCATGTTTTCTTTACAAGCCATTATGAAGGATTTAATGTAAATTTTTCCTTAGAGGAACCATGTTTATTAGATTAGCTATGCCTATAATTTCAATCTATGCTGAGTGATTTTCAATTTGATATTCATAAACTAATATAGTGTATCCCATTATTTAGAAATGGTGTCTAATGAAATAAGGGGAATCAATACTCGTGGGCAAGGTTGGGATCTTCCTACTGAGCAAGTCAACACAATCCAAGTTGGAGCAGATCAGTTCATGACCATATTGGGACAACTTACTCAAGTTGTAACGAATAACCATTAAACACCTGTGTTGGATCATTTCATGCGGCCGAAGCCCCCATATTTCAGTGGGACTACTAATCCAGTGGTTTCTGAGCAATGGATCAAGTCCCTTGAAAATATATTCATGGCGTTAAGATGCAATGAAAATGAAAAGGTAGTACTAGCAGTATATTATCTCAAGGGAAACGCTGATCAATGGTGGTCCTTGATTCAAAATACCACGGAGGAAGAAGAGATAGAGGATATGGAATGGATGACTTTTAAGGAAATATTCTATGAAAAATATTTCCCTCGTGAGCAATGAACTGAAATAAAGAGGAAATTCCTTGGCTTGAAACAAAGGGAAGAAGACAGCATTGCAGAGTATAAGGCTACCTTCACAAGGATAGCTAGGTATGTTGTGGATTACTTCTGTGACTCAGCGGACAATATTGATCATTTCTTTGAAGGTATTAAGCCAAGTCTTTGAAGGGAACTGGATTCTCAATCATTTTCATCATATGATGAAATTGTATCAAGTTCCATCAAAACAAAGAAAGAATTTTCTAGATCCTAATTTTTCAAAGGAAACCAAGATAAGAAGTGGAAATATGATAATAAAGGAAAAAAGAGAAGCACCAAAGAAGAGTAAGGGAATGAACAGTTTCCCATTTGCGAGAACTATGGAAAGAATCATCTCGGGAAATTATTGAAAGGCAAGGGAGTCTGCTATAACTTTAGAGAAAAGGGTCATAGATCTGATGAATGAAAGGGGAAGAAACAATTAAATGATGTTCAATGCTACAATTGTATAGATATGGGACACTGTGCAAATGAGTGTCCTAAGTGCCAAGGAAACATGCCTCAGAAAAATCCAAGAGAGAAAGGGAGAGCCTATGCGATTACAACCATGGAGGTTGAAGTTCCTAGTGACGTGGTGGCAGGTACTTTAATTGTTTCCTCAAACTTATCCAACACTTTATTTGATTCTAGAACATTGCATTCATTTATATCCTCTCAGTTTTCCAAGAAAATTAGATATTTCCAATTTGATTTAAGAAAGGAGTTGTCAGTCAAAACTCCCATGAGGAGTATCATTTCAACAAAGGCATGTCGACTAGTCCCCCTCCAAGCACCAAAATGTACTTTAGTTGCTAGCATTTTCCTCATACCCATGAATGAATTTGATATAATTCTTAGTATGTATTGGCTATCAAATTATGATTCAAGGATCTATTGCAAGAAAAAGGAAGTTACAATTTTTGAAAATGGTGTAGAATCCCTTGTCTTTAGGGTAGAAACTTCACCACCTGATTCTTATCTAGAACCACCCCCAGTATCTATATTGAATGCAATATTTGGAGAGGAAGATAAATCAATATCTATGGGAGAGGAAAGAAATATTCAAATTGAAGATGTACAAATAGTTAAATAGTACATTGAAGTATTTCTAGAGGATTTACCTGGACATCCTCAAGAGTGGGAAGTTGAGTTATCTATTGATTTAATTCCTGATGCAAGACCAATATCAAAGACTCCCTATAGAATGGACACTATGGAATTAGTAGAGCTAAAGAAACAACTAGAGTATTTGAGTGAAAAATGATTTATTCAACCTAGTGTTTCTCCATGGGGAGCACCTATTCTCTTTGTCAAGAAGAAATATGGATCCATGAGGCTTTGCATTGATTACAGGGAAATCAATGCTATCAAAATAAAGAATAAGTATCCTCTAACGTAGATTGATGATTTATTTGACCAACTTTATGGAGCTCAATACTTTTCAAAAATTTACCTTTGATCTGGATATCATCAACTGCGTGTAAGGAAGAAAGATATTTCGAAGACATCATTTCGAACCATGTATGGGCATTATGAGTTTACAGTGATGCCTTTTGGACTAACAAATGCACCCTCTGTTTTCATGGATTCAATGAATAGAGTTTTCAAGGAATATCTTGATAACTTTTTTGTGGTATTCATTGATGATATCCTAGTATACTCAAAAATATATGAAGACCATGAGGATCATTTACGAACTATTATTAAAACTCTTAGAAGAAATCAATTATATGGGAAGTTTAGAAAGTGCGAATTCTGGCTTCAGTCAGTTCCTTTTCAAGGCCATATTTTCTCAAGGATGGAATCCTAGTTGATCCTGCAAAGACAAAGGCAATCCAAGAATGGACCACACTAACAAACATAACTGAGGTACACAGTTTTATTGTCTTTGCAGGTTATTATCAGCATTTCGTGCAGAATTTTCCCCGACTGGATAACCTGCTAACGAAGCTCACACGTAAAGGGATTAAATTTGTTTGGACAAAATATTGTGAAGAATTTTTCGAAGAATTGAATAGAATATTAGTCAATGCTCATATATTAACTCTACCATTGGGGAATGATAGGTTTGTTATTTATAGTGATTCTTCAAAGAAAATACTTGGTTGAACCCTTATTCAAAATGATAAGGTTATTTATTATGCATCACGATAGCTATAAGATCATGAGAAAAACTATCCTACTCATGATTTTGAGTTAGCTTCTGTAATATTTTCTTTGAAGATATGGAGACATTATCTCTATGGTGAAAAATGTGAGATTAATACTGATCACAAGAGTTTGAAGTATTTTTTCTCACAGAAAGAACTCAACATGAGGCAAAGGAGATGGCTTATACTACTCAAGGATTATTATTGCACGATACACTACCACCTAGGGAAGGAAAATAAGGTGGAAAATGATTTGAGTAGAAAGGGTCATGGAGTTTTGAACAAGATGAGATTTGAAAGAGATCTTATTTTCACGGATCTAGTAAATATGGATATGGGAATAACCATGGAAGATGAAAAATCAATGCTTTTTCCAGTGGTTTCCAAACCATATTTACTAGAAAGGATAAAAATTTCTCAAGATGATGATGAGGAGTTTCAAAAGAAGATTAAAGCTGTGAATGATGGGAGATTGAGTGACTTCATATATGAAGATGGAATTTTGAAATTTGCAAAGAGACTTTGTGTTCCCAATATACCTGATCTAAAAAGGGAATTGTTGGATGATGCTCATAGTTATAATTTCTATATACACCCTGGTAGAACTAATATGTATAGAGATTTGATGGAACATTTTTGGTGGGACAACATGAAGAGGGAGATTGCTGATTTTGTGTCAAGATGTGTGGTTTGTCAACAAGTTAAAGCTGGAAGGCAATGTCTTGGGGGAGTATTGCAACCTATTCCCATACTTGAGTGAAAATGGGATAATATCACGATGGATTTTATCATGGGACTACCGAAGACTCCTAGAAGGAATGATGAAATATGGGTCATTGTTGATCATCTTACCAAGTCAGCAAATTTTATTGCTATAAGAGAAGATATACCACTTGAACATCTAGAAAGACTATATCTTAATGAAGTTGTGAGACTTCATGGAGTACCCCTATTGATTGTTTCTGATCGTGATCCACGTTTTACATCAAGATTCTTGAAATGCCTTCAGAAGGCCCTAGATACTGATCTTCGTTTGAGCACTGCCTACGACCCACAAACTGATGGATAATCATAATAGACTATTCAAACATTGGAAGAAATGTTGAGGTCTTGTTCACTTGATTTTCAAGGCATGTGGGATCAGTATTTACCTCTCATGGAATTTTCCTACAACAATAGCTTCCATTCAAGTATTTAGATGGCACCATATGAATCATTATATGGGTGGAGATTCCGTGCACCAACTTGCTGGGATGAAGTTTGTGAAAGAAAACTCGTGGGACCAGAACTTGTTGAAGAAACAACAGAAAAGGTGAAGATTATCCAGAACCATATCAAAATAGCTCAAAGTAGGCAAAAGATCTATTCAGATAACAAAAGGAAGGATTTGGAGTTTCAAGAAGGTGATCACGTTTTCTTAAAGGTATCTCCATGGAAGGGTATTATACAATTCAGTAAGAAAGGAAAGTTATGTCCCAGGTACATCTGAACTTGTGAAATTATGAACCGAATTGGATTCGTATCTTACCATTTGGCAATTCCGCCAAGTCTCTCCAAGGTTCAAAATGTGTTCCACTTGTCAATGTTAAGAAAATACATGCCAGACCCAACACATGTACTCACTTAGGAAGAAGTAGAACTTGATCCAGATCTATCTTATTGTGAAGAGCCTATCAAGATTCTTGATACTAGAGAACAAGTATTGAGAAATCAGATGAATCTTCTGGTAAAGGATCTATGGAGGAACCATAAGATGGAGTAAGTAACATGGGATCCTGAGGAGGTTATGTTAAAGACATACCCAAATCTTTTTAAGTAATATTTTGTAAATTTAGAGGATGAAATTTTCCGAAGGAGGGAATAATGTAGTACCCCAAACATTTTATGTTATGTCTCTCTATTCATCACTGTTTTCCTTTGAAACAACACTAGATTATTTAGTATATAGTTAAAACCTATCCATTGAACATAAACTTCTCACTTCTATGTTTATAATTTCAAAAAATGGTCATCTAGAGTTGTGTTCAGTAAGTCATTTGGAGTCTGACAGAACAAACTTGATTTTTGGTGAATAGTAACATACCATATGAATAGTAACATACCCTTATGAATAGTAAATAATAATAATATTTTATTTTCTTAATTCAATAAGATAATGAGATCTTAATTAGTTTTTCAATGAGAAATAAAACTAGTTGCACTTTAAGATTGTTATTTTTAAAATTAACTATGACCTTATTTAAAAAATAAATTAATAGTATTTAGAAAATTATTTTTGAAAAATAGGTTTCACTTTTGAAATCTACACGTCGATAGATTGTTTGGGTGAATTTTGGGAATTTTTTTGAAACAATTGGTTTTTCAGTGAATAGTAAAAAATACAGTTTTTAGTTTCGGTGTGTTTATGACATCATTAATGATGTCTCAAATCTGGTAGACTTGTGTATAGTGAAATAAGACTTTAGGTGTCCCAAGTGTCTTAAACCATGATAAAATACCATGGGCAAGCCCATGGTTTTGCAAATACCACCCAGGAGGTGTCCCTTGGAAATTATTAAAATAATCCCTCACTTTTCCAATAAATACAAACTCTTCCCTTCATTGAATTCATTACCAATTCTCCCTCAACTAATTTCTGGCTTCTTTACCTTCATATTAGTCCTCCAAAGGTTTTCTCAAGCCCCCAAGGTCCCAACCTTCAAGTTCTAAGGGTTATTCTACATGGTAAGAAAATTCTCAATTTCTTTCTTTTTTCCTTTCAAGTTCTCTTTTATGTGGTATATTTTTCAAGTTTCCATACCATGTTCTTATTTTTCTTCTTATTCATGATATAATATATATTATGATTAATTTCTGGATAGGTGACCCTTGTCCCCTCTCTTTTTAATATTTTCTAAAACCATGTTGCGTAGCTGTTAGGCTGCTGAATTTTTTTAAGCGATTTCAAAATTATTCTTTTATTTTGAGTTCTTTATTTATTCTTTCTTAATCTTTTCTTACCCAAGAGGAATGAAATATCCTGAATCTTGTATATTCTAGATGTTCTCATATTCATGAGAAATTCATCATCAATCTGTTTCTTTTCCCCACTTGTTCAAGGAATTAAAAACATTGTCTGTGATGTGTCGAGTTACTGACATCGTGGATGATGTGATTTCAATTTGCAATAATTATTTCAAGTCTGGTCATGAAACCATTTATATGTTTGAACCAGGTTATAATATATGTGTTATGACTCACCCATGGTTCTGGAATTCTTTTGTACTCATGGTTCTAATTTATAAGACACAATAAGGTTGTTATTATCAAAGAAGCATTAAAACGATCTAAACGAACATCATTAATGTTTTAACTAATGAATCATCATCATGGTATATAAACCAAAATAATTATAAGATCATTTATATCTCCATAATTTCATTAATAATATGTGTTAACAATTCTGGATGTTTACCCATGTTTCAAATGAACTTCCATTCATGGAAACAAGTAAACGAACCATGAAAACCAAGTAAGAAAATGCTTCCAAAACAATAAGATTTAATCTCTTAAACCCATAAAAGAGGCCATTAATGAACTTAATAAGGTTATATCATATCAATTAAATGTTTATTAGGTTCTGTAATTATTAATTAATTAATCTAAATTTGATTATTCAGGTCATTAAGAACAATCAAGAACACACTAGAGCAAAAGGTAAGGGGTTTCTCATCTCACTTTCATTTCTGTGAGATTTCCATTTTTCACCAATTATTCCTTATAATTGGTATATGTGTTCTTAAATTTGATATATAATAACATTATTCTATTTATATTCATGTTATTCAATGATTCACTTAATGGTTATTAAGTTCTGGTCATATGGTTCGACCGATTACATTGTGGTAAGGGACTTTGTCTCAACTGCCGTTTTCATTGTGACTATCTTTGTATTGTGCACCTAATAATCTTTATGTGGTGTAATTACTGCCCATATGATATCAATTTTAATTTGAAATTATATTTATATTAAATATCCATAATCTAATGTCATGGATATGTTTTTTGTCTAAATTGTATACCATTTTACATATGGTGTTTATTTGGAAAGTTATTTTATTTATGGAAATATTGATGAATCCGTATACTCTACTCTATACGGATATTGAAAGGGCTTATTTCTCTTGTATTGAATCAATTTATAAATAATTATTCGGACATAAACTGGAAGGTGGGGCCTGCTACAACCCCTCGATGAATCGGTAGGTCTCATGAGACAAAATAGTTTGGCGATAGACCCTTCAAGTTTGTTTCCAAAAATCAGATGGATTTCTACCCACAGAACTAAACTGTTTCAACGGTATTATGGTTTCATGTTCCAGATACATGACTTCCAATTAATAATCATTATATTTATTCATCATCAGTTATTATTATTATCCATGAGGTTTTCACTATGACAAAATCTATGGATGCAGTTTTATTTTCAATTTATTAATGGCATTAGTTATTCATCTATTCACTATTCCATTTTGATTATGACAGATTGATTGTGATTCACTTATTATTGTACTCATTCTTCTGCTATTTGTAACCCTTACTGACCATTTGAGCTCACCCCTTTCATTATTTACTTTTGACAGGTGACAAAGAGGAGATAATTTATTGAGCTTTTGTGGATGCCGTTTTTAGTTTTCATTATGTATTGTATCTTGGAACCTTTTTCAATGTAATTTGTGTTACATATATGTATCTAGTTTCTTCAAGAATACTAAACTGATCATTACTTTGGGATTTTCATTCCTTCTAACCATGCCAATATTACAAGTAATGCACTGTATCCTGCCTAGAGGGGTCGGGGTGTTACACTTACTATGCACCTAATTTCGCAATCACGATGGATATACTTTGGATAATTCAAATTTTCTTTACCAACCATTATGAAGGATTTGAATAATAGTGATAATGAATGACCTAGGTTAATCCTTAGACCAAATAAGGATCTATGTGTAAATAAATGGATGAAGTATTTATGAATTGGGGTTGTATTGAAAGACATAGGTAAAAGTATACTTAGTGATTAATCTTATTTCAAGGACGTACATAATATTTTTTTTGGAAATTATATCAATATGGTTTTAGGAAAGGACAACTTTTATATTGGGTGAAAACCCATCAAATCTGGAACTTCCATAGGTCTTAAACCAATGAATGAAGGATGATAAGTGTTTAATTACAACCATTTACCTATGAAATGTCTTCTTAAATATGTCATTGTTTTTAGTTAAAAAATTTGATGAATAAATATTAACGATGAACCAGTAGTGTAAATTTTTTATTTAGAGATTAATTTATTTTCCCTATTGTATTTAGATAATAGTTAGATACAAATATGAGTAATTTTCAGATTTTTTGGCCCATATGATCCATTAGATGTCTATTTTAGTTCTTTATGGATGAAAGTTAATGTTTGGATACCCATTTCTAGAAGTAGGGTGTGAATTATATTTTTTCAAAAGCATAACCATACGATGGAATTTTTTCAAATTAAATTAAAATTTATCATGTAAGTAAATTTACTTATATTATTAGGTATTAAATGAATATGTCAACGTGATGAAAACAATATTTAAAGAATCATAATACCTAAATTTTCATTAAACTGATGGTCTTCGAAATTATCATAGATTTGTGGATTCAAGGCCTTCAACATTACATTGATCATTGAATTGTTTTTAAATGATGAAATTAATTAGTAACTATAAATATTTATGTTTTTACTTTATATATATATATATACATATCTTCACTTTAAAATCATTTTCTCCCACTTAGATACCTAGTTATATGTTAGTCAATGTGACCTTTGTACTTCCCAATCTATCATTTCTATAAAAATGTTTTACAAATACTTCTAACAATGTAGGATTTAAAACATAAGAAATATAAAAAAGAATATATCACCAAGATCGAGTTTAACTTAAGAGGATGCAATTTAATTAAGGTGGGAGAATGTAACACCCCAAAATTCTAAAGTAATATCATTGTATCCTATAGTGTGTATGACACACAACATCAATAATAGAAGGGAATATAATATCCGATGAAATTACAATATAATTACTATTTTCAATAAATTAAAACTATAATATATCTTGAAATACATGAAAACACTAAGTTAGATTTCCTGAAAAGAAAGAATGACCTTGTTGAATAGCTTTTGTTATAAGCAAGACTGAGTTTTACTGAAAAATAATATATTATTAAAATTTTATTATAATAAGATATAAACTAGATATTATGAATAGTATTAACTAAATTTTGAAAATATATGGTTTAAAAAATATAAACCTAATTCATTGGTTACAAATTAATTAGAAATTAATATAATAACTAATTGAAAATAAAGGGAATATTTCATAGAAAGATATTTTTATGCCCACAATACTGTTTTAACCTAATAAAATAAACCAATTAAAAATAGTGATTGATACTAATAATATATATATTATTCAATAAAATATTTTTGATATTCATCCAATTAATTTTATATATATAAGAAGAGAACAAACCAAATATTTCACATAAAAAACCTATATTTTTAATAATGCACTTTTACCACCTTTTAATGGAGAGACTATTTTAAATCCAATTTTTTTCACATTAAAAATAGTATATGTAAAAATAAACTTCATATTTGAAATCAGAACATATAAATTAGTTTGGGAGACTTTTTTGGTATTTTTATGTGAAGATTCATTTTTTGATGAATAGTGAAAATACTGATTTTTAACTCAAACTGATTTTTTTTGTTTAATTTATTTATATAGTTAAATTATATCTTATATCAGTTTTAAAGCTTAATTAAATAATTTTTATATCATAAAATATAATTTAGGTCATTATAATTAATTTCACTTTGAAATTGGATATAAATTCATCTCTAACTTTTGAACCTTTTTACATTAAAAACCTGCATTATCATTACATATACGGGATTGCATTTAAATTAATTTATGACACATATATGATTAGAATGTGGAAAAAGTGGATTAAATATTTTGAATCATAATAATTTATATTTTATAATAAGGTAATATTATTTTTTGACCAAATATACTATTGAAGTTAATTAAAACTAATTATAAAAATTAAGGGGAAATTAAGCTTAACAAGGGACTTGACCTTAAACTTAAGGGCCAAAATCACTTATAAACGTTTAAAAAAGTAATTTTATAGACATATTTAGACCCTATACAAAATTTAAATTCTTTTAAAAATTATTGTATCCACTTTTCATAAGGAAAACGTGGGTGGAATTCTATTCCCAAAAATTAACAAGAGTAGCACTCCTCCTCCAATATAAAAATGACTCATCTCCTACCACTTTCTCAAACATATAAAGTTACATTGGATCGAACAAGATATAACAAGATAACTCATAAACATAAATCCCCTCAACCTAGAAGCCTCACCTTGTGAATAAATGAATCCATGGAATCTATTCGGTACAAACTAAAAGAAGTTTCCCAAAATTAGAGGTAACATCCTTCCTTAAAATCTTCAGTTTATTTATTTCAACGCAATTCTAATTATTATGATTACAAGATTATATAACAAAAAAAGATTTATAAATATACTTATATGTTGTTATTTTTATAGTGTGACCTACACTTACTCACTCTGTAACGTCCCGGTTCTAGAAGCCACCCAGAGGCACCCCGTACCCGGTTAGTCACATGGCCTCAAGCACATTTCCCCGAATGCCATAGGTTGCCGACTAGCAGCGAGGGACTTGGGTGTGATAGTGGGGAAAATATTCCCTCATTGGTAGAGTAACACAGTAGAATGAAAACAAAGACAATAGCGGAAGCAGTAATAATTCATAAAAAAGTAAACAACGAAAGACTGGAATAGTAAACTGGAGTACACACATATATATAAATGATGCATGATACATATATCTAGGAAAATAGCCAAACAAATCACAATGATGGAACACAATAGTATTAAACCAAGTGCAAAAGAAGAAAAAAATCAGATCCACAACATCACAAGCTATAGCTTGGTCCCATGCTCTCCTGCTCCATAGAAAATCAAGTACCTAAAGTAGAAGGGCACTTGCCCTTGTCTATACCTGCAATAATATGATCTGTTTGGGCCCAAAAGAATGGCCCAAATATGGTGTGAGACTAAATAATAGTAGGAAACCACCATGAGATCTATGCCTAATAGTCAGTGAATATATGGCAGGTAAAAGTACAGAAAGTAGTAATCAGGAAAGTACTTAACAGTAGACAATCCACAGTTTCAATATCAACCAATAACTAGTCATGAAGATAAACACAAACAGTTAACCCTCTAGGAAGTACGCACAGACTATCCTCTCTTGTCCTACCTAGTAACACGAGAATATAGCTAAACACAAAGGTAACCCTCTGGGAAGTACTCATAGCCCATCCTCTCTGGTCCTACCTAACAAGTACAAGCAACCCTCTGGGAAGTACACTCAGTATAACCCCTCTAATTCAGCTTCAGTATAGACTCTCTGAGAAAGTACTCATCTTCAATTCCTCCTATAGTATCATATCGGCAACTAAAGGCTCTCTAGAGAAGAACTTACGTCACATTCCCTCTGTGGCCCGCTTTGAGGAACTACAAAAACTCCAAGGAAGCACTCAAAGTCAATTACCCATGTGGTCTCACATCATAAGAAGAAAAGACACTCTGGAAAAGCCCTTGCATCCATTCTCCCTTTGGTCTATACATCAGGTTCACACATCCCTATATAAGTCAAGCAAGTCAAGCAGCACGTATTGGCCAAATTAAACCTTAAGAACTACTTGGATAGCCGTCTACAACATATTAGCATATCAGAACAACAATCACACCCTACTTCAAACTAGGCATGGAAAGTAAACAACATCCTAACAGGCAACTAGACCCAATGGTAAAAATAGAAAAAATTGAATGGGGAAACACTTCTAAAGCATATAAATTAACCCTATTCACATTAAATAACCTCTACCTAAGAATCCAAGCAAAGCAGGCAAACAATAGGGATAAAACGGTAAACACACAATACTCTGTTCATGGGTATTGGGAATATTTGCACATAAAACCCAGAGACTTTCATCATAAAGACACAAACCACCTACCTCGGTGTTAGGAGATCGATATACTTTGGCATCATCCCTTGAATCGACCTAGAACGTGGTAGATCTAAAAAAATTCCTAAAACATTCAACCCATGATATCTCATGAGAGTGGAGAAATCAGAATATGGTGCTCCAGGAGAAAAGAGAACTCACCGATGTGATTATAATGCAATATATGATGTTTGATTTGGAGGAAGGATGCATGGTCGGGGGCTTGAAGGAAGATCATGGTCGTACAGGAGGTCTCGGCCGAATGAGACCTAGAAGGATACATTCTTGGCGATTAGACGCGACCCTGATGCGTTTAATGGAAAAAAAGAAAGTACATGATGTGTAATTTTTAAGTACATGACGTGTACTCATCGTTTAGGTACACTTCTTTAGGCGGACTCCAAGTCACCCCCACATGGCTGTGTGTGTGGCCATTACACGACTAGCACATGGCCTCCTATGGTTACATAGTACACAATGTGTACTCATAAAGTACACAACGTGTACTTTAGGAATTTCCAGAATTTCATCTTTTTCTCAAAAAACAACCAGAAAAAGAAAAAAATACTTGAAAAGAAGATCTGGGTTCTTACACACACTTTCATCTAACGGGTAACGAGCTTACCATTTATATGTACGATTAATTACCGCCTTGCAAAATGATGTTGTTTATTCTTCCTTTACTACCTATCATGGTGTTAATTATGATGAAAAAATTATTTATATATGATATATATTATTTATTTATTCTTATGTAATTATTTAATATCACATAACATTGTACTTTCTATTTTGTTTAAATATGATAACATCATTTGAAGAAGTGTAGACTACCGCCCCTCAAAGAGATGTGATTCATTCACACTATACATGAAATGTATAAAAGATGTATTTAATAAAACTATGTAACATATATAAAATTTATATGATACTGTAATTATAATATACACACACACATATATATATATAATTTTTTTACATTAATTTAATATGAAAAAGAAATGAAAGTAGCGTTCATGCGTACGTACAACCTACAGTGTCTATGAGCGGTGTATTTCATTTCTTATCTCCAAATAATTTAGAATATATTAAATACATATATAATTAATATATATGTAAATTATTTCAATTTTTTACATTCTAAGGATTATTAATACATGATCTATTTAATAATAACCATAAGTAACATGTCAAAACTTAATAATAAACTATGCAATTAACAAAAAAAATAGTTAAAATAATGAAAAATTAACAATAAATGAGTAATATTATATTATGAGAAGTTAATTTATGATATTATAAATATTATCATGCTTTTGGTATATTTTAGTGACATGTTTAATCCCCTTATATAGGAGGTTAAAGTGATTTCACCCAAAAAAACATAAGGAAATGGAGTTTCATCTCACTTTTTACATCTGTATGATAATGTTCATGTTCACCACTTACTCATTTTGTGTAGTGTATATAATGACCAATTTGATATATTATATCCTGAATTATTTTATATTAATGGTATTTTAAGTCTCAGTTTGAATAATTTCTTCTATGGGTCTTTGAATAAAAAGTTACCAAGTGGTATATATTTTCATAACCCAATTCATTTTCATTAGTTTATATAACGCCCTCATTTTTTAATATTAAATGGTTATATTTATAGTGAATTAATTAATATATTGATTTATTTACACTACCCTTATCTGGATTTACAATTGATACACATACTGAAATTATTGGTTGAGTGTCACTTTAGTGTTATGGTCTTTTCAAGGTTTTAATTCACTATATAATTTTGTTCAGGATTATTTACACTTGAATTTTCATTAGAGAAAATTATTTTATAATTATCTAATAAACCCTTTGATTTTAATATCGTATGAATATTCATGACCCTTATCAAGTAATAATACCATTTTATCATTTCTCTATAATTAAAATGTTTTAGAAAATGTTTTTAAGAAAAACTGACTTTAATTCTCTCCATAGTCGAAGAACCTGTTTTATTCTTAAAACCATGTTTTATTGAAATATTTTTTTAAAAAAATCAACCATTTTAAAATTATTTAGTAAGAAAATTTTTACCTTTTTGTCTTTTACCAATGTTTTCAATGGAATATTGTTGTCTTTTTCTGAATAAGGAATTTCAAGCCTTTTACCATATTAAAAGAATGTTTTTTTACCTTGTACGACATTTATAGATTTACCCACCATAATTTCTTAAAAGATTCATCTTCAGGTTATAATGATTTATATTTAAATAAAATATTTTTAAAAATTGATTTTCAAATAAAATTATTTTCAATGTGTTTATCTAAATGAAAAGGATATTTTACTCCAATTTTTATCAAAAATATTATTTATTTCTATTCATCAATGATAGATACCCTTTAATTTTAGTCCACTTGGGATAAATTGTATTGGTAACATCCCTATTATTCCTCTAGATACTTTTTTGATTTATTTTTATGGTGCTAGTATTGAAACTCTCTTCCTTGATTTCTTTTAGTCCCCTTGAAACATTCAATTTCCTATGAACATTGAAAATTTAGTTTCCCCTAATTATCCATATCATCTTTCACGGATATGTTTATTTCATAAACCTCATATAATTTTTATATATTATTTTTACTTTGACATGTTATATCACGAATCTATGTATTCCCATGATTTTAAAAGTTTCATTTACAATTATTCCTTCATGAGAATTATGATTTAAATGTTTGAAATTGGTATGGGACACTTAGGAATGTTTAAAGATTATTTTACTCAAGAACACTTTTATTGGGCATTCAATGGTATTTCCATTCATCAACACCAACAACCCTTGTTCTTAATTATCCTTATCTAGGGAATTATTGATAAATATGTATATTCAATTCAATAAGTATATTTGATCAGGAATATTATTATTTTTGATTATTATATATGAGGATTTCTCTATAATGGTACAACATAGGTGGGGATTGAGTATATATATCCCCTTGATGCATCGGTAGTCTCATGAGACGAATTAGTTGTGAAAATTAGACGGGTTTATACTCAATCTGTTAATCACTCATGTTAAATGTCTTGAAGCTAATGGTTCCATGTACTTATGAAATATAGATTCCAATAATTGAGCATTTCCTTCATTTAATTTTAGTTATTATTCATCTGTGAGATTTTTCATCGACATATATATAAATAAAATTAATTTTAGTTCATTTATTAAATTAAATGTGTTTTAGTTTCTTACCATTATATATTGATTTCTCATAATCAATTTATTTTAATATAATTTATTTTCTAGTTATGACCTTTCCATATTTTTTATGAACTTCCTTCTCAGCTTACTGATTACATGGTATGTGTCTGTAGTTATTTATCATTCCATAATTATTATTCTCATTTATTCACTATTTATTCCTCTTTACTTTACCCTTTATTAGAATTTATGATCACCCTTATTTTTTCCTTTCACCATGATTCCAAGAAGTGTACGATAAAATATATGTAAGGATATACTAAATGGTATAAATTTTTCCTCAAAATATAAATATTTATGTTGTTATTAGTATATTAATGTTTAATATAAGACAAAGGTATTTATATGGTATAACAAGACTACTAAATTCTTCCACACTTTGGGATTTGACTCCTTTTAATCATGTCAATGTAATGGTAGTACATATTGGCTCTAGGATCTCTAGGTTTGGGTCTCTATAGTAGGTATTAAATGAAGTTTAGTAGCAACCTTGGGAACTTGATTTAGGAAAACCCAGATTATAAAACATATCCCTAAGGTAGAATTTGAGTATATTAATATAAGAACATCCTAATGTTTTAGTTATATTGATATTATGTGGGTATTTATAGACATAAAACTATGTATGGATACTACATATGAGCATGGTTCTGGAATAGATGTATCTAGGAGTAACAACTCGGATAAGGCGTGTTAGGCCTAACATGGCATAACATGTTATAGGAAAATGGGCCATACTACGCACCTAGCTTGAGACTCCTGAGAGATAAGCTTAGAATAATTCACATTTTCTCTAGAAACAATTACAAAGGATTTGAATAGATTGTGAAAATGAATGAGCTAGGTTAAAACTTAGACTAAGGAAGGACCTATGAGGAAATACATTGTTGACAAATTTATGTATTGGGGTTGTATTTAAAACCTTAGATAAAAGGCTACTTAGTGATTAATCTTGTTTCATATATGTTTATCATATTTATTTTTGAAATTATATCAATATAGTTTTAGAAAAGGAAAACCTATATGTTGGGTTAAAAACCATCAAATCTAGAAATACCATAGGTCTGGAACCCATGACCGAAGAACGATAAGGGTTTAATTCTAACCACAGACCAACACAATGTCCTTGTTAACATGTCACTATTTTTAGTTAAAAAAATTTATGAATAAATATTAATGATTATCCAATAGTGTAAATTTTTATGTTTATAGATTATTTTCCTAACCATATTGGATTTTGAGAATATTTAGAGAAAAAAGTGAATACTTTTCACTATTTTAAGGGCCATACAATTCATTAAATGATTATTTTAGTGCTTCTCCCATTTATTGATGTAAGGGATGAATTATAATTTTATCAAGGCATAACCAAAAGATAGAATTTTTCATATGAAATAAAAATGTATCATGTAAGTAAATTTCCATATATTCTAAGGTAGTAGACGAATATCTCAACATGATGAAAGGGATCTTAATTTTTTTTCATAATACCTATTTTTTTAAACTCATGGTCTTCTAAATCATAAAAAAATTATGTCTTTGAGGCCCTCAATGTTATATTGATCATTCACTTGTTTGTGATTGATGAAGTCAATAAATCCCTATAAAAATTTATACCTTTTCTCTATATACATATCTCTACTTTCCACTAATGTTCTCCTATATATAGACTTAGTTACAAGTTAGCCCCTGTGACTTTTTTAATTCCTATTATATATTTTTTATATAATACTTTCTAAACCCTTCTCATGATGTAAGATTTAAAACATAGGAAATATCAAACAATGTATCACCAAGATCTAGTTTAACTAGGGAGGATGCAATTTAATTAATATGGGGAGAATGTAACAACCTAAAATTATAATGTAAATAGATTATATTAAAAAATATGTAATATTATGTTGTTGAATATGTGTCATAGTTGTTTTCTTTTATTTTCTTACTAACTACTATATAGAGGTAATTAGAGTAAAACCCATAGGGAAGGAAGTAATGAGATTGAGTGACCAATTATTTCACAACTAAACCCCACCGTTGAAAAATAGTGGGTTGGTTTTCTTTTAAACTTTTCTATTTTTTTTTATATTTTTTTAATATTGAATAAGAATAAATACTTTTTTTAAAATAAATAAGTTTGAAAAAGATATATAATGAAAAAATAGGGAAAAAATAAATGAAATACAGGAACAAAGATTGAATTGAAACAAATCAAGGAATAAGGTCAGGAAATTTTAACATGATTATTTTAAAAACAATACTTCTTCATAGAAACTATACTATAATAAACCTTGGGAAAATATTAGTTTAATATCCCTCTCTAGAAGATTTAAAACTCCAAAAAATGAAATCTTAGAGTTCGCCACTCCAAGAATTCATCAAACTATAATAGAAATTGAAAGAAATTAATGGAAGAGAAATCATTATAACATTATATAGTGTTGAATTTATATCTTAATGAAAGAAATTCAAGATCAATCTCACTGATTTATCTTTAAATTTTTATGTTTAAAACAAAAGGTGAAAAAAAATTTAATGGGTTCGAAATTGATCTCGTCAATCAATTTTGAATTCATTGTAAAATATTATATTATGAAATAAATGGATTAACCAAAAGAATTCTAACCTCTCAAGCAAAAGAAGTTTTGTAAAAATTCATATTCAATTAACAAGAAATGGATAAAATTACAATATAATTAAATAAAAAAAAGGAGATAGAGATCTCCCCAAAGGTTAACTACAATCGGTGTCATTGAAGCTTTGTTCTATAGGTCTTTGTCTCAAAAAATCTCCTATATGTACTGCTAATATTCTGCTCCTGCTACTCCTCAGGTCTCTAAGAAGTTGTTCTCCCAGGTCTCCCACTCCCTATGGATGAAGTGTGATAGTAATGTTTCATCGAATGAATAGAATGTGTCAACTGAATGATTCTGGAAATTTAAAATCTTCTGTCATTTCCTGTTTGTCCCAAACTGCGCACACCAACTTTGGTAGGTCCTCTTTTTTTTCACCACCTATGTGTTTTTCATTCTTGTAATGCATAAAACTTAAAAATAACCCCCTATAACAATCTCCACTCCTCTTTCACTTCATGAACCTGGATGCCAATTAAAATCTGGTGTGAACCTGTGTAGTTAAAATATGGAATAATTAACAAATAATTTGATGTTATTATAAAGTTTTATCTTTTAAAAATAACTAATTATTTATTTAGACAATTTTATTACAATGTTATATTAATAAAATTATTATTTTATTTTATTTATATTAATAATTAATTGTTATTATAATTAATTTATTATTTATATTAATTTTTTTATTTTATGTTATTTAAATTTTTTATAATTTATTAGTATTAAATAAATTGCTTACTTAGGATTTTCAATGATAAATTTTATAACTTTGTATAAGATTATTATTAATATTTCTATTTAAAGATTAAAAATTATTATTTTATTAGTTAGTTATTTCAAAAAATATTGTTATTTTTGTTATTGTAATTACTTTATATAAAAGGATAAATTAATATTATAATTTTTATATTTATGTTAACTTATTAAATTTATTAATTTATATTTATTAATTCAATTAAATTATTTTATTTAGACAATTAATTTTATTTTTTTAATTTATAATGATGATTATGATTATAGTTTTATAATTTATTAAATATTATATTATATTTTATATTTTATTTAAATGTTTTTTAGTTTTTTTCTTTTTTTCTTTCTTTCTATACTCCTTGGTTAACAACACCATTGTGGGGGGGGGGGGGGGTCTTCGGCTTCCTCTTTAAGCTGTACTTCAGTTTCAACTCCTTCTCCTTGTTGTGCTCCTCTATAATGGTGGTAGTATTCTTTCAGTAAGGCGATCCGTGGATGCCAAGCTACTTCTCCATTCTCCTCGATAGAAACACCCTCCCATGGTTGTGAAAGCACATTCATCAATAGTGATGACAATTCAATTCTCCTCCAGATCGATGACTGGTGTTGACCAGTGGCCTCTAATAACGACGATGACACCAATATCTAAAGAAACAATGAGTTCAAAAAGATTTGAATATAGAAATTATGGGATCTGGGTTATGTAGTGTGTTGATTTAGCCGCAAAGGTGTCGGTCGATTCATCATATCCAAATATGGTTCACTGTGATACTGGTTAGAGAGTTTTGGATATATGGTGGAGGTTCCATGGAGGTTCTTTTTAAGGAAAGTCACTTTTGTGTGGAGGTGATTTGATTATCTGACAGTGTGTTGATGTCGGTGATGGTCAGTCACAAAGTGGCTGGTGCAACCGACTGAGAGTCATTGGTGAAATTGCAGGTGGTGAGTGTGAAAAGATTGGTGAGTTGGAATTGCAGTTTCTATGGTGAATAAAATTCTAGCGGTAGCGGTGACAAGAGTAGCGGTGTCTATGTATACACCATTATATGCTAGATGTATGAGGGATAAAGAGGATTTTGGTAGTGGCAGTGACATAGGTAGTGGTTTCTCAATGTGACACCGTTGAGTTAGTAGAATGGTGTGTCTTGAGGGAAGTTGGAAGTGTTGATTCACCAAGTGGTAATAGTGACTCAAGAATTAATACCACTGCCTATGACTCACTAAGTCTCTATTGAACTTACGGTGACTCGATTTTTTATTTTCAAATAAAAAATAAATCAATTAAAAATTATAAAATATTAAAACAATTAGTAGATAAGAAATTAGAATTTAAAATTTTCATTTAATTAATTAAATAAATCAATCATAAATTAAAACAATGAATTAATAAAAATTAAAACTATTATAATTAATAAATTTAAAACTGTGAACAAAAATTAAAAACTATAAAAATGAAAAACATACATAGATTAACAATCAGAGTAGTCAAAAAAATTAGACTGAGTTAAAAAATAGATAAAGGAATTATAAATTGAATTTATTATTGAGATGTAATTAATTAAAAAATCAATTTATTTTAAGAAAAAAAATTAAAAGATTAAATATTAAATTAATGATATATTTAATTAAATGGATATACTTTGATTAATTGATTATTTAATAAAAATAATCAAATTCTAATTATTATGTTATATAGGGTTCAAACTTAAAGAGTAAATATAAATAATCAGAAAAGTAAGTAACAAAAAACTAATAATATTAAAGATTAAAGATATAAAATTAATTATAAAAAATGGTTAAATAAAAAATTTAATTTTAAAAATATAAAAGTGTATCTATTTAACAAAAATTTAAAAATTAATTAATTAAATCATTAAAATTCAAGAAAAAAGACATGGGAAAATTATGTATTTTACGGTCACATAAAATTTCCCACACTTAAGCATTGGTTGTCCTCAATAAATTCTATGATTTATTGCTTTAATGAAGATCAAAAACATGTTTTCAGAAATTAGCTCAAAATGAAGCATGTCAAAATGTTTAAAAACAAAAGACAAGAAATTTTGAAAAAGGATTTTCAAAAGAAATCTTCAAATTAAGTATTTCCCAACTTCAAATACTCAATCATGAACATGAAACCAGAAAATCATCCACTTTTGATGAATTCATGCCTCATTTATAAAACAACCTATTGATTTACTTCAATTTATGCATAAGTTCTAAATCTAAGAGTTATAATAGGTTAAAAATAATAGAATTTATGAATTTTACAAATGGTACCATATACTTTGACTTTGTCCAAGGTTCCAATAGAAAAAAAATAATTTTTTTAAATCAAATTATAGATACAAAATAAATGATTTCATATAAATCAATCAACCTCTTATTCAACTGGTGTTCAAAATAACCCCACATAAATGAACTCATTTTTTCAAAACTAGGAACTTTTTTTTTGATTTTTTCCCAAGAATGTATCATGCGATATACACTATGAATAATTTCTTATTTAATATTGTACGGAGAGATTACAGTGCCTTGTGTCTCAGAGGTTCACTGTGTGTTCCCAAATGCCCATTTTTATCCATTTTCAAAATATTTATTTGAATACCATTTAAATTAGATCACTAATGTTATTAAATTATTTCATAATTAAAAAGTGTGTTCCCTAGGTTGAAGTTAAAGCATCCAATTTCAAAAGTTGTGATCATAACTCCACAAAAATGTTTTCTATATCACTCTCAAGTGTAGTTCCAAACCTGAATATTCATAAAATCAATAACCACATTCATTCAGCAATCATTCAACCCCAAAAATTTCAGATTCAAAGTAACTTTTATCTAATAGTAAGAAGTTATCTTTAGGAAAGAAATAATTTTATTGTATAACAAACCCTATATAAACTCAAACTAAAAAATAATTTTGAAACATTTAACCATTTTTAACAAAAAGTTAAGAGGATGAGAGATTTGATGGGTTTCTATTAACGTACAGAATAACTCAACTTAAGTTGACCCCCTAACCAACACTTAAAAACCATATTTGTCCCAAAAGATGAATTCAAAGGGTGGTGAAGACAACAATTTGACTTTTGAAGCTCATATTTGATATAAAATTCAGAAGATTAATGACATGTACATGGGTCTCACTTAAAATAAAAAGTGTTTTCAATAATAAATATATTAACACATTCAAATTAAATTTAATTAAAGATGATGATTACATTTTTCAGTTAAATCTCAAAACAATAACTTGTTAAACATTGAATACATGCTGAATATGGTGTAGCAAGTTTAGAAATATGATTCAAACAGATGTACAATAGAAAATAAAAAATTTATACTAAACACCCTACTTATGAACAACCATCCATGGGAACCCCCCCACACACAAACACCTAATTCCATACAGTGAAGATTCAAACCCATTAAAACTAAATTTCTAGTAAACAAGCTTATACAAAAATATTTTCTAGCAACAAATCATCATGGCGCACCGCCAATACCACCTTAGTGAGTCACCATTTTGGCAGCTCACCACCAATAGTGGTCAAAATGATTCAAGTGAAATGGTGAGGCATGAATCACCATTATATAGTTAAATAGTAACTTATCTTTTACTTTTTTTTATGAAATAAATGGAAGAGTAGAAAAAATGAATATAGAAGTAAAAAATCCGTTACTTCCTGAATTAATTTTATCCAGATATGTTCCGCTAATGGTACCAAATAATTTGAAGAAAACCCTGCTCCTCTAGTGAAACAAAAATCAACATCCTCTAAACCAAAACCATCAAGACCAAGAACATATATCTAATAGAAACAAAGTTGGAAAGGACAACATCAATAAACACTTTATTCAAAAAAATAAAAAAATAAAAGAAAAAAATATAGAAAGAATGGGTTGAATCCCATGAAGCAGTCTTTAGTTAGACTTTATTTAAATCATAAAAAAAATTATTAAAAGTAATAAAATCATGGGTTTCCTCCCATTCAGTGTTAGTTTTTAACTCCTAAGATAGACTCCAGAAGAGACTAATGAAAATAACTAGGTGGATGTGGTTTCATAAGTAGGATCCACCAAACATGTTTTCTCATCTTTTAAACAGAAAAATGAAATTCAGGGACACCAAAACATAATAAAATAGAAAATAAATTTTCATCAACAAAAAAATTCCCAATGAAACGCCCTTTATCATTTAGGAACTACTCTTGGAAGTCATTAAGTTGAGCTGAAAAATCATCATGCAAAATAACTTTTTTATTTTTTTTATAGAAATTAAGTTTTGTGGGAAAAAAATTTACTCCCTCAAACAGTAACAAGAAGCTTTTATACTTAGGAAAATCTAAGTAACTCTTGGGAGTAGTGTTTTCCAATTTTATATTATGGTAAGATTTGACTAAATTTAAATTTTTACAATGGAAAACAGTATAATGGGTTCTCTTAAGGATACGAAATTATCCTCATTGCTATCTCTCTCAACTTTAAAACTAATAAAACAAAATTAAAGGATTCTAGTGGCTAGGATATGAAGATCAGGTTCGTGAAGACAGTTATTAAGAGAGACAAGTGTATTTTCCAATTTAATAATAAAAAATGGTTCCTCTTCTAAAACACTCTCAGTCCCAAAAATACATTTAACACCCAACTATACTGAGGAAGACTTAGAAAAAAAGGGAAGAGTTCATTTTTTTCCTCCAAAATTTAAGGTTTCAAAATATTATAAATCTATTCAAGAAATTACTCATAAAAAACAATTAATATCAACTAATTCTGAAGAATTAATTTTTATTGAATCAAAAAGTGTGTGTTCCCTCTCTCCATAAAGTTGAAGTTCAAAATTATCACTATCTAAATCAATGAATGTTGACCGTTCCATTACAATTTCTAGGATATAATTGCTCAATTAAAACTCACTGCATTAAAATTCCAAAATTTTAAAATTTTAAAAAAATTATACCTAGCTTCGCCAACATTAATTTCTATATCACTACATAAATATTTAGAAAAAATCATCTTAGGAAGAAGTTTTTGTAATTAAAATTATCATTTTTTTAAAATAAAAATAATAATTATTTTATGTCTTGAAAAATATTGATCGCCCAAAGCCTTCCTTGGAAATGGTTCGAAAAACAAGAATTGTATGTCATTGTATACATGTCAATTTTTTTTCATAATAACTAATGTATATAGGTAAGTAGGGTTGAACCCATAGTAAAGGCAAGAAAGAGATTGAGTGACCATGTTTTTTAATACTAAACCCTATTGTTAAAAAATAGTGTGTGGGTTTTATTTTAAACTTTTCTATTTTTTATAATTTTTTTAAAATCCAGTATGAGAAAAAATATATTTTCTGAAAGAACTACATTTGAACTAGAATTATGAATAAGAAACATGGAAACCAATAAATGAAATACGAGAACAAATATTGAATTGAAAATGATAAAGAAAAAAGATCAAGAAATTATAACATTTCTAGTTTAAAAAGGAAACTTCCTCACATAAATTATAATATAATACACCTTGGAAATAGATCAGTTTAATCTCCCTTTCTATGAGATCAAAGACTCAGAAATATAAAATCTTGTAGTTTTCATCTCTAAGAATTCATCAAAATGTAAAGGAAATTGAATGAAATTAATTGAAAATAACTCGCTTTAACATTCAAAATTTTGATTTAAAATCTTGAAGAATGAAATTCTAGATCAACCTCGCCAAATGATCTTGAAAATTTTAATTTCTAAAGCAAAATGAAATTTTTTTAATGAATCCAAAATTTATCTCACCGATCAATTTTGAATTCATTGTAATATATAATGTGAATAAATAAAAGGATTAACTAGAAATAAATCTAACCTCCCACGAAAAATAATATTAAAAAATCTATATTCATTTAATAAAGAAATGGATACAATTACAATCAAAAGAAATAAGTTCAAAGGGGAAAATATCTCCCTAAAGATCAATTGTAACTAGTGTCATTGAAGCTCTGTTCTATAGGTCATTGTCCTAAGAAATCTTTTTGATGTCCCATTGCTACTCTGCTCCTGCTGGTCCTCAAGTCACTAAGAAATGGTTCCCCCAGGTTTCCCACTTTCGATGGATAATGTGTGAAATGAATGATCTATTGAATGAATGGAATGTGTCAGCTAAATGAATATAGAAATTTAAAATCTTCTATCATTTCCTATTTGTCACCCACTACATACACTAATATAGGTAGATCCTCTTCATTTTCACCATCCACTTGTTGCTCATTCGTACAATTCATGTAACTTAAGCAAAAACCCCAATAATAACCTACACTCCCCTATCACTTCATGAACTTGGATGATAATCCAAATCTGGTGTGATCATGTATAGTTAAAACATAGAATAATATATAATTAATTTGATGTTATTATAAAGTTTTAACTATTATAAATAAATAATTGTTTATTAAGTTAATTTTATTCTATTTTCATATTAATTAAAATTTCCTATTATTTAATTTATATCAATAATTATTATTTTTATTGTTAATTTATTATTTTAATTAATTTTTTTATTTTATATTATTTAATTTTTTTAATATTTATTATTATTAACTAAATTGCTTACTTAGCATTATTAAAGTTAAATTTTATAACTCTTTATAAAATTATTATTATTTTAATATTAAAATTTATTATTTTATTAGTTATTTAATTTATTAAATATTATTATTACTATTATTATAATTAATTTAGATAAAAAGATGCATTATAATTATAATTATTATAATTATGTTAAATTATTATGGTTATTAATTTATATTAATTAATTCAATTAAATTATTTTATTCAGACAATTAGTTTAATTTTTTATATTGAAATTATAATAATTATTATAGTTTTATAATTTATTTAATATTATATTAGTTTTTTTATTTTATTTAAAATTTTGTTTGTTTTTTGTTTTTTTCTCTACTCCCTCGTTAACAATGACATAAGGGGGGTCTTTAGTTTCCTCTCCAAGCTGCGCTTTGGCCGCATATCCTCCTCTCAGCTACGCTTCTCCACGATGATGATAGTATTCTATCAGTAAGACAATCCATGGAGGCTCAGCTACCTCACTGTTCTCCTCAAAGACAACACCCGCCCGCAGTGGTAAAAGCAGCATCATTAGCATCGACAATAGTTCACTTTTCCTCAAGATTAGTGTTGGGTGTTGACCAACAATGTCTAGGAGCGACAATGACAACTATATCTGAAGAAGCGGTGAGTTTTGGAAGCTTTAGATCTGGGAAATTTCGGCTTTGGGTTTTGTAGTGTGTTGATTTGGTAGCATATGCATCTGTGGGTTTAGCATCTCCAAATATGGTTCGCTGTGATACTGGTTGGATGGTTTTGGATTTGTGGAGGAGATGAAGTTGTGGATATGTGCATGGAAAGTCACTATTGTTTTAAGTTTCTTTGATTATCTGATGGTGTGTTGATGTCTGTGATGATGAGTCGCAAGAGGCTGGTGAAACTGCGTGAGAGTAACCAGTGAAATTGTTAGTGGTGAGTGTGAATAGAATGGTGAGTTGGAATTGCAGCTGCAATGGTGATTGAAAATATAGAAGTAGCGGTGACAAGAGTAGAAGTGTTTTAATGATAAATCGTTATGTTCTGGTAGTATGAGGGATAACTGGGATGCTGTTAGTAGCGGTGACATAGGCCGATGTGTCTCAACGAGACACCGTTGAGTTCGTAGAATGGCATGTCGTGAGGGAAGTAGTAAGTGTTGATCTACCTGGCGGTAACGGTGACTCCAGAATGAATACCACTGGCAGTGACACACTGAGTCACTGTTCAACTTGAAGTGACTTAGTTTTTGATATGCAAACTAAAAATAAATAAATTTCCAATCTCAAAATATTAAAATAGTTAATAGATAATAAACTAGAATTTAAAAATATAATTTAGTTAATTATATAAATCAAATATAAATTTATAAAATTAATTAATAAAAAATAAAACTATTAACTAATTAATAAATTTAAAATTGAAAAATAAAATTAAAAACCACTTAAAAAACTGGATTAAATTAAAAAGTGAAGTAGTTAAAAAATTAGATTTTGTTAAAAAAATTAGATAAAGTAATAATAAATTTAATTAATTTTTGAAATTGAATAAGTTAAAAAAATTAATTTATTTTAAGAAAAAAATTATAAGATTAAATATTAAATTAATTATATACATAATTAAATTGAAATACATTGATTAACTGATTATTTAATAAAATGAAACAACCTATAATTATTATGTTATGTAGAGTACAAAATTAAAGAGTAAAAATCAATATCATGAAAAGTAAGTTATATAAAACTAACAATATAAAAGATTAAAAAAATTAATTAGAAAAATTGGTTAAATAAAAGATTTAATTAAAAAATTATAAAAGTGTGATTATTTAAAAAAGAGGAAAATTAATAATTTATATAATTAAAATTTAAGTAAAATGATGTGTAAAAATTAGGAATTTTAAGGCCACATCAGGGTGCATGACACACAACACCAATATTGAAAGGGGATATAATATAATGAGAATTACAATATAATTACTATTTTCAATAAATTAAAAATATCATATAGCTTGAAATCCATGAAAACACTATGTTAGTATTCCCGACAAGAATGGAAGACCTTATTCAACAACTTACATTACACATAAGACCGAAATTTACCGAAAAATAATATATTATTAAACGTTTATTATAATAAGATATAAACTAGCTGTTATAAATAGTATTAAATAACTTATGAAAATATATTTCTTAAAAAAATATAAAATTAATTCATTGGTTCCAAATTAATCATAAATGAATATAAAAACTAATAAAAAATAGGGGGATTATTTCAGAGAAAAATATTTTTATGATCTCAATGATGTTTTACCCTAAGGAAATACACTAATTACAATTAGTGAGTGATACTAATTTAATATATATATATATATATATTATTAAATAAAATATTTTTTTTACCTTAATCCATGTTATTTTATAGGAATTAGATGATAAAAAACCTAATATTTCACATAAAAACCTATATTGTTATTAAGACACTTTTACCACCTTTTAATGCAGAACCTATTTTAAATCCAATTTTTGGCACTTTTAAAATATAATATACGTAAAAATAAACATTATATTTGAAATAATAATATATAAATTATCTTACAGTACATTTTCATTATTTTTCAGAGAAGTTTTATTTTTTTATGAATATTGAAAAATATTGAATACTAACTCAAAACTTCTTTTTTGTCCAATGTATTTATAATGATAAATTATATTTTTTACTAGTTTTAAATGTAAATTAGATAAATTATATATCATTTATTCTAATTTATGTCAATATAATCAATTTCACTTTGAAACTGGATATAAAATCATCTCAAACTTTTGAACCTATTTACATTAAAAACCTATATTATCGTCCTGTTATGGGAAACAAATTAAATTAATTTATGCCACTCATGTGATTTAAATTTGAAAAAAATGGATTCAATATTTTTAATCATAATTATTTATAATTTATAATAAGTTAAAATTATTTTTTTACCAAATATATTAGGGAATGTAATTAAAACTAATTACAACGATTAAGGTGAAATGAAGTTTAAAAAGAGACTAAACTTTAAACATATTGGCCAAAATGGCCTAGAAATTTTTCTAAAAGTCATTAAATGGACACATATAGACCCTATCCACCCTTTTCTCTAATTATGTCTATTATTGGATCAACGTTTCATAAAAAAACATTGGTGTAATTCCCTTTCAAAAAATTTATAAAAGTGACACTCCTCCTCTACTATAAAAAAGAATCCTCTCCTACCACTTCCTCACACATATGAAGAAACTTTGGTTCAAAAAATATCTACCAAGATAGATCCTAAACATCCCTTCCCTAAACCTAGAATCCTATCCTTTGGCAAAAAGGCATCCAAGGAATCCCTTTGGTATAAACTGAAAGAAGTTACCCAAATAAGAGCTAACATCCTTCCTTAAACTCTCCAGTTTATATCGTTCTCCAATATTACAATTATTATTATTCTATGATTATATATAAAAAAGATATTATCCTAAATATATTTATATGTTTTTATGTTAATTTTTTGACCTAAACTTACAAACACTTCCATCTAATGGGTAATGAACTTACCATTTATGTGTACGAAAATCTACTGTCTCACAAAACGATGTTGTTTATTCTTCCCTTACCACCTCTCATAATAGTAATTATGATGGAAACATTGTTTATATGTGATATATATTATATTTTTTATTTATTTTTTATTTTTTAGTTATTTTATAACACATAACTTTATACTTTACATTTGTGTAAATATGATAAAATCATTTGTAGAAGTGTGGAATACCGCCCCATCAAAGCAACGTGATTCATTCACAGTATACATGGAATGTATAAAAGATGGTTTTAATAAACCTATGTAACATATTTGAAATTGATATTATAATTGAATAATAATATATATATATAATTTTTTTTTAAAATTCTTTTAATACAAAAAATAAATGAATGTTGTCTTCACACATACGTACGACCTACTGTCTCCATGAACAATTCCTTTCATTTATTAACTGAAAATACTATAGATTATTATAAATAAAAATGTACTGAATATGTATGTTAATTTAATCAAGTTTTACATTCTTTATATGATTAAAACATGATCTAATTAATAATAATAATAAGTAAAAAGTCAAAACATACCCGAAAAACTATGCAGTTAACTCTCAAAATAGTGAAAATAATAAAAGATAAATAATAAAAAATTAATATGATATTATAATATGTTAATGTATAATATATTAAATATGAGTATGGTTCTGTTATAATTTATTGGCATGTTTAAACCTCTTAAAAAAAGGATAAAGGACTTTCAACCAAAAAGTAAATGCAAAGAAAGAAAGTTTCATCTCACTTTGTACATATGTGAGATAAATTTCATGTTCACCACTTACTCCTTTTGTTTAGTATATATTCTAACCATTTTGATATATTATATCATTAAATATTTTATATTCATGGTATTTTAAGTTTCATAATGAATTATTTCTTCTATGGGTATTTCAAAAAAAAGTTACCAAGTGGTCTAGAATTTCGTTACACAATTCCATTCTCATTGGGTTATATTACCTCCTCGTTGTCAATAATATTATATGATTATATGTATAATGACATAAAATATATATTTATGTATTTACACATCCCATATCTATATGTATTCTTGATACACATAATGAATTAATTTGTTGAGTCTCACTTTAGTGTTATGGTATTTTTATGGTTTTACTTCACAATCTCATTTTTTGGGATTGTTTACACTTGAATTTCAATAAGAGGAAATAATTTGATAATTTTATAATAAACTCTTTAATTTTATTCTTATCTAATAATTCATGAACTTTATTAAGTAATAATACCTTTTTTTCAGTCTTTTGTACTTAAAATGTTTTAGAAAATGTTTTTAAGAAAAAACGACTTCAATTATCTCCATAGTCAGAGAAACTAGTTTCTTCAAAAAACTATATTTTATTAAACTATTTCAAAATAATCTATTTATCCTTTTGGAAATGATTTATTAAGTAATTTTTTACCCTTTTTTCATTTACCAATTTTTTCAAAGTAATATTCTTGTCTCTTTATGAACAAGGCATTTTCAAGCCTTTGACCATGAAAAAAGAATACCCATTTTACCTCATACAACATGTACAGATTTACCTTCCACCATTTATTCAAAGCATAATCTCCTTGTTTTAAAGATTTATTTTAAATAATTTTTTTTAAAAAAATTTACTTTCAAATAAAAGGATTTAAAAAAAAAATCAAATTGAAAAGGTTATTTCTGTCAAAAGTTTTTAAAAAAAGATATTTTATTTCTATTCATCATTGAGAACAACCCTTTAATTTTAATCCAATTGGGATACATTGTATTGTTATAATCCTTATTCTTCATCTAGATGGTTTTTGATTTATTTTTCCAATGATAGTATTGACATTTATTTACTTCATTCCTTTTAGTCCCCTTAAAACATTCAATTTACTTTGATCATCGAAAATTGAATTTACCTTAACTAGTACTCCGCCCATGCAAATACACGGGACTATTCAATTTTCTTTCAAATCATATGGTTTTGTGTCATTCAAAAAAAATTTTATTATCATTTTACGTAATATAATGTTTATAATAAAATGATGATAATGTAGTTAGTAGGCTTCCCGTGATTGAATGAAATGAAGTAAAGACTAATTGTGATGGAGGGGCAGCAAGATTTCTATAAAAAATCAAAGAATAGAGACCTTTTAAAGGTAAGTGGAGGGGCAGCAAGATTTATTTTCCTTGGGTGGAGTCATTTACCCATGCTAACCGACTTTATCAAATAGCCATCAACCACTTTAGTAGACCAGACAACCTAAAATTGAATAAAAAGAATTAGTTGAAGATACAATGAATCTTGATGTAGCATGAGATTTAATATCACAATTCTATAAAAAGTTAAAGATTTATACATAGTAACTATTTATATAATATGTAAATGCATATAGTAGTGCATACCTGATCATTAGTAGGAACCAACTCATAATGAATAAGAAGCATACTGTGATTTTATCATCTCCAACCCACGAAAGAAATTGGTTCCTGATCAGGATTTTTTTTAACCATCAAGTTAGGAAATAAAATACATGCTCTAGTAGATTTTTTTGGGATTCAATGCAATTAAATGTAATTTGGGATCAACTAGGATTTGATGCAGGCTAGAAAAATTAAATAAAAATATAACTCCATATAAAGAGAACCTCGAAAATATATTTTAAAAGAGATGCATTTGAAGGAAGAGGATGAAAAGGGAAAGGAGAACTTTGATAGTAGGTTAAAAAAATTTCAGTAGAGTAAACTGGATACCCAAAAAGCAGTTAAAAATAAACTTATTGATAACTAAATTTAATATAATTCATAATATAATAGAAAATATACATGTTTTAAAAACTTAACTATCAAATATGGTATAACTTGAACCACCAAAGGGAACATCTTTAATTAGATTTGGAACACTTGTCAATCACCAAAGGAAAATAGACATGTATCAACTATACCTTAATTTTAAACTCTGGAACCCTTGTAACCACCATAGAGAAACATACATGTCCATGTTATTTTCAGACATTCCAAATAAAAGAAATTGTCAATCACTCTGAACAGAAATTCTGAATCAATCTGAACATAAATTGTCAATCAGCCATCACCTCTAACAGTGAGTTGTCAATCCGTATGAACAGAAACGAGTTAATGTTATCGTAAAATTATCCAATTCAATTGCATCTAATTCAATTGCATACCTGATCCTAGTAAGGTAATGAAACATGTTATAAAAGTCCATTACAATAATTAGGATACCTAAAAAATAGTAAAAAAATACAGATTGACAAGTCACTGTAATACAGAACAAATTATAATAGAAAACATACCAGTTTAGTGCATTTAATTCATTATGCTCTACACAGATCAGTCACCTGAAACTACATGAAAATATTTATTTCAACATACAACAAATGAATTAATGTGTCACTACCATTAAATCAAATACCATTCATTACATGTATAAAATATTAAAGATAATATGAATAGGAGATGTATTTTCCAAACCTATTTTCTTAAAGTGATTACAAAAACAATAATAGTGGAATCATATTTTAGTGACTGTAACATATTAATAGTGAACAAAACATATCATTCCATCCATGAAAAATTAGTGAACATAACATAGTCACTGTAAACACGTCTACTATGGATTCACTAGATGATAGAAACTGAAGGTAAACAGACTTACCTATAATGAAATCATTCAATGATTTCATACATAAGGCATGATAGAAAGTAGTTAAAACTACCTAAAAACTTTTGTTGAAGATAACAGAAGCACACCCTGGAAACATCTTATGAATAGACATGTCCATGGAAGAGAAGATATATACAGAAATAAAAGTACACTTTCTCTGGTCTGAAAAAAAACATCCATAATCATCATTGCACATATGAAGCACTGGATATAGAAATATGTAAAATGCAATAAATATACAACTAAATGTAGAATAAACATGTTCTATTTTCTGTTATATTTTCCATAATATGTAATATAAATATTTCTTATATTACAAAATCAATATTACAATATTTATATGGTCTTTCAAGTTGAAAATACTATATTGACACCACCTTAACTTATAGGCACTATCTAAAAGGACAGTTGCTCTAATATAAGAATAATATACCTTTTTTCAATTTAATATTATTATGAATTTTATGAATATTAGATATTCAATTTTAGAAATACAATATTAGTAGTCATATGAAGAATATTCATTCTGCATATACTGAATAGGTAAAATGAATTCAAAATACTATTTCTAAATCTAATATGAGAAATATCTATATTATGTATTATGAAAAAGAAAATTAACCCCATGGTATATGATTGACTCAATAAATCCTACCAGAGGACTGAAATCAGAAGGTGACTGAGGCTAAACATGCGGAGGCAGAGCGGGCGGAGGAAGAGTAGGCGGAGGTGGAAGAGTAGGAGACATAGCAGGCTAAGGGTGACTGAGGCGGAGCAGCTAAAGTAGGTATCTTATAAGATTTCAAAATCCTTAAAGATAATTTTGTAGCATAAAAAGTACAACATCTTTGGGACAAAATTTTAGTAACAAAATGATAGATCCATACTTTAACCCAGCTATGACTATTTTAGATAATCTTATAAGATTTTAAAATCATTACTAATCACCTCAATTTAATATCTACACCTCAAGTAATCATCAAAACATAGTAGGTAACATAATCTGAATTCTGCACTTTGTAGAAGTAGAACCACTATCACATAGGGGCATCTTTTGAATAACTAGAAGTCTAATTCAGAATTTTTTATAGTTAATTTTTTTATAGAATCTTGGTAGGTTTATAACGTCATAAGAAACACTTAATGTAGACACCTAAAATTCCAAATATAGTCAAAAAAACAGTAGGTATGTAAAATAGGAATTCCATAGAACATTATACAACAGCTTAGAACATTTAATGATTTTCACTAATCATTTTAATATAGAACTTAATCTAATTATATAACATGTATATCATGACATCGAAGTGTTGTAAAAATTAATATAAAGAATTTAACAACCATTTCAGCACATCATGTTTAAAAACATGAGCATAACTTTTTCTAAAATCAAAAAACACAAACCAAATAACCAATATGGAATATAAGTTAGGACATTAGGGAACAAAGTATTGAGAGATATAGTGAAAAAAATTGCAAACCTGTTAATGGTAGCTTGCCACGATAGATATCAAGAAATATTCTATAGATATCAAGAAGTATTCTATGGATAAAATCAGATGTATTTTTATGTACATAAAAAACACTATTGCTTCTAATGCAATAAAATGATTCCTAGGTTTAAAAAAAGAAATTTACTTGGCATATAAATTTCAACATTTAAAACAGATGAGTTGATGATTTAACATCATTAGAAATCAATTATTCAATGAATGGATCACCTTAACAGCACCCATATATAGCCCTTAAGTATCTTCATGAGCTCTCTAGGGATTCTCCCTCAGCTCCCTAAGAATATTATTTGATCTATTCTGGTATGCAAAGTATTTAGTAGGCCTGAAAGGTATAGAACCTCCAAATTCATTATACCTGTCAACAAATGGAAGATTGATGTGATAATGGGATGATATATGAAGGAAAAAACTAAAGAGAAAATAAAATGAATCTCAGACTATGAATGTGTAATGGTGTGGAGCCTGCGATGACAAGGAACAACAGAAAATATTGTTGGTTAAGATTTATAGAAATTCAAAATAACATGTAAAACTAAAAATTTCAAACCTTTCATATTGATGAGAAATCGGTATTCAAAGACACCTCACATGTGAATTGAGGTACTTCGTCAACTAAGAAATGATTTTACTGAGGAGAATAAATAGTATCTAATAGAGCATGACACAAAGGGCATGTACATAAAAAATACCCAAATTGTTAACAGAATATACGACCCAAACTTGAAAGTAATAAATATTACATGTTTATAACTAGAATCATTCATAGAAAAATCACAAAATCATTGTACATCGATGATATGATATCTCATCTTTTCATAATGTATGTGAAACTCTCTTATACAGATTCTGTGATATGAACATAAAGTGTTCATTAGATAGAAACAATACATGTTCAATTATATCAATAGGTAAGTATAATAATTATGTAGATTAGTATACTGATTCTGTAATTAGTTCATGTTCACTTCTAAATAGTACTGTTTCTATCAATGAGAGGGGTTTAATTTGATAGAATTAGTAAATGTTCACTTATCTCAGTAGGTTAGTATACTTATTCTGTAATCAATTCACGTTCACATATTAATTTTACAATTTCTGAATGGAACATGTACACATTCACTTGTATAATTTAAAGTGTTCATTTGATAGAAATAGAACATGATCAATTCTCTCGGTAGGTTAGTATACTGATTTTTTAGGTTAGTATACAAATTCAATAATTAGTTCATGTTCACTTCTAAGTAGTACTGTTTCTATAGTGAACATGTACTATTTTCAAAGTGAAAATTTACTAACCTATGGAGGGAGGGAGAAACTAATCCTGTAAGATGTGAATAAAGATTATATTGTTTTTAATCCACCTCTCAACCACCAAGGATATTGTTTGTACCCTATCCTACGCTTCAAGATAAGACCCATCAGAAAAAGACACGTTGAACCCCAATACCACCAAACCATAGTTATACTACCACCATGCATATTCCATGCTAAGTAACAGAAGTCCAATTTTAAAATCAAACATTAAATGGGTGCATTCCATCACAGCCATATCCCCAGTTTAAAATTCCTTAACTTACTCCTAATACAATCTCTTGGTTGCAGCATTTTGAAGGCCACAACCGAGTCTCCCCCTTCCATCAGAAACCTATATTCTACAACCTTTAATTTCACATGTACCTGGAAAAATAAATGTGATACAGGTATGCCCTCACTTGACCGATTGAGTCCTTCCCATAAAATCCAACACACATTGGAAAATATAATAGCATGAACCTTCCTTTCCATGTACAACATCTGAAATTATATAGTTCAATATCTCCTCCTGCAGCGAGTTTCTATCCCTATTGATGTTAAGCTGTGAACAAAAAAATTCCGGGACTCCATCGCCTAATCTCTAGAGAAGAATAGATGGTATGAGAATTCATGATGAGGGAAATTATTTAATTGAATCGGTTTATGCATGGTTAAGAGCTAAGAGATAAACTGTAATGTAGAACTCATAAATTTGATTCTATTTTTAGCAATCTATAAAACCAATGCTTATGGGTGGCTGGTTTGAAAGAATTGACATGGTTAATACAAAATCTAAAATGTGATTCATGTATCTGAAATTATAAGCTGCAGAATATTTTTATTTTTCATGTACATAGTAACTATTGAAATAAAATCTGGGTAAAATGGAATGCATGTAGTGGATATGAAATAAATATTCCAAACTAAAATACTGTAAAAAACCATTGGAATAATAGCTGGGTAAACTCAAATGTTTGAAACTATGTGCAATGAAAAATAATCACTATTAATTCTAATACAAAAATATTATTGCTCAGTTTTAAAAAATGTAATTCTCTTAGTTGATAAATATTGTAAAACAAACGAAACACATAACATGAATATTTTTCAGTGATAGAAATCAAGCATTCATAGAATAACGCACCTTAGTAGCTCCCCTGCGTAGCCCTTCAGTCTCAAGTTTAGCTCTCTTCATATTAGCTGTCATCACCGGAAATAACAAAAACTAAGGAGGGTTGTACATTGAAATGAAAAGTGATCAGAAATAAGAATGTAAAAAATAAGTTTTTGTTACCTAAATAGAACATGTTTTGATCTGGTGGATCAATAAGATAGTAAATAAGAAAGTAAAAAAGTAATGTAGACAATGAGTATTGTACATTCAAATGAAATGTGATCAGACACAAAGGATAATGTGTTTGATGGTCAATAGTAAGAATGTATTGTATTTCAGGCATACATATGGACATTATTTCAAAATGGACTCTACTAATATGGAAAAATTTTCTTAAACTATATTGTATTGTATTAAAATGAAAAGTATGACACTATCAATTATATTAGGATCCATTTGTTTCAGAGGCTGCTTATCAGGGTGCTTATCTAGTTTTCTGTTAAATGACCAACACAAAGATCAATATACAAAAAGATTAAAAAATTGTGAAAAAAATAATGCACAAAGAAAATAAATTATATAAAAAGTTCTTGAATGGACCATTATATGTTGTGAAACTAACCTTGAAAGGACCAATATTGGTTCTAAAACTAATCTTGGGACATATTTCATCCAAACAGGGAAACCCCCGTACTTTGTAAAGAAATATAAAAAGAATAATTTTTTTTAAATCAAACACATTAATATATTTTACAGACTAAAAACCTTCAAAATTTCCCAAAATTCCATTGGGTACAAACATAACGCATGATTCTTGAGATTAATGTCTAGGCCTGATTGCTTCTCCAACATGAAGAATCTAACAAAATAATATCTCCCTTTGAAATAGCACTGCATGCAAAGAAATCAGACACCAATTGAAATAGGGTAAGCTAAAAAATTGTAGGAATACTTGGTTACCTATTTTTCAGTATGAAATCAAAGAAATTAAACTAGAGATAATAAACAAAAATAACCATTGCGGGATATAGGTGATAATGGAATGAGTCGATGTATTTCTGTATTATTAGCTTGTGTAACCAGATTATCTGTAAAACATGGTCATGCATAAAGATAATATATTACAAGGGTATATTATTTCATCTTGCAATATGATAACTAAAATAAAATTAAAGGATTGTTTAAACTGAAACTACAATTTATGGGTATTGGTGATAAAGGAATACCGATTTTTGATTGCGTGCTTCCTATCGGTGTTACAGGTTTAGTTGCATAAAAGTTTTCAGTAGACACTATGTATGTGGAATTTCCATTATAGTTAACATTTATGTTGTTGATTGATAAATAACAGAACAATATGAGGTGTGCAGAATAAAAATTAGACAACCTGATTGATGATGTTGTCATAGTAGTCTTGTTTGAAGCCGTGCATCTCTATATCTCGATGGGGATTGCATGTTTATATGTTTTATCTTATTATTTGATTGTAAATGAATTTAAATGAACCATAGAACCATGTAATGTATTACTGTGATCAGATTTTAGACAATGTATATTGTAAAGAAAAATAATTATTAGAATATGCATGTATTCACTACCCATGGTGTATGTCCAGATGGTATCAGTTGAAATTATTTATTGTGATCTAGATAATTTATATACTATTAATAATGATTGGTCAATGAAAAATGTCTGATCAGATTAAACATGTCTACTTGGGGGCAATAATGTGATCATAGTACAAAAAATGTAAATAACAGAAAAGTATTATGAAGAATAGAAGGTAAATGCTTAAGAAAAATTATACTTGCAGTATTGAAATATGAAGAATTATTATGAAACTTTCATTACCTTATGTGAACCTAAAAATACTATAATGATGAAAATAAGGGATTGTTAGTGAATGATCGTAAGATTACACACCTATTTATGCAGGGATTGCAGCAGCTGAACGAAGGAGAACCCACGTCAAGTGGCTGAGTAGAATAGTTCCTCTTTTATAGCAAAATACAAGAGAAAATGGGAGTGGGTGATTTAGGAAAACCTAGAATATGTACACCAATGAATTGAAGATTGTCAACAGTGATGGAGCAGTGTTAGATAAGCATTAATTACATCAATCCCTAGATTTGGGAGACTGAATGGAGTATTTTACGAAACCCTAGAATGCAGATTTTGGAAGAAGTGATGGTAGAGTGTCGATAAGAAATAGTGATAGTAGATTTGGGAGGTCAGAGTTGGTGAAATCATTGGATGAGGAGGAAGAGAAAACAATAGATGTTTAGAAACCGATGATTCGTAATAATAAACTCGAGAAAAGGAGGAGTTCTGTAGAGGTGAAGATGGAGTAGCGACACCGTGACGCCGTGGATGTAGGAAGCATCAGAGATGGAGTAGAAAGATGCACCATAGATTTTGGGAAATAGTGGCTGATTTTGGTGTAATAATTGGATGAAGAAAGGGAAGATGTGCGGAGGGTTTGAAATAGTAGCCGACGAGGAGAAAAGTTGCAATGTTGAGAGTGTGGGAGGAGACGGATAAATGGGAGATGGAGATGGGAAGATGGAAGGAGTCACTATGGTGGTGATATGCACCGTAGATTGTAGGATGAAGATGATGGAAGATTTGTGGAGGGTTTGAAACAGTAAGCAGCGTGGAGGAAAGTCACGATGCTGAGAGTGTGGGAGGTGAGGGAGAAATGGGAGACGGAGACGGGAAAATGGTAGGAGTTAATGCGGTGTCGACACATGGTGGAAAAAACCATTATTTAGTATGTATATAGATTACCTATATCATCTTTTATGGATGTGTTTATTTCCTAAAATGTATATCATTTATATATATGATGTTTACCTTGACGTTTTATATCAAAAATCTCTATATTCTCATGATATTAAAATTTTTATTTATTTTTATTCCTTCTTGGGAATTATGATTCAAATGTTTCAAAGTGGTATGGGACACTTTGGAATGTTTCAAGATTATATTACTCAAGAATACTTTTATTGATCATTCAATAGTATTTCCATTCATCAACTTCAACAACCCTTGTTGTTACTTATCCTTCACTGGGTAATTATTGATAAATATGTTTCTTCTATTTAATACAGATATTTTATAAGGATTTTTTTTTTCAATTATTAGATATTAGGATTGCTTTAAACAGGTACAACAGAGGTGGGGCCTAGTTATAGATACCCCCTCAATGCATTGACAATATCATGTGATGTATTAGTTGATAAAATTAGATAAATTTATACTAAATATTTTAAACTATCTTGTGAAATGTATTGAAGGTAATGGTTACATGTACCTAAGAAACATTGAGTCCAATAATTGGGCATTTACCTCATTTAATTTCAGTTATTATTCTTCCATAATATTTTTCATTGACATATCAATGGAGATATTTAATTTTTATTTCATTGATTAAATGAGATGTGCTTTAGTTTCTTACCTTTCCATATTGATTTTTCCTTATAAAGTTGCCTTAACGAAATGTGTTTCTAGTTATGACCTTTTCATATTTCTTATGCACTTCCTTCTCATCTTTTTGATTACATGGTATGTGTGTTCAGTTATTTATCATTCCACAATTCTTACTCAAATTGATTCATTATTACTTATGTTATACTTTACCATTACTGAGCATTTAAGATCACCCTGTTTTTTCCCTATCCCCATGAATCCAAGAATCATAATATGAAAGATATCAATGGATATACTAGATGGTATAATGTTATAATTTAAAGAAAACAATTATGTTATAACTATTGGTATTCATTTTTAATACAAGACTAATGTATGTGTATGGTTCACTAAGACTATTAAACTCTTCAGTCATTCAAGATTTGATTCCTTAGTAATCATGCCAATGTAATGGTAGTAGATAGTGGCTCCATGCTCTTTGGGGTTGGGTTCCTATAGTTCCTATCAAAATAAGTTTAGTATCAACCTTGGGAACTACATTTAGTAAAACACAGATTAGAGAACATAACCCTAAGGTATAATTTGAGAATAATAATATAAAAAAATATAAATTTTTTATTTAGATAGATATTATGTAGGTATTAAAAGAAATAGATCCATGTCTAGATATTATAGGTGGACATGGATTTAGAACTGATATATCTAGGAGTAATGACTCTGACAAGGTGTATCAGGAATGACTTGGTATAACTGGGTACCTGACAATGGGCCTTACTACAAACTTGGTTTGAGAGTCCTGAGGTATATTCTTATGATAATTTAAATTTTCATTACAAACTATTATGAAGGATTTTAATAGATAGGACAATGAAAAACATAGGTTAAACCTTACACCATGGAAGGACCTATGTGGAAATAAATTCTTGAACCATTTATGTATTAGGGTTATATTTAAATAATTAGATAAAAGCCTACTTAGTGATTAATTTTTTTTCAAGTATTCCCATCATATTTCTTTTAGAATTATATAAATATGGTTTTAGAAAGGGAAAACATATATGATGGGTGACAAACCATCAATTCTAGAAAGTCCATGGGGCTTTAACCCACAACCAAATGATGAAAATGTTTAACACCAACCAATAACCTACAAAATGTCATGGTTAATATGTCACTATTTTCAGTTAAATAATTTGATAAATACATATTAATGAGGAACCGATGGTGTAACTTTTTAGGTTTAGAGATTAATTCCTTAACCATACTGTCTTTGGATAATAGTTAGACACAAATTTTAAGACTTTTCACTCTTTTATGGACCTTATGATCCGCTAAATGTTTATTTTAGTGCTTTAGGGACCAAAGTTAATTTGTGGATACCCATTTCATGAAATAAGGGATGAATTAGTATTTGATCAAAGCACAACCAAAATATGAAATTTTTTGTATGAAATTAAAACATATCATGTAAAACAAATTACTTATATTTTTACATAGTAAAAGAATTTCTCAACATGAGGAAAACATTCTTAACTTTTTTTTGTCCTAATACCTTAATTTTTTTATGAATCAATGGGCTTCTAAATCATAGCACATTTATAGATTTGAGGGCCTCAACATTCCATTGATCATTAAATTATTTTTGATTTATGACCTCAATAACTCCATATAAATATTTACATTTCCCATCCATGTACGTATCACCACTTTCCTTTAATGTTCTCCCACTTAGAGACCATGTTACATGTTAGTCCATGTGACATTTGTAATTTCCAATATATCATTTCTATACATTGTTTTATGTACCCCTTTCATGATGAGGGATTTCAAACATAGGAATTATAAAACAATCTATCACCAAGATCATGTCTAAATTGTGAGGATTCAATTTAATTAAGGTGGGGAGACTGTAATGCCTTGAAATTCTAACGTAATAACATTGTATTTGATAGCATGTATGACATGAAACACAAAGCACGTAAGAGAAAAAAATATCCGTAAACATTATAAGATAATTAATATTTTCAATAAATTAAATATATGATATATATTTAAACGCACACAAACACTATGTTAGCTTTCCTGACATACAAGTATGACCTTATTCAATAGGCTACATTACACGCAAGACTGAGTTTTACAGAACAATAATATATTATTAAAATATTATTATAATATGATATAAACCATATGTTATTAATAATATAAAATAAATTATGAAAATATATGGGTTACAAAAATATAAAAAAATTCATTGGTTAAAAATTAATTATAAATGATTATAAGAACCTATTTAAAATAAAGAGAATATTTCATTGAAAACTATTTTTATGCTCACAATACTCTTTTACCATAAAAATAAATAAATTAAAATTAGAAAGTGATACAAATTTAATATATTTGTTATAAATTAAATAAAATATTTTTTATATTCATATAATTGATTTTATAAGCATAATATGAGAACAAACCAAATATTACAAATAAAAACATATATTTTTATTAAGGTAGTTTTATCGCCTTTTAAGGGAGAACCTCTTTTAAATAATATTTTTGGAACATTAATAAATATTATATATCAAAATAATCTTAATATTTGAAATAATAACAAAAAAATTATCTTAGGGTAAATTTTTGGTATTTTCTATGAAGTTTCATTTCTTGATGAATAGTGAAAATAGTGAATTTTAACTCAACACTTCTTTTTTGTCTAAATTATTAATGAGGTTAAAATATATTATTTTATTAGTTTTAAAGCTTAATTAGTTAAATCTTATATCATTTAACATAATTTAGTTCGTTAGAATCAATTTTAATTTGAAATTAGATATAAACACATCTCAAACTTTTGAACATTGTTTCTTTAAAAATCGGCATTGTCATCCTATTTGTGGGATTAAATTTAACCTAATTTATACCACTTATGTGATTATAATTAAAAAAGTGTATTAATTTTTTTAATATGAATAATTTATAATTTATAATAATATTGTCTGAGTTTTCACCAAAAATATTAGTGAGTTTAATTAAAATTAATTGCAAAGATTAAGCCAAAATTAATATTAACAACTGTCTAACCCTTAATCGTATGTGCCAAAATGGCCTAGAAACTTATAAAAAAGTTATTATAGGTCCATATTTAGACCCTATCATCCATTTAATGTACTTTATACTATTATTAAATAAAATTTTCATTGAAAAAACATGGGTGTAATTATCTTTCCAAAAAATTACAAGAGTTTCACTCCTCCTCCACTATAAAAAGTTCTCCTCTCCTCCCACATCCTCACACCTATCAAGAAACTTTGGATAAACCAATATATAACAAAATATATTCTCAATATACCTCCCATAAACCAATATGCATCACCTTGGGAAGAAATCCATCTAGGTAATCCCTTTGGTACAAACCAAAAGAAGTTACCCAAATAAAAGGTAACACACCTCGTTAAGATCTTTCATTTTATTTATTTCTACACTCATTAAATTATTAATATTCCTTGATTATATAAAAAACCAAGTATAATAAATATACTGATATTTTTTTTGTTTTTTGTGAGACCTACACTTACACACACTTCTATATAATGGGTAACAAACTTACCATTTATATGTATAGAAAACTACTGCATCACAAAATGATGTTATTCAGTATTCCTTTACTGCCTTTCATGGTGGGAATTATGATATATATATATATATATATATTATATAATATATATTTATTATTATTTTAATATTTCATATTATATACCATTATACATTCCATTTTGTGTAAATATGATAACATTATTTTTGGAATCATGGACTATCGCCCCCTCAATGTGATGTTATTCATTCACACTATAAATGGAACATTTAAAGGATAGTTTTAATAAAAATAAATTAGATATATGACATATAAATGATAATTTAATTATAATATACATATATATAATTTTTATTTTAATTCTTTTAATATAAAAAATAAATAAAGTAGTGTTCATGCATACGTACGACCTACCGTCTCCTGGAACGGTGCATTTCAATTATTATATAAAAATACAATAGATTATTATAAATAAATATATACTGAATATATGTGATAATTAAATAATTTTTTACATTTTTCATACGATTAAACCATGATCTACATAATAATAACAACAAGTAACAAGTCAAAACTTGCTCGACAAACATGACAATTAACACTCGAAATAGTGAAAATAATAAAATATTAAAAAAATTGGAAATATGATATTATAAATAGTTAATATATGCTATTATAGATATGAATATGGTTATTTTATATGTTTGTGACATTTTTAAAACCCATATACAGGATTTTAAAGTGCATTCACCCAAAAAGTAAATGCATGGAAAGAGATTTTCATCTCACTTTTTACATCTGTGAGATAAATGTCATGTTCACCACTTAATACATTTGTGTGGTGTATCTACTGTCCATTATGATATATTATATCATGAATTATTTTATATTCATGGTATTTTATGTTTAAATTTTACATATTTCTTCTATGGGGGATTTTAATTAAATGTTACCAATTGTTGTAGAATTTCATAACCCAATTCCTTTTTAATTGAGTTATATTACTTCTTAATTGAAATTAATATTAGATGATTATGTTTGTAACACCCCAAGCTTACAAGATACACTTCTCTTTGAATAATACAGTAGCATGTGTCGTATGCAACTTCGAGGTTCTAACACACGCCATAACCAATCAAAGTAGCCGTTATGAATAGTAATACCCACTTTTTTAAATTTTATAAAATTTATTATTCAAATTGGAATTCATTTTTGGATTCAGAATACTTATATTATATTAGGGTGAATTTTTGGTACTTTTCTGATAACTTTCATATTTTGATGAATAGTGAAAATTAATAAATTTTAATTACAAAAAACTTTTTTAATAAAAATAATTAATAGTGATAAATTATGAATTTGAGTGGTTTTAAAGTATAATTAGATTATATTTTTCCAATTTTTGTCATTGGAAATAATTTCACATTTAAACTGGACATAAGAAAGTGTCAATCTTTTGATAGTTATTATTCGTTAAAAACACGCTTTTTTTTGACAACGAGAATTAATTTAAAATTAGTTTCTACAACTTCTGTGTTTTGAATTTATAAAAATGGATTCTATATTTATAATCAGGAGTTCAAAATTGTGTAAATTGGTAACTTTTATTTTTAGACATTTTGAATAATTACTTCGGTAAATATTTCATTTACCATGGTTAAAGCGTAAATCCGGTAAATAAGGGTAAAAGAATAATATAATAATAATATTAAATTACCCTAAAACTTGTACTAACCCTATTGGTTGATACATGTCTGACCATGGGAATCTTTGGGTCGATTTTGGGACCACATGGAGCCACTTGTAAGTGATAATGATACTTTATATTAATTAGGTTAAAGTAAATACAAAAATGACATAAGCATATATCTTTTAGAAAAACAATTTTTACATAAGGTTATAAATGTTATATTTTCAAATATATATATTCATTATAAATATAAAACCATTTCCTACATAATGGGATTTTATTTACAATTTTTAGACATTGAATAATTAAATTTATTAATGACACAATAATGATGCAGTATTTTCATTATTAATAAAAGAATCAAATAGTTGGTATTATAAATGTTAAAATAAATATAATTTGAAAGTTTTGATGACATCTAAAAATTTTATTGGTTAATATGAAATGTTAGTATTACTTAAATAAATTTGGTTCGAATTAATAATGTTTTTAAGACTTTAACAAAAATAAATTATTAAATAGTGTCAGAATTGACATAAAATATTTTTTTTAAATATTATATTATTAATTGATATTATATTCTTAAAAATATAATATTCGGCCAAAGGACTTATATAATGATAGGTGTATCATTAATGAACCACTTGGGGTTCTCTTTAAAGTATATAAGAAGTTTATTAACCATATAATATAAAAATAGAAAGAGACATGGTAAATGTAACAATATTTAACTAAGAGCTAAATCTAAAAGATAAAGTTAATATAATGACTCAAACCTGTATAAAAACTATTGGTTGAGTGATCTTCAAACTATCCTCACCTGAAAATTTAAATAATCCACTTTTGATCCATTAGAAACCAAATATGAATTTATTATAAAATAATATTTCTAGCTTTTCCAAAGGTTCCCCTCACCCCTCTTATAAAAGGGCTCTCCCCCTTCTCTCTAATTCAAATCTTCAAAGACTTTTGGCTCAACCAAACCCTGAAAAACAATTCTCTCAAATTTTCTCACTTAAACCTAGAGATCTTAGTTTGATCATAAAGACAACATAAGGATCCTTTTTGATCAAATCAAAAGGAAGAACCCGAAGAAGAGGTAATGTTTTTGCCACTCTCTTTCAAGTTCCTTTCTTCTTCCACTACTTATTTATTTTTTATTTCCATTATAAAATAATAAATCTAGTATATTCTATATACAGTGATGTTATTATAAATATGGTACAACCATATTCAGTATTCTATCCATCCTTTCAAATACATGTCACTATACGTGCGTACGTACAACTTACCGTCTCCACGTCGTGGTGTAATTGTTATTCAAAACATTATTATTTGGATGGGTATGATAATAATTTGTAATTTAACTAAATAATAAATATAGCATTATAATTATTATGTATATATTATATACCATCCAATTATATATTATTTTAATATCAAAAGAATGATATTTTCGCTCGTGCGTACGTACGGACTACCGTCTCCACGAACGCGATGAGATTCATTCCCCATCATATCCATTCAAGTCTAATTCTCATTTTATGATTAAAAATAATGTTTAAGGACTTGATATCATTTAGAATATTAATAATATACAACCTATCCATAACAAACACGGCATATGTAACTAAATATATAAAATAAAACGAGTAAGTTAACACCCAAAACGACGATAATACTAAGATATTATTAAGAAAGAAATGTTAAAAGATCATATATGATATCATATTAATGTATATTATTATTTTATAATTTAATAACAATTATTTCACCATTATACATGAGGTTAAACTACCCTTGACCAAGGAAAAGTACAAGTTAAGGGTTTATTTCACAATCTCTTCATTATCCGAGGTTGTTTATACGTAATTATCTACTGGGATCTCTTTATCATCCACATCCATGTTTTTTAAAAATGTATTTCAAAAAATTCTTACAATTTTATATACTATGGGTTAAAGTCATTTATACCCTTGTTTGACTTTGTATAATTTTTTTATAAAGGAATCTTTCCGTCGTTTTTCAAACAAGGTCCACATTTTCAACAAAATTAAGGTAAGAATGTCATTTTTAACTTACACAGTGGGTGAAACTATTTTTCGCCATTATAAAATCGTCAAAGCTTCCCTTAAAAGATTATAAGAATATTTTCAAAGTAAATGTTTTCTTTTATAATTATGTGACTTTTAAATGATTAAAAAAAAGAGATATTTCTCTCAAATAGTTTTGATTTCATCTATGTCAACATCCTTTGATGGATTTTAAGATTATTTTAAGTTGATTAATTATGATACAAAACTTACATATTATATTGATGGTTTTGTGATATGTTTGACTATGGATGTGTTATTTTTATACCATTCATGGTTTATGGATAAAGTATTGACATTTCGTATGCTAGTTTTAATACGAAAGTGTATGTTTTGTTTAAACCTATTCATATGAGGAATGCATTGGGCTTAGTAAGTGATGGGTGGAGCCCGCTATAGCTTTTAGATACATCGGTAGGTCTCCTGAGACAAACTAGTGTCTTGGTACAAGGCCTTAACAAAATATTATTTGTAGTCTTGGCACAAGACCTTGAATATGTGGTTGTGACAGTTTGACATTATGCATTCCATCATTATGAAAGTGGTTATTGATATTGCATGTTATTATTCGACTAGTAGAATATCCATGTGAATAATTAAGGGGAATTATTTCATTTTATTTTTTCCATATTATTCTGAAGTTTAAGTTTAAAAGGCTTTTGTTTTAGTTATACATTGCCTGAAATGTTTATGCTTATTTATGAAAGTTTCCGTTATATTTTTATCCTTACTGAGCATCTGAGCTCACCCATTTCTATGATTTATTTTTTCTAGGATGTAAAGAAGTATTTTATGAATGACCTGTAGGGATAGTCTGAGGGGATATGAGTGTGGACTATGGAGACTATGTTGTTTTAGTTTTTCACTTTATCATCTAATGAAAGACTTATGAATGTATCTAGTGTTTCCAAGGCTACTAAACTAATCAGTATTTCAAGACTTGATCTTTTGTGATCATGCCAATGTTATGTAATAATGTACCGAATCTGGGTAACTGGGGTTGGGGTGTTACAATTGGTATCATAGGAAGTTTAGTAAAAACCTTAGAATCTAGATTTAGATAAATTCTGATTAGAGCACATAGACCTAAGATGGACTTTGAGGATTAGTATAGAAGAACTTCCTAGAATTTTGGTATTGTAGAGATTTTGTGAGTTTTCTGAGAAATACATCCATGTCTAGATACGAGAAACTAGAGGTGGATCTGGCACAGATGTACCTAGGGGTAAAACCCAAAAACACCACTTTGAGCTAGACTCAAACGGGAACTGGTGCACGACAACGAGCCTTGTTGCACTCTTAGTTACAACACTCTCGGGGGATATGCTAAGGATAATTCTCATTTTCTTTACAAACCATTATGAAGGTTTTATGAGTATATACTTCCTTAAAGAATTTTTTTTATGATTATGGATTATATCCACAAACTGTTCAATCCAAGTTAAGTGTTTTACAAGTTTGGATTTTTGTATTTCAATTCATAAACTAATCTAGTGTATGCCATTGTTTTGAAATGGTGCCTAGTGGAAGAAATGGAAACCGTATCAATGCACAAACTTCAGGTAGGGATTTCCCTCCTACTCAAGATAATTATAGTGGAGCTAGTGATGTAACTGGTGCTGATCAGCTAATCACCATACTGGTATAACTCACTCAGGTTATGAATAATAACCTTACCCGTATGGAGCACCCAGATCTACAATGTGGAGGATCAATGTTAGATCTCTTCATGAGGAAAAAACCACAAATATTCAATGGGAGTACAAATCCATTATCAGCTGATCAATGGATAAATTCCTCAGAGAAAATATTACATGCCTTGGGGAGTAGTGAAAGGGAAAAAGTTATCATGGAAGTTTACCGCCTCACTGGAGATGCTGATCAATGGTAGTCATTGATTCAAAACACAAAGGAAGACGATGAAGTATCAAATATGGAATGGAGGGAGTTTAAAGATCTTTTCTTAGAATAATAATTTCTTTGTGACCATGAAGCAGATATGGAAAGGCAATTTTTGAGTCTGAGACAAAAGGAGGATGAGAATGTCGCAAAGTATGAGGTTAACTTTACAAGGTTAGTGAGGCATGCAGTAGATTATATACGTAACCCAAGGAGTAATATTGATCATTTTTTTGATGGGTTAAAACCATTTATCTATCGAGAATTAGTCTCACAATCCTTCTCATCATACGAAGATATTGTCTCATGTGCTATCAAGATAGAAAAGGAATTCTCTAAGTCTTATGAATTTAAAGCAAAGCAAGAGAATAAGAGATCTTCCAATCACTCTAGGAATGAAAATAAGGGGAAGAAGGGAAAATTTTAATATCCATCCTATAGTAAATGTGGGAAGAAACACCCTGGTACTTTCTTGAAGGGAATGTGAGTCTGTTACAAGTGTGGTGAAAAAGGCCACCAAGCTCGTGATTGCAAGGGGAAGAAGAAAGATACCAATTTTTAATGCTATAATTGCAGGGAGATGAGACATTTTGAAAATAAATGTCCCAAGTGTCAGTGAAACTTACCTCAGAAAAGGCCAAGGGACCAAGGAAAAGATTATACTATCACTACTTCTAAGGTAGAAGCTCCGAAAGACGTGGTGGTAGGTAATTTAATGGTTTCATCAAGTTTAGAAAATGCTGTATTTGATTCTGTATCATCACATTGGTTCATATCTTCCTAGTTTTCTAAGAAAATTAGATATTTTCAATTTGATATAACAAGGCAGTTGTCAGTCAAGACTCATAATGGAAGTATCATTGAAACACAGTTTTGTGAATCAGTCCCCATTAGAGCACATAAATGTTCTTTATCTGTTGATATCATCATCATACCCATGATTGAATTTGATATAATCCTCAGTATGGATTGGGTTTCAGACCATGATGCAAAGATTTACTATAAGAAGAAGGAGGTTATGATTTTTGATGATGATGATAAAGAACACCTTATCTTTAGAGCAGAAATGTCACCACCTGATTCTTATCTCACTACTACAAAATAAATCTATAACCATAGTTTGGAACCGTGGCTATAGGCCCAAAAACCGTGGCTATAGGTTATAGCCACAGTTTCATAAACTATGGATGGTATTGGCGTGGCTATAATGTAAAACCTATAGCCATGGTTTAAAACCTTGGCTATAGCCCTATATCCACTATTTTCACCGTGGCTATATCCCTATAGCCACGGTTTGAACCGTGGCAATAGCCTATAGCCACAGTTTTCAAACTATGGCAGAATCCTAAGTCTGGCAATATATATAGCCACGGTTTAAAATCGTGGATATAGGCCTTTTTCCATGGTTTCAAACTGTGGCTATAGGCCTTTTCCCACAGTTTTAAACTGTGGCTATATGTCCCCCCATTCCATAATAAAAATCCCCCACCTGCCCCCTTCCCCAGCCTTGCCCCCTGCACTCCCCACAGCCCACTGCACACACCCCTGCCTCCTTCCCACTGCACCTCCCCCCAGCCCACAACATCCCCCCTGCACACACACCCTGCCCCCAGCACACCCCCTACCCCATGCACTTCCCCCTGCTCCCTCACCCTATCCCCTACACACAATCCACAAGTTGTTATGTCTGAAAGGAAAAGGAGAAGACCTCACATTTCTAGCACATACATAAACCTGGATGGGATTATGATCAGAGTGATGATTTGGTAAGATGAGTTCAGAAATAATAGAGGGCTCATTCCCTTCATTGATACAGGCCAAGAATCTATCAATACTACTGGATTTCCTCCCATTAATGGTGTACCTGGTCCAGGTGCAATCACCCCCATAGTGGTCACTTCAACTAGCCTACAATTGTCAATGCAAGAAAGGAAGTCAAAAGCAGCCATCCTATTGAAGTTATCACCAGTTTTCTCTTCTATTTGGAGCACAATATTAAAATCACCCCATGACATCCAGCTAGGTGAAATTTGCTTAGAAATATAATTGATATCCTACAAATGTTCCCTTCTGTTGAGATAGGAGTTAGAGGCATAAACAAAGACTATGGATATCCCAATATCATGGAACACCATATCAACCAGGACACTCTGATGATCATCTGTGCAGGAAAGAACATGAACGGTTTCATGCTTGAGGACCCATAAATCTATTGAGGAATCGCCGAGAGACACAATGATAGAAACGAGGAAAAACAAAGGAAAGAAATCAAGGGACACAATGATTTACGTGGTTCAAAAAAATACCTACGTCCACGGGAGAGGCATAATTAACTATATCGGGAGCACAAAATTACAGACAATTTTTGTAGTAAACCCTAGCTCGAAATGGGCTACATATGAAGAAGACGGTTCACTGTTCCGAAATAGAAGTCTGCGTTGCAACAATGATCGATGACCAACTTTGTCAAAAGTGCTACAGGGAATCATTCGGCCCAACCGGATTAGGAAACACCAATCCAACAAAATCCTCATCCGCATTTTCATTCACATGTTATGAGATTGGTGAGTATCCAATTGAAGACCATTTTATAGCTTTCCAGCTTGAGAACATAATTTTCAGTTCAGAAATTCTAATCATTAATTGTTTGTTGGTCATAAGAATGTGCCTAAGGGCTTTGACTGTGGGAGGGTTCCCATGCCCATGGAAATTCCAGAAAAAATCTTCATTTATTAAGAGCTGACTTGCCTCTGGTCTGAATCCCCCCTTTCTTCATGTTGTTCTGTTTATTGGATTTAGTGTTCTCTTTAGCCTTTCCTTTAGAGGCCTTATCCTCAGGACATTCATCAGTTTCCCTAGAAGAAGGGGGAGATTCATCCTTCTCATTTATTTAAATTGTGATATCTTTGGATGGAGCACTGCCATCTACATCTTCCACCCAAGATTTCCCACTTAGAGGCAAGAATTTATTTAGAGAGTGACCAAAGACTACGTCTGCGGCTCTTGAAACTCGCCTTTTTCCTGATTTCACAGGCTCTACCTGAGTAAAAGAGTCCCCTTTATGAGAATCTTGTCCAACCAAATATGAAGTAGGCAAGGCAGATGCATGACCATAACCAGCACTACCCAATTGTGTGTCTGGGACTACTTCATCATAACCATATATAGTAGCACTGAGGTTCTCCTACTATCCACCAAGTGATTCGCCTGAACCATGTAGGTCCTACCCTGAATTGTTGATTTTCACCTTATGTCTAGGCATGGTCGCAGTAGGAATTTTTGAGTCTGGGACAACTTCATCAGATCCACATTTAGTAGTTCTGAAGTTCTCCTGCTTTCCATCAATAGCCTGGTCTAAGTCATATATTTCTTGGCCTAAGTTGTGGGTATACTCATTCTTTTCCAAAAAATCATTAGATGATTCTTTATAAGCATGTTTAGAGACCACAATCAGTTGATGCGGCTGGGAAGTCACATAGGACACTGGGATATCTTCAGGCACACTCTCTGGATTGAAATCATCATGATACTGCATTTGATTTATTGCGTCCTTATGTTGTAAACCAAAGTAGATATCCTGCATGTCAACAACCATAAATGGATTAACTGCATGCTGTAGGAGAACCACTTTGTTGGCCCCCTCTAACTCAAAAATGTCAATAAGTGAAACCAAATCAGGATCCAGTCCATTCGTATGCTGTGAGTCCAGATTATGTTCCTCACCATGAAAGTTGGAGCCTGCACTAGAGTTTGAAAAAGCAGTATCATGAGCCATCACCTTGACATTTTCTAGGCCTCTTTTTCATGTTGCCTCAACATGATCCTTGAAATCTCATTTTTCATAGACCATTGAGCGATTGAACTCAGATAAGAGATGTCCAAATAGACTAAAACCATCACAAAACATAGGATTCCATTCATAAACAATGTATTAGTTAAATCTATCAGCTCTTATGGTAATAAAAACATCCTCTACCAATATACCTGCCATATCAACTTCAACAAGACTCTTGTAAAGTGACCATACCTTGGATTTTTGGTTTGGTTATCAATTCTGATGGGATTTTCAACTGAGGATGCAATACCCATAAAATTCTAGGATGCCAATATAGCCAACTGAGTTTAAATATGAGGATCCATAAACGAGTATGTCTATTTTGGATAGTAAATGGATCAAAGTTCTGCCCCCCAGCCAGCACCAGTCCCCCTACACCCCCATGGATGGATTCTCATTATTTAATCACACCCATATTTGTACAGAATTTGTTTTTAAACCATGGGTAATAGATAAATATGCATGAGTAACAATGTATTTATTAGGATAGTCAGTCACATTCCTCTACGAGCTTACAGTGAAAAAAATAGTGGATCAATTAAAGTTATTTTGACACAATTATGAGTCTTTTTGTTAGTAATATTATCATCATTAGTTTGTGTGGTAGGTACTCTTATTTTCCAAAAACATGTAATGATTTAACTTGGGTGAATTCTTGATTTAAGATCTCTATTGTATTTTAATTGAGTGTGGTCACTAGAATGGATCATTCTCATATATGAATGTGTTAAAAACAAATGGATAATGAAGACCACTGATAATGAAAAATGGAAGAAAAACTTCCTTTGGAAAATTTTAAAAAAATGAAGTTGGAAACACTATTCCCAAGAAGTTTTTAAAGAAGGCAGATCATACATAATTGGTTAATAAACCTTAGAAGTCTAAGCCAAGTGCTAAATATAAAAGGATCAGTTCTTCTATCATGGAAGAAGGAGAAAAACATAGATTCATGCCAACAAGCCTTGCTTGTATGTGAAAATAGAGGCAAGAAATAGCATAATGGAAGATTTGTCCAAGGATAATACAAATGTAGGTGGAAGGGGGCCGGTGTGGGATGGATGTGGCAGGAGCAGGGAAAAATCACGGCGTGACTATGGCGTGACTGCGGCGTGACCGCGGCGTGACCGCGGCGTGACCGCGGCATGACCGCGGCGTGACCGCGGCGTGACCGCAACGTGTTGGCCCGGTCCAGCGACATCCGCGGGGCAGTATCTTCTAGCCAGGAACGAAGGGAGTGGGAGGGGGCTGGAATGATGGTAGAAGGGGGCTAGTTGCAGGTGTTAGGGGGATTGTGCGGCCTGATTTGAAGGTGGCAGGGGGGGGGGGGTATTGCGGGCTGGAATGTTGGTGGCAGTGGGATGAAATGAAGGTGGAAGGGGGGTGGTGTGGGATGGATGTGGCTGGAGCAGGGCCAAATCACGACATTACCATGACGTGACCTTGGTGTGACCTTGGCGTGACCGCGGCATGACCACAGCGTGACTGTGGCGTGACCGCGGCGTGACCGCGGCGTGACCGCGACGTGACCACAGCGTGACCGCGCCATTTTGGCCCGGTCCAGTTTTATTATGTTATTTTATGGGCCTTTTGATGAGTTATAGGGTTTAATAACATTGTTCAGGAATGTTCATTTTTATGGTTTTCTTGAGTGGTTAACTTGTATTCTTAAATGAATTTTCATGTAGAACACGGATAAACATCCAGAAATGATATTTCAAGATATTAATGACATTCTAGAAGTTTAAATGATCTTATAATAAATTATATGATATTCTATGTGAATGAATAATTAGATAAGAATTAAATGATTATTGTTTGGGTTAATTTGGGGGGGGGGGGGTTTCGACCACAACAAAATTGTTTTGATTAATCATTTAGTAATATGTACATAAGATAGTTAAAGAACATTAAATAGGTCACCCCCTACCAGTCCCCCCTGCCCTCACCCCCAATGCCCTGTAGACACCCCCCCTGCTCTCCTTCACCCTCCCCCTCTGCCAGTTTTCCCTCCCCACCCTGCCCCTGCCTTCCCCATGCACCCCCTGCCCCTGCGCATCCCCCCTGCTATCCCCCCCACCCCCTGCCAGTCCCCCTTGCCCCTACAAATTCTTCTCTCCAGCTCTAGACACCACCCACTCTCCCCTACAGACCCCCCTGCCCTCCTGCACCCCTCTCCTATGCCTTGTAGACCCTCCCCCCTTGCACCCCTCCCCACTGCCCTGTAGACCCCCCTGCCCTCCTCCCCACTACCCTGCAGACACCCCCTGCCCCCTACACCATCTCCCCTGCCAGTTCCCCCCCTACCCTCCTACACCTCTCCCCTACGGACCCCCCACTCCCCCTACCCTACAGACACCCCCTCCCTCCTGCACCATCTCCCCCTGCAAGTTCCCCCCCGCCCTCCTGTACCTCTCCCCTATAGACCCCCCTGCCCTCCTGCACCGCTCCCCTGTAGACCCCCCTACCCTTCTGCACCCCTCCGCTATGCCCTGCAGACCCCCCCTGCACCCTCCCCCCCACTGCCCTCCTCCCCACTGCCCTCCCTCACCATCCCCCCTTCCATTTCCCCCCCCACGGACAGATCGCCCCCAAACCCGGACAGGACCCCTGCCCCTTTCCTACCGCCACATCAAAATCATCATAAAAAATGAAGAAAAATGGATTCTTGAAGCTAATGCATTGAACATCCTACAATTACAGGACATACCTGACTATATATGTAACGCCCTGACCCTAGTTACCCAGACTCAGTGCATTATTACATAACATTGACATGATTACAAGAAAGATCAAGTCTCGAAAGATTGATTAGTTTAGTAGCCTTGGAATAACTAGATACATTTATAAAGTTTACATTACATCATAAAATGAAAAACTACAAAAATATAGTCTCCATAGTCCACACTCTTATCCCCTCATACTATCCCTACAGGTCATTCATAAAATACATCTTCACATCTTGGGAAAAATAAAACATAGAAAGGGGTGAGATCAAATGCCCAATAAGGATAACAATATAGCGGAAACTTTCATAAATAAACCTAAAAATTTAAGGCAATGTATAACTAAAACAAAATCCTTTGAAAACTTGAACTTCAACATAATATGGCAGAAATAAAATGAAATAATTCCATATACTTATTCACATGGATATTCTACTAGTTGAATAATCACATGCAATATTAATAACCACTTTCATAATGATGGAATGCATAATTCCAGACTATCATAACCACATAGCCAAGGCCTCGGGCCAAGACTACAAATAAGATTTTGTCAAGGCCTTGTGCCAAGACACTAGTTTGTATCATGAGACCTACCGATGCGGCGAGAAGCTATAGCGAGCTCCACCCATCACTTATTAAGTCCAATGCTTTCCTCATATGAACAGGTTTAAACATAACATAAACATTCGTATTAAAACTAGCATAAAAAATGTCAATACTTTCACCATAAACCATGAATGGTATAAAAATAACACATCCACAATCAAACATATCAAAAAACCGTCAATACAATATTGAAGTTTTGTATCACAATAAATCAGCTTCAAATAAGCTTAAAATCCATCAAAGGAAGATACCATAATAAATCAACTTCAATACAATATGGAAGTTTTGTATCATAATAAATCAACTTCAATACAATATGGAAGTTTTGTATTGAAGGTTTTGTGATATGTTTGACTGTGGATGTGTTATTTTTATACCATTAATGGTTTATGGAGAAAGTATTGACATTTCATATGCTAGTTTTCATACGAATGTTTATGTTATGTTTAAACCTGTTCATATCAGGAATGCATTGGACTTAATATGTGACGGGTGGAGCCCGCTATAGCTCCTCGATGCATCGGTAGGTCACATGAGACAAACTAGTGTCTTAGAATAAGGCCTTGACAAAATCTTATTTGTAGTCTTGGCACGAGGCCTTGACTATGTGGTTATGATAGTCTAGCATTATGTATTCCATCATTATGAAAGTGGTTATTGATATTGCATGTTATTATTCGACTAGTAGAATATCCATGTGAATAAGTATATAGAATTATTTCACTTTATTTCTACCATATTATGCTAAAGTTCAAGTTTTAAAAGGCTTTTGTTTTAGTTATACATTGCCTTAAATGTTTGTGCTTATTTATGAAAGTTTCCTCTATATTGTTATCCTTACTGGGCATTTGATCTCACCCATTTGTATGTTTTATTTTTCCCAGGATGTGAAGAAGTATTTTATGAATGACCTATAGGGATAGTATGAGGGGATAAGAGTGTGGACTATGGAGACTATATTGTTGTAGTTTTTCATTTTATGATGTAATGTAAACTGTATGAATGTATCTAGTTATTCCAAGGCTACTAAACTAATCGGTCTTTCGATACTTGATCTTTCTTGTGATCATTCCAATGTTATGTAATAATGCACCGAATCTGGGCAATTTTGATAACGGATAGTTTGATTGGTTGTTGTGTGTGTGTTAGAACTCGAAGTTGTATACAACACACACTACTCTATTATTCAAAGGAAAGCGCACCATAGAAAATTTCATCATAAAAAAACACTTTTCTCTCTCTTTAGCATAGAAAAGTATGAATAGAAATTAAATCATGCAAGAAGTGCATCAATTTTACTTGGTTCAACCACAATGGGCTATATCTGAGGAGAATATAAAGGTAATGTACCTATGTACCAAATCTATTAAAATGGGCTTCTATTATAATATTCAGAGTGGACTCATTGTCCCTCCTTATAAGATCCCAAACATTCTGGAGGATTATTGATCTTGTTTATAAGTAATCCTTTTCCTTTTTTTGGTAATAATTTTTTAGGAATGTTTTGGGTTCTTTGGGTGAAATTTGGATGTTTTTTAGGAGTTTTTGGTAGTGCACGATTTCCGCACGGTTTTCCAAAACCATGCACCATTCCCCATTAAACCATGAAACCCTAGACAAAGGAAGATTTCACAATTGGTGCACTATTTTTAAAATAGTGTGCACTCTTAGTAGTTACCATGAAACCCATAGGTGAGGCTCAGGGTTTGGGTGAATGGTTTTTAAAATCATTCCCCCACCCCTAGATACCATGCATGTAGAAATTATTCCTCCAAAAAAATATTTTAAAATTATTGAACCCCCTATAATTAACCTTAATTAACCCATGCTTGACTTAATAAGTTCTATTTCATTTATTATGGTCCCAAAGATGATTACTAGGACCTAAGAACTCTGTTATTAATTATTCAAGGATCTGATTGAAGGATCTAAAATTCTCCCAGTATGTGATTCCTTCTTGTATGGTTTATAGTACCATTTGTCTCTCTTTCTAGACCAATATTAGTGTTTTATTATTCATTGGAATGGATTTAGATTTAATTTTGGATAGATCTTAAACTTTTTGACCTTAGATCTAGGTTTTGGTTCAAGATCTTGTTCTTCATTTTTCAATTGAATAAAACTATTTTTTAACAACTAGGTTGATTTCCATAAGAGGAGGTGAATCATGGTATGATAGTTTAAAACTACTTCCCCTTTAGAGCAAATTTCATCATAAAAAACACTTTTCTCTCTATTTACCATAGAAAAGTATGAATATAAATTAAATCATGCAATAAGTGCATCAATTTTACTTGGTTCAACCACAATGGGCTATATCTGAGGAGAATATAAAGATAATATCCCTATGTACCAAATCTATTAAAATGGACTTCTGTTATAATATTCAGAGTGGACTCACTGCCCCTTCTTATAAGATCCCAAAAATTCTGGAGGTTTATTGATCTTGTTTATATGTAATCCTTTTCCTTTTTTGGTAATAATTTTTTAGGAATGTTTTGGGTTCTTTGGGTAAAATTTGGATGTTTTTAGGAGTTTTTGGTAGTGCACGATTGTCGCACGGTTTGCTGAAACCATGCACCATGCCCCATTAAACCATGAAACCCTAGACAAATGAAGATTTCATGATTGGTGCACTATTTTTAAAATAGTGTTCACTCTTATTAGTAACCATGAAACCCCTAGGTGAGGCTCATGGTTTGGGTGAATGGTTTTTAAAATCATTCCCCCAACCCTAGATACCATGCATGTAGAAATTATTCCTCCAAAAAATTATTTTAAAATTCTTGAACCCCCTATAATTAACCTTAATTGACCCATGCTTGACATAATAAGTTCTATATCATTTATTATGGTCCCAAAGATGATTACTAGGACCTAAGAACTCTGTTATTAATTATTCAAGGATCTGATTGAAGGATCTAAAATTCTCCCAGCATGTGATTCCTTCTTGTATGGTTTATAGGACCATTTTTCTCTCTTTCTATACCAATATGAGTGTTTTATTATTCATTGGAATGGATTTAGATTTAGTTTTGGATAGATCTTAAACTTTTTGACCTTAGATCTAGGTTTTGGTTAAAGATCTCATTCTTCATTGTGTAATTGAATGTTCCACTTCAATTTGGGGATTTCCACTTGGGTGAATTCTTGCTAATGATCTTTGAGGTATATGGTATAAATTGAAAATCCTATTGTCTTGATTATAATTGTGTGTATTTAATTGTGAAATACAAGTTTCCATGTTTGGAAATCACATTATGAATTGGATTTATTAATTGGATAATTAATTAATGGAATGATGTTATTATGAAATTGATGGGATATTGGGATTTTGGAATTAGTCAATTAAATGGGATTTTTTAATTGGTTAATTATTTATATATGGAATTAATTGATAATTTTAATAATTTTATGTTTGGATTAACATCAATGGTTTATTGGTTTAAATGACTAAATGTTGATAAATTGTTTAATGGTTAATTTTTTCTTATTATCCCTTATAATTAAAGTGTTGAACCAAATTTATTTTGATAAATGAATGTATTTACCATGATGTGAAATGTTGGTGAGAGGGTTAATTAAGATTAACATTATTAAATTTAATTTGTGTGATATATGATATTTATTGAGAAATGGGGTATGGGATAAGGATTGATGCTACAAATACCCACTAGGTTCTATCAATTATGTTTTAGGCTAAAATTCATGCATGTGAATATTATTGTATGAAACATGGACTAATGCTCCAAACACCCATGAGGTGTGGGATAGATATTAATGCTCCAAAAACCCAAAGGTTTCTAGACATGACATTCATAATCCATGATATTATCATTGGATTATGTTTCTAAGTGGTCATGTTATGAATTTAAATTAAATAGACAATAAAATTTTATGTTAAAATGAATTGTATTTGCCTTTGTGATATGGTTCAGAATCTGGCACGGGCCGAAGCAGGTTTTGGTGATTTGGGTGACATTGTAAACCGATGGTAATTTATATAGTCTATTAAAGAATAATGAAAGGTGATAATGGTTTAAGGTATCATAATTTATTTTTTATATGACTTCATACACTATTTTATACTTGATGTTGTTTTAGACACCATTGGTGGTGATCAACTAGGTTTTACTCACACCCTAATCAATATGACTAGTAATTACCTAACTAGACATCATGTTTTATTAATAAGATAATGGAAATATCCCTATTTTATATGGCTGCGTTGGGATGGAGATTGTATTAGGGAACTAGACATGGTTTCATGACCCTCTTGGGAGGTGTCAGTTTCTTTATTTTTGGTCTATCATTTTGAAAATTAACACATATATGGAATGAAATATCTAGTGCATTAGTTTTAGATATTTTTTCCTTTTTGGTTCATTATGTGGTACTAGTTTTCCTTATTATAGATTTATTTTGGTTGTTCATCATTGACTTTTATTTTTTGTTTATTTATTTCTATAATTGTTTTACTTTGATAAAGAAGGTATAGTCTCCCCATGTGGATGTATTATACCCTCGTTGCATGTTAATAGCCTCTAGTGTACGAGGATGTGTTCTTGAGGTCATGTGACCAACCAACTCTGGGCATCAGTGTGTGGCACCCAGGGTGGGATGTTACACTCTTAATTTCTAACCAATCATAATTTTAAAGAACACTAGTCTCTCAACTAAAGTTTTCTCACTTATCCTTCAGACTAATATTCTTTTAATTACTTGAATCAATATTTTTATACCTTATTTTATGCATTATTATGTTTTAATTTCATCAACACGATGAATACCACTTTACCATATATTTACTATGCAACCCTTTCTCCACACTTTCGTGATGCTCACTGGTTTTGAAAACCTCACACATCCCTCATGAGACTACCCAAATATTCATAAGAATATCATGCTTTCTCAAACCCCATAGAATTTGTGAATCCAAATAATTTCTCAAAGATCACTTATTTCATGAAGCTCATGGATTTAAATAATATTAAACATTTCATGAACCATATATATAATTCATGAACGTCCATTATTTCTGAAATTTTATGAAAGAACAACTTTCACAAATCACCTTCATGAATTCATAGCCTTTGGAATTTTGTTATGGATTTCTATAATATTTTGATGGGGTAGAGACCTATTTATAGGAATTACCCCCATTCCTGAAGCTTCTAAGCTTTACACCACATTTTCGTAAAGATTTATATTCTTCTAATGAAGCTACCACTTTTGATGAATCTATAAGGCATTGTTTTCATTCATAAATCTTCTCAAAGTTATGGAGATATCGTCTTTCTATCACACATTCTTGAACCTTCAAAACATCATGACAACAACTTCCTTTGTGAATATCAACATATTTATGAAACACAAATACTTTTTAAAAGCATTCATTTATGATATATGTGAATTTTCATTCCTAGAAATATAAATTTTGTGATGTTTGAGTCATCATCCAAATTTTGGAACAAAACATTTGGTGAACACTAGGTTATAGTCCCATATTTTATACACACTTTTATATTCCTCCTCCAAAGAATACATTCATTTAACTTGGATTTTTTTCAACATAAGTTGTAAAAAAGATCTATGGAACTCCAAAACTAACATTGACCACCTTCCTTTTCAAAAAAATAAATCAAACAAAAAATACTACAATGTTACCTTGAGAAATTTGTTCCCAACAACTATTGCATTAAATTCCATTTCTATAGTGTAACTACATTTATTTCTAATAGTCAATGAAATAATTATTGAGTATATAGGTTAGAGATATAGATATTAATCCTACTTGATGAGATATTTTGATAGATAGATTGTATTACACATCGAGCATTTGTATGTGGTTATCATCATTGAGACATTAAGTTCTTTATCTTGGGTTCCTTGACTTGTTTCAAGACAAAAATTATAGACTTTAGGAAATCCAACTTAACGCCAATGATAAATAATCCAGGAGGGTACCACACTAAGTGTTTCCATTCATTTTGATTAAATTCCCCTTGAATTTAAATAATGGAATAAATATTATTCTCAAGGTTGATGAATAATTTTTATTCATATTTTATTGATCACATATATTAAATAATTATTTATTCACCAGATTGTGAATAAAATATATTTATTTATTTTATTGAATATTTAATAAATAAATATTTATTTTTTTTTGAATAAAATATGTATTTATGAGAACAAAATATTTTATTCATGTTTTTAGTAAATTAAAGAGGAGTTCAAATGGACCAATACTACATCTGGTGATAAATAATTACTTTTAAGATGGTAAATATTTTTTTATCAATTTAAGAAATTTATAACGTACCACAAAACAATACTATTATTATTATTATTATGTGACACATGGTTTCATTAAAAGATATATTATTATTAAATGGACAAAATGAAATTAAATTATTATTTTAACATAAACCCTAAATCTATAAATAAATGATTTTTTCTATTGTATGAAGCTTTAGTGTGAAATAAAAAAAGAGTAATTTTTTTCAGGATGAATTCTTTCTTAAATACTCCTCCCCCATCTTAAGAATAGGAGATTTTGGTGATTTATTCAAGACTAAGGAATGATAATTCGAGATTCAACAACAAAAGGCATTTGATTCACCATGCTACCACCCAAATATTGAGTGATATTTTTTTGAGAACATTACAGTATGTGTGGATCACCACAAGAGGGATTCTATCCTTGGATCCACATAGATCAATAAATCCAATTTTAAAGGGTCTTTTTGGATGATCAACATTCATGAATGATGAAAGTTCCTATGACCAGATATTCATTTCGTCAAGTATTAAATAAACTAATTATAAATTTAACATGTAATATCCTCGCTCATGGTTTCAGGAAATAATAATTAATAGAAAATTTATAATATCACCCACCACCACATGCTTTTTTGGTGCCTGGAACAAACATGTGGTATTAAAGAGGATATGATTACAATTATAATTATTTATTTCATTGTTGATCTATGCGAAATTGTGGATAGATTTATATTTCATGTTATTTTTTATTTAATCTGATTTAAATTAACAGACTTCAACATATTAATCATAATTATTTAAGTGTTTCTTTTTCTTAAAGGTTTAATAACATGGGAAACATAACAAGATATGCCATCTAGAAACTACAAATTTTTTGTTGGTAAGATAGATTTCATGGAATTGACTCATAAGTACACATCATGCACCCTAGTGTGTTATATCAGGTTGTAATGAGGGATACACAACATTCCATGAAGTAATTATATATGGTATATTCCATGTATTGATCAGCTAATCTAGCACATGGTAATCAGATTACACAGTGCATATTAGTTTACACGCCATATAGCCTATATGGGTTAGCAGTGTAAATCACACAATCTGTGTAGTCATTATACATGGTGAAAATCATGTGATACTGACAACAAATAGATTAAAATTCATTATGTGTATGTGGTGAACAAGACATGTAGTTCAAAAAATCCAATATCTGAATAATATGATGAGAAACTCTATGGGAAAACAAACTCTTGGATCAAAGAGATACACAACATGTATCTATCATGTGTACGCCCTGTAGACCGTCGAGACAAAAACTGAAGACCTGACATTCATCCTAGACACATGGTTATTGGAACACATGGAATATAGATAGTTTCTATACATCATGTAGTCTATCCAAGGTAAACTCTACAAACCCATTCATGTGCCCTGGATACATGGAAATTGAGATACACAATATGTAGATGGATGTACACATTGTGTAATCTATCATTTGTGTATTGAATTTAAAATTTCATTAAATTCAAATATAATATCCTTAAAACCCTTTTTTATTGATTGGAACACCATTATCCATTTCAAAATTTATTAATGTTTTTAATAAATTTTAAAGGATTATTTATTTTTTTGTATTATTTATATGTCATTATTGGATTTTAAATTTATTTTACCTGAATTCCATAAATGATGGGTATCTTCAATAAAGTTCAAATGATCATAAGATGAAATTTAATTAATTAATTAATTAATTAATGTAAGCATGTTCATCTTATTAATAAAGAATGAGTAAAGAAATGAATACTATCTAGTTAATTTTGTGTATTCATTACTTGAATGACGATTCAAGAGTTTGACCAAGATGAGTGTATTTTTCGGATGTTTTAATTTAAATTTTCCATGAGTTTTTAATTATTTATTATTAAATTAAATATGATTTCTTGAAAGTCATCCCTCCCTCCAACATTATTCAAGACACGTTTGTCCATAGATATTTATTTAATCCTCTTTTAACCAATATTTTGTCCCCCCCAGCCTGTATGTGAGTCACAAATAAATATAATTAATAGAGTATCCCAAGGAGCAAGGGGGAAGTTCAAGATGAAGCAATTATGATTCCAAAAAAGGTGATACACTAGTGGATATGTGGAATGTTGTCACACGTTCCAAAACTATCAATATGAGTTTTTTCCTATTGGTAAAATGTTAATTTAATATTCTCCCATTAAATAAACCATTAGATAAAGCTTATGAATGTGTGATTTATTTATTTATTCATTTATGTTTATTAAATTAACTATTTTATGAATACCATGAGACAATCACATAGTTATTTTAATTAATGTGAAATGATGGAAATTAAATAAATTAATTTTGGGTAAATGTTTTATCGAAAATGGTTAATTAATTTTGTAACATCCACATAATAATAAAAATACACGTAAAGGATAAAACAAGATATTATTAATGAATAATAATTTAAAATCACTCAATTAAAAATTACGTTAGACTTTTTCTTCCATTACATGATTAGGAATGAAAATAAACAGAACTATGTTTTTGACCAATCCTTGTTGGGACACATACTTTTATAAGGGGGTTCTTGTAAAGGTTTTGGATTGAATATTCCATTTTATGTTAAAAGGAGTATCCCTTTATAGACTTGGTTTAATTTGGAAAAATGTTTTCAGAAGATACTAGTAAGGTTTTTTTGTATGGGGGAGTCCACTCAACAAATTAAGGAGTTGCAAGCCTACAGTTGGAAAAGAGATACCTACATCAATACCATAAAATATCATTACCAACCCTTATTGAGGTTATGTGAAGATGAATATAGATCCTCTCCACTAGATTATACTAGAAACTAGACATTCCAAGTTCAATGGTGAGGGATATTGAGAGCTGATAAAATAGGGGGAGAATTAATAAAATTAAACTATTATTATTTCTCACCTAATTTTTAGTCAAGTAAAGTATTAATCATATGTTTTAATTATTATAGGAAATGGAAACTAAAAGTATGAAATCATTTAAATCATTCCAAAACTCAAGTTATTTCTTAAAAAATACAAATTTTTAGATTTAGTATAATATTTTATGTGATTCAATATTATCAAAATGTTTGTATTGTGTTTTTAATCCCCTATTGATGTTCTACTACACAAGAAAATGTGAAAAAGTGAAATGGAATCTTATAAGAGATATATTGAGGATTATTCTTATTTTTTTCATTATATTATAAACTATTATTCAAGAGTTTATGATACAACAAAATGATTTGGATTCATAAAACAGAAAAACACATCTCTATACCCTTGAGAAAGATAAGGAATGGATTGAAACAAATAATATTTCAATGAACTATATCATTTTATACCTGAAGAATTAAATCTATCTATTGATAATGATCTAAAATTACTAGGGTATTTTGATCTATTAGTAAAATTGGGATTCCACTTAGACACAAAATTATCCATTAATCTTATTTTATTTTAATTACCACTAATATTATCCTTATTCTTCTAAGTTTGAATAACAAATTCGTAATCCATTCAAGAAACAATCGTCTATACTTCCCCAATATGATAAGGATTGGTTAAAACTTATTTATGCACCCCTTATGGTAAATTTTTAAATAAATGGGTGAATATCCCATGTCTAATCGAAAGCTAGAGGATCCTGTATGGAATCCTTTAAAGAGTGAAAAGATTCAAAGGCATAATAATTAACAAGAGGATATTTTCTTCTTATGTGGAAAAGTATGGAAATTGAAAAATAGTGTTTAATTATTTATGGAAAAAATAAGTTTCATCCACTCCAAGTTTATTCATCATGTTTCTATTCACTGATTGTCTATTAAATAAAATATCCTTACAACAAACATGTATTTTAATATAGAAAATGGTCAATAATTGGATGGTTATTGAGTGAACTCAAAAAGAGATAAGAAAGGGTGATTCCTAAGTCGGCCAAGGGGAGCATAAAAGTTTTCATTACCATTTTTGATTGATTATTATTTGTAATAAGTGTTTCCAAAAAGATTTATCTCAGTGTTCAATGAGACACAACTAGATATTTTTTCTTTTTGGAGTAAATGTAGTCTTGGTAATTTAAATACAAAACTATTAGTTTATTAACTCTTTAATCTCATATATCCAATAAAATAATTTATTAATATATAATATAATACTCTTACCTCATTGTGATAAGAAAATTAGTTTTCAAATAAAACTAAGTGTAGTCGACAATTTTGTTCCCTTTAAATTATTTTAGTCTTAATTGAGCTAAGGTACTAGACATATAAACAAACTAATTATCATGTTTTAGAAAAATATAAAATTATATATAAAGGTATGTTAAAAATATTTTAAATTTGGTTTAAAATGGCCATGAGATCTATTATAATGATAAATATAAATTCATATACTACATGAGGGTTTTATGACATTTTTAAAATTCTTAGTGAAGTAAATGAGTTCACTTAGTAAAGGTAGTGGAATATCCATGATGGCTTATCTGGGAACATATTATCTAAGTAATCATTTATCTTACATGTGGAGAAAAGGTTATCTCAAACTCAAGTTTCTTTAAATAAATGAATTAATTGATGATTATAAAAGGATGATTAATGATGATTCTTATATATATTACGAATCTTCTATTATACCATCCAAGATGTTTTTTTCCAATACAAGTTGAAAAAATACCAATATGATAACAATATATTCTAATGGATATCATATCAATTGTGATATGATAAGAATATATTAGGATACTATCATAAGTTTATGTTGAAAACTCTTTGATAATTATTTTTTCATATCTATAAACAAAAATTAAAACACTAAGTTGTATCAATGTTAATGATCTTATAACCGTTTAGGATATTACAATCTAGTCATGATAAATTATATTTTCATAAAGGAAACCTATATTTTATAATATAGTGTTATATTACTTAAATTATATGAGTTATGGCTCTATATGAACATAAATTTTCATGGGAATACTGAAATTCACAGAGCTTAGTGGGAAGAGTAGTTCTAGAGACACATTATTTATATGAATTCATAACCAATTGGTGGTTTATGTTCATGAAAGTGGGTGACACGTGTGTTATTATTCTATAATATTTATTCTAATAAAGAAAAAGTAAATGGTAATATTAAAATGATTAAAAGTATATATAAATTCAAGTATTGGACTCCATGTATCATGAACCGGGACTTCAAATTTTGAATGTTACTAAGACCTGATAATGCTTGTGATTATTCAAGAGAAATTGAGAATTTATGGTAAAAAATGATTCCCATAAACCATGATTTATTATTGAAAGGTTTAGTCTATGAGAAAACATATTCATCACTCATCACGAATAAAATCCATTTTGAATTATACTTGGAAATCATATTTCTATGGTCATCATATTTGGAAATTAAATGTCAATTACACCTTATTTAGATGAATCATTATAGATTATTTCTATAAGATGTGAACAAAAGGATACCCTAAGTTATATGTCTACTAGTATTAACTGAATGAGTCGATGACATCAATAAATTTCAATAAGGTATGCATATTACAAAAAATTCCTTTTTAAATAAATCACACATAGTGATCATTGGATTTATTTTTGGAAATGAAAGACTGACATGTATATAAGAGTGTATTGGGGGAGTGCTATAAGGTTTCAAGATAAATATTTAAATAACATATGAAAACATTTTTAATGTCTTAAACGTTTTTTGAGACCAAGGAATGAAATTTATCCATGTTTGAATTAATGTAACAACTGTTTTTTTTGGAACAAGATATATTAAAATGGATCTACGTATTTGATAAATCTAATAAATGTACATATATTAATAAATTATTGAAAAATAAAAGCTCAAACAATTCAATACTTAATTTTTATTAGAATATGAACCTTTCATTAGAATATACAAGGTGATTTTAGGTGATTATGGAAATTAAAATAATTTCACAGGCTTATGTTTTCTAAATTCATCTCATGTTATAGGATATATAATGAATATTAGTACCAATGATTCAAAATGAATAATATTTTAATATCAAATAAATCCAACATAATTTTATTAGGATGTAATTAGAACTCTCTAAAAGTATATTAAAAAGTAAAACTGGATGAGTTCCTGATGTCTAGAGAAGTGAGAAAACTATTGATCTAGTGAATTGAACCCTTTTATTTATTTATAAAAATTTGATCTAGTATCACTAATAAGACTATATTAATATTAAATACAAACTTATTACTACTAGTAGTTTTCATATCTACAATATCTAAGTACATTTAGGCTTTGGATATAGCTTAAAACGTGGGTTAGAAATGTCATGTTTTGATTTTCAGTTATAAAAAAATAATGAGGCTTATCATCTTATTATAAACTATGACTATTGATTTTTTTAGGATTTTTGGTTTCTGACTTGGAAAGAAGAGGTGGATACATTGTTAATTAATACATGAGTTATTTTATCAAGAAAGTGATTTTGCAGTAAACAAATCCACCGCACATACATGTGGCTTAACCAACCCTATCCAAAGAAACATGGTAAGAATAGAAACTATATCCATACTCACTAGAAGCATTTTTAACATGTGGGTAACAAATTTTCATTACCAGTTGGATATAGTGAAAGTGGGTGTTTTTTGGAATTGGTTCTCAATAAACAACTACTTTTTACATTAAATTACTTATAAATTAAAAGAAGTGAATATTAATATAAATAAATTATCATATATTATTGTTATTATGCATAAAATTGATGTCATAATGTCCTAGAGTATATGTTGCATTGATAATGATGAAATAGGTCCCATGTATGATGATATCCTAGGGAATTTATGGAGATATCTCTTAAATATAGGCTTATGGTTGGAAAATGTACTATGATAAGAAACATGGAATGTAGACCATCTTGTGTGATTACTCATTAGAATATTAGGCGTCTTCTCATTAATTTTTCACCTATAAATCTAAAAGGTGGGATATTATGATAATATACCTACCGGTACGAATTTTACATGTTTTGGTGTCATCAGATATTGAAATACGAGAGAATGTGTAATGGTCATTAGACTTCAAAATTATCATTGATTTGTGTCATAACTCACACACTTATATTTACTAACTAAAATTGTCACACAATATGTTTGAAAAAAGTAAGGTATGTTGGGTGCCTCATCATTGAAATGTCATTAATGAATAGTTTGAGGATGATTTTGTCCCATCCTTCTCTATAAAAGTTAATATCTCTTCTCTTTGATTAGAATAGAACCGTCATATTAAATTCCATGGTAATGGTGTAATGAAATTTACTTCAGATTACCAATGAAAGATATATCTAGAATATAGGCTGGTAAACATATATAAAACATATTTTTTGAGATATTTTGATAAATATAATGTATTACATCATGATCATATATAAACAGTTTTCATCATTGTGTCATTAAGTTCTTTCTATTGGATGTCTTGACCCGTTGCTAGATAGTATTCTTATACATTATAAAATCCAAATAATTCCAATAAAAAAATCCTAGAGGGTCACATAATATGTGTTTCCATTTATCTTGATTAAATTATATTTGAATTCAATTAATGGAATATATATTATTTTCAAGACCAAAGAATAGTTTTTCATTTACTTTTGTAGATCTCATTTACTAAAGAAATATTTATTTTCTTGATTGTGAATAAAATATAATTATTTATTATAATGAATATTTAGTAAATATTTATTTATTTTTTTTTGAATAAAATATTAATTTAATAAAATAAGATATTTTATCCAGGTATTCAATAAATTTTAGAGGAGTTCAAATAGACTAAGACCAAGTTCAGTGATAAATAATTATTTACAATATGATAAATATTATTTATCAATTTTTGAAAGTTGGCACATGAAAAAATAATAATAATAATAATATTATATGGAATGGAGTTTCATTTAAGGTTATAATTTTATTTAGTGGTCGATATGAAATAAATTTATTATTTTAACCTAAACACTAGTTATATAAATAGATGGTTATTTATATTATGTAGAGTATCAGTGTGCAATCAATGAAAGAGAGAATTGTTGTGAATGATGAATTCAATATCAACTCCTCCCCATCTATTCCTCTAAAAAACGATAAAAATGAGATATTTTTTCAAGACTAAAGTAAGAAAGATCAATAATGGACAACACGGGATATTCGATTTGTCGTGATAGCACCCAAAGATTGAGTGGAGTTCCTTAGAGATCATAGGAGAATGTGTGGATCACAACTATAAGGATTATATCCTTGTATTCTCACAGTGAAATGGTGTTAATATGAATGGGTCATTTGATATTATCAATTATCATCAATGAAATAAGTTCATAATCCCATGTATTCATTTCTTCAGATATTAAATAAATTAATTATAAACTTTATGTGCAAGATCCTCTCTCATGGTTTTAGGAAATGATAATTAAGATATATTTTAATATATATCTCACCACTGAATGATTATATTATTCCCAAAACCATAAAAAAATCATTTTTTGTGAAGCGACATAGGTTATAATATTTTGGATATATTATAACTATAAATCATATGGTCCCTTCTCATACATATTGTATGTCTCAATCATTTAGTTTTCATGTAAAATAAATATCACACAACATATACCACTAATATAGTCATAATTTTACTCCCTTTTTGTCTTGGAATTGATAGATATAGTATTATAAAATTTTAATTAAATGTGACTTCAAGACAAATATTGTGTATCTATAGACTGAGTGCCTCAATGTGCACCTGATATAAATTCTGAGTCTATAAGAAAATACCAAAATTCCATGTACCCAACCAAAAAAAACAATGTATTCTAGACTATATAATATTATTTTGATATTCCTTTCGAGAACATAAGATAAAATCATATATAATATTAATCATGTGAACTACATTTTATGTGTCTACATAGAAACACTATTTAACTTGTTTTAATAAGATTTGGGAAATGAAAGTGCATAAACAAGATACCTAATTCTCCCCAAACATAGTATAACATATCGAACATGTTATGTAATGGGTGGATTTATTTATTTTTCATATCATTGTACGAATATACATTTTTGGACACACAAGTAGTCCTTTATAAGATATTTTTGACGTAGAATATGACATAACATTTACCTTTGTCACATGGGATCTCTATTCATGATATTGGTAGTTCTAGAACTTCATAGGGATTATGAATACTGTGGGTGGATAACAAGAGAAATCATGGGGTGGGTGTAACTATTGGGCCAAATCTATCTCAAGAATATTGGTCCTCTATTTATATAGTGGAGTACGAAACCATCTCCTAGGGATGGGGTATGAGTCCTCTAAACATAGATCCAGTAACCTTATCAAACGATGAAAAATAAACACATAAGGGTATATGAAATTAGTAGGAGTAAATTACCCTATAAACTGTGGTGTATTGCAGAGTGTAATTGGTCCATCTTTACTAATGTTATTTAGGGATGTTTTAGAAGACGATCAATGTGAGATTAATCAACCATATTGGGCACTACAATGTTTTAATTACCCTTGAATACTTTTCATTATTTGGTATCAATATATTTGATATATGGAGATCATTATAAATTTTTATGAAAAGTAATGTTCCCAATATTTTTTTATAATGTGGATAAATAATGAATTTGAGGTTTTAGATTGTTTGGAACACATGACTTCTTTTAGGTTCTCAGGTTCCTTTAGATCATGATCTATGAAAAGATGGAAAACTGGTGGTCTGAGGATTCTACCTTAAATCCTCACTCAACACCAAGTTGTGAATTATAGATGGTCCATGGACATTGAAAACTTTGTTAAAATATCAAACTAGATAATGATAAGATATTTATATAACATGATTCTTCCTTGGTCTGTGTAAAGCCCTAAACCCGCACATACGAATTCAGTACTAAAACATGCTGTATATTTATTTTTTTATAAAAAATAGAATAAAAATACACAAAATATTATACATTCTAGGACCTTTACCATTTTAGGTTTTTGAGTATTGGAAAAACCATACATTAACATTTACTACACAAAACATTTACATTTATTTAATTCCTTCTTCTCTTGATTCTTATTGTCACTTGACATACCCTTTGTACATGTAGTCACCTGAGGATATAAATAAAAAGGGGTGAGATAAAAGACTAGTAATAGGATAGATAAGTATAATATAACAATGGGTGAGCATAACTATAACATAGGTAAAGGATCATGAACATGAGAGGAAGCATTAACAAGAGACTTGAAATGTGGCAATTCATAAAAATGAAACATCATGTATTAGTGGTTAACTACCACACATACTTGTGAACAAAGCTATAATCACGATAAAACATCATTTCAATTAAACCCATGAGATTAATCTCTTTACTAAATTCATTGGATCTATGTATAATTCTGGGCGCACCCATCACATTGAAACATTCATCTTGCGCTATATAATTCTGCGTGCACATGTCACGTCATAAAATTACCATTATCATGAATGCCACAATGAACATATATAAAAAAATGAAAATAACTAACCCATGTAAAGTGATGGGTTTCATCTCATAAGAACACATTCATAAAAATTGGGTTCCCAAAAGAAAGTGGGAATAACATACTTGATACAATAACCATCAAACTTGAGTGAGAAATAAAAGGTGTGTTTATGAAAGAAGAGTTCCTTTGAAAAACATTTTTTTGACATAATCTCTAGTAAAAAGCATTTATATCCCATAAAAGTTAATATAATTATGAAAAATTTATTTTTAATGAGTGACCAAACCAAAAAATGGAGTGAAAGAGGGATAACCTGAAGAAAGAAATTTGGGTTCGAGATTTTCCCCTTACGATGTATCCGAATGCATTATTCACTTTAATGTCCTATATAACCAAATTAGATTCTTTAATTGATAATTCTAGAACCTTTAGTACATTAATATGGTTCATTATGGTTTCATTATGTTATTTTATGGGCCTTTGGATGAGTTATAACGGTTCAAAAACATTGTTCGGGAATGTTTGTTTTTATGGTTTTCTTGAGCGGTTCACATGTATTCATAAATGGAAGTTCATGTAGAACATGGGTAAACATACATAAATAAAATTTCATGTCATTAATGATATCACATAATTTTAAATTATCTTAAAATTAATTAGATTATATACCATGTGGATGAATCATTAGATAAGAATTCAATGATGATTGTTTGGGTTAATTTGGGTGGTTTTTCGACCACAATGAACAAGTTTTGTTTAATCATTTAGTAATATGTACCTAATTTAGTTCCAGAACATTAAATAGGACATAATAAATATAAAATATTCTATTTCAACCATAAAAATGGTTTCACGATCAGATCATATGGTAGAAATGGAAAAAGAAAACATGTCATTCTTGAAGGTGATAGATTAACACCGCACGAACAACATTTTCTTTTATAAAATAAAAGGAATAGTAGAAGGGGGTTGGATGGTATAATATCAAATTAGTATCAAAAAAATTATAGTATATGTTTGATACTGGAGCTATCATACCATTTGGATTAATATAGGTGGGGAGATATTAATAAATGAACTTGAAATTGAAAGGAATTTAAAGGAAAGAGAGAGAGAGAGGAATTATCTCCTGAATCCTCCTCTTGATATCCTCCTTAAGAAAGATAGGCTTGGTATTTTGATGCAACCATAAGCTCTTGGAAGTGGGGTAGGTGATAGGGAATATTTTTGGGAAAAGTTTAGATGAGTCTTGAATCGTGAGAGGTGTGAGGAAATGAGTATGTGAAGGGTGGTATTTACAGTGGAGGGGAGAGGGGATTTCTCAATATAAAATTCAATAATATATTATTTCCCAAAAAGACTACAAATATCGAGTCTTAATGATCATGAATAGTAATTTTCTCATGTGAACCAGAACCAATTGGGATTACATCAGTAGAATGTCATTCATGACTCTATAATTAGCTTATTTAGCTTATTTTGTAAATCAAGGTATTTCACTATTCTTATAAAATTCAAGTATTTCAGAAAAATCCCAAACAATTCATCCCTAAAATTTCTCGATGTGAAGAATGAAAAAATGAATTCAATTTTTGAAAAATAATTTTCTGAATATGATTAATATAAGTTTTAATTAAAATCATAATCTACTTGAAAAATACAGTTTTTAAAAATAAAATTGATTTTATAATGCTTTAAAAAATCATGTATGGTCTTATAAAATTATCTTAAAACTATAAGAAATATATTTTTTAATTTAAGAACACATTTATGAAAATCAATTTTCTTTTAAATTAATTAATTAATTATAATTAATTATTTATGACTTACAAAAATACCAATACTTTTACTATGGTCAAATTGTCATTTATAAGATACCTAAATTTTATTTAATTATTCATAGGTAAGGTTACTATTATTTTTGATGACTTTCTATTCAAAAGGGTCATATTAATATTCATAAGGGTATGTTACTATTCATAACAGTAGTTTACTATTCACCAAAACTTATGTTTTTCATATCAGACTCCAAAAAACATTCTGATCGCAACCATGTATGTCAGATTTTCAAAATTCAAAACACAGAAGTGACAAACTTAAGTATAAAATCTTGGTTATAAATTTCACATAGTACTCAATAGTTTATTTAAGCACATAGGATTTCCTTTTAAAATATTGGGATGTAACATTCTTCCCTCCTTAAATGAATTGCACACTCGCAATTAATTCATTGTACTTATAACTATGAATTTATATACTGATAAATAAGAAAAATTATTTTATTATTTGTATGAAATTAACTAGAAGTTTAAAATTAAATTTTGATATGACAATGTCTAATATCCAATTTATTCTAGACTGTTCCTCTGATACCAATTGTAAAGACCTAAACCCGCACTTCTAGATTCAGTACTAAAACATGCTGTGTATTTAATTTTTATAAAGGATAGAAGAAAAATATATAGTATATTATACATTCAAGTACCTTTTCCTATCTAGGTTTTGGAGGATTAGATAAACCATACATTAACATTTAGAACACAAAACATTTACATTTATTTAGTTCCTTCTTCACTAACTTCTTATTGATACTTGACCTCTCCTTAGTACATGTAGTCACCTGAGGATATAAATCAAAAGGGTTTAGCTAAAATATCAGTAAGAGGATAGATAAGAACAATATAACAATGGTTAAGCATGACCATAACATATGAAAAGGATCATGAAGATGAGAGGAAGCATTAATAAAAGACTTTAAATGTGGAAATACATAAAAATGAAACATCATATCTTAGTGGTTAACTACCAAAAATACTTGTGAAGAAATCTAGAATCTTGTTCACACATCAATTCACTTAAACTCATGAGATTCATCACTTTACCCAATGCATTGGATCACTGTATAATTTCGGGCGCACTCGTCACATTAAAACATTCATATTGCGCTATATAATTCTGGGTGCACCCGTCGCATCATAACATTATCATTATCATGCATGCCACAATGAAAATATATTAAAAAATAAACATAAATAACCCATAGAAAGGAATGGGGTTTATCTCATAAGAAAACATTCATAAACTTTGGGTTACCATAAGAAAGTGGGAACAACATACTTGATATAATAACCATCAACCTTGAGTGAGAAATAAAAGGTGTGTTTATGAAAGAAGAGTTATTTTGAAAAACAGTTGTTTGGATTAAACTCTAGTGGAAACATGTATATCCCAAAAAAGGTAATATAATGATGAAAAAATTATTTTTAAGTAGAAACCATACCAAAAAATGGAGTGAAAGAGGGAGAACCTGAAGAATGAAAGTTGGGTTTGAGATTTTCCCCTTACCTTGTACCCGAACAATTTATTCGCTTTAATGTCTTATATAACCATATTAGATTCATTAATTGACCATTACCAAAACTTTTGTACATGCATATGGTTTATTACGGTTTCATTAAGTTATTTTATGGGACTTTGGATGAGTTATAGAGGTTAAACAACATTGTTCGGGAATGTTTATTTTTATGGTTTTCTTGAGCGGTTCACATGTATTCATAAATGGATGATCATGTAGAACATGGGTAAACATACCAAACTGATATTTAATATTATTAATGATATTAAATAATTATAAATGATCTTATAATGAATTATATTAGATAGCATGTGGATGTATCATTATATAAGAATTAAATGATGATTGTTTGGGTTAATTTTAACGGTTTATCGACCACAACGAACTTGTTTTGTTTAATCATTTAGTAATATGTAGATAAGTTAGTTATATAAATTTAAACAAGACATAATATATATTAAAATTCATTAATTTATTATTTCCACACAAGACAAGGAATAGTGAGTATTACATGACCAAGAATAGTAATTTCATCATGTTAACCCGAACCAATTGGGCTTACATCATCATAACATCATGCATGACTCTATAAAAAGATTATTTAGCTTATTTTGTAAATTATGGTATTTCACTATTCCTAAAAATTCATGTATTTCAAAAAAATCCCAAATATTCACCCCAACCATTTATCGATGTGTAGAATCCAAAAATGAATTCCATTTTAAAGAAATAATTTTCTAAATATGATTAATTTAATTTTTAATTAAAATCATAATTTACTTTAAAAATATGGTTTTTAAAATTAAAATAGAATTTAAAATGCTTTTAAAAATTATGTAAGGGCTTATAAAATTATCTTAAAACTATAAGAAATATATTTTTTAACTTATGAACACATATTGATAAAATATTTTATTTAAATCAATTAATTAATTATTTATAATTAATTATTTATGACTTACATAAATACCAATACTTTTATTATGGCCAAATTGTCACTTATAAGATGCCTAAATTTTATTTAATTATTCATGGGTAAGGTTACAATTATTTTGGATGACATAATATTCATAAGGGTTATATTACTATTCAGAAGGGTAGGTTACTATTCACCAAAAATTAAGTTCTTCTTATCGGACTCCAAAAAACACACTGATCGTGACCATGTATGTTAGATTTTCAAAATTCAATACATAGAAGTGACAAACTTAAGTTTAACAGTTTGGTTGTAAATTTCATATAGTACTCAGTATCTCATTTAAGCACATAAGGGTTCCTTTTAAAATTGTGAGATGTTACAGTCTGAGCTTAGTTCTATTGATTAGAGACATCCCTATATTGATGTTTCTTTCCTATAAATAATATCTATATTTTTTTATATATAGTTAAACTTTCATAAAATGGAATATGATTTGATGATTCATTTAATTATTTAGATTTTTATTTCATGGAATCATGATGGGTATATTTTTTCCCACACTAGAATGTTTATTATGCACACACATGTTGTGTGTTTTAAGTCAATGCAAAGTTCAAAGAATGGTTTGGTGATTGTGGAGTTGTAGATGGTAATGTGAAATAGATGCATTGAGAGACATGGTGGTAATTTGAGTTGGAAGTTTCTATTTTTGAAACCCTTGTCAATGTTCTTGGAACATGGTGTGTCTTGCTAAATCTTTCATAGGTTCCTTGGTGCTAAGAGATAAAAATTCATACAGGTTTCATAGTATAGTGTTATTATGTTTTTTATTCAAATTAGAGACTATCCCCTTTATTAAAAAAGAAAAAGAAAAACATAGATCCATTTTGAGTAGGGTTAGGGAGAACCCATTACATGCCCGAAGGACATAGGCATACAACCTTATATTTTAGTGGAAAAAACCAATTGATACAAAGCCCATTGAAGTGAAAAACCATAATCCCAAATTATAAACCACCAAAATTACATCCCCAACACATCACTCCCCATTCGCACTACATCACAAGACGGTCAGGTGCTCCCTACCCCATCAACGATTGAAGCCTCGCATAACTCATTTCTCAATCCCCAGTCATCATCTCCTTATCGGTTTGCATCCCAAATCCCTATAGAGCCTACGCCATCCCGCCAAATCCCTCCACACACCATACAGACTATCATCCCCATCAACCCACAGACTACTACCTTCCATGACTCACCACTGCAAAAAAAAAACCTACACCATGATAGAGAGCCCACCGCACTAGATCGATGACATCAACCCTCACCAAGACCAAAGGTCGCCACTCCTCCATTACAGGTGACAACGTCATTGAAGACCGACTCCCATAGTTCAACCACTGATGACCGATACCCATAGAAGATAAGAAGAAAGATCCTTGAAAGTTCTAACACATAAATTGTAACACCCCGACCCCTCTAGGCAGGATCCGGTGCATTACTTGTGATATTGGCATGGTTATAAGGAGTGAAAATCCCGAAGGAACGATTATTTTAGTAGTCTTGAAGAAACTAGATACATAGATGTAACACAAATTACATTGAAAAAGGTTCCAAGATACAGTACATAATGAAAACTAAAAACTGCATCCACAAAAGATCAATAAATGATATCCTCTTTGTCACCTGTCAAAAGTAAACAATGAAAGGGGTGAGATAAAATTCTCTTTAAGGGTTACAAATAGTAGAAGCATGAGTAAAATAATAAGTGAATCACAGTCAGTCTAAAATAATCATAATGGCATAGCGAATAGATGAATAACTAATGCCATTAATAAACTGAAAATAAAACTGCATCCATAGATTTTGTCATAGTGAAAACCTCATGGATAATCATAATAACTGATGATGAATAAAGATAATGATTATTAATTGGACGTCATGTATCTGACACATGAAACTGTAACACCCCGAGATTTTATGAAAAATATTCTTTTTAATTTCACTAATGTCTTGTGTTGTACGCTACACCAAAATGAGCTTTTACAACACGCATCCTTGACTTGCCTTGCATTACACGCAATCACAACCTTCCTCGATAGCGTGTGTGGTACGCAATACTGAGTTTCACGAAACAACGATATGCTTTAAAATATTATTAAAACTAGCCGTTATGAATAGTAATAACCACTTTTTGAAATTTTGTAAATTTTATTTTTCAAAATGGAATTCATTTTTAGATTCGGAGTATCGAATTTAGCCTAAGGTGAAATTTTGGTACTTTTCGGATAACTTTCATATTCTGATGAATAGTGAAAATTTCTAAATTATAATTAAAAACAACTTTTTTAATCGAAATAATTAATAGTGATAAATTATTAATTTGAGTGTTTATAAAGTATATTTAGAATATATTTTTACAATTTAATACAATGTTGGTCATTGGTAGTAATTTCACATTTAAACCAGACATAATCAAGTGTCAATCTTTTGATAGATATTGTTTCTTAAAAACACGCTATTTGTTTTAACAGCAGGATTTAATTATAAAATTAATTAATGCAACTTCTATGTTATGAATTTGGTAAAATAGACTTCATTTTTGAATTCAGAATATGAAATATAGCTTAGGATGAAATTTTGGCATTTTTCTGAAAAACATCAATTTTTGATGAATAGTGAAACTACTAAGTGGTAGTTAAAAACTGAATTTTTCATAAAACATAATTTTACCGCTTCTGTGAATGAAATTTCAAAAATCCAAGAGACACGGTTGATGTCAGTAAGTAAAATGTGGTTCAATGAGATGAAAATAATTTTTGGTGAATAGTAACTTTTTACTTTTATTTACCACGGTTAAAAGTAAATAGGGTAATTAAGGGTAAGAATGATATTGATATTACCCTAACACATGCCCTAATTCTATTGGACAAGTGTATCTCGAACAAAAACAACCTTAAGTGTAAAATATTATCATTTAGACCCACTTGGATTAGATTAGGACATTTATTATTATTTAATTCAAAGAATAGTTAAAAGAGTTAAAATCAAAGTTTATTTACTAAAACATTTTTAATATAGGGTTATACATAAGATAAATTCGATTGTAAATATTCATTAGAAAGCTAAAAATATTTACTACATGATGGAATTTTATTTATAATTTTTAGACATTAAATAATTTAATTTATTTATGACACAATTATGATTCAGTATTATCTTATTTATGAAATATTGACATGATTGATGTTATAAACACCAAAATAAATGTAATTTGAGACTTTTTATGAATTCCAATAATTTTCTAGGTTACTATTATATATTAGTGTTGATTTAATAAACTTGGTTCGAACATATAATTCTGTTATGACTTTCACAAAAATCATATATCAAATAGTGTCAAAATTGACACAAAATAGTTTTTAAATCAAATATTATATTATTAATTGTTATTTTATTCCTAAAAATCTAAGGTTCGGCCAAATGACTTATATAAGGATATATGTATTAGTAATAAACAATTTGGGGTTCTTTTGGCATGTTATAGTAAGTGTATTAACCATATAGTGAAAGAAAACAAAAAGACACGGTAAAAGTTAAATTATTTAACTTAGAGTTAAATCTAATTGATAAGGTTAAAATAATATCCTAAACTTGTCTAAATCTTATTGGTTGATAGGATTTCGACCCATCCCCACTTTAGATTCTAAATAAGACCCTTTGGAACAATTATAAACTGATTTTGACTTTAATATAAAATAATATTTTGAGATATTCCTAAGGTGCCCCTCTCCTCCCTTATAAAAGGGTACCTCCTCCCCCTCCTCCTCACACCAAATTGAGCACTCAAGCTCGGCCAACCCCTGCCATTTTATCCTCTACACTTCCCTAGAATAATCCTATAGGTCCTGGTCTTCTTCAAATACCAATATTAGTTCCCTAAGTGGAGGATTCAAAGAAGCGTTCCAAAGAAGAGGTAATATCCATTACCGATCTTTTCAATTTCTTTCTTCTTCAACTTCTTCTTCTTTAGTTGTTTCATGATAAAGTAATAACATAAGTATTACTTACATACTTATATGTTATTATAAATATGAAACAACCCTAATTCACCTTCTATCCATCCTACGGAAAAAATGAAATCACCGCGCGTGCGTACGTACGGAATACCGTCTCCACGCCGTGGTGTAATCTATTTTCCACCACCACCTTACATGGATGGGTATAATGGTGTAAAGAATAACTATACATAGTTATTACAACATCATATTGATTCTGATATATTGTATAATCCACTCCAATTCAATTCAATAATTATGGAAATGATATCATCGCTCGTGCGTACGTACGGACTACCGTCTCCACGACGCGATGAGATTCATTCTTAATAATTAACCATTCATGAATGATTATAAAGTATATATAATAAGTACTAACGAAATATATGACCTAATAATGATACTGGAATTATTTATATTTATATGTATTTCATCTACTTAATTCCATTCAATTCAGTAAGGAAACGAAAACAGCGTTCATGCGTACGTACGGACTACCGTCTCCATGAACGGTGTATTTTTTTCCATTTACTGATTTATTATATATGTATATTATGAATATATATATATAAATCATGTTTTATATTCTGGAATTAGGTAATCATGATCTAATTAATCATATGAATAATTACAAGTTAAAAACACGAACGACAAATGAGACGATTTTACCCAAAACGTTACATTAACATGAATTTACAAAAGAATGGGTAATATAAAGTCATAAGTGGACCATATATGATATAATAACAATGAATATTATTCTGGAATAAGTCAATAACATGATTTAAATCATTATACAGGAGGTTCGGACACTTACAAAGCAAGTCGGACATAAGGTAAGGGAAATATCACAATCTCATTTTTATCCGAGATTGTTTATACTTTGAAATTTACTGGGGTGTATTTTATCATCCACATCCATGTTTCCTAAATATTTAATATTATTTCCATTCACCTAAAATTGTTTAAATCCTATTTTAACCTTCAGTGAGTTTTTGGTAAAAGATATGAAAGGAATCTTTTGTCGTTTTTCTTATAAGGTACTTTTTTGACTTTTCCGACAAAAGTACGAAGAATGTTTTTTTAAACTTATACGGCATGAATGGATTTTTAAAAAATTATTTCCAAGAAGCTTCCTTTACAAGTTTTAAAGTTTATTTTTAATTATCTTCTTTTATTTTAAAGTCGTATGACATGTTATGAAAGGAAAAATGTTTTTGAAGTAGAAAGGATATTTTCCTCAAGAATAGAGTTCAAGTATTTTATCAAAATTATTTTCCATCTAAGATAATAAAAGGGTTCTGTTTTTATCCCTATTATTACATGGATTTGATTATGTTGTGATGGAAATATTTTTATGAATTCCTTTATCTTATATGAATTGTTTTATGATGTAACGATGTTTAAGATTCCCATTTTTATTACATGGGTTATGCAATGATGTATGATTTAAGATTTTGTGGAACACATAAGAAAGGATTCATTATAAGATGGGTGGGACCTATATATCCCTCCAATGCATTGGGTAAAGATTTTATATCTCATGAGATAGACATGGCTGAAATGGTAGGTTATACCGGTTCAGTGAAACAGGACTGAAACGAGGGTTACTCGATTCAGAAAGGGACTTTGTCCACTAAGATAGTCTTGGCAATGAGTCTTGACTAACAAGAAATGATTCTCTATGATTATGTGTGTATTCCACAATGTTTCATGTTTTAAGTTATGATTATTGGGATTTCATTTCACTACTATGATTTATCCCATGTTATGAAATTATGCTCTCTTTTGCAGGTTAAGATTTCCAAAAGTTATGAATATGATGTGATTGATTTTTCTTTTGTATACCCTTACTGAGCATTTGAGCTCACCATTTTATGTTTTATTTTCCCCAGGATATAAAGAAAGGTTTTAGGTAAAAAAAAGGGAAGATCTTTATGGGAGATATTGAAGATCTTTCACCTCGATTAGAAGATTACGTTCCGAGTTTCCAAAGACACTAAACTATTACGATCCTTGTGTGTGTGTTTTTGTTATGTACTAAGTATTCCGCAAATGTAATGTAATATCCATGTACATTAGGCTTCGGGTCTCTACAGTTGGTATCAGAGGAAAGGTTTAGTCAACCTTTGGAAACTAGGATCCGAAAACGTTAGTGAGATCCCTGGAGATATTTCTACGGTATGTCTAGGGATGTCCCTAAGGTTAAGTATACGTATAGGTTATAGTACTAGAATTACGCTAACGATCATAGAATTAAACCTAAGATGTTAGATATTGAAGGTACTCCCCCTTTATTATGTTGTTTTCCCTAACATGATTTTTGCCTCTCACACTATTCTATTTGGGTTTTAGACGATGGCTGGAACCCGAAGGAACCGTGTTGATCAATGCAATGGACAATGCAATGATTGCCCTCCTGAACAAACAAATGTTATGGGAGATGGAGTGCAAAATCTTATTGCTATACTTACACAAGCTATGAATCATTCTGGACTTCCAAATGAGCAGAGGAGGGAACAATATTCTATTGAGTCCTTCATGAGGCAACGTCCACCTTCTTTCAGTGGGTCTTCTGATCCACTTGTTGCTGAACAATGGATCAATACCACTGAAAAGATATTTTCAGTTCTTCAATGTTCTGAGCATGATAAAGTCATCTTAGCAGTATATCGTTTGGAAGGTGAAGCTGATCAATGGTGGAATCTTATCAAGAATACAAGGCAAAGAGATGAAATTGAGTCCATGGAATGGAACGAGTTCAAGAACTTATTTTTCAATAAGTACTTCCCTCGTATTCTTTGAACAAAGATGGAGAAGGATTTTCTTGAACTAAATCAAAAGGATGATGAATCTGTTGGTATATACGAAGAGAATTTTACAAGACTTGCAAGGTATGCATCTGGCATTATCATCCAACCTGAAAGTAAAGTTGATCGATTTTTCTGTGTCTTAAAACTAAGTCTTCGAAGGGCATTAGCTATAAGAGACTTCAGTAGCTATGAAGAAATTGTGCGTTGTGCTATCAAGGTAGAAATGGAAGTTGGTATTACATATCCATCTCATGGTTTTGATAAGAAACGAAAGATGGAGTTCAAGGAGAAATTTAAGAATAATGGTGAAAAGAAGATGAATGTTTCCTTATGCACAAAGTGTGGAAAGAAGCATGGTGGAGATTGTCTTAAAGGGACTAGAAAATGTTTTAAGTGTGGAAAAGAAGGTCATTGAGCAGCTGAGTGTCGAAGTAATGGAAAAAGGGTTTCTAATGATGTGAATAAAGCAAACACTGCAGAGAACGCACCACCAACACTTCAATGCTTCAAGTGCAAGGAAATGGGGCATTATGCTAATAAATGCCCTAATCCAAGGGTTAGTGATGATCAACATGAGCAACCATTGAAGGCAAAGGACAAAGGGAAGTCACATGCGATCACTATTGGCAATGTTGAATATGAAAACGATGTGGTGGAATGATTAAGTGTTTATGTAATGGGATTCCAAAATAATGTTGTATCATTGAGTATTGCAATATTTATTGATGTGGTATTCAAAGTGATTGAGATATTTTTTGGAAATAAGATGATATGCGCATAATGAAGGGAAAACGAGAAAATGAAATGTTTAACAGTATTCATGAGCTCATGATTGATATAATGACTAAGTGATATCATTGTTTGAGTATATAGAATTTTGAGGATTTTGGAATGTGGAAAGTGTTAAATTTTAACTGCATTCTTGTTTTCACTAAGGTATTCAAGAGAATACATGATTAAGGCCTTTGAATGTTTGGAATTTGACCAACAAGACATATATATGGGGATTAAAGATAGTATTAAATCTCTGGTAATCGTTTTCACTATATTATGAGAGTGGACTACAGTATTATGGATAAGCCTAAAGATTAGAATAGATTATGTTGGACATAAGTTAGTATTGTTTAAGGATAGAAGATTTTAGATATTATTAATGGGATGTTATAGTATTATAGTTTTAGAAAAAGGACAACCTGCAGGACGGACGACAGCCCATCGCTTCGGACAAGGCTGTGGGAATCGAACCCACAACCGAAGTGCGACTGGCCTTTATCACCTACCACTGGCCTACAGGAAGTCCCTGTTTAGTAGAAACTAGTTTTATTTTATTAAACGGTATGATATACGAAGTATAAGTTCATTTTCAGAACCATATACGATTAATCTAACCATAAGATGAACTTATAACTTTTCGAACCTTTTGTTTGAGACAGATGGAATGGCCCGTCATTCTATCACATGATCTGCTAACACTTCACGAATAACAAATTCAACTTCATTTATTTAAGAGATGAAGTAGAAATTGTTCAAGGCACGAACAACAGCGAGATTGTACCAAAATAAAGTAAGTATTTATTCTAATTCAAACTCTTCAACTTTAGGGAAACGATCTTGAAAACCAAAAATGTTGTCCTAGTGCTCTTATACCTGATGAATCAGATGGTACCTTATATCACCACAAATCTATGGATTTGTGATTACTGGATTTTCCATAGCCATGTTCTCTACCACTCTCCATCAGAACATGATGGTTAGTTTTCTCTTCCATATCCATATTTTCACCTATGTGGAAACCCAGTGATTAGTTTATTTGGGTAACCGTTAAGTTTCATACTTTTGTTTTAAAATATTGGTTTTGGTATTCCTTTTTACGATGTGGGTTTCTATTAAATAAACTTTCTAATAGTAAACCATTTATAACCCCAACGAATTTCGAGGGCGAAATTCATTTTAAGGGGGGTAGAATGTAACACCCCGAGATTTTATGAAAAATATTCTTTTTAATTTCACTAATGTCTTGTGTTGTACGCTACACCAAAAGGAGCTTGCACAACACGCATCCTTGACTTGCCTTGCATTACACGCAATCGCAACCTTCCTCGATAGCGTGTGTGGTACGCAATACTGAGTTTCACGAAACAACGATATGCTTTAAAATATTATTAAAACTAGCCGTTATGAATAGTAATAACCACTTTTTGAAATTTTGTAAATTTTATTTTTCAAAATGGAATTCATTTTTAGATTCTTAGTATCGAATTTAGCCTAAGGTGAAATTTTGGTACTTTTCGGATAACTTTCATATTCTGATGAATAGTGAAAATTTCTAAATTATAATTAAAAACAACTTTTTTAATTGAAATAATTAATAGTGATAAATTATTAATTTGAGTGGTTTTAAAGTATATTTAGAATATATTTTTACAATTTAATACAATGTTGGTCATTGGTTGTAATTTCACATTTAAACCAGACATAATCAAGTGTCAATCTTTTGATAGATATTGTTTCTTAAAAACACGCTATTTGTTTTAACAGCGGGATTTAATTATAAAATTAATTAATGCAACTGCTATGTTATGAATTTGGTAAAATAGACTTCATTTTTGAATTCAGAATATGAAATATAGCTTAGGATGAAATTTTGGCATTTTTCTGAAAAACATCAATTTTTGATGAATAGTGAAACTACTAAGTGGTAGTTAAAAACTGAATTTTTCATAAAACATAATTTTACCGCTTCTGTGAATGGAATTTCAAAAATCTGAGAGACACAGTTGATGTCAGTAAGTAAAATGTGGTTCAATGAGATGAAAATAATTTTTGGTGAATAGTAACTTTTTACTTTTATTTACCACGGTTAAAAGTAAATAGGGTAATTAAGGGTAAGAATGATATTGATATTACCCTAACACATGTCCTAATTCAATTGGACAAGTGTATCTCGACCAAAAACAACCTTAAGTGTAAAATATTATCATTTAGACCCACTTGGATTAGATTAGGACATTTATTATTATTTAATTCAAATAATAGTTAAAAGAGTTAAAATCAAAGTTTATTTACTAAAACATTTTTAATATAGGGTTATACATAATATAAATTCGATTGTAAATATTCATTAGAAATCTAAAAAGATATCCTACATGATGGAATTTTATTTATAATTTTTAGACATTATATAATTTAATTTATTTATGACACAATTATGATTCAGTATTATCTTATTTATGAAATATTGACATGATTGATGTTATAAACACCAAAATAAATTTTATTTGAGACTTTTTATGAATTCCAATAATTTTATAGGTTACTATGATATATTAGTGTTGATTTAATAAACTTGGTTCGAACATATAATTCTGTTATGACTTTCACAAAAATCATATATCAAATAGTGTCTAAATTGACACAAAATAGTTTTTAAATCAAATATTATATTATTAATTGTTATTTTATTCCTAAAAATCTAAGGTTCGGCCAAATGACTTAGATAAGGATATATGTATTAGTAATAAACAATTTGGGGTTCTTTTGGCATGTTATAGTAAGTGTATTAACCATATAGTGAAAGAAAACAAAAAGACACGGTAAAAGTTAAATTATATAACTTAGAGTTAAATCTAATTGATAAGGTTAACATAATATCCTAAACTTGTCTAAATCTTATTGGTTGATAGGATTTAGACCCATCCCCACTTTAGCTTCGAAATAAGACCATTTGGAACCATTATAAACCGATTTTGACTTTAATATAAAATAATAATTTGAGATATTCCTAAGGTGCCCCTCTCCTCCCTTATAAAAGGGTACCTCCTCCCCCTCCTCCTCACACCAAATTGAGCACTCAAGCTCGGCCAAACCCTGACATTTTCTCCTCTCCACTTCCCTAGAATAATCCTAGAGGTCCTGGTCTTCTTCAAATACCAATATTAGTTCCCTAAGTGGAGGATTCAAAGAAGCGTTCCAAAGAATAGGTAATATCCATTACCGATCTTTTCAATTTCGTTCTTCTTCAACTCCTTCTTCTTTAGTTGTGTCATGATAAAGTAATAAAATAAGTATTACTTACATACTGATATGTTATTATAAATATGAAACAACCCTAATTCACCTTCTATCCATCCTACGGAAAAATGAAATCACCGCGCGTGCGTACGTACGGAATACCGTCTCCACGCCGTGGTGTAATCTATTTTCCACCACCACCTTACATGGATGGGTATAATGGTGTAAAGAATAACTATACATAGTTATTACAACATCATATTGATTCTGATATATTGTATAATCCACTCCAATTCAATTCAATAATTATGGAAATGATATCATCGCTCGTGCGTACGTACGGACTACCGTCTCCACGACGCGATGAGATTCATTATTAATAATTAAACATTCATGAATGATTATAAAGTATATATAATAAGTACTAATGAAATATATGACCTAATAATGATACTGGAATTATTTATATTTATATGTATGTCATCTACTTAATTCCATTCAATTCAGTAAGGAAACGAAAACAGCGTTCATGCGTACGTACGAACTACCATCTCCATGAACGGTGTATTTCTTTCCATTTACTGATTTATTATATATGTATATTCTGAATATATATATATAAATCATGTTTTATATTCTGGAATTAAGTAATCATGATCTAAGTAATCATATGAATAATTACAAGTTAAAAACACGAACGACAAATGAGACGATTTTACCCAAAACGCTACATTAACCTGAATTTACAAAAGAATGGGTAATATAAAGTCATAAGTGGACCATATATGATATAATAACAATGAATATTATTCTGGAATAAGTCAATAACATGATTTAAATCATTATATAGGAGGTTCGGACACTTACAAAGCAAGTCGGACATAAGGTAAGGGAAATATCACAATCTCATTTTTATCCGAGATTGTTTATACTTTGAAATTTACTGGGGTGTATTTTATCATCCACATCCATGTTTCCTAAATATGTAATATTATTTCCATTCACCTAAAATTGTTTAAATCCTATTTTACCCTTCAGTGAGTTTTTGGTAAAAGATATGAAAGGAATCTTTTATCGTTTTTCTTACGAGGTACTTTTTTGACTTTTCCGAAAAAAGTACGAAGAATGTTTTTTTAAACTTATACGGCATGAATGGATTTTTAAAACATTATTTCCAAGAAGCTTCCTTTACAAGTTTTCAAGTTTATTTTTAATTATCTTCTTTTATTTTAAAGTCGTATGACATGTTATGGAAGGAAAAATGTTTTTGAAGTAGAAAGGATATTTTCTTCAAGAATAGAGTTCAAGTATTTTATCAAAATTATTTTCCAACTAAGATAATAAAAGGGTTATGTTTTTATCCCTATTATTACATGGATTTGATTATGTTGTGATGGAAATATTTTTATGAATTCCTTTATCTTATATGAATTGTTTTATGATGTCACGATGTTTAAGATTCCCATTTTTATTACATGGGTTATGCAATGATGTATGATTTAAGATTTTGTGGCACACATAAGAAAGGATTAATTATAAGATGGGTGGGACCTATATATCCCTCCAATTCATTGGGTAAAGATTTTTTATCTCATGAGATAGACATGGCTGAAATGGTAGGTTATACCGGTTCAGTGAAACAGGACTGAAACGAGGGTTACTCGATTCAGAAAGGGACATTGTCCACTAAGATAGTCTTGGAAATGAGTCTTGACTAAAAAGAAATGATTCTCTATGATTATGTGTGTATGCCACAATGTTTCATGTTTTAAGTTATGATTATTGGGATTTCATTTCACTACTATGATTTATCCCATGTTATGAAATTATGCTCTCTTTTGCAGGTTAAGATTTCCAAAAGTTATGAATATGATGTGATTGATTTTTCTTTTGTATACCCTTACTGAGCATTTGAGCTCACCCTTTTATGTTTTATTTTCCCCAGGATATAAAGAAAGGTTTTAGGTAAAAAAAAGGGAAGATCTTTATGGGAGATATTGAAGATCTTTCACCTCTATTAGAAGATTACGTTCCAAGTTTCCAAAGACACTAAACTATTACGATCCTTGTGTGTGTGTTTTTGTTATCTACTAAGTATTCCGCAAATGTAATGTAATATCCATGTACGTCAGGCTTCGGGTCTCTACAGTTGGTATCAGAGGAAAGGTTTAGTCAACCTTTGGAAACTAGGATGCGAAAACGTTAGTGAGATCCCTAGAGATATTTCTACGGTATGTCTAGGGATGTCCCTAAGGTTAAGTATACGTATAGGTTATAGTACTAGAATTACACTAACGATCATAGAATTAAACCTAAGATGTTAGATATTGAAGGTACTCCCCCTTTATTATGTTGTTTTCACTAGCATGATTTTTGCCTCTCACACTATTCTTTTTGGGTTTTAGACGATGGCTGGAACCCGAAGGAACCGTGTTGATCAATGCAATGGACAATGCAATGATTTCCCTCTTGAACAAACAAATGTTATGGGAGATGGAGTGAAAAATCTTATTGCTATACTTACACAAGCTATGAATCATTCTGGACTTCCAAATGAGCAGAGGAGGGAACAATATTCTATTGAGTCCTTCATGAGGCAACGTCCACCTTCTTTCAGTGGGTCTTCTGATCCACTTGTTGCTGAACAATGGATCAGTACCACTGAAAAGATATTTTCAGTTCTTCAATGTTCTGAGCATGATAAAGTCATCTTAGCAGTATATCGTTTGGAAGGTGAAGCTGATCAATGGTGGAATCTTATCAAGAATACAAGGCAAAGAGATGAAATTGAGTCCATGGAATGGGACGAGTTCAAGAACTTATTTTTCAATAAGTACTTCCCTCGTATTCTTCGAACAAAGATGGAGAAGGAGTTTCTTGAACTAAAGCAAAAGGATGATGAATCTGTTGGTATATACGAAGCGAATTTTACAAGACTTGCAAGGTATGCATTTGGCATTATCATCCAACCTGAAAGTAAAGTTGATCGATTTTTCAGTGGCTTAAAACCAAGTCTTCGAAGGGCATTAGCTATAAGAGACTTCAGTAGCTATGAAGAAATTGTGCGTTGTGCTATCAAGGTAGAAATGGAAGTTGGTATTACATATCCATCTCATGGTTTTGATAAGAAACGAAAGATGGAGTTCAAGGAGAAATTTCAGAATAATGGTGAAAAGAAGATGAATGTTTCTTTATGCACAAAGTGTGGAAAGAAGCATGGTGGAGATTGTCTTAAAGGGACTAGAAAATGTTTTAAGTGTGGAAAAGAAGGTCATCGAGCAGCTGAGTGTCGAAGTAATGGAAAAAGGGTTTCTAATGATGTGAATAAAGCATACACTGCAGAGAACGCACCACCAACACTTCAATGCTTCAAGTGCAAGGAAATGGGGCATTATGCTAATAAATGCCCTAATCCAAGGGTTAGTGATGATCAACATGAGCAACCATTGAAGGAAAAGGACAAAGGGAAGTCACATGCAATCACTATTGGCAATGTTTAATATGACAACGATGTGGTGGAATGATTAAGTGTTTATGTAATGGGATTCCAAAATAATGTTGTATCATTGAGTATTGAAATATTTATTGATGTGGTATTCAAAGTGATTGAGATATTTTTTGGAAATAAGATGATATGCACATAATGAAGGGAAAACGAGAAAATGAAATGTTTAACAGTATTCATGAGCTCATGATTGATATAATGACTAAGTGATATCATTGTTTGAGTATATAGAATTTTGAGGATTTTGGTATGTGGAAAGTGTTAAATTTTAACTGCATTCTTGTTTTCAATAAGGTATTCAAGAGAATACATGATTAAGGCCTTTGAATGTTTGTAATGTGACCAACAAGACATATATATGGGGATTAACGATAGTATTAAATCTCTGGTTATCGTTTTCACTATATTATGAGAGTGGACTGCAGTATTATGGATAAGCCTAAAGATTATAATGGATTATGTTGGACATAAGTTAGTATTGTTTAAGGATAGAAGATTTTCGATATTATTAATGAGATGTTATAGTATTATAGTTTTTGAAAAAGGACAACCTGCAGGACGGGCGACAGCCCATCGCTTCAGACAAGGCTGTGGGAATCGAACCCACAACCGAAGTGCGACTGGCCTTTATCACCTACCACTGGCCTACAAGAAGTCCCTGTTTAGTAGAAACTAGTTTTATTTTATTAAACGGTATGATATACGAAGTATAAGTTCATTTTCGGAACCATATACGATTAATCTAACCATAAGATGAACTTATAACTTTTCGAACCTTTCGTTTGAGACAGATGGAATGACCCGTCATTCTATCACATAATCTGCTAACACTTCACGAATAACAAATTCAACTTCATTTATTTAAGAGATGAAGTAGAAATTGTTCAAGGCAAGAACAACAGCGAGATTGTACCAAAATAAAGTAAGTATTTATTCTAATTCAAACTCTTCAACTTTAGGGAAACGATCTTGAAAACCAAAAATGTTGTCCTAGTGCTCTTATACCTGATGAATCAGATGGTACCTTATATCACCACAAATCTATGGATTTGTGATTACTGGCTTTTCTATAGCCATGTTCTCTACCACTCTCCATCAGAACATGATGGTTAGATTTCTCTTCCATATCGATATTTTCACCTATGTGGAAACCCAGTGATTAGTTTATTTGGGTAACCGTTAAGTTTCATACTTTTGTTTTAAAATATTGGTTTTGGTATTCCTTTTTACGATGTGGGTTTCTATTAAATAAACTTTCTAATATTAAACCATTTATAACCCCAACGAATTTCGAGGGTGAAATTCATTTTAAGGGGGGTAGAATGTAACACCCCGAGATTTTATGAAAAATATTCTTTTTAATTTCACTAATGTCTTGTGTTGTACGCTACACCAAAAGGAGCTTGCACAACACACATCCTTGACTTGCCTTGCATTACACGCAATCGCAACCTTCCTCGATAGCGTGTGTGGTACGCAATACTGAGTTTCACGAAACAACGATATGCTTTAAAATATTATTAAAACTAGACGTTATGAATAGTAATAACTACTTTTTGAAATTTTGTAAATTTTATTTTTCAAAATGGAATTCATTTTTAGATTCGGAGTATCGAATTTAGCCTAAGGTGAAATTTTGGTACTTTTCGGATAACTTTCATATTCTGATGAATAGTGAAAATTTCTAAATTATAATAAAAAACAACTTTTTTAATCGAAATAATTAATAGTGATAAATTATTAATTTGAGTGGTTTAAAGTATATTTAGAATATATTTTTACAATTTAATACAATGTTGGTCATTGGTTTTAATTTCACATTTAAACCAGACATAATCAAGTGTCAATCTTTTGATAGATATTGTTTCTTAAAAACACGCTATTTGTTTTAACAGTGGGATTTAATTATAAAATTAATTAATGTAACTTCTATGTTATGAATTTGGTAAAATAGACTTCATTTTTGAATTCAGAATATGAAATATAGCTTAGGATGAAATTTTGGCATTTTTCTGAAAAACATCAATTTTTGATGAATAGTGAAACTACTAAGTGGTAGTTAAAAACTGAATTTTTCATAAAACATAATTTTACCGCTTTTGTGAATGGAATTTCAAAAATCTGAGAGACACGGTTGATTTCAGTAAGTAAAATGTGGTTCAATGAGATGAAAATAATTTTTGGTGAATAGTAACTTTTTACTTTTATTTACCACGGTTAAAAGTAAATAGGGTAATTAAGGGTAAGAATGATATTGATATTACCCTAACACATGTCATAATTCTATTGGACAAGTGTATATCGACCAAAAACAACCTTAAGTGTAAAATATTATCATTTAGACCCACTTGGATTAGATTAGGACATTTATTATTATTTAATTCAAAGAATAGTTAAAAGAGTTAAAATCAAAGTTTATTTACTAAAACATTTTTAATATAGGGTTATAAATAAGATAAATTCGATTGTAAATATTCATTAGAAATCTAAAAAGATTTCCTACAGGATGGTATTTTATTTATAATTTTTAGACATTAAATAATTTAATTTATTTATGACACAATTATGATTCAGTATTATCTTATTTATGAAATATTGACATGATTGATGTTATAAACACCAAAATAAATGTAATTTGAGACTTTTTATGAATTCCAATAATTTTCTAGGTTACTATGATATATTAGTGTTGATTTAATAAACTTGGTTCGAACATATAATTCTGTTATGACTTTCACAAAAATCATATCTCAAATAGTGTCAAAATTGACACAAAATAGTTTTTAAATGAAATATTATATTATTAATTGTTATTTTATTCATAAAAATCTAAGGTTCGGCCAAATGACTTATATAAGGATATATGTATTAGTAATAAACAATTTGGGGTTCTTTTGGCATGTTATAGTAAGTGTATTAACCATATATTGAAAGAAAACAAAAAGACACGGTAAAAGTTAAATTATTTAACTTAGAGTTAAATCTAATTGATAAGGTTAAAATAATATCCTAAACTTGTCTAAATCTTATTGGTTGATAGGATTTCGACCCATACCCACTTTATCTTCGAAATAAGACCCTTTGGAACCATTATAAACCGATTTTGACTTTAATATAAAATAATATTTTGAGATATTCCTAAGGTGCCCCTCTCCTCCCTTATAAAAGGGTACCTCCTCCCCCTCCTCCTCACACCAAATTGAGCACTCAAGCTCGGCAAACCCCTGCCATTTTCTCCTCTACACTTCCCTAGAATAATCCTATAGGTCCTGGTCTTCTTCAAAGACCAATATTAGTTCCCTAAGTGGAGGATTCAAAGAAGCGTTCCAAAGAAGAGGTAATATCCATTACCGATCTTTTCAATTTCTTTCTTCTTCAACTTCTTCTTCTTTAGTTGTTTCATGATAAAGTAATAGCATCAGTATTACTTACATACTGATATGTTATTATAAATATGAAACAACCCTAATTAACCTTCTATCCATCCTACGGAAAAAGGAAATCACCGCGCGTGCGTACGTACGGAATACCGTCTCCACGCCGTGGTGTAATCTATTTTCCACCACCACCTTACATGGATGGGTATAATGGTGTAAATAATAACTATACATTGTTATTAAAACATCATATTGATTCTGATATATTGTATAATCCACTCCAATTCAATTCAATAATTATGGAAATGATATCATCGCTCGTGCGTACGTACGGACTACCGTCTCCACGACGCGATGAGATTCATTCTTAATAATTAACCATTCATGAATGATTATAAAGTATATATAATAAGTACTAATGAAGTATATGACCTAATAATGATACTGGAATTATTTATATTTATATGTATGTCATCTACTTAATTCCATTCAATTCAGTAAGGAAATGAAAACAACGTTCATGCGTACGTACGGACTACCGTCTCCATGAACGATGTATTTCTTTCCATTTACTGATTTATTATATATGTATATTCTGAATATATATATATATAAATAATGTTTTATATTCTGGAATTAAGTAATCATGATCTAAGTAATCATATGAATAATTACAAGTTAAAAACACGAACGACAAATGAGACGATTTTACCCAAAACGCTACATTAACATGAATTTACAAAAGAATGGGTAATATAAAGTCATAAGTGGACCATATATGATATAATAACAATGAATATTATTCTGGAATAAGTCAATAATATTATTTAAATCATTATACAGGAGGTTCGGACACTTACAAAGCAAGTCGGACATAAGGTAAGGGAAATATCACAATCTCATTTTTATCCGAGATTGTTTATACATTGAAATTTACTGGGGTGTATTTTATCATCCACATCCATTTTTCCTCAATATGTAATATTATTTCCATTCACCTAAAATTTTTTAAATCCTATTTTAACCTTCAGTGAGTTTTTGGTAAAAGATATGAAAGGAATCTTTTGTCGTTTTTCTTACGAGGTACTTTTTTGACTTTTCCGACAAAAGTATGAAGAATGTTTTTTTAAACTTATACGGCATGAATGGATTTTTAAAACATTATTTCCAAGAAGCTTCCTTTACAAGTTTTCAAGTTTATTTTTAATTATCTTCTTTTATTTTAAAGTCGTATAACATGTTATGAAAGGAAAAATGTTTTTGAAGTAGAAAGGATATTTTCCTCAAGAATAGAGTTCAAGTATTTTATCAAAATTATTTTCCATCTAAGATAATAAAAGGGTTCTGTTTTTATCCCTATTATTACATGGATTTGATTATGTTGTGATGGAAATATTTTTATGAATTCCTTTATCTTATATGAATTGTTTTATGATGTCACGATGTTTAAGATTCCCATTTTTATTACATGGGTTATGCAATGATGTATGATTTAAGATTTTGTGGCACACATAATAAAGGATTCATTATAAGATGGGTGGGACCTATATCTCCCTCCAATGCATTGGGTAAAGATTTTATATCTCATGAGATAGACATGGCTGAAATGGTAGGTTATACCGGTTCAGTGAAACAGGACTGAAACGAGGGTTACTCGATTCAGAAAGGGACTTTGTCCACTAAGATAGTCTTGGAAATGAGTCTTGACTAACAAGAAATGATTCCTTATGATTATGTGTGTATGCCAAAATGTTTCATGTTTTAAGTTATGATTATTGGGATTTCATTTCACTACTATGATTTATCCCTTGTTATGAAATTATGCTCTCTTTTGCAGGTTAAGATTTCCAAAAGTTATGAATATGATGTGATTGATTTTTCTTTTGTATACCCTTACTGAGCATTTGAGCTCACCCTTTTATGTTTTATTTTCCCCAGGATATAAAGAAAGGTTTTACTTAAAAAAAAGGGAAGATCTTTATGGGAGATATTGAAGATCTTTCACCTCGATTAGAAGATTACGTTCCGAGTTTCCAAAGACACTAAACTATTACGATCCTTGTGTGTGTGTTTTTGTTATGTACTAAGTATTCCGCAAATGTAATGTAATATCCATGTACGTCAGGCTTCGGGTCTCTACATAAACCATAAAACCGTTGAAACGGTTTAGTTCTGTGGGTAGAAACCCATCTGATATTTTGAAACAAACTCGAAGGGTCTGTCGCCAAACTGTTTTGTCTCATGAGACCTACTGATGCATCGAGGGGATATAGAGGGCCCCACATTCCACTATATGTCCAAATCATTCTTTATACATTGATTAAATACAAGATAAATATTCCCTTTCAATATCCGTATAGAGTAAAGTATACAGATTCATCAATATTTCCATAATTAAAATAACTTTCCAATAAACACCGTATGTAAATTAGTATACAGTTTAGACAACAAAAAAATACATGAAATGAGATTATGGATATTTAATATAAATATATTTTCAAATGAAAAGTTATCTCAAATTGGAAGTAAGTACACCAAATAAGGATTATTAGGTGCACAATACAAAGATTCTCACAATGAAAACGACAACTGATACAAAGTCCTTTACCACAATGTAATCGGTTGAACCGTATGACCAAAACATAATAACCATCAAGTGAATCATTGAATAACATGAATATAAACAGAATCATGTTATTATTATATCAAATTTAAGTACACATATACCAAATATAAGTAATAATTGGAAAATAATGGAAATCTCATAGAAACGAAAGTGAGATGAGAAACCCCTTACCTTTTTCTCTAGTGTGTTCTTGATGGTTCTTAATGACCTGAATAATCAAATTTAGATTAGTTAATTAATAATTATAGAACCTAATAAACATGTAATTGATATGATATAACCTTATTAAGTTCATTAATGGTCTCTTTGATGGGTTTAAGTGATTAAATCTTATTGTTTTGGAAGCATTTTCTTACTTGGTTTTCGTGGTTTGTTTACTTATTTCCATGAATGGAAGTTCATTTGAAACATGTGTAAACATCCAGAATTGTTAATACATATTATCAATTAAATTATGGAGATATAAATGTTATTATAATTATTTTTTTATATACCATGATGACGATTCATTAGTTAAAACATTAATGATGTTTGTTTAGATCGTTTTAATGGTTCTTTGATAATAACAACCTCATTTTGTCTTATAAATTAGAAAAATGAGTAAAAAAGAATTCCATAACCTTGGGTGAGTCATAAAAAATATATTATAACCTGGTTCGTCTATATAAATGGTTTCATGACCATACTTTAAAGAATTATTGCAAATTTAAATCACATCATCCACGATGTCGGTAACTCAACACATCACGAACAATGTTTTTAATTCCATGAACAAGTGGGGAAAAGAAGAAGATTGATGATGAATTTCTCATGAACATGAGAACATCCATAATATAAAATATTCTGGAGATTTAATTCCTCTTCAGTGAGAATAGATGAATAAAGAATAAATAAAGAACTCAAAATAAAAGAATAATTTTGAAATCATTTACAAAAATTCGGCAGCCAAACGGCTACGCAACATGGTTTTAGAAAATATTAAGAAGAGAGGGGACAAGGGTCACCTATCCAGAAATGAATAATAACATGGAGTAGATCAATAATAAGAAGAAAAATTATAACATGGTATGGAAACATGAAAAATATACCACATAAAAGAGAACTCGAAAGGAAAAAAGAAAGAAATTGAGAATTTTCTTACCGTGTAGAATAACCCTTAGAACTTGATGGTTGTGACCTTGGGAGCTTGATGAAACCTTAGGAGGACTAATATGAAGATAAGGAGTCCAGAACTTCATTTAGGTAGAATTTTGAATGAATTCAATGAATGGAAGAGTTGGTATTTATAGGAAAATTGAGGGATTATTTTAATAATTTCCAAGGGACACCTCATGGGGGTATTTGCAAAACCATGGGCTTGCCCATGATATTTTCTCATGGTTTAAGAAACTTGGGACACCTCACATCTTATTTAACTATAAAAAAGTCTACCAGATTTTTTACATCATTATTACACCATTAATGATGTCATAAACATGTCGAAACTAAAAACTGTATTTTTTACTATTCACTGAAAAATCAACTCTTTCAGAAAAAATTCCCAAAATTCACCCTAAAAATTTATCGACGTGTAGATTTCAAAAGTGAAATAAATTTTTCAAAAATAATTTTCTAAATATTATTAATTTAATTTTTAAATAAGGTCATAGTTAATTCGAAAAATAATAATCTTAAAGTGCAACTAGTTTTATTTCTCATTGAAAAACTAATTAAGATCTCATTATCTTATTGCCTTAAGAAAATAAAATAATATTATTATTTATATTCATAAGGGTATGTTACTATTAATATTAATATTCATATTACTATTTATATGGGTATATTACTATTCACCAAAAATCAAGTTTGTTCTATCAAACTCCAAATGATCTATTGAACACAACTCTAGATGACCATTTTTCAAAATTCTAAACATAGAAGTGAGAAGTTTATGTTTAATGGTTAGGTTTTAACTATCTTCTAAATAACCTAGTGTTGTTTCAATGGAACACAGTGATGAATAGAGAAACATAACATAAAATGTTTGGGGTACTACATTATTTCCCTTCGGAAAATTTCATCCTCGAAATTTAAAAAATATTACCTAAAAAGATTCATGTATATCTTTAACATAAGCTCCTCAGGATCCCATGTTGCTTCCTCCATCTTATGGTGCCTCCACAGAACCTTTACCAGATGACTCATCTGATTTCTCAATACTTGTTCTCTAGTATCAAGAATCTTGATAGGCTCTTTACAATAAGATAGATCAATCTCAAGTTCTACTTCTTCATAAGTGAGTACATGTGTTGGGTCTGGCATCTATTTTATTAACATTGACACGTGGAACACATTGTGGACCTTGAAGGGACTTGGTGGCATTGCCAAATGGTAAGCTACGGATCTAATTCGGTCTATAATTTCAAAAGGTCTGAGGTACCTGTGACTTAACTTTCCTTTCTTACCGAATCTTATAATACCCTTCCATGGAGATACCTTTAAGAAAACGTGATCACCTTCTTGAACTCCAAATCCTTCCTTCGATTATCTGCATAGAAATTTTTCCTAATTTGAGCTATTTTGATATGGTTCTGGATAATCTTCACATTTTCCATTGTTTCTTCAACAAGTTCTGGTCCCATGAGTTTTCTTTCACCAACTACATCCCAGCAAGTAAGTATACGACATCTCCACCCATATAATGCTTCATATGGTGCCATCTGAATACTTGAATGGAAGCTATTGTTGTAGGAAAATTTGATGACAGGTAACTAATGATCCCATATGCCTTGAAAATCAAGTGAATAAGAACTCAACATGTCTTTCAATGTTTGAATAGTCCATTCTGATTTTCCATCATTTTGTGGGTGGTAGGAAATGCTCAAACAAAGATCAGTATCTAGGGACTTCTGAAGACTTTTCCAAAATATTGATGTAAAACGTGGATCATGATTAGAAACAATCAATAGGGGTACTCCATGAAGTCACACAACTTCATTAATATATAGCCTTGCTAGACGTTCAAGTGGTAGATCTTCTCTTATAGAAAGAAAATGTGCTGACTTGGTAAGACGATCAACAATGACCATTATTGCATTGTTCCTTCTAGGAGTCTTTGGTAGTCCCATGACAAAATACATCGTGATATTATCCCATTTCCACTCAGGTATGGGAAGTGGTTGCAATAATCCTCTAGGTCGTTTCCTTCCAGCTTTCACTTGTTGACAAACCATACATCTTAACACAAAATCAGAAATATCCCTCTTCATGTTGTCCCACCAAAAATGTTCCTTCAAATATCTATACATCTTAGTGCTACCAGGGTGTATAGAGAAATTTGAACTATGAGAATCATCCAAAAATTCCCTTTTTAGATCAGGTATATTGGGAATAGAAAGTCTCTTCCCAAATTTCAAAATTCCATCTTCATATATGAAGTCACTCAATCTCCCATCATTCACAGCTTTAATCTTCTTTCGAAACTCCTCATCATCAGCTTGAGAACTTTTTATCCTTTCTAGTAAAGATGGTTTGGCAACCAATTGAAATATCAGTGATGTTTCAACTTCCATGGTTATTCCCATATCCATCTTTACTAGATCCATGAAAATAGGATCCCTTTCAACTCTCATCTTGTTCAAAACTCCACGATCCTTTCTGCTAAAAGCATCTGCCACCATATTTGCCTTCCCCGGGTGGTAGTGTATCATGAAATCATAATCCTTGAGTAGTTCAAGACATCTCCTCTGCCTCATGTTGAGTTCTTTATGTGAGAAAATATACTTCAAACTCTTGTGATCAGTATAAATCTCACATTTTTTACCATAGAGATAATGTCTCCATATCTTCAAAGCAAATATTACAGCAGCTAAATCAAGATCATGGGTAGGATAGTTTTGCTCATGAAATTTTAGCTGTCGTGATGCATAATCAATAACTTTATCATTTTTTATAAGGACACAACCATGTCCTTTCTTTGAAGCATCACTATGAATAACAAACCCATCATTCCCCGATGGTAGAGTCAATATAGGAGCATTGACTAATCTTCTCTTCAGTTCTTCGAAATATTCTTCACAATCTTTTTTCCAAACCAATTTAACCCCTTTATGTGTGAGCTTTGTTAGCGTGTTAGCCAGTGGAGCAAAATTCTGCATGAAACACCGATAATAACCTTCTAAGCCAATAAAATTGCGTACCTCAGTTATGTTTGTTGGTGTGGTCCATTCTTCGATTGCCTTTGTCTTTATAGGATCAACTAGGATTTCATCCTTAGAGACAATATGGCCTAGAAAATGAACTGACTGAAGCTAGAATTTGCACTTGCTAAACTTCCCATATAATTAATTTCTTCTAAGAGTTTTCAGAATAGTTTGCAAATGATCTTTATGGTCTTCATAGATTTTTCAGTATACCAGGATATCATCGATGAATACCACAACAATGTTATCAAGATATTACTTGAAATCTCTATTCATTAAATCCATGAAAATAGAGGGTGCATTTTTCAGTCCAAAAGGCATCATTGTAAACTCATAATGCCCATACCTGGTTCGAAATGCTGTCTTCATAATATCTTCCTTCCTCACACGCAGTTGATGATATCCGGATCGAAGGTCAATCTTTGAAAAATATTGAGCTCCATAAAGTTGGTCAAATAAATCATTAATCTCCGGCAGAGGATAATTATTCTTTATTGTGATAGCATTGATTTCCCTACAGTTAATGCGAAGCCTCATGGATCCATCTTTCTTCTTAACAAAGAGAACATGGGCTCCCCATGTAGAAACACTAGGTTGAATAAATCCCTTTTCACTCAAATCCTCTAGTTGTTTCTTTAGCTATACTAATTCCACAGTGTTCATTCTATAGAGAGTATTTGATACAAGTCTTGCCTTAGGAATTAAATAAACAAAGAACTCAACTTCCCGCTCTAGAGGATGTCCAGGTAAATCCTCTGGAAATACATCAATGTACTCTTTAACTATGTGTACATCTTCAATTTTATGATTTATTTCCTCTCCTGTAGATGTTGGTTTATCTTCCTCTCCAAATAATGCATTCAAAAGAGCTACTAGGAGTGGTTCTAGATAAGAATCAGGTGGCAAAGTTTCTACCCTAAAGAAAAGGGATTCTACACCATTTTTAAAAATTGTAACTTCCTTTTTCTTGCAATAAATCCTCACATCATAATTTGTTATCCAATCCATACCGAGAATTATATCAAATTCAGTCATGGGTATGATGACAAGGCTAGAAACTAAAGCACGTTTTGGTGCTTGGAGGGGGACTAGTCGACATGCCTTTGTTTCAATGATACACCCCATGGGAGTTTTGACTGAAAACTCCTTTCTTAAATCAAATTGGACATATCTATTTTTTTTGGAAAACTGAGAGGATATAAATGAATGTGATAATCCATAATCAAATAAAGTGTTGGCTATGTTTGAGGAAACAATTAATGTACCTGCCACCACGTCACTAGGAACTTCAACCTTCGTGGTTGTAATCACATAGGCTCTCCCTTGCTCTCTTGTCTTTTTCTGAGGCATGTTTCCTTGGAGCTTAGGACACTCATTTTCATAGTGTACCATCTCTATGAAATTGTAGAATTGAATATCATTGAATTTTTTCTTCCCCTTGCATTCATCAGATCGATGACCCGTTTCTCCACAGTTATAGTAGACTCCCTTGCCGTTGAAACATTTCCAGAGATGATTCTTTCCACTGTTCTCGCATAATGGGAAATTTTTCATTCCCTTGATCTTTTTTGGTGCTTCTCCTTTTCCTTTGTTATCATATTACTGCTTCTTATCTTGGTTTCCTTTGAAAAAAATTGATCTAGCAAATTCCTTCTCTATTTTGATGGCACTTGATACAATTTCATCATATGATGAAAATGATTGAGAATCCAGTTCCCTTCTAAGACTTGTCTTAATACCTTTAATGAAATGATCAATCTTATCCGCTAAGTCATGGATGTAATACACGACATACCTGGGTAGCCTTGTGAAGGTAGCCTCATACTCTGCAACACTGTCTTCTTCCCTTTGTTTCAAGATAAGGGATTTCCTCTTCATTTTAGTTTGTTGCTCATGAGGGAAATATTTTTTGTAGAATATTTCCTTAAAATTACTCCATTCCATATCCTCTATCTCTTCTTCCTCCATGGTATTTTGAATCAACGACCACCATTGATCATCATCTCCCTTGAGACAATATACTTCCAGTACTACCTTTTCATTTTCATTTCATCTTAATACCATGAATATATTTTCAAGGGACTGGATCCATTGCTCAAAAACCACTGGATTAGTAGTCCCATTGAAAGATGGGGGCTTCTGCCGCATTAAATGATCCAACACAGGTGTTGAATGGTTATTCGTTACAACTTGAGTAAGTTGTCCCAATATGGTCATGATCTGATCTGCTCCAACGTTGATTATGTTGACTTTCTCAGTTGGGAGATCCCTACCTTGACCACAAGTATTGATTCTCCTTCTTCCATTAGATGCCATTTCTAAATATTGGGATACACTAGATTAGTTAATGAAACTCAAATAGAAAATCACTCAACATAGATTGAAATTCTATGCATAGCTAATCTTATAATCATGGTTCCTCTAAGGAAAAATTTACATTATCTCATTCATAATGGATTGTAAAGAAAATATGAATTATCCTAAGTATATCAACTTGGATTGTCATAACCAAGAGTGCAGCAAGTCCCGTTGTCGTGCACCGGTTCCCGTTCGAGTCTAGCTCAAAGCGGTGTTTTCGGGTTTTACCCCTAGATACATATGTGCCAGATCCGCCTCTACCTGCTCATATCCAGACATGGACGTATTGCTTAAAATGTCTACATAATCTATTCCTTACCAAAATACTAGGACATTCTTGTATGTTAATCCTCAGATACTACCTTATTGAATTTCTCCCTACTATACATTTCCTACTCTAGTTTCCAAATTTTCTACTAAACTCCCTCTGATACCAACTGTAACACCCCAACCCCTCTAGGAAGGAGCTGGTGCATTACTTGTGATATTGGCATGGTTAGAAGGAATGAAAATCCTGAAGTAACAATAAGTTTAGTAGTCTTGAAGAAACCATATACATATATGTACACAAATTACATTGAAAAAGGTTCCAAGATACAATACATAATGAAAACTAAAAACTTCATCCACAAAATCTCAATAAATGATATCCTCTTTGTCACCTATCAAAAGTAAACAATGAAAGGGGTGGGCTCAAATTACTAGTAAGGGTTACAACTAGAATAAGCATGAGTAAAATAATAAGTGAATCACAGTCAATATGACATAATCAAAATGGCATAGTGAATAGATGAATAACTAAAGCCATTAATAAACTAAAAATAAAACCACATCCATATATTTTGTCATAGTGAAAACCACATGGATAATAATAATAACTGATGATCAATAAAGATAATGATTATTAATTGGATGTCATTTATCTGGAACATGAAACCATAATACAGTTGAAATGGTTTAGTTCTGTGGGTAGAAACCCATCTGATTTTTGGAAACAAACTCGAAGGGTCTGTCGCTAAACTGTTTTGTCTCATGAGACCTACCGATGCATCGAGGGCCTATAGCGGGCCCCACTAGCCACTGTATGTCAAAATAATTATCTATACAATTATTTAATACAAGATTAATATGCCCTTTCAATATCCGTATAGAGTAGAGTATATGGATTCAGAAATATTTCCACAATTAAAATAACTTTCCAAATAAACACCGTATGTAAATTGGTATACGGTTTAGAAAACAAATATATCCATGAAATGAGATTATGGATATATAATATAAATATATTTTCAAATGAAAAGTGATCTTAAATGGGCCTTAGGTACACCACATATGGTTTATTAGGTGCACAATACAAAGATTGTCACAACAAAAACGACAGTTGAGACAAAGTCCCTTACCACAAAGTAATCGGTCGAACCATATGACCAAAACTTAATAACCATCAAGTGAATCATTTAATAACAAGAATATAAACAGAATCATGTTATTATATATCAAATTTAAGTACACAAACACCAAATATAAGGAATAATTGGCGAACAATGGAAATCTCACAGAAATGAAAGTGAGATGAGAAACCCCTTACCTTTTGCTCTAGTGTGTTCTTGATTGTTCTTAATGACCTGAATAATCAAATTTATATTCATTAATTTAAAATTACAGAACCTAATAAACATGTAATTTATATGATATAACCTTATTAATTTCATTAATGGCCTCTTTGATGGGTTTAATAGATTAAATCTTATTGTTTCGGAAGCATTTTCTTACTTGGTTTTCATGGTTCGTTTACTTGTTTTCATGAATGGAAGTTCATTTGAAAAATGGGTAAACATACAGAATTGTTAATAAATATTATTAATGAAATTATGGAGATATAAATGATCTTATAATGATTTCGGTTTATAAACCATGATGATTATTCATTAGTTAAAACATTAATGATGTGTGTTTAGATCATTTTAATGGTTCTTTGATAATAACAACCTCATTTTGTCTTATAAATTAGAACCATGAGTACAAAATAATTCCAGAACCATGGGTGAGTCATAAAACATATATTATAACCTGGTTCAACCATATAAATGGTTTCATGAACAGAATTGAAAAAATTATTGCAAATTGAAATCACATCGTCCACGATGTCGGTAACTCGACACATCACGTACATTGTTTTTAATTCCTCGAACAAGTGGAGAAAAGAAGAAGATTGATGATGGATTTTTCATGAACATGAGAAAATATAGAATATACAAGATTCTGGAGATTTAATTCATCTTTGTTAATGAATAAAGAATAATTAAATAACTCAAAATAAATGAATAATTTTGAAATCGCTTACAAAAATTTGGCATCCTAACGGCTACGCAACATGGTTATAGAAAATATTAAAAAAAGAGGGGACAAGGGTCACCTATACAAAAATAAATAATAATATATATTAGATCATGAATAAGAAGAAAAATAAGAACATGGTATGGAAACTTGAAAAATATACCACATAAAAGAGAACTTGAAAGGAAAAAAGAAAGAAATTGATAATTTTCTTACCTTGTAGAATAACCCTTAGAACTTGAAGGTTGGGACCTTGCGGGTTTGAGGAAACATTGGGAGGACTAATATGGAGGTAAGGAGGCTATAAATTTATTGAGGTAGAATTGGGAATGAATTAAATTAAGGGAAGAGTTGGTATTTATAGGAAAAGTGAGGGATTATTTTAATAATTTCCAAGGGACAACTCATGGGTGGTATTTGCAAAACCATGGGCTTGCCCATGGTATTTCCACATGGTTTAAGCCACTTGGGACACCTCACATATTATTTAACTATAAACAAGTCTACCAGATTTATTACATCATTATTAGATCATTAATGATTTGATAAACACACCAAAACTAAAACCTATTTTTTTTTCTATTCACTGAAAAATCAACTATTTCAGAAAAATTCACAAAATTTACCCTAACAATTTATCGATGTGTAGATTTCAAAAGTGAAATAAATTTTTCAGAAATAAGTTTCTAAATATTATTAATTTAATTTTTAAATAAGGTCATAGTTAATTCGAAAAATAACAATATTAAAGTGCAACTAGTTTTATTTCTCATTGAAAAACTAATTAAGATCTCATTATCTTATTGCCTTAAGAAAATAAAATAATATTATTATTTAATATTCATAAGCGTATATTACTATTCATATTACTATTCATATGGGTATGTTACTATTCACTAAAAATCAAGTTTGTTCTATCAGACTTCAAATTACTTACTGAACACAACTCTAGATGACCATTTTTTGAAATTCTAAACATAGAAGTGAGAGGTTTATGTTTAATGGATAGGTTTTAACTATCTCCTAAATAACCTAGTGTTGTTTCAAAGGAAAACAGTGATGAATAGAGAAACATAACTTACAATTTTTGGGGTACTACATAAATGAAAAAATAAAACTCAATGATATTATCAGAATTAGATCTAGAAATTTCCACCGCAACAAGCAATTCTAGAAGACAATGATGTCGTGACGAAACAACCAAGAATCCCTGCCAGATGAAATCACCTCAAAACACTCATGAATAATATCAAAATATATTGAATCCCTCTACCATAATTCATAGTTGAGAGACTACTCTACAAAGAAACCCTTGGGTGCTCCCGATAGTAGATAGCTCCTAAGAGCGCCACCTTATCATATGGTGTTATTATGTTGTATTGATCATCTATTGAGATTAATCCTAAGGTGTAGCATTGTATAAATTTTTTAGATGAATACATTATTATAAATATTTATTTTTTATTTATATTTATGTCTATTCTTATTACATTTCTATGTATATTTCATATTTTTTGTTGGTATTTAAATGATAAGGTATCCCATATATGATTTTGTTTTTCATAGAGATTGTCACTAGACCTTGTACATTTTTTGGTGTCATTGAGGTGGAATAATTGACTCATAAAATGACTAAGTATTGTCTCAATGGATATGATCATGTGATATCAATAGTGAAATAAATTAATTTAATTCAATTCTCGAATCGTGTTTCATCAAACATAAGTTTATTATACAAGAGGCATAAATATTATAAAATAAAAAAAGACCTAAGGTAAAGGGAATTTGAAACAAAACTTTTATCTTTTTATCTTGTTCCCTATTTCTTTATATTTTCATCATGATTCATTTAAATACCTTAAATGTATTCCCTTATAACATTAATATGAATTCATAGACACTTGTATTGATTTTATAGAGATTTTACTTTTAGATTATCTCACTGGTTCATCATATGTTGTTTCATTTTCTACCATATAATTATGATATTTTATAACACCATTTAACATCCAAAATTACATTTCACTATTTTTTGTAACCTCTAAAACTGTTAACAATTATATTTCTTACAAGATTATTTTTAACATGATCTTTTATCATTGGTTTATTTCACAATTTATACTAATTGATGATTCCTACCAATGTGGCCTTTATGATTATGAGAATTTAATGATATGATAGATGGATATATAATTATATATCCCTCTAATGAATTACGTGAAGTGATATATCTCATAGTATGCCTAATTTGAAAAAACATTATTATATATTTTTTTACATTTTAGGATGTGGTAATTTGTTCACATATATTAGGATTGAACATGATACAAGATTTTTTCCCATTATACGTGTCATATTTTTTCCAAAATGATATAATATTTCATTTTTATGTAAATTCCACATCAATGTTGTTATGTTATTTCAAAAATTGATAAGGGGTTAATTATTGTTTCCATATTTTAATATAATTTTAGGTTATCCCTGTTTCACCTCCACACATATTTAGTGAATTGTTTTCTTCTTTATATCTTAGGCCATTTCTTCTTTAGTCAGAATGTATAAATAATAACATGGAAAACCCCAAAAAGACTCTAGTGTTTGTTAATTAGGTTCATTTTTAAGATGAATGAATAAATCCCTAGTGCATCGTGGTTATTATATCATTTTCATAGCCACATACGTATTATCATAAGAAGATCAGTTAAGGGTATAAACTAGGAATCATATAAACTAGAAACAATAAGTTATAACACTTTGAATACAATATGTGGCTGTAACTCAATAAATTTGATCATCAATGTGTCATTGTGTCCCTCTTATACAAAATTAATGATATTTATCCTCAACCATAATAATATAAACAAGCTACCTTAACCTTCTTTGGACACTAAGAACATGTGAAAGATATATGTAGGCTCACTCATCTTCAAATCTATACTCTATTTTCCAGTATAAAATTATGAGAGTTATTTATACTATACTTATTATTCTTTTGTTCATAGGGAAACCTTTCTTAATGAGAACTAGTTATATATCTCTATTTCTTTAATGGATCAAGAATATAACTGGAACCATATCAACTTTATCACTTTTCATCCACTAATGGAAAATATAATGTCTCAGAATATGGTTTACCAATTACTTAGAACATCAAGGAATTTCTATCATTGATGTTGCACTAGGGTATCCTTTCTTATATATATTATACTCTATTGTATTCTATGTATCTTCCCAGTACAACTCCAATAACATTAAAACATCTAACAACCGTGAATTTCAACATTAAAAAAACTCATAATCTTCCATTATTATTTTACTCATATATATATATATATATAATATAAATAACCCCTTATTTCAATAATAATATTACTTTTGAATCTTTATAATATTGGTGTTTCAATTTTCCAGAAACTATGTCCTCATTTTCTATAATTTTCAGTATTCAAAATGCTTAAAAAAATTTCACAAGTTCAAAACACTAAAAATATTTATTCTTCCACATCGCTCACCATTCCATTTTTATTTCATCAAGACTCGAAATTTAAACTGCTAAAAATATTGAATCAAAATCACGGGTCTTCATCTTATTTAAAAATTATTTTTATTATTAATGAATACTCGATATTCCCTATTTCACCATGATATTATAATTATCATGTCCTATTTTACTACCTTTAAAAAATGCCACTAATTCAATAATCCAGATGTTAATGTGATTCATGCAACACTACTTTTGTGGATGTGATCCCTTATTCTTCTATTCTTCTCATTTATTATGACAAATTAACATACTTAAATAACACATCTTATATAGAATATATCATAAAGTCAATATCTGGTGTGACACTTCTAACATGAATAATATAATAGATGTAATATTTTCCTATAAATATCTTATGTGAATATTGTAATATTCTAACAAACATATCCTAGATTGACTCAAAACATTATACATAGAATAAAAAATCATATATTATTTCATTTTACGTCATAGTTTGGAACTTCAGCATGGACTAGTAGCTTCAAAAAATGTAATGATTTTCTATAAACTAAATAGCATAGGATCATCACATTTAATCATCACAAGATAATAGTGGGGTAAAATCAGTATGGATAATCTTTATTTTATTATAAATTATCAACTTTATAGAATTATCACATTTCTGGAACCATCCCTATAAACTAAACTTATTGTTTGTATGCATGAAATCTTGAATATATTTCTATTCTCAAATTATTTTTTGTAGTATTAATAGAGATTTTTTAAAAATTAATTGTGAGGAACAACTCAAATAATACTATATTAGGATTCATGTGATTACTCATGGTAGATCATTTGTGAAAATATTGTATTTTTTTCATGGGTAATGAATAATTCCAGTGTCATAGTAAGAAAATCATATTGTTGAGGTTGAATACAAATCATAAATTATCCTTTAATGTAGTAAAATCATCTACTTTTATAATATGTGAACATTATGTGTATTCAGTGATCCCATATCGATTGTTTTTCAAAGGATGTCAAATAAATCACCAAGTATGTGGAAGACTCAATTTGATCAAATCCCTTACCCCCCCAAAAGGGGAAAAGGGACATGTGTTGACCGAAATGTGTTCTTTATTCTTTCCATGAGTGTTTTCTAACATTGGTGTGTCTTTCACACATTTCGAACTCATCTAGTTTCTTTCATTTGAGATCAACTATTTTTTTCCTAATTCTTGGATACTCGAGTGTGGAGTGAGCTTAGAAAACTCACCAATTGTTTTATTAAACACCTCAACACCCCCTTTATAAATAGTAGTTTGAGTAAAATGGAAACCAATATTACTTCAACAATTCCAACATCCCAAACTCTCTCAGCATCTTCCAAGAATATTTTTATACAATATTTGATCCTTATATGAATTATTAAACTCAAATATGGATATAAATCATTTTCAAAGTAATTAATATTTGCATTAGTGAATGGATCTCAAAAACACAAATGGAAAAAATTATTTAATACATCATCTTTTAATTAAAAATTCTTGGGAACTTATTTCATAACATGATAAATAACATTAATCAACTTTCACTCACTTGTTACATCATCATTATCATCATATTAACATGAGATAACTTGCCTTCCATATTGACAAAAAATAATAAAAAAACACAAAGTGGTATCAAGAATCTCTCCCTTTATTATTTTTCGGAAAAATTCATTAAAAAGTATACATAAATATGAATTGATATCTCTCCCCATATTTATCAATAATTTTTCTTACCTATCGAGTTTCATTATATTCTCTCATTTTTATTTATATCCCCCTTATTGATAATTAAAACCAAGTGTATAGGATAGGATATACTGAATTTATTCTGAAGGAATGTGTCACCATTTATTCCACTCAATGTCCATGTGATCGACACTCAGTATAAAAAACAAGGTAATTTGAATTAGACTAAAAAGATGTTTATAATACCATAATTTTATTCCAATTCACACAAGTTTCAAATCATATTATTCAGGGGTGGTTAAATAATTCTTCAATCTAAATCAATTGATATTATTTTGATGAATATATACATTTTTTATGAATTATAACTAGAAAAACCTGAACTAATTCTTATAAATTAAAACAATCAAAGCATATATTAATGATTTTTGAAATCATCATTTAATTCACCTCAGTTTCTTCATCTTTTAAATAATTTATAGAAGAATTTATCCACTTTAATATTAGTATGTATTCTTAAGAAACTAAAGATGAGATAAGATGAATTCATACCTTTTCAATAACAAACTCATAATCATACATTAAAATAAATATTTCTATAAATTATTTACTCAATAATCTTATAAAGAAACAAATCATTAAAGGATACTCGTAACCTTCACTTCATCAATTTTGTATTCTCTCATACTATGTTTTTAGACCTCCAGTTTTTCTTTTTTTAGAAAACAGGAAGCTTCTCCATTATTCTATCCAGGTTTGATCACTTATATTCTATATTTCATACTACTATTTTGAAGAAAACTTCAAAATTAATTCCTTTCATGGTTAGTACTAAAATACAATAAAAATGATAATAAATAATATGGAACTCATTGATAATTAATATCAACATTTGGGTTGATAACTTCTTCTCAAACAGTAACTCTTTCCAATTTATCTCTATGTTTAAATGAATTATTCATTCATGAACTTATAAATTTCTAAGAAATATTAGAAATCATGGGTAATTTATCCTTATTATACTCTTCATATTTTATGATCTTCCTTTTAATATGATCCATCATGGAGCATGAATAACTTGAGGCATCCTTAATATTTATTAGGATTTATTCTTGGGAATATGTGACCATTAAACAATTCTATGATTTTAGATAATACTTGTTTCACTTTATACACCACACACTATTATATTTCAGTTTATTACCCATTTAAAACCTCTCATGAAATTCATATAAATATTCATGCATAAGTTTCTCATTTTATTTTTCACTTTCAGTCTCTTGCGATCCTTCATTTTCATTTCCATCTCCAAAAAATTGTTCAAATGATAAAGGACTCTTGGGATGTATAAAAAACCATTTATTTCTTCTTTAAGTTGTATTATTTTCCTATTTATCACCCATGTATAACTTACTCTTATTTTAAAACATCATGGTAGTATTTCAGTTCACAATGTTTTTTAGTTTCTTTCCCATGAATGTCCCCTATTCTTTCATCAACCTCTATGGTCTTTTATTTACACATTTTTCACACATGATTAGATAAACATGATTCACTCATCTATCCCCTACTAGTCGAAATCCGTTTATTATTTAACATTTACTCAAATATTTTTGGAGCATACAGATTATTCCTTTAGAACCCCCAAAACTTGTTGTACAGGAATATTACAATAATTTTTGCGGAATAAATAATAGATTAAAAAAACAGTTCTAAGTGACCATTTTTGTTTAGTTCCTTTGGAAACATGGACAGATAAAAACAGAAAAATTATTGAGCAACATTAGCTCCCAATAGGTTCTTCTTGACTTGCACCCTTTTTAAACACATCTAACATAATAAGTATCTTCATAACCTGGGGGAAAAGAAACATAAAATGGGGTGAGCCCAGATGCTCAGTAAGGAAAAAAATGGAAACATTTAAATATAAACATTGGTATAAGGGTATGAGAGTGCGATCATAACATTAAAGGATAATACCCTCCATATCAAAGATCATAAATCATGGAATAAATTATGGATTTTCATTTGAAATTAATCATAAGGAAATAAAGAACATAATCCATGAAATCACAACATAGTAATAAAACATGGAATTGTGGAAAGAACATAATCATTTTCTAATTTATCACTACCAAGACCGTATAAATAGTATGGGTTTATAACCCATACAATCTTAGTAGTCATGGTTCCCTCCCATGGCCATATTAGTAGCACGAGTTGACTCCTCATACCATCTTAGTAGTCAAGGTTCACTCCCAATACTATCTTAGTCTATATCATGATATATAAATCTTTACCCAATGAATTAGAGGGAGATATAGGTCCCACCCATATCATAATTAAATCACACATAATTGTTCCAAACTATCATTAGAAATCATATCATAACACACGAAAACATGTAATAATATCATAACCTGTTGAAAAAGATGCAAATTCATAATCATTTCATCATAGTATAACTAAATGAATAAAATGGGTTTCTCAAACATCATTAAATAATAAGATAATCTAGGGTAAGTAAATAGATTTCATAAATAGCATAATCCTAATCAAAACATAGTAATAATAGGGATATTACTATGGAATGAATTATTAGATAGAAAATAATTTCAATGAAACACTTGGAATTGATTCTTGAAGAAAATATCATTTCTTCTTTGAAAATATTTTTTTTAAAACATCGGACCATTTTATTATAATGAAATTTCATTGAATATAAAAATGAAAAATTATAGGGTAATATTTATGGAGATAATGAATCATGAAAACATAAAAACCCATTCATACCATATAAGTTAAAATAAAATATTCTTCTCGTACTTTTGTTAGAAAAAAAGTACCTTATTTGGAAGATGATTGAAAGATTCCTTTATAACCATGAATTCAAAATTAAAAAATGGGTAAAAATGAATTTAAAAATCCTTAAAAGAATGATAAAACATTTAATAAAAGAATTTTTATAAAATATAGACATGAATGATAAATAAACCCCAGTAAATACTTATGTATAAAAAATATCAGATAATAATGATATTGCAAAATTATCCCTTATATAAAAACAAAAAAAATATTAATTTTTTTTAAAAATTTAATCAAAATAGAAAAAGACATAAAATTTCATTTATAATCCCTTTATATAAATATAAATAGTTATGTAAAACAATATCAAGAATTCTGAAATGGAGAAAATATTAATTATTTAAACATTCAAAGCGTCCCATACCACTTTGAACATTTAAATCATAAGTCCAATATATTAAAATGAATCTTTAAATACTATGAAGATAAATGTATTCAATATATGAAGTATAATAGGGGTAATAAATACACCACCCAAAATAAATAGGAGATGAACATGGCTTACATCTCATGAAAATTAAAAGTGAGACGAAATTCCCTTACCTTGAGTCTTGAGTCTCTTCATACTCATTCAACCCAATTGTAAAATATATATAAATTTACTATAAATATTTTACAGAACTATATAATTATATATAATACCATATTTGGTTTGATTATGACCTTATATTACCCATTTTTTAACCATCTTATATTAAGGTTTCACTTCGGATAATATTCTCTTTGTCCTTCACATGTGTCTTAATTTGTTATACCATTGGTCCTTATACTTATATCATATTTATGGAATGTAAAACATTATATATATATCATTTATATCCAGTATATTTTTATTATAATAAACCTTATAATATAGATGTATAAAATTGAATACACTATTCACGAAGACGGAAATTCATCCACACGCAGGAATACTATTTTCATTTAATTGTTTGGTTGAAGGATATAAATTAAAATACATATATATATGTATATATATAATTATTATAATAGATTTATTATTTTATATATACCATATATATTTAGTACATCCATCCTTAATATATTCCATGAAGTGTATAAATGAATCATATCGCTTTGAGGGGGCGGTAGTCTGCACTTCCTCAAACAAAATTATCGTATTAACACAACATGGAAAGCATGAAAGTATGTTTAATATAACATTAACAATATATTAAGTAGGTTTTAATATACATATATAAATTTTATTTAACCATAAAATATTTTATAGACCATCCATGAATGTGGTAATGTAAAAATAACAAAAACATTATTTACAAAGTTGATTAACCAGCATAACACTGACACCAATTTCATTTCTTTGAATAAGAGGAGGAGATAAATGACATTGATATGAGATATTAAATTTTTAACATAATAAAATAGTATATACATGATTATGTAGTTATCATATACTTATTTATTAAGTATAAGAGGATAAATTAGAAAAATAAATAAATTAAGAGAGGTAGTTTGAGAAATTTACTCCTTGAATAACACCTCCTTGAAAGACCCTTGAGGACATTGTAATTGATATTTTGGTGAGACATAATGCACTTGGATGTTGGAAGAGTGAGTATTAGAGGTTTGGGAAGACTTTTTTAGATCATAAATTCTTTTTGGGTCAAAATTGGAAGGTGATGGGTGGTATTTATATGTGAGAATAGGTGGGTTCAAGTTATTAAATTATTGATTATTTTATAATTAAAGCTAACCACATTGAGGTTGATTTAATTTTATAGAATTAGAAATTAAATTAATGTTTTCGATATGTTTAGGTTCAATAAAAACCTAAAAAACCATTAATTGTTTCAAAATAATATTTACCTTATGATCCCAAATATGTAATCCATTTGACCCAATTAAACTCATATAAATTAATGAATTATTTATACAATTAATTCTGCAGATAAAATGGAAAATATAATTTTTACAGTGAAACATTCAAAATTTCTCATAGATTTTATTTCGAATTTCAATTTGAACTTGATTAAAATTACTTATATTTAATTACTATTTAAAATAATATTATAATTATACTTTTAAAACAATTAAAATGATATTATAAATATAGTAATAAATTATATGAAAAATTAGTTTTGAATTAAAATATAGTATTTCTCACTACTCATAAAAAATATGAATTTTACCAGAAAAATACCAAAATTCAACCAAAGTAAATTTTGATGTCCATATTACAAATTTTTTTTTTATTTTTTCAAATATATCTTATAAAGGGGTCAAAAAGTACATTTAAAATGGGTTCACCATTGAAAAGTGGTAGAACTTTCTTAATAACAATATTGGGTTTTATGTGTTAAATTGGTTTTATTCTTATCTTTTGCCTATAAAATCTATTGGATGAATATAAAAAATATTTAATAAAATATATAATACATATATTAAATTAAAATTATTTAATAATTTTAATTATTTTAATTTATGATAATAATAATAGTGTTATATAAAAATAATATGTTTATATTCAATTTGGTTCTTATATTCATTTCTAAATAATTTGTAACTAATTAGTTAATTTATATGTTGTGAAAACTATATATGTTCATAAGTTAGTGAATAATATTCATAAAAGATAATTTAATATATTGGTTACATATTATATATATATTAATAATATATTATTGTGTGGTAACATTTGGTTACGTCTATTGTGAAAACCATTGAGGAAACTCGTTCATTGCGGGCAACGCAAGACAACCTCAGTGTTCTGTATAGAGAATGATAAAAGTAATGATTTTTTAGTTCATGTAATCCAAACATAATGATTTAATATATATATATATATATAATATTTTAAGTGGTGCGTGGAATGAAAAATATGAAAAATATTAAATTATTTCCAAAAAAATCACAAAATCTTAGGGTGTTACAATTCCCTTTCCTCTGTTATTATTACTTTAGAAAAGTCTTTATTCCCTTTAATTTAGGCTTTATTTTTTACCATAGGATGATATATTATGATAAAAGTACAAATTTATATTTATTAATCTATTATATAAAAAAATAACTAAAATTTTTTAGAATCATTCTGTGAACTAAACCATTTCTATAATTTTCCGAACCAGAAGCTTGCGATTTTTTAGTATTTATTTAATCCATTCATAATTTTTTAAAGAACCATATCCCAAAAAATAATTTATCCACCCTTGAATTTATGGTAGGTTTATCATCACATTTATTCATCCATATTTATCAATATTTTATTTTTTTAATAGGCACACTTCACACAACCATATTTAGTACAATCACTAACTGTTCAAATTGATGGTTCCTTTACTTTTGAAGAATCTTGATATTGATATTAATATGATATATTAATATTCATTCCACCAAATGAAGCACTTTTACACATGATACGACATTGTAACTATGTGTGTAAACATATTTACTTCATGATTATTTTTAATACTATAGTCAGGTTCTTCACAAATTTATCAACTTAATTTAAATATCAATGAATCTAACATAAAATATGGTTTTTTCATCCCAAATTATCTTCAATTTTTCTACAAAAGTTTGTTTCACCACCAAAAATTAGGGTTCATACATTTGTATTATTCTTTTTAGTATAAAATTATGTTCTTTAATATTATCATATTTTATTATCAATTGATCATTCTGGATGGTAATTACATCTTCCATTACTTGGATTCATTATTAAATAATTTTTTGGCTTATTTATTCTCTTGGATTATTTTTTGGGGTTCATTTTCTAATATGGTATGTTTTTCTTCAATATCTAGATTCATTTCACCCACGACTCCAAGCTATTTAGAGATATTAATACATGTTTTTATTCTTTTTTCGAAATAATTCTCCATTATTTTATTCTCATCTTCATGGTGGTTGATACAATAATATATATTTCTAAAAAAGACACAAACATATGTGAGTATTTCTTTAGGTAAGTAATATAAGTTTTCTTTTAGTGAACTAATTATTTTTTTATGTAAATTATTAGAATTGTCATGTTTCTCATAAATACAAGATTATTCAATAGGAAAATTTTGATAAGTTATCTCTATTTCATTCTTATCAAATAATGTATTTGATTATATAGTGTAAAAAATGAATTTTGTATCCTTGGTAGTGGGTTTTAACACCAAAATAGCTTCCTCTGTTATGGATTTATCTTATTTTTAATCATAGTATGTATTAACAATATTCTCTTACAAATTACACATAAAGATATATTTCTATTACCAACATATATAAGATGAAACTTGTTAACAGATGTAACAAAAATACATCCACTTCGAAAACCTTGAAATAGTGAAATGTAATCTTTATTGGATGTGGATTTTCTCAACCTTCTTGAATGCATTTTTTTATTATTTCTTACTCAGTTGGTAGATAAATCTTCCATGTTTTTTTACATTAGGAACTTCTAGGATTATTTTAACCTTCACCACATATATACTATGAAAATATAAACTCAAAAAAATGTGTCTTTATTATTGATAGAACCTAATATATGTGTGGTATTGCAGTATGATACCAATTGTTAGGATCTTTCAAACACTGAGAGGGAGGTGTAATCAGTGTTGGTATATTTTAATCCAATTACACATTATCCTTTTTCACCTCCTCACTTATTAAGTGAATTGTTATATTCTTTCCATATCACCATATATCTTCTTCGGTTGTAATGTGTATATAATAACATGGAAAGAAAAAAATAAGACCCTAATGTTTTTAACAAGGATAACCTCTAAGATAGATAACTACATCTCTAGTTTGGTGTGTTTATTATACCACCTACATAACATATAATTTATTATCATAATAATATTGGAAAAAGTTATGGCCTTAGACCAATAAAAAATTACACCAAATAATTATATCATTTTAATAATAATATCTGTCTTCTAACTCATTAAAGTAGTTCATGAAATTGTACATGTGTCCAACCTAGATTTAATTAATGATATTATTCCCCAACTATATAAATTAATAACGGATGCCTGAACATTATTCTAATATATACAATTTATGAAATATTGATATAGAAAAACTCACTATCTCATCTAGTTGATATTCAGTAGTAGATAAATAAAATATTTTTTCATATCTACTTCTTCTTCCACAATTCAATAAGAATCTTCCCATTATGGAGAATTAGGTTTGTTTCTATTTATTCAATGTTGCAAGATTGTAACTATAAATGCATTGGCTATCAATTTTTCCTTTTACTCATGGAATATGTGATGTGTCAAATTTTGGATAACTAATTATTTTGGCTTGAATGTAATTTCTTTCCTAGTTATAACATATATATGTCATTTATTATTTATTTTTTTTCCTTTATATTCTATAAATCTATGCAGTAAAACTCAATAAATATTCAAACATTCAATAACCTTGAATCTTAGGGTTCAAAAACATCACAATATTATATCATTATTTTAATCATATATATATATATATATAAACTAAATCAAGCTCCCCTAATTCCCATAATATTCATGATTTCAAATCCTCATAATATTGGTCCATCAATTTTACCAAAAACTCACACTTTAGTTTCCATAAATCTCATAATAAAAAATTCTTCCTGAAACCTCATAATTTCACAACTCTAAAAATATCAAGTCTTCTGAATCACTAATTTATTTATCATTCCTAGAGACTCATCATTTAAAAAAACCTGAAATATCAACTTATCATATTCAATACTATTTTAATTTAAGCTTTCCATTTTTCAAGTTTAAGACTCATTATTCTCTATTTCACTGTGATATTATAATTAATATGGAATAATTTATTACATCCACATCAAAACACTATTTATGTTATTCCCAATTCATTTTATCTGATATATCATAACTAGTTTGATCAATTCCCATATCCCTCAAAAGAGGTTTCATGTCGTGTGGTGAACCACGCGTGTTCCTCCTACTACTCATGAGTGTCTTAACATGATAATATATATATTACACATTCCATACTCATCTAGATCCTATCCATTGAAAAAAAATTGTGTCTCCATGAGTCTTCATTACCCGGTTGAGGTGTTGGCTTTGAGATCAAGAATTTGTTCTTTTTATACACCATAATTTCCCTTTAACAAATAGTAGTATATGGAATATAAAAAACAGTAGTACATTGATAATTCCTTCATCCTAAAATATATTAACAATATAAAAATATATTTTTATAAAATATAATATACTTATTATGTATTTTAAAACCATGTTTGAAATATACTCACTTTCACATCAATACAAATTTTCATAAGTGAATGGATGTTGAGAACTCTAATGGAAGAACATTATTTACAAATTCATCCCTTCATTAGTCATTATTGGGAACTTTTTATTAACATGATTGGGAAATTCAAAAAAACATTCCAAGCACTTCTTCCACTATCACCAATATCTTGACTAATGAAATATTTTCTTTCAGTTAAAAAAATTAAAAAAATTGGGTATTACACCCTAGTACTACAATCCCAGATTTGGGGATAAAATATTACTCTTCAAACAATGGTTTTGACACCAACTATGAAAACACATAACGTAATCATCCCAGTGAGTTTAGTAACACGGGTTATACAATTTTACATTTTCAAGATATTTTTGGTTTATAATATTTGGGTATTATGAAACCCATTACAAAAAGGTGTAAATTCTTAGCCAGTATAATTTTTTTCAATAAAAATAGGTTCTTTTGTATACACACTTATTTCATTCATGGAAATTTTTCTTCACTCAAAACATGACACTATTTACCTTTATATAGATCATATACATCCCAAAGCCTTATGAAAAAAATTTGAAAATGTGGGGTGAGAAAAATAAAGCTTAGTAAAGGATATGAAAATGTAAGAAATCCATTATGTCATTTTAAAATCATGAAAATCCATAATAAAGTCATCATTTTTTGTAATAAATGTTGAGGTCATAAAATAATTTATTTACTCATGAAATCCACTTAATTGTAAATTATTTTTCATAAATTATTTTTTAATATAGAATTAAAGAATCATAATAATGAGTGTTTCTTTGAAAACATGAAAACATATCCTTCACTGAAAATTGATTTTTTATTAAACCAAAATAACATAAAGAGGACGATAAAAGAGTTCCATGGGAGATAAAGTAATAAATGTTGAGGGAATATCCTTATATGTGTATAATAAAATCAACTAGAAGGGAAAAAATAATCAAGTACCCCACCCGACTATTAACATTATTACCTTCTAAGGAAATAAGAATAGATTCTATATTGGTACCTTGAGACATTCTCATCATATCACTACTACATTGACAGTTACAAATTGAATAAAAATGGTTAATTCTAACATAAACTCCCTAAAGAATACATCATTACCCAATATATTGGAGGGCTATATCAGTCCCAAACATCATAAAAAAATTACTATAATCATTACATCAATGAAACATATTAAATATTTCATTTCCATTATAATACTCATATGAGTTTGAATTTAATCCCATAAAGAAAATAACTTTCAGTTATCACATAAAAATGTGAAGAAGTATCCTTTTTTTTATAAAGTTTAAAAACAAAAAAATCTCAAAATAATGAGAATAATATATTCATAAAAAAACCATAAAAGAATTTATATTAAACTTCATAATTAATAGCTTTCATGAAGGTGGGAAAATTTGGTCAAGCATTAAATGTTAAAACCATTATTTTTTCACTTCCTTAAAGAATGTCAAAAATAAATCGTACTGAAAAATTTGAATTTTTTATTTTAACTCCTTTAAAATGTAATTAAAAGAATGTTTAAAATGAAATTAATAGTGTATTTGATTATATATAATATCATTCTTGAACCATTTTAAATAACATGTATATAGAGGGAAATGATTTCAATGGAATACTTTAAAATATTTAACATAAGGATTTAAATAATAATCACTAATGGATTTAGTAACATTTGAAATAAATAAAAATTAATAGAGTTAAATTTAAATGGGTTTTTGAACCACTCTATTTTTAGTAAATTAATGATAAAATTCACCCATATACAATTTTATACCCCCATAAATGAAAACATGTGGTGAAAATGTCTTAACCAAAAGGCCCAAGGGTAGGTCAAAACCCACCCCTACTAAATTTATTGAAAAAAATGCAAAGAAAAAACATCAAAAAGAGGGTTTACATAGTCTATTAAACAAAGTTCCGCATGCATCTTCCGTAACAAAAGGAACACAACAATCAAGAGCCATAAATGACCATTCCGAACTGGACTCCACAATAGCCTTCTTAGACAAGGCATCAGCGGCCTGATTGTACTCCCTAAAAACATGAGTCACATCCAGAATAACACCATAAAGGAGTTATAAACATTTAATCCAGGAAGGAAACTTCACCCAAGGAACATTCCTTGACCGTCTTTTAAGAATCTCAACAGCCACCATAGAGTTCAATTCCAACCAGAAAAACCACCAACCATAATTAACTACATAATTAATATCCTTGATAATCTCTCATAACTCCACCTCAATTGAAGATCCCTACCTAATATAATGGTAGAAGTATCCCTTAACGAAGCCCTGATAGGTACGAAGGACACCACCACACCCTGAAAGCCCAGGTACACCTGTAGCCGCCTCATAAACATTAAATTTAACCCAAGAGGTAATAGAGGAATCCAACTTATATACTTCATCACCAATGGCTTTAGTTTCCTTCCAGATATACCAAATTTTCTCATAAGAACAAGATCATTAAATTCATTGTTCATACAGCCCAACTGCACCCTATAGGCAGTACATACCGCATGATGAATGGATCTAACACTTGACTGAAAAGTGGGCTTTAAATTCTCCAAAAAATTATTATTTCGGGCCTTCGATATAAAACCAAAAGTTACTTCAGCAGCTACCAGTAGAATATTCCACACCTGATCACTTTAGCTAGCATCAACAATGAATAGAGAATCCCTTCAATAAATCTCATGTCCAAACAGAAACCTGTCATGTCCAAGATATATCTCAAGAGCCTGCATATAAGAGAACAGAGCAGAAAAAGATGATCAATTTATTCCACATTGGCAACACAAATTGGACAGGCCGAGGCAAGATGAATCCCAGCCCGTTAGAGAAGACATTGCACTGGTAACCTTCTTTTCCATATCCTCTATATAAATAGAAAATCAGTATGAGTAATGAAATTATTCCGATAGGAAAGCATCCACCGAGGAGAAACATTCTTCCCAGCACATAGAAATTGATAAAAAGCTCGAGTAGATAAAGTACCATTAAAGGATGGTTTCCAAATAAGAGTATCAATATCAATGTAGTTATATCTTTTAATTTTAGATAAAATTTGTGAAGGAATAAACTCATGTAACTATGCTCTAGAAACCTGCAAAGAGGCAATTGAGCGATGCAACATATCAATTGGAATGAAAACATCCTTCTGAATTGGTTTGGTTATCCAAAGTGTGTTCCATGAATTCAAGGAGGAATCCCTACAAACAAACTACTTCGATTGGTCCATGATTTCATGAAAGGATGAATTTAGATCAGGATATAATGAGGATGAAATATAGTGAGAATAGCCAGCCCACAGCCTAAGGGTGAACCGTGCTGCAAGAAACTCCATAGACATGTCATGGGAAGTGATGAGGATCCATGTAAACTTGCTAAGCAGGGCCTCATTGAACAAACCCTAATCTTTAATACCAAGGCCCCTATATTCACTAGTTTACTACAATCCTTCCAAGCCACAACGATCAGCTTCCTTTCATAGATGAATCCAGTCCATATGAAGTTTCGAATCAGCCTTTGGAGTTCCTTAATAAGAATCTTTGGCCAAATGTAAATAGAGAACACATAGAAAAACATAGATGTGATCACATAATTAACAAGACAAATTCTTCTAGCTTGTGACATTGATTTCCCTTTCCAAGTTTCCATCTGGGAAATAATACGTGAGAGGATGGATTCAATATGACACCTCTTGATACATCCCCAAAAGAGAGGAACCCCAAGATAGTTACAAGGCAATGATCCCTTCTTAATCCCATTTGAACTCTTGATTTTATGTTTCCTTCTGAAAGATATCCCCTGCCCAAAAACCACAAATGATTTTTGAATACTAATAGCCTGACCAACCACATCTTCATAATGCATGAAAATGGCTTTGATAAAAGACACAATCCTTTTATATGCACTACCAAATAAAAGGATGTCATCAGCATAAAGTAGGTGAGTGGGGGCATAAATATGCCTTCCAAATTTAATATTATTATATAAACCAACATGAACAAGGCTATTAAATCATAGACTTAAATAATCCTCTACAAGGGAAAATAAAAGTCCAGATAGAGGGTCCCTTGCGGAAAACCCTTGGAGCACTTAAAGTATCTCCTAGGCGAGCCATTGACCAGAATAGATAGCTTGGCACTCTAAAGAATACTATGAATCAAATTGATAAACCTTTTATAAAACCCATGCATTCTAAGAATAGACAGAAGGAAACTCCATTTCATAGTGTCAAAGGCCTTATAAATATCAATTTTAATCACAGAACTTCATTACTTCAACTTCCTTCTTAAAGCATTAATGAATTAAGAGAAAATGAAAATAAATGTTTAGATACTCCTTCCCGGGACAAACCCAAATTGATTTGGGGTGATGAGTCCTTTAACCACATTTCCCAAACTGGTTACAAGAATTTTGCTAATAATCTTGGGAATGGTGTTGCCAATATCAACTGGTCTAATGTCCTTAATATCCATTGCACTGTTCTTTGGTATTAGAGCAATAAAGTTAGAGTTACCACCATAATCCATAGAAACAGAAGTGAAGAACTCCCTCACTCCATTGATAATATAATCATGTACAATATCCCAATTAAACATGAAGAACTTATTAGTGAAACCATCCGGGCCTGCAACACTATCAATATTCAAAGAAAACCAGGCTTCCTGAACCTCCTTTCCCCCAGGTAAAGTCACATGTTTTCCATTTACCTGGTCATCAATGCAAGGGGTAATGTTATGTACAATCATATGAGATCTGTCTTCCCCATCATCAGAGTAAAGATCTGAAAAATAACTAACAACCTCATTAGAGATATCATTCTCATCAGTGAGGATTATTCCATTGATATTTATGGCAGAAACTCCCATTTGGAATTTTCTTTCTTTATGAAGGCAATGGAAAAATTTAGAGTTTATATCACCTTCCTTTAACCACCTTACATTGTAAACAGATCTGGCCAGATTATCCCTTGTGCCGATCAACTCATCCATCTTTGATGAAGCCTGCATTTCATTAGAAGATGGCATGAAAGTAAGTTGATTTCAATTCTAATAGTTAAGAATATTACTTTCAGCAGATTTTATATCCTCATCCATCTTAGAGAAATAAATTTTACTCCATTACTTTAGCTTCATCTTTGTACTTTTTAGTTTCAAATAAAGAATGTGGAAGCATATCCTAATGTCTATGAATTCCAAGTAGCAATAACATTCTCCTGATACCCTTGAATCACAAGCCATGAATTATTATAACTTAAAAGGAATGGGGTCCATATGCCTACCACCATTTGAGATATCAACCACCAAGGGATTATGATCAGAGTGAGTTTTGGGAAGAAGAAGAACAATAGCACAGAGAGAGTCATTTCCTTCATCAACTTGAAGGAAATACCTATCCAATTTACTATCCTGCCTCCCATTAAGAGTGTACCTACCCTAGGTAAATTCATCACCAATGGTTAACACCTCAATCAGATTACTATTATCAATGAATTTAGAAAAATTGTTGGCAGCAACCCTGTTAAAATTGGAACCAGTTTTCTCATCAGGTTATAGTACAGTATTAAAATCACCTAAAATGATCCAGCTGTAGGTCAACAGAGATGAGATAGACACCATATCAGTCCATAATTCCCTCCTTTTCAGAGATGATTCCCATGGAAATTTTAAAAATTTCTTGTTTATAAGATTTGATTTTTTAAAATAAATTTATGTAATAAAATGAGTAACATATGTATATTACCGTTCTATAATTTTAGAAAGATACTAAATTAATCATTATCACATAATATTACTTGTGCATAAAATTCCTTAATCATTCATGACATAGCATTACGAAAGTATTCATGATGGTGGTAAAACTAACCAAAATAAGAACATGTTATAATAGTTGAATGGGTAAAAAGATGATATTTTAAAATGATAATATCAATTTTTTTAAAAAATAATAAAAATCTTCTTATAAATATAATATTTATATATTAAAATAAATTTCATAAAAATACATGTATGATTGTAATGAAAAATTAAATATGTCATACATAGAGGGGGTCGTCTGTACTTACACATAAGAGACTTTTAAATTTTTCAATGGTTGGTATAAAAGGAAATTAAATTAAATATTATCATTATAGAATCATAAATATACTATATATATCCTATATATTTAATAAATATATATATAATCATTCATGTGAGAAAGAGATAAATATTGAGATACGTCACTTCAGGGTGATAGTAGCCTATACATATGCACGAGTGACATTTTCATTTTCCATTGGATATAATGATGGTAGAAAAATAGTTGAAAAATAAAGATAATAAAATTTCATAATAGTAATTATACTTATTTAATTACATTATAATGTGTGGAATATATTTTATGTAGGTGGTAGAATAAATGAATTTATAAGAGTTTGGTTAAAATATAAACCTCTTCCTTGGATAATATTCTTTGAAAAACACCCTAATTCTTCATAGATTGGCCTTTTGGGAAGAAAAGAATATCTAAGACAAATATAAGGATTTTTGGGAAGGTATTGTTCATATTTTTTTGACATAAACTGATCAATTCATTCAGATATGGGAGGAGAGTATGTGCTATTTTATATGTGAGAGGAGTGACACCCTTGAAAATATAAATAACTGTTAAATATAATAAATTTATTATTAAATAAAATTGGATCCAATTTAGTAAAATTTTATATTTATTATAATAAAAGGTTTAAATACATATAAAAAATAAAAAAATAGACATGTTTTATAGATATTTGAATCATTATATCTAACGTTTACCCTTTTAGATCATACGATTTTGATAGTTTATTTCTATAGAAACTTATTTATATCTCCAAAAATAAAATGAAACTAATTAAATAAATTAAACATATTGATTAAAAATATTAAATCCACTTTATTATAATCAATTTCAAATATTTATATAAATTAATATTAATATATGTACACAGAATGAAACAAAAAACAATTTGTTGAAAATTTTTCTTTTAAGGATAAAAATTATTTATCACCAAAATTTTGTGTATAATTGATCATTATAAAATTTATTAGTTTATTTACAAAAAATTGATATTTATTTGAATTTTAAACTGATCCAAATCTAAATGTTACCTTACAAAAACTTAACTAAATTAACAGACCACAAATAGTTCTTTTATTTGGATAAATCATCCATTATGTTTTAAAATTTCAAAAAAAGGTTGATAAGGTTAATAAAATATTTTTAAATGATATATTTAATATATAAAATGTATATTTGGTATATTAATAAGGTTTTAAAAAAATAAAATATATTTTTATAAAAATAAAAAAGTTAAAAATTGAATGTACATTTTAAACAGTATTTCTCAGTATTGACCCAAAAAATAAACCATCTTATAAAAATATCTCAAAAATCAACTTAAGATAATTTTGAGATGATAAATTTAAAAATTATGTTATATTCATAATATTTAATTTATAATATTCATCAATTTATCAATTAAATGAAAATTAAAAATATAATGAAATCCACTTTCAAAGAAAAATTGACCCTTTAAAACTTTTTGTGTTCTAAAATTTATTTCATATCAATTATAAATGACTGATAATTTATTAATTTGTTCATTATATATTCATAATTTAGTTATATTTACCTTGAATATTAATAAATTATTATTCACTTTGGTTTATTTTTTCATGCTATATAAGATGTCAAACATAGTATTATTTAAAAGAGAATTACATATTGAATTCATAGGGTGTCGTATTATTATACAATAAATAATTTTCAACCTTGTGTTTTTTATTTTTTATTAAAAAATAAAATTATCTCAACATAGGAAAACAATCATATGAATATTTTAGTATGATAAAAAATTAATATGTTACTTAAATTTAATCAAAACCATACTTGTGAATGTGTATCCAAAAGCATACCTTGATAGGTGAGTGATAAGACTTGATAGATTTTTCTTCCTTCTACCTGAGTTGATGAATTATTTTACCATATAGATTTATAATTATGGGAAAATATATTGACATTATTTCATTCCATTCAATAAGTACAACTTCATCCTTTGGGTTTGTTTTGAGCAGTTTTCCTCAATGTTTCATCATTGATTCCACTATATCCCTACCACTGGACCTACTGTAATCCATCTCATATTGTAAATTATAAATATATATAATGAATTTATCACCTCTGAATTACAAAAATTAACTCTTAATGAATCATATTATCCATGAAAGTGATGAAAAGTTATTCCTCCTATATAGAGATAATAATTAAAACAAAAAATGGAAATCATAAGTAAATATAATACAAAACTAAATAAGGATAAACCATAAAATAAATAAATAATAAATTAATATATGATTCCCAAATATTAACACCCAAAGTTCAAATTAAATCATTTTATAAATAATTGAAATTAAAAATATTAAAAATATTTCATCCCAAATTTAAAATCCAAATATTAGAATTATTTCATCATATATTATTCTAAAATCAATTATCTTTTATCCCATATAACATTAGTCACTCATAAATTCAAAAAAAATTATAAACCCTTATAATATTCACGAAAATAAGTTAGTGTTTTCCATAAAAAATGAATCGTTATGGAATAAAACCACAAAAAATAATATATGCTTCCAAAAGTTAACACAAAATTTATACCTCAAATACTATTAACCACTTTTTCATAAAATCTCATCCTAGATAATAATAATTTATTTACATAACTCATATAATATACCTAATATAGTGATTATATTAAAAAATAAATTTAATGACATATTCACCATATCACTTTTAAATCCATTAGGTTATCTATATTTCATAATAATATGTTGCTAAAAACAATTTTCCAAAATAAAAATAATAAAAACACCAAATAATATAAAAACACTAATGGTTATCTATCCTATAATCATTTATTTTTCATTATTCCTAATACACATTTCCAAAAAAATAAAAAACAATCTTATAATAAATTTACATAAGGACATAAAAGGGGGAATATATACTTTTAGTCTTATGATACTCCTTAAAATTGAAAACACTTAAATAAAATAAAACTATAACATGACTCTTGAATCTATATATTTAGAAACTTCAATCATTCAATTTATTTCATAAAAAATGATCTATGATATTCTACCTAGTTCCATAATACTTAATATAATTAGAAATATCAATCATTTCCCAAGATTTATCAATTTTAATCTAGTCATGTTTTATACTTTAAACATATGAAAAAAATTAAATAATTTATACATTTTATATGTTCTTTGTAGTTTCTTCATCATTTGAATATGACCTTGTTACACATTTATTATTACAATATTTTGACCCCCCTTTATGATCTTTCCACATAGGTAATAAAATATCATAATTCACATACTCCCCACATTTTAAAGATTCAATTGGTTCCTTAGGAGGAAAATTTTTACCCTCTATTATGATAACTGAATTGTTCATTTTTCCTCAAAATTCTATTACTTTATTCCCTCCTATGCCCTATATTAAACATATTCATATTATATCGAGTCATTTATATGATGATTCTTCCAATATTATTATGATGTAGAAAGTTAATTTTTTCACTTCATAATATTTATCACTATAATTTCTATAAAAATCTATTTTTAACTTATTTGGTGTAATAGAAAATTCAGATATGTCTATATTGTTAATCAAAAATCCAAATTTATAGTTTATAATATTAATTATATTTTTCACTCCAATATATACCCTATTAAGGTTTTTTAGATAGCCACCACATTGCTCATCAAACCCATTGTTAACATGGTTCCTACTAGTTATATCCACTTAATATAATAAAATGGCTAGTTCGAGTACAAAAAATAAAATTATAATAAAAAATATTTCGAATAGAATAAATACTAAGATTTATGAAATTATATCACCTTCTACTGAAATCTTTTGGTTAAGCCTTTATTTCATAAAAATAACCATAATTATCTATAACACACTAACTTTCGTGGTTATATATAAATTTTAAATTAATATTATAACTCGATAAATTATCCCCTAAGGTTATATAAATATTTTAAATTATACTAATTTAAAATCATATTAACCACTAAGTTTATCTAAAACATTTACATAATATTAATTATTATCCCTCAGAATTGGAAACCCATTTTTAGTTCAAAAAAATACTCTTTAGAGATTATATTTAATACAAACTATGATAACCCCTAACATAATCAACCATTAATTATGAGTTAAAAACCAAGGGTTGTACATTAATTATTTTTTGGACCATTTTGTTTAAAATTTTAGAGTATAATAAAATTATTACATAATGAAGTAGTCACTTCCATATAGTATACATTATTTCCAAAAAATAGGTTATTATATCTACACTCCTATTCCATTCATAAAACGTTTTCTTTTGACAAATCTTGTCACCATTGACCATGATATAGTTATTTTACATCCTTAATCCCTATTAAAACATATTAAACATGGGATGATAAAAAATAAATGTTAGTATGGGATATAAATATGCAATTAAACCATTAGTCCATTTGAAAAGACTGAAAACCCATAAGAATGTTTTAATTTTTGAAAAATAAAATTTGGTCTCAAATAATAATTTATTTTATAATGAAATAAAATTAATTCATATTTTTTATAATTTTTTTAATAAATAACTAATAAAAAATAAAATATGAAGAATATTTTTGGAGCAACATGATAAATTTTTTGTGAAAAATAATAGTTTTATCAAAAATTTCATAAACATTATTTAAATCATAATCTCATTTTCATACCTAATAAAATAAAAATATTTCCATAAAACCCCTTTTTAAATAATAGGAATAAAATTTATATAAATTTATACATTATCTTTATATCACTCTTCCAATAATTCTTGTAAATTGAGTAATCAAACTCATTAATTCCAACTTATATTCCCTTGAGAAAAAATCATCACCCAATCTATTAGAGGGATATAACAGACCCAAACTTAATAATAACAATGTCCAAGTACCATTACATGAATTAAACACATGAAATATTTAATTAAAATCATAACTCTCATAATAATTGTAATTGTATCCCATAATTAAATTCACATTTAAGTATCTAATAAATATGATATGAAATATCTTTTTATTTAAATAACTTTTCAAAAAATAAAAATTCCTAGAATAATTGGAATAAGATATTCCTTGAAAAACCATAGTAACATTTAGAGGAAACAAGGTAAATAATATTGGTCATGATGGTGGGAAAATGTCATCTTCTTGTAAATATTGGAAAACATTTTTTTGTTGTTTTATAAAGAAAGTAAAAAATAACCCATTCTGAAAATGTTACAAGATTATTTTTTAAAACATTGAAATGATAGTTAAAGATAGATAAAAAGAACCTTAATCATGAATTTAAGAATAGAAATAAAATTCATTAAACATTATAAAGAATGTCTATTTGGAAGAAAATCACATGAAAATAATACATTAACACATTTAAAATAAGGTTTTAAATAAAACTCCTTATCACCCAAGTAATAATTGAATAAAAAGGAAAATAAAGGAGGGAACCTTAAATGGATTTTTTAAAAAAAATATTTTAATAATATATTATAAATTACTTCTATATATCATTTTATACACCAGAAAAATGAAAACATGGTTTGAAAAATAGTATAAGTCTCAAACAAGATAAATTGAGATGATAAATTCAATACCTTAAATGTCCACATAGTCATACATGATCTATCATTTCTACATAATATATGTATATATATTATAAACGAATAACTTCACCCTATTTATATTTCTATTACTAGATTACAATGACTTATACTTTATTATTTCTTATTTATTAACAATTCATTATTAAAATCAATGTTTATATGTTAACTATCTTGTTTAGGATCCATGATTTGATTTGGTGGTTTTGTTCCATGATCATTGGTTATAGTTTAAATACCTCTATAATTTTTATGATTATTATATATATTTTTAATATTTGAATCAGGTTAACCATTGATATTTCACAGAACTTATAGTGATGATTCTCATTGAAATCGTAAAAATTATATTTCTTGGTAGTTTTGATTTCATAGAATGAATTGATTTTATCCGCACATATAAATATATATATTATAATTTAGTAAATTATAAAAAATAAAAAATTCATATTTTTTATATAATTTTACCAATAAAAAACAATACTTAGTTATGATTCACATAACTGATAACAATGTTAATGTATTTGGTAAAATCCACCCAAAAAAAAGAAAAAATTATAACAGATTAATGTGTAAGAAAATGTTATTGTATAGTGATAATATCAAATTTATAGAAGAATAATAAGCACATGAGCCTATGCCCAGTTGTTGAGACATCCTTAAGTGCATCCACAAGACCAATGTTCAAAACCAGGTAGAAGCATATTTCTGGTACTGTAGTAGTATTGCAGCAGTACTGTACACTGTGTGGTTACTATAGCAGAACTGTACACTGTACACGTACTGTAGCAGAACTGTACACTATGCAGGTATTGTAGCAGGCACTGTATCCGTTACTATAGTAGGTAATGTTCAGTACTATAATAGTTGGAACTATTCACATTGGTCCACCGGTTTGGGATTGGAGTCCTTAAGGCTTTCGGGCCACCCAGGCCTTTGGGTCAGTAGGGATTTCGGGCCACCTTTAAGGCCTTTGGGCCACCTCAAGGCCTTCGGGCCACATATAGTTTCCCCAAACACACTACAAAAAAATAGTAGCCCTAGAAGAGGATTTAGAGCAGGTGCACTCACTAGAGAAGAGCCAAATGGATTTGTCAGAATGAGAGGGTATGACTATGCCATCGGGACCAGCTTGTGCTTGCATGAGAAGCCTAGCTAGACGACCATGTGAAGGTGGAGAGCTACTAGAATGATGCTGAGGCTGGGGAGGGGCAGTTCCTTGTATATAGTCTAGTTGAATTCCTTAAGACCTTCGGGTCATGTTATCCCCTAAGCCTACAGGCCATGTAATCTCTAAGCCTACAGGCCTTGTAAGGGTTCCCCCTCATCCCTTGAAAGGGGGGTTATCAAAAATCAATAAAAATTAAGGCCTTCATTCCATTTGAGCTAGAAAAATAATAATGTTATAAATATCATATTTAATTATTAAATTTATTGTACAGTCTTTGTTTTATAGTGATGAAAAATGAAATATGTCGTACATTGAGGAGGTAGTCTATAGTACACACATGTGATTATCCCTTTTTTTAATAGATGAGAGGGAAGGAAATTTGAAAATATTTTATATTTAAAGAATAATAATTATATCATAAATATAATATATATTTATTATAGCCATCTATATAACCCACCATGTAAGGAAGTAATGAAAAATGAGATATGTCACTTTGAGGAGGTGGTAGTCTCCACATATGCACAAGTGAAGTTTTCATTTTCTAATGGATGAAAATAGGGCATAATACTGACATTCCATAAATATAATGAAATTTTAGTATAATAATGGCACTAATTTAATTACACTATAATGGATATAAAATATTTTGAGGAGGTGGAAGAATAAATAAACCTGAAAGAGGTTGATTAGCATATATAACTCTTCCTTGGATAAGGTCCTTTGAATAATATATCAAGGCTTATTAGATTGGTATATTATGATAAAAAGTGTCTCTAGAATAGGTATAATTTTGTTCGTAAGGTATTTGGTTTTGGATTGGGAAAGATAAAGTTCTAAAATTTAGTGGATTAGTGAAGAGAAGAGATTCCACTTTATAAGTGACAAGAGTGTCACCATTGTATATACTAATGACTTTTAAATATAATATATGTATTAATCATGTAAAGTGGCTTCAATATATTCCATTTCTGAATATAGGATATTTTATGTTTGAAATCAACTCAATAGATCAAAATTAAACATTTTTTAGTATATTGGATGCCTTATATCTCAGTTTATTCTCTCATTTCACCCCTTCAAGCCTTATAGTTTTCATGACCCCATACCCTAAAGGTACCCCTCCAAGGATGAAAGTGATAGAAGGAAGATAATGACACATGAATCCCACCTCTAATAGGCCATGGGTTGTCCACAATAAATGAGGGTATATCATACACATAAATGAGAGGAGTTACCCTCTAATATATAAAAAATGAGAAAAAAGACAGAAATAGACATCAACACTTACTCAATATAAAATTAAAAGATCATATATACATGAATGTAATTTCATTAAATGGAACAACTATAAATGAAACTAAAAGCACTAAAATGTAAACTCGGTAGTGACCAAAATTCCCAAACAACTCATAAATTTCCATGAACTAGTAAGGTTTTTTATGATCACCATCCTTATCTTATTGAATTGAAATTTTTTTTATGTATATATATATAGTGAGAAAAAATTTATACAATATACGATCCTCCATGGGTTCTGTCATGAAAAAAATTAAAAACCATTCTAAAGTCCAATGAAAAACATGTGAACCTAACTCATCACCTAAAAATGTATTCTATAATCCTAACCTCACCATGGCTACCACTCACCAAGTATCACTTACAAGAGATCATATAATATTATATCAAAAAAGGGTACCCCTTTATAACTTCCCCACTACATTACTGTTCTGCCCCCACATCAGACGTCTTAATATGTATCTCTCTAAAGGAAAGATAGTATGAAGATATATAGGCTAGGTATCATCTCATGCATCTCATGCATTATGTCATATCATCACAAACTATTCACCCAATGCATCACATCATCTCATAAATTCTTCATATAGTAACCATGTAGTTTTAGAGAGACATTATATCCCAGATGTTTTTATACATCAATTTCCCACAATCCATACACATAATACCTATAACAATCCATATGATAATATATTTGAAGATACATGTGTTTGAAATAAGTAAAAGAAATTAAACCCCACTACACACATACATGATGAAATATAACCACCCTGGACATCGTCACATAACACTACCAGGAGCAGAGGGTGATCCATTGAGGGTAGTCAGCCATCTATTACTCATTATCTTGGATTTGGGGGAAAACACCCACCTAGAGTCCAATGTGTGCTAGAAACCCTACCAAAATGAGTGGGTTAGTGTATAATATTACATAATATATAGTAAATAATATATATCATAACCAAAATACAATAATTGACCTATTCTTAGGATCAACTACGCCAATTATCTCTTGGACACCCGACTACCGCTACTAAGTACTAGATATCCTAAAATCACACATGATTTCAAGGAAATTCATTTAATTAATTCTATCCTTTAATATTTCATTTTATTTTAATTAATTCATTATTCATTAATTAACATTATTTAATTCAAATTTAATTAATCAACATGTGAATTCCATTCCCTCCAGGCATAATATAACTGATTCTATAGATCCACAATGTGTCTATTTAGCCTTTAAAGTATAACATAATAATGAAAAACATCAATATTCTAGTAAAAAACAATGAATCCCATCATTTACTCATTCTATAAATCCCAGTGACACCCCCAACACCACCACACATATCACCTTAAATTTTTCCTTCCCTTATATATGTCTACCAAATCCACAAACCTAGTCCTCTCCACCCATATCTGGTCAAACCATCAGCCATCCCAATCTAACATCACATTGTAAATAAAGTATCACATTAGATCAACAAACAAGGTTTCAATGAAATAAAAAATATATGTAGTAAGGAATATTGTCCTTAAAAACCAAGTCACCCATCTTTTACAAGAAAATGGGTGTGCTCAGCCCTAGAAATTTATCTTTACTAAACTATTGATTGTATTACCATCATTGATTACCTTATTATTTTGTCAGATGTTACATTTATGAGTTACCTAAGGAATCATTTATGAAAATCTATAAATTAATTAAACATTCTCCTATGAATAACATCCATTTTCAAATTGAGGAATAATAATTCTATTAAACTGAATCTTTATTATTATCAACTATATGAATTTCTTGATTCATGGTCTTCATCAAATTCTATTAACATATTTATGAACAATGTAAATTAAACATGTAACATGAAACATTTTCTTCCCATCAAATTATAAGAATCAATGGATTCAATAAAAATGCCTCTTCAATTCTTTATCAAACAACATTATCAGATTTATTCTCTTAACTATTTCAGTAAAATTATTATATTAAACCTAAGCATAGAACACATGATAAATAATGAATAAATATATATATCACACTATCTAGTAAAAGAATAAAGAAATCATTATCATAGTGGAAACACATGTGATCACTACAACCATAACACATTTATTTTAAATATTCTAGTTAAATATTCATTAAGGTTAATTAAATTATCACAAAAAGAGATAAATCATGGTTAATTATTTATTTCACATCAAATAATAAGATAATAAATTACTCCCTAACCTCACTACTTTAAACTTTCCTCAAATAATAACAAAACAATAATATGGATATCTGAGAACCTATCCTATAAGGAATCTATAGCCCTTCAAGGAAAATGTTCCATAACCACAATGAAAAACATAAATATAACTCATTAATAATGTATGATATCAACCAATATAACATGGAAAGATAAAACATGATGAATGAGGCTGATCATAGAAGAAATAAAAAAACGGAAAAATTACCTTGGATCACTATAGATCAAACATAGGAATCCCTAGAAAAATCATTTTTGAAATGGATTTGAAAAAACTGGAGACAAATCCTATAGTATCTTAAGGGTGGGAGATAATTAGAGAATTACAGAATTTTTTTTGGGTGTAATAGGATTTATAGGTATTTTTCTAGATAAGAATTCAAGACATGAATTTTTCATTCACATCCTTAATGTCCCGAGTTTAAGATACACCAAAAAAATTTCTTCCAAACCAAAAAATAATCCTCTATTAATTCATGTCGTAAAGAACATCCACATAAAGTGTTTTAAGAGATAGATTCTCCACGACTGATTCTTTCCCTTCCATGTTGTCCACAGATGGTTCACGTCCAAAATACAACCCTGTAAATTTCCATTATTAAGATGTGAATTCTTATTCAGTCTATGAACTAAACTCTCACATCCTGAATTTATAGTTCACGTTGCGAAATTATAATAATTCCAAATTATAGCTCATAAACTCCACTGATCATGTTCTAGGATTTATTTAATAACCCTAGCCCTCAAAAACATGTAATGAAATGGGGTAAAATGATCTGGACCCACATATCAGATACATATCAAAAAATTATTATCCTCAAGAATTTAAATCCAAAACAAGATATATGGAATAAAAAACGGGTTTGAAGAATATATAGTTTGTAATATACCTCTTAATAATATCAACATAACTATAGCTCAACCACCTCACTTAAAGGAATAGAGCTCAAAACCATTAAATCCAAAATTACCATATCCTAAAAAATTTCCTTGGCGATATACTTTTGAAACATGATAAATGACCAATAAAGCATTGAATAATAGAAACCATATCATGAACTAGATAAATGTAAAAACCACAAACAATCATCCCAAAACATAAGTGATAAATATAAAAAACTCAGGATATTGATCGTACATCTATGACTCACAATCCCAAATACTCTCCTCCCTTCCACCATGTCTCCAAAATACACAGACCAAGGGAATATAACATCTATATAACACCTTTTCCTAGAGGCCCTGGAACTCCATAGTCTTCTTCTCAAAGGTCACATAATCATCAATGTTGATATCAACCCAGTTGAGGATGTGAGAGTCGTCCGAAAGATAACATTGAATCTATGAAACATAGAATACATCATGTATCTTTCCCACCAATAGTGGAAGAACTATGTAATATAAAATAGCTCTAATATGATCCCACACCTAGAAATTCCTAAAAAATGGATAAATATTACACCCATTACTAAACACTCACGACCCATGATGAGGATTAACATTTAGGAAAACATAGTCTCCAACATTGATTCTATAGGTATCAATCTATTATCAGCATAAGAATTTTTAAAATCCTATTATACTTTTGATATTCTTGGGAATCACCTGAAAAAACTCCATCATGATATACACTAGTTCCATCATGAGAATTTATGACTCTCCATCCCTAGTATAGAATAAAGTAAGATAATTTTTTTTTCATATAAAGACTCATAAAAATTTATACTAATGATGGATCAAAAACAATTATTATAAGAAAACTCAACCAAGGGTAGGTTCCTCATCCATAAACCTCAAAATTCATAGAAACAATGGTATGAAATCCCTTCAAAAGTATGGATATTTTTCTCTATCTAACCATCTATATTTATATTAAAAGTATTGATAAGGCACAATTGAGATCCAAAATCATTTTGGAGGCCTCTCCACACCCTTTGGGTAAAATGAGGATAATGAGTAGAGATAATCATCATTGAGATTCCACAGATCCTCAAAACACTCTCAAAGTACTGATTCAAAACAATATCGACAAAGCTTTCATCCTTTTCCACTATAATTATGGAGGATTTCATAAAATGATCTACTACCACCCATATAACATCATAGCCTCCTAGTGATCAAGGTAAATTGATAATTAATTCCATTCAAATTTCATCCCACCTTCACTAATGATCATCTAACTATTTGAGAAAAATAATAGGAACATGGTTCACATCCTTCAACTTATAATAGATTAAACATCAAGACACAAACTCTACAAATGAAATCTTTAACCTAATAAAAAAGAACATAATTCTCATAGATGAGTACATATTTATCACATGAGGTTTTTTTAAGAATTATCTATATAACTCATAGAGAACCACCACATGCCTCACTGATGTAATGAAAATCCCCTCCTTGAATAGTACTCGGTAATATTAATCCTAAGACTAACCAACACTGGAATCACGATAGAAAGCTCAGTCTCTCCAGACCTCCAATTCAATATCTCACAGTTAGGACTACTCCACATATTAAACCAAATAAAACTTCACTATCATATGATGAAGGAAACCTCTTCCACTAACATCTTCCATATCAATATACATCACTAAGATCCCTTCCATTACTCTCTAGAAATATCTAAACTCAAACAAGACATCATTGAATGACTTTATACTCAACGCATCAACTACAACATTTCCCTTACCAATTGTATATGAAATCTGGATGTTGTAATCTTGAATGAATTTCATCGACTATCACTATCACCAGTTTATATTTCACTAGGAAACGATATACTACTCTCTCTTGAGATTGGTGAAAACTAAAAAATTCTCACTGATGTGGTAATATCACTATAACTTCAAGGTAAACATGGGTGTAATCAACTCAACCTAATAATAGGAACAATTACACTTACGGGGATATAAATTCTAAGCCCCATAAGAATAAAATGATCTCTACTATATTAGAACCAAAAAACAAAAATATAAAGTTTCAATAAAACCATGAACTTAACTCTCTTTAGGAAAATGAAGAATTAGAGCACTACCCAACTTCTACATTAGATACTCAAAATCTTCTTGAGACAGATCAGTCCATAAGATGGCATGATCCTTTATATTCAAGGTAATTAAAGGAGTCACAACCATAGAGAAATTAGTAGAGAACCTCATGTAATATCCTAGAAAGACTTGGAAACTATGAACCTATATAACTATCATTCATGATTACCAAGAAATGACTACCTAAATTATATAAGGATATATAGCCACATCATTATTGGAAATGATATTCTCTAGGAACTAAACTTTATGATCCTAGAACTCACACATTTACATATTTTCAAGTAGTTGATAATGATGATGAACTCCCAAAACAACACATAGATACTCAGTGTGCTCCCCCTTAGACATAGAGTACATAAAGATATTTGATAAAAAATACTACAAACTATTCTAGAAATTCTCAGAATATTACATTCATAAAACCCATGAACATGGCCAGAGAATTTTTTCACAACGAATGGAATCACAATGACCATATAATTACCAAAATGATGTCAAAAATTATTATTCACTATATACTTAAAACTCAACCACATTTAAGGATATTCTAACCAAATATCAATCTTTTTGAACCAAATTTCTCCTTTTAACTGATCAAATAAATCATCAATCCATGGTAGTGGATAGAGGTTCTTCACTATCACCTGATTCATGTGATGGTAATTAATATAGAGTGGTATAATTCCATCGGTCTTTTTTACCAATATAACAGGTTTACTTAAAGGTGACACACTCAGATGAACAAAATCTCTCTACAAAATATCATCGATATGTAACCAAAGCTCTCACAACATAGATTTCAACATCCTATATTGAGACATTGAAATTGGGGAATCTCTTAGCTAGAGATCTATCTGAAACATGATTTCCAACTAAGGGGATAATTCCATAACCGTCGCAAGAAAGACATCATTGTACTCTTCCCAAAACCAAGAAAACATCATTGGATGAATATTTTAGAAACTCAAAATTATATCCTTAATCAAGGAAGATAAATATGGAACATTCCTATGGCCCATTGGAGAATCTCTCTCCCCAATAAACATTTTAGAATCTCTACCATCATCATAAAACATAATTTTTATGATAAATTAATTCATAACAGAATACAAAAACTAATTCCAGTCTATGTCAAGGATTATGTCATATGTCAATATCTATAAGCATAAGAAGTATCTCTAACCGTGATCCTACCCCATAACTAACAGATAATATCTATATACTAAATAATGATCAGCTCGACCTCCAACTAACATAGTTAGTGCCAAGGTCATTAGATGTATCTCCATCTAAATTCCCAAATCATGGTTTAGGTCATGTGATATAAATGAGTTCTTATATCTGAAATAAAACAAATCATACACCCTTATAGAAAAATAATCAAAGGGTAACTCGAAATTTTTTTGGCTCATCCATCATCAAAAACTCTCTACCATGCACTTCAATATCACCTTCTTGATAGCCTCTATTTCCTAGATGGAGACCACTTCCATAGTTTCACTATTTTCTTTTTAAAAGAGAAACATCTATGGGTTTTCCTCTACCTACACCATCTCTTTAATGATCCCATGCTTGAGAAACCTACTGTTGTTTCCTTGGATGAAACTGTATCAGTGAAGAAACCTTAAGTGGAAAACCTAGTTCATGCTACCAACTAAAAAAATTCAATAACTATCAGTACTGATTACCTCATCCTCTCAAAAAAACAAGTGTCTATTCTCTTGGAAGGGGACTTAGTTCCACCACCCATATAAAGATGAGATGACAAGGGTTGGTACCTACCTTCTACTACCTGAAAAATCATCTATATAGGAAACTAAGAACCCCAAACAACTTGTATGTTATATAAATAATCATGATGAATCCCCACTCATGATAATCTAGTTTTAGACAGTGTTCTTTCAATAGCCTCTAATCTTTCAAGAACCAAAAAATATATCGATAACATAAATGGGGTGACCTAGTAATGGATATCTAGATGTAAAGCCTCCTTGAAATTTATCTCCTTGACCTTCTCATCAGAAATAAGTCTGAATCATAATAGAGAAGGGTTAGAAATGTAACTTGAACTCTCATACAAAGTAACTCTCCTATCAAAGGGTATGAATATCTTGGTGACTAGACACCTTTTCCCTTTAAGAAAGAAACTCTACTTAGAACTGGACTTGGAACTTCTCCAATGAGATTGTTGACTCCTCAAAATCCCTAAGGAATGAGAACCAACACTACCTCACAACTCCACATAGAATCGTCACTGCTAATAAAACACAATCATCTATTAAAGAATATATCAAACTGAGTTCTATCTACACCTCTTATAACTATTCCTTTATCACTAAATTTGAAATTAATTTGTCATACTTCTACAAACTCTATTGTTGAAACAATTACTGTTTCCTCCCCCATGTATAATCATTATCAACCAATACACTATGAAGACATAGTGGAACATATTTTGAACATATTTGGAGAGAACCTGATGAGGAAATAGGCTTGGATCGATACCTATAAAATAAAAAATGGTTAGGGACTCATAAACCTATAATATGTAATATTTGAGATATATTTAATTTCTTATATATGCAAGTTTTAATGTAATCTAAAGGTCTACTCCTTTTAAACATGGGGAAAATTAACAATTATGCATAATCCTTTCTTATATCCCTACCCTACAACCAGTATCACTTTTCTTAGTAGGATTAGTAAACATAAATGCATGTGCATCACATAACAGGGGTACTAAATACCAGTGTTTCATCTAGTCACCCTTGTTTACATTTCAAACAAAACATAGATAACACTATTTACCTACCAAACCATATAGCCCTAATATATTCCGACATCTGAACTATTTCTTATCCCTCAACCTAATCCTTTTATACCACTATGTCATGAACCCCACACCCAATGTTTGACCTCCTATGCCATAAATTAGAGAAGGATGATAATGGAACATAAATCCATCTTCCAATAGTCCATGGGGTACTAACAAGCATAAAGTTACATTATAGACACATATGGGAGGGTTTAACCTCTAATATTTGGGAAAAAATAGTTAAGATAGAAACGCCCATTAACAACTTATCAAGATAAAAATAAAATATCCAAAATATATGCATGTAATTTCATATAGTATAAAAGATATAATAGAAACTACTATTAATTATAGATAAATTTAGAAATGGCCAGGAATCTTGGATGGCTCCTGGACATCCATGAGCAAGTAATGTCCAACTTGAACAACAACTTGTTCCTGATGACCTGAAAACCCATTGATATACATAGGCTAAGTATAAGATTTATAATAACCATGATCCACACTAGATCATCTCATAAAAAATATAATGAAAGCATGTTTATGCCCAATGAACAATAAGTGAGGAAAAAACATCACCTAAATAGGTTTACTATAATGTCATTCTCATAATAGATATCTCTCACAAATTATTTCATACAATAGATCATATAAGATAATATAAAAATAGGTTACCCCACTACCACTTACCTACTAGTTTTAATCTCTTCCCAAAAAAATTACATCACGAGCCATCTCTCTCTAAAAGTATGTCAGCCTGAAGACACATGATCTAAGTCTCATCTCATGAATCAGGTGCATCATATAATCTCATTACAAATCATTAACCATATGCATCCCATTATCTCATCACATGTCTAATGAATAACCAAGTAGTTTCTAGGATCCACCACAACCTGTATGTCATGTATTATACATCAGGACATCACTACTAATACATGTAATACCAATAATAATCCAGAGTATATTATATGTTTGGATAAATGTGTTTTAAATAACCATAAAAAATTATATTCCTCTAAAAATATTTACAGGTAAATACAATATTCGTGATTATAAACATACAATACAACCATAAGAAGGTAGAAGGGACGAAAGTGGTAGCTATCCATTCATTCCTTTCTATTGTGGATGCTGTGGAAAATAATATCCTTAAGTCTAATAGGTGCCTATATCCCTACCAAAAAGGGTTGGGTAGCATATTAAATCACATAACATATAGGATAAAATAAATCTCCCAAACATGATTTGGGAATTAAACTTATACTAGTCTCAACAACATCTATCGTCTCTTAAACACCCAACTTCCACCAGTATTAAGTAGATATTGTACAAGAACACAAAAATTAAAGGATCTTCATTTAACTAATTATTTTACATAGCATTTTTATTTAATGAACTAATTATTTATCCATTAATTAAAATTATTCAATTAAAATTTCATTAACCACCAAGTGATGTCTATGCCATCCATGTACAATCCATGTAATTCGAGTTTTTCACAATCTTAAAAAAAATTCATTTAATTCAAGTACTAACCCAATGGGTTAAAAAATTTATTAATCATCATCATTACATAATTCTATAAACTGCCAGAAAAAATTTCATAATCTTCCATAAAAGAGATGCATAAACCAAGCACAACTATCTACCTTATGTAGTTGGGAATATAATGTAGGTGAACAAGAAACCCAACTATATATCCTTTTATGTATAATTTTAACAAGAAGAAATCCAACTTTCAGAACAGAAATGGAAAATCCCAACATTAACCCACTCCATCAATCTTAGTGAGATCCTCGACACCACCATGCATATAACCATGCACCTATCCCTCCATAAATGGTGTCAAATTATACCATAAACATGGGCCTATCGACCCATATCATCCTAAATAATTATTAATCTATGGATCACATCATGTTCAAGAGTAGTTTCCACGTCATAGTGGCACACAATTAGGAACAAAAATATCAAATGGTGTCAAAAGGGTATTAGGGCCATAAAAACCAAGGTATCCAACCTTGATAAGAAAAAAATCATACAAAACCCTAAAAAGGTATATTTGCTAAAAAAATATTTATATTACCATCATGGATTAACCAATTTATTTTTCATAGGTCACAATTATATTTAACCTAAGATATCATCTATAAAAAAAATAAATTATTTAAACAAGGGCGTAGTTATAACTTCTATATTTAAGAAAATTAAGGGAGAATAAATCCATTAATAAAATTCTATTATTATTAAAAAAACTCATTTCCAACTTCATGTTATTTTTCTAATTCCATTAACACAAGGAACTAAATTCTATATTCAATATGAATCACGAATCATTGGATTTCCATTGAATTATATGAATTAATGAACATAATAAACATTCTTATTCTATTATTTATCACGAAACATTAGCATATTTGTGTTCTTAAACATTTACATCAAAAAAACATACTAAACCCAAGCATAATTTTTTTTCTAAAAAAATAATAAACATAGATAGAACACAATATAGAAAAAAAATTTATATAAACCATTATCATGGTGGAAACATAGGTGATTACTAAAACTACAATCCATTTCATTACATTATTTAAGTTTAATAGTCATTAAGGTTAATTCCACCATCACTTAAAGTTATAAATAATTAATAATTTACAATTTAATATAAAATAATAGGATAACCAATGAATCCCCTACCTCAAGGTTTCAAATGTTCTTCAAACTATAATTGAGCAATATTTTGGATCTTTTATATCCTCTCGCAAAACAAATCTACATCCCTTCAAGTATACAACACCACAACCATGCTAAAAACATAAAAATAAATCCATAAAAATGAAGGATATTAGCCTTTAGACTATGTAAAGGTAGTATTGTATAAACAAGGTTGATCCTAGAATATACCATAAGAAAAAATAGGAATAAATAAACTTGGATCGTTGATGATCAAAAATGGAAAGCCTAGGATCATTCAGTTTTGAAATTGTATTGAAATTCATTGATCTAACTCCTATGGTTGTCTATGGTTTGTAGAAAATCATAGGTTTTGAGAAAATTGAAGGGTGAAAAAGTCTTTATCGGTATTTTATGATATAATTTTATTGTTTTAATTGATCCTTCACATTGTTAATTTCTTTATTTTAAGACCCATGAAAAAATCACTATATTCGACAAACCAAAGATTAATTCATGTCATAAAAACATTGACATCAAGAGTTGTTTTAGAAAAATTAACCAAATCCTATCCTCGACCCTTTTATTACATGAACTTAAGGATCACATCCAAAAATAAATCCCTGCACATTTATTTTCACAGGTCATTAATTCTTATTCAAGAAGAGAACTAAACTCCCACATCAATAATTTTCAATTCATGTTGTGAACTTCTCCAACTTCCAGATTCCTTCTACAAAACTCCACTAATCCTACTCTAGGATTCCTACAACCTCCATGAACCTAGGAAACATAAATTTTAATGTGATAAAATGGACAAGGCTATTAGAACCATGGTGATTAATTTATACTATTGTAAATTATTTATACAAGGGAAAATGGAACTTATTACCTATTTTTTAAATCATGAATATAAATATGAAATTAATTTTAAAATGTTCTATATCCCAAATTTTAAAATTATTTTTAATGTAAGTAAGAAAAAATAAATTAAAATAGTTTTTAGAAAAACTTATTTTAAGCATAAAAATTATTTTACATGAAAATAAATAATATAATTTATCCTTATGACATTAATTGGTTTTAAATAAAAAAAGAGTTATTTTGATTAAAAAAAAATCCAAAACTAAATTTGATATTATAAATAATTAATTAATTTAAAGGATCAAAAATATTTCTTTCATTAGAATAAAGTATAACTTATCTTTTAAAATAAAAAATATAGGATTCTAAAATAAAAAATTAAAATTCTTCATTTAACATCATAAATATATTTTTGAGAAAAAAAGGTTTTAAAAAACTTTATATCCATTATTATATCATAATAATGTCATAAAAGTTACCGTATTTGATAAAAAAGATATTTTATTATCAAGAAAAAATAATACATTTTTTAAAATCACAAAAATTTAATATAATATAGTTTTGGATTTCTTAATTCAAAAAAAGAAGCTCATTTCACCAAATTAAAATTAAAATAAATCAAAAAAAATATTTTAATATGAAAATAAAAATATATATTGAATACCAGATTTTATTGAAAAAATGACCATTTTATACTTTAAGTGTTCTTTACTATATTCCATTTGAACTTACAATGAGTGTTAATTTGTTTTCTTTTACATTATATACTCATTATGTATTTATTTTCACATTGAATTTAACAATTTATTGTTCAATTTACTTTTTTTCTTATTATTCCACCCATTTATGGAATTTTAGATCAACCTTTGCTTGATTTATTTCCCCAAGCGATAAAGAATATTAGGATTATTTTTAAATCTAATAGGATTACTATGGATAAATAATTAAATAATGTTTTATGTTTCATGTATGATTATGTTGTAAAAACCAAATTTTCCAAAGAAAATAAACCTTTCAAAATTGGAATGTTCGAATTTAATGTTTTTACATAAAATTTATGTTATAATAATGTAATAAATACTTGACTCAATATTGTGATATTCACTTTACTTTTTTTCTTCATATGATGTTCATGATTATTAACATCTTTATTGTCATATTATTTCGTGTTTCTTATTCCTTCTTATTATTCCACCCCTTTATTGGATTTTATCTCGTACTTTTCTTGATTTATTTCCCCAAGCGATTATGAATATTTAGAGGATTTCGAAATCTAATAGGAGGACTATTCATATGTAATTAAATAATGTTTTATGTTTTATGTATGATTATGTTGTAAAAACCTAATTTTCCAAACATACTAAACCTTTCAAAATTGGAATGTATAAATTTCTTGTTTTTTTACATAAAAATGATGTTATAATAATTTAATAAATACTTGATTCAATATTGGGTTTGGGTAATATTTCTAAAATATTGATTCATACATGATATTATATTTAATTTTTTGATGTTATTTTCCTCAATCAAGATGTGCCATTAACGATAAGAATCCCTTTATAGCCTAATATTTAGAAACCTCACTCAATGTTGGTATGGTATCTTGATACTCTCATATATATGATAGAATTGATTAATAAATTCAGTTTCATATTTATGATAGATAAAACTCTGGGAAATTATGAGTTTGATTGAACTAGATGTCCCTTATGACATCCACTATTAAGGGTTCACACTATGTTTCTCCCTATCCCATATCCTAGAGTATTTTAGAAATACCATGAAAAACAAATAGACCAGCAATTGGTCTATAAGTTTGATCATTTTTATTCATATATCCATGTGATATTCCCCATGAATGGGTGCACCACTAAGAAGGGGGTTGAATTAGTGGTTCTTTTCTTTTATAATTTATTCTAAATAAATTAACCAATATGTAATTTTTTGGATCCAATCCACTAAAAAATGTATTAGTCTTACATAGATGGAAAGAAAATGAAAACATGACAAGTCACATGTGATTCATAAAATCCCCCTGTAATACGGGTGAGTACATCCTTTATATGTTTAGAATCACTGAAGGCATAAATTTTTCAATAGAATATTACAATCAATTATCATTGGGTAGTTAGGTATAATCCTATATCAATTTTTATCTCCAAAATTTACACAATATCTCACTATAAAAAAATAGACTCATTCCATTAAAAAATAAATTTTAAGTGGGTGAGAGAGTTTGAGTTTCTTCTACAACTAATGATGGTCTTCCACTTTAATCCTTTAATATAATCATTACTAAATATGATCACCACTTTGGTATCTTAAACCTTTTAGAGTTTCCTACCCCATGTATCATAATAATCAACCAATAATCTATGATGATATACTGAAACATCTTTTGAACATATTTGGAGATGACTTGATGAGGACATAGGCCTGGATCCGTACCTACAAAATAACGAATGGTTAGGGACTCATAATCCTATAATAAGTAATATATGAGATTTATTTAAATACTTATTTATTAAATTTTCAATCTAATATAAAGGTCTACTAATTTTATACATAGGTACAAATAAAAATGATCCATGAACCTTTCTTAGATATGTACCCTACAACAAATTATTTTAGTAGGATCAGTAAACCTAAAGGCATGTGCATCATATCACAGGGGGAACTAAATACCATTGTCTCATCTGGTCTCCCTTGTTTGCATTTCTTACTAAACTTAGCTAACACTATTTACCTACAAAATCTTGTAGTCCTCACTTATTTCTACCTATGAAATCTTTCTTATCCCTCATCCTAAACCATTGATACCACTCTGTCATGAACCACTCCACCCAAAGGTACCGTTCCTAGGAATGAAATGAGAGAAGGATGATAATGGCACCTAAATCTTTCATCCAAAAGTCCATGGGTTACTAACAAGAAAAAGTTACATTATACATATATATGGGAGGGGGTAACCTATAAGATATGAGAAACAATAGTTAATATAGAAACACCCATCAACACCTACTCAAGATAAAAATAAAATATCCAAAATATGTACATGTAATTTTATACAGTGGAAAATATATAATGGAAACTTCTAGTAATAAATGATAAATATCACAGTGACCACAAATCTCGGATGGCTCCCTAACATCCATGAGTAATTAATGTCCAACTAGAAAACTAACTTGCTCTTACTGACTTGAATACCCATTGATATACATATTGTATGTATAAGATGTATAATCATCATGATCCACCCTAGATCCTCTCATGAAAGAGATAAATAAACCATGTTGATTCCCAATGAATAATAAGTGTGGAAAAATCAACACCTAAATAGTTTTACTATAATCTCATCATCACCAAGTATTTTATACAAGAGATTATATAATATAATATCAAAATAATGTACCCCACTACCAGTTCCCCACTAGTTTTATGCTCTTCCAAAACAACTTATATCTTGATATGTATCTCTATAAAAGTATGTCATCCTGAAGACCCATGATCTATGTCCCATCTCATGAATCATGTGCATCATATCATCTCATTAAAAATCATGAACTATATAGATCACATAATTTCATCACATGTCAACTGAATAACTGAGTAGTTTTTGGTATCCACCATATCATGTATGTCATGTATTATTCCTCAATCCATCACAACTAATACATATGAAGCCTATAATAATTGATAGTATATTATATCTTAGAACACGTGTATTTTAAACAACCATAAGAAATTTTATTCCTCTACAAATATATCTGGGTAAATACAATATTCATGCTTATAATCATATAATACAACCATAATAAGGGAGCATGTCTAGAGGGGGAAGTTATCCATTCATTCCTCTCCATACTGGATGCTGTGAAAAATACCATCATTAAGTCCACTAGGTGTCCGTCTCCCTACCAAAAAGGGTTGGGTATTATATGAAATCATATAACATATATTATATAATAAATATCACAACAAAACTATGGTAATTAAACTTGTATTAGTCTAAACTAAAACTATTTTCTCTTAGACACCCGACTTCCACTGCTGTTAACTAGATCTCATACAAGCACACAAACATTAAAGGATCTTTATTTAATTATTTAATTTACATTATGTGAACTAATTATTTATCCATTAATTAAAATTATTCCATTAAAATTTCATTAACCACCATGTTATGTCTATTCTATTCATGTACAATCTATGTAATTCTATGGTTTCATGATATTATAAAATTTTAATTCAATTCAAGAACAAAACCAATGGGTTAAAACGTTTATTAATCATTATCATTCCATAAATATATATACATAATTAATTATCCTAAGATTCCATAAAATAGATTCATAAATAAAGCACAACCATCTAACGTATGTAGTGGGTAAGGGAATGTAGGTGAACAAGAAACCCAACAATATAGCCTTTAATATAGAAAATTATCAAGAAAGAATTCAACTTCCAGAACAAAAATGGAGAATCTCAACATTTACCCTTTTTGTCATTCTTGGTGACATCCTCAACACTTACATGCATATCACCATGCATCAATACCTCCATCAACGGTGTCAAATTATACCATAAACACGATCCTCCCTACCTATATCTTTCTAAACCATTATTAATCCCAGGATAAAATCATGTCACATAGTTGGGTCTCACATCATAGTTGAACACAATTTTAAAAGAAAATATAAATTAGGGTATAAAGGTTATTCATGCCCTATAACCCATGGAATCCAACCTTTATAAGAAAACAATCATGAACAACCCAAAATAATTATCTTTTAAAAAAATAGTTTTATTACTACCATACATTGACTAATTTATTTCTCATAGGTTACAACTATGTGTAATTGAAGAAATTAGCTATTAAAAACAATAATTATTGAAACATGTGCATAATTATAACTTATAGTGTCATGAACATTAAGGGAGAATAAATCCATTAACATAACACTATTATTATAAAAACAATTCATTTCCAGCTTCATGTTATTTATCCAATGCCATTATCATATGGAAGTAAATTTTATATTAAATATGCACCATAAATCATTTGATTTACATTAAATTATAACAATTAATGTATTTAATAATATTTACTCTTTAATTACTTTTCCATCAACATTACTTTATTTTTGTTCTTAACCATTTACATAAAAAAACATGCTAAACCGAAGAATAACAATAATTTCAAAAAATATTAATCAAAGATAGAACACATTCACACAAAAAAAATATCATGGTGGAAACCCAAGTGATCACTGCAACTATAACCCATTTCTTTTCATTATTCATGTTTAATATTCATTAAGGTTAATTCCACCACCACTTAATGTTAAAAAGAATGATTAATTTATAATTTCATATAAAATAATATAATAAGAAACAAATACACTACCTCAAGGATTCCAATTTTCCACAAACTAGAATAGAGAAACAATTTGGATATCTGATAACCTCTCCCAAAAGGAATCTACACCCCTTCAAGGACACGACACACAACCACACTATAAAACATTATAAAAAATCCATATGAATGAAGGATATTAGCCATTAGAATGTGTAAAGATACTATTATTTTAACATGGCTGACCATATAATATACCGTAAGACAAAATAGGAATAAATAAACATGGAATTCCAATGTTTGAAAATGGGAAGCCTGGGATCTTTCATTTTTAAATGGCATTGAAATTCATGGAGTTAACTCCTCTAGCCACATATGGTTTGTAAAAAATCCGATTTTTTGAGAAAATTTAAGGGTGAAAAAGAATTTATCAATATTTTATGATATACTTTTATTGTGTGAGTGGATCATTCACATAATTAATGTCTTGATTTTAAGACCCATAAAAAACATCCACCAAATCTAACAAACAAAAGATTAAGTCATGTTATAAAAAAACATTCACATACTGAGTTTTCTTTGAAAAATTCAGCAAATACAATCCTCCACCCTTTCTTGTCATGAACTGATGGTTCACCTCCTAAATAAATCCCAAAAAAAATTTCCATCACAGGTTACTAATTTCTATTCAGGAAGAAAACTAAAATCCCACATCATTAATTTACAATTCATGTTGTAAACTTCTCATACTTCCAAATTCCAACTCCAAAACTCCAATAATCCTGTTATAGGATTCATCAAACCACTATAAACCATGGAAACATAAAAATTATTATGATAAAATGACCTAGGGTATTAGAACCATGATGATTAATTTTTACTATTTTAACTCATTTATAGCAAAAAAAAGAACTTATTACCTAATTTTGAAATCATAAATCTAAATATGAAATTAATTTTAAAATATTATATTTCCCCAATTTTGAAATTATTTTCAATATAAGTATGGAAAAATAGATAAAAATAGTATTTATAAAAAAATAATTTTAAGAATAAAAATTATTTTACATGAAAATCAAGATTATAACTGATTATTAAGAAATTTATTGGTTTTTGAATAAATAAGGAGAGTTATTTTACTTTAACAATAATTAAAAACTGAATTTAATCATCTAAATAATTAATTAATTTAAAGCATCGAAAATATTTATTTTATTAGAAAATAGTATCACTCAGGTTTTAAAATGAAAAACACAGGTTTCTAAAATAAGAAAATTAAAATTCTTTATTTAATTTTTTAAATATATATTTTTTTCAATTAAAAGTTTTTAAAAACTTTCTATCCATTATTATATCATAATAATGTCATAAAATTTATAGTATTTGAAAAAAGGGTTGTTTACTATGAAGCAAAAATAAACCATTTAAAATACCAAAAATTCACTATAAGATTACTTTGGATTTCTTAATTCCAAAATTAAGCTCATTTCACCAAATTAAAAAAAAATAAATATAATTTTTAAATGAAAATGAAAATATATAATGAAAACCCACTTTTATAGAAAAATGAACCTTTTATAATTTAAATGTTATTTATTATATTCTATTTTTATTACCAATTAGTGTTAATTTATTTTTTTCACAGTATATACACATTATGTATTTATTTTCACATTTAATTTATCAATTTAAAATTCACTTTTATTTTTCTCTTCATATAATGTAAGAAATAAAAGAAAGTATTTTTTAATGATAATTAAATATTGAAATATTAGGGTGTTATAGTGGGATCAACACATGTATCATAAAAATTATTTTCATATCGTTATGATCATATGTTTATGACATAATGTTGATGATTATTCTCATCCATGTTCTCATATTATTTCATGTTTCTTATTCAATCTTATTATTCCACCAATTTATGGGATTTTAAATCATCCTTTTCTTGATTTATGTCCCCATGTGATTATGAATATTAAGAGGATTTTTAAATCTAATAGGAAGACTATACATAAATAATTAAATAGTGTTTTGTGTTTTATGTATGAATATGTTGTAAAAACCTAATTTTCCAAAGAGACTAAGCCTTTCATGTATGGAATGCATAAATTTCATTTTTTTATTATAAAAATGATGTTACAATAATGTAATAAATCCTTGATTAAATATTTTTTTGGGTAATATTTCTAAAAGAATGATTCATACATTATATTTTATTAAATTTTTTGATATTTTTTCTTCATTCAAGGTGACCCATTAATGATGAGCAGCCCCTTATATGCTAATACATGGTAACCGAACTCAATTTTGGTATGGTATCTTTATACTATCATATATATTATATTAATGATTAATAAATTATGTTTGATCTTTAGAAGAGACAAAATCCTAGTAAATTTCATGGTTGATTTAACTAAAAGTCCCTTATGACATCCACTATTGTGGGTTATCATTATGTTTCTCCATATCCTATATCCTAGATTAGTTGAGAAATCCCAAAAAAACCAGTAGACCAACTATTGGTCTATAAGGTCTATCATTTTTATACAAACCTTAATGTGATATTCCTCAAGAATGGGTTCCCCACTAAGAATAGGGTTGAATTATTAGTTCTTTTTTTTATATAATTTCCTAAAATAAATTAACCACTATGATATTTTTCAACATAATCGAGTAAAACAATTATCTTAGTTTTACATGGATGAAATAGAAATGAAAATTGGATAAGTTACATGTGATTCATAAAATTACCCCTGTAATAGGGGTGGATACATCCTTTCTATGTTTATAATCACTGAAGACATAGCTTTTTCACTAGAATATTACAATAAATTTTAATTGGGTAGTGAGATATCATCTTATATCAATGTTTATCTTCAAAATTTAAATATTATCCCACTATAATTAAATCAACTCATTCCATTAAAAAATATATCTTAAATGTGTGGGAGATATAAAAAGGGAGTTTGGGTTTCTTCTATAAGTAATGAAAGTCTTCCACTTTAATCCTTTAATATAATAATAACAAAATATGACCACCTATTTGGCATCTTCAACCTTTTATAATCAGTGAAGAACCATATTGGTTAGCCTTGATCACATCTTTTATATCTTCAATGATCTTCTTAAGAATTTAAAATAATTGATTTCATGGGATCTTCTAGTATTATTCTCATTAAGAAACCCTAAGATTTGGTATCTTTTCTCCAAACATTATCATACTTTTATAAATCTCAATAACTATACATTTTTTACACATCGTCATATTCAAATTGAATTTCATAATAATCAATAATTAAAAAAATTATTGAAATTATAATCTATCTCATAATGTATAATATTCTCATAATAGAATATACGATTTTATCACCCTATGGACTCCCGATGTTTCACACCCCATTTTCAATAAATATCCTCTTGAATCATTGAAAAATCAATAGATTTTGAAATTAAATATTCAAAAAAAACATATAAATATATCATTTTTTTCAACATATTAGGTGATACAATATGAAGATTTCATATTCTAGGTTTATCGTATTCTAAATCATTTCAACTCTAAATTTTTGCCAATTTTTGGTTCTTCTATATGAAGTATGAACTATTATGTATCAGGGACTAACAATTTATAACCTGATATTTAAGATTTCTCAAGACACCTATTAATTATCTCTTTGTTAAAAATTTTAACTAATTATTAACAGTTATCACCACACCAATAAATATACAATTATATCTTATTATGTAATAACCTTGTTTCCATTTTCTTCCATAGTTACCAAAAACCTCTTACATATTTGTCCAAAATCATATATATTCATTACCATCATGAATTTGTTACTCTATGATTCAAAATCACTTATTATGTGTCTAGTTTAACATCTTTTATATCAATTACATTGTCAAAATTTTCACTCAACTCATAAAAAACCTCATACATATGAACACTGAATCATAATTATTAACATACATTTGCAGTTTTTTACATTACACTAATAATTTCTAGAACCCATCAATTAAAGTAGAAAACACCCATGAATTTTCCACCGATTCCATGTAATCTAAAAAATATTCATTAGACCTCAAAATAAAACATAATAGTCTCTAAATTTAGTGGAATTAATCTTGATATCACTTAACGTTGTGATTTTTGGGCATTGGAGGTTCCCAGAGAATGTTCTAATCAATTTAGAGAATGAAGGAATGAAAATGAGGTAGACATTGATGTTGATCCTTGGGTTTCATTGTACTGTAGTACTTTGTGGTGTGGAGTGGTCACCTATGTCATATGAGGTATTTTTGAGTAAAATAGAGGTTTCTATCTTTTTAGGCTAGGATACATTGTTGTATTTGGATGCAGCATAGTCCCTTTCTCAGAGTTTGTCACTATTGTGTGGAGTGAATTGGTTTTACTGTAGTTGTTTTCAAGGCTACTACGAAATCAAGGGCGGATGTGGTATGGGTTGTAAGATGCATGGTAGTCCCTCACACACCCACTTGAATGAATAAGATATGAATTTTAGATTTAACTATTGATCTCATATTCTATTTTTATTGGTGGATTTGGTGCGGTCTAATGGGATTGCATCAGAGACCTCTTTTTATTGAATGGGATGTGTCATAGCCATTGGGGTTTCAAATATAGTCTCTTAAAAACAATATTTTTATAAATAACCATTAGGACCTTGACCTTAATTTTCTCCCATATAACCAACTTGAATCATAGGTATAACATAGTTATTTTTGAAGGCTTGTAATCCCCCTTATAAACTAATTCATGCTATGAATTCTAGAGATTATTATATGGAAATCTGAAACTGGTTCATCTCCTTTTTCTACTTGTATATCTCCATTTGATTTATTTTTCTCCTAGTATTATTTTCACGCTATGTAATTTTATCTCCATCATTGTAATATATATTTTGTTATTGTTTTATGGTGTGTCCATGGCATAACATCCTTGGGAAATTGTATTTTTCTTAAAGAGTGGTGATCGGGGATCCACGTTAGCATTCTATTTCTATATCAATAATGTTTGAAGTTTGAGTTAGGGTATTTATTGGTTAATTTTTTTATTTATGTGAAATCATAAATTTTCCATGGATTATCACTATAGGATGGTGGTAGAATTAAAATAATATAGAATAATCTATATGAAATAATGGAATTGGTTTATAGATAGTGATCACATGTTTATGTTTCCACGATGATAACAATTTACCTCTTGATTTACTAGATAGTGTGTTATATCTGTTACTCTTTGTTAAACATGTTTGTTATGATTGTATTATAATTTTTATATTATTAAATTGATAAAGTACATAAATCCATTCAATTAATTGGTTGTATATATAATAAGAGATGCATGTTTAATAAATCTAATGTTTCTTAAACTTGGATGAAAATTAAATTGATTTAAGTATGTATGATTAATTGATTAATTTGTTATTCCATGTATTAATGTAATTAACAATGTCCATGATTCTAGAATTTAGGGCAATGTTAATGATATTAAAAATATGGGTTAATGAATTTTTATTCTTTAAAGCTTGTTAATTATGGGAAATGATAGATAGAATGTTTAGAAAAGTAAATAGCTTTTTATATCAAATGAATTAGGTTAACCACACTTGGATCAAATGATAAATTAATTGGTTAATTCAAGATATAATTAAATCCATTTTTTATAAAGATATTTTTTTGGTGCTAGGAGAGCCCATTTTCTTCAGAAGGTTGACTACCTCGTGTTTCGGGTTGATTGATCCTATTTTCATGTAAATGAAAAATGAGTTTTTTAGGGACTATTTTTCATTTTTGCTATGTTTGTTGGTTTTTTACTTATGATGTGCTCTAGATGAGAGATTTTTCATTTGATGTGATATGATCTTGGGATAACTGTTGATATATGGTTTGGAAGGCCCAGATAGTATGGTAGTAATTGAAACCTTTGATGATGGGATTAATGGGAATACACATGAGGGTGTTGAGGATTTAACTAACATGATAGAAAATGTTTAATATAGTATTACCTATTGATGTGATAATTTTGATATTATTTCTTATGAATTAATCTAGTTAAAGTACATATGGCCTTGTTTGTAGTTTAATATTCATTATTTTCTACAAATTGATATAGCTAGTTGTACTTGGTTTCATATCTATTGGTGGCATCATGGGATGTTTCCAAGATCACATGGAATTATGTAATGGTAATAATAAATTAAAATATATATTTTAACCCATGGGGTTATTTTTATTAGAATTTAAATGAGAATAATAATCATGAGAAACTGTAGAGTCCGTTAGATTATTCCTGGAGGGCATGGACATGGATTTGATGCTTACTGAAATGTAATATGGAATATTTTAATTTATATTTAATGAATTAATTAACAAAAAATTAAATGGTTATAAATAAATAACTAATTTAATGCATCTCTTTCAATTCTTATGTTCTTATAGGATATATATTCTCTAATAGGGGTAGTCAAGTTTCTGAGTGATGGTAGTTAAAGTTGATCTTAGGATAAGGTTATGCCTATAGTGTGGTTGTGATATATATTATACACAATATGTTTTATAATTTCATAAAAATACCCACCAATATTGGTTAGGGGGATTGAAACTTTGTGGACTCTAGGATGGTTTTACCCAACACCTAGGTCAATGATGGATATATGGATGACTTCCCCCTCTGACCTCACTCTCTTCTCCTGATAGAATTATTTTTATGGTATGTATGAAGTCTTTTTTTCTATATTATATGCATGTAGAGGGATGTAATGGATTTTGTTATTTCACCCACATGTATCTCTATATATAATAACCAAAGGATTAGTATAGATATGATATGTATAACTTATTATGTCTTCTGGTACATTACTTGGTGTATGGGTTGTGACGGCTTGATGCAAAATATTTGATGTACGATCCACAACATATAGGTTGTGGTTTCTCCCAAAAACCACTCGGTTATTATAAGTAGAGATTTGTATGTGATGATGTGATGATTTGATACATGTGGTTCATGTTGTGATACATATACCATGTTTCTTGTGATGACTTATTTTGGAGAGAGATGGCCTAGGACGTGCGTCTTAGGGGAAGAGTGGGAAACTAGTTAAGGAAGTGATAACGAGAGACAATTTTTAATTTTTCTACTACAGTATATGATCCCTTTTTTGAGATATTTGGTGAGGTATATTCATGTTGAGTTTGGAAACACATGATACATGTTTAAGAGATGAGTTAGTTTCATTGTTGTTTACTGGGTTTTAGTGTAATTTCATTATGTTTTTCAATAGAGGCTCTTAGGAAGATCCTATTGAGTATTCCAATTATGATCACCCTACATATATATGAACTATTTTTTTAGGTTAGTAATAGAACATTTGATATCCATATGAATATTACTAGATCATGGGATTTTTAAAGTCGTTTGGGCTCTATAGTCATTTCCATGTTTTTTCATTTAGTACATATAGTTTTCCTTTTTTAGTACTATACGACATTACATGTATGTAATTGGGAACCCTATTACCTTTATTATCATGATTTGACTGGTGTATTTATCTTATCTCTCTATTATGTATGTTTATCTTCGATGTTAATTCCTCTCATTGGTGTGTGTGACTAAACCCTTGATGCTCATCAAAAACCCCTAGAAAACTGTAGGGGGAAATTGATAAATCAACATCTCCCTTCATTCAGTACTAGTGTGGGAGAGGTACCATTGGGGGTGGGGATCATGATATAGTTATATAAAAGTTTGAGTTTTAGAGATAAGATGGACTTTAGAGTTTTTCACTGGTGTGATTTCATGGGTATGTAGGTAAATAGTGTTAGATAAATTTAGTAAGTAATATAAACATGGGTGACCAGTTGAGACACATGTATTTAGGCCCCTATGTGATATGATTCATATACCATAAATTTTACTGATCATGATAAATGAAGATATACTGGTAATATGGTAGATACCAAGTAAATCATCTTGAATCATTATTCTTTTTTCCTATGTTTGAAATGGGTATACCTTGGGATATGTTAAACCTTAGTGGAATAAAATCAATTAATCAGTAAATTGATCTAAAATTTTCCATATTCCAAATTGAGGAGTCACTAACCCTTCTTTGTTTTTGTAGTCATGTCTCTAGTTCTATATCCTCATCAGGTTCATTCAAAAGATATTCATAATGATATTACAGTATATCACCACATAGTAGAGGTTAGTGATAATTAAATTTAGAGGAGGACACTCTGTGAGATTTAATGAAATATTATAAAGAAGTACGAGGTCCCTATTTCAGACTCAATCTGAGAGGACTGGTTGGTGAAGGTTCTAATATCTTTTAGTTGGATATCTATATGGATATAGAACTGAGTTTCATTAGTTTTAATTATTTCATGAAGTATTTAGGTGGTGGTGTATCTTGTTCCTCAGGGATCACGGGGAATCAATAGTCTCATGGGAGAAGTTTGGAGAAAAATTTTAATTAGTGTTTATTTCATCAAAAATAAAGGTGTCCAGTCTCTAGGACCTATTTAACCTTTGAAAGGGGATTTCATGATTGTGGGTGTTTGGAATCCATTTCAAGACCCTTCTTTGTTATGAATTGAACATGTTTTTAAATGAGGAGGCTATGGTGAGATGATTTAAGGAGGCTTTTCTTCCATATATCCAGAACCGGGTCACCACATTAATGTTTAAATATACCTCAAGGTGATGGACAAATCATGGGTTTTTTATAGGATTATGGCTAGAAATGGGACATAATGAGAGGGAAGTCATCAAGATTTTTTAAAAATTAGATATGTGGTTTGGGGTTTCAATTTTAATAGACAAAAGATTTTTCGGTCTGTCGAGGGTAGGTCCCTGTCCTTGTCATATAATTTCTCCAGGGGCGGTGGCTCTCAAACCTTATCCAAGGGATCAGATGCATGTTTTTGTTATAAAGGATGATGTTATTAGTGGAGAGAGTGTCAGGCCATTTTTATTAGTAAGCGTGAGCTATGTTTTTTTCTTTAGGTTCCTCTATTGAGGTTGTTTCATATAAGATAGTATAAATGGTATGTTACAACTTGGGATTAATAAAGGGGAGAAGGGGTATGTAGAGTATATCTCTACGATGATTCCTTTCTATAGGAAGCAGGGTAAATCCATGGAGGTGGTCATAATCAACGTCAAAGATGTTTTAAGTTGATGGGGATATTCATGATTTATCATTTTTATCACCAAGTGATCTAGATGTCATTTGAGGTACTAATTTCTTATTATTTACATGGTTGAGTTCCTTATTTTATTTAGGAGATAAAAATTCCATATCTCCTACCCTATTAAATCTATTGAGAATTGAGGTGGAGATGTTTACAGGGACCATGGTGTTGTGTATGCTAGTTGGAGGCTGATTTTATCTATATGAAGTATAAAAAGACTATGATATAATTTTAGGGATGAAATGACATTGGGGAGACTTCTTATATTTATAGATACATCCATATAACATCATCCTTAGCATGGTATAGTTGTATTTGGTGTAGGATTTTATGGATTTATTAATGATACAGGATGCATTCTATGATTTTGATTGAGAGCCAGCAGTTTTTGTTGGTCAGTGAGACCCATTGATAGGTTGGAGGCAAGTACCACCCTTGTATTCTTTATTAATAGAGATGATTCTGAGATCATTAGAGGTTTAGACAGTGATGTTTTCTATCATTTTGGATTAGTTACCTAATGTATTAACAAAATAGATTTTAGTATTACTTGCTCAATGGGAGGCCGAGTTTGGGATATGGCAACAACAAAGTATTTCTCATATCTTTATGTCTCCATGTAGGATAGTTACTTCTGAGTTGTGAGAGATTCTAGTATATCTTAATAATTTGTTGTAGAGATGTTTTTTTGATAGAGCGTGTCACCTTGGGGTGCACCAATGTTTTTTAAATAAGGCTGATAGAAGTTCATGGTTTTGTATCGATTATCATTTCTTTAATTATGTGATAATAAATAACCTCTATATTATTTTATGGATTGATGATATATTTGATCAGATAAAAGAATCATGTCGGTTATCAAATATCAATCTTCGGTCCATATATCATTAGATGTAGGTTATGGATGATGATATTATGAATACTACATTCTGTTAATATTATGGGAATTATATGTTCGTTGTGACATTGTTTGGTATGACAAATGGCCTAACTATATTCATGAGTATAATGAATGAAGTGTTCATAGTGTATCTATATCAGTTCATGGTGGATTTCATTATTTTCATCCTTATTTATTTCACTTCTTAGTGGGATTATACAGATCATTTTCATTCCATTTTTGTAGTCCTTCATCAGAAGTATATATTTGGGATTTTTTCAAAGTGTGGTTTATGGGTTCATGAAGATCCATTCAAGGGGAATGTATTATCCCAACTGGGATTATTTTTGGATCCCTGTAAGATTTATTCAATCATATCTTATAAACTCATCATGATAGTAATGGAGGTGAGGAGTTTACTTGGTCTCTCAGGATATTACAGGAGGTTCATAGCTTATTTCTCTCAGGTTAATAGTCCTCTAATGGTATTAACCCAAAAGTATCAGGCGTTATTTTGGTCTAACAAGTGTCATACATATTTTAATTACCTAAATGGATATTATTTAGAACTAAAATTCTCTATATTTTATAACAGGGAGTTTATTTTGGGCTTTTCTATGATGTATATCATCCTGGTTTATGTTGTTTCCTAGAGTAGCAGAGATGAATAATCTATTATGGGTCTGAAAAATTATACCTCCATGGGTGTAACTATACCAACCATGATCTTGAGTTGTAAAGAGACATGTTTTCCTTTATGATGTGGTGACATTACCTCATTGGTGAGTGTTCTTCAATTTTTACCAATCATAAGACCTTATGGTATGTATTTTCCCAATGTGAATTAAACTTGTGATAGTGATAGTGGATGGAATTATAGTATTATTATGACTTTTATATATCATATACAACATTAAATATAAATGATGATGTATATATACTAAGTAGGGCCTCACATAGTTATGTTGTGTTTGAATTTTGGGATTCATGGAGAGTAATGGAGTAACTCTTGGCGATTAATTTGTATATGGGAGAGGTTGGAGGTAGAGGATTCCATTTTTAGATGATATTACAATCAACATTTTTGTATAAGGTAGAATAATCCCATCTAGGGGATCCTATGGTGGAGGTATGTAGAGACCATGTCATCTTTGTTGATGCTTTTGATGATTTTTATGAGGATGAAGAACACCGAGTGTTGTTTCAGGGTATAATTTTCATCCCTTTTGAGTAGTATGTGGTGTTTCTCTATGAGTTTTATATATCACCCATGGAAGTACATTCTAGCCTAAAAAATCTGTATCAGTATGTTAGAGGGTAGTTTTGTTGACCTAGTTTGAAGAATGCATTTTTTTGATTCTTGTGTCTTGATGTTTGGTTTTATAGAAGGTGAGCATCATATAATGTATTTTTGGTGCTTTACTCAATCCATTAGATATTCCTCATTGGAAGTGGGAGGACATATCAATGGACTTCATTACAATTTTACCTAAATATGAGTAAGGAACTGATGTGTTTTGGGTGATATTGGACCATTTAATGAAATAATCCCACTTCATATTTATTTGGGAGTTGTTATCAATGGATATATTATCGAGGAAGTACCCTAAGGATGTTGTGAGGATCCACAGAGTCCTAAGGACAATTATATCTAAATGAGATCTTTATTTTACCCCTAGGGTGTATAGATTTATCAAAAAATTGTTTTGATCTTAGTTATTCCTTAACACTACTTTTCATCCATATATGGATGGTTAGACAATGAAGACTATCTAGACTCTTGAGAACAAGTTACATTCATTTTTCTTGAATTTTAGAGGTTCACGGATGAGGCACCTACCTTTGTTTGAGTTTTCTTACATAAATATTTTTCAATCTATAATTGGTATGGAACCATTTAATGATTTCTATAAAAGACCTTTATTTTCTCTATTATCTTGGATTGGTGTAGATAAGAAGAAATTATTTCACCTATACTAGTACATAATATGATAGAGATGGTTCGAGCAATACATTAAAGGATAAAGATAACACAAGATCATCAGAAATCTTATGGAATTCATAGGATAAGACCTCTAGAGTTATATAATTCAAATCATGTGTTATTTAAAGTGAATTATCATCATGGTTAGAGACGTTTTGGATATGGTAATTTGTTTTCTCCTTGGTGTGTCATGCCTTTAGAGGTTTTGGCTCACATTGGATTCATTGCATGTCAGTTATAACTTTCCCCACAGATGATCCAGATAAATGATGTGTTTCATATGTCATAGTTTTTTTGTTATCTTCATGATGAATCTCATGTCATTCAATTAGTTTATATTAATATTTACAATGATGTGAACTTCCATGAGAAGCTTATGGAGTTCCAAGACATCTAGGATTTGGTTTTGTGTGGGTGAGATATTCCCTTGGTACATTTCCTTCGGAGGAATGGTGGTGTAGAGAAAAATACTTAGGAATCTGAGTTTCATATATTCACTTAGTACCCTAATTTATTTATTACTTATCAATTATCTTATAGTGATTATCAGTTGTAGATATTGACCTTTTCATTTTATAACATAGTTTTTATCTTGTTGTTAGTTGTGAGTTTACTCTCATTTGAGAATAATATTCCCAGAGAGTGTTTTAAGGGTTATTGTTTCTATTTTATTGGTTATCACTTGATTCTTTTGAGTTAGGTGTTTGAACTCATTTTATGTAGTGATTCATGGAGGTATCTTGTGGGGTGGTTTTTTGAATGAACCTTTTTATTTTTTCTCCTAGGGTTTGGTAACAATCATTTAGGATGAGAATGGTTTTAAAGGCATCTAATGTAAGGTCTGTAATCTTAGTATACCTTCCCATTGCGATTTTTGAGTTTTGGAGGCTTTTGAAGATTTTCTATGGATTTAGGATGGGTGAAGGGTAAAAATGGGGTAGACTATGGCATGGAGCCTTAAGATACATCATATTATGGACCTATAAGGTGTGGAGTGTTAAGTTGAACCATAGGATGGATCTAAGAAGAAAATTGAGGCTACTTCCTTTTTAGGCCGAATTAGTTTTTGTAGTTTTTTGAAACATAGGCTATTATTTTGTGTCGAGCGTAGTGATATGGAGTGAGTTTCATATATTATAATAGTTTTTGTGGATACTACCAATTCATGTGGTGGTTTTAGTGTGGTATGTAGGCCACATGATAGTCCCCTAGATAAATAAGCTCTACATTGTAGATCCATGACATGGGTTTTCCCGATATAGGGATACAACATGGTCTAGGTGGATTACAATGTAGTCCTCCTTTTCCTCAACATGTTGTGGTGTGGTCTTGAGTGATATATCGTGGTCTCCTAAAATCTATTTTCCAATAACTAGTATAGTGTCTCATGACCCAAATTATCTCCCATACACTCCACTAAAAACCTAGGAACCCTAGAGTGATTTTCAATGGCCATGAATCCCCATTTTGTTCAGATTTAAACCCCTTATTCTAGAAAAAAATATGTGGTAATCTAAGGTACATTCACATCCTTTTTTGTAGAAATTTCAACTCATTTGATCTAGTTTTCCTCAAATTATTCTTTACATTCTATGAATTTTTACTCCATATTTATATTAGAGTTTTATTTTTAGTTTATGAGGTAATTTTTGGAACCACATTCTTGGGAGTTAATAGTTTCTTTATGTGAGAGGTGATCTAAGATTCACATTGGATTTTTTTTCCATTTCATGAATGATGGATGTTTGACGTGGGGGATTCATTCCTTCCCCTTTTTATTTACGTGGAATCATAAATTGAACAATGATTATACCTTTTTATAGAGGTGTAATGAAACTAATAAATAGAAACCATATTAAATAATGGAAAGGGTTTGTGGATAGTGATATCATGTTGATGTTTCTACCATGATGATGTTTTTCCTATTGATTTACTCGATAGTGTGTTATTATTGTAATAATTTTTTTTATCATATTGGATATTATTGGATTAAAATGTCTGATATGAAGAAATTGGTAAATAATTTAAATTCTCCAAATTCATTTCTTGGATAATGAATAACCGAGAAATGTTTAATAAAGCTAGTGTTTCTTATAATTTTTTGGAAATAAAATTAATGCATGTATGCATGTTAAACACATTAATATATTCATACATGTTTTAATAGAATTTATTGAGACCATTACTATATAATTATTGTTAATTTAAAGGAGATAAAAAATCATGTTAATAAATTGTTATTGTTTAAATCTTGATAAAGCTGGAAAATACAGGAGAGAATGTTAAAACTATTTGATATCTTGTTACAGATGGTGCCTTAGGTTTCATGTTGTTTGAAATTGTGAAAAAATAATTGCTTAATTCAAGATAGACTAAAATCCCATTTTTTTATGAAGATAAATATTTTGGACTGAGAGATCTAATTTTCTTGATAAGGATAAATGCTTAGATTTTTGGGATAAGTGAGTCTATTTTCATATAAAGGCTAAATGTTTTATTTTAGGGCCTACTTTTTCCAATTAACTATTTTTATTTCTTGTAGACATGAGATTTTCTATTCATGTGATATTTTCTATGAAATTTTATGTGCTCCTGGGATGGATATTAATATATCGTTTAGAAGGCCTAGATTGTGTGACAAAAGTTGACACATGTGATGAATAGAATCATGGGGATATGAACGAGGGTGTTAGAGATAGAACCAAGAAAATGGAATGAGTTAAATATGGTATTACCAATATATGTGATAAATATGAGATAATTTCTTGTGAATTAAGATTTTTAAAGGAAGGATATCCATGTTTCTTATTTAATCTACCTTCCTTTCCCCGCTTTTTATGGTCGATGGTTTTTCTTGGTTGTATATTTGGATGTTTCCTAGTGTAACTAGATTTATTGAATGGTAATGATAATATTTTTTTTAAAAAAATAACCCCGGTTTTGTTCTATAATTCTAATGATTATGATAATCTTGAGAAATCAAGGTCTTTATAAGATTAAGTCTGGAGGGAATGGAATTTTATTTGATGTTTAATGAAACGAAACACAAAATAAAGTTCATTAATGTATAGTGAATTAATTAACATAAAGTGAACTATTTTAAAATAAATTAGTAATTTAATGTGGCTCTTTTAATTATTATGTTATTATAGAACATCAGATCCCTAATAGTGGAAGTGTGGTGCCAAAGTGACGATAATTGAAGTTTAGAATAAGAATAGTATATGCCCATATTGTGTTTGTGAGATATATTATATCATGTATATTTTAGGATTTCTTACACATCCCCACCCATGATTGTTTGTGTGAATAACACCCAGTGGACTCTAGGAAGGTGTTTTTCCAAACTTCAAGGTTAGAAGGGGATGTATAGAAGCATACCCCCTATGACCCCACTCACTTCACCTAGTTATATTATTGTGCTGGTACGAATAGTGGTTAGTTTTACCCAAGTATTTTGGTAGAGGGTTTTAATGGATTATTGTTATTTGAAACACATATATGTTCATATATATATTTATATATATCAAAAGTATTATTATAGGTATAAAATGTATAGGCTGTGATGGTTTGAGGTACCTTACTCAGTGTATGTGTTTTTATGGCTTGATCCATAATACTCTATGTATAATACATGACATAAGGGTTGTGGTATATCCTGTAAACTAATCAGTTACTATGTATGTAGATGTTTATGGGATGTTTTGATGATGTGAGTCATGAGGTGAATGTTTCGATACTTATCACATGTGTTTTCATGATGACTTATTTTGGATAGAGATGGATTAGGACATACAACATTAAGGCGAATCTCAAATCTATTGGAAAGTCGTAGTGGGGTATCATTTTTTTATTTTACTATTATAATATATGATCTCCTGTATGTGATATTTGGTTAGGGATATCTATGGTGAGGCTAAGAACTTAGTATACCTATTTAGGTGATGAGTTAGTTTTAATGATGTTCATTGGGCCTCAATATACTTTATTTATATTTTTCATGAAAGGATATAGGGAAGATACTATTGAGTATACATGTTATTATCATCCAATTTATATATAAAAAACTATTTAGGTTAGTGTGGGAAAGTTGAATATAGGTCCAGACAATACTATCTTGTTGGTTTTTAGGAGCTATTTGGGCATCATGATCACTATTGAGCTTCTTCTTTTAACACTTTTAGTTTTCCTTTTATTTTTTATATTTTTTGGTCATAGTGGATGACTAGTGGTGAGAGATATAATTAAAATTTATATTAATATAGAGTTTTTTGAAACCCTTAGAGATTATATTTCATGTTATGTTTCTAATTAATTTACTCTATATTATAAGAAAAGAATAACTAATTTGAGAATTATTTATTTTATGGAGTTTTTGATCTTCCAAAAACCCTTTTGTATTTCCTTTTTTGTGGTTTTTATGATCCAATGATAGAATCACTCCAATAGTGATCCATGCATTCTCCTTTGATATTCAACCAATGCACATCAATATCTAGGTGCTAGTGTATCGATTGTATTGTTTTGTTTATGTAGATCATTTTTCCTTTGGTATTGAATAAATATCTCTTTAATTTCGCATTATTAAGAGGGATATAGATGGATGAGTTGATATATAATTCATTGTTCGCATCAATTATCTATTTTTGATTAATTATACATAATACCGATAACAATTTATTTATGGATCATACATTTAGGTTAAAAAATATTTTAGTAACATGTTGGTTCTTAAAATAATTTCATATCCTTTAATAAAAACCATTTCATATATTATTATTATTATTCTTCTAAGTGAACCAACATGAACATATGATAAATTATATTTATTAGATTGTAATTATTTTTTCGTAACTAGACATGGTTTGGTCCATTCGAACTCCTCAACATTTATCGAATAAACATATAAATATTTTATTCATTAATAAATATTTATGATCCACAAAAGTGAAGAAAGTGGTTCCTTATTATTGATAATAATATTTATTATATTAGTTAAATTCAAATATAATTTAACCAAGATTATCAAAAACACTTAGTGTGAGACTCTCTAGGATTATTTCACATTGGCATTAGGATAACTTGAATAAAGTATAAGATTAATTTATAGAAATTTTTTAAGGAATACAAGAAAAATAAATTAATTTTTTAATGATGAAAACCACATATTAAATATTATAGTGAAATATAACCCCCTTTTGAAAAAATCTCATCGAGTATGTAGCTCACCTATGTAACTAACCTACATACTTGATATATATTTCTTTAAGAATAAAAAATAAACAAATTTATACATCATGGACATAAAAACTTGAGAGATGTTTCTATTCCAATAAATTTAATGAGATATCAACATAGATAAATATGGTAGGGAAAAATCCTTCCTCGACTGATTCATTAATAACACATCATTCATGATGCACCCAATGTACCCTACTTCCCAGGTGTGACGTTTTTCTTCAGTAAATATATCTTTTTGAGTCATTATATTCTTTAATTATAATATTAATGTCTAAGGACCATTAAATAAGCTCACATATGGGAATATTTTATGACATGAAAACATGTAGAATTCCTACTTGCGGGTTTGTTTTTAAAATCTCCCATCTTAGAGATTATCATGTTTGATCATCATGAGAATAACCTGTATCCACTTATTAGTACTCACACCCAAATATATATATATATATATATATATATATATATTAATTTTCCCATAACTATATATTATTTGGCCACAAAACTATATTTAATAATACCATCATAGCACTTCAAGGCTCACATCATAACATGGAATTGATATGACCATATCAATATTACATATACTATAAAGAATCATTACCATAGATTCATTAAGAAAAATTAAAAATATATAATAATATTTTTATTAAGATTAAATAAACTTAATATATATGTAATAAATGTAAAAAAATTCTCATAGGACACCTACTCCAAATAATTGGCCATATGACACCTACTCCAAAAAACTCCCACATTGAATAGATCCAACTACTAATGGATTTAATTACTCTAGACCTCACATTATAATCATTTTTTTATGAGTCAAGGATTTATTCAATGGTTCTTATTACCTATTTTTGAAATCATGAATATAAATATGAAATTAATTCTAAAATGTTCTATATCCCAAATTTTAAAATTATTTTTAATGTAAGTAAGAAAAACTAAATTAAAATAGTTTTTAGAAAAAATTATTTTAAGCATAAAAATGATTTTACATGAAAATAAATAATATAATTTATCCTTATGACATTAATTGGTTTTAAATAAAAAAAGAGTTATTTTGATTTAAAAAAAATCCAAAACTAAATTTGATATTCTAAATAATTAATTAATTTAAAGGATCAAAAATATTTCTTTCATTAGAATAATGTTTATCTTTTAAAATAAAAAATATAGGATTCTAAAATAAAAAATTAAAATTCTTCATTTAACATCACAAATATATTTTTGAGAAAAAAAGGTTTTAAAAAACTTTATATCAATTATTATATCATAATAATGTCATAAAAGTTACCGTATTTGATAAAAAAAGATATTTTATTATCAAGAAAAAATAATACGTTTTTTAAAATCACAAAAATTCAATATAATATAGTTTTGGATTTCTTAATTCAAAAAAAGAAGCTCATTTCACCAAATTAAAATTAAAATAAATCAAAAAAATTATTTTAATATGAAAATAAAAATATATATTGAATACCAGATTTTATTGAAAAAATGACCATTTTATACTTTAAGTGTTCTTTACTATATTCCATTTGAACTTACAATGAGTGTTAATTTGTTTGTTTTTACATTATATACTCATTATGTATTTATTTTCACATTGAATTTAACAATTTATTGTTCACTTTACTTTTTTTCTTATTATTCCACCCATTTATGGAATTTTAGATCAACCTTTGCTTGATTTATTTCCCCAAGAGATTAAAAATATTTAGATTATTTTTAAATCTAATATGATTACTATGGATATATAATTATATAATGTTTTATGTTTCATGTATGATTATGTTGTAAAAACCAAATTTTCCAAAGAAAATAAACCTTTAAAAATTGGAATGTTCAAATTTAATGTTTTTACATAAAATTTATGTTATAATAATGTAATAAACACTTGACTCAATATTGTGATATTCACTTTACTTTTTTTCTTCATATGATGTTCATGATTATTACCATCTTTATTGTCGTATTATTTTGTGTTTCTTATTCCTTCTTATTATTCCACCCCTTTATTGGATTTTATCTCGTACTTTTCTTGATGTATTTCCCCAAGCGATTATGAATATTTAGAGGATTTCGAAATCTAATAGGAGGACTATTCATATGTAATTAAATAATGTTTTATGTTTTATGTATGATTATGTTGTAAAAACCTAATTTTCCAAAGATACTAAACCTTTCAAAATTTGAATGTATAAATTTCTTGTTTTTTACATAAAAATGATGTTATAATAATTTAATAAATACTTGATTCAATATTGGGTTTGGGTAATATTTCTAAAATATTGATTCATACATGATATTATATTTAATTTTTTGATGTTATTTTCCTTAATCAAGATGTACCATTAACGATAAGAAGCCCTTTCTAGCCTAATATTTAGAAACCTCACTCAATGTTGGTATGGTATCTTGATACTCTCATATATATGATAGAATTGATTAATAAATTCAGTTTCATCTTTATGATAGATAAAACTCTGGGAAATTATGAGTTTGATTGAACTAGATGTCCCTTATGACATCCACTATTAAGGGTTCACACTATGTTTATCCCTATCCCATATCCTAGAGTATTTTAGAAATACCATGAAAAACAAATAGACCAACAATTGGTCTATAAGTTTGATCATTTTTATTCATATATCCATGTGATATTCCCCATGAATGGGTGCACCACTAAGAAGGGGGTTGAATTAGTGGTTCTTTTATTTTATAATTTATTCTAAATAAATTAACCACTATGATATTTTTTGGATCCAATCCACTAAAAAATGTATTAGTCTTACATAGATGGAAATAAAATGAAAATATGACAAGTCACATGTGATTCATAAAATCCCCCTGTAATACGGGTGAGTACATCCTTTATATGTTCAGAATCACTGAAGGCATAAATTTTTCAATAGAATATTACAATCAATTATCAGTGGGTAGTGAGGTATAATCCTATATCAATTTTTATCTCCAAAATTTACACAATATATCACTATAAAAAAATAGACTCATTCCATTAAAAAATAAATTTTAAGTGGGTGAGAGAGTTTGAGTTTCTTCTACAACTAATGATGGTCTTCCACTTTAATCCTTTAATATAATCATTACTAAATATGATCACCACTTTGGTATCTTAAACCTTTTAGAGTTTCCTACCCCATGTATCATAATAATCAACCAATAATCTATGATGATATACTGAAACATATTTTGAACATATTTGGAGCTGACTTGATGAGGACATAGGCCTGGATCCGTACCTACAAAATAACAAATGGTTAGGGACTCATAATCCTATAATAAGTAATATATGAGATTTATTTAAATACTTATTTATTAAATTTTCAATCGAATAGAAAGGTCTACTAATTTTATACATAGGTACAAATAAAAATGATCCATGAACCTTTCTTAGATATGTACCCTACAACAAATTATTTTAGTAGGATCAGTAAACCTAAAGGCATGTGCATCATATCACAGGGGGCACTAAATACCATTGTCTCATCTGGTCTCCCTTGTTTACATTTCTTACTAAACTTAGCTAACACTATTTACCTACAAAATCATGCATTCCTCACTTATTTCTACCTATAAACTCTTTCTTATCCCTCATCCTAAACCATTGATACCACTCTGTCATGAACCACTCCACCCAAAGGTATCGCTCCTAGGACAAAAATGAGAGAAGGATGATAATGGCACCTAAATCCTTCCTCCAAAAGTCCATGGGTTACTAACAAGAAAAAGTTACATTATACATATATATGGGAGGGGGTAACCTATAAGATATGAGAAAAATAGTTAATATAGAAACACCCATCAACACCTACTCAAGATAAAAATAAAATATCCAAAATATGTACATGTAATTTTATACAGTGGAAAAGATATAATGGAAACTTCTAGTAATAAAAGATAAATATCACAGTGACCACAAATCTCGGATGGCTCCCTAACATCCGTGAGTAATTAATTTCCAACTAGAAAACTAACTTTCTCTTACTGACTTGAATACCCATTGATATACATAGTGTATGTATAAGATGTATAATCATCATGATCCACCCTAGATCCTCTCATGAAAAAGATAAATAAACCATGTTGATTCCCAATGAATAATAAGTGAGGAAAAATCAACACCTAAATAGTTTTACTATAATCTCATCATCACCAAGTATTTTATACAAGAGATTATATAATATAATATCAAAATAATGTACCCCACTACCAGTTCCCCACTAGTTTTATGCTCTTCCAAAACAACTTATATCTTGATATGTATCTCTATAAAAGTATGTCATCCTGAAGACCCATGATCTATGTCCCATCTCATGAATCATGTGCATCATATCATCTCATTAAAAATCATGAACTATATAGATCACATAATTTAATCACATGTCAACTGAATAACTGAGTAGTTTTTGGGATCCACCATATCCTGTATGTCATGTATTATTCCTCAAGCCATCACAACTAATACATGTGAAGCCTATAATAATTGATAGTATATTATATCTTAGAACACGTGTATTTTAAACAACCATAAGAAATTTTATTCCTCTACAAATATATCTGGGTAAATACAATATTCATGCTTATAAGCATATAATACAACCATAATAAGGGAGAATGTCTAGAGGGGGCAGTTATCCATTCATTCCTCACCATACTGGATGCTGTGAAAAATACCATCATTAAGTCCACTAGGTGTCCGTCTCCCTACCAAAAAGGGTTGGGTATTATATGAAATCATATAACATATATTATATAATAAATATCACAACAAAACTATGGTAATTAAACTTGTATTAGTCTAAACTAAAACTATTTTCTCTTAGACACCCGACTTCCACTGCTGTTAACTAGATCTCATACAAGCACACAAACATTAAAGGATCTTTATTTAATTATTTAATTTACATTATGTGAACTAATTATTTATCCATAATTAAAATTATTCCATTAAAATTTCATTAACCACCATGTTATGTCTATTTTATTCATGTACAATCTATGTAGTTCGATGGTTTCATGATATTATAAAATTTTAATTCAATTCAAGAACAGAACCAATGGGTTAAAACGTTTATTAATCATTGTCATTCCATAAATATATATACATAATTAATTATCCTAAGATTCCATAAAATAGATTCATAAATAAAGCACAACCATCTAACGTATGTAGTGGGTAAGAGAATGTAGGTGAACAAGAAACCCAACAATATAGCCTTTAATATAGAAAATTATCAAGAAAGAATCCAACTTCCAGAACAAAAATGGAGAATCTCAACATTTACCCTTTCTGTCATTCTTGGTGACATCCTCAACACTTACATGCATATCACCATGCATCAATACCTCCATCAACGGTGTCAAATTATACCATAAACACGATCCTCCCTACCTATATCTTTCTAAACAATTATTAATCCCAGGATAAAATCATGTCACATAGTTGGGTCTCACATCATAGTTGAACACAATTTAAAAAGAAAATATAAATTAGGGTATAAAGGTTATTCATGCCCTATAACCCATGGAATCCAACCTTTATAATAAAACAATCATGAACAACCCAAAATAATTATCTTTAAAAAAATAGTTTTATTACTATCATACATTGACTAATTTATTTCTCATAGGTTACAACTATGTGTAATTGAAGAAATTAGCTATTAAAAACAATAATTATTTAAACATGTGCATAATTATAACTTATAGTGTCATGAACATTAAGGGAGAATAAATCCATTAACATAACACTATTATTATAAAAACAATTCATTTCCATCTTCATGTTATTTATCCAATGCCATTATCATATGGAAGTAAATTTTATATTAAATATGCACCATAAATCATTTTATTTACATTATATTATAACAATTAATGTATTTAATACAATTTACTCTTTAATTACTTATCCATCAACATTACATTATTTTTGTTCTTAACCATTTACATAAAAAAACATGCTAAACCCAAGAATAAAAAAAAATTCAAAAAATATTAAACAAAGATAGAACACATTCACACAAAAAAAATACACAAAAAAATATCATGGTGGAAACCCAAGTGATCACTGCAACTATAACCCATTTCTTTTCATTATTCATGTTTAATATTCATTAAGGTTAATTCCACCACCACTTAATGTTAAAAAGAATGATTAATTTATAATTTCATATAAAATAATAGGATAAGAAACAAATACACTACCTCAAGGATTCCAATGTTCCACAAACTAGAATAGAGAAACAATTTGGATATCTGATAACCTCTCCCAAAAGGAATCTACACCCCTTCAAGGACACGACACACAACTACACTATAAAACATTATAAAAAATCCATATGAATGAAGGATATTAGCCATTAGAATGTGTAAAGATAGTATTATTTTAACATGGCTGACCATATAATATACCATAAGACAAAATAGGAATAAATAAACATGGAATTCCAATGTTTGAAAATGGGAAGCCTGGGATCTTTCATTTTTAAATGGCATTGAAATTCATGGAGTTAACTCCTCTAGCCACATATGGTTTGTAGAAAATCCGATTTTTTGAGAAAATTTAAGGGTGAAAAAGAATTTATCAATATTTTATGATATACTTTTATTGTATGAGTGGATCATTCACATAATTAATGTCTTGATTTTAAGACCCATAAAAAACATCCACGAAATCTAACAAACAAAAGATTAAGTCATGTTATAAAAAAACATTCACATACTGAGTTTTCTTAGAAAAATTCAGCAAATACAATACTCCACCCTTTCTTGTCATGAACTGATGGTTCACCTCCTAAATAAATCCCAAAAAAATTTCCCATCACAGGTTACTAATTTCTATTCAGGAAGAAAACTAAACTCCCACATTATTAATTTACAATTCATGTTGTAAACTTCTCATACTTCCAGATTCCAACTCCAAAACTCCAATGATCCTGCTATAGGATTTATCAAACCTCTATAAACCATGGAAACATAAAAAGTATTATGATAAAATGAACTAGGGTATTAGAACCATGATGATGAATTTTTACTATTTTAACTCATTTATAGCAGAAAAAAAGAACTTATTACCAAATTTTGAAATCATAAATCTAAATATGAAATTAATTTTAAAATATTATATTTCCCCAATTTTGAAATTATTTTCAATATATGTAAGGAAAAATTGATAAAAATAGTATTTATAAAAAAATAATTTTAAGAATAAAAATTATTTTACATGAAAATCAAGATTATAACTGATTATTAATAAATTTATTGGTTTTTGAATAAATAAGGAGAGTTATTTTACTTTAATAATAATTCAAAACTGAATTTAATCATCTAAATAATTAATTAATTTAAAGCATCGAAAATATTTATTTTATTAGAAAATAGTATCACTCAGGTTTTAAAATGAAAAACACAGGTTTCTAAAATAAGAAAATTGAAATTCTTTATTTAATTTTTTAAATATATATTTTTTTCAATTAATTTTTTTTAAAAACTTTCTATCCATTATTATATCATAATAATGTCATAAAATTTATAGTATTTGAAAAAAGGGTTCTTTACTATGAAGAAAAAATAAACCATTTAAAATACAAAAAATTCACTATAAGATTACTTTGGATTTCTTAATTCCAAAATTAAGCTCATTTCACCAAATTAAAAAAAATAAATATAATTTTTAAATGAAAATTAAAATATATAATGAAAACCCACTTTTATATAAAAATGAACCTTTTATAATTTAAATATTATTTATTATATTCTATTTTTATTACCAATTAGTGTTAATTTATTTTTTTCACAGTATATACACATTATGTATTTATTTTCACATTTAATTTATCAATTTAAAATTCACTTTAATTTTTCTCTTCATATAATGTAAGAAAACAAAGAAAGTATTTTTTAATGATAATTAAATATTTAAATATTAGGGTGTTATAGTGGGATCAACACATGTATCATAAAAATTATTTTCATATCGTTATAATCATATGTTTATGACATAATGTTGATGATTATTCTCATCCATGTTCTCATATTATTTCATGTTTCTTATTCAATCTTATTATTCCACCAATTTATGGGATTTTATCTCATCCTTTTCTTGATTTATGTCCCCATGTGATTATGAATATTAAGAGGATTTTGAAATCGAATAGGAGGACTATACATAAATAATTAAATAATGTTTTATGTTTTATGTATGAATATGTTGTAAAAACCTAATTTTCCAAAGAGACTAAACCTTTCATGTATGGAATGCATAAATTTCATTTTTTTATTATAAAAATGATGTTACAATAATGTAATAAATCCTTGATTAAATATTGTTTTGGGTAATATTTCTAAAAGAATGATTCATACATGATATTTTATTAAATTTTTTGATATTTTTTCTTCATTCAAGGTGACCCATTAATGATGAGCAGCCCCTTATATGATAATACATGGTAACCAAACTCAATTTTGGTATGGTATCTTGATACTCTCATATATATGATATTAATGATTAATAAATTATGTTTGATCTTTAGAAGAGACAAAATCTTAGTAAATTTCGTGGTTGATTTAACTAAAAGTCCCTTATGACATCCACTATTGTGGGTTATCATTATGTTTCTCCATATCCCATATCCTAGATTAGTTGAGAAATACCAAAAAAAACCAGTAGACCAACTATTGGTCTATAAGGTCTATCATTTTTATACAAACCTTAATGTGATATTCCTCAAGAATGGGTTCCCCACTAAGAATAGGGTTGAATTATTGGTTCTTTTTTTTTTTATAATTTCCTCTAAATAAATTAACCACTATGATATTTTTCAACATAATCGAGTAAAACAATTATCTTAGTTTTACATGGATGAAATAGAAATGAAAATTTGATAAGTTACATGTGATTCATAAAATTACACCTGTAATAGGGGTGGATACATCCTTTCTATGTTTATAATCACTGAAGACATAGCTTTTTCACTAGAATATTACAATAAATTTTAATTGGGTAGTGAGATATCATCTTATATCAATGTTTATCTTAAAAATTTAAATATTATCCCACTATAATTAAATCAACTCATTCCATTAAAAAATATATCTTAAATGTGTGGGAGATATAAAAAGGGAGTTTGGGTTTCTTCTATAAGTAATGAAATTCTTCCACTTTAATCCTTTAATATAATAATAACAAAATATGACCACCTATTTGGCATCTTAAACCTTTTATAATCAGTGAAGAACCATATTGGTTAGCCTTGATCACATCTTTTATATCTTCAATGATCTTCTTAAGAATTTAAAATAATTGATTTCATGGGATCTTCTAGTATTATTCTCATTAAGAAACCCTAAGAGTTGGTATCTTTTCTCCAAACATTATCATACTTTTATAAATCTCAATACCTATACATTTTTTACACATCATCATATTCAAATTGAATTTCATAATAATCAATAATTAAAAAAATTATTGAAATTATAATCTATCTCATAATGTATAATATTCTCATAATAGAATATACGATTTTATCAACCTATGGACTACCGATGTTTCACACCCCATTTTGTTTTTCTCCCATGATACGAAGACCAATTACATGGCTATTAATTTTTTAATTTTCTAAAAATTCATTTTAAAATAGTTAAAAAATTAACTAATTTTTCTCAAAATACTTATTCCTTCTATCAAAATTGATACTATTTAACTATTTCAATTTGAAGATTATATAAATTTTGAGTAATGAACACCTCATCATCATTGATTTTATCTTCAATAAATATCCTCTTGAATCATAGAAAAATCAATAGATTGTGAATTTAAATATTCCAAAACAACATATAAATATATCATTTTTTTCAACATATTAGGTGATACAATATGAAGATTTCATATTCTAGGTTTATCGTATTCTAAATCATTTCAACTCTAAATTTTTTCCAATTTTTGGTTCTTCTATATGAAGTATGAACTATTATGTATCATTGACTAACAATTTTCTACCTGATATTTAAGATTTCTCAAGACACCTATTAATTATCTCTTTGTTAAAAATTTTAACTAATTATTAACAGTTATCACCACACCAATAAATATACAATTATCTCTTATTATGTACCAACCTTGTTTCCATTTTCTGCCATAGTTACCAAAAACCTCTTACATATTTGTCCAACATCATATATATTCATTACCATCATGAATTTGTTACTCTATGATTCAAAATCACTTATTATGTGTCTAGTTTAACATCTTTTATATGAATTACATTGTCAAAATTTTCACTCAACTCATAAAAAACCTCATACATATGAACACTGAATAATAATTATTAACATACATATGCAGTTTTTTACATTACACTAATAATTTCTAGAACCCATCAATTAAAGTAGAAAACACCCATGAATTTTCCACCGATTCCATGTAATATAAAAAATATTCATTAGACCTCAAAATAAAACATAATAGTCTCTAAATTTAATGTAATTAATCATTATATCACTTAACGTTGTGATTTTTGGGCATTGGAGGTTCCCAGAGAATGTTCTAATCAATTTAAAGAATGAATTAATGAAAATGAGGTAAACATTGATGTTGATCCTTGGGTTTCATTGTACTGTAGTACTTTGTGGTGTGGAGTGGTCACCTATATCATATGAGGGATTTTTGAGTAAAATAAGGGTTTCTATCTTTTAAGGCTAGGATACATTTTTGTAGTTGGATGCAGCATATTCCCTTTCTCAGAGTTTGTCACTATTGTAGGAGTGAATTGGTTGTACTGTAGTTGTTTTCAAGGCTACTACGAAATCAAGGGTGGATGTGGTATGGGTTGTAAGATGCATAGTAGTCCCTCACACACCCACTTGAATGAATAAGATATGAATTTTAGATTTAACTATTGATCTCATATGCTGTTTTTATTGGTGGATTTGGTGAGGTCTAATGGGATTGCATCAGAGACCTCTTTTTATTGAATGGGATGTGGCATATCCATTGGGGTTTCAAATATAGTCTTCTAAAAACAATATTTTTATAAATAACCCTTAGGACCTTGACCCTAATTTTCTCCCATATAACCAACTTGAATCATAGGTATAACATAGTTATTTTTGAAGGCTTGTAATCCCCCTTATAAACTAATTCATGCTATGAATTATAGAGATTATTATATGGAAATATGAAACTAGTTCATCTCCTTTTTCTACTTGTATATCTCCATTTGATTTATTTTTCTCCTAGTATTATTTTCATGCTATGTAATTTTATCTCCGTCATTGTAATATATATTTTTTTTATTGTTTTATGGTGTGTCCATGGCATAAAATCCTTGGGAAATTGTATTTTTCTTAAAGAGTGGTGATCGGGGATCCACGTTAGCATTCTATTTCTATATCAATAATGTTTGAAGTTTGAGTTAGGGTATTTATTGGTTAATTTTTTTATTTATGTGAAATCATAAATTTTCCATGGATTATCACTATAGGATGGTGGTAGAATTAAAATAATATAGAATAATCTATATGAAATAATGGAATTGGTTTATAGATAGTGATCACATGTTTAAGTTTCCACGATGATAACAATTTACCTCTTGATTTACTAGATAGTGTGTTATATCTGTTACTCTTTGTTAAACATGTTTGTTATGATTGTATTATAATTTTTATATTATTAAATTGATAAAGTACATAAATCCATTAAATTAATTGGTTGTATATATAATAAGAGAGGCATCTTTAATAAATCTAATGTTTCTTAAACTTGTATGAAATTTAAATTGATTTAAGTATGTATTCTTAATTGATTAATTTGTTATTCCATGTATTAATGAAATTAACAATGTCCATGATTCGAGAATTCAGGGTAATGTTAATGATATTAAAAATATGGGTTAAGGAATTTTTATTCTTTAAAGCTTGTTAATGATGGGAAATGATAGATAGAATGTTTAGAAAAGTAAATATCTTGTTATATCAAATGAATTAGGTTAACCACACTTGGATCAAATGATAAATTAATTGGTTAATTCAAGATATAATTAAATCCATTTTTTATAAAGATATTTTTTTGGTGCTAGGAGAGCCGATTTTCTTCAGAAGGTTGACTGCCTCGTGTTTCGGGTTGATTGATCCTATTTTCATATAAATGAAAAATGAGTTTTTTAGGGACTATTTTTCATTGTTGCTTTGTTTGTTGGTTGTTTACTTATGATGTGCTCTAGATGAGAGCTTTTTCATTTGATGTGATATGATCTTGGGATAACTATTGATATATGGGTTGGAAGGCCTAGATAGTATGGTAGTAATTGACACCTATGATGATGGGATTAATGGGAATACACATGAGGGTGTTGAGGATTTAACTAACATGATAGAAAATGTTTAATATAGTATTACCTATTGATGTGATAATTTTGAGATTATTTCTTATGAATTAATCAAGTTAAAGTACATATGGCCTTGTTTGTAGTTTAATATTAATTATTTTCTACAAATTGATATAGCTAGTTGTACTTGGTTTCATATCTATTGGTTGCATCATGGGATGTTTCCAAGATCACATGGAATTATGTAATCGTAATAATAAATTAAAATATATATTTTAACCCATGGGGTTATTTTTATTAGAATTTAAATGAGAATAATAATCTTGAGAAACTGTAGAGTCTGTTAGATTATTCCTGGAGGGCATGGACATGGATTTGATGCTTACTGAAATGTAATATGGAATATTTTAATTTATAGTTAATGAATTAATTAACAAAAAATTAAATGGTTATAAGTAAATAACTAATTTAATGCATCTCTTTCAATTCTTATGTTCTTATAGGATATATATTCTCTAACAGGGGTAGTCAAGTTTCTGAGTGATGGTAGTTAAAGTTGATCTTAGGATAAGGTTATGCCTATAGTGTGGTTGTGATATATATTATATACAATATGTTTTATAATTTCATAAAAATCCCCACCAATATTGGTTAGGGGGATTGAAACTTTGTGAACTCTAGGAGGGTTTTACCCAACACCTAGGTCAATGATGGATAGATGGCTGACTTCCCCCTCTGACCTCACTCTCTTCTCCTGATAGAATTATTTTTATGGTATGCACGAAGTCTAGTTTTCTATATTATATGCATGTAGAGGGATGTAATGGATTTTGTTATTTCACCCACATGTATCTCTATATATAGTAACCAAAGGATTAGTATAGATATGAAATGTATAACTTATGATGTCTTCTGGTACATTACTTGGTGTATGGGTTGTGACGGCTTGATGCAAAATATTTGATGTACGATCCACAACATATAGGTTGTGGTTTCTCCCCAAAACCACTCGGTTATTATAAGTAGAGATTTGGATGTGATGATGTGATGATTTGATACATGTGGTTCATGTTGTGATACATAGACCATGTTTCTTGTGATGAATTATTTTGGAGAGAGATGTCCTAGGACGTGCGTCTTTGGGGAAGAGTGGGAAACTAGTTAAGGAAGTGATAACGGGAGACAATTTTTAATTTTTCTACTATAGTATATGATCCATTTTTTGAGATATTTGGTGAGGTATATTCATGTTGAGTTTGGAAACACATGATACATGTTTAAGAGATGAGGTAGTTTCATTGTTGTTTACTGGGTTTTAGTGTAATTTCATTATGTTTTTTAATAGAGGCTCTTAGGAAGATCCTATTGAGTATTCCAATTATGATCACCCTACATATATATGAACTATTTTTTTAGGTCAGTAGTAGAATATTTGATATCCATATGAATATTACTAGATCATGGGATTTTTAAAGTTGTTTGGGATCTATAGTCATTTCCATGTTTTTTCATTTAGTACATATAGTTTTCCTTTTTTTAGTACTATACGACATTACATGTATGTAATTGGGAACCCTATTACCTTTATTATCATGATTTGACTGGTGTATTTATCTTATCTCTCTATTATGTATGTTTATCTTCAAGGGTAATTCCTCCCATTGGTGTGTGTGACTAAACCCTTGATGCTCATCAAAAACCCCTAGAAAACTGTAGGGGGAAATTGATAAATCAACATCTCCCTTCATTCAGTACTAGTGTGGGAGAGGTACCATTGGGGGTGGGGATCATGATATAGTTATATAAAAGTTTGAGTTTGAGAGATAAGATGGACTTTATAGTTTTTCACTGGTGTGATTTCATGGGTATGTAGGTAAATAGTGTTAGATAAATTTAGTAAGTAATATAAACATGGGTGACCAGTTGAGACACATGTATTTAGGCCCCTATGTGATATGATGCATATACCATAAAATTTACTGATCATGATAAATGAAGTTATACTGGTAATATGGTAGATACCTAGTAAATTATCTTGAATCATTATTCTTTTTTCCTATGTTTGAAATGGGTATACCTTGGGATATGTTAAACCTTAGTGGAATAAAATCAATTAATCAGTAAATTGATCTAAAATTTTCCATATTCCAAATTGAGGAGTCACTGACCCTTCTTTGTTCCTGTAGTCATGTCTCTAGTTCTACATCCTCATTAGGTTCATTCAAAAGATATTCATAATGATATTACAGTATATCACCACATAGTAGAGGTTAGTGATAATTAAATTTAGAGGAGGACACTCTGTGAGATTTAACGAAAGATTCTAAAGAAGTACGAGGTCCCTATTTCAGACCCAATCTGAGAGGACTGGTTGGTGAAGGTTCTAATATCTTTTAGTTGGATATTTATATGGATGTAGAACTGAGTTTCATTAGTTTTAATTATTTCATGAATTATTTAGGTGGTGGTGTATCTTGTTCCTCAGGGATCATGGGGAATCAATAGTCTCATGAGAGAAGTTTGGAGAAAAATTTTAATTAGTGTTTATTTCATCAAAAATTAAGGTGTCCAGTCTCTAGGACCTATTTAACCTTTGAAAGGGTATTTCATGATTGTGGGTGTTTGGAATCCATTTCAAGACCCTTATTTGTTATGAATTGAACATGTTTTTAAATGAGGAGGCTATGGAGAGATGATTTAAGGAGGCTTTTCTTCCATATATCCAGAACCGGGTCACCTCATTAATGTTTAAATATACCTAAAGGTGATGGAAAAATCATGGGTTTTTTATAGGATTATGGCCCAAAATGGGACATAATGATAGGGAAGTCATAATGATTTTTTAAAAATTAGATATGTGGTTTGGGGTTTCAATTTTAATAGACAAAAGATTTTTCGGTCTGTCGAGGGTAGGTCCCTGTCCTTGTCATCTAATTTCTCCAGGGGCGGTGGATCTCAAACCTTATCCAAGGGATCAGATGCATGTTTTTATTATAAAGGATGATGTTATTAGTGGAGATAGTGTCAGGACATTTTTATTAGTAAGCGTGAGCTATGTTTTTTTCTTTAGGTTCCTCTATTGAGGTTGTTTCATATAAGATAGTATAAATGGGATGTTCCAACTTGGGATTAATAAAGGGGAGAAGGGGTATGTAGAGTATATCCCTACGATGATTCCTTTATATAGGAAGCAGGGTAAATCCATGGAGGTGGTCATAATCAACGTCAAAGATGTTTTAAGTTGATGGGGATATTCATGATTTATCATTTTTATCACCAAGTGATCTAGATGTCATTTGAGGTACTAATTTCTTATTATTTACATGGTTAAGTTCCTTATTTTATTTAGGAGATAAAAATTCCATATCTCCTACCCTATTAAATCTATTGAGAATTGAGGTGGAGATGTTTACAGGGACCATGGTGTTGTGTATGCCAGTTGGAGGCTAATTTTATCTATATGAAGTATAAAAAGACTATGATATAATTTTAGGGATGAAATGACATTGGGGAGACTTCTTATATTTATAGATACATCCATATAATATCATCCTTCGCATGGTATAGTTGTATTTGGTGTAAGATTTTATGGATTTATTAATGATACAAGATGCAATCTATGATTTTGATTGAGAGCCAACAGTTTTTGTTGGTCAGTGAGACCCATTGATAGGTTGGAGGCAAGTACCACCCTTGTATTCTTTATTAATCGAGATGATTCTGAGATCATTAGAGGTTTAGACAATGATGTTTTCTATCATTTTGGATTAGTTACCTAATGTATTAACAAAATAGATTTTAGTATTACCTGCTCAATGGGAGACCAAGTTTGGGATATGGCAACAACAAAGTATTTCTCATATCTTTATATCTCCATGTAGGATAGTTACTTATGAGTTGTGAGAGATTCTAGTATATCTTAATAATATGTTGTAGAGATTTTTTTTGATAGAGCGTGTCACCTTGGGGTGCACCAATGTTTTTTAAATAAGGCTGATAGAAGTTCATGGTTTTGTATCGATTATCATTTCTTTAATTATGTGATAATAAATAACCTCTATATTATTTTATGGATTGATGATATATTTGATCAGATAAAAGAATCATGTCGGTTATCAAATATCAATCTTGGGTCCATATATCATTATATGTAGGTTATGGATGATGATATTATGAATACTACATTCTGTTAATATTTTGGGAATTATATGTTCGTTGTGACATTGTTTGGTATGAAAAATGGCCTAAATATATTCATGAGTATAATGAATGAAGTGTTCACAGTGTATCTATATTAGTTCATGGTGGATTTCATCATTTTCATCCTTATTTATTTCACTTCTTAGTGGGATTATATAGATCATTTTCGTTCCATTTTTGGAGTCCTTCATTAGAAGTATATATTTGGGATTTTTTCAAAGTGTGGTTTATGGGTTCATGAAGATCCATTCAAGGGGAATTTATTATCCCAACTGGGATTATTTTTGGATCCCTGTAAGATTTATTCAATCATATCTTATAAACTCATCATGATAGTAATGGAGGTGAGGAGTTTACTTGGTCTCTCAGGATATTACAGGAGGTTCATAACTTATTTCTCTCAGGTTAATAGTCCTCTAATGGTATTAAACCAAAAGTATCAGGACTTATTTTGGTCTAACAAGTGTCATACATATTTTAATTACCTAAATGGATATTATTTAGAACTAAAATTCTCTATATTTTATAATAGGGAGTTTATTTTGGGCTTTTCTATGATGGATATCATCCTGGTTTATGTTGTTTCCTAGAGTAGCAGAGATGAATAATCTATTATGGGTCTAAAAAATTATACCTCTATGGGTGTAACTATACCAACCATGATCTTGAGTTGTAAAGAGACATGTTTTCCTTTATGATGTGGTGACATTACCTCATCGGTGAGTGTTATTCAATTTTTACCAATCATAAGACCTTATGGTATGTATTTTCCCACTGTGAATTAAACTTGTGATAGTGATAGTGGATGGAATTATTGTATTATTATGACTTTTATATATCATATACAACATTAAATATAAATGATGGTGTATATATACTAAGTAGGACCTCACATAGTTATGTTGTGTTTGAATTTTGGGATTCATGGAGAGTAATGGAGTAACTCTTGGCGATTAATTTGTATATGGGAGAGGTTGGAGGTAGAGGATTCCATTTTTAGATGATATTACAATCAACATTTGTGTTTAAGGTAGAATAATCCCATCTAGGGGATCCTATAGTGGAGGTATGGAGAGACCATGTCATCTTTGTTGATGCTTTTGATGGTTTTTATGAGGATGAAGAACACCGAGTGTTGTTTCAGGGTATAATTTTCATCCCTTTTGAGTATTATGTGGTGTTTCTCTATGAGTTTTATATATCACCCATGGAAGTACATTCTAGCCTAAAAAATCTGTATCAGTATGTTAGAGGGTAGTTTTTTTGACCTAGTTTGAAGCATGCATTTTTTTGATTCTTGTGTCTTGATGTTTGGTTTTATAGAAGGTGAACGTCATATAATGTATTTTTGGTGCTTTACTCAATCCATTAGATATTCCTCATTGGAAGTGGGAGGACATATCAATGGACTTCATTACAATTTTACCTAAATATGAGTAAGGCACTGATGTGTTTTGGGTGATATTAGATCATTTAATGAAATAATCCCACTTCATATTTATTTGGGAGTTGTTATCAATGGATATATCATCGAGGAAGTACCCCAAGGATGTTGTGAGGCTCTACAGAGTCCTAAGGACAATTATATCTAAATGAGATCTTTATTTTACCCCTAGGGTGTATAGATTTATCAAAAACAAATTGATCTTAGTTATTCCTTAACACTACTTTTCATCCATATACGGATGGTTAGACAATGAAGACTGTCTAGACTCTTGAGAACAAGTTACATTCATTTTTCTTGAATTTTAGAGGTTTACGGATGAGGCACCTACCTTTGTTTGAGTTTTCTTTCAAAAATATTTTTCAATCTATAATTGGTATGGAACCATTTAATGATTTCTATAAAAGACCTTTATTTTCTCTATTATCTTGGATTAGGGTAGATAAGAAGAAATTATTTCACCTATACTAGTACATAATATGATAGAGATGGTTCGAGCAATACATGAAAGGATAAAGATAGCACAAGATCATCGGAAATATTATGGAATTCATAGGATAAGAACTCTAGAGTTATATAATTCAAATCATGTGTTATTTAATGTGAATTATCATCATGGTTAGAGACGTTTTGGATATGGAAATTTGTTTTCTCCTTGGTGTGTCATGCCTTTAGAGGTTTTGGCTCACATTGGATTCATTGCAAGTCAGTTAGAACTTTCCCAACAGATGATCTAGATAAATGATGTGTTTCATATGTCATAGTTTTTTTGTTATCTTCATGATGAATCTCATGTCATTCAATTAGTTTATATCAATATTTACAATGATGTGAACTTCCATGAGAAGCTTATGGAGTTCCAAGACATCTAGGATTTGGTTTTGTGTGGGTGAGATATTCCCTTGGTACATTTCCTTCGAAGGAATGGTGGTGTAGAGAAAAATACGTAGGAATGTGAGTTGCATATATTCACTTAGTACCCTAATTTATTTATTACTTATCAATTATCTTATAGTGATTATCAGTTGTAGATGTTGACCTTTTCAGTTTATAACATAGTTTTTATCTTGTTGTTAGTTGTGAGTTTACTCTCATTTGAGAATAATATTCCCAGAGAGTGTTTTAAGGGTTATTGTTTCTATTTTATTGGTTATAACTTGATTCCTTTGAGTTAGGTGTTTGAACTCATTTTATGTAGTGATTCATGAGAGGTATCTTGTGGGGTGGTTTTTCGAATGAACATTTTTATTTTTTCTCCTAGGGTTTGGTAACAATGATTTAGGATGAGAATGGTTTTAAAGGCATCTAATGTAAAGTCTGTAATCTTAGTATACCTTCCCATTGTGATTTTTGAGTTTTGGAGGCTTTTGATGATTTTCTATGGATTTAGGATGGGGGAAGGGTAAAAATGGGGTAGACTATGGCATGGAGCCTTAAGATACATTATATTATGGACCTATAAGGTTTGGAGTGTTAAGTTGAACCATAGGATGGATCTAAGAAGAAAATTGAGGCTACTTACTTTTTAGGCCGAATTAGTTTTTGTAGTTTTTTGAAACATAGGCTATTATTTTGTGTTGAGCGTAGTGATATGGAGTGAGTTTCATATATTATAATAGTTTTTGTGGATACTACCAATTCATGTGGTGGTTTTAGTGTGGTATGTAGGCCACATGATAGTCCCCTAGATAAATAAGCTCTACATTGTAGATCCATGACATGGGTTTGCCCGATATAGGGATACAACATGGTCTAGGTGGATTACAATATAGTCCTCCTTTTCCTCAACATGTTGTGGTGTGGTCTTGAGTGATATATCGTGGTCTCCTAAAATCTATTTTCCAATAACTAGCATAGTGTCTCATGACCCAAATTCTCTCCCATACACTCCACTAAAAACCTAGGAACCCTAGAGTGATTTTCAATGGCCATGAATCCCCATTTTGGTCAGATTTAAACCCCTTATTCTAGAGAAAAATATGTGGTAATCTACGGTACATTCACCTCCTTTTTGTAGAAATTTCAACTCATTCGATCTAGTTTTCCTCAAATTATTCTTTACATGCTATGAATTTTTACTCCATATTTATATTAGAGTTTTATTTTTAGTTTATGAGGTAATTTTTGGCACCACATTCTTGGGAGTTAATAGTTTCCTTATGTGAGAGGTGATCTAAGATTCGCATTGGATTTTGTTTCCATTTCATGAATGATGGAAGTTTGACGTGGGGGATTCATTCCTTCCCCTTTTTATTTACGTGGAATCATAAATTGAACAATGATTATACCTTTTTATAGAGGTGTAATGAAACTAATAAATAGAAACCATATTAAATAATGGAAAGGGTTTGTGGATAGTGATCTCATGTTGATGTTTCTACCATGATGATGTTTTTCCTATTGATTTACTCAATAGTGTGTTATTATTGTAATAATTTTTTTATCATATTGGATATTATTGGATTAAAATGTATCATATGAAGAAATTGGTAAATAATTTAAAGTCTCCAAATTCATTTCTTGGATAATGAATAACCGAGAAATGTTTAATAAAGCCAGTGTTTCTTATAATTTTTTGAAAATAAAATTAATGCATGTATTCATGTTAAATACATTAATCTATTCATACATGTTTTAATAGAATTTATTGAGACCATTACTATATAATTATTGTTAATTTTAATGAGATAAAAAAATAATGTTAATAAATTGTTATTGTTTAAATCTTGATAAAGCTGGAAAATACAAGAGAGAATGTTAAAACTATTTGATATCTTGTTATAGATGGTGCCTTAGGTTTCATGTTGTTTGAAATTGTGAAAAAATAATTGCTTAATTCAAGATAGAATAAAATCCCATTTTTTTATGAAGATAAATATTTTGGACTGAGAGATCTAATTTTCTTGATAAGGATGAATGCTTAGATTTTAGGGCTAAGTGATTCTATTTTCATATAAAGGCTAAATGTCTTATTTTAGGGCCTACTTTTTCCAATTAACTATTTTAATTTCTTGTAGACATGATATTTTCTATTCATGTGATATTTTCTATGAAATTTTATGTGCTCCTGGGATGGATATTAATATATTGGTTAGAAGGCCTAGATTGTGTGACAAAAGTTGACACATGTGATGACTAGAATCATGGGGATATGAACGAGGGTGTTAGAGATAGAACCAAGAAAATGGAATGAGTTAAATATGGTATTACCAATATATGCGATAAATATGAGACAATTTCTTGTGAATTAAGATTTTTAAAGGAACGATATCCATGTTTCTTATTTAATCTACCTTCCTTTCCCCGCTTCTTATGGTCGATGGTTTTTCTTGGTTGTATATTTGGATGTTTCCTAGTGTAACTCGATTTATTGAATGGTAATGATAATATTTTTTTTAAAAAAATAACCCCGGTTTTGTTCTATAATTCTAATGAATATGATAATCTTTAGAAATCAAGGTCTTTATAAGATTAAGACTGGAGGGCATGGAATTTTCTTTGATGTTTAATGAAACGAAACACAAAATAAAGTTCATTAATGTATAGTGAATTAATTAACATAAAGTGAACTATTTTAAAATAAATTAGTAATTTAATGTGGCTCTTTTAATTATTATGTTATTATAGGACATCAGATCCCTAATAGTGGAAGTGTGGTGCCAAAGTGACGATAGTTGAAGTTTAGAATAAGAATAGCATATGCCCATATTGTGTTTGTGAGATATATTATATCATGTATATTTTAGGATTTCTTACACATCCCCACCCATGTTTGTTTGTGTGAATAACACCCAGGGGACTCTAGGAAGGTGTTTTTCCAAACTTCAAGGTTAGAAGGGGTTGTATAGAAGCATACCCCCTATGACCCCACTCACTTCACCTAGTTATATTATTATGCTGGTATGAATAGTGGTTAGTTTTCCCCAAGTATTTTGGTAGAGGGTTTTAATGGATTATTGTTATTTGAAACACATATATGTTAATATATATATATATATATATCAAAAGGATTATTATAGGTATAACATGTATAGGCTGTGATGGTTTGAGGTACCTTCCTCAGTGTACGTGTTTTTATGGCTTGATCCGTAATACTCTATGTATAATACATGACATAAGGGTTGTGGTATATCCTGGAAACTAATTAGTTACTATGTATGTAGATGTTTATGGGATGTTTTGATGATGTGAGGCATGAGGTGAATGTTTCGATACTTATCACATGTGTTTTCATGATGACTTATTTTGGATAGAGATGGATTAGGACATACAACATTAAGGCGAATCTCAAATCTATTGGAAAGTCGTAGTGGGGTATCATTTTTTTATTTTACTGTTATAATATATGATCTCTTGTATGTGATATTTGGTGAGGGATATCTATGGCGAGGCTAAGAACTTAGTATACCTATTTAGGTGACGAGTTAGTTTTAATGATGTGCATTGGGCCTCAATATACTTTATTTATATTTTTCATGAAAGGATATAGGGAAGATACTATTGAGTATACATGTTATTATCATCCAATTTATGTATAAACAACTATTTAGGTTAGTGTGGGAAAGTTGAATATAGGTCCAGATAATACTATCTTGTTGGTTTTTAGGAGCTATTTGGGCTTCATGATCACTATTGAGTTTCTTATTTTAATAATTTTAGTTTTCCTTTTAATTTTTTTTATTTTTTGGTCATAGTGGATGACTAGTGGTGAGAGATATAATTAAAATTTATATTAATATAGAGTTTTTTGAAAGCCTTAGAGATTATATTTCATGTTATGTTTCTAATTAATTTACTCTATATTAGAAGAAAAGAATAACTAATTTAAGAATTATTTATTTTATGGAATTTTTGATCTTCCAAAAACCCTTTTGTATTTCCTTTTTTGTGGTTTTTATGATCCAATGATAGAATCACTCCAATAGTGATCCATGCATTCTCCTTTGATATGCAACCAATGCACATCAATATCTAGGTGCTAGTGTATCGATTGCATTGTTTTGTTTATGTCGATCATTTTTCCTTTGGTATTGAATAAATATCTCTTTAATTTCACATTCTTAAGAGGGATATAGATGGATGAGTTGATATATAATTCATCGTTCGCATCAATTATCTATTTTTGATTAATTATACACAATACCGATAACAATTTATTTATGGATCATACATTTAGGTTAAAAAATATTTTAGTAACATGTTGGTTCTTAAAATAATATCATATCCTTTAATAAAAACCATTTCATATATTATTATTATTATTCTTCTAAGTGAACCAACACGAACATATGATAAATTATATTTATTAGATTGTAAATATTTTTTCATAACTAGACATGGTTTGGTCCATTCGAACTACTCAACATTTATCGAATAAACATATAAATATTTTATTCATTAATAAATATTTATGATCCACAACAAGTGAAGAAAGTGGTTCCTTATTATTGAGAATAATATTTATTATATTAGTTAAATTCAAATAGAATTTAACCAAGATTATCAAAAACACTTAGTGTGAGACTCTCTAGGATTATTTCACATTGGAATTAGGATAACTTGAATAAAGTATAAGATTAATTTATAGAAATTTTTTAAGGAATCCAAGAAAAATGAATTAATTTTGTAATGATGAAAACCACATATTAAATCTTATAGTGAAATATAACCCCCTTTTGACAAAATCTCATCGAGTATGTTGCTCACCTATGTAACTAACCTACATACATGATATATATTTCTTTAAGAATAAAAAATAAACAAATTTATACATCATGGACATCAAAACTTGAGAGATGTTTCTATTCCAATAAATTTAATGAGATATCAACATAGATAAATATGGTAGGGAAAAATCCTTCCTCCACTGATTCATTAATAACACATCATTCATGACGCACCCAATGTACCCTACTTCCCACTAACATAGGGTGTGACATTTTTATTCAGTAAATATATCTTTTCAAGTCATTATATTCTTTAATTATAATATTAATGTCTAAGGACCATTAAATAAGCTCACATATGGGAATATTTGATGACATGAAAACATGTAGAATTCCTACTTGCGGGTTTGTTTTTAAAATCTCCCATCTTAGAGATTATCATGTTTAATCATCATGAGAATAACCTGTATCCACTTATTAGTACTCACACCCAAATATATATATATATATATATATATATATTATTTTTCCCATAACTATATATTATTTGGCCACAAAACTATAGATAATAATACCATCATAGCACTGCAAGGCTCACATCATAACATGGAATTGATATGACCATATCAATATTACATATACTATAAAGAATTATTACCATAGATTCATTAAGAAAAATGAAAAATATATAATAATATTTTTATTAATATTAAATAAACTTAATATATATGTAATAAATGTAAAAATATTCTCATAGGACACCTACTCCAAATAATTAGCCATATGACACCTACTCCAAAAAACTCCCATATTGAATAGATCCAACTACTAATGGATTTAATTACTCTAGACCTCACATTATAATCATTTTTTTTATGAGTCAAGAATTTATTCAATGGTTCTTCCACATTTTATTTCACGGAAATAATACTAACTACAACTTCACCTCTCTGAGAAAAATTACTCAAGGGATGATATTTCTGATGTATGTGTTTCATCCGTTGATGTGACCTTGGCTATTTTTAAAGATCTATCACTATAGTATTATAATAATAGAGTGTGATATGATTATTAATTATAGGTACCACATCATTATTTTTAATTAATATTTAAATCCATACTAATTATTTAGTATCCTTAGAATCCACAATATACTTGTACATTATTGTAGAATTTATGACCATAGCCTACTTTGAGCTATTCTTTCTCACAACACCTCCATTAATAGTGAATATGTATCCCATTTATGATTACATATCATATTAGTCTATTTTAAAACATGAATCAATATATTCTCTAATGACTAGTTCCTCATCTCCTCCATAAACAAGGAAGATATCATTTTTACACTTCAGAAACATAAGGATTATCTTGACTTCCATCCAATAGAGATCACTTGGGCCAGATTTATATTTTTCTACTACAATTATTTTTTAGGAAATATATATACTAGTATAAATCAAAACATACAAGACTGATCTAATTGTTGATGCATATGGGTTTTATTCCATTCTGTTTCTCTACACATTTGTTTAAAGACATATTTTCTATGAAATATGAATTCCATGTGACATTAGAAAGAATATCCTCTTTAATTTTTACATACTAAGACAATTGATTTTATTTTCAATACATATATCTTGACTAAGGTCGATTATTATCTTGGATCTATCATGATGGATCTTGATCCTAAGAATATTTTTTGCATCAACTATGTCCTTTATGGAAAATTATTTATTCCACCTAGCCTTAACAGACTATGAAACTAGTATTTCATTTCCAATAAGTAATATGTCATAAAAATATACTATTAACAAAATGAACATACTACCAATAAACTAAATGTATACAAAAGGATATCATTATTTATTTATGAAACTAAATTCTATTATGGCCTATCAAAATGATCCATGACCTAGATTATTTCTTTTATCCATAAATTGATTATTTTTAAATTTTTATATCTTATTATAATCCTTTGGAGTCGCAAACCCTTAAGGTTGTGTCATATAGGAGTCATAATAAAGGTTACCATTAAGGAATCCTATTTTGAAATCATTTTTTCATACCACATTTTCCTTGAATTTTATAGTGGAAAGTATAATTTTTATGGACTTAAGAATTAGAACATGTGAAAAGGTTTCATCATAGTAAATTCCTTGATTATATTTAAAATCTTTTTCCATCAATCATGCCTTATAGGTATTGAATTGTCCTTCCATGTACATTTTCTTCATGAATAACCATTTAAAAAAAATGTTAACTACATCCACTAGATTATCTACTAAAATCCTATCATGGTTTTGGTATATGGAATCCATTTCAGAATTCATGGCTTCTATCCACATGGAAACATCTATGCCACATAATTATTCCTTGTATGTTATAGGATAATTATTATAAACTAATAATGAGTAACCATACACAGTGACTGGAAAACCACAACATTTTGGTTCTATAACCATTATTATAGTCCCATATAATACTTTTTTATCAAGAATAACATCTTCTTCCATAGGGATTTGTGTAATATATTCTTATACCAACACTTTTGTACCTTAATCCATCATTTCATTGAATTATATCTCACTCCTAATATCCATTTTAGATATTATCTCCCTCTAAATTAATATGGGGTTTCATGAAACTATAACCTTTTTTATAGGGGTTGTAAAGGTAGTAACCCCGTATTTCATTAGGGTTGACTATAATGTTACACTTTGTTCCTAGGGTGAATGTTTGTAATATAAAGAGGTATTAACAAACTCTTTTCATCCCCATCAATTTAAATTCAACAAAATGGTTTTTATTCCACTCCAAAATTCATATGTAATACTATTTATCAATTTAGTTGGTACTTGGTTTGGTATGTGTATGTCTATTAAAAATGTATATCCCCAAACATATAATGGAAGATTTAAATGAATCTACATTGATCTCATCATGTTAAAAAATGTGTGGTTTCCCCTTTCCATTATACCATTACATTAAGGTGTATAAGGAGGATGGTGTTGGGATTGGATCCCATACTCCCATAAGCAGTCAATCAAGTCTTGATTAAGATATTATCCACTATTATATGAGTAGATTTTCTTTATCTTATTACTAAGTTGGGATTGAACATCATTCTTTTTATTTTTTAAATTTTTCAAAGGAATTCAAATTATACCTCATTAAGTATACTTATCTATATCTACTAAAATCATTAGTAGAAGTTATGAAGTATGAGAACCTACCCTTTCCTCAATAGGTTATGGTCCACACATGTATATATGAACAAATTTAAGAATCTATTTTTCATTTTCACATTTTCCAGTAAATGTGGATTTGTTTATTTTTTCTCATAAACATTCATAACATACACCAAATGGTTTTAGTTCAAAAGAATCTAAATATTTTTATTGAAGTAAATTAGTCAAATTCTTTTCATTTACCTGACCTAGCGGGTGAGTCTAATTTTGTTTGTGGTATGAGTCTTATGATGTATTTTTTTATCAATTCCAAACACACTATTTGTGTAATATAACACATAAATATCGTTATTTAAATGTTACTTACTATAAAAAATTATATGTTTATAAATTAAGAACATTTATTTCTGAAATTAAAAACCAATTCATATATTTCTTCTCTAGATACAGATATAATGTTTTCGATAACCTATGGTACATAATAACATACTTTATAAATCAATATCATTCCAACTAAAAATATGAATTGGTAGTCAAAGATAATCATAACATCAAGTTTAACTCCATTGGATATCTACTGATTTTATGTATTTCAATACATATGTGAGAAACATAAGTTCTATCTAATACCCAATTTGGAGAAATAGATAAATTTCACTCAAAAAATTCACATGAATCTTCTCCTTACTTATTTTTTTGGGAGAAATTTTCTTTAAGTGGCCCTTCTTTCCACATGAGAAACAAACAACATTATGTTCACTTATTTTCCACTTGATATACACCTTCATTGAAGTGTGTGAAGAAGCATTAATGTTATAAATCTTCACTTTCCATTTATACTTGATAACTATAAGGTCCAATGGATACTCATGATTTTACTCCTTAACTACCTGGTGAATAATAGTGAGGATAACTGGAAGAGACATCCCAATGTTATTCATGTTAAATTTTGCAAAAAAACATGACAATATATGAGGGAGTGATACAAGAATGAGATTGGTTCCCAGTTATTTATGGATTTTAAAACATATAAACACTAGGATCTTAATGTATCCAATTAACATGACTATGTTAGGATGATATGGGACACAAACTCCTAGATTCCTCTAAAAATAACTTTGGATATCTCAAACAATTCTTGTAAAGCTCTCTCCTGGTATAGACCATGAAGATGACCGATCAATCTATAAGAATCCATGTGTTCATGAGACTTAATGATTTTACTAGATATATATGATATAATCATAAATTGAATATTTCCCACAAAAATCATACTTTTTTCATATATAAGGAACTATTAATCACAATATAATTAGCAAGAAAACCAAGTGTTGAGGATTATAGAATGTAATATTTCTGTTCAAGGTGTAGACTAACTCAAAGATGTTTGAACCACTCCTATAAGTTACATCCAGTGATGAGTCTGACTTTCTCCAATATAGATAATAAGGTTATTGTGTATGGATAAATTTTAATTTATCCCAAAATTTAAAATTTCATATTACTAGTACTTTTCAAGATTAAAAATTATGTGAGAAATATTCATAATTGAATTTATTGAATCTCCCACTATTTAATAAAGTTCCATTATACCTTACTATTGAATTAAAAATGTCTAGTTTTTAGAACATTATAGTGTAAAGGATCTATATTCCCCTTCACATAACCCCAATAAGGGTTGGTCAAGCTAATTGAAGGCATTTAGGTATTAAGGTATTTTCCAATTATGTTCTTATAGTTTCTTAATCAATTTAGTAGATTTCCAAATCTTGAAATCCTAACTCGGATTTCTTCAACACATGCCTCCAAATTACAGTATGTTTAAACAGGGATAATAATATTGGTTTAAAATTATTAATTCAACCCAAAAACATCATAATAACCCCTAGTATAAAAGTGATTTTCCCATATTGGGTTGGTCAAACAATTAGTTCTATTGGTTTTATTCTGAATCAATCAATGAAAGGAAAAGTATGGCTTAATATTAAGTTGGGGGATTTTAATATATTAAGAATACATTTTTTCTTATTTTTTCATTTTCATTAATTATTAATGTTAAGTGGATTTTACATAATTAATTAACCATGTTGGATACAACATTTTTGCATTATAAATATTTTTAAATTGTATCATTTCACATTAATTCATTTATTTCTGTGATTGTGATCTTCAATCCATAAAATAAATAATGAATAGATATAAATAAATAAACAATTTAAATGACATAATAATTAGCTCAACTATAGGTTTATTTAATGAGGGGATATTAAATAAACCATTGAAGTGGGTGAAATAACTCATATTTCTAGTCTTGGCATGAGTTACAACATTCCACCTATAGACCTATGTGTAACTTGGGTTGGAATCATTATAGTTAAATCTTGAACTGCCTCTATGTATATTGGGAAGATCGATTAATTACTAGTATTTATAACTCACATAGAGGTGAGGGGAACTAAAGGATTGGTTAAATGGGGATTATATAAATAACATTTGGACACACAGGTCCTATATAATATTGGACGTAGGGAAGACTTAAAATCCATCAATTTTTATTTAATTTTAAATAATTTCAAACTCATTTAAGAAATTAAATTAAATTAACAAACACAAACATTGTTCTTGGATGGTATCTTGAACATTCACTCATGTATGGTATATGCAAAAGCAAATGGATATCATTCAATTATTTATTCATTTTTTATTATTAAGATAAATGAACATACATTAATAAATTTATTAATTGTCTTACATCTTAATGACCATACTAATTCAATTGGAGATAAATATAATTAAGGGAAGTCAATAAAAATAAATGATAGAACCAATAATTATATATTTTATTATAATAAATTAATTTATCATTTAATATCATTGAAAACCATTATTAAATTTTCAAACACAACTGGTACCAATCAATAAAATAAGGTTTCAATGAAATAATTTTTAAATTTAATGTAATTTAATTATGTACTTAATTAGGAGACTACACGACATATACTATCTTGATACACATCATGTATCTTAGTTTCCATGTATTTTGGGTACATATCTAGGGCTTCAGTGTGTACCAAGGTTGGACTACACAGTTTGTAAATGTCGGCTACATGTCATGTATTCGTTTATCGTGGGCCAATGTAACCTATTGAAGGACTTCGTTTTCTCTTATATGAGAGACTTCATGAAATTTATTAGCTATCTACACATCGTGTATCCCTTATGTTGTGTGTCCTCTTCTCTCACTGAATGGATGTGCATGTAATTCAGACGCAGAAAGTGATGAACTATACAATATATACACCGCATACACATCATGTATATCATAAACTCTCTAGGCTATCAGTATCACATGGTTTGATCATATATAATGACAATATAGTTTTCCTGAATTTCTCTACTAACCCGTGAATACAGTATGATGTGTACTCTACCAACATGTCATGTAATCCTACATGGTGTGTGCCAAACTAGCACAATCTAAAAATGGAGTGCAATAAATTCTCTAGGGGTAATTATTGAATGTAATACCATTTATCCGGTGGCATGGATAGGTGCAATGAACTTGGGTACATGGAATGTACTCTGTCTAGACAACATGTGACCCTATCTTACCACTAAAAATTTGACAGTTTGCAATGAAATATATGGTCAATTTTCAACTATTTATAGACCATTATGAATTAGAAATACTGAAAAATGTTTAATATATCAAAAAAATGTTAATTCAAATCAGATTAAATAATGAATTATATGAAATGAAATTATAACTACTTTTCTAGATATATAAAATTTCAAATAAATAATTATTAAATTCAAATGTGAACCCTTTGATACCAATTGTATGTTTCAGGCATAGTGGAAGAAACTATGGTGGATGATACAATTAAAAATATTTAATATAGTGTTACTAAAAACCCTTAGAGAGGATATTTCATGTTATTTTTGTAATTAATTTATATAAAATTGGAAGAAAATTATATGTGATCTATGAATTATTTATTCAATGGCAGTGATGATATTTCAAAAGGCCATTTTAATTGTCTTCATTTCACTTGTGAGGATCCAAGTATAGAATCTCTCTAGTGGCAATCTACATATACTCTTTTGACCTTATAATAATTAAAATCAATCTCCACCTGCTAGTGTGCTGAATCGATTTTCTTATGTTGTTTGTGTTGATCACTTTTACTTAGATCCTAAAGGAATATCTCTTTCATTTATCATTAATGATATTGATATAAGAGGAAGAGTTAACACATAATTTGTTATGTTGAATAGTGCTTTATTTTCAATTCATTATACACAATTTTTGTAATAGTCTTTTTATAGACCTGGGGTTTATGTTAAGAAATATTTTAAATTCATTCGAGCTATTAAAATAATTTCATACCCTTTAATGAATCTTATTCCAAATTATAATAATATCATTATTAATATTTTTTGGTTTACTCCAACACATGAATACAATAAATAATATATACCGACTTATTAATAATTATTCATCACCAAACACTATATAGACACCTGCTTAACATATATAGAAATAAAATCATTTTAGATGAATATTAATCACATTAAAAAAGTACATGACCAAGGACCATAATAGTTTAGTGTATTCAGAAACATGAAAACATAATATTATTTCTTGGTGAAAGATCATCAACATCTCCCTCTAAGATATTCCCCTCTAGTACTCCTACTTAAAACATTTCTTCATAACCCGGGGAAAGGAAACAAAAGAAAGGGGTGATATCAAATACTTAGTAATGGTAAGCAAGGTATATCTGTAAGAATAAAATAACCATAAGGGTATGAGAATCAATAATAACAATAAAATATCATACCTCGCATATCGAAGATCATAATCAAGAGTCATGGAATAATAATTGGTAGTTAACCATACATGAATCACAAGGAAATAAAGAGCATACATCATGAAAGAATAACATTAGATAAGACATATAGTTTCGGTACACATAAATATATAACATAATTCCACATAAGGTAAATCTTGTTTCCAAATATTATTAGGGAACTTCATGGGTATTACAACTACAAGTAGAGATACACCTCTATCCCCAGTCACATTACTTTTCTTATAGTGGATCAGGTTACCCATTTCTCTCATATTTGATAATGCCCATCAATTTTTCTTAACATTATTTTATGGGATATTAATCTTTTCTGAATTCATTAGAGGGTAATATAGGTCCCCCGAATCATTTAAGCTATAAAAGGCTTACTCGGTGCTATCTGGTTCACCCATGTTAAGATATAATGGGATTACCCTATACTATCTAGGAAACCCCATGTTAAGCTATACTAGCCATACCCAACACTATCTGGGCCAACGCATCAAATAAAAAATTTCTATATACCACAACATGAATAATGTACAAATAGCTTGCATATCATCCTAAAAAATCAAGAAAAAAATTATTCTTTCATAACTTGATTAACTTGTGGAAAGTAAATGTGTTTGATGTTAATATATTTGAAACTTGATTATCTCATAGAAAATAAATGGGTTTCATAACAATACCTTTGATAAATTATTAACCCATGGAAAGGAAACATGTTCTATAAATATATTTACCTTAAAGAATAAACCATTGATAGAATGGATATGAATGGTATCGTTGGATCATATACCCATTAAAGTATAAAATATATCAAATGATTTCTTCTTATATCGAGAAATACCTTGAATGATCACTTAGGATATAACCTTTCCTTGAAAATCTATTTTTATAACATATAACATTTTCAAAATACTTTACATTCAAAAAAAATATAGAAGAATAAATAATAAATAAATTAAAACATTTCTTGGGGAAAATATCATCTCTTATTTGAAAAACTATTTTTAAAAATTTAAACATTTTTAAAACATTTTCCTTTGAAAATACCCAATAAAACTTATTAAAGAATATTTGAAAATAATTTAAATCACTTTTTAAAGCATAAAACAATTTTAAAATTCCTTTCCTTGAAAATTAGATAAAACTACCAATTAAAAACATTTTTTGAAAACATTTTTTGAAAACATATTTTGAAAACATTGTTTTAAAATTAAACATATTTTTGACCGAAGAGTGAAATAAAATAATATTTTCTTAAAAACATTTGATGAATAATATTAAGAATAAACAAGTCGTGAAAATAGTACCAATTCATGAATACATCATCAATAAACATATGAGATGAAAAATCAGAATAATTCTTGAGATATGGATCATAATATTTTTTCAGCATAAGCATAATCATTAATAATCTTGATAAATGATGTGATTGTTGCAATAACTCTTACCAATTTGGTAACTTTTAATAAATATCCACATAAAATAATAACATTAAATGAAGATTAAAATAACATTAATATAATTATATTCATCATATAACATTTAAAATGGTCAATATAAACACTTGATTAAAGAATATAGGTGGATCTCATAACATAAATATAAAAGAAGGCAAATCGAGACAAAAATACTTTACCGATTTGGTGACTTTTGAACAATAAACCCCAAGAAATATAGATCATAAAATTAGAATTTAAATAAACATAAATTTAATGATAATAATAAAAGAATATATTCTTGTTTAGTATATGCACCACACAAATTAAACGATTAGTGAAGATTGCATAAGTCTCATGGAAATAAAATTGAGACTAGAAGTCACCATACCTTAATTCTTGACTTTATTTGTACATGTTAAAAAATCAGGTATAATAAATAAAATTTTATTATAAATATTCCACCAAACCATATTCATATATATTATACCACATATTATTTTATTATGATATTATATTACCTATTTATTAACAATTCCATGTTAAATTAATGTTACAGGTAATATCTACTTTGTTTTTCATATATGTTTGATTTCTATTTTATGTAATTTTTATTTATTAATTATTTAATATTTTAATTAATGTAAACCATGATATAAATATAATATATATTCATTATATATGTATTTAAAAAAATCTATAAATTAAATAAATGGTAAATTAAATACATCGTTCATAGAGACGATCGGTTGTACATATACATAAACATTGTTTCCATTTTCTTTTCATATTTTGTATGAAATAAAAGTAATTGATAAATGTCTAAAAATATATATAATAATTAAATTAGAATAATTATTTAAAATTTATCACATATTTTTATTAAACTCATCTTTAATACATTCCATGTAATTCTTGAACGAATCGCATCACTTTGAGGAGGTGATAGTGCACCTGTCCACAAACGAGGTTATCGTATTCCCAAAAAAGTTAAATAATGAAGGTATATGTTATATATTAATTATATAATAATAAAGGAATCATAAATATAATATCATATAAAATCATTAATTAAATCATTTTTTCCCATCCTTAAGAGGTGGTAATAGAAGGATGACTGACATTAGTTTATGAGGTGGTAGTCCATCGAACACACGAACGATGATTGTGTATCCCATTGATGGAAGTGAGTAAAGGTGTAGGAAATAAAATTAACATAAAAAAATATTTAATTTTTGATAATTATTTTTTTATATAATCCTGATATAAAAATAATTTAATGGGATGGAGAAGGAAACAAAACAAAAATGCATGTTAATGAACGTTGCCACTTCTTCATGTAATTACTTTTGGTTTTCAAAAAAGGGATTACTTGGTTTAATTTATTCCAAAATTCATTCTCCCAGGTTGAGATGATGGATATAATGAGTTTATTTGGTATTTTTTTGGATTTTAAAAATGGATTTATATGTGTTAATAAGGGAGGGGAGTGAGTTCCATTTTTTTTGATGTGGAGTAGTAGAATTCCTGTAAATACCAAAAAAACACTATTGGGAGGTCTCCCTTACTTCATGTTCTTCCAAAATTGAAAACAATGTACTAGAGGAAAATTAGGGGCAATAAAAACTTACACCACACAAAAATAAAATCATTTATATCATTTCATTCTTTAGTCATTAAGTTTACTCAATTGTTTTATAGTTTTTACTAAGGTAACTTGTATTTTTTATTTAACTAGAACATTTATCATTTAAGAATATAATTAAATAGATATTTATTAGATATTTATAAATAATTTTTCTAAATATTATGTGTAATTAATTAAATAAAAATCTTATGTGTTTTTAAGCTTAATATTATACAAATTCATGTCATGTGCAAAACCTTGTTTTTACCTTAATTGCGTAAATTGATTTTATATTTTATCAATAATTATTACGTTCAAACATTAAGTTGAAATAATTAGTATATAAATATTATAATTATTAAAAATAAATGAATTATTATTTCCAAATTAAATTCACATAGTTTGAAAAATTAAATTTAAATCTTGTCCCGCAGACGTGATGAGAATGCGGGATTGTTAAGTGAAAATTTTCAAACATTCACTACGTTTTTATATAAAAATTCAATAGATTAATGATTAAAATGACCTAAATTGTATAAATTAGGTTTTAATTTGTCTAATTTTACTTTAAAATCAATTTGAAATATAATTAACTATATATATATATATATGTATGTATTAAATGAAAATTCAGTTTTCAATTAAAATTCAGTGTTTTTCACTATTCGTCAAAATTAAAACTTCTCAGGAAATACAAAAAATTCACCAAAGGTAAATTTTGATTTTATTATTTCCAAAATTATGTTCATTTTTTCAAATAAAAATTATAAAAGTGTAAAAATAAATAGTTTTAAAACAAGTCTTCCATTAAAAGTTGTAAAACCCAGTTTTTAGACTAATACAGTTTGTTTAGCATAATGTTGGTTTTATTATTATCCCTTTTATAATAAATTAATAGTATTAATTATAAATATAATATTTAATATATTTCATATTAATTTAATTAAAACAATTCACCAAAATTAGTTTAATTTATTTTAAAAATTATTTTTCTAAAAAATGATTTCTTATATTTTCACAAGGGTTTTATTTTCATTTTAAGTTAATTAGCCACTAATGAATTAATATTATATATATGTATAAAAAATATTTTTATAATTCAATTAATCCCTTTCATTACTTCCATTCCAATAGCTTGGTGATTACTATAATATTAATGTAATAATATTGGTAATAATATATTTTAGTTTGATAAATCTCGGTCTCATGTGTAACACATGCTATCGATGGAACTCTGAAATTGTTTATAACACAAGCCCAAAATAGTTTTTCTTATACCCCAAGATAATTTAGGTGATGAATATAGCATAATATTAAATTTTTTATTGTGTATAAGAATTTATACCTTGGTGTATCTTGCAAAGCACGCCACAAAAGAAAAATAATTTATTCAAAAAATATTATTTCATAAAAAACTAAAGGTGTTACATTCTACCAACATTAAAATAAATTTTTCTCTAAAAATTAATATATGTTATTAAATCTTTAATAAATGAAAGTTACTTTTATAGAAGCCCACATCGTAGCAAATAATACTAAAACCTCCTTCTAAAAAAGTCAAAAACATAATAGTTACCCATTATAACTCTTAATTAGGTTTCAACATAATATAACATTAGTGGAAATTGAAAATTTTGACATATAAGATAAAACTAAAACTCAAATACTGATGTAGAGTGACATAAAACATGTTTTGGGGAATGATAATGATCACAAATACATAAATCAAAGAGTCTTAAAAATTTTATTTATATCATAAAAAATGATGATAATGAGACAACATTTTATTTCAAATCCCTTTTCCAAAAGTTATTAAAATCACAATAAAATATACTTAATTGATTTCGCTCCATTTCAAATCAATAATATCACCATTTTGTTGTGCCTTAATTAATATATACTCCATATCTTACTCAATGTCATAAGATCAATAACTATAATGATAAGTCATTCTATCTATCTTCATTTATCATCAAAACAAAGTGGTTATGACAGGTTAACCCATATATATAAATCCTTATATGGTGAGATAATAATTTAATACCTAAAATAAAATACAATGTTTAAATTAAGATTTCCATAACTAGTTAACCTTATAACCCTTCTGAAATATGACTAAAATTTTTATTTTTAATAGGCCAGGGAAACCAAGAGAGGTGAAAGTTGTGCCATACAAGAGAATCTAATTGAATAATGGCCCTACATTCAAGAGGAAAAGAACCCAAACTGTCATAAATCATAAGATCATCCTCAGGCCTCCCCCTTCGAGAAAGCTTATCAGCCACAAATTTCACCTCCATCCAAACATGGTAGATACACTGACCCAGATTAGTCTCCTTCTTACATCATCAGATGAGATAAATTTTGTGCCATGACACATCTTGACAACCCTAAATGGACTTCACCAGCACCTCAGAATCCAACTCGATCACCGCCACCAGGAAAATGTGACTTCTATAGAAATACAAACCAGACAGGAGAGCCTTCACCTTTGCGCCTAAGGAAGACCGCAATCCATAGAAAGCACAAAACCCCAGAAGCACTGAACTGTGTGAGTCACAATGAACCCCTCCGCCTCTCATCAACCCTTGGACAAAATATCTATCCACATTCATCTTCATACCTCCAATGGGGGGGAGACCACCATATCCACTGAACCCTCATTCTTCTAGGCATGCAAAGGTGATTGAGCAATCATCACACTATGGATGAAGATTTCCATCCCTTTAACAACAGACCCAAATCAAAAATCAATGACTTTAGTCTCATTTTCAGGAATATAATTGATACCCTAGAGCCCCACCATAAACTTTTCTATACTTCCCAAAGATTCCAGATAATATATGAGAGAATGATCACTCGAACCTTGATTTCTGCCACCCTGCCCTCCGTGCCTTGGAACCACGATTCCATGTAGGCATGCAGCGAGGATTGATCCCCGACCTGACCAGGACATGGTGAGAACTAGAACAATAAATATATCACCAACTCTCTCTGAAAGAGGAGGCAAATAGTTGACTCAACCTATGATTTCCTGTAGCATAAGCAACAAGAAACCAATGGGATCCCTTTTTTCCAAAAGTTATCATCCATTGGAAGAGTATTGTTCCTGACCTGCCAAGTAAAGAAGTTAATATTATTAGGGATCACCTTGCACAAAATCCTAGGAACCCATTAATCTTACCACCCTTCCTTATGAAGCAGTCATCTATAATCCCTGGTGGCGACTCTTTCTAAAGAAATTAGAAATAAGGTCACTAAATTTCTCAAAATTTGATTAACAATGATTCCCCATATATTATAAATTATCTCTTGGTTGTCTCATACAAAACCTGTGAATACCTTTATCATTTATTCTCTTGAATCATGGTAATAAACTAAATTACTGTACAACTATATTGAAACCATACATTCTTTTTCATTCATTACAAAGGACACAAATTATTGGATTTATTCCTTAAATAAAAAAAATGTCATAAGATCCATCAATTATAGAATAAAACACATTATCAATAAATCCTTTATCAGTTCTTAGGTCATCAATACTATTTAATTTATTTTATCTAAAAAAAATTTCTCTTTATCCAAGATAAATGCAATTTTTTCAACTTCAAGATCATATTAATGGTTACCTTCCCTTGATAAAAATATCACATTTCTGTTAAATTAGTTTTCTAGGTCATCATCACCTTTCAATATTTTTTTAAAATCCTTAATGAATAATATATACTTCATGATTCATGTTACATAATTCTTGAATTCCAATACATATACACTTCAATTATCCCACCTCTTTCACAATCCATTAATTAGGATTCATCATATTATTCCTTAATACCCCTTTCCTAAAATATGAAATATGAATCATGTCATAAAATTCATCAATACTGATTTAATAATTATTAGAAACAATACTATTATAACAATACATATCATTCATATATCATTCTTAGTCTCTTCGTTATCAACAGAAAAATCAATACTCTTAAAAACATACTAATTATCTTAATGAGTTTTACATATAGGTCCAGAATTATCATAATTATCATATATTCCACAATTACATCATTTATCAACTGATAATACCACTGGGAGGCCAATATTATCATCTATTTTGTTAACTGAACTTTTCATTTTCCCTTTTCTTTTACTTTCTTTGTATGATTTTACATAGTCAAAAAATATTCTTTTTCCTCTAATACATTCACCTGGGTGTTTCATCCCACATTCTTGACATAAAGGAAACAAAATATTCATTCCTCAGTGGTCTCTATTACCCAATTTTTCATAAAACTCTTTCATCTCTTCCTGGGTGAGTTTGAGAGTTGATTAAGGTACAAGTTGTTAATCAAGTTCTGTGAGAACTGATTAGGAATGATCACAAAATCATTCACTCTAGTGATCATCTCATTTGACTTATAATCATAAAAAATTCCATCACATTCAACTTTAGATTAGATCCTTTTGATTCATAGCATTGACTAAAACTGTAAAACATTGTGCGAGAAACAATTATCGTCGGAGAAAACCAAATAATAATGAAAAATTACTTATATGATGCCCAAATCCTGACACATTCTTCTTTAATATTTTAATACATATTTTTATTGATGTTTATTCATATTATCAGTTATATAAATCCTTATTGATAGTTCTTAAAGAGTTTATGTGTAACACCCTGAGATTTTGTGAATTTGTTTACAAATTAATTTAACCTTTTTGATATTTTTCATTGCATGAAACACTGAAGAGAGTTTATTTTATAATAAAGAACTATATTTGGCATGTGTTATATGAAACACATTGTTAATAATTCACTACATGCAATATAAACTTTGGCCTTCTCTACACAGAACACAGAGGTTAGCTTACGTTATATGTAATAATGAATTACCACAATGACTAGCATAGTATGCAAGACCGAGGTTTACCAAACAATATTATATTATTAAAATATGATTATTTAATATTATAAGATAATATCATGACATTAAATTAGAGTTTATGAATAGCATTATCTAATTTATCAAAATATATGGTTTACAGAATATAATATGAATTCATAGGTTACAGATTATTTATAAATGGGAATGAAAACTAATTGAAAATAAAAGGAAATATTATTATTGTCACAAAGATGTTTTACCCTAACAAAATAAAATTTATTTTATGTCTTTCAACACACTAATTCAACTATTCCTTTCACATGGAACATCGACTAGTATTATGTTACACACAATACCAAATTTCTATGAAACATCATTTTATTGTTATAATTATTTAAACATGTTAGTTATAACCTAGATATTAAAACATAGTTATATGAATAATAATAAATCCTTAACAAATATTTTTTCATAATTTTATAAAATAAATAAAATAAATTTATCATTAATGATATGATTTTTGGTAATGTCTTTTTATGTTTAAAAATACAATTTTCTCAAATAAATCGCTTTCCATATCCTTTTGTGAAAAATAATTAATTTAATTTTAGAAAAATTTATAAATTTAATTCTATAAAATAAAATACATATTTAATTTATAATTTATAATTTATCTTAGGGTGAGTTTTTGAGATTTTTTTGAGAAACTTCATTTTTTGATGAATTGTGAAAGTTACTGCTTTTTAGTAAAAAATGCCTTATTGTTTAATTAGTTATTAATGTTAGTTGATATGATAATTTTTAAGGCCACAATAGATAAATTTTACATCTATTAAAAAAATTTAACTCACTATAGTTAATTTCCCTTTGAATTTTATTCTAAAATCTTAATAAAATTTTGAACATTTTTGTACTTTAAAAACCGATTATTTCGTCCCATCTGTAGGATTAACATTAATGTTAATTTTTTCACTTCTATGATTTCAATTTTAAAAAACTGACATAAACCATTTTATTCAGTACAATATTTATACCCTATTAATATGAAGTTATTTTGTGATCAAAATGATTAGTAAAAGTTGTTAAAATTAATCACTGAGATTAAAGACAAATTAAGCTTAATTAGGGACTAATCATTAAAATTAAGATTCCAAATGACCTAGGAATTTGTATAAAACCCATTTTATAACCAAATTTCGTCCATAAACCTTCCATTTATATTTGTTTGGTTTTTTATGACTTATTTTAGGTAAGAACAAGTGTACACCTAACTTGTTTATAAAAATTCCAAGTGACTCTGTTTCTTTCCCTATAAATAGCCACTATATATCCCACTTCCTCACGCCTCTCAAACCTCTTTTGTTCATCCAAGACCTTACAAATTCACATACTAAAATCCCTATATTACTCTTATAAGCCTTAACTTGGTAATAAGTATACCCTAAGAATCATTTTGGCATAAACCAGAAGTAGTTACCTGATTAAGAAGTAATGTCTTCTCCCAAGATCCTTTCTTTTATTTTTCTACTCCACCCCTGAAATCCTTGTATTTCAGTATTGTATTAAAAATATATACCCTAAATATATTAGAATGTTTTTAGGATATATTTTTACTACAGTCACACACACCTCCATCTAATGGGTAACAAACATATTGTTTTTGTGTATGGTGAACTACGACCTCACAAAATGATGATTGCTCATTTTTTCTTTACCACCTACCATGGTGGCCATTATGATGGAAAATATTTTTATATATTTTATATTTGATATTTATTATTCCATTAATCTTATTTATTCATTTTTACAACAAATTATTTTTTTTACTTTGCATTTGGTGTTAATAAGATAATCTCATTTGAGGAAGTGTGGACTACCGCCCCCCAAAGTGATGTGATTCATTCACACACCACATTGAATGTATTAATGATTGGTTTAGTGAAATTATATGACATATATGATATAATAAATATACTAAAATAACTATATATAAATATAAATATATATTCATATGTCATTGAAATACTTACTTTGAATACGACAATAAACAACAATGTTCATGTGTACATACGACTTACCCTCTCCATGAATAGTGTATTCCATTTCATAATTCTATAATATATAGATTATTATAATATTAATATAATTAATATAAAATATATTTATATCATTTTTCACATTTTAGAATCCTGATATATGCATAATGACCAATGATATAACAAATTAAGACACAAGTAAAACACAAAGCGAATATTACCCAAAGTGAAACCTTAACTTAGGATCGTTAACAAGAGGGTAATATAAGGTAATAATAAAAAAAATATGGTATTAGATATAATTATATGTTAATGTAAATGATTTATAATAAATTTATATTTATTATACATGTGGTTTTAACAAGTACGATGAGACTCAACACACAGGGAAAGGGTATTTCTTCTCACTTTTTATTTTAATGAGATACACACTATGTTCGCCACTCTTTCCTTTTTTATAGTGTATGTACTGACCCAAATTGAATTCTATGAATATTATAATTAAATTTATTTGTATTTACATATTTATTTTATGAAATTTCATTCATTGGGTTTAAGTTTCTTGAGTTACAAAATTGGTAAAAAATGTTTTGTCTCAAATTGCCTTCTTTGAGACTCATGTATTGTTATGCACGTAAAATATTTTTAGAGCTATATATACTTACATGTTATATCTTGAATCTTATTATTTTCAAGATATTTTTATGATAATTAAATTTCCTTTTACTACATTAAGAGTATGGTCCCATGTAACCAAGTGGTAAGAGTTTATTGAAACAATCTCTTCTTTTTTCTAGATTGTTGATGACTATGCATATTTGATGAAATATTATGATCCATCTCTCAAGAACGCTCATGATATTAATTATCATTTTCTATTATATATATCCTCATGTGTTAGTACCTTTTTTCCACTAATTGTTACTTAAGATAATAATTTTATGTTAAATATAATTGTCTATCTCGTTGGTCAGAAATATATTATATTAAAAAACCATGCCTTCGAAAGAAACTCAAAAGGTCATTGAATATATTTTTCTAGGAAAAAAATTTTAAAAATGATTTATTATTTTCAATTCTTCCATTATAATTTTTCACATCTATTGTAAAAAAAATTCTAGCAAGTTTTATGTTATAAAAATCTTTTTATTCAAAGAATAAATGATATTTTCTTCAAGAAATGATTTTAAAAGATCATTAAAAATTATTTACCATCTAAGATAACATCTGTTGGTGTAACTGAAGCCTTTATGGGAAATTTATTCATTCTGTACATTCATATTATTTCTTTGAATGGATTCTGTTTTGATGGAATGATGTGTATGGAACCTGGTTCACATTCATGGGTTATATACTTTTGAAACCTGCTTCTTTTCATAAGTATTTTTATGATGAAATGATTTTAAAACCTCTCTATTTAAACAGGTTATGATATGATTACATGTTTATAATACCTAATTCATTTCATGGGTTATCATCATCACCATATTTACTGTTATTATTCACGAAGAGGATACAAGTAAAAAGGAAAACCAAGGCCTAGGGGTCGAAAATAGTGAAAACCAAGGGCATCAACTCAGATCAGATTCACCCCCTTAGGTTTAAAGTGTGAATAATCATAAAGAAAAACAATCAGGGTATAATGTGACATTAAAGAATCCAAGTAGTCTCCATATTTGTTCCCCTCACTCTAGGTGTGGGAGATAATAATGTTGTTGCTCAGGAGGGCCTTGAATTTCCTAATGGTATAAGAGATCGGCCAAGGGATGGTGACTATGCCATGTAATGAATCATGGATGATCATATAATTGGTCCCCACTTGGGGAATATGAATTTCCATGTGTCTCAATATGGTAATACCTATAAGAACATCAAAATCCTCTGCCTGAACTGAATATCCACTCCCAAAAAGAGCCGTGAAAGCCATGACCACAATCTCCCTTTCATCAGGAATGACCCCACCTCCACGCATGTCACCCAGGATGCCAGACACATCTGTATTGAGATTTAGTCTATCCCCTAGAGGAATCCAACGTATACATCACCCCTGGAAATGTTTATATGGACCTTAATGTGAGGTACATGCATCGTGTGAAGATAAGAAGCCTCCTTCTTATTACCAACCTAACCAATCAGATCAATCAGGATAAACCTATTTCGTTCCACGATAGAATTTCTTGTGAAGGTAATCCCCCTGAACCTGGACCTATTCCATGATTTTTATAGGCACCAGTATCCCGCATTGATGAATATGTATCACACCACTTATTCGAACTCCAAACTATCCTACCACTAGAACTATCACTCCATGAACTTGTAACATATGACCACATTGAGAGGAGTAAGCTGTGAACTCCCTAAAGAAACTACAACCCTTGTAAGAACATTCACCTTTGAAGAATATCTGACCCGTACCCTCTTCACTTTTTTTTCAAAATAGTAGAATCAGGAGGCCATGATTATGACGAGGAATATAACGTTATCATCAGAGGGAAGATCATTTTAAAGAATATTCTAAGTGAGAATGTAAAGTTTAATATAATTTTTTTTCACCAAACCATTGCATTATATCTATCATACTTCACCTGGGATTCTCTTATCCTATGAAATTCCTTATAATTAAATTTCCCTGATATTGAAGGAGTAAAAATTCAATTTTCCTACGTTGTGTTGAAAAGAATAGAGTCAAACACCACTTTATGAGACACATTTAGAATTTTTCTAAAAAAACATTGGATATAGATAGCCTCATTGAAGGAGATCGTGGGGTCGAGGCACCCTAGGTAACCAAGTGCACTGACTGACCAATTATGAAACTAGTAGAGTATATTTCCTTCCCCGATAATCCATTGTGAGTGTATGAGGATGTGTGATATGATGTTAGAAATAGAGGACTATTAGGTAGACCCATTGGGAGATGAAGCTGTAGTACTAGTTATATTTCTTCAAGACATAAGCATCCCCCACAATGTTTGCTCCTCAATTTTTTATTATGTGAGCTTCGAATGCCTAGAATGAATAGTGTCTTCTAGGATTTTTACATTGATACCTCCCTCTCAGATGGGGATTTCCATTTTCCATTCAAAACACCAATGTATCTTCCCCTCAAATAGTGCTTCCCAGATAAAATGGGTGAGGATTTTATCAATGGACCTTATGACTCCCTTCGGTACACCAGTATAACAAGAAAATGCACTGGGATTGCTAATAGGACACTATTGATGTGAGTAATACAGTCCTCTAAGGATAAGAAGTTATTTTTCAAACGAATAATTTTCCCTGTTATATTACTCATTATTTTATCGAAGTACTTGATGGGAAATTTACCTAGAGAAACCTGGGTACTATGATACTCCATGGGAAAATATCCCCACCTCATGTCCAAACTATTTCCCAAACCTAAAACCCTTCTTGGATTGCGTGAATTATATACATATAAGCTTCTCTTATTCCTATTAATGATCTATCCCCTCCAATGGAAGTACTATCCAAGAATCTTGTTTATCCCTTGGATAGACCTCCTCCCTATATTCATGAATATAATTGTATCATTAGAAAACATCAAGTGTGATGTGGATGGGAGGATAAAATCCATTCGATATGGAAGTATTTCACCATTGGATACAACTGTGTTGATCAAAATACTTATATTATATTGCATAAGGATAAACATACTTGTAGAAATAGGTTTTACTTGCCTAAGAACATGAGTAGCCTTGATGAAGCAATGAGTGCGCCCCATAAATGAAATGTCCATCCAAGAGGAACTTACGCACCCATAGATGAGATCAGAGGCCCATATAGATAATCCAAATATTGTAAGAACCCTATTATTAAAGCCCCACTCCATCCTGTAAAACACTTTATTACAGTCCAACTTGTATTCATATTGGATCCATGATATTTGGTGTTAATGTCTCGCATTATCTTATGCGCCAAATCCATAGTTCCATGAAGGGAGCATTCTTTCACAAAGCCATGTTACTCCATGAAAATAATCTGAGGAAAGAAAGTAGATAGTCTCTTGATGATGACTCTTGCTAAGATTTTATATGGAAAATTGCACATTCTTATAGGCCAATAGTGGAGGAGGGAAGAGGGATATTTGATCTTTGGAAAGAGCACCAGAGTCGTAGTGGAGGATATTCATGGAAGGCTTCCCCAAGAATGAAATCCTAAATGGAAAATATGTTATAACTATTCAAAACCTCCCAAGAGCCTCTGTAGAAGGATCAAATGAAACCATTGGGCCCTTCTGCACTCTCAGGATCTAGCTTTATCATGGCCTCATGAATCTCCTCCTCCTTAGGGATTCCTTCCAATAGATAATTTTTACAATGAGTGAACTCATTCGAATAAGATGGAAATGGGATTGAACCATGACAACAAAATAGTATGGGGAGTGAACCCATACTACCAAGATGGTCTTAGATGAAGTGAATTGTCTACTGTAAAAATCATATTATATGATTACGTGTCTTCCACAATCCCATGTTTTATTCTTATGTTATCATTTCATGACCTATGTTATTTATTTCCTTAGGATTTGTGTCTTATTAAATGTCATGTTTTATGACAGGATTCATTTATATTATCTTTGATAAGTAGGGTATGATCTTATATTTTCATGATCATGTTATCATACCCATAAATTCATTATTATTATTACATATCTCCATTATTTACCCTTACTGAGCATTTTAGATCACCAATTTCTTACGTTTCCTTTCCCCGAGTTATGAAGAAAGGTTTTATGTAGGATTACTAATGGAGGAGATCATTATAGGAGATGTTGAAGATATTTTACCATGATAGAATATTTTTCTTCAATGTTTCCAAAGACACTAAAATGTAATGATCCTCAGGCATGTATTTTTGTAATATACATAATATTCTTCTAAAATGATGTAATATCCATGTATGTTAATCTTGGGTCTCTATAGTTGGTATCAAAGGAAAGGATTAGCCAACCTATAGAAACGAGGATGAGAAAAATTTAATGAGATCCCTAGGTATATTTATAATGATATGTCTAGGGATGTATCTATGGATAAGTATAAGGATGAGTCAATGTTTTGGAAAATGTCCTAGAATTTTGGTAAAGGGTGGAGTGAGTGGTTTCCTAGAAATAAATCCATTTCTAGATACTATAAGGGGATGTGGATTTTTCCTAAATGTACCTAGGGGTAAAAAATCCAACAAGATGTTCTAGTCATGACTTGAGGTAATATGGCACATGAAAATGGGATTTACTGCACAACTGGTTTGACACTTTGGGGGATATGCTTTGGAAATTCACAAACCATCATGAAGGATTTAGATATATGTTTTTGATGAATAATATAAGATGAACCCAGTGTTTTTTATAATATGGAAGGTTTCATGATTTATAAATACCTTATGTAAATCTTTTAACTACTATGTGGTTTTCTACTATGCTAAGTAATCCTCACACTATGCTTCTGGTTTTAGTCAATCGAAGAATGCTAAAGAAATTGGATTAATGTTGAATGTGATGATTGATTTTTTGATGAGAAGTCAAGTGGAATGATTACTAGAGTAAATGATGTTGTGATCATGCCTAATAAAGTTTCATGGAACATGATTAACAACATGTACCTTAATGAACTCTCAGACCCACCAAGGAAGAGAAAGAAGAAGTTTGCTATGATTTCATGTAATGGAGACCATGGAGGAAAGAGGACTTGGTTTCCATTGTGTTAATAATGTGGAAAGAATAACCAAATAGAATGTCTTAGAGTAATAGAAAGATATTTTTACTAATTAAAATAAGTACATAATTCAAGTGACTGTATGGAAAAAATGAAGACTTTTGTTAATGAAATAGATGATAATATTGGCCCCCTTAAGATATCATTGAGTTTTAAGTGTTTTAAATGTGGAATAAATAGTAATTATGAAACTCAATGTCCCAATAGGTAATCTCATGAAGAGTATCAACAATGTAGAGAAAGTAATGGTTACATTGCTAATGATGACAAGACTACAAATTAAATGTAAAAGGAAAGAGGTATTGTTTAATAGGATGATGTAGCCTACTTAATGGTATAAGGATGAAATAGAATAATAAATGTTTATATTTATTTGGATTAAAAAATTAAGTTATATTAATGATTAAATATACAATTTTGATTTACTTATGTTTTTAACTCAATATTTACAAGTTTATGTTGAATGTTCTCGATTGAATAAGGGAGAGATTTAATGAAAGTTGATATTTTGACTAAGGGAAGGTAACCATTCATATGTTTTGTATGTTAATATAATGATGTTATGAACAAATAAATTGGATTGTACTAATTACAATGTAACTAAGTAAGGACTTGTTAATAGGTGGGTTATTCGATCATTGATGAAGTTTAGAAGATTTTTTGATTTAAGGAATATATCAAGTATACTTTGGAATAAGGAAGAATGCATGTTTTCTAAAAGGATTTATGGTAATTAAGGTTATTACCACATTTCAAGGGAATATATGATAAGGGTATTCACATGTTTGGAATCTGACAAACAAGTGGTACATTTTGATATTTAGGGGATAAATGATAAGACGATTTCATGACTTTCTAAATATTTGGATTTACTTCTTTCAGAAGGGTTATAAGGTTAACCATTTATGAAACATTTACGTTAATCTTATGATGATATATTTATGTATTGAGTTTGTATTAAAAACTGCAGATAAAAGGTTATTTAGTGATTAGAAATATTTAAATGATTTCCATCATATTTTTTTAGGAATTTATATTATTCTAGTTTTATAAAAGGACATCATGTATATTGGGTTAAAACCAATCAAGTCTGGAAAGGTCGAGGGTCTTGAACCCATGACCGATAGACAGTAAGGATTTCACACATACCACTGACTTACACGATGTCCATGTTTATGTACAATAATTTGTAATGAATAATTATTTATGTTGAAATGGTAGTGTTAATTTTTAGGATGAGATATTAATGTATTAACCATATTTATTTTTAATAAAAGTTATAGATAAATAGTTATACATTTAATTATTTTTTGGGCCATAATATCTGCTAAAAGTGTATTTTAGTGCTTCGATCATCAAAGTTAATTTCTAGAAATCCATTTATTTACGTAATGGATGAATTGTAAATAGATAAAATCACAACCAAATAATGGAATTTCTTTTTTATTCTTCATTGAAAAAATAATTACTCAATGATTGGGTAATGGGAAAAAAGAAATATTTTGTCCTAATACCTTAAATTTTTTTGAACGAATGGCCTTTTAAATCATCAAATATTTATGACCTTAAGGCCCTAAAATTTTCTTTGATCACTCACTTGTTTGTGATTTTTGACCTCAATCTCTCCCTATAAATATTTACACTTTTCTTCCATGTTATATCTTCACTCCAAACGAATGTTATACTATGTAGAAACCTAGTTATATGTTATTTTAGGCTACCATTATGGTTCAAACTTTCCATATTTAGAGGAAGAGTTATTATTTGTTTTTATGATGTGTTTTTTAATGAATGAAACTTTCAAGTATTAATCCTTTTGAAAACCCAAGAAAATTTTGAGAGAAATATTCATTTTATGGGTTTTAGAATGTAACACCGCAATATTTTATTATTTTGATCAAATTAATTTAACATTTTTTAAATATTTCATTTTATGAAACACTGAATATGCTTTATTTTATATTAAAGAACTCTTTTTGTCTTGTGTTATATGAAACACCAGGTCAATCATGCATTACTAAATATATAAGCTTTGGCTTGCTCTACATGGAACAATGAGGTTAGCTTGTGTTATAAGTAACAATAACTTTCCTCAATGTCTTTCATAACACGCAAGACCGCAATTTACTGAACAATAATATATTATTAAAATATTATTATTTAATTTAATAAGATAAAATATTTATGTTTAATTAGAGTTTATGAATAGTATTAACTAATTTATGAAAATATATGGTTTATACAATATAATATGAATTCATTGGTTACCAATTAATTAGAAATGAATATTAAAACCGATTGAATATAAAAGAAAAAATTATTATGGTTACAAATATGATTTATCCTAAGAAACCAAATTTTATTTTATGTCTTTAAATGTTCTAATTCATATATTTCTTTCACACAGAAAATCTATTTGGTTTATGTTACATATAATATTGAATCTCTCTGAAACATCATTTTATTTTTATAATTATTTAAATGAGTTACTTATAACCTAGCCATTAAAACATAGTAATATGATTAGTAACAAATTCTTCTCAAATATTTTTTATAATTTTTTAATATAAATAAAACATATTTATAATGAAATATATGATTTTTGGTAAACTCCTTTTATGTTTAAAAATATTTCTTTTTAAAATATACTGCTTTTAATGTCCTTTTGTGAAAAATAATAAAATTAATTTTAGACACATTTATAAATTTAATTTGATAAAATAAACTTAATTTTAAAATTAAGAACAAAAAAATTATCTTAGGGTGAATTTTTGGGATTTTTCTGAGAAACTTCATTTTTTGATTAATTGTGAAAAAATACTGCTTTTTAGGTAAAAAATACCTTATTGTTAAATTAATTACTAATTTTAAATGATATTATATATTTTTCATGGTAAAATAAGATAAATATTACATATATTAATAAATTTTAATTCAATATAAACAATTTAACTTTGAAATTGAATATAAAATCTTAATAAACTTTGGACATTTTTCGACTTTAAAACCCCGTTATTTCATCCCATTTATGGGATTATAATTAATCTTAATTTTTATGATTCTATGATTTTAATTTATAAAAACCAACATAAACCATTTTATTTAGTATAATATTTATATTATATTAAGAACAAGTCATTTTTTAACCAACATGATTAGTAAAAGTGATTATAATTAATTATAGTGATTAAGGCCAAATTAAGATTAATTAAAGACTAAACATTAATATTAATGGCCCAAATTAACTATACACTTTTAAAAAACCATTTTATGTAAAAATATCTCCCATAAACCTTAAATAGTTGAATATTTCTATTTTTAATGACTTTTTTTGGTAATAACATTTGTACACCTAACTTGTTTCTAAAAATTCCAAGTGGGCTCATTTCCTTCCCTATAAAAAGACACCACCTCTACCACTTCCTCACACCACTCAAACCCATTAAGTTATGAAAATAAATTTCCAATACACATCCAAATATCCATATATTACTCCTATAATCCTAACCTTGGTAATATGGAATTCCAAGGAATCCTTTTGGCACAAACCAAAATGAATTACCCGATTAAGAGTTAACATCTTCTCTCAAGATCATTTATTTTATTTTCCTTATCCACTCCATCCAATATATTTATTTCCTTATGGTTTGGAAAAAAAATATAATAAATATAATAATATATTTTATTCTATGGGTTCTATCAACACTTATAAAAACCTCTATCTAACTGGTAAAGAATTTACTGTTTCTGTGTACGACAAACTACTACCTCACGAAACGATTATTGTTTTTTTTACTTTACCACCAATCATGGTGGCTATTATGATGGAACATATATCTATATATTTATATATTTTATAATTATTTTGTATTTAATATTTTTTTAAATTTTTATAAAACATACCTTTTTTTACTTTCCATTTGGTGTTAATAAGATAATCTCATTTGAGGATGTGTGGACTACCACCATCTCAAAGTGATGTGATTCATTCACACACCACATGGAATGTATTAAGGAAGATTTTAGTAAAATTATATGATATATATGATATAATAATTATACTTAAATATATATATATATATATCATTAAAATACTTTCTTTCAATATGACAATAAAAATAGAAACAATGTTCATGCATACGTACGACTTACTGTCTACATGAATGGTGTATTCCATTTCATACTTATATAGTCTATATACTATTATAATATAAATATAATGAATATAACCGATATTTATATCATGTTTCAAATTTTTTAATCATGATATAATTATAAGGAATAATGTTATATCAAATTAAGACACATGCAAAACACAAAGCGAATCTTACCCGAAGTGAAACCTAAATATAGAAGCGTTAACAAGCGGGTAATATAAGGTAATAATAAAAAACATGTAAGTTATTATATATAATGATATGGTTTTTAAAATTATTAATAATAAATTTATATTTTTATATAGTTGGTTCGAGTGATTAGGATGGGACTCAATACACAAGGTAAGGGGATTTCTTTTCACTTTTCATTTTTGTGAGATACACTCTATGTTATTCACTCTTTCCATTTTTGGTGTATTTAATGACCATGATTTTATTATAGGTATATTTTAAATTAATTTATGGGTATTAAAGTATCCATTTTATAAACTTCATATCATGGGGTTGATGTTTCAAAATTTACCGAAGGGAAAAAACAATTCTTATCTCAAATTTCCTTCTTTGAGACTCATGTATTGTTATACACAAAAAATATTTTTAGAGGTGTATATACATACATGACATATACTAAATCTACTTAATTTCATGATATTTTAATCTTCATGTAATTTTGTTTTAATAAATGGAGTGTATGTTCCCATGTGACAAAGTGGTAAAAGTTTATTGAAACAGTCTCATCATTTTTGGAAATTATTAATGACTATACGTCATTGATGAAATATTTTGTTACATATCTCAATAACACTCACAAGTTTCATAATAATCTATTTATTTCAGATATAATCACATGTTATTAAATTTTTTACACTCTTTGATACTTATGATATTATTTTTATGTAAAATCTGACTGTCTCTCTCTTTGGTCAAAAATATATTGTATTCAAAAACCATGATTTTGAAAATCTTTTCTAAAGATCCTTGAAGAAAATTTTCAAAGAAAAACGATTTATAAAAATGTTTTATTGTTTTCAAAGCTTCCTTTATATTTTCTCAAATTTATTTTCAAATAAAACAGTTTTTAGGAGGTTTTATATTTTAAAAATATTATTTCCAAAGAAGAAGGGATATTTTCTTCCAGAAATGTTTTTCAAAGATCTTTCAAAATTATTTACCTTCTAAGATAACATACATTGGTGTTACTAATGCCTTTTTGGGAAATTTAATCAATTTTTCAATTAATATTATTTTTCTGAATGGATTATGTTTTTATGGCATGTTGTTTATAGAACTGGTTTCACATTCACGGGATATATGCTTTTGAAACCTGCTTCTTTTCATGGGTTAGGTTTATGATGAAATGACTCTGAAACATGTCTATTTCAACAGTTTATTAAATGATTACATGTTTATAATACCTATTTCATTTCATGGGTTATTATATGATTATTTATGATCTTGTGGAACATGTATATATGATTTTATTATGAGATAGGAGGGACCTATATCTCTATCCAATGCGTTGGGAAAGGATTTATATCACATGAGACAGACTAAGATGGTATTGGGATTAACAATTAACTATCAAGATGGACATGGGAGTGAACCATGATTACCAAGATTCTATGAGGAGTTAACTCATGCTAATAATATGTTCATGGGAGTGAACCATGACTACCAATATGTTATGGGGAGTGAACCCATAATAGTAAGATGGTCTGGGCACCAATGCCTTGGATACTATTGGAATCATATTACATGCTTATGTGTCTTCCAAAATCCCATGTTTTATTCCGATATTATGATTTAATGCATTATTTTCTTTATTTCCTTACGATTAATGTCTTATGAAATGGTATGATTAATTCCTTGATTAATGTATATGATCTTTGATATGTATGGTATGATCTTTTATTTTCCGAATCATGTTTTCATACCCTTTTTCTCATAATTATGCTTACATATCTCTCTTATTTACCCTTACTAAGCATTTGAGCTCACATATTTCTTATGTCTCCCTTACCTAGGTTATGAATAATGGTTTTACGTGTGATTACTAAATGAGATGATATTTATGGGATATGTTGAACAGATTTAACCAGGAAAAAAGATTTTATTTTCAACTTTCAAAAGACACTAAACTATTACGGTCCTCAGGCATGTATTTTTGTAATGTATATAATTTTTTTCTAAAATGATGTAATATCCAAATATGTTAAGCCTAAGTCAATATATTTTGGATTTCCAAAGCATATCCACTAGGGGTGTCAATCTTGGTGTGTAGAAATTCCCATTCTATTTCACTAGTTCCTGATCAAGTCTAGCACAATATTGTTTTTTCAGGATTGTTACCCCTATGTACATATGTTTTAAATCTGCATCTAATTATAGTATACAAAAAGAGATTTATTTCTGGGAAACCAGTCACTCTATCATTTACCAAAATTCTAGGACATTTTTTGATAATTTAATGCATCCTTATACTTATCCTTAGAGACATTCCTAGACATAAACATAGAAATATCTTTAGGGACCCACTAATGATTAATCATCCTAGTTTCCAAATTTTGACTAAAACTTAATTTGATACCATCTATTGTAACCCAGGCTTAATATATATTGACATTACATCATTTTAGATGAAAATTCAAAATATTAAAAAAGTACATGCTTGAGGAATGTAATAGTTTAGTGTATTTTGAAACCTAAAAATAAAATCTTCTATCTTTGTAAAAGATATTCAACATATCCCTTAAAGTTATTTACCTTTATTAATCCTACTCAAAACCTTTCTTTATAACTTGGGTAATGGAAAAATAAGAAATGGGTGATCTTAGATGCCCAATATGGTTAAAAAATGGAGGTATATCAGCATAACATGAGCATAAGGTTATGAGAAAATGATCATAACATTAAAATATCATACCGTTCATAACAAAGATCATAATCAATAGTCACGTCATAATGAATGGTTATTCATATTACATGAATCATAAGGTAATACAGATAAAATTCCATGGGAGAATAACATTATAATAAGACATCTATTATTGGCATACACATAAACATATAAAATCATTCCCCATAATTCAAGGCATTCCAAAATTTATCATATAACATCATGGTAACTACACCCATGCAGTGAGACACACCAATATCCCCAGTAACATTACATTATTTATAGTGTATCCTAATTCACGTTATTCCAATAGTGGATCAAGCTTATAAAGAGATATAAATATTTTTTCTAATGAATTTTGGCGAGTTATATGTCTAACCAATCATTTAGGTAGTAATGGGATTACCTGACACTATCTGGGCCACCCCATGTTAAGATATAATGGTATTAGACACTACTACCAGATCCACCCTATGTTAAGGTATAACAGGCTTACCTGGTGCTATCTTAACCACCAAATCATATAAGTAACATCCATAAAAAAAACTTGAATATATTACAATGAGATATTATGTCATCATAAATACTCCTAAAAACAATTATTCTTTAATAATTTGGTTAACCCATGGAAAATATATGGGTTTCATGTAAATATCATTCGAATGTTATTAGCCCATGGAAATGAATTGTGTTTCATAAAAATAGTTTCGAAACATGATTGAACCGTGGGAAAGAAATGGGTTATATAAACATCCTTCCATAAAAACATAAAACATTCAGATAAATAATATGAATGTTATCCTTTGATAATATCCCTATTAAAGAATAATCTATATCAAAGGATTACATCATGGATGGAGAAGGATTTTGAATGATCACTTAAAACATAGCCTTTATTTGAAAATAACTTTTTATATTATATAAAATTTTAAAAATACTTTACATTGAAAACAAATTTTTAAATGAATCAATAAAAAATCATTTAAAATATTTCCTGGTTAAAATATTCCTTCCTCTTTAAAAATGATTTTTTAAAACATAAATCATTTTGAAAACCTTATCCATTTAATATGACCTTGAAAATATATGAAGTAATATTTTAAAATCATTAAAATACTCTAAAAAATCATACAAGATTTTCAAAATAATTTTCCATGAGAATTAAATTAAAAGATCATTTAAATTAAAAATTTAAAAATATTTTTATAAAACATGGTTTTTGAATAAAACAGATTTCCGACCGAAGAGAGAAATAAAATTAAATTTTCTTAAAAACATTTTCTTAATATTCTTAAGTAAAAAATATTGGAAAAAATTATTAACAATACATGAATATATCTTGGATAACCATACGATAAAAAAATCATGTTAATTATTGAGATATGGATTATAATATTTTATCATTGTAAGCATAATCATAAACAATCCTGATAAGGGATGAGATTGTATCAATAATCTCTTACGCTTTGGTAACATTGAATCAAAATACCCATGGAAGAATAACATTAAATGAAACATAAAATATCATGAAAATAATTATATTCATGATATAACATGTAAAAGGGTCATTATATAAACCTTATGAAAGAATATAGGTTCATATCATAACATGCATCTCAAAGAATGAAAATTGAGATAAAAAACATCACCGATTTGGAAAATTTTGAACCATAAACCCCATGAAATATAGATCATAAAACATATATTTAAGAACACATAATTTTAGGTTTAATAATACTATTATATATTCATGTTCATTATATACATCACAAAAAAGAAACAAGTGGTGAATATGGTATAAGTCCTATTGAAATCAAAGTGAGACTAGAAATCCCTAACATTAAATCTTGAATTTGTTTATACACATTCAAAAGTCTTGTATAATAAAAATAAGTTTATTATAAATATTTCATAGAACCATATTCTTATATATCATAACCTATATTATTTTATTATGAATTTATATTACTCTTTTATTAGCAATTCCATGTTAAAGTTATGTTTTGGGTAATATCCACTTTGTTTTTCGTATATGATTTGACTTGTTATTTTGGGTAAATTTTTTATGTTGATTTGAAAAATTCTATAATATAAAATATGTTAAAAATATCATATTGATTCATTATATAATTAGTTATAATAATCTATAAAATATATAAATGGTAAATGAAATGCATCATTCATGGAGATGGTTTGTCGTACATACGCATGAAAATTATTTCCATTTTTTAACATATTTTAAAAGAAAGAAAGTAAATGATATATATATATAATAATTAAAATAGAATTATTAGGTTATATATATCTCATATTTTTATTAAAATCATCTTTAATACATTCTATATAAAGCGTGAATGAATCAGATCACTTTGAGGAGGCGGTAGTCCACATGTCCACAAACGAGGTTCTCATATTCCAAAAAAATTGAAATCCTGAAGTTATGTGCTATATAATAATTAAAGAATAATAAATACATTGTAAATATTATATTTATATATAATTTAAAAATATCAATTTCATCTTTATTTTTAACCTTGAATAGTTGTAATGTATGAACGAACGACAATGTTTTGCGAGGCGGTAGTCCACTGTACACACAAATGATGACTGTGTATCCCATCTGATAGAAGTGTGTGAAGGGATAGGTAATAACATTGGAATATAGACATATAATTATACTTATTATTCTTAGGTTATTATATAATATTTTTATAATAATAATTTTAGGGGGTGGAGAAGGAAATAAAACAAAAATTCATATCGATGAACATTGCCTCTTCTTCGGGTAACTCATTTTGGTTTGCACCAATTCGATTACTTGGTTGGATTTATGCTCAAAGTGAGAATTATATGATGAGAGGAGATAAATTTTGAGATTATTTGGTCAGGTTTTGGTCAAGACAGATGGATTTATAGGTAAAAATAAGTGAGGAGAGTGAGTGCCTTTTTGCGGTTGAGTGGTGGTATTCTTGTAAATACGATAAAGAAAACACTATTGGGAGCTCTCCCTTACCTCATCTGCTCCAAAAATTGATAAATAATGTATTGGCGATAAATTATTGATGATAAAAACTTACACTATATAAAAATAAAATTATTTTTATCAGTTGTTTCCTTATTCGTTAAGTTTACCCAATTTTATATTTATAGTTTTTACTTAGGTAACTTATATCTATTTATTAACCTAGGTAATTTATAATTTTAAAAAATAATTAAAATTTTATTTATTATATAATTAATTCCTACTTATACTAAATATTCATTTTAATTCATTAAATAAAAATATTTTTCCTGTGTAAAATTAATTTTAATATCGATGCATGTCATGTGAAAACCTCTTTTTAACCTTAATCATGTTAGTTAATTTCAACTCTTTTAACTAATTATTATTTTTAAACATTTAGTTAACATTTTTAGAAAATAAATACTATATTGATTCCAAAGGCTTATATTTTTTTCCAAATTAAATTCATAAAATTAAAAATATTAAATTTATAGCTAATCCCACAGATGTGGTGAGAAAGCAGATTTTTAAAGTGAAAATGTTCAAAAGTTCACTATGTTTTTACATACAAATTAAGTATAAAAATGATTCCAATGACCCTAATTTTATTAATACGTGTATAATTGATGTAATTTTACTTTGAATTTTTTTATATATAATTTAACTAAATAAAAAATTATACAAAAATTTCATATTCAATTTAAATTCAACGATTTTCATTATTCATAAAAAAATGAAACTTCTCAGGAAAATAACAACAATTAAGTCAAATTAAATTTTTATATTTTAGTTTCAAAAATAAAATTTATTTTTTCAAATAAAAATTATAAAAGTTTCAAAATTAGTTTTAAAACATGCGTTCCACTAAATGGATGCAAAACTACGTTTTAGAAAAATATAATTTTTTAAGCGTAAAGTTGGATTTATTATTATCTCTTGTCTAAGAAAATTAGAGGAGGAAATTTAAATATCTAATTGAATATATACCATGTTAATTTCACTAAAAAATTAATCAAAATTGGTTTAATTAATTTATAAATATTTATTTTCTAGAAAAGGATTTCTTATATTTTTATAAGGGTTTTATTTTCAATTCTCGTTAATTGGTCACCAAAGAATTCATCTTATATACATGTGTAAACCTTATTTTCATACTTTAATTAATATATTTTAAACCCTACATTCCAATGGCTAGGTGATAACTATAATATTATTTTAATAATAATATTAATATTTTGTTGTAGTTTGGTAAAACATCGTCTTGCATGTAACGTATGCTATCAATATAACTCAGAATTGTGTGTAACACAATCCAATATTATTTCTGCATGAACTATAAGATAATATTACTGTTTCATGTAGTAAAAACATAAAACAATGTTTCATACTAAGAAATAATTAATTCGTTTTGTATTCAATGTATTCCCTTAATGAAATTTAATTTATTCAAAAAAAATTATGTCATAAAAACTCGGGGTGTTAAAAAAAGTTCATCATCCATTAGAATTCCTTGACAGTTATTTAATAACTGAATAAATATTTTATCCAAATATTTCATTAATCAATAAATATTTTATATTGATAAATTTTGAATAAATTTATTTTTTATTCTTGAGAATAATATTTATTCAATTAATTAAATTCAAATAGAATTAATTACAGATAATTGGAAACACTTACTGTGTGACTCTCTAGGATTATTTCTCATTGGAATTAAAAGATCTTTCATAATCTACAATATTATTTAATTTTAATGGTATAAGTAACATGATAGAAATATCTTAATTTCACAATGGAAACAACTATATATGAATACTTACAGTGTAATATAATATCTTTATCACAATATCTCATCAAACAGGTTTCACATCAGTGTCACCAACCGATATGAGACACATATTTCTTTGACTCTCTAAAATAAACACACAGATACACCATGGATAAGTTATTTTAGGATATGGTTCAATTCCAATCAAAATTCTATAATATCATCTTCTATAAATATGATTGTGAAAAATCCTTCCTCAACATACTCATTAATTACATGTAATTTTTGATGCACCAAATGTACCCTACATCTATCCAGCATATGGAATGATGTTTTTGGTCAGTAAATCTATGTGCATGAGTCATGAAATACAAAAATGATAATATTAAATTCTATGTACCATTACACATACTCCAATATAGTAATTTATATTCACTATAAAACATGTGGAATTCATATTGACAGATCTGTTCTCATAATCTAACATCTTAGAGATTTCCAAGTCCTAAATTCATGATAAGAAGCCTTATCTGTTTGTGAGTACTCACACTTGACATTTTATATACTATGAATCCCATCATATAATGTTATCTAACTACAGAACTATATTTAATAATATCATCATATTACTTCAAGGTTATCAACAGAGTATGGAACTATTATAACCTTATCAACACATTGTATAGAATAAGACATCAATAAATTAGAGTCAAGATAAAAAAATGAAAATTATATAATAATATGTATACTAATATTCAATAAATCAAATGTATATTTAATCAAAGTACAAAGAGTTAATCCCAGGTTACCAACTCCCATAGTTTTTGTACTATATGAAATTACATGTGTGTACTTAGGATCCATTTTATATTTATGTGAAGGATTTGATTAGTTTATCTTTATTATATCTCTCTTATGTATGTTTCCCCTGGGTAAAATTTATCCCATTTGTGTGTATGATTATACCCTCAATACTTCTTTCCATCTCATTGGCTACTGGTGGTAGAACTCAGACAGTCACAATCTCCCTTCTCTCATTTCTAGTCCGGGAGGGGTACCTTTGGGGGGAGGTGTAAGAACATAGACCTTCTTATCAGGTATGTTTTTCCTTTTCTGGTCATTTTTGAGAAAAAATAGGAAATTATGGAAATCTTCAAAGTACACGTCGTGTACTTTGTGAGTACACGCCGTGTACTTTGTGAGTATATGTCGTGTACTAGTTTGCTGCAGGAGGCCGTGTGCTAGCCATGTAGTGGCCAAACACACGGCCATGTGGAAGTGATTTGGAGGCCACTTCAATCAGAGTATGGAAATGGCAAGTACACTATCTGTACTTCAAAAGTACATGCTTTGTACTTTTTGCATTAAACGCATCGGGGTCACGTTTAATCACCAGAATGATATTCTTTTAGGTCTCGTTCAACCTAGAGCTCTATACGGATGTAGATCTTTGATGAACCCCCTAGTGTGCATCTGCCCTCCGAATCAAACACTGTTGGTTGCATTGGAATCGCATCGGTGAGTTCTCCTTTATCCGAGAGCACCATCTTATGATTCCTCCCCTTTTCCACGTTATCATGTGTTGAACGTTTTATTTGTTTTTGTAGATCTGTGACGTTATAGTTTTATTCAAGCCTTGAGGTTCACATATAGAGATCTCTTGACATCAAGGTAGGTGTTTCGTTCCTTTCTGTTTAAATTCTTTGAGTATTATGTGCAAATTCCACCAATACCCTTGAACGGGGTATTGCATGTTTACCATTTTACCCCTATTGATTTCCTTCCATGGTTGTATTCTTGTGTAGAGGTTAAATGGATGTGAATATGATTGATTTTCTATTCTTTGGATGTTTTTCCCATGTATACTCTGTTTACGACCATTTGGTCATGTTTGGCCACCTTGCCTATTTTCAATTCCTAGAGTTGTAGAGTGGAATTTTTGTACTCTGTCATGCGCAATATGTTGTAGACTAATTAGCTAAGTAGTTATGTAGGTTTACTTTGTCCATATTGCATTTCTATTATCATTGACCTATATAGGGATGTGAGAACCTAGTGTATTAGGTTATAAGGGGAATTGACCGAGTGAGCTTACTCAGAGAGTCTTTGAGCACTTTAGACTATGAGAGGAATTGATCAAGTGAGATTCCTCAGAGAGTATTTGAATCACTTTGTGCTATAAGGGGAATTGATAGAGTGATCTTCCTTATAGAGTCTTTGAATTCTTTATACTATAAGAGGAATTGACCATGTGATCTTCCTCAGAGAGTCTTTGTTTTAATTTGAATTACCTTGATTAATCTAAAATATAAGGGGAATTGACTGAGTGAGATTCCTCAGAGAGTATTTGAGTTACTTTGAATGACTTGGGATATAAGGGGAATTGACTGAGTGAGCTTCGTTAGAGAGTCCTTGACCTTGGGGCTATAAGAGGAATTTACCGTGTGAACTTCCTCAGAGAGTTCCTGACTAACTTAGACTATAAGGGGAATTGACTGTGAGTGATTCCACATAGAGTCTTTATGAATTATTATGACTGAACCATAGGGGTTAGGATGAGTGCAATGCCTATAGGGTTGCTTGTACATCTTAGGTAGGACTAGAGGGGATGGCTGTGAGTACTTACCAGAGGGTTACCTATTTGGGGTTTAGATATTTGTTTCGCTATTGCTTGATATTGAAACTGTGGATTGTTTACTACTGAGTACTTTCTGGTTTACTTTTTTCTATACTTTTACTTGCCATATATTCACTGACTATTAGGAACAGATCTTCATGTGGTTGCCTACTGGGATTTAGTCACACACCCAGTTTGGGCAATGCTTTTGGGCCTACACATATTATATTGTTGCAGGTGTAGATAAGGGCAAGCACCCTTCTACTTCTAGTATTTGACTTATTGTGGTGCGGGAGAGCATGTGACCAAGCTTATCCTCTAGATTTTGAAGAATTTTTTATCTTTTTCTTTTGTACTTTTGTTTAGCACTATTTTTATTTCTAGTATTATTACGTTTTTGGATTCTTTCCTAGACATATGTATCATGCATCATTATATATATGTGTGTGTGTGTGCTACAACTGTTTATTATTCCAGTCTTATGTGGTTTACTGTTGTTGGATATTTACTACTTTTGCTATTGTGTGTTGTTTACTTCCACTGTGTACCCTGCCAATGAAGGAATAATTTCCCCACTATCACACCCAGGCCCTCGCTTCTAGTTAGCAGCCTATGGCATGCAGGGAAATTTGCTTGAGGTCATGTGACCAACTGGGTATAGGGAACCTCTAGGTGGCTTCCGGAACCAGGAAATTACAAAGTGGTATCAGAGGGATTATTTCTTCTTGACTTACTATTTGGATCCTTTAGATAGGGATGGGAAGGAATAGGTACTTGGTAATAAGTTTTTCCCACGGGTAGCTAACATGTGTACATGGAAAATCCAATCTACCTCATTTATTGCATTTTTTTCGAGTTTTTCAAGTTTACGGTTGATATGATTTTCACCGTTGGGTGACTCACATGTTTTTTGTTATTATTGTTGATGTTATTGAGGTTCTATTTCTGTCACAACCCGATGAGATGAGGGTATGCCATCTCATGCATCATATAGGCACTTACAAGAAATCACATGTTATGCATTATTGTTGTGTCATCTAGGATGCATTAGCGATTTCATATTGTTGTGATAATCATTGTGTAGAATATGCATGTTTTTGGGATATATGCCTTGATAAGAATACCTGTTGTTTGATAGGGTATTGTTTGTGTAATTGTTTTCTTGAATGAACGCCAAAATTTGGTTCTTGAAGTGTTATGGGCCCTCATGGACTGGAATTTAGTGGATCATTGCATTTTTTTTCCTTGTTATATCATGTATAAGATGTCATTCTTTGATTCGTGGGGAGTATGGGCCCTCACGAATCGGAATTGGGCACTTTCAATGTTTGTTTCAGTGTTTTTCTTGGCTCCAAAGTAGTTTCTAAGTCTTACTGTCTGGAAAAACCCAGAATACACACTGTGTAGTTTTGACTACACGTCATGTGTTTTCTATTCAAGAAAAAACTATTTTTCTTAAGAACAGGTCGTGTACTTTATATACATGCTGTGTAGTCTCTAACCGTGTCATAAGTCGTGTGGGCAGAGACATGGGATATGGAATTTCTTGTGGGAAGACGTCGTGAATCAGTTGAGAACACCGTGTAGCATTGATCTTGTGTCCTCCTGGGTAACTAATAACACAGACGGATAAACCTTCAGCTATACACACTGTGTCAGTATGGAACACGCTGTGTAGTATGACCCAAGTACTCAACTGTGTCACTAACAACACGGGCCTAGTGAAACTTGTCTAGTACACATCGTGTCTACCTTGAACACTCCATGTAGTTTTGTATTAGGAGAGCCATGTGGATTAACCGTGTAGGACTCTGGAAGGGGAAGAGGATTCAAGTACACGTTGTGTGTTAGGAGAACATGCCATGTGTTTGGGGTGTTACATGACCAGTTTAGGTAGAAGTACATGCCCATGCACATGACTTAAGGGAACACACTGTGTAGGAATTGTACACGCCGTGTAGTCATGTTTTACAAAACTTGAATGCTTTCTTTATCATGTTACCCGCTTATGCTTTTTATTTTTAGTTTTTGATAATCTTGTCTTAAGGTGTGCACTTGACCTTGTAGAGTCATGCCGCTGAGACATCCTCCGGTTGTGCGCCTGTTTCCAGGCAGTGATCAGACACCGGACTAGACTGATCAGGGACTTCTAGAAGATCCTCTAGTTGTGCCAGTCTTATCACCATCCGTTATACCTGACACAGGTTCTGATGCACAGTTCAAAGAGGGATTTATAAGGATGATACAGACCTCTCATAGCACGCCGGCTCCTGCCCTATCAATGGCAGAATTGAAGTGGGTCTTTCAGCAGCAGCATCCTCTTACTTTCTCAGGGGATGAAGTACCCAAGGCTGCAAAGTCATGGCTAAAAGCCACACTGATGATTTTTGAGCATCTGGAGATACCTTCAGAGAAGAGGGTGTAACTTGGTACCCACATGCTTTGAGACTCTGCCAAGAGGTGGTGGGATGTGATCTCATAGGAGGGCCTCCAGTAGAATATGTCTTGGGTTGAGTTGTGACAGATCTTCTACAATTACTTCTATCTGAAGAACTTGAGGGCTGATCGAGCCCAAGAGTTCATGAGTCTAGAGCAGGGTAATCTTTCTGTTATAGAGTATTCCTCTCGCTTCACAGAGGTGGATCATTTCATGCCTATTCTAGGAGGTGATGAGTTGTTCCTTGAACTAAATTTTGAGGATGGTCTGAGGCACAACATTCGATCATAGGTGAACATATTCAGGTTTACCTCAATATCTTCTATCGTCAACCAGGTTCTAATCACATAGCATAATATGAGGGATTCTGGAGTGGTGAGTTAGGATGGTTCAACATCTAGAGTTAGTATTCCTCCTAATGATAGCAGGAAGTGCCGCATGGAGTCTGCATGAGGACATCATAGTAGGCGGGATGCATCTTCTGGTAACCAAGTCATATGCTACCAGTGTGGGAATAGAAAGCATACGAGTCCACATTGCTCGAGAGACCCAGTGGAGGGCCGATCTTGCAGAAAGATGGGTCACCTTCAGCGATTTTGTTATTTCTTCTCACTAGCTGCTGGTGCTAAGGGTTCTTCTATGACTCCTCATTCAGGAGTAGTGATACCAGTTTCTCACTAGTCTCGGAAATGGAGTTCTTTCAGTCATTCAGGCAGAGGTGGTGGTTGTGGACATGGTAGTCAGTCACAGGTTCTTCAGTGACAACAGGGTGGATCATCTCAGAGTGGTCAGGTAGGGTCACATGGTCACGGCTTAGGCCAAACTTTTGCAGTGGAGTAGGCCCAGCAGGAGCAAGCTCCCATACCCTCCATAGTTTGAGGTACGATCTTAGTAGCCTCAGTTTTAGCTAATACTCTTTTTGATATAGGGTCATCCCATAGATTTATATATATTACTGTTGGGAAGATCCTTGGTCTCTGTATCTTTTCCTCTACCGATATCTTGATGCTAGAAACTCTGTTGGGAACTAGAATGGCTAGTGTAAGTCAGTACAGGGAGTGCCCTCTACATTTTTGTGGGTGTCACTTCTTATGGGACCTCTATGTCCTATAGATGTCATGATATGATGTCATTCTCAGGATGTAATGGTTAGTTCTATTCTAAGTAGTCGTTGATTGTTATCGTCGTAGGGTGAGTTTTGTATCATCATAGGGTGGTTCCTTTATTCATAGGGGCGAATGAGATGTCCAGGCGAGCAAAGTGGGTCCAGAGCATCATGGGTTGGGAGGAGTTACAACCCAAATTGCTAGTCTATATCTGGATGACCAGGGGACTTCAAATATGGACTTTCCCCCAATGGTGTATCATTTCAGAGATGTATTTCTAGAGGAATTTTCAGGTTTGACTCCGGAGCGTGAGGTAGACTTCTCGATTGAGCTTATTCCAGGAGCAGCATCGATGTCCATTCTTCATTATAGGATGGCTACACCAGAGTTGCAAGAGCTCAAGAAACAGTTGGAGGAGTTGCAGGAAAAAGGTTTCATCTGACCCAATACATCTCCTTGGGGTTCGCCTATCCTATTTGCGAAGAAGGCAAACGAAACCCTCAATCTTTGTGTGGACTATCGAAATATGAACTAGTTGATGGTCAAGAACAGATATCCTTTGTCGAGGATTGATGATCTCTTTGATCAGATTTGAGGAGCCCGTGTGTTCTCGAAGATTGAATTGATGTCTGGTTATCATCAGTTGTGCGTTAGACCATCAGATATACCTCTTATAGAGTTTTCCTACCACAATAGTTTTCCAACAACTATTTATATGACACCTTATGAGGCTTTATATGGTAGGACATGACTATAACCCTTATGTTTACTGGAGGAAGGAGAGATAGCTTTGTTCGGACTTCATCTTGTTCAGGAGACCATGGAGTAGATAGAGTTGATTCGGAAAAAGATGGCTACAGCGGAGTCTCGACAGAAGTCTTATACTGATCAGCGGAGACGAACACTGGAGTTCGGGGCCAAGAATCAGGTTTTCTTGCATGTCACACTGTGGTTGGGACATAAGAGGATTAGGAGACAGGGAAAGCTTTTGTCGAGGTATGTCGGATCATTTGAGGTATTGGAGAGATTTGGACCAGTTTCCTACCAGTTGGAGTTACCTCAGAGGTACTGGGCTATGCACAATGTTTTTCACATTTCTCAGCTCCGACATTACTTTTCAGACCTGTCTCATATCTTTCAACCTGAGGAGGTTGAGCTCGAAGTGGATGCATCATTCAAGGAGCATCATATATGGATTTTCAATCGTAGTATAAAGGTTCTCCATGGCCAGTCTGTTCCTCTGGTACGGGGGATTTTGAAACACGGGCAAGTATAGGATGAGACTTGGGAGAGGGAGGCCGATGTACAGGCCTGGTGGCAAGAGCTATTCGAGGTTTCTTCTTCTACACAACTCTAGGGAAATTCAGGGACAAATTTATTTAAGGATGTAATTTTTTAAGAACTTGGACCTTCTTTTCAGGTACATTTTTCCTTTTCTGGTTGTTTTTGAGAAAAGGAAAAATTTTTGGAAATTTTCAAAGTACACGCCGTGTACTACTTTGCCATAGGATGCCATGTGCTGGCCATGTAGTGGCCATACACATGGCTGTGTGGGGGTGATTTGGAGGCCGCTTAAAGCGGAGTACGGAAACGGAAAGTACATGCCATGTACTTCAAAAGTACAGGCCTTGTACTTTTTTTTCATTAAACACACTAGGGTGTCGTCTAATCGCCAGAACGCTCTTCTTTTAGGTCTCGTTCGACCGGGAGACCCGTACGGCTGCAGATCTTCAACAAACCCCCGAGCGTTCATCCATCCTCCAAATCAAACACCGTCAATTGAGTTGGAATTGCATCGCTGAGTTATCCTTTCTCCTAGAGAACCATCTTCTGATTCTTCCTATTTTTCACGTTATCATGGGTTGAACGTTTTATGCGTTTTCGTAGATCTTAGACATACTAAGGAGATTAAATCCTCCAGGTTCACATATAGTGATCTACTAACAACAAGGTAGATGGTTTGCTCCTTTCCATTCAAAGTCTTTGAGTATTATGTGGAAATTCTAACAATACCCTTGAACAATGTATTGTGTGTTTACCATTTTACCCCTGTTGATTTCCTGTCATGCTTGTATGCTTGTGTAGAGGAAAAATGGATGTGAATAGTTTTCATTTGCTATGATTTGTATGTTTTGATCATGCATGCTCTATTTACTACCATTTGGTCATGTTTAGCTGCCTTGCCTATTTTCCATACCTAGAGTTATATGGTGGAATTTTTGTACTATGACATGGGAAATATGTTGTAGACTGATTAGCCAAGTAAATCTATAGGTTTACTTTGGATATATTGAATTTCTATGCTCGTTGACCTACACAGTGCTGTGATAACCTGGTGTAGTAGGATATAAAGGGAATTAACTGAGTGAGCTTACTTAGAGAGTCTTTGAGCACTTCAGACTATGAGGGGAATTGACCGAGTGAGCTTCCTCAGAGAGTCTTTGAATCGCTTTGGGCTATATGGGGAATTGACTAAGTGATATTCCTCAAAGAGTCCTTGATTGATTTATACTATAAGAATAATTGACCATGCGAGCTTCCTCAGAGAGTCTTTATTTTACTTTGAATTTCTATGATTACTTTATACTATAAAATTGACCAAGTGAGCTTCCTCAGAGATTCTTCGAGTTACTTTGATTGACTTGGGGTATAAGAGATTTTGATAGAGTGAGCTTCCTCATAGAGTCCTAGATCTTGGGGATATAAAGGGAATTGACCATGTGAGCTTCCTCATAGAGTCCCTGACTACCTTAGACTATAAGGGGAATTGACTATGAGTTCTTCCTCAAAGAGTCTTTATGAATTCTTATGAATGAACTAGAGAGGTTAGGCCGAGTGCACTTCCCAGAGGGTTTCTTGTACTTATTAAGTAGGACTAGAGGGGATGGCTATGAGTACTTCCCAGAGGGTTACCTATTTGGGGTTTAGCTGTTTGTTTCGCTGTTACTTGATATTGAAACTGTGGATTGTTTACTGTTTAGTACTTTCTTATTTACTATTTTCTGTACTTTAACCTTCCATATATTCACTGACTATTAGGCACAGATCTTCGGGTGGTTTCCTACTGGGATTTAGTCTCACATCTTATTTGGATCATGATTTTGGGCCCAAATAGATTATATTGATGCAGGTGTAGATAAGGTAAAAAATCCTTCTACATCAGGTACTTGACTTGTTGTGGTGCTGGAGAGCATGGGACCAAGCTTATTCTTGCGATGCTAAAGAGATTTTTTTCTTTTTATTTTGTACTTTGGATTAGCACTGTTTGTATTTATAGCATTGTGACTTGTTTGGCTCATTTCCTATACATATGTATCATGCATCATTTTATATATATGTGTGCTCCAGTTTTTATTATTCCAGTCTTCTACGGTGTAATGTTGTTTTATATTTACTACTTCTACTATTGTGTGTTGTTTACTTTCGATGTGTAACCTGCCAATGAGGGAATGGTTTCCCCACTATCATTCTCAAGCCCTCGTTGCTAGTCGGAAGCCTCTGGTGTGCGGGGAAATGCGCTTAAGGCCATGTGACCAACCGAGTACGGGGTGCCTCTGGGTTGAATCCGAAATCGAGATGTTACGAAGTGTTATGGAAATCCCACATCGAAGGAGGAGGAGCACGAAGCACCACTTTATAAGGTGGTGTGGATACCTCTCCCATCATGAGGCCTTTTCCTGGGGGGGGGGGGGGTTCTTGAGAACTAGAGACCAAGGAAAACAAATCTGTGTGGGCTAGGCCCAAAGTAGACAATATCATGATCGTGGGCTGGACTAGGCCGTTACAAATGGTATCAGAGCTGGTTTCTATTTAATGTGCCAGTGGGGATGCTACGCCCTTATATGGGGGTGGGTTATGTGAATCCCACGTCGAAGGAGGAGGAGCATGAAAAACCCATTTACAAGGTGGTTTGGATACCTCTCCCATCATGAGGCCTTTTCCTAGGGGGTGCCTGAGGTCTAGAGACTAGGGAAAACAAAACTGTGAAGGCTAGGCCCAAATCGGACAATATCATGATCATGGGCTGGACTGGGATGTTACCGGAGGGGTCATGATACTAATGATTCTCACTTGATGTTGACCACAAATAAAACCTTATTTGATATTTACAATTGATTCTCCAATCTCCTATATAGACTCTCGGTCAACTTTATTCAAGTATTTAAAAAAAATCAATTTAGAATCATTGAATCTAATCCTTTCTCAAATGAGAAATATCTTGAGATCATACAATAAGATAATGATTTCTTTTAAGCGATCTCCATATATAAGTTAAAATTAATTTTTGGCCATATGATTTTGATGATCCCACATAAATTCAGTACTCATTCAAATTTTCTACCCAATTTCTATAATAGCCACCACTTTAGATAAATAGATTAATAAAGAGTTATACCCATCCAACTTTGAAAATATTTTTCCTCCCCCTTTTGATATACAAGAGGAAACTATCACACCCATACAATTTTATGAAAACATATCTCCCCTTTGAAAACATAATCTAAATAATTATGGGGGTACTTTTACATAACCTCGAGTTAGAGTGGAATGATGAAAATAAAGTTCTAATCTTAACTTTGATAATCAGTCTCTCGATATTACTTTAGAAAAGATATTTTCAAGCAGGTCCATGGTGGAAATATATTCTAATTTTATATCTTCATTCACCATGCTTTATTTTATGATATGATACCTAATATCTACATATAATTTTTCTTCAGTGTTTTAGTAGGTTATTTTAATTATTAAAAGAATTTTAATTTTCATAATAAATCATAAGAGGCTTCTTAGCTTTTACCTTTAAATATTCTAGATAATATTTAATCCAAAACATTTTTATATAAGCTTGGCTTATATATATATATATTTCTTCCACTATGCATAACGTCACTGAATTATAATTATTACTATACCATCTCACACATCATTCTCAAATAAAGGAATTCACATCATATATATAATTCCTTTAATTATAATATTTATCCCAATCTATATATATGACCCCCCAAATTTATATTTTTCACTTATTTTATATAGCAGACCATAATAAAATATGTCTTTATCATGTCTAAAAATTATTTTTTCTTATGGTATGGGAGATTATTTAGAATCACTCTAATATCTAGAATACAAAGTATCTACATAAACTATATATGGTCTTGATGTTATTAGATAATAGAAGCTTCCAATGACTTTCTAAAATTTTATTTAATTAACACTACTTCCAACATCACCTTTTATAAATTTAGTTCCAAATTATATAGATTTTGAAATGTCTTTGAAATCCTCCAGGAAAAATTTCTTCCACAATTATTTGGAATATATTCTTTGGTAAAAGAAGAGGCAATTATTTTTTATAAAAAATATATTCCAAGAAAATATTTTTTTTCACCAAGAAAAGATATCCCAAAATACACTTTCTTATTATTAGAAAACCCATCACATATATACTCATTGCACTTGAAAATATAATATCATCAATATAATCTATGAAAATTAGAGGGACATTGGATTTCCATTTCACATAATGGTTATTATCAACCTTTACTTTAAGGAAATTTATTTGTTTAAAGAATACATCTAATTTATAGTAATATGATATATGAGCCTATTTTTATACAATATAATTCTTTCTTTATCCCATACAACATGTTGTAATATTTATCAAGAATGAATACACTATATTGTTCAAAAACACTAATTTTTCAAGGACTTCATTCAAAAAGGATAAATTCACTTCCATATGATAAACCTCGAATTGTCTATGAGATTCCACTATATGGAACATTTTGATAATATCTAGTCATAACCTAAGTAAAAAATTATATTCCAAATCAATGCCTTCCATCCATGAATAAACCTTGAAAAAATATGACCATGTTTCTTAAAACCACACCTTTTTTATATAATTTTCATATAAATACCCACTTGGTACCAATTACACATTTTTCATTAGGTATTGGTACATTTATCCAAGAATTATTCTTCTCAATTTTCTCTAGATCTAAATTCATAGCATTAATTGTATCCTCATTCTCAAATACACGTTATGTATTTTTTTGGTTTAATCTATGAAATATGAGAATTTTGTTTTGAGAGTATAAATATTAATATTTTCTGCACTAGGGCCTCTTAATTGTAAATTATATTTCAAATATTAACATGTATCTTCAATTTATAATATTTGGGTATCACATTTTCAAAAGCTACATATATATATCACTAGTTTATTTAGAATCAACATCAATAAAGATTTCCTCTTTCCCAGATTCTTCTTTATTTTATTTTCTTTATTTTTTATGTTCTATGATTCATAATTTAGAAGGATACTTCATTTATTACATTTAATTTTCACTATTTTTTAATTATCTTAATATAAAATTAGTCAACTAGTTTATTCCCTATTTTTACCCATCTTTATCATATAAGTATTCATTGAATATCCCTTATTCTATATTTTATTAAGATTTTCCTAGATTTATATTTCTAAAATCGTGTAACAAGGACTAATAAAATCATTAAATTACTTTAAAATTGAATTTCAATTTTATGACATTTAATTTGATGTCTTGTGTGTATAATGTCTTAAAAATCACCCATTCTATATATATTAAATACTATATAAAACATCTATCAATAAAAAATTTATGATCTTATGTCTAAAAAGAAAATTTCTTCCAATCTCCACTAAAATTATTTTTCTCTTTTCACTACACCATTTTTTTTGGGGGAGTGTATGGTGTATTACATTCATGGTTGATTCCATGATTTACAAGATAGATATAAAAATAATTACAATTGTATTATTTGACATTTTCTGATCTTATCTTCTTTATTTAACTCACATATCTTTTTCAACCAATCTTATATAGATTTAAAATATTTAAATATCTTCTAAATTATGATTCATAAACATGACATTTCTCATATGAGTGTAACTATAAATTAAATTATTGAAGTAAATATCACCTCAATAAGACAAATGCCTTATAAGACCACACAAATATGAGTAAATTAACACCATTTGATTAATGGACTAAATATGTACTCTTTTCTGAGTTCCTTGAACCATATTCCTCCTTTGTAATATTTCAAACACAACATATATATCTCCCTATAGTGATAGGTACAAACAACATAATTATTTAAAATTTTACTCATATTTATTTGACCAACATGGATAAGCCTTATAATCCATGGTTTTTTCTTATCATGGCCAAAAAATTAATAATAATTAATGGGATCAACAATTTGGAACAAATTTCTACTTTTTATTTCAACTTTAGTGTCAAATCTTACATATTTTCAATTATTGATTATGAATGAATTATTACAAAATAAAAACTCAATTACATCCTCACATGATTGTCTCATAATTAAAATATTATGTTTAAGACCTCCATCATACATAAAATCTTTTTCATTTAAACAGTTATCTTTTATCTCAGCAGTTTCAACTGTCGTTATTTTTAGAGAGATATCATTTCAAAATTTCACTTCCCCTCCATCATGTTCTTCAATATTATTCAACAATTTTTTATCAGTAGTAATATTATAAAAACAATCAATGCCAATAATATATGGTTAACCTTTATTGGAAGCTTTAAAAGCAATATATATAATGAGAGAATTTTCTTCCTTCTTCAACTCCTGAATTTTCTTACACTTTTTATTATATAAATTATATCTTGTAGTATTGTTATTTTGTTCCTAAAAATAGTGACTCTACTGGTCAATCCTACAAAAAATTTCATCCAATCAATCAATTATATTCTGTGTAAATAGATTAATTTATTTCTTTTAATAGACATATTTATTTGAGAATTTGTGGTAACTTACATAGATTTTATCCCCAATTATTAATGAAATATTTATGATAATTCTATGTTTTTATAGAATGATAATTTTTTTAATCTATAAATCCCAAAACACCAGCAGTAATCTCTAAATTTAAATTTTTTTGTGTTGATAATTATTTTGATAAGAAAATTGTTATTGGTAGCTTGTCAAATGTTGGGAATGATTTGTTCTGCGGGATTATTATATTGATAAATTCTATATTTTTTTGATGTAAAACTATAACACCACATTATTTTTAAATAAACATATGTTCGATAGTGTATACAACGTGTAACATTTAGATTAAATGAATCATGAAATATTGTTAGTAAAATATTATTATCATAACCTAGTCATTGAATTGGTGATTATGGATAGTATTTAATGAATTAAATATATATATATATATATATATATATATAAATGACCCAATAAATATAAATTCATTGAATAATTTTTAATAAATAAATACTCAATTTTCAAGAAACATGTTTTATGATTTAGATTTATGTTTAATTCAAAAAATGTTTTTCTTTGTGAATTAATATTATAATTAATTTTTGGATATTTTATAAATTTTATTTACTAAAAACAATATCATTTTTTAAATAATAATACCAAAATTATCTTAAGTAGAATTTTTACAATTTTTTTGAAAATATTGATTTTCTAGTGAATAATGAAAATACTGAATTATATCAAAAACTGAATTTTTGTTTCAAAAAATTAAAAAGTAATTTTTTTTAAAATTGTATAATAGTAAAATTGGTTCTATTAATTTATGAGAAATATAATTAAATTAATTTGAATCAATTTATTGTTGAATTTGGTATAACAATTATACTTAAAAAACACATTTTAGAAAAATAAAAATTTTCATTCCATTTTATACCCTTGAATTAAAATTAATTTATACCACATATAGGAATTTAATTTAATAAAATAGAATTTAGTTTTTAATTCATAAATTAAAATTTATCCTAGTATTTTTTTGACATTTTTTTGATGAAGATAAATTTTTAGTGAGTAGTAAAAATATGTTTTTAGGAAATACAATATAAATTATGATATCTCCATGACATAAACATAATATAAAATTATAAAAAATTTGGAACAAATAAATTATGGTAAAATAATATAAATATAATAAAAAAAATAATTCAAAAATTAAAAATTATAAGTTATTCCATAATAAACTGTAAAATTATTTTCAGTGCTGATGCGGTGAATACATAGTGTAGGAAACGTAAAATTTCATATCCTAAATATAATATTTGAGATGTAATAAGTCCATGATATAATTTTTTTTATGAAATATTAATAATTATTTATGGAATTTTTGGTCATACATTAATTCTGGAGTTACATAACACTAGTATTATCCAAATGCTTCTGCAATAATAGGGCAAGACTGGAAAAGTAAAAATAAAATATAAAATATGTTTTCATGACATATATATGATTTAAATACATATTGATTTAATATTAATGTTTATTTTTATCACTATAAATAAATTTAAGGTGTATCTTTTTTAAATTTTTAGGTATTAATTAAATACCTTTAATGATGGCATAACACCGAAACAATATCTATTTTATTAAGAGAAAAATAAAATAAATAAATTTAAAAACACTAAAACTAATATAATTTGAAAGAATTAATATGTAACATGAATTTTCAAGATCTATATGAAATTTTAGGAAAGTTTTAAAGGATTTTATTTTAATTTCCCCTTTGTATTGATGTATTTAATGTCAAATTAACTGAATAGTATCGAAATTGAAATTCATTATATGTTATAGAGATAATATTTTATTAAAATATTTAAAAATTATAAAAAAAAAATTAATATTGTAAAATTAAGATAATATATTGTCTTTTATTTTATAATTTTTTCATTTGTGAGTCAATAGAAAACTTATATGTAAAATTATATCTCTTTAAGAGTCAAAAAGATGTTATCATGATTAATATTAAAATATGTTAATTAAATGGTTAAAAAACAGATATGGTGTAAAATAAAAATTAAACCTATACAAATTTTATTGATTTATGTGATTTAAACCATATCATTCCCTAACTCTGATTCCATGGCCATTTGTATGCATTTTTCTTGAGAATGATTAAATTATAATTAAATATTTTATGAATTCCAAAAGTTCCCCTCACCTCAATTATAAAAGGGAACCTCCTCCCTCACTTATTTAAATGAAATTGAGGCTTCTATATCAAAAAACCTACAAAAAAAATATTATAAATTTCCTTAGATAAATTTGAGTGGTTTATTCATCCCAAAATACCAACCCTAGGATCCTTAAGAGGATATCCAAATTAGTTCTTCCTAAGAAAAGGTAATCGTCCAAACCGATCACTTTATTTTTTTTTACTTCTTCTTTTAGCTACTATAAATATATGATGTTTATTAAAAAATTGTAACATCATAATCCTAAATATACTAAAAAATTCAACATTGTTAAACAAACATTATCCACCATCATTCGAGTCAAACAAGAATTAAAATTATCGCTTGTGCCTACGTATGACTTACTCTCTCCACATAAGGATACAATTCATTTTTCATTACCATATTTTATCAGTGATAGTTATTATGGTTTTAATGTTTATATATTATATATATAACATATTTATACTTATATAATTATAATATCATATTAAAATTCTTACCTTACAAAATTTTGGGAAACAATAATCCCGCTCATGTGTACGAGTGTATCATCACCTCCATGAAGTGATGTGATTCATTTACTGTTTTTATTTGACATGTATGGAAGTATGGATATATTTTAAGAATATATATATATATATATTCTTTATGTGATATAATAATGATTATGGGGAGGTAAATTATTATTTACCATTCAATCATTCTATCCATCAAAATGTGAAAACAATGTTCATGACACTATAAGAAATGTAGTAAATTTTTGGATTTTACTAAGGTTGTTCACAAAATCACCACTAAAAAATAATATTGTTGATCTATTATATATTTTTTATTATAAAATGTATTGTTATTAGGTCCTAAAAATTCCTCACGAAATAAAAAACACTTTCATTGATTTGGAAAAGGAAGAAAAAAATGAAGGAAGAGTTGAAGGGAAAATGTTCAACGAAGGAGAAAATTAAAAAGGAAATGAAACCATGAATAAAAGATCCCTTTGTGGATGGATACTCTTCATAGTGTTCTGCCACTCCATGATATCCCTTCAAATAGAAAATATTCTATGAGGGGGTGGATCCATCGGTTCCCACAAACAATATAAATTTATTTGTGGAAAGGGGAAATGATATCCACTCATGCAGAATATTTACTCTAAACTAAATATTTCATTGGGAAAGGAAGTATCTCCACATCCAACAAACAAAACAAATTTCATTTGTGGAGCTAGGTGAGGATTTCATGGACCTAAAATGGCCCCCCTTACTGACTACATCCTTCGTGGGCTCCCACAAAAGACGCTCTATGGCCCACTATGAATTACTGGCTATGTCGGTATCCAGTTCCTCCGCTAATATATAAATAGAACCTGAGGGGGACCAAAAGGATATACACATAGGAGTAGGTCCACAATTTAAAAAATGAAGTAGAAGAGATCCAAGGCGAGGCACTGCAAAATATGGACATCTTCTATGATTATCATTGGTAAATCCTACTACAAAGTATTAAAGAAGAAATAAAAACTCATTTAGTAGTAAGAAAACCCAAAAATCCTTTTGTAGACATAATTATCATAGGGATAAAACCAATATCCCCTTGTTCATAGGCATACCACATAAATAAATGCTATGCAGTTGGAACCCTACCTCTTATAGCCAAACTCTATCCAGAAGGAACTCAGCCATGTGTATCAAAATGCTACATAGACCAAACTCATGTCCGCACACCACAATGGTATGCATACATCCACCTCACCTTCATAGAAACCCATCATGTAGATGAATCCTCATCCTATGAAGGAATATGCTACATAAAATAGGGTAACTTAGGGCATTCTATTCTCAAGATCCAATCATTCCATTGGGTCATATCATTTGCCCCTATGTTGGACTCTTCGTTAACCAGTCTAACAACATTAGGAAGAGGCCTCTTCCAAAGCCACCTGACATTTTTGATAAGATCATAGGGTTCCATAGTGTTCCTTAATGAGTCTACATACACTTGGTTACCCCAACGGCAAGGAAAATCTTTGAAATGACCTTGAGTCTACATTCTCATGGTAATAAGTGTTCTCACATTGGGTTGATCACATGAGCCTCGACATTATATGTATCAAGGGGAATTTTTTCATTATTATTTTATGAGGATCAGTGTTGAGAATTCTTCACTTTTCACAAGAAGAAAATTTAGGGCACTCACACTAAGGTAAGACCCTATCCTTTCATGCAAGAGGCAACACTTTTTATCTTCTTTGACTTCGCTTGATATGTTTCTGGGTAGAAAAAAATGACTATCTAGAATATGAAAAAAATAGGAAATGGAAAAACAATTCCCTGTCTACCTCTCCCCCTTCGGGCTCGAGAACCATCCATCAGTCAATAGAGAAGGACCTGCAATCTTCAGATTCATTGCATCCTCTTATTTGTCTCATGAATCACATGTCACGTGGGATTAGAGGTTGGAAGTTATCATGAAATACTTATGGTCCTAAATCAACATTAAATGTACCTTATCCATATATTTAATCCCCCACATTAATCTAAATCATCCTCCTATAAATTAATATCAGGAAAAAACTACTCAAATGGACATCTCCCTTGCTTAAGCCCCAATCTTTCTCCCTTAGTGGGCCTCTTCTAAGGTGTAAGTCCCAACAAAACTGAACTATGAGTTATTTTATTCCCAAATAATTGAGATATGTAATAATATTCTATGGTGTCCAAAATTGACACCCAAATCACCAAAATTTTCTTCTGGGCCACAACCCCGGTAGGGTTACATTTACCTAGGAGATCATATCTCTCCCAGGTATCTCATGCCATCATGGAAAAATTCCCACACCATTTTTGACTATCCAACATTTTTTTTGTATTTCCTTGTCATATGATGTTAAACTTTATGTTAAGTTCATCTTCACACAAAAATAAAAAGTGATTTGTCTAGTTAAGTGACATCAAACTATGTGGGTTATAATTCCTCTGACGATGATACATAGGAATACCATTATTATTAGTTTGATCCTTCCATAAAAATAATTATCACCCCTAGATGAAGATAAACTCTATAAAACCATCCCATGTGGATTAAAGATAGTTTTTTTCTAGTGAACAACCAAATAATCCATAATCTATCCATAAACGTGTAACATTGATGGAGAAATTTGGATATATACAGATCCATCCATCGATAGAGAACCTTAGAAACATTCAGATGATTCCAAACCCATGCGTAGTCATGATTCACTATTTATTTAAGGGAAAACATGGAAAAATAATTCGTAATTAACTAAGGATTCAGGAACATGACTTAAATACATAAGAGAGTCCCATTATAAGAGATAGCCCCCCCCCCAAAGGGTGTGATGTGCCTAATTTACAATCCACTTGAATAATGTGATTTCTTTAGTGAAATTGGACAAATCATTCAGCGAACACTTTCATTTGGAAATTAGGTCCATGAATCATGGATATGAGAGACATTGGGTGTTTCTCAATCTATGAACAAACCAGTTTGAGACCATTAAAATATATTATACTTGAAGTCAGTTATTTTACACTAGTAAACCCCCTTCAATAAATCCATCCAGGCATAATAAAATCTTATTTGGAAAAAAAATGGTGAACCTGAACTGAATATTTTACTGAGGTGGCAGTGTTACCTCACTGTAGGCCCCTTTCACATCCAAAAAAGAAGAGGGACAAGAAAAATCATCAATTAATAATGTGTTCATTAGATGTTAAATTAATGAGGTTTATTTTTATATACTTATCACATGCATTGCAAGTATTATTCAAAGATTCCTTCAATCTAATGGAATACTAGAAGTTCACGTTGACACGCATGTCAACCATCATACCAGTCTAGTGATCCATGAAGCATATGTCTCAATCAACAACCTACAATATCCATTGTTGGGTCTCAAATGCACTGATCTTGGGGTACCATTAGAAAGGTACTCTTTTAACACTAGAGGCAGTAAGACTGGACTTCCAGTTGATGAAATACCACCAGCCTCCCACCCAATAGTGACTGGAGACCTAATACCAGGAAACTCTAATAGTCGTCTCTAATTGTTTCTAGAGCCTATCCCCAGAACTAGACAATGAGAAACTCCATTTTCATAGGGAGGTGGAGGATTCATCTCCAATGACTTCAACCCTAGGGTACCACTCCAAAGCCCCTATATGAAGACGTTGCCACTAATTCCATGCATCCTAGTATCCTCACTCTGAGGATATTATTATTCCATGGGTCCCTGTGGAAGGAAAATGGACATAGGTTCCTCAGCATGCCTTCCTAGGGCAACGATTATAAAACTAAGAACAAGTCATCAACTTGGTTCATGAGAAAGATATCCGCTTTGATAATATAGAAGAATGATATGGGAAGATGTATATTCATTCTAAATATTCAAAATCCTTCCATGAGTATATGGTGTAAAATTACGAGAAAATGAAAATCCAGACTAATGACCTGAACCCCACCATGCAAATAGGCCATAGAATTATAGGAAGCTAAAAATCCCTTCTGATGCACAAAAATATTGTCATCAGAATAGGGAAAAACAGACTATGAGTAGAGTTAAATTTATACTAATAAATACTAAGAATGTCATTCAAATAGGATGGGAAACTACAGATAGATACATATACCTACCAATGTTTATGAAGCATAGTAGTAAAATATGATTGTGATCAACAAGCATACACAAATCCCTACTCCCCAATATGAGTCTCACCAATCAAATATAGTGGAAATTGAATACAAGCATAGTAAAATTCTTGTTTCCTCATACTAATCTCATCAGTCAACTTTGATGACAACCAAATATAAGAAGATAGAATTCTGGTTGATGCACATGAGTCCTTTAAATATATACAATGGAAAATGAGAAAACGCAAATCCTTGCTCATGAATTTGAAGCCCACCAATCAAATATGATGGAAACTTGAGAAAAAAACAGGCATATCACAATTATAAAATCGGGGTAGACTCATACCTCTCCCCCTACATGGAAGAACTGTCAGTACTCACTAGCAGAAAATGGTGGACTGGAGAAGGCACATATTCCTACCCCAACATCGGAATTGGATTATATTATTGTTTCATCCAAATATGTCTATCAACACATATTTAAAATGATGGGGGATCAAACATCCATTTCTAAACACATCCTATAGACTTGTAAACATATAATCTCATCCATGTCAATAGCATGTAGTTGGTCCCAAAACCCCACCTCCCCATGATGGGTGGCTCACACGCCCAATAAGTTTTTCACACCAGAGAAAACATGAACCTATGCTTCAATCCAGGAAAGGTGTTGGCCATATTCTATGATAAAGGGACAATTGAATCGGAAAAAATACATGTTCCAATTGGTGTACTATGGTCCACCATAGTGGTCACTACAGGGAAGGTATATATCTTTTCTAGAAATAAAGATTCTTTCCAGCATATCTCAGCTGCCCCACGGGAGTCACTCGAATAGGATCCCATACATGAAGGTTGTCACCCATAGTTTTTGGCCCCAGTTTTGTGTAAGAGAGTACCCAAAAATAAAAAATACCAAAGACAACTATAAAATGGAGAGATAATTCATGACCCAAATCTATAGGAAGCTTGAGTTATTAATGATTTAAAAAACGTATCTCTAGTGTCTTAGGATCCTTCAAACCCATTACCAAATTTGAGAAGTGGTTGTTGTAGTTATTAAGGACCACCCTATAATATTGTTAAAAATGGATACAAAGGTCCTCCTCAGAGCATGTACAATGAAGTCTTACTTTATGGATAAGAAAAGATATATCATGAGATATTATCTCCTGATGAGCATCTTGGTATCCCTCTATGTGGCCAGAAGATCAAATAGCATAAAGGTCTTACCCTTGTTGTAATCTGCCTGGATGGTCCTCCCCAAGGTATACACAACTAATTTTATCTTTATAGTCAAACATCATGTAATGATTATGTCTTCACCATGGTTACATAACCTACTAAGGTTCTCTACATAGTGACGTTTCATTTCCGAAAAAAGGTTCTCCCCTTTCGATCGTCTACCCTAAAGGTTGTCCAAAGGTTATAAAATACAAAAAATATCCTGGTTTTCAGATAGTAAACTATGATGGTATTTCTCTCCATTATAAAATAAATGGTAAAGGTTACCAATATAGTAAAGTTCTATATTGGTAGAAAGGTCCTCCCCTTTCTCAATAAAATGAAAAATATCCCTCCTATGATTTGGTGCATGGAGGGAGGGTTATGATATATCAGATACCGTATTAGTAACAAGTTACATCCTTTCTCAGCCATGAGTTGGTCTGGGATACTCTCATATTTTGAGCAACCTTTGGACCATTCAAATGAAAATGAGACCCATACTAACCCTGATGCTTGTGATAAAATCATCGAGAAGTATCCATGTTGGGAATATCACATAGAGTAGTATGTCATCGAAGAACAAAAAGATGTATTTCCTCTAAGAATACAATTATCCAGTGATGACATACTAGTTATGTTTTAGCCCACAGATACTTCTTAGTTTGAAAAAACAAGGGAGTTTCCACAAGAATGAATACATAACATTCATATTAATCTCTAGAAAACACTCCACCTCTTGAAAAAAATGTTCTTTCTAAAAAATGGGTACACAGATCTTGTCAAAATAGTATAAGAGCTTTATCATTAGATCAACATAGAAGAACTTATGTCTGCGTAACAACCACAATCAGAGAGGAAGAAGAAGGATCTTGAATTTACCTTCCTCAATGTGATTCATTAGTTGAGTTTTCTTACTAGTGATTCCTTGTTTGAAATTCATATCCAGGAATGGGGAGAGAATGGACCTATACATTTCACCCAATGTCCCATCTAGCAGGACCCATTGGAAATGGTATCCTATGATGTCATTATCCCAAGGCATTAGTCAAATTAAATCACTACTAATTAATTGTGGTTTTCTCGACAAGAAAAATCCATGAGTAAGTCTCAAAAATACTAGGAATTAAGAGAGAAAACCATCAAGAAAATCCTAATCCAGAAAACTAATAACATTCAGCAGGCTATTCGCCAAATGTAAGCCAATCATCACACACTTATAATGTCATCAGAAAAAATAATTCAAGTGCAGGCCCGATACCCTATCTAGCTCACACCCAAATGAAAATTTTAGTGATTAATAAATAGAAAAATATAACCATAAACTATCACATTATGGGATGATCCATAGTCCATAGGATTGAGGGAATTTTAATCACCAAATTCACCCACAAGGCTGAAAAATTTGGGTTGGGACACAATAATAAGAGAGTGGGATAAACCCCATCCCATAGGGATATGGTCATTTTTTATCTCTACCACATATCCAATGAAAGTCATGATTTTACCATTTATGGTGGATAAAAAGTAGAGTGGTCCCCCATTCCATCTCATCTTGTGACTCATTCCCCCCAAAAGGGAGTCATACATCAAGTTCATATAGAGGTTCCCTTCAGGTTAATCCTCACTAAGAATCTTGAAGAAAATCCCAAAAGGAAATAGAAAATGCAATAAGGTACATGAACGACCCTCCCATTTATGAGATTATACCCCCCCCCCCAACATTGTATTATGAATTAATGAATTTCATTGACATAAATCATTCTGACCACACCAAAAATGATGAAAATGAAGAAGATTGGGGAGAGGATGGTTCCTCTTAGAATCTGATCCACACTGAAAATGAATGTTTTCTCAATGGTAACCATATGGTTGTTAGGAATTAGGGTATTCCCCCAATAAATACTCCACCACCACCTCTATGAACCCCTTACAATGAGAAGGGTAAAAAAAGGTCACATATAACCCACCTCCTCCTCCCAATTAGAACGATGTCCTCACGATCAAAGAGATATTCACTTTTTAGGAGGACTAAATGAATAAGTTTAGGTTCCTTAATGTTTAACTGCCCTAGGGAAATTTTTCAATTGAATATAATTCTCTTGGAGAACCTCAAAATACACATCCAGTAGGTGTACCTCATCCATAAGTGTATATCCTAACAAATGAAGTAAGGTCGTATGTTCATCCAATACAGTTGCAAGACTATCAATCTACCTAAAATCGATCCTAATCAGATATCAACATTTCCCTCCATTAAGGAAAAAATAAGAAAAGGTCTAGGAAAATATACAAAATATGTGCCCAATTGGATATCTACCTCATGTATTAGCATAATCCAAACATAAAATCATGATCCCTACTGTTCCTTCCCATGACCAGGTTCAATAAGATAAACATAAAGCACACCTCAACACCATTTATTCATTGGTATCTATATTGGAAGTCATTTAATATCAGTAAGTATTGGTACAACCAAAATATAAACTTTACCCTGATTGGGTGAGTAACACTCCACCGCCACCCAATTTTGGGGGTTCCATGTTCCTAATATTCAATTGATCAGGTGACCCAGAACAAAATTTGATGCACTATTAATCTTATTATGATCCTATTATGGGAAAACCATACTAAAAAAGAAGTAGTGAAACTCATATACATCATGAAAACTTTATAAGGGTCAGCCTTTATTTTGTCTACCATATTACTAGCTTAATTGGTAAATGGATGGGAGGAACTTCGACATTAGTTTGTTTTCCAGTTTAGTTCAGCATTACAAATGAAATAGTTAGAGACCTATAAAACTAAAATCAGTGGGAGAATGAGAGATTATCATACTTCATTTCCATATGGAAAGGGCTGACCTACTTTTTGAACTGGACACTCCCCCAAGACATGATGTTTGTATATGACTCAATAACATTCATGAAGATCTAAGAACACCACTAATCCTAGTGAAATATTCAAGTTTGTTTCTATATTTCAGAACTATTTCCCAATGAATATAAGACTCCATTCAACAGACTAAGCTCATGTCCTGGGTAGCCCCACCATCCATGGAAAAAGAGTGGGAAGAGATGGACTGGCATCTGTTATGATTAGGCTACACCATGAAACTACCCCATATCCTAAGTCTACACCAAATCATGGATCCCCCCTTGGGAATCAATAAAAACCCCCACCTCAACAAGATGAATGGAGGGGACCCATGGAAAATCAATTCGAGGAATGAAGGATTTTTTTTTATTTTTTCCAAGTTGATCAAGTCTGTTACTATTTTATATCAACCATGAACTGAAACATGCTCTATATACATAATCCAAAAATGGATAATGATGTAGTTATCTATGACCATACAAATTTTTGTCCCTTCAACCAAATACAAGGAAACACCATCCAATAGTGTTTCAGCTTCAAATATTTCCTAAAAAATGATAGATTCTGGGAATGTGAAATTCGAACCCCCACCTGTATAAGTGGTGTATGTGTCCACTAATTCCCCTAATAAGGGAGATGAGTGGAAATACATTATCAATAAGAGAGAACAAAATTTCAATAATCGGATGAATCTAATGATAATTGACTAATCTTATGGTCATCTCCAAGTATAAAAAGTGCAAGAAGATGAAATCATGTCAAGTATAATGTTATATTTGACCCTCTATGACTTCATGCCATTATCATTGAATGAACTGGAACCACCCCACTAAACAACACCAATATAAGTAGTCATCTAGGTAGATATATCACCAGTTTAGTAGTTAATCTTAGGCTAGGATAATTTCATTCATTTAATGGATCCCTTATTTAACAATGGTTTTGGATATGAACCATAGTTCCCCACGTCTGATCGAGGAACTAGAGGAAGTTTCCATAGAATCCAGGATTACTAAGGAGGATGCAGCCATGATAGAAACCAAACTTATGGTTGTACCCTTTCTCAAACCATCAATATTGAATAAACATATGTAAAATCCCTTCAGTGGACCCAATAGGAACAAAAAATCCCCCCTTCACCTACTAGAATCTAGTCATTTCTGATCATTCTAGAATATCCATCAAATGAAGAATAGGTGTTTAATCTCCATCAGTGCCAAGGAAGACATGCTTGGCCCAACCCACAATGAACAGAAGCTCATCCAGCTCATGTCCCGATGGCTGATCCATATTAATCTAATTCTAAATCCCTAAATCACCTATCAATGATCTTCCTAAAATAGAGAATTGTCGACCTTTATATCAGATTTATGATATATAGAAATAGTTAGCCTAGGTACCATCCAATATATCAAGCCTAGATGCTCTATGTTTGGAAAAATATCTTAGGGAAGAACTCATAGAAGATCTACTAAGCCCCCAGGAATTATAAGATGAAGTGTCCACCACTGAGGTTTATCGAATAGAGACTGATTCTATAGAATAACACATAGATATCTTCTTCATGAATCAAGATGATGACACCATTAATCCAAGACACATCAGACCCATGTATGTGTCATATAGGATAAATGGTGTCGGTATCTGAAATGTCTTCATTGAAAATGGACCTTGAGTAAATCTCATCCTAGTACGAAGACTTCATCAATTGGGCTATAATGATGATAACATGACTCCCACTATCACAACACTGTTGGGATATGAAAAATGTGAGAAGAATACATTAGGCTATATCAAACTCAAAACATGGTTTAGAGACCTTGTAGCTGATATTGAATTTCTAGTAGTTTGGAAAAATATGACCCCCACAATCCTTCTAGGTAGTCCTTGGTTGCATCATCAAGAAATAATGCCCTCATCACACCATCAATGCGTAAAATATTGAATCAATGGAAAATGGGATGTGGCATTCCAATGAGGCCCCATTATAATCTTGTGAGTCACACTCTATCGATGAAGGCTTCTTTAATAAAAAAGGGAACCAAACCTCGGTTTATGGTATTGATATGGTCACTACACCAAATAGATTTGAATTTTTCTCAGATAACCCCTTCAAATAGCTCTAAAAATCAAATATATTTACCATAAACCAGGTTGGGTTTGTGAGTCCTCGTTTGGAAGCAAGTTCATTAGTTCTCATGATTTCAATCTTAGCCACAAAGTCTAATAGTGTCAAAAAATTCAATAACCCTTAAGAAAATGGAAAATGATCTAATGGGAATGCCCTCAATCCATCCTCAGAGATCCAGAAAACTCATTCCTTACTCACTGATGTTGAATAAGAAGAAGAAACTCGTTCATCCCTTATTATGCCCTCTCCATAAAATCCCCTACTATCAGTCAGGTCAGAAGAGGTTGTTTCATCTTCTAAATACCATGATCTTGAATCTACTCCCAACTCTGAAGGAATCATCTAAATTATTGTTCCTCAATCAAAATAAGATGAATAAGATAAAATATAGGAATAAGATGATGAAGAGGAAGAGTAAGGGGAAGAAGACCTTAGGGATTCCCCTCTAGTATTTGAGGAAGGTGTATCTACCAAAATTGACGAACATATGGAAATAAATTTGAGTGAGGAATAAATCCATGACCAAACCTGATTAGTGTACCCATGTCTTCCAAAGAGAAAGAGTTATACACCTACTTCTTAATAAAGTATTGAGATCTATTCACCTAGAACTACATGGAAATTCTAAGCCTCGATCCTAAGGTTCCTACTCACCACTTGGCCCTACCAGAATATCATCAGGGTTATAAGTAAGCATCTTAAAGGACACACACAACATATTCTACAAATATAGAAGATGAGGTTCAAAATCTCATCAGATACAACTTCATTCGGGAGGTCCAATATCCCATTTAGCTAGCCTATATCATCCCTATTAAAAAGAGGAATTGAAAAATCATAGTTTTATTGATTTTAGAGTTCTTAATCAACATTAACAAAAATTGGGTTTCCCAATCCCAATTATTGAACTACTGATCAATTGAAGTGCCAGATATCTGGATCTCTCATTCATGGATGGCTACTCATGATACAATCTAACTCGAATGGCTCGAGAATATGAATAATCCACCACATTTAGGTCCCCCATGTATAATTCTATTATAGGGTGAATCTATTTCTCTTGAAGAATTCCAGTGTGACATATCAACATGTCATGTATCGCATCTTCTAACCATTTCAGTGGAATAGTGTAAAACTCTATATTGACGGCCTGGTGGTTAATTCATGATAATGATCAGACCACCATCCATTCCTTGAAATTGTCTTAAATAAACTGAGACAACACATTCTAAAAAGAAACCCCTTAAAATGTGTTTTCATAATTACCTTTGGGAAATTCCTCAGCTTCATCGTATGCAATTGTGGCATCAATGTCATCCTCAAAAGGGAAAAGATATCCTTGGAACACAATATCCTCATAAACTCATAGAATTGAGATGAATCTAATGACATTTATCCAACATTCAATTCTTCATAGATAACATTATAGGAAATTTGTTTCCCTTTACAAGGTTGATGAAAAGGGGGTTGCATATCAATGGACCAATAATTTTTAGAAAGAATTTCAGAGTATCAAGAATTATCCCATAATTCTGCCTGTGTTAATACCACCTATCAAGGGAATAACACCCATTTTTATGTGACTTCCTTGGAATAGTCCTTAGGTTCCTTCCTCACATAGAGGATTGACATTGGTAGTGAAAAGAAACTTTATTATCCTTTTGAACCATGATTAAGGCTAAGACTCATTACTCAAGTATAAAAAATAGTTGTTTGGCGCAAATATATGTGGTCCAAAATTTGTGGAACAACATGCAGCACCACAAGGTCCACTTGGTCTCATGCAACAACCCAATCAAGTATATTCTCATCCATCTAATAAATGGACTTCTAACATGATGGGAGATCATCCTACAACAGGGTCACATCTACCTTATACCTCATAAATACATCAAATTTCATTCATTATTAGATTTCCTGTAAGAGACCCTTATAAAATGACCTCATAGGATACTGATTTTCCTTATGAAGAGGTTTTCTCTGTTCAAGTTAAATCCTAGGTCTAGGAGATTCATTTTAATAATGCATCTTGATGCCTAAAAGGGAAAAGGATGGAAGAACCTATGATCAATAAATTGGGGTTAGGAGTCGTACTCATATATCCTGAAAATGTAGTCTTTCCATACAATTTCCTACTATCATGGGGTGTATAAACAATGAAGATGAATATCAATATCATTTCAGGGATAGAACTGGAACATTAAGTACCAGTAAAACACTTTAAAATAAAAGGATATTCGAAACTGGTCATCATTCAGGTCAACAATGATTATTATATCAAAAAGGAAAAATCGATCCCCTCTTTAGACCATGTCTGAGGACTAATGGTGTAATTTCCATTAGGTCCAACATTAACTAATGTCCCCCAATCGAAAAATTCAAAGACTAAAGCATTGGAAAATGTAGCCACAACACTAGTCGATACAAACTAAGATGAAAAAACATCATCATTGTACACCATTGAATGGTATCACCATTTTTTTAGGACAACACAAAGAAAATCAATGAGATCAGCTTGGTCCCTTTGCCATATAGTCTTATTACTAGCTAGATGACACCCATTGTAGCTAGCCAACAAAGGGGATATCTCCCACCAGATAGTCTTGGGAGGGAGAAAATATGAATAAGAGTAATTAATTTGGTTTTATATAGTGAAACATATCAAAAAAAGTTTCTATATAATAGGATCCTTGAAGGGGTTATTCTCAGGTGAGTTGATGGATAATATATCATTTTTTTCATGAGGGATGTGCACACAAGAGCCTATGGTTCCCACAAATCGGGATCCATGATTTCCCATCAAACTAGAAGGCTTGGATAGTACTAGGCTATTGTTACATATGTTAACACTAAATTCACGAGGAAGTGACATTCCTTCCTTATTCATTCCAATTTTATCCACTAAACCCAAGAGCTTCTTCACACTACTATGTACTCTTGGCCTTTTTTATTTCAAGAATAGACATCGTGGGGCCATATCCTCCCACTACAACCAAACAATTCAATTATATTTTCACAGAAACTGACCTCTTTTTGGAATGCAAAGAAGTTGTACCCCTTTATGATTTTGGGGTGAGGAAAATTTTTAGATTTTATAAAACCAACATCATTACTAGATTTGGTGTCCCTCATAAAATACTGACAGAAAACAAAACCAATTTATGTTCTTCTGAATTGAATAAACTATATCTGAATTACTTTATCTAGAACAATTATTTATCCTTCTACCATATAGCAACTAAGGGAAAAATAGAGGGATTAAAAAAGACTGTATCTATTCTACTTGAGAAGATGGTAGATAAGGATATGAATTCATGGCTACACTTAATCCTCCATTCATTGTGGGCTTACAAGACCAAGACCCGCACTTCCAATCATGCAGCCCCATACTCATTAGTATGCAGGACCGATGTGGTCCTACCAATCTTTGTTCAATTTCCCTCACTCTGTGTTTCCATATGTGATCAAATATCTATATATAATAAATCCTAGAAATGACTGGATGAGTTGGAGTGACTAAATGATAAATAGTTTCATACCTTCCATCATTTAGAATTTCACCAAGAACAGATTGCATGATCCTTAAACAAAAAGGTCCTCCTTCGATCCTTCCTTGAAGGAGAAATAGTACTGGTCCTCAGAACGTCGATGATACAAAGAATAAAGCCTCTGAAGTTGGAGCCATGATGGGAGGGACCTTATGAAATACATAAGGTCTACTCCATCAATTCTTATTCCATGATTCCAGTGGATGGGCAGCTCACTACAACCCCCACCAATGCAAGGTTCCTAGAGAAATAATTCTTATATCAAAAATGACTTCACATCCTAATCACATGATGTTAAACTGAAGGTTTATTTCCTAGTTTCATGACACTAATCTTCCTAACAACTTATATCCTAATCTCACATCGTTAAACTATAGGGTTTATTTTCTAGTTTCATGACACTGAATTGTATATCAAACTACATCCTAATCACATGTTGTTAAACTATACGGTGTAAGTCCTAGCTGCTTGACACTAAACTACATAACAAAATACTTGCTGATCATGTGATATTAAATTACAAGATGTTATTTTTTTTCTACATGATGATAAAATGTATGGAAATTTTCCTAGTCGCATGACATTAAACTGCATGATAAATGTTTTTGTTTTATGTCATTAAACTGTGTAGCACCACAGTGTTCTCACCTAAGAGGAAGTTTCCCTTGAAATTGGTCATTTACCATGCCACATTCATGAAATATGTATGATTTGATTCCTACCTTTGTAGGATAAATAATATCACCCAAACTTATAATGGCGGGACCTACCACAAATTTCCCCTCATCCAAGGGATGATTTTCTTACTATCATTTGGCATCATGATCTCTCTTCATATCAAGATTGATTTTCTAACTGGTTTAATACAACATCCTATCCATTGTTGGTACCTTTTATCTTTGTTATGTGAAATTAAACCGTACCAGGTTATTCTCACTTCATGACGTAAAACTCCACAAATCAATAATCTTTCATGTAGGGTGATCCACGTCCTTATCACAAAACATTAAACTACACAGTTCTTTTAGAACCGTGTATGGATTTATTCTTATACATATAGGATACATAGATAAACCTAGAATTCATATCTTGGTCCCACCACCACAAAGAAAAATTCACATTCCCCCCCTCCAGGTTCATGGGTCAGGCCTGTGTAGGAAATTTTTATTTAGAAATACATGTGGGTTGATTCTTTCTCTATAGAGATACACAGTGATGACTAGATACTACATCCCTATCCACTCAACAAAAAAAATCCCCTTCTATTCATTTGGGTCATAACTACTTAGGGAACTTCAATAAACTATGTATGACTTCATTCAAATAAAAATGAGATATGTAGTGATGCTCAAACCCTATGCTTTGTACCATCCATAAAATATAGAAAATTCTCCCTCTGTGTACAAAAAAAATTGATCCAATGGACTCTAATGTTGGTCCTACCCATAATACCACTTCAAACAAGGCACCCTCTTCTGGTGTGAGAACCATATCCATTCAAATAAGACTATGTTGTACTATGCGTGGTTTGATTCCTTCCCCCACAGTATACATCGTGATGCATGGATCTCCAAACCTAGTTGCAGATACATCAAATGATCAAATCCCCCCAAATGTATGAGTTTGATATTTATAGGGAGGTTTATAATAACTGTGTGGTTGGATTGTCATTTTTGATGAGATAGGTAGTAACACCCAAAACATGAATCCTAGTGCCAGCCACAAAGCAAAGAAAAAGAAAAATTTCCCCATCTTCTGTATGAAAAATTACAGATCAATGCAAAATATTTCAAGTTTAGATCCCACGTCATAGATCTGTCAAGAAATAAAAATCCTCCCCCCTAAACATGAATCAGATCTATATAGGGAAATTTATACTCCATGGCCAATCATGGAAAAGATGTTTTTAAAATGCGCAGACACGTCCTTTCTATATGTTAATATCTATACCCCGTGCAATTTAAGATCTCTGTAACCTTCCCCAACCATCAGAAATGGAAGGTCAATGTCCCGTGGACACTTCAGTTTGACTATGAACAATATAGGATCTACATAAGTTTTCCAAAAAATGCATGTCAACCAAAGGAAAATTCATCCCGAGGAGAGGCTTTTCTGACCCCTATATGCCCCAACAGTTTCCATTCCCCGTATCATTCTTCCCTGTCTAATAATACCTGGGATTATGGTTTAAAATTTATTCCCACATCACATCTGGGTCATTTCATAACATCCTATCCTGATTAGACTCCATTTTATTCATGGATTCTTTGAAAAATTATCCTAATCACATGATATTAAACTGCTTCATAAATTTCTATGTTGCATGATGTTAAACTACACAACACCATAATGTTATAACCAGAGAGAACATTACCATCAGCATTGGTCATCCACCACATCGTACTGCAAAACTGTATATGGCTTGATTCCTATTATTACTGGATATGTATTGATGCATATATTCCACATCTGGGCCCATCCACCTACAATTTAAGAAAAACCATCTCCCTATGTATAGAATAAGCCTATTATGGGAGCTTTACTCTCAAGAAATATGTACGGCTTAATTCCCCTCCACATGTAATACATAGCAAGATCCCCCTTCTCACAACATGACATTAAACTGTGATGTTGACATCCAAACCATAAATTGATAAACTATGTAGCCCTTTCACGATGCCCTCACTGAAGAGGATATCACCCTTGGCATCGATCATCCACCACGTCATGTTTTAAAATACCATCCTCTCTTTATATGTGTTAGATTTTCATAAGGAGTCCCCTCTATTTAAAACAATGTGTGGTTTGATTCCTTCACATTCATGATACATAGTGATGCATTGGATCTTTGTCTTAGTCCCAAACATAGATAAAAGAAGAGAAAAATGTTCATGTCTCCTCCATACAAATTTATGCAGAATATTTCAAATTCAAGTCTCTCATTCAGGGATCTATAAAAGAGAAATAAATACCCCTATGTATGATTCAGATCTATATAGGGAGTTTCCCACTCCATGGAAAGTTACAGTCTGAATGATTATTATATGCCCAAATAAATCCTTTCCATTTATCAATCATTATACTCAAGACAATTTCATATCTCCACAATCCTCCTAGTCCATCAAAAATGGAAGGGTTGTGTCCTAGGGATACCTTTGTATGAATATGAAAAATATTCCCATATGGATCTATATCAGTTCTCCACGAAAAAGGTCTTTCAACCAAAGGAAAATTTTTCTCAGGAGAGAATTTTCTTACCTTTGTATTCCCCAGTAGCTTCCATGCCCCATATCATTCATCCTGATCTGAGAATCATAGGGATCATGGATTAAACCTTCCTTTATCCTCCCATCAGAGGCATATCATAACATCTCTACTGGGTTATTCTCTAGTTATTAATGTATTCTATAATAATGTAATAAACTCTTGACATTAAACCACATGATAAATGAATATTAATATTCTACCTTGGTCCCAAATGTAGAAAAAGATTAATTTCCCCTTCCTAGTGTATGGGTTAGACCTTCCCATTAAATTTCCAAACATAGTAATTAATACTTCTCCCATGTTCCCATGAATTTAATAAATCTTCACAAGAAATTCCAATACGAGCCTCACCCATTGGTGAGATTGTACAGAAGAAAAAAATCCCCCACTCTTGTGAGTATATCCTTACCGCATAATGTAAAACATCCCAACTAATTTCCCTTTAGTATGAATGGGTTAAACCTACATAAAGAACCTATTTTCACATACGTTGGAGGGATGCCTCTATCATATTCCTAGGAAATACCAACATGAAATTCCCTTTCCATGCTTTGGAACCCTCCTTTCACAAACCAAACTCTATTTCTGGAAGGTTATGAATTCCTATAACCTTTCTCATCCAATAAAGATAGAGGCCAGTGTCTTGGGGACACCTCTTTTTTACTATGAATAATATTCTCTAGCAGGATATGTATAATATTCCCACAATAGGCTTTTCAATTAGAGGATGATTTATCCTCATGATAGGTTTTTCCTATCTCCATACACCCTATGAATTTTAAATCTCATACCACTTTCAAGATTTTGAACCCCCCAAATTATAGTTTACATCATTTCCCCATTCATTTATGGAGATGATTGAATCTTCTTAGTTAGACTAATAGAAAAAGGAAGAGTCATTTACCCCATGGTTTTCATTTAGATGCCAAATTTTTTAGAAGTGCGACATTAAACTACACCATGATTGAACCTTCTTTTAGAAATTTCAAATTCATGTGGGAGTAATTTTCCATCCAAAAATGATATAGATGTGCCCATAGTTTCCATAAATTTCCCCCTCGATAGTCCACCCATAGTGGTATAATAAAAATTATAATTCCAATTTTATTTCTTGGCCATCTAAAATGGATGCTCAGTGTCTAAAGGGCATATTTTTTTGACTATGAAAAATATGCTCCAGTGTTTCTGCATAAGTTTCCCACAAAAAATGTCTTTCAACCAGAGAAAAATTCATCCTGATGAGAGGCTTTTCCTACCTCTATATTCCCAATGGATTTCATGCCTCATATCATGTATCTTATTTAGAAATATAAAACTAGGGGTAAGAAAAATCCCTCATTCAGTTCTAAAAAATATTAGGATATTCTCTGTCTATAAACTCTTTGGGACCCTTTTCCCCACAATTTATGGTCAAAGATGCTCAAACTAAAACATCAATTATGATATTACGAGTTTTTAAGACATTGAACTTCCTATGAAAAAATTTACAAAACTCACCAGGATGAAAAACCGTAAAGGGAACCCTATGTCAAAGATGAGTATAGTGTCACTAGACCTATACTTCATAGGATTTAGGAAAAATATAGAAAATCCTAAAATAAAAAGACACAAATTTTTTTTTTCTAAAAACTCACAAAGGGAGTCTTAGAAAAATTCATTTTATGCCTGCTAAGCCAACACAAAATTGAGTTCAGGAAAAAATATGGGTAATAATAGAAAAATAACAATGTTTTTATGGTTTTCCATGTGACCCTAGCAACATGCAAAACTTTGATCATTGAATCCATCAACTTAGGTATAAATTAGAGCATGACATGGTAATTTCAATTTTATTATTTCGAATCATGATTTAATCAATATCTATTTGAGATTATCACTCAAAATGTGATCAACTATAATTGATTGATATTACAATAAAAGATAAAAGAAAAGAACTAGAGAGTAAAAAAACATTCCATTAAAAGTTAATATATGAGAATCCACATCTTGTATTCTCTCCTCAATTTTATTAAGAACAAAAGAAAAAAATTCATAGGGAATCCAAAATGGTTACAATGGAGTCAGGCTCTCTTTGGTCCACAAATTTACGACTGTTTGATGTATGCCATCATGGGCCCATTCTAAAGTCATCCTCTTCTCGACCTCAGTCTCAGTTATGGGGTGTATTTATCTAACAAAGGACATATGATATTGAATTCTCTACTTGATGGCCTTAATATATTAAATTTATGATAAAATATGTTCCTTTAAACTTTCAAAGTGAGCCTCACATTCTTATAGCTCATTAGTTTTCACAACCAATTTATCATGATAATTCTCTTCCATTGTAGCTAAGTGGTTCCATTCAATATTGATTCCCCATATAATCTTTATTTGATGATGGGAAGCATTAAATTGAGCCTTTTTTCCTTCACAAGTGACTAAATCTTCTCAATCAATGACAACCTTTTGGATAAAAAGGTACATGGGTTGATAATCGAACCCACCTAAACCTAGGTCAATGGAAAATACAACATATACAGTCAAATTTTTCAGAAAAATATACCATTGGGGTCTCTATAATGATGGGTCAAATCTAAAGCTAGGCTTCTATTCGCGCAGCCTAGTTCTTGACCATGATACAAGGATCCTGATCTTGAATACTCAACACCACCAATATATAATAATTAAGTGTATCCAAGGAAATCAATTATATATTAAAAGAAAGAATCAAAGTTGGTAAAATCGTCCATTCTTACCTCCTACTCTGCTTTATAAACTAGATTGATAGGCGTATCATTATTTGATAGGGTCCCCAGGCTATTCCACTAGGACCAAAATTAGTAGAACTATTCTTAGTATCAATTAAGAGGATCATATATTCATAACATTTAGAAAGTAGGGGAGTGGATGATGAGGATCCCCTAATATTATTAGATCACTAGGATGCACGTTGTTCTCCCCTCAAAACTGATGAAGAAGGTATGATAGACACATAGATAGTACTGATTAGCATCTTTAGTACCCTATGATCTCTCTTTCCAAGATTCAAATTGGGATAGTATTATTTCCACATTATGGAATATTATTGGAAAAGGTTGGAAGATGTTCTTGTTTAAGTTAAATAAATTTTCATGTCACAGCCCTGAAACATCATTATCAGCCATAGATGGAGCAGTATGACTAGATGTGACTCTTAAATCTAAGGAAGAGGCAAAGGGGATACACATTGTATACACCTGAACAATCAGAAAAATCTATAAGGTGTAAATAGTTTATATATTGTTACTATATCAACATGAGAAACTTGAGGTCCATATCATAGATAGATTATAAAATAATTCTACTCAAAGGTCCCATTGTTGTTATCAACCAATATTCCTGGTGTTGCAGGGTAAGGGGTAGAGTTTAAATAGGAAGAGTCACTAAAATGTTCAAAAATACCATTGATACCAAGGGATCTCCAATGGGTGATATAAATATTATGTAATTTAGGATGAAAGATAGAGTGAGGAATTGTCGCTTTATATTGGTATTCATAACACCAATAATGTTCCACCACCAAACCATACACGAATTAGAATGTACCAGAAAGATGATGTAGTGGCTTGAACACATTCATATGGTCCAACAGTTCATAAATACATGCCAAGATGGGTATGACTAGGTTAATAAGAAACCCTTTTCCAGTTTATTCACCATCATCAGAGTATAGATCCTGACAATAGTATAAGAATCCCTACAAGGGAAGATCCATTCTCTCAAGAACATTGAAAATAAACCCCCTAGCCCAAAACCACATGATATTCCTGGATGAATTCTATATCCCCATGTGCTGTATTGACCTTCCTTAAGGGTATCTTAGTATGAAACTTGAATTATTCACATCTAATAGGTCGAGTGAGTCTTTCTAGGGTGAGCCTTCAGCTTTAGACCAATTATTTTGAAAAACAACTCTATCGAATAGCAAAATTGAATGAGATAGTGATAATGGGGGACGGGGGGCCATGTAATCTCTCTATCATGGTATGTAGATCCCAAAATAGTGAAGATATGTATTCGATGTTGTCCCAGGTATTGGTGGATGATAGAAATTCATCAAACAAGTTGTCGAGAGTGGTAATTCCCCCAAGATGATAAATGTCCCACAAACTAATCTTAACATCACCATGTGATAGATGGAAAGTGTTGGTAGTTGAGTATCAATGACTAATTAGTTCATGTATCACCTTAATCTACAAATAAATTACATATTGTGAGACCCACACTACCTAGAATAATTCAACAACCTCTAGTGGTTTTGGAAATTTTATACAATTCTGGTGCACCCAGAATTCTTGGGCCCATTCGTTTGAGAATCTCCCGCCAGATCACAAATCTCACTTAAAATTACACCCACCATTTGTATTATCTCATGAAATATTAATAATGTACGGATAGTAATGAATATATAATGGTGAAAATTTATCATCGTCATTATATTTTTTTTTGTGTCCACATATATCCATTTGGAATGAATACATCCTTCTGAACTGAATTGGGAATAATTTTCTTTATGAAAGAAATGTTTATTTTCACATAGTTAATTAATTTCTTGAACTAGTTAGTTGGGAGATTTTTATCAACCAATATAAGGGGAACATCATATTGAAGACCAAAATTATAAAGTGTAATTCTGGTGCACAATGGGTTTTCTAGAAGTTCTGTAGAACTTAGATTCCTCAAAATACCCTCTTGAGGAATGGTTTATAATCAAATACCCTCCTCAATGTGCTCAACTATTGAATTGCATCTTTTGGTCATAGTTGTCCACATTAGAGCCATTTAATCCCTGAGATATATTCTGTAAATCAATTTTAGAGTCATCAAGAAAATACAAAATTTAAAAATTATGAAGGTGCCTATGAACTATCAATACATAGAAGTAATGGTGAACTCATAATTTGCGAAAATTGTCGATACGTGAAGGAACTAGCTGAAAAATAATTAGAGGGTAATGTAATGTTTTTCAGAATAAACATTATGCAAATCATTCAATTTTTATAAAATAATTGGAACTCGCCATTTGCAGTAAAATGTTTTTTAGTTCATAGGTGAGGGTTCTCAGTTCACAAAAAAAATCCTCCCACAAAGGATCTTAGTTTACTGAAGTAGTATGATTCGAGTATTTTTGGGAGCATTGAGTTCGCTGAGATAATCGGTAAATGAAAAATGAGATTATATCCTATATATAGGTGTGGTCCCCACTCTCAATTCCACCCACATACCTCAAACTAGTTTAAATTAGGACTACTTTATACATCAAAATGGAATCATCTTCATCCCGATCAGAACCCATTCTGATGAGGGGAATTTGTTAAGTCTTTAAAATTATCATGAAATAAGAAGAAAATTTTATCAATTTTTAAAAAGGAATAAAATAATAAAGGATTATTTGAAGCAAAAAATGTTCATAAAAGGTGAGTATTTATAAAGGAAAATACACTGCAAACCAAGGATCCCATTGTAGAGTGTTTCTCCACATGGCAGTTCACCGCTCCATGAAATCAACATGAAAGGAAACTATTCTTGGAGGGGTGTGGATCCAAAGGTTCCCATAAAAGACGTATAGTTGACTGTAGAAAGGGGATATGATATCTTCTTCAATAGATGATTTCCCCAAACTAAATCATTCCCAGGGAAAGGTGGTGTTGCTGACTCCAACAAATGAAATGAAGTTGTTTTTGGAGATATGAAAGGATATCAGTGACCTCAAAATCCCACTTAACTAAGTAATTCCTTCATGGGTTCCTAAAAAAGACTCGTTTTTCCCCACTATGGATTATCATCTACACCAGTATCCAATTCCTCCACTTCTTTACTAATAGAGCCTGAGGGGGACCCAAAGGATGGACACAAGGTAGGAGGGACATACTTGGATGATGGAAGATGAAGAGATACGGAGTGAGGAAATGAAAAAAATTTACACTTTTGATGTTTCTCATAGGTAAAGCCCTCCGAATAACATTAATGAGGAAATAAAAAACTATTTAGTGGTCTAAAAACACAAAAAACCATATGTTGATGTACTTATCCTAGGGAAAATCCAATGGCCCCTTTTTGAAACGGTAACCCACATACAAATCACTATGTGGGTGGAAACCTAACCCAAGTATACAAAAAAATATATAGATGGAACTTATCCCCACATAAAAAAACACTACGAGGACCAAACCTAGGTTAGAGATCCACAATGGTATGCAGACAACCCCCTCAACTGCATTGCAACTGACTATGAAAAGAAAACCCTATCCAATGAAAGATCTTGCTATGCATTTCATGGTATTCTAGGGATTTACACTCACCAGATCCAAACATTTCCTTCCATTATATCATCATCCTCTATGATGGCCCCTCCATTAATAATTCTAATGGAATCAAGGCTAGGCCTATTCCAAATCCACCATAAATTTATCATAATATCCTTAGGTGAACTCATGTGCCCTATTGAGTCTTCATACACATGTTAAGAAAAGTCACATGGGTTACGCCAATGGTAAGTCGAACCCTTGAAATGACCTTGAGTCTATATCCCCTTGGTAATGAGGGTTTAGACCATGGGGTTCTCATGCAAACCTAACTATTCTAGGAATTAAGGGGAATTGTAGGCCTTTCCCTACAATGAGGGATAGTGTTGAATATTTTTACCTTTTTCCTTTAACTAAATTTATGGAACTCCCACTATGGTAAACCCCTATCCTTTCATATAGGTTGAAACAAATTTCCACCACTTTTATTTCACCCAATATGTATTTGAATTGATCACAAAATATGACTATCCTGAATATAAAAATAAGAGAGGAAATGGGAACACCCAAACCCTCTCCCCCTCTCTCTTTAGGCTCCAAAACCATCCATCAATGTATGGGGAATGATGCGTTATTTTTATTTCCACTACTTCCCCTTATTTCTCACATCGAGAATTGCTTACATGGGCTTAGAGGTTGGTGGTGAAAATGACACCCTCATAATCAAAAATAAATTCTAAATGTGCCTTCTCCATAGATGTAATCGCCAAATTCAATCCAAATAGGGATTTTGTAAGGTATAAACCCTGATCAAATCTCCTCAAATGGGTATCTCCCATGTGTAAGCCCAAATCTTGATCCCTTAATAGTCCTCTTATAAGGTGTAAGTCCAAGTAAAACTGAACTATAAGGTATTTGATTCTAAACTACCTAGGATATATAGGAAGCCTCCTTGGGGTCCAAACTTGAAACCCAAATCAATATAATGTTATATGGGCCACATCTCGGGTAGGGTCACATTCACCTAGGAGACTATATATCTCCCAGGTGTCTCAGTCCTTCTCAGCATATATCCCACACCATTTTTGGCTCGGCAACATTTCACCTGGATTTCCTTTCCACATGACGTTAAACATTATGGTTGTGTCCTCATAAAATAACCTTAAAAGTGATGTGTCTTGTTAAGAAACATCGAACTACATAGGTTATAATTCCCCCCCATGAGGATAAATAGGAATCCCATCTTATGGGTTCGATCCTGACATCAAAATAATTCTCATCCCCCTGGATGACAATAAACTCCAGATCGCCATCCCCTGTGGCATAAGGATAGTTTTTTTCTAGTGGATGATCAAATAATACCTAATCTATTCATAAATGGGTAACATTGATGGGGAACATCAGATATATACAAATTCTTCCAACAATGGAGAACGTCATATATATATATATATAGATGATTTGAAACACATGTGTAGTCATGATTAACCATAGATTTAAGGGTAACTTGTGGAAACATGCTTGAGAATGAACCAAGTATCAATTTACATGAATTATGTCTATTAAAGAGTCCTAAAATAGAAAAAAGTCCCCCAAAAAGGGTCTGATGAGCCCAATTTCCCATATTCTTGACCAATTTGATTTCTTAAGTGTCATTGGGAAAATCATGAAACGAATGCCTAACTTTTCATTATTAGTCTATGAATCAAGGATGTGAGAGTAGTTTGGTGTTTCTGGTTATATGAACAAACCCATTGGAGACTATTCAATGATATTTTACTAAACATGAGATATTTTATACCAGTTAACACCCTAAAATAAAACGAATCAGGCTTAATAACATCTTTTCCAGAAATAGTTTTTATTTAGCACTATTTTTAAATAAAATCACATAAAAAAGTTTAAAATATATTTAGTGATAATTTTTATTACAGCCTCCACTAAATGTTTTTAAAAAAATGCCCCATCCCCCACCCCTATATCTCTGGGGCCCCCTAGAGTTACAGGTCTACGTTTCATACCCACACTTGATTTCCTCCCTCACCCCTACACATGATGGCCTCCCTCATCCACCACCCCCACCCACCAACCCCCTTGTACTCGATGTTCTTGGCCTCAAAATGCCCATCATAATTACTCAACACTGAACTCTTGTCATCTTTATCCTCATGTGTTCTCAATATCATACCCCCTATCGACCACCCACCCCTTCTACATCACTTAATATTGGTCTGGATTCACACTCAGCCTCAATACCGGATCCCCCTACCATTTTTCCTCTTTGTCTTTATGCCACTGGTCCCTTGATGTGATTTGAGGAGATCATTATCAGATTAATTTTTCTTTAATCACAATTAGTTGAATATATTCTATTTTTTATCTGATAATTACTTAATCAATTTTGGTTTTATAATTTACATATTTTATTTCTCCTTGAATGCTTTCAGTTTAGTAAATTTTTGAATTATTTTTGTTTTAGAGGTAGTTTGAGATCAATTATTCTGTTTTGAAATTAAATATAGTTTATTTTAAAAAATAATAATATAATTATATTTTATATTTTATAGTGTACTAATTAAAGTAAATATGTATAAAATTTGGATTAACTTACCTTAGAACACTTCTTAGTATGTTACTGGATTGAACCTATTTTGAATTTTTTATTTGAAAATTTATCCTTGGATGGAAGATTAAATGTTAATGTCCTAATTGAAAATTCAATCATTGGTTTAATAGAGATGAATTATTTTGCACTAAATATTTAATTAATTTATTCCTCATTATACGTGTTAGATTTTTCATGGAGAATCGAATATTATCAAAAAATTGAGTAGTTTTGTATATAATAAAACAAAAAAAATCAAAATATCCGATAGTGCATAATGAAATGAAAAAATTAATAAATGAATTTTTTTGGAATATTAGGGAAATAAAATAATTAATTTAACAAATCCTTTAATTAAATTGTTGATATTAGAAAAATCAATGATTTTTTACAATTATAGAATAGTTTGATCAAGATGATAACATATTAATGGATGACGATGAGGAAACAAAAATAAGGGAGAACTCAATAGATCAATTAACTAAATTTTTTAAATTAGTAGCAAATGGAAATAAGGAATTTTATAAAAAAAATTTCAAATATTCAAAATTTAATATTTTTGGAATTTTTTTCACATAAATAGTTTATGTGGAATTATAAATAATGAAATTTACTTTATATTAGAATTCTTGTGTGATGCATTTTTTGAATCTTAGATCCTTGTATCATTTTATGCGATGAATGAATATTATTAATAATCATGGACTCAATTATATGAAGTTATATTCATGAAACATTGATTGTACTCTGTATTAGAAAGAATATTTGAATAGATAAAAGTAAAAAATAAGTTATAATTCTCGATAGAAATAAAAAAAATGATTTTAATTTTTAATCAACATACTATGATAATGAAATAGAAAAACAAATTGGAAGGTTTTATGTTACATCCCATTAAAACAACAATTGAAAATATTATTTATACCATCTATAAATACTAAACATATAAAGTGGAATGCTTTGCATAATAATAACAATGAGTTCATGAAACATCCAAGAGATTAAAAATCATGGAATAATTTAAATTCATTAAATCCATATTTCTATTATTATTCTTGAAATTCATGTTGGGATTCGAATATTATAGATTCAATCCTTTGGGGACTTTATGTATCAGTTAATACATTTGGCCAATTGTTTTTATCCCTTATAATCTACCTCCCGATAAGAGTATGAAAAAACATCATTCATCATTTAAATAGTTATTTCTAGAATTAAAAATATTAAAAATAACATTGATGTATACATTAAATCTCTTGTTCAATAATTAAAATAGTTATTTTATAGTGGTGTAGAAACATTTAATGCATCTACAAAACAAATATTCCAAATGAATAATGTCTTTTTGTTGACCACTAGTGACATTTCCATGAATGGAAATTTTTCTAGTCGGAACATACACACTAGTTTGTATTTTTCATTATGAAAAAATTATTTTGTGTCTAATGGACCCCTTATATCATAAATTTTATTTTCATGTGTCACAGTCGCTTCTTTTATATATCTAATATATTTTGAGGCTTCCAAAAAATTATCATTGGGATCTTTGTTCTTGACCCGATTATCAAATGTTGGTATAGAGTTTGAAAACAATTTTAAATGAACGAGAGTGGAAAAACTGTTTGAACACTATCAGTTATAATTAGATAACAATAATAGAATAAAAATAGCCTATTTTAGAAAATTATATATTGGAAATTTAAGTTGTTATGTAATAACATTAACACTGCTCACATTAAGAAGAATGTGTGCGATAATGTGTTGTATACATTACTTAATGAGAATTTAAAATCAAAGGATCATTTAAATTATTGTATAGACATGGAATAAATAAATATCATACATGATCTATATTTTAAAAATGAAAAATAGAAGTATAGAACAACTATATTTTTAATAAATAACCATTAGAAATATATTTTCTTATGATTATTAAAAAATATGAATGTTCTTGATAGATTTTCTTACAACATTTAAAAATATGTTAATTTAAATCATCATAAGATACATGGATTGAAAATTCATGAATCACATGTATTGATGGATATATTGATTCCATTGAAAATTCATTATTTGTTTGCTGATAAAATAACCGCTGTTATAATAGGTGTTTGCACATTATTTAAGAAACTTTGTGAGAAGACATTAAAGCCCAATGAATTGTATAAAATTTAAGAAAACATTTTACGGATTCTATGTCATTTGTTGATGTTCTTTACTCAATCATTTTTCACTGTGATGATTAATCTGAAGGTGCATTTGTCTAAAGAAGCTAAAATTGGGGGGTTAGTACACTATAGATGGACGTATCCCATTAAGAGTTATTTTATTTTAATATTTTTTCATTAATAAATTATAATTTTTTAATTTAATATTTGAAACATTTAATTTTTAATGTATTACATTTTATCATTAGGTATGTTGGTCATTTTCAGTCTTATGTTGAAAATATATCTCATACAGAAGGTTCTATTAGGGAAGGTTACATTGTTGAAGACTGATTAACCTTTTATTATAAATATTTGGATTCTATAGAGGCAATATTAAATAGATGGGGATATCTTGATGATAACAAAAGTCAATTTCAAGCTAATAATGATTCATCAAATCTTCGAAATTTAAATCAATAAGTTGAAAAATTATCTTCATTTTCATTGAAATATATACAGTTAAGAAAAGAAAAAATATATATGATACTCATTAAGGATATTTTTTATCCCCATATCAAAAAAATTAAGAACACAAACAATAATACACCTGAAGATCTGAACTTGTAATGAGATGGAGATGAAAAAAATGTTAGCAATGAAATTGTTGACTTTTTTTCACATAGTTTATGTTTATAATAAAATAAAAAAATTTAATGTATTAAAATTTATCTAAATTATGTAAAAAATTTATACCAAATTCTATATGTAATAAATGATGATAATAAATATGAACAATTAGAAGACTTTTATTTTTTAGCTCGAGGTCCTTAGAAGCATGCGAGGAGATTTAATGCTTCCAATATTAGTGGTTTCAATTTTTGTACAATTGATTGAAATGAACATTAGGATGCACAAAATAGTGATATGTACATTGTCTAATATCAAGGTATTTATGCAAATTTCGTTGATATTATCGAGTTAAATTATCATTGAAAATTTTCTTTTATGTTATTTAAATGTAACTAGGTCAATGTTAATAAGGGTATAAAGAAAAATTCATTACAATTTACTTATATATATTTATATTAGTTGATTGGTAATGGTGAGTTGGAAAAAAAGATCCATAAATTGTGTATTAACAAGAAAAAATTATATATTATGTTGATAATATAGTGGATGACGGTTGGTGTATTGTTTTCCACATGAAACTGAGTGAAATGTATGATATGGGTGATGAAGGTGGGGAAATATTTGATATAAAACGCATAAAAAACAATATAATGAATTGTTTTTACTTGATGATATTGAAAATTTCTGTCTAATTGGAGAGATTAAAGAAGAAAAACAATAAACAGAAGAAGAAATAATGTTAACAATAGAACCTAATGAAAACATGACTAGGCAGAAATAGAAATTGAAAGTTTATTTTTTATATTAATAAATAAAATGAATTTTTTTATATTAAAAAATAAAAGTATTATTTTAATTTATATTAACAAATGAAAGGAATATGTTTTTGCAGGTATGTCATACCAAAATAGCTTTAGTGTCAGTGCCTGCTCTACATCATTATGTTCTCGTTCTTCTTTTACAATATATGGTACAATTCATCACATACCTTGCACATGTTTTTTATATCATTTTACATTATCCTAATATATTTCTATCCATATGAATAAATTATAATAATTTCATTGATGAATCAAATAGTACATAGAATGATTGATAAATTTCTTAAATGTACAATTATTTTCACCAATTAAGTGGTTATTTTTTTTAAAATTTTTTAAGTAAAATTATTTTTAATATTTATTTGTTATCTATCATAATAATATGTCTTCAATTATTGGAATAATTCAAATTGTAATATTTTGTTAATTTTTTAAAATTCTAGAGTATTAATTAATGTTGTGATCAAAATAATATGTACAATATCTAGTGTATCCAAAGATAATAATTGAGCTGGGGAACTATTTTATTTATGGGAACCATGATTACCTTTTATTTCAAGGTATTATTTTTTATTGACAGAAATTTTTTTATTTAGGATTCATTTTATAGGTTATAAAATTAAACAATATTCAAGAAATGATTTATTATTTTGAAATCCACTACTGAGTTGATGTTTATACTTTCAGTCATGTGCGATAAAATGATTATAATGAATAAGATTTTTATTAATTGGAGTGTGTTTAGTTTTTAGATAATTGAATAATTTTTATTATTTAACATTAAATTATTCAATTATAATAAATTTCTAGTCTTTTTCTATAAATTTCAAGTTTGTGAATAGATATTGACCATTAATTTAATTTTTATTATGATTTTAATTACTAGAAGAGATAGTTACCATAATTTAAAAATTATATTGAAATTTTGACATGGTTTTTAAGGATATTTGAGATCTAATCCAAAAGTAAGATATAAAAATTAATGAATCTTAGATGTTTTCAAAAAAAAATTGTATAATAATAAAATATTTTTATCTATACCATACCATGTCATGTATCTTATAACTGAACTAAAGAAATCATATGTTATGAAAATTATGGGTATATTCATGACTACCAGCTATTCATTTTGTTATTGTACTATTACTGAAACTATATTTAGATCAAATCATATATCATTTGAATTTTAGTTAATTTATTATTCATTGAATATGATCATTACTAATATATTATTAACTACATTAAATAAATATGACATAAGTATGAATTAGGGAATGTGGTGATGGGTAGTGTCATTATCGAGTAATAAAGGGTGTAGGGTATACATCATAAAAGAGTATTTAGGACTCTTTTTTCTATTTTTATATTTCGAAACATTACATTTTTTTACTATGTAGTAATTTATGTTGTATTATATGTAATGTAATTTTTATTGATGAATGATTGTTATTTTTTTGTAATATTATAATAATTATTTTTTTAATGTATGGATTATTTTTATATTGGTTTTTGGTGAGTCAATCAGTAATTTATGTATTTTTATGGAATTATGTAAATTTTGGTGATTTTAACCACCATTAATTTTTTATTAGAGTTTTTAAACTTTTTGAATAAAATATAATCACTTAAAAATACCACATATAAGGTAATTTTTTATATTTACCAATGGTTTTAACCACAATTAAAAATTCATTATATAAAAAAACCTTGACTAATCACAGTGGTTTAAAAAATGCCATGAAACCTATTGGAGGTTGTTAAAACCAATGATAAGTCTAAAAAATTCCAATAAAGTTTGTTTTTTCCTATAGTGTCAGTGCATACGACATGCCATCTCTATGAACGGTGTAATTCATTTTCTCTCTCTAAATTTTAGGTATTTCTATAAGTACATATATAATGAATATATATAATATTTATATCATTGTTAATATTATAGAGATGATGGATCCATTATCAAATTACAAGGACATAAACTACTGATCCAGAACATACATGAAAAAACGAAGCAGTTATTACCTAAAATAGTGATTTTAATAAATAATTATTAATAAATGGGTGATAATAGGAAATAATTAAATCATAAATAGTATGATATATATGAATATGGTTCTATAATATATATATATATATATATATATATATAATATATTTTTTATATATGAGGTTTTATTGCATACAAAGGATGTCAAACCCTAGGTAAGGGTTTATTTCACAATCATAGCATTAATCAAGATTATATTTATTGAAGTCCCCTTTGGGGGAATATTCTTTTTCATATAAATTTTTTATATAAAAAAATTATAAAAAATATTTCTATTACTCCGCAATGAATTATTAATAAACTTTTACCCACATTTTACTTTTTACAAAATGGTTTTAAAGGATTATTCTTTTAATTTTCCAAATGAGGTACTTTTTAACCTTTTTACAACATTGTGATTGGAATGTGCTTTTATCTTATATGGTGTGAAACAAAATTTACACCATCATGAAAAATATTTTTTTCAAGGTTACATTATATGTTTTCAAGGTTATTTTCAATTAAATGGTTTATTTATTATGTGTGAAGTTTCTATTTAAAAAAATGAAAAAATTTATTCCAAGAAAAAAGGGTATTTCCCTAAAGAAATATTACTATAATATTTTTAAAAAATTATCATATATATCAACATACCTTTTTAGATACTATATTGGGTATATACTCTAATGATAAAATTCATTATATTTATTTGGATGGTTTATGTTCAGTTTGACTGGGGAAAGTATTTATATTACGCATAACTAGTAATTCCAAAATAGAAAGTTATATATTTTATTAAGTCATGTTGGTTGAGTTTTATTATTGATATGTGGAATGGATTAGACTTATTAATTGATAAATGGTGCCTTTTATAGCCCATTGATATATTGGTAGGTCACATGAGACAAACTAGATTGGGTTTTAGCCAAGTTCTTTTCCCATTTATTTTCATATATATTGGACAAGGATTCGAAAGAATGTTTTAGATGTCTAGAATTATGAAGTCACTAATTATAAAATCAATTATTGATGACCATGTGATTATTTGATTTTTATGATATCCATGGATAAAGTTTATAGTTCATGTGATTATTTATATGGAAATATTTTGACCATCATTTTTTTATTATTCATGCCTTACTATCATCTGATGTATACAAACCATTACTAAGCATCTGAGCTCAGACCTTTATTATGTCTCTTTTCTATAAGATTCTATGAAATGTATTATGACTTCTATGTATGAATATTCTAGGGGAAAATATATTTATTAATGAAAATACTATTTTATGTTATTTTTTACAATATAGTGTAAAACTCAAGTATGAATCTAGTTTACTATAACTACTAAACTATTTAGTCCTTTGGGATGTGATTGATTTTATCTAATGCCAATTTAATTAATTATTCAAACGAATCAGTCATGGGATGAAGCCCATGACACCAAATTTATTAATAAATAAAATCGTACAACAAAAAGAAAGAACAAATGGGTAAAGCAAGACACCAAGTGCCCATAATGAAAAAAATAATTCACTTTAACCCTTTATTTCCCATGTTTTTGGGTATCTACCTTTTCCCATAAGATATCATCCCTTTCTCCAAGTCTTATCCCTTTTAAGGGACACATACTCTTTTGCTGATGATGAACTAGAGGAGTCCTCTGATATTGAGAAAATTCTAAATTTTCTATATAACTCTTGAAATTACATCTCTAAGTTGGATTGAAAACCATATTAAATATTAATTGACCACTGATTTTGGACAAGAAGATAATCACATGCCCCAAACACATTGGGTTCCATCATTGAAATATTTACTTCAAGTAGTGAATAAAACCATTCAACTGCCACTTTACTAATACCTTCAAGATGTCATTTTCCCTCCTATCCCTTAAGAAATGCAATATTGCAGTAATTATCTTGTGCAATATCACATTTGTGAACTGATGACTTCCCAAAATGGGAATTGTACTTTTTCATAAGATCACAAAAATTGGTTGGGAAGTTCCATTCCACAATTTGAGGCTCATCCACTGTGCTACATGGGAGTGTGACCTACATGGGGATATGAGGTGTCTGCACAAATTCAGAGGACGTTAAACATGATTTTTATTATCTAGGGGTGACCAATTTAAAACCCTCTTCATCCAATAAAATTTCTATACCTTTGATTTCCTACTTATTCATCACATTCTCAGGTTTAAGAGGTCCCTTCATAGATTGACCAACCTCCTTATCCAATGTCCAGTTAGCAGTGCCAACTCCTTTGGGGTGCAAGGAATCCACAATAATTTACGTTTATTTTTTCTGTTCTAATTATAAAGAACGTGTTTTTACATTATCTCTCCCTCCACCTATTTTTGAATTTCTTAATAATGATTAGATAGTTCATTGTTGTCAGAATCATTAAAAGCATCCTTTTTCTACTCCCCTACATCAATATCATCCCAAGATCGATTTTCCAAAGTTAAGGAAATTCCATGTGGATTCCTATCAGCCACATCCTATGAAATATCATTACGTGAAATATTAGTTCCCTGGCTGATGGAAAAAATACAATTTAATGTTGAGGCATCATTCTGGTCTCTAGATCCATGTGTGTTAGAGTGTAAAAAGTTTGTTGCTCCACTACCAAAGAAAAACTACACATAATATACAATAAGTCATACATTCTATATCAGCATATTTTTAACATACACATCTTTAAAAAGAGAATGGTTTTCTAATGAAGATGGTGTACACATTTTATTAACGGTTTTCCCATTATTTCTCCCAAAGACCATCTCAGGTGACTGAGGCATAATCTCATTAATTATATAATTAAATTCTTTATTAATATTATTTACACTATTATTCATATTTATTAATTTAATTTTTTTAAATATTAAATGATATAATTTAAAATTAGTAATAATATAATTAATAAAATTTAATAATAATAACATAATTAATAATACTTAATAATATAATACTTAATATAAAATATGACCATAAATTTTTTGAAGTGTGAATGTAATTATATTAAACATTAATGTTTATGTTTTAAAAATAGTTTTTGTTTAATAAATTATTTTATTTATATTTATTTTTCAATAAATTATTATATGTTTAGTGAGTGTGAAAATTTTCATTTAGATAGCTTGCATACTTTATAATTTATACACTTTTAATGTCCCTAAAATAAAACATAATAATGTTACAGGTATGTGACTTTGAAGGTCTATAAATTTTAAAGAATAAAAAAATCATAATAAAATTTAAATCATTGACTAAATTTATAAAAAATAATTGAAAATAAAAATTATATTTTAAAATCAATGGATGAAAAATAATTTTAAATCCGCAATACATCATTTCATTAAAACCAAACATTTGTATCTATAAATATTTTTTACATTCCATTCACTATTGGAAATAGAATCTACAACAATATAATGAAAAAATGTATGTTCATAGAGAAGGGATTAAATGTTGTTGAATGATTCAGGGAAGATAATATGTTATCACAAAGATGAATCAGTATTGCTACAAAGTTGTAAGATGATGATTAAAAACGTTTTAACATTTCATGTAAATATTTCCACATAATATTTGGAGAATTTGTATCCCCTATAAATGATATTATCATTTGTTGGTATAGTGATCTTAAATATAAAAAATTTCAACATTTTGAAAATGGATTTAAAATAAATTCAATCCTACATTTATATAAAGAGATATCTTAATAATTAATTAAATATATAAACTATATCTTCATAAATATTAATGAAATATTACATAACATTGATAATTTTTTGAGGTATCTAAATAATTTTTTATAATTTCATGAATTTTAATTTACTTCATAAAGCATTCTTATGATTCAAACCCAAAAAACATCACGTGATTCCAATTTATATTAAAAGTTTTATCATTGAAACAAAAAAGATATTGATTTAAAAAAAACAATAATTCTTGAACTGTTACATAAGCCTCAAACATTTTTTACACTACATAAATAACGAATTTTGACAACTATTTAGTTAAATGTATTGTAGATAAAACTATTATCTATCTAGTGAAAATTATTTTTTGATAATTATATCTATATAAATCAAGTTATAAAAAACTAATGAAATAAACCTATTATGTAGTTTAAACCAAAAATATTTTTGAAACCAAAAGATTTCACCATGTTCGGGAAAAAATGAGAACATGGTCAAGATTTATTCCTTCTTTAATATAGTTGAATAAAATAAATATATAATTCTTATCTTTCATATGAAACTGGTATTATAAAATTCCAATCACAACCACTCAATTTATATAACAAATAAATGGATCTAGTTATAACACAATTGGACATAAAATTATAAGAGAGTTTTAAAAATTATGGATATTTTTTGGAAACCACAATGTTTAGTGCCTTAAATATTATTTTTCACTAATCACTTTTATAAAATTATCTTTTCAATTGTTTTTTATATGTTTATTCAATTTTATAAATTTCATTTTTATTTTATTTATACTTTATAATTTTTATATATTCAAAGCCACAAACATGTAACATTATTATGTTTCATTTTGGTCAATTTGAAAGGATATAAATTAAATAGTATATATGCTATCTAAATGAAATCTGTCATGCTGACTAAATATATAATAAGTTATTGAAAAATATATATAAATAAAAAATATAGTAAACACAAACTAATTTACATGACACAAAATTTATTGTTTAAAACCATTGCATTTAATCTTTAAAAATTTTATGGTCATATTCTATAATAAGTATTATATTATGTAATATTATTATTTATGTGATTATCATTGAATCTTATTGATTAAATTATTAAAAAATATTAATTATATTATTAAATCTTTACAATAATTAAATTAATAAATATGAATAATAGTGTAAGTAATACTTATAAATAATTTAAAAATATATTTCAAAATAAGCCTTAATTAAATTAGTAATATTAAAATTTTAAAATAATTTTATAATTGAATTTTCTTTATTGTACCTCAATATTCTCTATTGTATTCTTTCTATTTTTTAATTATCTTTTAGTGTGTGGGTTGTCTTGTCAACCCACACTTGAACCTTTTCGAATTTATTATATTTTAAAATTGTCTTTAAATTTATTTATAAATTAATATTTATAAAAATAAAAATAAAAATATATTAAAAATTATATAATTATAAATAAAATTATATTTATAAAGTTATAATCATGTATTTACAAATAAATTTAAAATATTTTTATATAATTATATTTATTTATTATTATAATTTTAATTATATTTATTTATATAAATATATTTATAATTATATGTATAAATATATTTATAATTATATAATTATTAAAATATGTTAATATATATTTAAAATATATTTAAAATTATATAATTTAATTTACATTTAAACACATCATAATTTAAAATTTAATCCTATTTGGACTTGCAACGAATGTGTAATGGGTTACCTCTACCTAGAATAGTAATATGTGCCTTAGTTTCAATAAAATAATGGGGGTACTTCTCTCCTACCTTTATAAAAAAAGTAGGGGTAAAAGTTGAATGCTAAATGGATTGGCATTTTACACAATCCAGCAAAAGTTCCAGATCAACTGGAACTTTTTCAATGCATTTGGATCTAGTGCTTCACTGACTCAGTTCCCAAATTAAAAATAACCTAGCCATATTTCATAAAATAAAAAAAATAAGAAACACCCTTACCTCATATTTTTCGATGACGTCATGTGGGTAGATGGTCGGAGATTCTTGCAGTGGATCGACGCAAGCGCTCTTATCTATTCATTTTCATATTTTTGGGTTCTTTTGGTTTTCATGCAGAGCATGGGATAAGAATTTTAGCGTTCAATATAACTCATTTGATTGAAGACTAGTGTATCATTGTGTAGGATGCTTGTAGGTTTAAGTCAAAAAAATATGATAAAAAAAGACAAAATTTAATCGAGAATACCCCCAAGAAACACTAGTTGTCACCATAATTATATTACATATTTATAGATTACCTAATGAATCTTTAAAAACAATTCTCTTGTATAGTCTCAAACCTCATGGTCATAGTTGTGCTGTGATAATATTTTTTTAAGAACCTAACCAAATTGACTGAAAATGTATAACTACAACACATAATTCATGCTTTGAAAATGAAATTGTATGGTATGAATGTGGAAGTATGGTATTTAATTTAGTGGGAGGTGGTTTTCCTACATTATTAGTTAACCAAAATAGACAATTCCGACCACAAAACTTGCAGAACCTTTTATTAGGATGGATAACAAAGATAAAAAACTATTTTACCAGGGTAATTTTACATTGTGGGCACCCGAGTAAAAATAATACAAATAGGAACATATTTCTATGAATATTCAAAAAACACATAGCCAAAAAAATACTATAGACCATATATTAGTCAAAACTGACATATACACAACCCATGGGAAATAAAATGGCACTAAAAAGTAAAAAAGTGAACATTTTTATGTGATATTCCAATAGGGTGCAGGTTAGTTGGTAAACTACACCTTTTAGTGACATATGAATGGGCTAGATTTGATGTGTTAAACATCTTCCAATGACACATTTTCCCCAAAAATATTTAGGGGATCTCATATAGGGATGTCGGGAGAATTTCTGAGGATGGTGCATATTTGGGTTGTGACAACGATCAAGGTGGTACTAGCATGAAGCTCAAATTGCACTAGAAAATACATAGCTAAAGATGAGTACAAGTTGTGGGTTGATATTGGATGGGATGACATCTCTAGATAGAAGTGGTAGAAAGTGCTGGATACATGGACGAAGATGAGTTCGGGTGGTAGGATCTATGATGGAGATAGGACCGACAGCTAGAGATAGTAGGATATTAGCGACACAAAAGCTTTGTATGCGGTGTAACTGAGGCACAGTGGAGCCATGTGAGCGGATGATGCTGGGTGAGGCAACGAGGTCTGATGAAGTGGGATGGTGGTGGTGACGTCACTTCTGGTTGGAAAGCAAGTACTATGGAAATGACTTAAGCGGTGCACTTTTTGGTGACGTTTAGGTAGAAAAACAATGGGTCTTATATGCACTCGTCCTTCAGGGCATCTATATATATATATAAGGCCTGATGGGTGGGCTATCCTTGTCGGGGTCTATGGCCTGACTTTCCATCCTATGTGTGAGGTGTGTGTGTCTTTGATGTAATTGTACCCCCAAGCACCCAATATATATATATCCCATATTTAAGACCCAGAGACAGGAAATGACATGCTCATTTAAATAATCCATCAAAATGTCATAAAGTTATGACCCAAATCCCAAAATCTAAGTAATATGTGTTTTACCTCTCTCAAATGGTGTTTATAAACACTCTCCTATGTATATAATGATCACATTTAAGCAAGTTTTAGTGTCTCTTTTGAATACCAAGTGATAGAATTTAATGACATCTTAATTTTTGTTTGAAGCATTCTTTAAATTATTAGTCTAATATGTTATCTTAATTTAAGACCAATAAATCATGTCATAAGATTCATAGAATTTTTTTAAAGATTGAGTAGGTGGATCCATTTGAATATAAGTAACTGTAGGATGCATCAGCTAGCTGGTGTTGGGTACTAGCTACCCAGTGCCTTGATGGTAGACCCCATAGAGAGTAGAAGTCTCACTGGAAAACTATTGATGAAGGTAGAATTACCCTCAACTATAAGATAACCCAAAACTAATTGATGGATGATCACATACTAGTTGTTGGGAGTCTTCTAGTATCACCTGTCTTCGGGTGAATCAACAACCACATGGTGGAGGATACCAGGTATCTAGTTGCATTAAGATAACAGCTTCAAGAATGAATTTTTTCTGGTAATAAAATATATTACTATAGTATTCTTCAACTTTAATAACACCAAAATAATTATAAAAAATTTCCCATCCATTTAATGGTTATAAATAGTGGTCCTAAACATCTTGGTATGACTACCAGTTACCAACAATTCTTCTTCGATCTGTGATTCAGGTTTGGTGATCCGATGATGAAACATTATCAGTATCACTCCAAACACAATTTTTCAATATCAAATTATCCATCTTTCTTCTAGGTTCTTCTACAATATTACCTCTGAACCCCACCCTCAAAATATTAAACATCCTTATGAGATATTTGGTAATGGATTTGTAATGAATTTTCCCAAAAGTTACCATCTCTATTCTCATCAACATATTCAAAGAATTATCACTCAGGAAAAATGAGGGTTGAGTTATGTGGATACTGGTGAAGCTCAAAATATTTCTAAAAAACCCCAAGTGTGATGGAGGTGTTTATTGATCCCTAGTAAGATCAATGGTCTATTAATATTGACCTCTCAACTCAAGAGGAGGATATTTAGGGGATAACATTGAGCTATTGTCGAACTCCTTATCAATTTTGTTTTTCTCTCTCTTTAATTTATTGTATTTCGTCATTCAAACATCAAAACATATAACTCTATAAATTTTATATGGTCATTTTTTGGCATAATATACTTAGATATTAACTATTTAATACATATTAGATTTATTAATTATCTCATTATAACGTTATATTTTATCAATTCAATATCATGTATAATTTAATTTGGACTTATATATAGTGTTTGTTTTAAAGTTTTAAAAATATAAATTCACCAGTCATATTTATATTTACTACGACCAACAATTGGTATGAAATATACCTTTTTTATAAGAAATTATTTTGTTTTCAAAGTTTTGTTTATTTTTAAACATTTATTTTTTAAGAAATAATCAATTTTAATGTATGAAATTTTTATTATGGAATCTAATTCTTATTCACATGCCCCATTTTTTATGGCACTGATTATTCCAATTGAAAAAATAATATGAGAACCATTATTGTTAGTATTTGTTACTTTGTTTAGGAAATGGTTTTCCATAAATATATTACAACCAATGAACCTAAAAATAAGTGAACTCCTAGTTATGTAAAAAATTTAGAACTTAATAAAAAATATATGAATTACATACACTAATGTCTTGATTGAAATATGTTAATTCATGTTTCTACATGTAAAACGGCTTATGAAATGTGAAAAATCCTTGAAGTCACAAACAAATGCATGAATAAAGTTAAATACATTAGTTTGGATATATACCAAATAATTTTATTTTCTATACATCCAAATGAATCCATTAATAGTTTTATTACAAGGAATACTAAAATTTACAATGGTTTAATGTCTCTTGGTTAGGATTTATCTTTAATATATATAGGAAAAAATATACTCTGGATCCCACTAAGAAATTGGGCACCCAAAGTCCAAATCTTTCAAAATAACAAGTATTTGAAAAAAATGGTGGTCGAAGAACTGATTAGATCCATAATGATAAATGAAATTATAATGAAGAGACAAGATCAGAGGGAGACCAACAAAGTCAAAGACACCAAGAAACCCATTTCCTTCAAATCTACAAACTATGGTTCAATTGTTGTTGAAGTTAATGACATTTCTCAAATTTTTACTACCCAAACCGATGAGGCCATCCTGACAGGCGGTAATCCAAGTGTGTGAACCCCAAGCCTACCTCCAATAGGCCAGGCGCAAGAGACCAGTGTCGAGTATGCATTTTAAACACATGGGAGGCATTTACCTAAGGTACCTGTATGAATGCACAAATCTAAAAGTCCATACAATTATAAAATGTTAAATTAAAACTAATATAAAATATAGGCATACATCTACATCCCACAATCAGAGTATGAAGAAAGTATTGAAATGTAAAAATAAGGAAATACAAGTCCACCAAACATTGTAAAGGAAGTGTAACATTCTTAGAGGGGAATGCATCTAAATGAAACACATTGTATGAAACATGGTCTATTTATCATATTTTATGCTCTGTCTACTCTTGGAAAACTAATAACCCCATTGAATAACTTTTTTTTCATAATAAAGGAAATGTGTGGGCACATCCCAGGTAGGGGTGAGTATAACAATAGCTATTAGGACACCCCAAAATCTCCAAGCATAAAGAATCAAGATAGTAGTCAGATTATTATGAGGACATGTAAATTATAATAATATACATACATCCAATCCTTAATATGAAACTATTATATTATTTAAATTATTTTTGAGTTAACATTTATTTATTTTCTATTCTATGTTGTTTTCTCCTGGAATTATGAGTTTTTGGGAAAATAAATCATGTCACATGGTTAAGAAACATGGTTTTGAAAACCGTGCGACAACCATGCGACAAATTATTAATTTTGGAAAGATTCAAAATCATGGTTGTAACACGATTTTCAAAACTGTACAGCCAGACCATATGGGGTCTCCAAGGATCCCAATAGAGGGTGCACTATTGGAACACGATTTTCCAAACAATGAAATAAAAACTATGAACCAATTTTCTATTCAAAAATTAAATTAAATTAACTATTTTTTTAAAAGTACTAATCTAATTCTTTTCCCCTCCCCACTAGTTCATGATAACCAAACCGAAGGGGTTCCCATGAAATTTCCACAACATCCTCCCCTCTCCTTCTGTTGAAATTTTTTTAAGACAATATCTTATGCAATCTATCAAGGTATGGTTTTCTTATTATTCACTTTATTATTTTCTTCTAATTTCGTGGTTTCTCTTTTCATTCTTGTTGTGCACACACCCTAACCATACCCTATCATTTTTTATACTATTTTGGTTTTCTCTTGGTTACTTGGGTTCATGAAGTCTGATTTAGGACCACTCCAGCCACAACCATCGAATACAGTGAGTTGTTCTTTGGTTCTGGGTGATTTTAATCCAATCTCAATTCTTCCACCAAATTCTAATTGGGGATTTTTGTAATTTTGGGGTTTACCATAATTTTAAATAGTACTATGGACCACATTGAGGTGTATTTGAGCTTCCATAGTTGAAGACAACATACATTTTTATGCATAGGTAGGAATATACATATACAATCCCCCGTTTGTATATATTCACTCAATTTAGTATGAATATATATATTAGGGACAAGTGTTCTTATAAATTTATATGAAAAAATCATACTTATGTATGGGTAGACATATATTTAAGTATAGGAATATATATAGGGACCCTTTTTACATATTCTTGGCCATGAAAATTTGTACATTTTGGATATGTGTCCTTATATATATGTGAATGTTCATATTTGTGTAAGTAGAAAATAGATGATTTGAGTTGACATCATCAAAAGAAATGAATCTCAAAGTAGGGTCTCTATGATCAATCCTTTAATTTGAATTTATGATTGATTAATTTTTTAAAAATGGGTTTTAATTATTATATTAAGTTTAAATGCTTTGAAAATTGGATGTGTTTCATGGACACGGTCTTCCTACACGAGTTCCTTTTTTCTTAGCCCATTTACAATATTACCTTTAAATTTGAATTATCTGAAATGTTTAGAATAGTTTTATAACTTATTTATAACATGTAAAGTGTAATTTTTGGTTAAATGTGTTATCTAATAATTGGATTGTTTGGAACTTTGAAGTGTATTTTGGATATCAAATTAATTAAACTGGCCATTTGGAATCTTTTGAATATGAATGAAATTTTCATCCTATTTTTGGGGAATGTTTTTGATGTTGTACATGTGTATGCCTTTTTTTCAATTTCATAGGTTCCTTGTCTGATGAGAACCCTAATTTCTGTTGTTTTGATGAGAGGGCCTTCACATAGGTGATTTATGGGATTGGGAAAGGCAAGCCTGGTGAAATATGTGGGTTATTTTTAATGCCAAGTGTGTGATGATGCCCTCATTATCAATTATACTAACATCATAAAACTCCAAGACATCATATAGAGGGTTGGGTGATAGTTTCTTTCTAGTTCTGAATATAATTATTAGAACCCCCTAGATTGAGGATTGTCTAGTTGTGATTTTCCACTAGTGAGGCTAGTTTAGAGAATCCAGGTTATTTGTTGACTTTGTGGGTTGATCACATGTTAGAAGGTCGGTCCAAAATGAGTATATATATGTATTTCTTCTGGGGATGTTTAGGAAAAAACCAATTATTACATATGTGTATATTCTTTTCTCATTCTATAAAATTTTGTTTATCTATTTTTCATGTGTATGTTTTCTTTTTCAATACTATTTCCTCATATTATTTAATTTTTTAGATTCTTTATGGTTTTATTTTTAGGGGGAATTTTAAACTATGTTTTGGATATAGGAATCCATTTTTAAAAAATAAAAATCTATGTTTGGTTTTAAAAATGGATATTTTTTTAAAGTTGTGTATGGTTCTTTAGTGAAAAAACCCATATTTTCTATTTGTACATTAAAACTAGCTTGAATTGGTTTTATTTTTAATGTTAAATCATATATAATAGTTTGTTCATGCATGCCTTATGAGTTTTAAGACTCATGCCTATAGATATATTTTGTTTATATCTTCTAGTGATGATTCCAACTCAGATTAAGTCACTATGGAGTGATGTTGATTAGTTGTTGGTGGTGATCGGAAGGGTTATATGGTGGTATGTGTAATTTTATTGCTTTCTACTACTATAATTTATTTTTAATGTTCAGTTTATATTTGTTTATTGTTTTGTTACTTATGGGATAAAATGTTCCAAAAAGAGTATGTTTATTTCTTAACCTAGTTGTGATAATGATAGGATTAATAATTCTTCTATGGTCTTGTTGCGGACTATCTTAGGTGACCGGTTCAGGGTTGACCCAAGCTGTTTCTTCAAAAAATGGTATCAGATAAATTAGTCCCTATTATTTTAGGAAGTTTGGTATTTTGGATCTAGGATTATTGTAATTATAATAGTTAGTCATGGGTAGTCAGTTTATCACCACCCATTTAGAGGGTATCTTAAATTTCCAGTGTGGTCCAAGATTCTTATAGTTCAAAATATGATCATTGATCTCAGTTTTTATCTTGGGTTTTGATTTTTTTGATAGTTTATGTTTGGTTTTGAGATTTTGTGGGTTTTTTTTGAGAATCTACAAAGGTTGTAGATGATTTTTAGAGGGACTTAGATGGTTCATGGTTGTTGTGAATGGTCTAGAAAACCCTGTGCATATCCTGAAACTACATCTTTTAACCTCTAGTGTACTTACAAAATTAGTGCATAGTCCACCAAACCGTGTGACCAAGCTATTGTTTTTGGAATTTTTTGGGGATATTTTAATGGATTTAAAAATTTTATTTAGAAATGAATTTGGAAAACATTTTGTAATTTTAGAAATGTTTTGGGAAATTTGAAATGGAAGTTACATGGAAATTTGGAAATGTGATGCTTTAATGATAAGAGGTGTTTTTGAAATTGATTGGTATTTTTTAAAATAGTGGCTTGGAAAGTAGTTTTTTTTATTGACCCTTGGTATTCATATGGATTCTCACATGTATGGATGTACACATGTAGTAAGTGGATGGTTGTGGGTATGTGTAGAAAATACATGATCATAATGGTGCATTTATGTGTTTAGAGATTAAATATTTGGGATTTTGGTTCTTTTTTGCTTGAAATTTTGTTTTATGGTATTTTTAGTATTAGTCTTTGATTTTTGACTGAGATGTGGAGTTCCCATTTGTGAAGTGATTTGATTCGGTTTCATGCTTCTTGTTTTTAGAGTATGCTCTAGAAGAGTCATAGTAAAGAGTGTTGATTGTTCATTGCATTGACTTCATTGGTTTCATTAGTTAAGGATAGTTTTGGGAATCATTTTTGGTCATCATTTAGTGGTTGAGATTGTAAAATTGAGGTAGTTTTACTATTTGAGGAACTTTAGAATAATTGTTTCTCAAGATATCACCGTTGATAACTCTACCCAAACTCTAGATCGACTGGGTGAGTCGATTATTTTCTATACATTGGACCATACCTAGGTCTTTTTGGGTTTTCATCTTCCTTAATCATTATGAAAAGGGGATAGTTCATTGTTTTTAGTTGGTTTCCGATAATACGTTACATTTGGTGTGGCCATAAGATGTTCTGTAAGTGGCTCTATCAAAAGGGGAAGTTTCAGTTAGTGGTTTTTAGCTCCATATTGTGGTGCAGTAGATGCTTCAAGACATCAGGACTTTAGTCATAGGTTTCAGAGTCATGATTTTTTGTAGTTCACATGTTTCTGGGTGTGGGGGATATAGACGCAACTGATGGCCTCTAACATTGGAGTGGTAATTGTTTATGTTTCTCATTCTTGTGTTTTTTTGTTTTTGAAAATTATTATTGAGAGATCTTGGTGTCACCATTTTCATTATATTGATGTGGTTGTGCCTTGGGGGTGTGAACTATGGACTAGTTATCCTTATTTGAGAGTGGAGTTATTTTTGTGTGGTGCCTATTTAGAGATGTTATATCATTAGAAATTATGAATTTTGATCTAGTTTGGTGCCCAGTTAGTGTTTCCAAGGTTGGTTTCTTTTTTGTTAGACAATAGCATATTGAATGTTTCTCTTTGTGAGATCACCTTACAATTCAGTTCCTTAATAGTGAGGAGACCCACTATAGGTCTCATTAATTTCTTTCATTAAGTTAGTCAGGTGTGACTTAGAATGGTCAGGGCTCACACCAATATTATAGGTTTTGTTTAGATTTTTGAGTTTTTTTTACTTGAGGAACCCACTATTAACTAGAGTTTTAAAATGGCGAGGATTCAATCATATAAAATGATCATGGTGAAATCGGTTTTAAAGGAATTCATGATGGGGAAATTAATTCTTTCTACCCCGCCCAACCCTAATCATGGTAATTCATTAGACCAGTTAGCGGGTTTCTTAACAAATTCTCATAGAGATCCTAAATAGACCCTAATAATTTCCATGTTAGGGGGAAGGTTGTTCCAAGGTGAGGAAGTGTTCGAGGATTTGAGATTATTCATTAAATATTTTTTAAAAGGATTTAGTTCTTGGGTCCTGGTTGTTCTCTCTTCTGGTGTGGTTTCTCTTATTAGGAGATAAACTTTCCATTCTCTTTTTTTGGACTAGTGTTTCATGAGAAGGGTGATTATTAGATCTTGTTATTCAGTTTTCAAGAACCTTGTCTCATGTAGCCATTTTAGCTTGTCTAATGTTGTAACCAATTGAATCATTGAGGATTTATGGGGAAGCTTTTGTCATGGTGGGTAGAATAGTCACTTCCTAATTGAACACTATTCAATTATTTTAATTATTTTTTTAGATCATATTTATTTATCTTCTTTTTGGGTGTTTTTCCTAGGAATATATCGTCTTGGGGCATGAAAAATAAGTCACATGGTTAAGCTAAACATTTTGAAAAACCATGTGGTAACCATGCGACATATTCTATAATTTTTTATAGATTCAAACACATGGTTGAAAAAAGGTTTTCCAAAACATTCGATAAGTCAATGAGGGATTCTCCAGGAGCCTAGTTGGTGGTGCATGGTTGGTGCATGGTTTTCTAAACCATGAAACCCAAACTGTATTCCATATTTATTTTCAAAAATTAAATCAAATTAATTAACATTTTATAAAACCTAATCCAATATATCTCCCCCTTGGTTTGTGACACCACAGTTGAAGGGGTTCCCCATGTGTGCACCACCACCTCCTCCCCTCTCATTTTAATGGTCTATTTTTGAGACATCTCATGTGTGATCTCTCTAGGAAGGGGTTTTCCCTTATTCCTTATTCTCTTTTGATTTATTTGTTTTTATTTTCCCTATAATTGTTCACAATCCCTAACCTAAACCTAACCTATTTTGGGGTGTTATTTTGGTGTTCTCTTAGTTTCTAGGGTTTTTAAAGTCTAATTAAGAACTCTTATTTCCATGGTCATCGAAGGCAGTGAGTTATTCACTGGTTTAGGGTGATTTTTTTATCATCCAAATTCTTTGGCCAAATTTTAATTATGGATTTTGTAATTTGAAGGCTATTATATTTTTCTAGAGTACTTTGGGCCTCTTTGAAGTGGATTAAAGTCTTTATTGTCAAATAAGAAATACATTTTTATCCATTGGTAGACATATACTTATATAAGTTCCCTATATATATATATATTCAATATTATATGTATGAATATATATATATATATTGTGGATAGGTGTGCTTATGTATATATATATATATATATATATATATGAAAAATGAATTCATGTGTAAGTGTAAAGGGGTATATTCAAGTATGGGAATATATATAAGGACCCCTTGTACATATTCATGGACATTTTTATATGTACATTGGTGATAGGTGTTATTATATATATATGATGGTTCATATGTGTGTGACTGGAAATGGAAATATATGAGTTTCCATTAGCAAAAAAGTACATCTTAAGGTAGGGTCCCTATTTCCAATACTTTAATTTGAAATATATGACTTATTGAGGTTTTAAAAATATTTTTCATTATTATATTAAGAGTAAATTCTATAAAAAATTGTTGGGTTTCTTGGAAATGTTCTTCTAACATGATTTCCTTTTGTATAATCTTATTTATAAGTATACCTTTAAATTTAAACAATCCAAATTGATTAAAATATATTTATAAATTATTTATAATATGTGATGTTGGTTTTTTGGAACTCAAATGATTTTGTAAAATTTGTTATCTAAAAATGGATTTTGGGGCACCATGAAGTGCACTTTGGTCATCAAATGACTTCAAATCCCCATTTTTCATCTTCCAAACATGAATGATATTTTTATCTCAATTTTGGGGAATGGTTTTAAAATAGAAAATGTGTATAACCATTTGGAACATTGAGAGGTTATTTGTATGGTTGTAACCCTATGGTTTCACTTTATATGATAGGGCCTTCACATAGGTGGTGTAGGAGATTGGGAAAGGATTCTATGGGGATATCCATGGGTTATGTTTAACACCAAGTGTGTGATGGTGTCCTCATTATGCATTATAATAAGATTATGGGATTCAAATACATCATCTAGAGTTTTCAGTGATGGTAGAATTATAGTCTCGATTATATGGATTTTAACCCCTTGGATAGAGGATATTTGAGGTGAGATTTTCCACTAGTGAGGCTAGTTTAGATCATCCAGGTTGGTTATTTACTATAGAGGTGAACCATACGAAACAATGTGGGTCTAAATTGAGTATATCTAGGGATTTATTCTAGGTATGTTTCAGAAACACCCGGTATTAACTTTTTGTATTCTATTGTTTTATTCTACATTAGTTTGGTTATCTGTTTTTCTTGTGTATATCTCCATATTTCTATATTGTTTCCTTAGCTTCTAGCATTTTTTTGTTTAACATGTTGTTTTTATTTCTTTATTGGTTTTTTCTAGGGTTGGAAATTTTAATCTTGGTTTTGGATATGGAAAACCATTTAAAAAAAATAAAAATCTATGTTGAGTTTTAAAAAGGGATTTTTGGAAACCTTTTTATGGTTATTTAATAAAAATTAACATATTTTCTATTTGTACTTTCAAACTAGCATGACTTGGATTTTTTTGATGGTAAAGAAAAAATACTAGCTTATTCTGGCACCCCTACTTATTTCTAATACTCATGAATATATATATATATATATATTTAGCTTCTATTTTTGGTTCTAGATTGAAATTAGTCAATATAGAGCGACATTAATTCTGTGGTTGGTGGTGACCCATAAGGTCACATAGAGGTATGTATGGTTTTTTGTTTCTCTAACTATAGTGTTTATTTTTATTATTAAGATTACGTTTGTCCATTTTTCTATCATGTATGGTCTAAAATAATCCCAACTATGTATTTTTGATGCCTAGATCTAGTTTCCAACTTAGGAGGATCGAGAACGCCCGTTAGGCCTTTTTGTAAGTCATCTTGGGAAATCGGTTCGAGGTCCACCCAGGTTGGTTTGTGAAACATATATGAATAACATTCAGATACAATAATTATAGGAATTATATCTTAGGTTAAGTTCACAAAAGAAAATCCAAACTAAGATTCATCTTAAGATTACAAGATAATTCTCATCCAAGGGAATTCAATCTAAGATACGGACAACACATATGGAGCTCATTTAAGAGGTCATGTAAATTATTTCCACCCTTAAAGAAAAAGGCACTGAAAGTCCAAATAAATTAATATAATGATATCAGACCACACCCAAGGCCCTAGAGGACACTGAAAAAACTAATTAGGTTAAATCTCTATGTAGGGGTTCAACGCCCATGTATGCTGGTCACATCAATGCCTCAAACCCTGCCTAGGGAAGAAGATATAATATAGGATACCACCCTAGGCCTCATGGGGGATTCCAGAAACTCTATCCGAGACTAATCCCATATAGGGGATAGTATCCTATTCTTAGTAAATGATTCCTTACTCTACCCTCATGGGGGTGAACTGAGGGAACACATCCTAAGGAAATTGTTCCACACTATAGAGAAAAAGGTCCTCAAACCTCCCCAGAGAAAGTAAATGGCATGTACTTTTACTAGAAAACGTTTATTTCCTAATCTGGGTCTATCCATGTCCTCAATACCATGCTCTTGTACCTCAGGCTATGCTCGTGTACTTTGGACATGCTCATGTACCAATCCGTTTCTGGGAACCTGGTCGTGTCTGAGTACCGGGTAATTCCTATGTACTATGGTCATGCATGTGTACCACCCATGCCTATTCCCTTGTACCCCAAGGGTACAAACCAAGTTTCTAGTTCATTTCACATAGTGTGTAACATGTGTCACATAGAATTTGATATTTTATTTCATCCATGATCCCAATTTACAACATTTGGGTCCACACGATATGTGTTCTCTTGAAATACACACCATGCAATGTGTAATTTTACAGAACCCATGGTTTTTTACATGTCCATCACTTTCTCCAGTTTCACGATTTATTTACAACACCTAATTTACTAATAAACATATATCTAAGGTCATCCAATATTTACTATCACTAGTGGTTAGAATTTAGCCTTCTAGTTTCTCAAAAAATGTCCATTGTCACATTGAACCATCAACACATAGGAAACTGGTAAACAAGAAACACTAATTTAATCCTGATATTTCATGGTAGTCATTATAAAATGATTATTTCATTGATCTTGAACTGGAACCCTTGGTCTCAATCTGTTTCACTAAATAATAGTTGTGAAATTATTATTTTTTGGGTATTTACCGTACCAAAAACCAAACTGAATACCAATGATAAACACACAATGAAAAGGTAGATAAATGCACAAAACAAAAACATAGAGTAAAAATCAACCAATGCTTTTGTTGGACTTGATTCATTTTTATAGTAATGGAGAATTAAGTGTAAAATAACGATATAATAAAACAACATCGATTCCTAATATTCTAGGAAGATAATGAAATTTCATAATTTATCCATCAACTGAAAATAAAACTATAATTAGAAATGAATTTATTTGATACAGGAAAATAAAAAATATAATAAATTCCAAAAGATAAATTCACACTTTGATAATGGACGAATAAATAATAAAGAAAAAATCTATGTTTTTACCACTGACATGATCCTTAAGCACCATTGGTGAAATTTATCCTTGATCTATTATAAATCACCAAGATCTGTCCCAATGACCTCACTTACACTCCCAAGGTTATGTTGCTCACCATTTTAATTAGATATAACTATGTATTTATAGAGGATAATTAGGTTTGTATTTTAATTAAATAATTTTCTAATGTATTTAATTTATTTAATTAATTTTCCCACAATGGTGATAATGCAAAAAACCCGATGTTGATAATTTTTAGGTCATACCTAGGGTAAAACCAATTATCTAATTTAAATGGTGATCTCAGATTTAAGATTTGAGACTCTGCTTGGGAGTCACTATAATATTTCAGAAAAAAAACACATGCATGATATAATATATTTAATATTTTTATTATATTAATATTAACGATTTTGGGGCCTTAAAATCTTGTACCATCTCAGCACCTAGATATGTATAGATACCATGTAATATTCAAAGGTTTTATAAGGAAAAAATAAAGACGTCCACTTTATGGATTTTCATTCAAAAAATTGAAATAGACTACACCAAATAATTTGGTTACTGAGATCGCATCTGGGTTTCTCACTCCCATGTGCTCTCTTAAATATTATTGTGTTTCCACTAAATACAATCTAAGGGAATCACTCTCTAATGAATGTTCTTATCCAACTATTCCTTGATTTCTACAAGGTACTCTACAAAGTTAGATATTTCTTCAGTGTTAATATCACCCAATTCGATAACATGTGATAGGTCATGAACATACTTCCTCAGTTGTGACACATGGAAAAAATCATGTACCATGTCTAAATACAGAATTAGAGACAAAAATTATGTCACCTCATTAACTATATGGAGTATCGGAAAAGGGATAGTGAATCATTTACATGACTTGCTTCCCTGACCAAATATCCTCAATCCACAACATGGTGAGACCTTCATGAACACACAGTATCCTTCCTAAAATTCTAATGGACTTTGTTATTAGTCATCCAAATACTTATGATGTATATATATAGTCATTATTATCTCTTGGATAATCTGAAGCATCTCTATTGTTGCTTGCACCAACTCTGGGTTCATGAATGAAGAATCTCCAAGGCCAGTCCAGTATATCAGTGACCTAAAAGGTCTCCCATTTGAGGCCTTGAATGGTTTCTTACTATTGGTATAACAATAGTATTTTTGTATGAAATATTCACCAATGGTAACTGATCCTTCCAACAATAGAGAAATTCCAAGATGCAATCCCATAGAATTTCATCCTAGACCTAAATGATCCGCTCAGTATGGCCATATGTCTGAGGGTGAAACATCATTCTCAAATGAAACTGAGTACTAAAAGGCTCCTACAAATATTATCTGTAATCATGAAATGATTTGAAAATAATGGTCTAAAATGATTGTTGAGGGAACTCCAGGAATCCTGACTATCTCTTGTATATAAATACATACCAATATCTCTATTAAACTCTACTCTCAAATAACTAGGAAGTGGTATGACATGGTGAGTTCATTTATGATCACCTATATGGCCTCATTTCCTCTAGAATTTTATGGTAACCCCATGAAAAAGTCCATAGATTTACTATCCCATTTCTACTATGGATCTTCCATGGGTTGAGGTAAACGCACTGAAACCTGGTGTTTATCTTTCACTAACCAATAATCAAGGTATCAAGAGAAATACTCTACGACACACTTATTTATAACTAACCAACAAAACTAACTTTGAATATCCAAGTACATATTCACCACACCTGGATGTACCAAAAAAGTGATGTATGAAACTCCTTCATAACCTCCTCTTGAAACATCACTTCCACCATTGTTCATCCTAAAAAATGAATCATGTGTTCCACACCTTTATAAAAACCATCAGGATAATTTCCATTTGATATATGATCACATAATGTCTCATAGTTGGTATCCATAAGGTGAGCCTCTCAAAGAAACTATATAAGTTTTGGGGTAACAACCATCGGTAATAGATTTGTCTCTCCATCCTCATCCACTGTAGATAAATTCAACGAGGCCAACTAATCCAACACCTCTTCCAAAAACTATGAACAACTTATCATGCTGAGAGAATCTTACACCATGCGACACTTCTAGGGAGTATAGACTATATCGAAGTCATAATATAAGGGGATTTCTAGATAGGGACTCTAATTGATGTTAAGATACTTGTTAGAGATGATATACTTGAGACTCCTATAGTTAGAATAGATGATAAGATTCTCACCCATAAGGTAGTTTTCAACATATTCATGGTGAAGAATACCAGTGTCAGCTCTAGATCATGGGTTTCATAGTTATACGGATGTGGTATCAATTTCATAGAACCATAGGAAATAAAAACATTCTTCTTAATTAGAAAAAACTATGTAGGTTTTTGAGGTATGATAGAACACTGCATACTCGACAGCCTCCTCTAGTAATCTCAAGATAGGATAACTCTTCAACTTCTATCTCAACTCTTTAAAAAATTCTTAACACCTTTTTATCCTCAAAAAATGAAACCCCTTCTAAATCAAAGTAGTTAAATTTTTCAATATCATAGATAAATCAGTCATGAATCTCTTATAGTAGCATTCCAACCAATGTAATCTTCACACCTCTTTCATTATCTTATGTAGATCCCAATCTAATACTACCTTGAACATTATTTGGTCCACAACTACACCCTCTACTGTGATGACATTTCCTAGGAACTAGACCTCTTGAATAGATTCTCATTAATATGCCCCACTAGAGTATGTCCATAACCATCCTCATGTGTCTCGCATTCTCCTCCTTGGACACTATGTACACTAGGTTTTCATAGATAAAAACCACCACACAACATCCAAATAATAGATAAAAGATAATTTTAGGATTTCTATGAACACTTTCAATGATTTTTTTGTGCAAAATGGAATCACCAGTTACCCATTGTGATCATAGAGTCATCATAATACCATCTTCAGTATGTCCTCATCTTGTACACACCACTGGTGATAGCCTGGTCAAAGGTAAATTTTTGAGAACCATCATGCTCATCTCAAACGGTGGAAGAGGTCATTAATCCTCATTAGTGGATACTTTTTCCTTATGGTCACATGGTTATGGAATCATTAGTACACACATGGCCTCAAGATCCAATACATCTTCTTATCTAACAAAATTCAGGATGCCGATGGTGACACACTATGTCTGATAAATTTCTTCCTCTATAATACCTCCATCGACACCTTCAACACACAATGTTTTATGGGATCCAAGTGATATTCTGCAACAAATATATGGGTAGTCCCTAGGTGTACGAAAATGCATAAGTATATCTATCAGTGGAGAAGAAAGGTGGACACATCCTGAATAAATATGTCCTAGTACTCTACCACAATGATAAGAAGCTGAAATATCATATATATTAGGCATGTATTTTCTAAACAATACTCTATAAATATTGATGATTTTTATGCTCACAAAAACCCTTGTTTCTTTTACAAATGATTCTACATTAAGTTTATTTCATGGAATAAATATTCTTTTTATTTATTCTGATAATATTTGGAATCTTTAAATTTTCAAGAAATATTTATTAAAATTGTTCGAAATATATTTTGGAACATTCTAGAAACATTGTTTGTACCCTAATTGGTTTAGTATAATGTATAGAATCAACCCAATGCTATGTACAATGTGTAAGTATCGTGATCCCTACATTAGTCTTCAATATTATGTCGGAATAAGAAAGCATGGTTTCTCAACCCTATATTCAAATCAGTACGTATAGTTAGTCAACCTTATGTTATCAAAAAATTATGGTAAAATAACATTATGTTTGAAAAGAATCTTACATTTTGTATGAGAAGAAAGTATAATTAAATAACCCTACATTTTTAATGAGCCTTACATTCAAAAGAGAAGTTTATAGATAATCAACATTACCTTTATGATCAACCCTACACTTCCATCCTTACATTATAAATATGAACACTACATAGTTTAACCCAATGTTCAATATTTTTTCTATTTGTGAAGGAACCCTACGTTTGAATTTTCAATGTCGGAAATTTATTTTTACAACATTTTTCATAATTTTTGTAATAGAATTGATCAAGTTACAAGTTGTTTTAAATCTCATTTTCAATCATTTTGAATATTGTTTTATTTGATTCGAAGAACTGTATTTAATGGATAAATTTACTCCTATTCTTAAGGGATATTATGACTCCCCTTGTAAATTCCATTTAAAATTTCTACTTTTCATGAGGCCTTTTTTTGGATCTGGAATATTCAAAAGAATAATGCTCGTTATATAATTATTTGAGTATTATTTTCTTTTTATAATTGAGAGAGAAGAATATTTTGATTATTATTATATATTTTTAGTGATCATATACACAATGATACAATAAACTAATGAATCTGAAAGAGGACTAAAATTTGAAAATATTCATGTTCAATCCTGTAAGTTTATGACAGCCCTATTTTTGTTAATGTAGTTAAATAAGAAGATATCTTGTGAAAATATATCTATTCAGACTTATTTAATCTTGAAGATTGTTTTTTAGATGAATAATATCCATCTACTATTAGTTTAATTCTACTAAAACTGTGAAGATCAATTTGTTTCACCAAATAAAATCTCTTTTTGATTTATTAGATTTTTGGATGCTCGTACTAAGTTGAAGTCCTGTGTCCACTTCTCGATATAAGATGGGGATAATCAGTTCTCTGTTTAGAACTGGAATACTTTTTTAGTCTTAATTATAAAGGTGTCAACTACCTAAACCCAGTTATTGGATTTTTTGTCTTGTGATAAGAGGTCCAGACTAGTGAAATTCACAAATATTGTAGAGAGGGAATCCAGGGGAGTGTACTAAGGGATATTTGTTCTCTGAACTATAATAAAAATCATTATATTTTATTGGTGTTTATTTGATTATTATTCTTTAATCATAAGTAAAACACTGCTTATACACACTAATTAAAAGAGGGTGTTTCAATTCAGAAATGTGGAATTTTTTTTTGAAAAGACAAAACTCACTCCTCTTGTGTGTTTTGTATATTCCAACCAAACAATTGGAATAAAAGGAGAGATTTTGGATAAATATTTAAAAATATGAAAGTATAAATGTTTATACAATGATATAAATGGATGATCCAAGGGAAGGGATGTCCATGGTTTGTGCTCTATACTTTAATGGTGAAAATTATGGGTGTTGGAATTTAATGATGATCATTTATTTAAAAAATCAGGGATTTAGAGTTTATTCTAAGATCACTACTCCCTATAAGATTCCTGATAAACTATAAACATGGGATGTTTCAACACAAGATGAATATAATATGAATTTTAAATCTATTAATGCTATTATCTATGGTCTTTGACTAGATGAATTAAATCATGTCTCACAGTGTCCTACTGCTTATGAAATGTGGAAAACCATTGAAGTTTCCTATAAAGTAATATAAAATGTAAGACATATGAGGTATTAAACAAAAAAGATAAAATTTGATAGATTTAGAATTTTTGATTGATAAAGTATTACACAGATGAATGGAAGACTTACAGAAATTATCAATAATATAATAGCCTTAGATGAACCTATCAAACAATCTGATCAATTTTTAAAAGTACTGAGAGTACAACCTTTTAAATGGAATATGATATCTGATTATATTAGACAATAATCACCTCTCAAGATCTGGCCATGAATGAACTAATTGGGTCATTGATGTTCTATGAAGCTAAAATGAAAGAAAAAGTATAAAATAAAAAAATTATTATGAAAAAGGACAATACAACTCTAAAAGTGACATCTTATAAGAAAAGAATAAGAATAAAACAATAATTAATAAAAGAGAATAATTATGATTCATATGCCTCTGAAATTAAAACTATCCTAGTCAGCCATAATGTTTAGAAAGTTTTATAATAAAAAGAGAGGATTTAGAAAACCCTTCAAAAGGGAAGAGAAAGACTCAAGAGAAGTCAGATACTATGAATGAAAAAAATTGTCTCATATAAAACCTGATTGTCCTCAACTAAAATGTGAAAAGAGAAATACAAATAATAAATTTCGTAAAAATAATAATTTTGAACATAAAATAAGAATAGAAATGAAAAAAACATGGCGTGTTTCTTAATACTCTATAATCTCATCGAAATATAATTCAGAAAATAAAGAATCATGTCTGAAAGAAAATATGTGCTCTATAGATGATGAAAATAATATACAAGCATAATATTGCTATAATTATAACCCTCGGTCTTGTTGTTTAAATTATAAATTGGCTGAATGTTTCACAATTCTAAAATAGAAATGTGAATCCTTATTAAAAAAGAAAAAACTTTAAATAATATCATAACACTATTTTTGGAGAAAGAGATACCTTACTTAAACAACAGCATGATTTAATTGAAAAATTTAACCCATCTATAACAAACTATGATGATCATGAAAAATTGATTATAGCATTTCAAGATGAATTAGAAACTTATAAAAGTGTTACTCTTTTCCTTAAAAAAGGATAAAAAATTCTGAATGAAATTCTTGGTAATAATGTAATTACGAAGGAATGATTCAGTATAAGAAGAAAGGTTGAAAATCTAAACTCTATAAGAATTATTTTATTTTCAATTCAAAAAATGTTACTCATCATTTTTTTGGAAAAAAAGAACATATAAAAAATAATTTTTATTTTAAAAAAATCCTCAAATCAGTGGCATTAAAAATGATTTTATTTCAAAAATTTCATTTGAACCAAATGATATGAGTTATGGAAAAACTAAGTAGATCTGGATTCCTAGATTTCTAATAGATAACACAACTAGACCCATGAAAATATGGTTACCAAAACAATCATTTTTTTAAATGATTTTGCAGGTAAAATGACAGAAGAATAGAAATATCATTTGGTATATGGAAAATGGTTGATCAAGGCATATTAGTGGAGATCCATCAAATATTCATAAATTGACTCAAATTAATGGAGGTCATGTTATTTTTGGTGATAATTCCAATGGGAAAATAATTGGAATTAGAACTATTGTAGATCCAAAGATCATATATATCAACAAAGTAATTTATTCTGAAGGATTGAACCAAAACCTGATAATTATTTCTCAGATTTGTGATGATGGTTTCTAAGTCAATATTTCTAATAATTCATGCACATCTTTGAGAAATTAATTTCATAACATTTAAAGCAACGGGAACTAATAATTTTTATAATCTGGACTTACTTTCTTTGTGTAAACATAAAGTAAAAAATTTATTTCCAAATAAAAATGATACATGGATCTAGAATATGAGACTTCATCATTGTAATATTTGTTCTTTATATAAATTTTCTATAAATTATTTAGTTTTAGATTTACCAAGTCTTAAATTTGATGATTACAGATTTCGTGATGCATGCCAAATTGGAAATCTACACAAATCTTCCTTTAAATCTGTTAACAGAATTGATACATCAAAACCTATAGAACTTATCCACATGGATTATTTTATACCATAAATAGTATCATCTTTGGATGATAAATTATATGTTTTAGTTTTAGTTTATAATTATTCCATACCAGGTTTTTTAAAAAAAATATTAAGAGTAATGTTTTCTCTGTTTATGAAAATTTCTGTAAAATTATACTAAATGAAAATGTTTCAAAATAATTTCATTAAGAAGTGATAATGGTGGTGAATTTGTGAATCAAAAATTTAATTCTTTTTTCCCAAATATGGTTATTAAAAATAACCTCTCTTCACTAAGAAAACCTCAAGAAAATGGAATTATTGAAAGAAGAAATCAAACTATTCAAGAAATGGCTTATACTATGTTGAATGAATATAGTCTACCTACTTATTTTTGGGATGAAGTTGAAAGAACAACCTGCTAAATTATGAATAGAATTTTAATTAGGACTATTTTTAAAAATACACCTTATGAACTTTGGAATAATTAAAATCCTTAATTAAAGTACTTTAATGCTTTTTGATGCAAGGTGTTTATCCTGAACCCCAAGGATAATCATGGTAAGTTCAATCAAAAATCGAATGAAGGAATATTTTTTAGGATATTATGCTACTTCTAAAGCTTTTAGAGTGTTTAATAAAAAGTCAATGATTGTTGAATAATCAATTCATATGAGTTTTTATGAAATTGACCCTTTCATTAAAGAGAAAGATCAAACCGATGAAGCCACTAACTCTTTTAATAACATGGGACTCAAAAACCATAAAAATGATTTTGATTCTAATTTTAATAAAGTTCAATCCAGTCCAGAAGAACTGGAAATTGAATGACCTAATGGTTTTCTAAATAAATAGTATATAATCCTAAAGAAACAGCCTTTAGAAACTGTTATAGGAGACCTAGACATAAGAATAAGAACAAAAAAATTGTTGAAATCATATTTGAATTCTCTGCCTTTCTATCTCAATTAGAAAATAATACTATTGAAGAATCCTTTGAAGATGATTGTTGGATGTTAGATATATTAGAATAGTTAAACCAGCTTAAGAGAAATAATTCTTGGGAAGTTATAGAGGGGCTAATCAACAATCCATTCATAGAAACATGGTAGTATTTTTAAACAAATAGGATGATCTAGGGATCATCACTAGGAATAATGATATATTAGTATCCAATGGTTATAATAAGAATGAAGGTGTAGATTATAATGATACCTTTTCCTCGATATCTATATTAAAAGTGATTAGAATTCTTCTAGCTTATGCATCTCATATTATTTTTAATTTTTATTAGATTGATGTTTGGACATCCTTTTAAAATGGTTATTTAATGGAGAAAGTTTAGGTCGAAAAACCTCCTAATTTTGAAAGTCCCCAAAAACCCAACTCTATTTTTAAACATAAAAATCTTTGTATGGACTTAAATAGGCACCTAGTGGTTGGTCTGAAAGATTATGTTATTTTATTTTGAAAAATGGTTTTACTTTTGTTTTGGCAGATCCATCACTTTTTAAGAAAACTGTGTTTCCTATTATTTTATTTTTTTTAATTTATATTGATGATATTATTTTTGGATAAACTAATAAAAAGTTTTGTTTTGTTTTTTCAAATCTAATGAAATTTTGTTTTGAAATGAGTATTGTGGGAGAACTAAATTTATTTTTATAGTATTTAAAATTCCTAAAAAATATTATGTAAATGTTTTAAATCAAAGTAAGTGTATTATAGATTTATTAAAAATGATTGGTCTTGAAAATTGTAAGACATATACAACTCCCATGTGTACTAATATAAAACTTGATATGGATGAAGTTGGGAAACTAGTTGATAACAAGTTATATAGAGGCCTGATTTCTATTTTGTTGTATCTTTCTACTTGTAGACAAAACATTATGTATTCAGTATGTCTTTGTGCTAGATTTCAAACAAATATTAAATAATGGCATCTTATTGTTGTTAGAAAAAATTATTTATTTAAAAGGGAATATTTTTCAATCTCTTCTTTACCCCAAAAATTATTATTTTAATTTAATTTCATATTTAGATGCTGAATTTGGATGTTGTAGTTTAGATAGAAAATGTACCCCAAGAACCTATAATTTTCTAGGATAATATTTAGTATCATGGTTTAGTGAGAAAAAATAAATTATTACTATATCAACTATTGAGGCAAAATATGCATCTTCTAGAAGTTTTTCTGCACAAGTATTGTAGATGAAAAACACTCTACTAGACTTTGAACTAAATTTTAATAGTATTCTCATTTGATGTGATAATAAAATTGAAATAAATATTTCAAAAAATGCTATAAGTCATTCCAGGAATAAGAACATTGATATAAGGCATCATTTTCTAAGAGATGATGTCCTTAAAAAGGATATATATTTGGAATTTGTTAATTCTGAATATCAATTTTCTGACATTTTTACCTAACCACTTCCAACTGCTAGTTTTTGTTTTATTAAGGGTGAGTTAAGTTTATTTAATTTTTGTGTATTCTTTAAATTATATGATTATTTATCTCAATAAAAAAATTTCTTCTACTTTTTTTATTTTTATTTTTATTTTTTATTTTTTAAAAAAAATTTCATTTTACTTTTTAAATTCAAGTGTTTAGAAAAATCATAACTATCTTATGTAATGGAATTGTAAACAAGGTAATGTTAGAAATTTTTTTCTTACCCAATCCTTTCATCTTCCCTTACCTTTTTTTGTTTCTCAAACCATTTCGCTTACCAAAGAATTCATCTACCTTCAAAACCCTAGAACCTGAGAACCTCAAATATTTTGATTTTCAAAAATTGGAAAAACCAAGTAAACTGGCGAGGGTGAACTTAGTGACCCGAAACATTAGTGAGTTTCTTAATAAAAGATTTTTCATGGAAAATTCATCAATTTTGAGTGGTTGTATGAAACAAATTTATTGCTTAAGAAAGCACCAAAATTTTAAGTTATAGAATTTATTTTAATTAGGTAAATAAAAAATTCATATATCCAATTTAATTTAATAATTTCTTCAACAATGTTCAGTTCAATTTTGGTGAGGTTGAATACATTGTTTCTGCAAATATAGAGGAAAAATAATTTTTTATTTCCGCTATAAAAATAGCCGAAATTTTGAAATTTCCCCATGAAGGTGTTTTTTATTTCTATTTACATTCTATTAGTAATCAAGATCAAAAGTCTATAGACATTATTTCATATTTTTGTATCAACCAATATTAAGAAAATGTTTTTTAATTCCCTTAACGCTGATCGAAAAGTTTTGGTAAAAGTTATTCATACTTAATTTTCTCTAAGAGTAGCTGAGATGGAGAAAACATTATATCCTGACATGTACATTATGTTTTCATTCATAAGTGAAATCATGATGAATTTTCAAAGGTATATGATGAGTTATTTGAGCTATTGTTTTCAAGAAGATCCTTGTATGTATTTTTATCCTTATAGAAGGATACTGTCATTCTTTCTTTTCAAAAAAAATATGGTTTATGTGTTCTGATCAAGAGTTAAATTTCATCACAAAATTTTTTTACTGAGAGTACTCTTATAAAATATGGTTTTTACTCTAGTACAGTTAAAGGAAATCTTATGTCTGTTGGTGGAGATGACAAAAAGAAATCAGGATCATTTTCTCCGGGTGAACAATGTGTTGTTGGAAATGAAGAGATTGGAGAATCAAGAGTTGAAGGAGTATCCAAAATTATTCAGGGAAATTGAGATTTAATGAAGATATGAATAAGAAGAAGATGTGATATATGAGTTGTTTATTAAACCAAGGAATAGAGAAGATCCACCTACTGAAGAAATAGTGTTGGGTTCATGTGAAGCTAATAGATCAGTTCATCTGGTAGAAAATGTTCAGGGGGAAGACCAATAGGTTGAGAGTCAAGTTCATGATTTGTTGGATGTTGTTATTCCGGCTATTTAAGAGTAAGATCCAACTATTGAAAGAATAATTTTTTCAAGAAAAAATTGTTCAGGAATAGAAACAGAAGTTAAGATCACAAAATGAGGCTATAGAAGTTGTTGAGAAGCAAGATTGCTCAGTTTTTGATCAATTTATTGACAGATAAGAGCCTGTTTCTAGAGACAAAACATGGATTCTTTATAATGTATCTTGTTCTAGAGAAAACTCAATGAAAAACTAGTGTAAAATTCTATGGAAAGGTCTACACATAAAATTTAGAAATGGTGGTTGTTGTTCAGTCACAGAATCCTGATTAAGGGACATCTGATTCCCTGACTAATAACTTTAAAGATCTTGTAAAGATGTTTAATTTAGTTCAAGAAGAAAATTATGTTCCTAAGAAATACCTAGAGTACTCAATGAAATATTTTGATGATTTGCATAATTAATCAATGCCTAACCTGGAGTTTGAGTCTCTTAAGACTTAGATTAGAGAATTGAATAAAAATTCTATGTCAAGGAATGATTTTGATGCTTTCTAGAGAGATATTTTAGATGAAGTTGAAAAAATTTGATCTAAATATATTTCCAAAAAATAATTTGGAGAATTGAAGTGGTATTTATGAATCTAGTTTGAGTCCATTAAAAGAAGTATTTCTCAAACCTGTTCTTCTACCTCTCTAGAACTGATTCACAAATTTCAAGCAATTACAACTGTTATGGCTAACAAGATGACCGTCTGCAGAACCTTCAGTGAAATAGTGCTCCATTTTTAGTTTAATTAGATAATCAAAGATATCTAATAGATAATTTGACATGAAGTGAACCTAGTATTAGAAGTATACTAAAAAAATTCATAGATAAGTTAGACCTATTTGTGCAATGAGAGGAAATTTTTTATAACTTTATAAATGTCAATATTATTGAGAATCTTTATGTTATTTAAGATTCCAGATTTTTTTATTATAAAGCTGGGAGATGTAATTATGAAAAAGTTGTGGGTGTAGATGGTAGAGCTGAAAAATGTGTTTCAATGTGCTAAAAAATCCTACAGATCCAGAAATCGAGCCATACCCTAATCAAAATATTTTACCCTAACCACATTAGTTGGATAACCTTATTTTGTAGTCAAACTAAATATTGTATTTATATAAATTTTTATTTATGAAATCTATTTATTCTTACTTTTTGTGCTTTATTTGATATTATTTTTTATCTATGTATATTGCCTGAAATATAGTGTTATTTATCTACATATATTTTTATAACATTCATTTATTATTATGTGAAAAAATAAAAGTGTTTTAATCCTTTTTTTTCTATAATTTATTTTTGATATCACTAAAAAGAGGATAAATTTAGATAAAAACAACATTTATTTTTATCACAATAATTCTGTATAATCAAAATATTTTATTTAAAAGGATTGAAAAAATCTTAATTATAATAATAATTTTATGTACTTTGTGAACATCAAAAAGGGGGAGATTGTTGCTAATGTATTATCTAAATAATACTCTATAAATTATGATGATTTTGATTCTCAAAATAACCATTTTTTACAAATGTTATTACATTAAGTGTATTTCATGGAATTAATATTCTTTTTATTTATTCTGATACTATTTTCAAGCATTAAATTCAAAATAAATATTTATTAAAAGTTTTTAGGATATATATTTGAACATTATAGAAACTCTATTCATACCCTACATGGTTTAGAATAATGTATAAAATCAACCCTATGCTATGTACAACACATATAGATCATGATACCTACATTTTTCTTCCACCTTACAAAAGAAGTATAACTTATGGTTTCTCAACCCTACGTTAAAATCAGTACGTATAGTTAATCAACCTTACATTATCATAAAAGAATGGTAAAAGAACCTTACATTTTAAATGAACCTTATGTTTGGAAGTAGAAGAATGTATGATTAAAGAACCATACGTATGTAATGAACCTTACATTAAAAATTGAAACATATGGATCATCAACATTACTTTTATGATCAACCCTATGTTTTCAACATAACGTTCAAAAGATGAATTCTACATTGTTAAACCCTACGCTCAGTATTTTTCACTTTTTTAAGGAACCATGCGTTTGGCTTTTTGAACATCAGAGATTTGTTTTCGTTATATCTTCCACAATTTCTGCAATGGGATTGACTGAGTTACATGCTATTTTAAATCTCATTGTTGATCATTTTGAATATAATTTTATACTATTCAAATAATTGTATTCAATGGATAAATTTAATCTTATTCTTAATGAAATTTATGACTCCCTATTAAATACAAATTTGAATTTCTACGGTTCATCATGTGTCTTTTGTTAATCTTGGATTTTCAAAAGTACAATGCTCATTAAATATTTCTTCGAGTATTATTTTATTTTGATAATCAAGAGATAAGAATATTTTTATTATTATTTAATATTTCTTGTGATCATATACATATTTCTATAACAAACAAATGACTTAGGAATAAAAATACACTTTGGAGGCATACATGTTCAATCCTGTAAGTTTGCAGCTGGTCTATTTTTTGTGGTTCCTAAAATTGAAGATATCCTATGAAACTCGATCACTTTAGAATATTTTATCTTGAAGATTTCTTTTCTGAAGTAGAAGATCCATCTACTGTCATTTACATGCAGTTGCAACAATGAATATTAATCTGTTTCAAAAAAATCAAATCTCATTTTGATTTATTTGATTTTTGACTGCTCGTACTCAGTTGAAGTGAAGTGTCAGCTTCTTGATCTAAGCTATGGATAATCATTTCTCTGTTTAGAACCAAAAGGCTTGTTTTTTAGTTTTAATTGTTATGGTATTAGCTAACTTCACTATGTTGATGGATTTTTGGCCGTGTGATAAGAGGACCAGACCAGTGAAATTCACCAATATTATAGAGAGAGCATCTAGTGGAGTGGACTTAGGGATATTGGTGCCCTAAACCACTATTAAAATCTATGTATTTTATTTTTGTTTATCTGATTCTTATTAATTCATCAAAAGTAAAACACTTCTTATCCTTGCTAACTAAAAGAGGGTGTTTAAATTTAGAATTATGGAAGAATTTTTGAAAAAACACAATTCATCCCTCCAAATGAGTGTTTTGTGTATTCCAAACTAACAATTAAATCCACTACTCCAATGGTAATATTAGAAAAATGGTGATTAATTGACTATACCATCATATGTATCATCTCATCCTACTCATCCTGAGTTTCCTTCTTACTAATAAAGGAAAACCTCATCCCATCTACATGGACACACTGCATCCACTTACTAAAATAGTGAATATATGCATGAAATGTATATAGATATTTCACAACTAGTATAACATCATAAGGCCTCATTACTACTATAGATACATCATATTTGAATATATATCCTCCTAGGTTCATCTCACAGTATCGGTTGTAGTGTTTGAAGTTTTGTCCTCTAGAACTAGGGAACTAGTAATAAAATAGTTTCTAGCACATGTTTCTATCAATATAGTAGCTAAGGTATAAAATATAAATATCATAATTGTAATCATCCATGGATCCCCTATGTCGTAGGCCCCCATCTCCTACAATTGTCCTCATCCCTGACCACTAGCTCCCCGAGCCTAGCATGGACCACCTGGGGGTGGTGGTGGAAAGAATTAAGACATTATTACACATCCAGTTACTCTGTCAAATACTCGACCATTTTTTATGCTCATCATACCTCCCTACTCTTTCCACTATCACTTCCTAGGTTACCCAAAAAATATATCTCTATCATATATATGGATTGTTATAAAATCTCACAAGAGATTCCATCATCTATCAAAATATTTTCATACCCTCACCCTCATATTACTAGAACTACCTCGAGAGACCTGAATTACATTACCTATATCCTAATATTTCCTCCAAAAACATCCCTCATGTTCAGATCCATATGTCTATCAATCTATATATATTTTTGATGTGTTAGCTCTTATGTGCCCACTAACAACACCAATCATCTCCATATTCTCATCAAAAAATATTTCAACTACCAAATCATTCTCTAAAACCACAACATAAGTGGGTTTGAAAATTTGTATTAGAGTACCCCAAATATCTCTATGTAATACCCACTCAAAGGTACATTCGTAGAAGAATGGTTCATGAGTTGTAAGAATGGATTAGCATGTGAGTTTGGTTAACCTCAAAGAATACTCATCTATATTCATTCTACCTTGATCAAGCTATATAATCTTCTAGATTCATACTGCATACAATGTAGATAGATAAAAATCCTCTTTGAAAAGATGTTCAATCTCCATTCATGAAAGAGTTGTCTCATTGTACGACAGATTCACTAGGCCCCAATATTTCCCTATAGAGACTTGGATAAATATTCGCACCAGGACCTCCATCTAGTTTTAATTTATCCTAATGAGCTGAAAGACTCATGTAATTTCCTTAAGCCAGTCCCAAAATACCAAGTGGTTTGGATCACCCCGAAACCTAAGGGGTTGTTATCACTAAAACTCATAAAGTGCACTCATCTTACATGTCTCATATTTTGGTATATCTAATACCATCTAATACTCAATAGGTTGATGAATTAATGGAAAACCACACATAGGTTCCACCTCATAAAAAGGTACTTTTATCAAATCCTTGTCACTAGCTCGATCATCCTCATGACATTTCTATATAATATTTTCTATAAACCATCATCTAGGCATCCTAAAATAGACAAGATATACCATAGTCAAGAGTATATCTAGGGATATAGATCAATAAGGCCATGAAAATTACAGCCCATTCCTATATGATTCATGTACAATTTGTTTCCTAAAACTAGGTCCTATATGTACCATGTTATCAAATAGGTTATGATATTCTTGTGGATAGATACATCGACCGCCGCACCAAGAAAAACCTGGAACACATTTAAACTATTTCTATAAATCACAATCAAAACCTCATAGCTAGAAAAACTACAAACTATGATCCTATAATGAAACTACTTTGATCAAACTCCACCACAGCCTAGACCACTGGGGAATTCATAGCCGGTGGTAAGTAATGTGTGGAATCCCCAATCATGCCTCCAATAGGTGAGGGGCTGGCGACCAGAGCTGAGTAGGAATATCCCATGCAAGGGAATCCTTATCCTAAACATGTATACACACACATATCTAAGTACTTATAATGTTGTAATGTAATACTATAATTGACACAAAATGAATGCATACATTTATATCTCACAATAATATCACAAATAAAGTATTGGAAATAAAAAAGGTACAAGCTCACAAAAGATATAAAGGAATTTTATCCTAGTGGATGGAGGGGACTGTAGCCAAATGAAACACCTAGTATGAACCATAATATTTATAGCATAATATATTTTCTTCCTATTAATGGTCCACAAAGAACCCCTTTAGATGACCTGTCATCTATATTAGACATTAAATTTGTGGGTACAACATATATAAGGGTGAGTATAAAAACTCTTAGTAGGACAACCCAAAATCATCAAGCCTAAAGAATCAAGATAGTAGTCATATCATCATAATGAAATGTAAATCATAATATGAGGCATAAAATAATTACATTTTGATATACTCATGATAGGAACTATGCCTTGGGGGAAAGTTCACCACCACAAAGTTATCCTAGGATTAAGATCAATGTTATTAGATAATGCTCGTCTAAGAGAACTCACTCCATGAGCCTGATAACACAGATGGTGCTCAAATGAGAAGTCATTATTGGAAATTATTACCATGAATAAGTATGTTTTGGAAGTCTATATAGATCAATACATAGATATTGGATCATACCCCAGGCCATGGGGGACTCCACAAACCCTAAATTTATTAACCTTCTAAGTAGGGGATCCATCCCATATATTTGGGTCAAAATAATACCTCGAAACCCATATAGTGAAGAATGTAAAATAGAGGATCCCACCCCAAGATGCATGGAGTATTACCATAACTCTATCTGAGACAAATAATGTAGAGGGGATTACATCCTATGCTCAGGACATGATGCCTCACTCTACCCTCTAGTGGGATGAATCGAGGTAATGTGCCCAAAAGAAATGGGTTCATACTAAAGAGAAAAAGGACCTAAAACCTCCCTTGATGAAGTACATTGAATGTACATATAGTACACAATGAGTCATTCCTACTCTGAGTCTTTCTATGTGATCCATTCCATGCCCATATAACTATGGTTATTCTCATCTTCTTTGGTCATGCCCTTGTACCATGCTATGTATGGGTGCCTAGACATGATTCAGTACCAGGCCATGCATGTGTACTCTAGACATTCCAATGTTTTTGTCTATGACTATGCTTGTGTATCATGATGGTACACATCTAGTCACTAGGTTATGTGACATGGCTTGTGACATGTATCACCCAGCGTGTGATATTTTATTTTTTGCGTGAACCCTAGCCATTGTTGATGAGTTAATATGGCATGTTCTCTTCTAGAATATGCCCCATGTAACATGGGATTTTCTAAAACCCATAGGTCTTCACATGTCTGTCTATTATGCCGCTACCTCAATCAATTTCTTCTATATAATATGCCAATGACTATAGAAATTATATTTTCTAATATATCAATCACTAGTGATTGAAATCTGACATTTGATCTTCTTATAAAACATCCACCATCACACCAAGCCATTTCTATACACAAAACTAAGAAACAATAAATGATGACATTGACCTGATCCATTGTCTTAGTCATTTCACCTCCATAATTTCATCAATTTCGGACCCAATCTCATTTCATAAATACATTATGCCAAAGAACATGTAACATCCTGAGATTTCAAGAAATATTATTTTTCGAATTAATTTCTCCTTTTTATATTTTTCATTTCGCATACTAGAAATAGTTATATATATATATATATATATATATATATATTAAAACACTAAGTAAAAAATTACTTTCATATGGAACCAACTTGGATTTCATTACACACAAAACTGAATTATCTTTCAATACAATAAATGATAACTTGTCTTGATCTACACGCAACACCGACTTAGAGTATGTCACACACAATGTTGAGTTTCTACAAAATCTCATTTTTATTGTCATAGTTATTTAAACAAGTTAGTAATAACCTAACCATTAAGTCATAGTAATATGAATAGTAATAACTATTTTTCAAATGCCTTTATACTGATTTTATATAAATGCAATATGTTAATAAGGAAAAATATAATTTCTTTATAAAGTCTCTTTATGTTTAAATATACAATTTTATCGAAAGAAATATTTTTCATGTCTTTATGTGAAGAAAAAAATAATTATTTTTAGACACACCTCATAATTTTATTGGATAAAACAAACATTTTTTTTGAATTTACAATGAAAAAACTATCTTAGGGTGATATTTTTGGATTTTTATTAGAAACTTCATTTCTTGATGAATAGTGAAAAATACAAGATTTTAATTCAAAGCTTCTTTTTCATATAATTTATTTATAAGGTTAAATTGTATTTTAAATTGTTTTAAAAGTTTAATTAGATAATATTATTATCAATAAATAAATTTTAGTTCATCGAGGTAAATTTCACATTAAACATGGGTATAAAAACTTAGCAAACTTTTGAATGTTTTTACTTTAAAAACCCCTTATTGTAGTCCTGACTATGAGATTAATATTAAATTAATTTATGCGAATTATGTGATTAGAATTTGGAAAAATGAATTCCATATTTTGAATTATAATAATTTATAAATTCTAAAATATTCTATACAGTATTGTACAAAAAATATTAGTGAAAGTGATTAAAATTAATTACATCGATTAAGGTTAAATTAAAATTAATAGGGGACTAAACCATAACATTAAGTCCCAAAAAGACCTATAAGATTGTATATAATATATTTTATAGAAAAATTTAGACCCTATACTCCCTTTTATTAATTTTCTTTCATTATTGGATCCTCTTACAATAAGAAAAAACATGGGTGGAATTATTTCATCAAATATTTACAAGAGTTCCACTCCTCCATCCCTATAAAAGGCCACCACCTCTACCACTTCTTAATACCTCTAAACCACTTAATTTCATCCATGATCTGGGAAATTAAATTCCAAATATCCCCCTTTCTCCTATAAGCATTTCCTTGGATAGAAATCAATCCAAGGAATCATTTTGGAATAAACCAAAATGAGTTACCCAATTAAGTGGCAACATCTTCTCCCAAGATCATTTCTTTTATTTTATTTCTACTCCTCTAAAATATCTTTATTAAATGATAGTATAAAAACAGTATATTAAATATAATAATATTTATTTATTATATGGTTTTAACTTACACATACACACACCTTTGTCAAACTAGTAAAGAACATACTGTTTATGTGTATGGAGAACTATCACCACACTAAATGATGATTGTTCAGTTTCCCTTTACCACCTCTCAAAGTATAAATTATGATAGAAACCCTATTTATATATTTTATATGTTATATTTATTATTTATTTATTATTTTTTAATTCCTTTTACAATAGGTAACTTTTTTACTTTCCATTTGGTGTAAATACGATAATTTTGTTTTAGGAAGTGTGGACTTCTAACACCTCAAAGTGATGTGATTCATTCACACAATACATGGAATGTATTAAGGATCGTTTTGTGGACTTATATGATATATATAACAATATAATTATATTTTAATGATATTATATACATATATACATATATTTCATTTTCTTTCTTTCTTTTAATATGATAATAAAAACAGAAACAACGTTCATGCATACGTACGACTTACTGTCTCCATAAACAGTGTATTACATTTCCTACTTCTATATTCTAAATATTATTATAACACTCATATAGTGAATATAAATTATATTTATATCATATTTTACATTCTATAATCATGATATAATTATAAGGACAAAACATATAACAAATTAAGACACTTGGGATGAAAAAATTGAATATTATCTGAAGTGAGACCTTTACATCAGATAGTTAACAAGCGGGTAATATAAAAATGTAATAAAACCATATATGGTATTAGATATAATAATATAGTTATGTAAAATATGTATAATAAATTTATATTTATTAAACAGGTTGTTTGAATGAGTATGATGAAATCCAAGAGACAAGGTAAGATATTTTTATCTCACTTTTATTTTCATGAGATACATTCCTTAATCACCACTCAATTATTTTGTGTTCTGTATGTACTTCCAATGAATGTATTATATATATCCTATACATAGATTAATGTGTATTAGCATATCCATTTTATGATCTTTGTTTCATGGGTTCTCGTTTTCAAAATTTACCAAATCACTAAAATAGTTTTGTCTCGATTTTCCTTCTTTAAGACTCATGTTTTATTATAAACCTAAATTCTTTTTCGAGGTGTATATAATTATATTTTACATGTTATATCATGAATCTCATTATTTGTTTTAGATTTTACGATACATGTAATTTTAGTTTATAACATGGATAGTATGTTTTAAATATACCTAGTAGTAAGAGTTTATCGAAACAATCTCATTGCTTTTCGATATTATTTATATTGTTTGCTTATATTGATGAAATATTATGATTCATCACATAATATATCTCATGAAATTTTTTCCTCATATGGTTATTAATGATATATTCATGTATTGTTTCCATTTTTTCCACTCTTTGGTACATAAGATAGTTTATAATGTGTTCTTAATAATGCCTGGCTTTTCCCACTCATCAATCAGAAATCTGAGAAGGCGTAGGACCAAGTGGGCCTAGTCCCCAAAATTTATTAATAAAAGAAAAGTGTAGAAAAAAAATAGAAGAAATTATATGCATACCACATCCAAAAAAAAGTTACATATCAAAAGGATCAAACTCCTCACAATAAGAATAATTAAAGGTTGCATTAGCATCAGGTGATTACAATTCATATTGTGAGTTGTATTTATTGAAAAGCATGATGTACCCCTCCCTGAGCCTCAATTTCTCTGATGTGAGTTTATCCATAGAATAGTGAATGGTAACACACACTCTTTTGGGATCAGCATCAATCCTCTTTGAAACATTATAGTAGGACCTATTATACTTAGTATTTCCCATGTTGGAATAATCCTTCCACATCCATCTCTTTGGTGGTGCAGAGATGACTCCCTCTTTTTCATTCACCTTTTTTACCCTCGTTCATGACGATGTGACTATATGATTCATTGTCATAGCTCAAGGAATTGGGAGTGCTAATATCATTATCTTTATCATAATTAGAGACATTCCAACACCTACCTGAAATGTGTGAGGACTCATACACGTTCTTAGAATCATATTGAAGCTCTATTTTTTGTATATTAGTGTCATGGTTTCAGTCCCTTGATTTCGGCATAGGCATGTCAATTCCACTTGACAGCACAAACCCACGACCCATAAATTGGGGATTCCTATTAGTTTCCACCAAGGACAAAGCCTGAGGATTCTCCCTAGTGACTTGATCATCACAACATTCTTCATTCACATAAATTACATTAGGTTGGTTTGATAAGTCTAAATGAGTACCTATATCAACATCCAGTTTAGACGCTGCATTAGGGGATGTCTCATAGAGGATGAGCCCCTATTCTATATCCAGATCCCATTTTATATCTTGTTTCTCATGAATTAGCTCCTCAGAATCCAAGACTTGAAATTGGTCGCACAATGAGATGTTTACTTGTGTCTGCATCATGCTTCCATTATTCAAATGACCTTCAAATAATTCTTTTATGTTTATTCCCTCCCTCAAATCCCCCATGAAAGACTCTATGATGAGAGGCCTCATCACAGAAGGTGGTAGCTCTTACTGATCTTGTTTCATCTCCACCACTTAAACTAGTAATATCGGGACACCTGCACTAGCTTGCACAACCCCTTCACTAGACACATCCTCATCACCTCAGATCAAATAATCATTTATACCCTTATTTCCTTCTTTAGTTTCCACCTCCCCCTTTCACACCCAATCCCCAGGTCATTTTTCAAATTCTAAAATCGTGAACCCACCTTCAGATTAGGGGAAATCATTGTGAAATATTAGGTTGGATTACATCCCCTGTCATAGTTATAACCTATTCTTCAACTGTATACTATTAAAATGACTTAGATCATATACCAGACACCCCTCGAGTTAGCCCCAAACCCCTCAATTCCTACTCCATTTTATACAAACCCTTCTAGAGTGACCCAACTTCTTATAGAAATAAAAAAATTCCACCCATGATTCAAATATGATTAGTTGTTTATAATGAAACTACTCCCAACAATAATCCACAAAAAATCTATTAGTTCTCCAGACACATCGACTACAATACAAAATCTTGGAGAAATGGGATGAGGAAATAGCTAGGTCCTTATATCCAAACATAGATAGCATCTGGCGAGATTCTCGATCATATGAATGATAGATAGATTTTGGAATATAAGAGTACGTTCAAAAAATCTAACCTATATAGCAATCATTGGTAAGTCTTGGTTCATATGAAGATTATAAATCCACCCGAAGAGGAAGAATCTGACTCTGTTTGACATTCTAGTGGGTGAGGAAAAGGCATGGATAAATTCCTCCCCCATTTCAAAACTTATCATGATATGACATTCGTCGAGTAACCCCACTATAGCTTTGTTCTGATGACCCCATGATCCGAAGATAAGCATGTCAAATGAGTCCACCAAAGGCCATCAATTCATGAATCAAGCTATTAGTTTCAAGATAATAGGGGAACATAATCCATTTAAATTTGAAATTGAGAAGGGGAGTTAAAGATGACCCTCATAAAAATCGAGTAACATAGGTAAAATCTCAATATGAGAAGAAAAAGGTCACAAATCATAGATAGATAAAGGAATGAAGGAAAGTTTCCGAGCTCCATTAATAGATAGTGAAGATCCCTCCCCTATGGAGGGAGGAGGGGGAGGCATAGTGGTCATCGTCATCAAGGTTTTAAAAGGAGATCTAGTATCGAGAGCCGAGCTATCAGATCATATCTCTAGAGAGATAATATTTCTAGCATTTTTACCATGCAAAATGAATGCTCTTTTTACCTCATAGAGAATGTAGTGATTTACTAGTTATCCTTTATTTGATGCTACATTTTCATTTTTTTAAGGTTACCTTTTAATAAAAATATTTTTAAAGGTAATTTTCATTAAAAATTGTATTCATAATGTTTTCAAGCCCTATTTATAATTTTACAATGTATTTTAAGAAAAATTATTTCAAAACATCTTCAACCTTATTCTATATATTATTATGTAAAACAAATTTCAATACATTTTCAATTTAATTTTATATATTTTTAAGTAAAAAGGATTTCAAAACATTTTCAAGATTCTTCAATATGTTCTCAACTAAAATGGTTTTCAAAACATTTTCAAGCTTCTTTCATATGTTTTCAAGTAAAAAATATATTAAAATATTTTCAGTCATTTTTTATATTCTTTCATGTAAAATGGTTTTCAAATGTTTTTCAAGATTTATTTATGTGTTTAAAATATATTTTCAAAGAAATGGTTTTAATAATGTTTTCAACCTTTCTTTTAAAATTTTAAAATTATTTCCAAATATATATGGGTTTTCTAAGTTTTTGAAGAATATTCTATATGTTTTCAAGGAAAATATTTTGAAAAATATTTTATGTAATCATTATAAAATTTCAAGCTATTTTAAAATAAAATGATTTTTAAATGGTATTTTCCATTAAAAATAATATTTCAAATAATAAAGGGTATTTTCCTCAAAAAATATTTTTGAAAGATATTTCAAAATTATTTTCCACCTAAGATGAAATCTTTTGATGTCACTCATGCTTTTCTAGGAAATGATCTAAAGGTTCCATTAATATTATTTCTGTGAATGGGTTATTCTTAATGTCATAGTATTTATAATACTCATTTCTCTTTCACATTTTATTTGTTTAGGGAATATGTTTCACATTCATGAGTTATATGTTTATAAAATTAGTTTCTCTTTCACGGGTTATTATTTCAATGGAATGATTATGAAACCTATATCTTTTACCAGAGTTTATGATGTGATTAATTTTTTTATGATACCCATTTCTTTTTAGGGTTTATGATATGTTTTTATGATTTTTTAGAACATATATGTATGATTTTATTATGAGATTGGATGTACCTATTTATCCCTCTAATGCATTGGGTAAAGATTCATATGTCATGAGATAGATATGGATGGAAGAAGAAATGAACATGGTTCAGTATTAAAGTGCAGGAACAAGAAATAAACTTGGTTCAGTATTATAGGGATGGAACGAGAAATGAACTCGATTTAGTATTAGAGGGTTGGAATGAGAAATAAACCTGGTTTAGTATTACAGGGCCAAAATGAGAAATGAAATCAGTTCAATTTTATAGGTTTGGAATGAGGAGTTAATTTGGTTCAGAAATACAAGGGTAGAATGGGGTGTGAACTTGGTTTAGTATAGGACCTTTTCCACTAAGATGGTTATAGAAGCAATTCCTTGACATCTATAGAAATCATTATACATGAATGTGTTTCTTCCACAATCCCATGTTTTATTCCTATATTATTCTTTCATTTTTTTATTTTCTTTATTTCATTATGATTCAATTCTTATGAATTTCCATATTTTATGCCCAGATTCATGAATACAATATTTGATATACAGGGTATGATCTTTTATTTTCATGATCATGTTTTCATACCTTTATGCCCATGATTATTCATACATATATCCCTCGTTTAACCTTAATGAGAATTTAAGATCACAGTTGTTTATGTTTACTTCCCCATTTAATGATGATATGTATTATGTTTTGAGTGTCTAGGAAGGGTGTTAGTCAAGAAGAATATATTAAGAGATAATGTATCTCACTTGTGTATCAGTGTTTTTTTTTCATGTTTCCAAAGGCACTAGACTAGTACAGTCTTTAATAATCTATTTATACCATGCATTAAGTATTACACAAATTTTATATAATGTTAATGTATGAAAGTGAGGTTCACTATAAAACTGGTGCACAACATTTGATTTTTGGGTATGTTCTGAATTGCTGACCAAATCAAATACCAATGATGAACACATAAAGAACAGAGAGGGAAATGTATAAAACAAAAATTGGATAAATGATCCTTGACAAATGTTTGTTTACCTTGATTAATTTTTATATGAATGAAGAATGAAGAGTAACCAAAATATATAAAAAATATATCAATTCCTAATATTCTAGGAAGACAATAAAGAACCATAGTTCAAAATATGTCTTTTAAATCCAAGGGTTAGTAGAATAGATTTTCATTCTATATGGGAAAATAGAAATTGGGATAAAATTCACAAAGAAACATCCAACCTCATCATTGGATCAATCAGTGATGAAGAATGAATATTCATTGTAATTTTTACAAGATCCATGTTCTCCATTGGAAAAAATGATCCTTGATCCATTGTTATTCTCAAAGATATCCTTTAATATTCTTACTCACAATACTATAGTTATTTGGTTAAGACAATAAATTGTCTATAACCTTGTATTTAATGAGGATAATTTGGGTATAATTTAAATTAAAAAAATTAAAAAAAATATATATATTATATCTAATTAATTATTTATCCCATGTTGGCTCTCAATCGATAGACCCAGCACCAATAAAGTTTTTGTCATGCCTATGAAAAAAACCCATGATTAAGATTCAACGATGGTATTATATTTAAAATTTTAAAATCCATTTGGGGGTTATTCCAATATTTAATAAAATCTACATGTGCCTAATATATATTTAATACTTGTATTTTATAAACGTCGAGGCTCTCTAGACCTCATAATCTCACACCATCATAGTGCTGGGCTCCAAAAATATTCCATATAATATTAAAAAGATTTTAAAGTAAAAAATAGGGATGTTATACAAATAATACAAAACATGGAAATCTTTTTCAAGAAGAACAAATTTTCCAACTGATCCAATAAGGTAATTAAAATTGTGGAACCGAAAGTTACATGATATGAATGTAAGAAAAAGATTTCACTTCAAGATTGAATTCCCCATTACAAAAAAATATTAATTAAATGAAATACATTAAAAAGTATTTGAAAGTTAAAACATGGAGTACAAGTGATAGCTCTATGGGATCAACTTACTTAACCACTTCAAGTGACCCAAGTCATGTGTTCCTTATGGAACATGTTAGTGATGATATTGAGGTCAGTACCCCTATTCCCATTCCCACCTCTTCCTATTAATATCCTAAACATTCCCCCTCTTATTATTCTTCTTCCTCTCCCAGTTACATTAATTATGAAGTCCTAAAATACATAATTGATCAACTAAAAAATGGTTTTCATTAGCGTCCATCCATATATAAATAACATGATAAAAACATTCAAGTTCATAAATAAAAAATCATATCCAAAAATAAAATGATATTATCTTCAAATAAAAAAAGTAGATTTAACTATGAAAGTAAAGAACCAACCAGATATCGATATACTCAAATCCACCATCGATGACCTCAAATGTTCTTTTTTCCGAAAAATTTCAAGGTGAAAATAATCTAAATTAAAATTATGGATCTCAAAGAAATGGAAATGTATAGATTAGTCTTATTTTTAAAAATCATAGCAGTTCATCTAAATATCCATAGAAAAATACTATAATTAAAGGATGATCATTTGATAAATTCAATAATTAATATAAAATAATTGGTTATTTAATTTATGTCATTTTTAAAATTCATGATATAGGAGAAAAACATCAATTTATATTTTATCCAATATTTCAAAAAAATCTCTTACCAATAAATTATGGATTTATAAATCATCAATGGATAACAATTGTTGACCTATGTTTTTTGGGTTCTTCGAACTTTCATTTTTATATTTTATAGGTAATGTTTTTTATAAGAATAACTAAAGAGTTACTATATTACCTAGATATTGGTTTCTCAAGATACACGTCTGGATACCTCTCTAAATTAAACCAATTATATAAACCAGAAGAAGGTTTCATCAACTTAAATTATAATACAATGTATATGATAATGGGATAATATAAAATCATTTTTTCTAATTAAACACTTTTTAAAAATGTTTTATTTTTAAAAGGCTTGGAAGATAATTTTCTAATCATTAGTAAATTTTCTAAAAGTAGTTTTAAAATATTGTTCGAAAATATATTTTTTTGATTGTATTTAACTCAAAAGGAAAACCCAGATTTACTAAATCTAATATTCAAAATGATTATTCAATCCATTTAGAATCCAACCCTAGCCAAATTATGAAATTATTGGATGAACAAGTTATTGATTTTTGTATTTGTAATAAAATACTTTTTCATTTTATCAAACACCTACTTTTCAAACTAAATTATTATCAGCTAGTACAATATTTTCCCAAACTATTGTTCAAAAATTACTTTATTATGAATTACACCAATATAGTAAGATAAAAAAAATCCAATTTTGACTATAAAAAGGATTTTATTATTAAAAATCTCTTGAATTAATTCATATATATATATAGTCCTTATAAAGTTGAACTTTTAAGAGGTAAATCCTATACTTTTTTAACTTTTTATGGCTTTACTATATTTACTAGGGATTATTTCTTAACTAATAAAACTAAATGTTTTAAATTATTTTCAAATTTTTCTAGAAATTGTGAAAATGAAAAAGTTTTTAAAATTATTTCAATTACAAGCAACCATGGTTTAGAATACCATAATAGGTAATTTATGATTTATATCCTTATAAATGATATAATCACTCTTCTTCTACCCTTTAATCCCCTCAACTAAACTGGTTAGTAGAAAAGAAAAATAAAACTATGGAATAAATCACTCAAACTCTTATAAATGAATATAAATTACAAAAATATATTTTGGTTTAGGATGTGAATACTACATGATTTATCATTAATTTTGTTCACATAAAACATTTGTTCAAAATGGATCCTTTTTAAATTTTAAAAAATAAAATAACCAACATGAGATATTTTAATGTTTTTGGTTGAAACTATTTTATTCACAATACAAAATACAATCTTGGAAAATGTGATTCAAAATTTGATAAAGGTATATTTATAGAGTAATATAAATCAATAAAGGATTATTGATACTTTAATAAAATCACTAAAACATTGTATGAATCAATCTTTGTTATGTTTGATGAAAATTTTTCAAAATGTTTTTATCATTATGTTTTTGAAAATTATGTATTAAATAAACCTTTTAAATATAAATAATATGAATCTAAATAAGAATAACAATAAAAATTCATTACCTAAAGACTTTATAAAATCATAAAACCATACCCTTGAAAATTTTTCATATATTTTTAAGCAAGAACTCATACTTGAAGTCAATCCTAAATGGTTTTGAACACATTACATTTTTCTATCACTTATAACGCCAAAACTATAATTATACCCTTAATGATGAAAATAAGGTTCTTACCATGAAATATGAGAAAAACAAATTCTCTAGATATTTAGTATGGACTATCGTGGAAAGACCTAATAATAATCCTATCATAGTCACAAAACATATTTTTAGGAATAAGTTAGATGATCATGGTAATATTAGTAGAAATAAAATATATTTAGTCGCAAAATTTTATTATCAAGAAGAAGGAATCGACTATGGTGAAACCTTGGAACCCATTTCACAGTAATTATCCATTTGAATCATTTTGGAATTCACCTATCATGTCAATTTTAAAATCATTGAAATGGATTTTAGAAAATTGTTTTTAAATGGTTTTATTAACAAAAATGTTGTTTTGGAAGAACTACATGGTTTTGAAAATCTTATTTTCCATTCACATTTTCAAATTAACTAAATATATTTATGGTTTAAAACAATCCCTTCAATATGTGTAGAAACTAATTTATATTTTTATTTTATAAAATTAGTTTAAAATGGTAAAATCCAATTAAATTATTTTTCAAAAACACATATCAAATTATTTATTAGTTATTTAAATTTATATTGATGATATTATTTTTTACTCAGCCGATGAATCTCATTGTTTTGAATATTTAAATTTAATGAAAAATAAATTCTAAATGATCTTTATGGGTGAACTCAAATTAGTTATCATTTTTAAAATTTCCCAACGAAATTATGGAATTTTCCTAAACTAAGAATAATTCACCAATGAACTATAAAAAATGTTTGGGTATGGATCAGGTTAAGAAAATTAGTACTCTCATGAGTATAAATTGTATGCTAAGGTTGGATAAATATGGTAATTTGGTTGACACAAATATTTATAGAAGAATAATTGGTATAATATATTATCCTACCATGAGCCGGCCTAACATCAGGTTTAGTTTTTCTCTATTTTCTTATTTTCAATCAAATATAATGGAATTTCATATTAAATCTATAAAAATTATTTTTCCTTATTTAAAAGGATCTAAAATTAATATTTATTTATCCAAATGGAACATCAATTGATTTAAAAAGTTTTTATAATGATGACCTTGTAGGATACCAATTATATAGTAAAAGTAGAACTATGACTTACCACTAACATAGAAAATCCCTAATCTAATGTAGCACTAAAAAGTAGAACTCATTTATTCTTTATATAACTGAAGAAGAATACATAGCTAGTGGGATATATTGTTACAAAATAATGTGGATAAAACACACACTCTTATACTTTAGGATTACATATGAAAATATCTTTATTAGGTTTGATAACACATATTCCATCATTATTTCCAAAAATATTTTCCATCACTCTTGCATGAAACATATTGATCTTATACCCAATTTATTAAGAGATAACTTATATAATAGTGATATCATATTGGAATTTCTTGGTATGGAATATCAACTTGATGATATTTTTACTAAACCCATTTTTATTGATCATTTTAACTTCATTAAAGTAGAATTATGATTAGTTGGATTCTGACACTTTCCATTTCATTAATGAAAATCTTGAGTTATATATTTTTATTAAATATTTTTTATTTATATTTTTATATTTTATTCTCTCTTGAATACGATCCATTTATCTCACTTTTTCTATTATTTTTAGGGGACCTTATCTCTTTAAATCTGAATTTTTTATTCAGAGAGACGATCTGTAGTCAAATATTTATTTTTAAAATAAAAAATATCATCTTTTTAGAATTTCAATAATATATTCCCTAAAAATAACGAATTTTTAAAATTTAAATACAATTTTTAAATAAAATATTATTATTAATTTAATTTTTATAAAAAGATTCAAATTATATGTGATAAATTTGTATATGCTCTACTTTTTTTAAAAAAATCTTTTTTTATCTATCTTAAAAAATAATTAGCGAAAAGTAAAATTTTTATATATAAATTTATCTCTAACAATATTAATGTGTTTTATTTGAAGAAATAAAATTGGAGGATACATTCATATTATTCTTTAACATTCAAAATAACTCCTTCAATCTATTTCAATGGAGGATAACCCACTCTTTAAAAGAGGGAATTGATCACTTGGTGAAGGAATGTGCCAATTTTATTTTATTATATTATATTTTTTATCTTTTCTAAATCTCTATTTATTTAAATCTCATATATTTTTTTCTTTCCTATCTATACTACTCAAATAATCATATTAAAATGGTTTTTTGAATGTTAATAGGTTTTTTCATAATCATTTGTTTTAATTTTCACAATCTTTTTGTCTCTTGAACGTTCATTACAAATCGATTTTTTTTTAATAAATAACTTGATTTTATCATAATTTTTTTATGTTTTTCCTTAATCTACTTATTTTTCTTTATGAAAATCAAATAGGATGATAATTTATTGAAATTATTATTTTTATCACAAAGGTAGAAATTTATTGAAATGTTTTAAATTCATTTTCAAAAGGGGTGGAGTGTTGGATTTTAGTTTTGTAAATATTTTAAACTTTTAATTATGAATAATTGGTTACCAATGTGGGGTCATTAAAAATATGTGTTTAATATATTTATCTTTTTATTAACTATCTTGATTTATTTATTCCTTGATCTTATTAAATATCTTGTCAACATGTTGTATTTCTTTAATATCTATTTCTCTCTTAATTTAATATTAATGTTTAATGTTATGTTATGTATTTGTGATCATAAAAATGAGGATATTGTTATATCTCCCTCTAATGGTTTTTAGATAATGAAAATAACTCTTCTATGTTTCTAAAAAAATTATTTAAGTAAGTTTCAATGTAAATTGTGATTACCAATTGATGGAATTAAATGAAATATAAAATATATTTTTAGGTCTTATTAATGGTTTAGTCCAATATCTTATAATGATTCAAGAACATGGAATCATTTTGTAATATCCATAAAAGTCATTTTAACCAAGTAGAGGATTCTCCATTTCAAGAAGGGAAGAAATAGGTTAAACCGTCTACCTAGTTCCACGATGGTAGACTCCATAGTGAGCATAAGTCCCATAGGATAGACATTGTAGTTCCCTTAACTTGCTGGTGGTGAGGGTTTAAGTTCCCCCAACTCAAGGAGTGCCATAGAATACTAGGTAGTGGGGAAATAACTAGACATTAAGGGGTATTTCGAAACAACATTCTACAGGTGGACAATCGGTGACTCAGTGGAGGTTATTGGGTATACTATGGTGCCAAGGAAATAGATTTCAGAATTCATTTTTTTTTTGTAAAATAATACATAACTCCAGTATTATTATACTTAAATGACCTCGAATTAATTATATAAGATTTTCAAAATTTTAATGGATATAAAAGGAAGACCTTGTAATCTTGGAAAGACAAATAGTTACAAAAAATTTCTATTTGATATGTAATTCAATTTTAGGAATTTAATGAAGAAACTCTAGAAATTTTAATTCAAAAACAAATATCTAATCTCCAAATATATATATTTTTACAGGGTTCTTATCCAACAACATCTCTCAATTTCTCACTCAAAATTGTAAATATTTTTATGATATATTTATGAGAGTATTTGTAAAGGGTTTTCAAAAAATAAATTCTCTAACTTACTATCATGTACATAAATGGGTTCTCACTCCATAAAAGTGAGGTACATTTTCCTTGGGTACCAATAAATCTCAACAGGGTGATCATATACCATAATTCGGAGGGATGAGTTTCTTGGTCATCCATAATATCAAGGTTATAATAACATTTACCTCCAAAGTCAAAGGGTCATGACCTAGGGGATCATAATAAGAAATTTTAAATATCCATATCAATTATGTTTTCCATATCTTTACTTTACCGTGTTTCATCATTAAAACATCTATACATGTAATTGTATAAATTTTATATGATCAATTCATCGCATCATATAATTTTATATTAAATATTTAGAGTTTATCAGATTTATCAAATATCATTTTATCAATTTTATGATGTTATTATTTTATCAATTAAATTTAATTTATATTTTAATTTATCCTTAACATTAGGATTTTAGTTAAATTATTAATATAGGAAATTCACCCCACCTATTTTTGTATACTCTAAAGAACACAATAAACCTATATGACATGGTTCCTTTACTTACCAGGATCGTGTATAATTTTACAAGCATCCCAAAAGGATGCATGTAGAGTGTGGTTAAATAATACCTAGTATTTTATCACAACCCAACCCTAAATGATCTATCATAAATTAGTATATATACAATATAATTACAATGCAATTATGTATAAAAATAATATATTTATATCTAGGAAATTTATTTACTGATTATAAGAGATAAATTACCACTTACTATGGTTTTAGATCCCTTTTACACCTAATTTACCATGGTATTGACCATACCCCCTTTGAAAATAGCTCATAATAAAAGGAGAAGTTTTTTTTAAAAAAATTAGGGAACCTTAGTGTATATCCTATTGGAAATAAAAACTTATATATAGAGTGAGGTCACCTTTAAGCCCATCATAGGTGAAATTATTAAGGTAATATATAGTCAAATCACCTTTAAGATCATCATATATTTCAAAACCTATTCATAATTAGAATGGATACCTACTTAATAATTCAATAATAATAAAACAACACTTTTCACTTAATTTATATAACATGGAAGATGATATACACATGAATACAGTACTAACCATAGTACTATGAAAACATAACTTAATGTTACCTATATAAAAATAAAAATTAGTAAGATAAAACATTTTTTAAATGATTATAAATCATGGTATGATTGAAGATAGAACATGAATTACATAACTAAATCATTGTTCATGTTTAATAAATAATATTAAAAACATTTATAACCATTTTTGTAACACTAATCCCTATTACTCTACTTTCCCAAACACTATAATGATTTGGTAGAGAGAAGGTGTCACTTAACAAGACCTGTATTAATCCATATTTCAAATAGAAGAGGAAGGATATATGACACCACTTCAATTATTATACCAACTTGAAACATATATTTCATAGAATTTAGAAATTAAAAAAAAATAAGAAATAGAGGATCTAGAAAATCAGTTTTATCTTTGATATAGAAAATCATAGAATATGTAATAAAATTATATAATTGAATATAAAGGGAAATTATTTTTGAACCATGTATGAGAAGAATATATGGATTCACTTATATCCACAAATAATTGAACCTAAATTGAATATGTGAGGAATATGTTACCCTTTATTTATGAAAGAGTCATTCCTATAGTATATCAATAATGATTTTTATCATCATAGGAAGGATTAATTCTGTAAAAGGTAAAATAATAGAGGATATATAATTTTATAGAGTCCCTGAGGGAAAATTAGGGGCATGTAAAGAGAAAAAGGATTTATATATTTTATTTTTACATAAAATGACCCATTTACCAAATAATTTTACAACCCACAACATATGAGTCTATTGGGTATCATGTACAAGTATATTGAGTACAAAGTGGTTTAAAAATACGTACTTATATCACACCAAATAAAACTGGGTAACCATTAACCCTCTATCGACTACCTAGAGTCACTCCAAAACCCAAATCATTCTCCATTTCCTCTCTCATTATGTCAATTATCCTCTTATATTTCTAAGATTAAATATTTATTAGGTTAAAATATAAAACATTTATATATAAAGGAATAAATAATGTAATAACTTGTGTTTTTAAAAGAAAACTATGTTTCATAACATGCACGAAACATAACACCAAGATTTAACAATTGTAAAATATTATTGTTTAAATATGACCATTATAACCTAGCCATTAAATTTCTCTGTCTGAATAAGTGTAACCACATTATGAAATATATATATATATATATTATACTCAATAAAAATTTATTTATAAACCTTTAATAAATAAAAGTTAATTTTTAGTAAATTCATTTTATGCTTCGAAAATATGTTTCAATAAAAAAATAGTTTTTATTGATTTTTGTGAGAAAATTTTATAGTTAATTTCTTCAATTTTTTGAAATTTTATTTTATAAAAATGCTAAATTTTTTGGAAATATCATATCAAAATTAAATTTTGGTAAATTTTTTTGATTTTTTAGTTAATAATAAAACATACGTATTTTTTTGAAACTGTTATTTCTTTTCATTTAAAAGTAACATTATAATTTAAATTTTATCTTAAACTAATATTAGTAACATTTTTTATAAATAATATAATTAGTTACTTGTGAATCATCTTTATTCTTTATTTTGGTATATGTTTATTTCTTGGCTTAAAAATACATTTATCCAAAAACTGTTTTTATTTCATTTCATCTATTTATATTAAAATTGAGTATTTCAAATTATAGATATATAATCATGAAAAATTTATTCTTTATTTGAAATCTGGATATTACATTTTTTTAATTAGGTAAACATTTCTTTTTTCATAATTAATAATAACCGTGATAGATATTTCTCACCTTGGTAAGTGTAAATCATGGAATTTAGGTTAAAAATAATTTGATACCATTTTGAAAATAAATCCACTACATAAAATCTTTCTACTGGATGAGTTTATTTTGACCACCTCTATTACATATTCTAAACTATGGAATTTTGTCTCCAATTTTCATTGACAAAGACCTTTATATTATTTTAACTGAATTAAAATTCCAAAATGTCACTCTATTGATTTTAATTTATATTATATGTTTATATAAGGATAAGAATATTATATGAATAAATATGATATTTTAATATTAAAATAAATTATTTATTTTTATGATGGTAATTTATTTTAAATTTTTATTGATTGTATTGTTACCTTAAATTCTTACAAAAAGTTGACACGAAGCTTGAGCATGTAGTCAAAAAATCAATGTAAATGGTTGTAAAAACATAAAAGCAAACTTTTATTGGATTAAAAGTAGTGAAAAAAAATTTACGATTAACAAAAATGTACAATTTATTCTAAATGGTTTATATTTGAATTCAATATCTTCCATTATGACTTTAAAGTCAATATATATGAATATTTCTTAAAAAGGCTTTAATGGTATTTAATGCTAAATAATATATTATTAAGTGATTTAAAAATCATTAAAATATTAAAAGTGGATAAGGGGGTTGTAAATTGTGAAAAATTTTGTATATTGAACATTTTCTATCCAATTTGTACCTTATATATAATTTTATAACCATTTAGTATGGAAAAGGTTGTTACCACTGTTAAGGTTAAAATTTATTAATGAATGGGTTAAAACCAAATATAATGTTTAAAATATTTCATAAACCTATCCAAATTTTATTTTTCATACATATTTAAAAATTAAAATATCTTGTATTCTAAATTTTGGCCTCTTTCTGCTGCTTCCACATGAAAAATAATTTATTATATTTTAATATTTTATGTAATTCCAAGTGTGTTTTTTTCCTTCACAATAAAATCACACCACCTATCATCTATTCTTAACAAAACCTTGATCCCCTTATCTCGACAAAAAACATCAAACATATCTTACTAAAATCTTTAGTCTTGTTATATTGGTTCTGGTCTCTTCAAAAGACCATCCCTATGACCCTTGAGGTGATATCTAAAAGAGGATCTTCCAAGAGGAGGTAATAGTTTTATCCGAGTATTCTCATTTTACTTATTCTTCAACATAATTAAATTCTATCATAACCATTTAAATAAAATAAAATCATTATTTTAATATACATATATTTTTTATGTTAATTTAATAACCTTATTCACCACCTTTTCCATCACATAAAGTATGAAAACATTGTTTGTGCATAAGTGTGGACAACCACCACCACGATGTTATATGTTTTGTTTTCCATAAATACCTCTCATATATGATTATAATATGGGATTTATTGTATATATTTTACATTAATGAGATAATAATCATTCTATAAAGATATTATATCATCTTTTTTATTACCCTTTCATCCATTCTAAAATTCTAACATCATTCATGTGTATGTGTGGATTACCACATCCACGAAGGGATGTTATAAATTTTTCATGTATTCATTACATGGATGGTAATAAAATTATATTTAATGTATAAAAATTATAGATATGTCATGATTATTATTCTTAATATGGTGTAACAATGACCCATTTGACTGCATCCAACATACCGAATTTGTTTTAAAATTAGGAACCACACATCCTCAAAACATCCAATGTTGAGTTAACCAATTAAGTAATTAAATATGTATTTCAAATAAATTAAATAATTGGATTGGTGATAATATAATATATATGTAAATTGTTCTGAAATAATTAAATAATTGATATAACTTCATTATATTGGAATTAATGTACATAAATAACATGTCTGGACACAAGGTAAGGGTTTCTTAACTCAGTTTTCATTCATTGGGTTATACTTCTACTTCATTGAATGTGTTAAACCAATATTATGTGTGAAATAAAATCTAAAACTATTTTGTTGTGTTTCCTCTTCTTCTGTTTGTTTTTAAAAAAAATTACCCATAATAACTTCATTGATTAATTCTAACTTAAATGATACAATCTTTGTAAGTATTATTCGTCTCAATGTAGTTTCTTCAAGACATGTCTTCTAATATGCACCTAATTGATTTTATAAAGTTAATATAATACCTATAGATATATTATATATTTGATAACAATATTTAAGGTTCCTTTTAAAAACTATCTTCCAACATATATTTCTTTAAATGTTATAAAATTTCCAAGGGTTCTCATGGTCACAATTCCAATTCTCTAAAAAATATTTCTTTATTTTTACCATGTTTTATTTTATATGGTATAATTATGAAAAAATGAATGTTTTTAAACATATTATTTCAATGAAATTATGCGTTTTACATAATTTTTTTATGTCTCTTCATTCAATTTTATTTTGAATCAAGAATTACCCAAGTTGTAAGGGTTTCTAAACTCAAAACCTCCTTCTTGGAGATGTGTTTGGATTGATGCACCTATATTCAATTACAAGGTAATTAAACTAAATTTTTTAATATAATATTATTAAACATTTTATACTCATGTTATTTTATTTTCCTTAATATGTTATTTATTTCAAATTGTTTTTGGTTTTACATGTCTATAAAGTGGTTTTTCTTTAAAAATAGTATTTCAAAGTTCTTAATGATTTTTAACCAAACTCTTCCTCAATATTGTATAAATTATATCAAGAATGTTATTTTATAAACATAAATTATTTCTAAAAATTATATTCCATGATCTTTTACATTCTTTTAAAATTTTATAAAATGAAATTACTTAATGATTATTGGATGGGTCACTTTTTAATCTCTTTATAAATGTTTAAAAAGAATGTTTATTTTTAAAAAAATTTAAAAAAATTTATTTTCTCCCCATTATGACTATTCTTTTCACTGAATATTACATTATATGTTTCAATTTTAAATTTCAAATAAAATATTCTATATAATATTATAGTAATTTTTATAAAATAATACCAAAATAAATGGTTATTTTCCCTTGTTTTCACTAAAATGTTTTAAATGTAATTTTAAAGTAATTTTACTCTATGTAAAAATACATTTATGATTCCTATACCTTAGTAAGAATATGATATTATGATTCCATACATATACTTTCTATGGATGGAATATAATGATTTGTTAATGATATTTTCTTTAAAACCATTTCTTCTTCAAGTGTAAATAAAGTTATAAATTAATAAAAGTTGTTATTAAAAGATTAATGATGAAAAAGAAAGATTCTATGTGTTATATTTAGGTGAAGTAATTAGAAATTATTTATTATGACTAGTGATCAAGATATAGATCATGATGATGGGTGAGCTCAATATATATTTTAATATGAGCATTCCCAATATATCTCTCTAATGCATTGATGAATGTTCTTTGTCTTTAATGTCAATAAGGAGGGAGTTAATCTATTTGGTTGTTACTATTTATTTAACTAGGATCTAGTTATTTATTTCATGTGTGAACACATGAAATAAAGATAAATTTCCATGATACCAACACATTTTCTCATTTCTTTATATGTGTTTATAATGTATCCTTTGATAACTATTGACATCACATGGCTCATGATTAATGATTCGTATGACCTTTCCATTGACAAAGATTTATGCCATGTTACATGTTTAATGATACTGATTCTGGTGGTGATGAATTATCTTGTGTTAATCTTATGCACTTTGATTATATCATCATACCATTATTCTCATGTAATTATCGTGAATGAAATTTAATTTTTAATACTAATGTTAACCATTACTGAGTTTTTGATATCACCCATTATGAACTTTGATTATATATTTTTTTAAGATTATGCACAATATTTATATCATCATAAATATTATAGTTTTAGATGATTTTAAATGACTTGGATATTATGACGTTTTTATGGGAGGATAACTTAAGAGTTTTGGATACCATCATTGGTTTATAAGTTTAAGGATTATTATAAGATCAAGAGATTAAACAACCACTTTTAGGTTTTAATTAATGGTATTTTATTAATTAATGATATTTTTGGAGATGTTTTCTTGGGTTAAAGTACTAGTAATCCATAGGTGTATCCTGTAATTTTTCATTAAGTATTATTTTGGAAGAATTCTATTTCATTTAGAGAATGTAATCTGGATATTATAATATAACCTTTGATGTTAATATGTGATTATTATGGTGATTTGGGATATAGGGTTAATTATTTGTGGAATTATTTAATTTTAATAGTGGGTATTACTGTTGAATTTTGGAGAATAATGTGTTACTTATTCATATAAAAGTTTATTCATTTAGGGCATTATAATAACTTTTAATAAGAATTTTGGTTTTAGTAAATAATAGAAAAAGATATTTTCATCATTTAATATAACTCATGGTCAATTATTAGTTGATTATAGTGATTTTGGCATTAAATATTCATACTCATAATTTAGAGTAAAAAGTAAGATAAAAGTGGAAATTTATTGAAACACAAAAATATAAGATGAAATTGAATTTATGGATTTAAATAATTCAAGTAGGTATATATTATTATGTTTTTATTCGAGACGGTATAAGAATTCCTCACCTCTTTAGAAAATATCTTAAAATAAAAATATTATCATATTTTCTTCATTTATGATTTATTAATAGTCTTTTTCACACCTCATTGATTTATGGTTTTGTTTTCATTGACATTCTCATGATCATTCAATTTCTTATTATCAATGTTCTCTATCACTCTCCAACAATATTTGGAAATTAATGTTTTCCCTCCGTATCTATATTTTAACTTCCCACAAGTTTTCTCCTATGTGGAAACCTAGTTTTTTGTTAATCCAGATAACCTTCATATTTCCCCTTCCTCATTTTCAAAAGGAAGTTTTATTAACCCATTTTATAATGTGGTTTATCAATATAGGAATTTCCAAATGTTAATCCTTTTATTACCATGTTCAAGAAAAAATTGTGAGGTTGAAATTTATTGAAGTGGGAGAGAATTTAATACCCAATAATTTTAAAATAATATTATATTCAATAATGTACACAAAACCGATCTTTAACGAATGTATAATATTATTTTTTTAATATGACCACTATAACCTTGACATTCAATTGCAGTGAATTAATAGGATTAAAAACAGTATGTTATATATATATACATGTGTGTGTGTGTGTCCTATTAAATGAAAATTTAATGATATTACTAAGCAAATAAGAAATCAATATTTATTAAACTAATTTATGCCAAAAAATTGTTCGAATCAATAATGTTTTTTATTTCTATTTTGTGAACGATAATTGTAATTAATTTCTCCCACTTTTAAAAATTATATATGATAAAAAGAATATCATTTTTTAAATCATCAAATCAAAATTCTATCGAGGTCAAATTTTTAGGATTCTTATGAAAAGAAAGATCTATTAGGGAATATGGTAAAATACCTATTTTGGTAAAATTAATATTTCATTTCATTGAAAATTACTATTATTATTCAAATATTATATTAAATTTACATAAAAATACTTTAGTTATAAATAATATAATTAATTGCATAGGAATAATATTTATACCTGAATTAGGTATAAGTTCTTTTTGGTCTTAAAAATGGATTTTTCAAAAAATTGTTTTTATTAAATTTTATAAATTTATTAAAATTTATTTTTTTCTAGTTATAAAATTTAATATTTAAGAAATAGATTATATATTTTGAATCATGAGGTTCAAATTTGGTAAATAGGAAATATTTATTTTTTTCCATAATTAATATAAACTGTGGTAAATATTTTTCACTCTAATAAAGATAAATTAGAAAATTATGTTTTAAAATAATGTGATATGGATTTAAAAATAAATCTAATTTGTAAAACCCTATGACTTTAAAAATAACACTTTGTTCAATAGAATATAAAACACACAACACCAAGCTTAAAAGAACTGTACAATATTATTATGTGATTATTATAAACTAGTTATTAAATTGTTAGGTATGAATAGTTATAATCATTATAAGAAAAATACTTCTAAAGTTTTCTTATAATCCAAATGTATTTATTAATTTTGAATAAATTATAACTCAATTTTCAATAAAGTGACTTCGTGATTCAAAAATATTTTTCCTTAAAAAATGATTTTTAATGTTTTATGTGCGTGGATAATATAATTAATTTCTTACACATTAAAAAAATGTATTTTTTAAAAATTATATCATTTTTTCGAATTTTCTTATTAAAATTATTTTAGAGTCAAAATTTCATGTTTTTATGAAAAATGATATTTTTGGTTAATATTAAAAAAATATTGTTTTTTGTAAAGGAATCATTTATTTCTATTAAATAAAGTAATTTCAAAGTCCAGTTTTATCTTAAAGTGACCGAAGTATTCTTTAATTTCAAATAATCAAATTAATTACAAATGATTAATCATTATACTTGAATTTTTTATAAGTTTATTTTTAGACTTAAGAAAACATTTTTCTAATAACTGTTTTCCATTGAATTTTGTAGTTTTATCTTAAATTAATTTATGCCACTTCTAAGAATGGAATCTTTGAGAATAGATACCATATGTGGAACAATTATTTTCAAATTATTAAAATATTTCTCTTTTTTTGTCATTATAAATAGTAAACATAGTAAATATTTAATACTAAGTAAAGGTAAAATAGTTAAAACAATATTTAATGTATAGGATAATACTTTTAAATCACATATTACAGTATAATATTTGATATATTTCCAAATATATCTTTAATTATATTTTGGAATAAGTAATATTTTATTAACTAAATTAAAAAATAATAAAAAATATGTATTTGGAAAAGTGAAGGGGATATGGTTTAAAATATAAATAATAGTCCATTTATGGGTCATTTATCCTTTTATAGTACATTTCTTGGCCCCTAAAGACAAAAAACATTGATACTGCAGTAATTGTCAAAAAGGTTAATGTGGAGTTAAAACAAAGATATAATGGTGAAAAAATCAACTAAAAATGTCAAATTTTTATTAGATGGGATGATTTGGAATAATTAATATAATATATTATAATTATATAAATTTTTATCCACTTTTACATGAAAATTAATTTATATTAATTTAGTACTTTATGTAATTCCAAGAATGCCCCTTCCCTCGTTTATAAAAGGGAATCCCATATTCTCTCCAATCCACACATTCATATCCATTTGGATCAAAACATAATTACCCAAATACCATCCTAAAATCCCTCCACATATTTTAGAGGTATTATTTTTATCAAAATACTAACCTTATAGTGATTAGGGTGTAATGAAAGGGTGTTTTCCCAAGAAAAGATAAAGCTTTTAACTGAATATTTTTGAGTTTTATTACTCTTCTACCTCCTTAAAATATTATTCAAAAATGTTAAAATAAAATAAATGGTATAATAAATATAATTATATATTTTATATGTTAATTAATAACCTATATCCATATCCTTCTTCCGTGAAATAAAAAATAAATCCATCACTTGAGTGTAAGGGGGTCTACCACCTCGCGAACCAATGTAATCTATTTTTCATAACCACGTCTCATGTATATTAATAATGATGTGTTTAATATATATATATATATATATATTTGTGTGTGTGTTTTTGTTTGTGATAATCATTAAATAATTATAATGATATTAAAATAATATATTATCCTTTTTCTTACCATTCCATCTATTGAAAAGTGGTAACGTCGTTTATACATGATTGTGCAAAACTACCTCCGTGAAGCGATGTGATTTGTTTTTTATAATCACATTACAAGGAAATTATTTATAATTTTATTTTAAAGACATAGAATATTTTTGATAATATAATAATTTTGGAAAGGTAAAATAATTCTTTTCTTATTTTCATCATGATCATTGAAAAATGAAAACATAACTCATGCGTACGTATGGATTATTGTCTCCATGATTGTAACGATGTTCAATTTTCATAACAATATTCCATGGTTTTCTTTAAAAGTATAATTTATGAATAAAAATATAATTATTTCATGATTAGTATTCTAGAGTTTATTTAATAATTACCACTTTGAACATAGAGAAACTATTGAAGTCATTTTGGACAAAATGAATGAATATCAAAAAATATTTCAATATAAACTTAGTTTATTAAGTAATTGTATATAACATGAAAGGAAATAAAATAAAATTAATAATAAACATGGAAAATTAACTTATTAAAGTAAATAATTATTTTTATTTTATTATTTAGTATGATAGAATGTATGTGGAGAGTCAGAATCAAGGTAAGATAAACTTTACATTAAAAACCTAATTTTAAATTTTTTGAAGATTTGTTTTCTAAACCATTTTCATCCATGTCCATATTCTTAAATAAAATTTATAAACATATTTATATGGATATTAATTAATTAAAATATATATTTTATATTTCTTTTGACTTTCTTCCATGGTTTTTCAAAATGAATCATTTTTTATATTTTATACAGAACATTTGGTCTTTCATTACAAAGAAAAAATTGAGTGTTTAGTTTAACATATAAAACAGTAATGGAATTTACCAACAGGAAAATAATTATTAGATATTTGGATTTATTCATAATATTCAATTTTATTCAAAAAACTCTCATTCCAAGTTTTTGGTATTTTAGATTTGAAAATGGGTTTTTAAAATGAAAATGTATTTTGATATCTCAAAGTGTTTTGCATATGGGTTCAAAAGAGTTGTTAATGGTTTTATGATGAAAAGGTGTAGTATAAAATTTTTTTTTTGTGTCATAATACTTGAGAATTATATATGATAATGGGTGTGACCAATATAGATTATAATAATTGGTGATCCCTGTAACACCCCAATATTTTTAAAGAACGTTATGTTTGATAGCATATACAACATGGACAATAGAGCTTAATTAAAGTACAAAATATTATTATTTGAATATCACCATTATAATGTAGACATAAAATTGTAAATTTTGAATTGGTTTAACCACATTAAAAAAATATTTAATAATTATTTATATAATTTATTTTTGAATAATAAATAAGTAATTAATTATCAATAGAACCATTTTATACATCAAAAATACATTTTCTTCAAAAATGGATATATTTTTTATTTTGTGTGTTAGAATAAAAATTAATGTATTCCAATTTTTTAAATAAAATTTAATAAAATGAACATAATTTTTGAAATTAGAATATCAAAATTAACATAGGGTGAACTTTTGGAATTTTTCTGAAAAGACTGATTTGCCAATAAACATTTAAAAATATTAATTTTCATTGAAAATAGTGTTTTTATTTCAGTCATTTAGAAATATATTTTTTTTGAAATGGTTTAAAAATAAAATTATTTATATTATATTATTGATAATTAAGATAATTTTATGATTTAATTTATTATAAAAATATGTTTATGATTAATAATAAATTTTTTTCTAAAAATAATTTCATTACATGTTTAATTTTAATATTAAATTAATTTATTCCGGTGATATAAATATAACCTTGAAAAATTGATTCCATATTTGAAACCATGAATTAAAAATTTAGTAAATAGTCCCATTTTATTTTGGTTCATTATGAATAGTCACCATAGTAAATAATTCTTACTATTGTATGGGTAAATCAAGTAATTATAGTTAAAAATAATGTGATAAGGACTAAAAATGGCCATAAAAACATGATTTATCCTATTTTATGGGTTATGTTTTTCCATGTACATTAATGTATTGAATATATAGCCACTTTGTTCCATATTTATTTGATTATGAACATTATTTTAATTTAAGATAAGAATAAATTCAAAATGTCGGTCTCTTGAGTTTAATAACTCTAAATTTATATTTTAAAGATAATAATTGTACATGTTTGGTTATAAATATTTATTTTAAATATAAATTATTATTTTTATCATGGAAATTTATTTATTAATTTTTAGTGATTAATTAGTTTCCTTAAATTCTTATGCAATGTTGATATAGTATTAATTCAATTAACTAAAAAATAAAACAGATTATATTGAAAAATCTAAAAATAATATTTTTGTTTGAGTTATAATGATCCATAAATTATATAAATATATATGACTGATTATATATGTGATAATGTTCTATATTGAATTTACATATTTTTCTTGATTAATTTAACGTCAAAATAAATGAATAGTGTTAAAAATGAGATTAATGATATTTTAAAAAACTTTTATCTAATTACAAGATTGAAAATTCATAAAAAATTATTATATTTGACCAAATGAATAATATAGGGTTTAAAATATCATATGTGGTCCATTTATGGGTCTTTTTTTCTTTTATGGTAACATTCTCAACCTATAAAATATAGAAAACATTAATTTTTTAGTAATTCTCAAAATGGTTAATGGGGGTTACAACTAAAAGATGAAAGTGAAAACATAACAAAAAAATTCCAAATATAATTATAGGAGAGGATTTAAATTTATAATTATATTATCTACTAAACATATTAATTTGGGCCCATTTGGCCATAAAAACTAATTTATATTAATTTAAAACTTAAGAAAATTCTAAGAATTCCCCTCTCATCACCTTTAAAAGGAGGCCCCTTCTCTCTTTTCTTTACACCACTAAGAGAAACCAAGCCTGAAAAAAATATAAAACATTATATACCAAATATCCTTAGACTTTTTCTAGATGTTATTTCTGCCAAAAAATGACCTGAATACCCTCTCTAACTGGTACTCAATCTAATCTTCCACATACATAAATGGAATTCCCGATACCCAAGGGTTGGTGACTAGCACCCTATAATCAAACAACAACCATATGGAATGATTTCACCCAAACTAAGGTAACAATATAGAATATATACACATATTATAGATAAAAATGAAAGAAACTAATTTATTCCATAATAGAAAACAAATAGTGTAAAACACACAACTTAGGAGTAGAAACAATCTCCAAGTACAGGTCTGACCACAAAGACTGCCAAAATAAGAAAAACCAACTACTCCATGTGATATAATAGGAATATATCCACCATCACACTACCAACTACCCAACTTAGTTGATATAAAATCTTACCACCTCATTGTGGAATCTTTTATTTCCCTACATCGAAATATAGAACATGGCCTACACACCACTGAAGTAGTGTGCAGGGTGTGATCAAATAGGATCAGTAGAGTCTCACACATTTATTCTATATAAAGTCACTCAATAATAATCCAATAATTCTATAATTTAAAGAAAATAAGGAATGATAATAGTTTAACAGTTTTTTTTTCAAAATCATTGGAAGACAATTTATTTCCCCTTTTTTAGACATTTCCATATAAAATAGGTAAATCAGTTTCAAGTCATTTTATAATCATATATCATAATAGATATATCATTTAAAAAATCATGCATCAAATTTCAAACAAAATCCTCGGTGTTAAAATAACATAGTATAACCTTAAAGAAGAAGCACAGGTGGCATCACACCCGAGATGACACTAGCCTAGGATAGCTAGGAAACTCGTAAATTACATAAATATCACATACACATCAAGACACTATACATATTACTTGAGTATAGAGAGTATAAGAACTCCCTAGCATGTGAACCCCCCAACAGGTCTAACATGTCCCTAGAACAATAGGACAATGTAGTATAATAAATACACTTGATCAAAGCTCCCAACAATGGAAGAGACCTATTAAAATACCTTCTACCTAATTATCCAAGGTATCCCATGTAATATATATTCCAAAATAGATTATCAATAAATTTTATCATTTCATACCATAAAAATATTTTCAACCTTTTTGGAACGACCTTGTAATTTACGAAAACTAGGGTAAACCCATAATTTATAAAAACCCATTTTCACACACACAAATCAAATCAGTCATATGATTCCATTTAATTTAATAAAAAATTATTAAAATAGGAGCAATATATATTACCAGAACAAGATAGAGACATAACTAACTACCTCAAAACTCAGGGTTGCACCTATCCACAAAGGAATCCACCATCAAGAATAATGAAAATAATTACAATGGATTCCCTAGAATTAATATACACATATTATAAATGATTCAATTCAAAAAAGGGTTTCCTGATAAGAGAAAATGACACATACCTCGAGAACACACACTCATTTCACTACAGCCGATAAGAATTGTCCCTTAGAATAAGATATCACAGTGGATCTAGAAGGAAATAAGAAGAATCATCACTATGGATCAGAAAATTGATTAGTGTAATGAAACTATGCTACTGATATCAAAGGAAATGAATAATTAGAGAGTATTAATCACATGGAGAGATTAAACCCAATCATACTAGTGATAAATCATCGAACAAATCAATATGGATCAGAAGAGACTCCAAAAATCACTTAATAAGGGCTCTAGGTCAACCGAATGGAGGTTTGTGGAAGATTGAAATAAAAATTAGCTGATACCACACCCTAATATCCTTGTAAGAGATATTGACATGGTGTGTAATCCCTTTAAACATTTTTTAATCCTTGGGAGTCTAATATGCCAAAAAACATGTTTACATTTTATTAAAAACAAATCCTTTATCATTACATGGAATGTAACATTTACATGTAATGTACTCCCTACACGTTGTGTAACAGGTTCATGGTATCATCCTTGCAAAATGTACACATCGTGAAATCCCATTTGACAAAGTTTATTTTTTTACTTTAGACTTCTGAAATACTATATTCTTACATGAAAACCCAAAACACCTAGGGCATCCTCTAATCTCGAGAAGAACCCCATAATACCATTACATGTTTATACCTTGATTCCATTAATTACAATATACATTTATCCCTAAAAATTTATTCATTTTCCTTAGAAAATATTATCCATCTTTGGGAGTCCCAATATGCAAACAATTAAAGAGAAAAATTAGAAAATATATGTAAATATATTGGATACTGGGTAATGAGATCTTAAAAATTCCCCACCATAAGAATTTTTGTCCCTAGAATGTCATGTGGAATAATGAAGTTCAGTAAATAGGTTAGGCCACTTATCCATTATCAGAGACTCATACTCCTAAGTCTCATGAGAGTCTGATTCATGTTGTTATAACACACTGGCCAAAAGAATAGACTTCCCACATAATAATTTCATTTTGGAGTCACCAATCTTAACAGGTTGTTAAACAATAGAAATGTCTGGCTCTAAATGAATCTCCTCCCAATATGGAATGTGAGAGGGATCATTATGTTATTTATTGAGGTGTGATATGTGGAAAAAAATCATGAATACATATCAACTAATCCGATAATTCCAACTAATAAGCAACCTACCCAATATGATCAATGACCTCAAATGGTCCAACATATCTTAGAGCCAACATTTCTAATTTTACAAGCTGAGAGTGACCCAATTAAGGAAAAACATTCAAGAAAACCAAGACACCTATGAAAAAAAATACAAAGGGTGATTTCCTTTATCTACATAAGATTTATATTGGCATTAAGTTATAACCAACCATTAATGTATATCCTAAATCCTCATAAACTTATGATGAAAAAAAATTGGTCCAACTAAAAATTATTCTCCCACCTCTTCTCATCAAAGATGTGATCAGAATAGGTGTCCATAAAAATTCTCAAAAATATCCATTCCTATCGACCAATGATAACTATTTTAATAAGAAAACTCAACTATACTTAGATGGTTATCCCATAATCAACCAAAATACAAGACATATGCATAGAGCATATCATCTAAAATCCAAATAGCATACCCCATCTAACCATCTGTATATGGATGATATGTAGTACTCAACCAGACCAGGGTCCTCATTTCCTAGTGTATACTTCTCTAAAACCTCAAAGTAAACCTGGATCCATATCTAAGATAATGGGAGAAGTAACCCCATGTAACTCAAAACATTATGCATACACATCTTACCCATATTTTCAACTTTTGGTTATATTTGATTGGAATAAAATGATCTAACATTATCAATCGATCAATCACCACCCTGATAGAATTCCACCATTGGTGAATCTATGTTAATAAAACAATGAAATTCATGGATACTTCATATCATTTCCAAACGAGTACTTTAAAAGGATAGAGTGAACTATATGTTTTCAAATTCTATGACTTTATCTATTTGAAGGTGTAATAGTGGGACTCATAATCAGCAATGTCACGCTTCATACCCAGCCACCAGAATGACCATCTCATGTCACAATACATCTTCAAATCACCCAAATAAAAAACCCATGAATAAATTTGATAATCAAATAAAAAGTAATATCCTCACTAATGATGGGAAGACAATATGATCCGCAAAACTGAGAATACCATCTGAAGAGAGATAACAGATAGAAATGGTCTCCCCACTATATAGGTTTTCTTGAATTCTTCAGAACTTGACATCATGCTGCCGACTTTATATAATTGACTCAAGTAGATATGATGATAATTTAACAATGGTCAGAATCATACCTAAAACATCTTATGGATAATCTATATGCAATTGAGAAAAAAAATCTGATAAGGTTTAACTCTTCGTTTCGATTCAAAAGAAGATTACAATGGTAATATTCTACTTAGAGAATCTTCAAAAAAAATCTTTTTCCCCAGGGTGTAGGTGATATCAATGTCAAATGTATAAATGTATTCCATCCACCAATTATCCCTAAGATTCAAGTCTTTATGATAAAATATATAGCTCAAACTATTATGGTTAGAAAATATATTAAATCTTTCCCTAAAAAGTTACTATCTCCAACACATAAGTGGATTCATAACTACAACAATCCCTAGATCATGAGTGGGGTAATTATTCTCATGTGGTCTAAGATAATTATAATTGTAATCTAGTGCATGATCATACTGTATGAGAACAAAACCCAAAACAATTCCAGAATCATCACATAAAACCGCATATCCTTAACCGAGCTCATATAAATTTAGAATAGGATTTTATTTCACAAGTCTTTTTAGATCTTCTAAAGAAATCCTACATTTAGTTTTCCAAGTGATTTTCACCACATTACTAGTTAGAAAAGTCAAAGATGACACCAACTTTGAAAAATAATTGAAAATCCATTTATATTATCAAATAAGAAAAAGGATTCTACAGATTTTAAATAAATTATATAGTTCTTACCATGAAAAAATAGTTATTTCCTTCTCAGGATCAAGTGATATGCTATTTCCAAAAATCAAGTGCCCTAATAATTTCACTTCTGGAATCCAGAAGTTTCATTTAAAAATAATTCAACAAAAATGGTGATTCTGGATTTAAAAAACCAGATTCAAATGCTTCTTTATCTTGCACTTAGATCTTGAATAAACCAAAATATCATCTACCAACACTACCACAAAATTTTCAGGATACTGATGGAATATCTTATCCATAAAATAAATAAAAACTACAAGAGAGTTGGTCTAACAAAACAACATAACAAGAAATTCCAAATGAATATACCTATACCTAAAACCAGTCTTTTATATATCACACTTACAAACTCTAAGCAAATGATAACATTACCGAACATCAATATTTGAAAACCACATTCCCTCTTTTTACTGATCAAACAAATCATCTACACTAGTAAAAGAATACACGTTCATAATTGTTACTAAATTGAATTTTTTTTGTCCACACAAAATCTAAGTGAGCCTTATTATTTTCTTTACAAAGAGCACTGGGGATACCCAAGGTGAAGAACTCAAGAAAAAACCCTTCAACACTACATCATCCAACTAAATCTTGATCACTTTCATCTTTTATAGTTTTATATGATATGATGGAATCAAAATGGGCTACGTCACTAGAACTAGATCATTTGTAAACTCTACCTACCACTCTTGAAGAAGAACAATGATATTTTTTGGAAAAATTATTAAAACCAAGAAAAATGATAGGAAGATAAAAAAATAGACATCATTAGGTAAAAATACAAAAGTAGAAAAAAAACTCTTATGGTTTAGGTGGAAAGGTCATGTATGACCAGAAATCAGATCCCACTCTCCAGAAAACACTCTTGAGCTGCCATAATATTTATAAGATGTGACCCATCAATGATAAAAATCAATCTCAGCATGATGAGAAACATGAAAATCCATCCTGATTTTGAATTTAAACATATCTAGATCGAGAATAAACAAAATCTCAAACTAACTCAACATCATCTATCGATATCACACATTATGGTAAATAAAATCCCACTCTTTCCTCTTCCCAAGAAGTGTCACTAAATCCATAACAAAGGACATGAGTTCTATTAGAATTTTAATCATATCAATAGAAAAGGAAGATAAAAATGAGTTAGAAGAACCAGTATTAAATAAATCAATCACTACCGAGGATGCAATAATGATGTTTCCTCTCACTATCGTTGGACTTTTATCTACCTATACCTGAAATTTTTCTACTTTATGAAGGTTATTCACTACCAAGACCTTTGGTTAGATCCCTATAGTCTTTGAAGTATCTTACTGTGTCATAGTAGCCTTTGGATCCAATGATAATTAGCCATATCAAGGTTCATACATAGCCTGAATATATATATATATATATATATGACTGTAATATCCACAACTGTAACACATCCTTGTAAAATATAGAAAAGAAAATTGTGTGTGTGTGTCTCTAAAATTTCCACACAAATAGAAATTCATAGACACACGACTGGCTTCCACTAGAGGTGTCGAGAGGCCTGCTATTTAGAACCTCCTCCACCACTCCTATGAGGATCCTGCCACTTCCTATTAGTGCGCTACTAAAGCTTCTACTATGTGGACTAAAAAAATCATAATATCTAAATTTCCCTACCATATTCATGTATTTAATAATATCTTTGTCCACTATCTCTATATAGGTCTAAGTCTTAAACATAAATACATGTGATCTGATATCAGGATACAAACCCTATAGGTAATTCTGATCTTTCAGGTAGTCATTCTTTACAACCTCTTATTCAAAATGAACTATTTTAGTAAACCAATTGGTTTTTTCCAACACCAAAGTCACTCTCTACTAAAAATAGAATATATTTAGATTCTTATACATAATTAGTGACTCTAGAAAAAGATTCTAGAGGAAGAGATTCTTGAATCCATTCTAGTACAAGCCTATGTGTTTACCCACATGTACCATAGAATTCCATCAACACTTGATGGGGCCTTCATGTATAAACATTTCATATTATTCCTTGATACACTTAGGTGTCTCTAAGAATTAAAAGATATTATTAATCCTATTAAGATAGTACTCTTCCCCTTATTATTTATTTATACCTTTAAATGATGGTGGATTCTCTAACAAGAACTCCCATGATCAATCGTTTTCTCTTAAATCTTATGGATGTTTCTGAATAACTATGTTGTGAACTTTTTGAAAATTATGTTCAACAACATGAACATCATGCATGATCACCTCAATAAAATTCTGATCTCTAGGATAATTTCCTTAAGGATCATTAGCTTTACTCTCAAGAGGAACTTACAGATCATGTCCTAGAGGCATACTATAGCATACTAAAATAGAATAAATGATCATACAAAAGAACAATCTCATTTCAAACTAGAAAAACCATAAATAAAATAGAGTATAACATCAAGACTCAAAACATGAGGCACACATCCCAACATCTCATGCTAACTTTAGTATCATCATGGAAAGAAATTGTCAGGAACTCACAACAATCTACCTCTAAAGTCCCAACAATACTATCTTTATTCTACCAAACATCCCTTGACAAAGACTCTTGAGGAAGAAAACCTCCAATACCAAACTGCAACGAACCAACCCAAATACCATCCCAAACTGGAACGTGACCCAATCCACCACATATACAAAGGGAATTCCTGATTTCCATTGGTAAGAAATTAGGAATTGAAAATCAAACATAAACCAGAGGAAATTATTTCTACCAATATTAATAAACTACATTGAATATATACACATATCATAGGGAAATAGCTGAAGATACAAATATATTACTTAACAAAAACATAAAAACCCAAAAAACTTAAGATTATAAGTAATCTCCAAGTATAGATACAACCATAACAGCTACCAAAATAGGAAAACCAATTACTCCATGTGATAACATGAGAATAACCCCACCATCTCACCACTTGCTACCCAACTCAGCTGATAGAAAACATCTCTACCTCACTATGAATCCTTGCCTTTCCCAACATTAAAAGAAATAATAAGGTCTAGGAAAATATAAATAGGTGAACAATGTGTGATCTAACATGTAATTTGTGTCCCACCTAGGTGTTCCATATCAATTCTTTAAACAATAATACAATCATTCTCAATTTTAAATAAAAATGCATGATACCAATTTAATAGTTTTTATGTCAAAAACATTGAAAATAATTTAATTTCACTCTTTTCTAAATTTCCAAATAAAATAGATAAATTATTATAAAATATTTTCATAACCATATATCAAAGTAGATATATCATTTTAAAACAAATCTTGTATATCATATCATATCAAATCCAGGTAAGTACAACAAAACAATACAAGCCAAAAGTAGAAGCATGGGAAACATCATGCAAGGGATAACACTAGATAGGGATATCTAGGACACTCATACCTATCATAGATAACCACATACACATCAAGACACTAGACACATGAATTAAGTATAAGTATAATAGGAAAACCCTAGAAAGTTAACCCCCAATAGGTCTAACAAGTCTCTAGAAAAACAGGCCTTGGTAGTATAGGAAATCTTCAGGAGAAAAAACCTTACTAGTGGATGAGAAGTTTTACTATACATTCGTCCTATGTACCAAATTATTCATATGTGTTGTATTTTCAAAACTAGTTCATAAAACAATTTTATCATTTCATGTCTTGAAATCCATTTCACAAAACTATTTCATAATTCTTTGAAAACCCTTGTAATTTACCAAAACCAAGGGAAACTATCATTTATAAAATACCATTTTTACACACATAAATTAAATAATTCATATCATGTAATTTTATTTAATAAATAAATTTATCAAAATAGAAGAAATTTAGTTCACCAACATAAGATAGACATGGAACCACTTGCCACAGAGCTTGGGGTCGTACACACCCGCAAATGAATCCACCAACAAGAAGAATGTAAAAATAACAAAGGAGGACCTATAATAAATATACACATATTATAGTTGGTCCAATAAAACAAAAGGGTATGAGGATAAGAGTAAAAAAACATTCCTCAAGAACACATACCCACCACACAATAACCAATAAGGAATGGACCTCCAAACAAGATCACATAGTAGATCAAGAAGCAAACAAGAGGAATCACCGCCATGGATAAAAAATCCATTAGCATAGTGAAAAAGAGATACTGTGGTCAATGATAATGAATAATTATAAATGATTACTCACCCTAAGAGATGAAACCTAGTCCAAAATTGTGATTAATCAGTGAAATGATCAATAATGATCAAACAGAGACTCCAAAAATTATTGTAGAATGGATTTAGGTTGATAATAAGGAGGGTTGTGGATGAATGAAATAAAAATCAGCCAATGAAAATCCCTAATAATCATGTAGGTGGAATTAATATGGTGTGTGATCCTCTTAGACATTTAATCCTCAGGACTCAGATACTCTAAAAAACCCCACATAACATTTATATTAAAAATTGATCCTTTAACATTACATGGAATGTACTCTCTTCACGTTGTGTACCAGGTTCACGCAATATGCCCTATAGAACTTACATGTCAGGTAGTCCCATTGCACAGGGTGTATTTCTCATGAAGATAGAAAAAACTATACATTCTTACATGAAAACCCAAAAGACCTCAGAAATCCTCCGAACTTGGTAATAACACCTAAAATTCATTACTCGTTTATACCTGAATTCCATTAATTCAAACGAACATACATCCAGGAACATTATGTTATTTTTATTAGAAAATTTTATCCATCATTTGGAGTCCCAGGACATAAAAAATTAAATAGGAAAATTATAAATGAGGGTAAAAGATACCTGAAATTAGGTAAGAATATTTTTCAATTTACCTTCCAAAAGATCAAACCTTGTCCCCTTAAGAGGAGGTCTAATGAAATCCTATCGAATAAGTGTTAAGTTTATTTATTGACTCTTTTATATTTATGGTTTATTATAATTACTATTAATTTGTTGTAACCATTCTATAATAATAAAAAACACCACCAATATACATATATTTTATTACATTATGGTAAATCTTTTTTCCATATTTTTTAAATCCAATTAAAAGTAAAAGCGTTGCTCGTTCATACGTATAGCTTGTCATCTCCACATTGTAATAAAAATATTTTTTCATCATTACTTTACATGAATGGTTAAAAATATGGAACTAAGGGATATATATAATATTTATAACATAACCACACATCTTGAATTGTAATATTATATAAACATTCTTACATTCTAATCTATTAGAAAGTGATAACGTTACTTGTGTGTACATGTGGACTACCACCTCCACATAATGATGTAATTTTTTTTCATTTATGCTTTATATGGATTATAATAAGGTTATATTTAATGAATATATATGATATTTTTTATCATTATTAGTAATATTCATATTATGGAAGTATGATCAAATTACAAGAGCCAAAACTACTGAACCAGAACATACATGAAAAATAAAGTAGTTATCACCAGAAATAGTGATTTTAATAAGGAATTGTAAATAAATGGGAGATAAAAGGATATAAGTAAAACATATATGGTATGATATATATTAAAATTATTCTTAAATATATGTATAATAAATATATATTTATTATATAGGATGTTTGAACACATATAATGGAAGTCAACCCTGAGGTAACAGGTTTTTAAACTGAATTTACATTCATTGGGTTATACTTATACTTCATTGACAATGTAATTCCATGATTGTATGTTAAATTAATTCTGATTGTATTATTTTTCATTTAAATTTTATTTAGGATATAATTTTTTTTACACATAATCACTTTATTGATTAATTATCACATCAGTGATGCTATCTTTGTAAAGGTTTCATTATCTCAAATTGTATTCTTTGGGATATATATAATATTATAAACCTATATTCTTTAATGATTTGTATCTTGTTCCCATTTTGTAGGTTATATAATTAATATATTTACATTATTTATTTTTAATGTTACATTGGAATCCATTTATTTCATAGGGATTTTTTATTTGAATGTTACCAAACTGGGAATGGTTTATTCAAAATCTCATCATTATTCGGGATTATATATGTTAAAGTAGTTGTTGGAGGAATTATTTAGTATTTCTATCTAAAATATATATTTTATTCTCCTCTATATATTTCTATAAATTAAAATGTTTCCTTTCATTTTCTATTCTTTTAGTACTCAAGATATCAACATTATATTTTCAAGGAAAACTGATATTGTTTTACAACTTGGTCGGGAAAATTTTTCTTCTATATCCATATTTTTATTCAAATATTATAAAAAATATTTTTAATATTATAAAATTATTTATTAATGTAATTTTTACTCATATTTTAATGTATGAAAATTTCTTAAAAGGAATCTTATAGTTATTTTTTAAGTGCGGTACTTTTTTATTTTTCTTACAAAAACATTAAATAGATAATTTTTTAACATATATGGAATGAACAGAATTCCCCATCATCATGAACAATCAATTTTTTTAATCTTCATTTACATGTTCATTTTAATATAAAATATTTTATTTTGAAAATTTTTAAATTTTTAATAAGTGATTTCAATGTGAAAAGGGGTATTTTACTCAAGAAATGTTTTAGTAAACATTTTAAATTATTTTCATCTATTTAAACATAATTTATTGAATATTATAATCTAAAGATACCATCAACCATATTTCTTATAGATGGTTCATGTTTAGTTTTCATGGGTAATGTATTGACATTTTATATAGTAATCCCTCTAACATGGAAAGTTATTGATTTTTAAGGAATATTTATTATGTTGTATTGTTTATTCATATGGGGAATTCATTATAATTATTAAGTGTTATGTGAGTCCCAAAATTACATAAACCCTTGATGAATCGGTATGTATCATGAGACAAACCATTAGGGTATCCTTATAAAATTGGTTTTTAGTGTATATTGACCCATAATTTAAATTATCTTAACATAAGGCCTTGATGGAAAGTTTCATATATCTTAAATTATTCACTCCATGCTTATGAAATAATTTATTAATATTTATGTAATTATTTTGAATAATATCCATGTATAAGTTTCAATATCATGTGATTATTTGTATAACATCATTTGATCTTCATTTACTCCTTCCATATTATTCTCCATGCTTAAGTTATTTATTAGATGAAATTTTATTTCAGTTAATCACTTTATCATATTGGTTATTCCTTATTTACTCATGATATATTATATTGTATGTAACCCTTATTAAGCATATGATCAAACCATTTATTTTTTTCCTTTCCCCAACATACTATAATGTGTACTATTATTGACATTCAAGGATAAGATAGATAAAATAATGTTGATCTTAAATAAAATACATTTTTTGTTTTTATATTTTCAATTTTAATTGGATATTCATGTATGTATCTAGTTTATAAAAACTACTAAACTATTAGATATTTCAAGAATATATTCCTTATATCTAGTGACACGGTTATAAAGTAACAATTGGATCTATGCTACTTGGGTTGAGGTATTTACGGTAGGTATCATAGGAAGTTAATTGAAATAATGGGAACTAGATTTATGAAAACAAATATTTGGGAACTTAACCTTGTTACTAGATTTGAGGATATGTATAAGTATAGGATAACATCTTAAAAATATAGTAAGATATATTTTATGTGGTTTTCCAAATAATAAATCCTTATCAAGATACTAAAAGTGGGTTTGGATTTGACATATATCTATACCTGGGTAACAACCCTGAAAAGAGTAGGTTGAGTATATCTTGGCCATCATTCTGGTGTATGGTGATTGTTCCCTTACTAAACACATGGATTAACACTCCTGGGGGATATTCTTGAGATTATTCACATTTTATTTTTAAACCATTGTAAATTATTTGAATATATGATGACCATGAATAACATATGTTAAACTTAAGGTTTATTAGATTAAAATAATTGTGTCATTATATAGACATCCTATAAATAATTTTCCTGATTATGTGGTTTCCCAGTATGCTTATTATTTCTCATAATATTATTTTATGGTTTTAATCAGTGGTTGGAACCAAATTGAACTATGTTAACATTTAATTTGGTGGAAAATGTGATCATTATGAGAAACTAAATGGGATACTAACTAGATTAAAAGATATTATGAAAATTAATAATGATTTATCAAGTTATATGATTAGGATATTTCACCTCAACCAAATACTGGACACACTAAATAAAAAATGATATAATTTGCTGAGATCTTGGGTAGTATAGACCAAGGAGGAATGAAATATCAATTTACTTTATGTTATAAATGTGGAAAGTAATTCCCATAAAATGTAAGGAATGGTAAAATGTTTTTTGTGTGGAAACAAATCCATAAATCAATGAATTATTGAAGAAAAATAAATAGTTTTATAGAGGGATATGAAGTTCATCCAAAGACACCTTGTATAGTTCAATTTTTTATAGGCTGTGAATATGGGAATTATATGAGGCAATTCCCTAATATAAGTAAAACTACTATACCAATGATGGACCCATTCCATGTAAATCATTTATGTGGAATTATTGAAGTTTTTATGTATTGGGATTTGGGAATTATGATTTATAAGTATTATATCAATGATATTATATTTATAAAAATCATGAAACATCTAAGGATTGTTTTGAAGTATCTTTCCTTATGGATTTGAAATCATAGATTGAAAGGTATTGATATCCAAAAAAATGTATTCATTAGAGTAAATGAGATAGTTTTTATGAACTTTAAATTTGATATTGATTTTGATGAAAAAAGTAATTTATGACATCATTAAAAAAAAAATTATTTTTGGAAATACCCTATGATTTTTTTGAGGAATAAGGATTGTGTTAGTTTATGGAAGCATATATGTTTTCATATTATGTTAACTTATGAGTTATGAATAACATTAATGGTTTATAATTTTATGTTTTATTAGTAGTTAAAATGCATAGATACCCATTTTGGGGTTTTAATTGATGGAATTTTGAGGTGATTTGAATATTTTACTGGGTTTTGGGAAGAATAGTATTTTAAGGTTTGAATATCCCTTTGGGCCAGTATATTATTTGTTTTTAAGTTAATTATGGTAAATCGGATAGTATAATATAGATAATATTGATGTTTAAAAAGTGATTCATTAATAAGGTGATATTTTTAGTGTTATTTATGGTCAAGCTAATGATTACCTTTCACATTAGTATCTAAATTTCATTATAGATATTCTAGTAAAATTCACTACATTAGAATATTACATAGTGAATTATCATGGTGATTAATGATATTTTTTTATATTCTTTATCATGTTGAAATATATATAACCATTAGGTTTAACATGTGATTTAACATGAAGGATTATTTGGGAAGAATGAAACTAAATTTTGGGAATGAGATAACCTTTGATGTTAAAACATTCATTAATTTTTATGTTATCGAGATTAATTAAAATATAGGTTTATGAATTTTTTAAAGTATATAAGTTGAAATTTTTTTATTCTTGTATAATTTTTGAATTAAAATGTATTATTTCTTCATAGGAAGGATAATAAATTTTGGATATTATCTTAAATTGTTTTAAACATTTTAGTTTTGGTTAAATTTTAAAATCTGGAAGAATAGATTATTATCCTTTTGTTTATTATGTGATATATCATAGGTTTATTTTAGTGCTTTAGGCAAAAAAAATTCTTCTTGTATACTCATTGTTAATAGAATGGGTGAGATTGTGGTGGAAAGTAAATAAAGGATGAATTTATACTTATCAAGTAAGTATATTTACTTCTATTTGGTATATAAATTCCTTAAATCTAGGAAGATTTGTTTGAAACAAAAAAATTATCCTATTATGACCATTTTTGAGAAATTGGTGGTTATTTTTTCCATCACAGATTTATGGATTTGTGGCTGTTAACTTTCTCTGGACCATTTTATTTATCACTCTCTATTAGTCTTTGGGTGTTATTTTTTCCTCCATGTCTATATTTTTACTTCCCTCTAATGTTACCCTATTTGAAAACCTAGTTATGTATTATTCAATATGACCATCTTATTTCCTTCTAACTCATTTTAAGAGGACGTTTTATTAACCCATTTTGTGATGTGGGTTTTCCATAAAGTAATTTTCAAATAAAAAATCATTAATTAATGAGTAAAAGATAAACATTCAAGGATTCAATTTATTTAAGGGGGATAATTTGACACCCCAATATTTTAAAAGAACCCAATGTTCAATATCATATAAAATACGCAACACTAAGCTTAGAAGAACCACAAAATATTATTATTTAAATATTATGATTATAACCCAACTATTGAATTGAAGGGTTTGAGTAGTATTTACCATGTTATGAAAACATATATAAAGGTTTTATATATTTTATTTATTAATAAAAACTAAGTACTTAATTTTTAATAAAATAATTTTAGATTTCAAAAATACATTTTCTTCAAAAAAAGGATTTATTATTCATTTTATGGGTGGGAATAATAATAATAATTTTTTCCAATTATGGAAATTGTATTTTATTAAATAAGAATAATTTTTAAATGATAATATCAAAAGTAAATTCATGTAAAATTTTTGCATTGTTCTAAAAATATTTATTTTCCAATGAATGATGAAAAATACTTATTTTCATTGAAAACTATATTGTAGTTTCAAGTATTTAAAAAGATCCATATTTTAAAATAGTTTCAAAGAAAAATTAGTTCTCTTACACTATGAATTATTTATTTTTGTTTATTTTAATCAATTTTAAAGATTAATTTAGTATATAAAATTATACTAAAAAAAGATGTTTTCTAAAAAAATTGGTTTTGTTGCATTTTGTGTCTTAATATTAAATTAATATATACCACTTATAGAAATTTAATCATAAAAAATGGATTTTATAATTTAAATTATGAGGTAAATATTTTTAAATAGATCCATTTTATTTTTTATCCTTATGAATAGTAATTATAGTAAATAATTATGACCACGGTAAGAGTAAATTATGTAATTATGATAAAAATAAGATAATAAAGACTAAAATGACCCTAACAATTACTTATAAATTATTATATAGGTGCAGTTTATAAATTTACATCTAATTAAATAATATATAACCACTTGGTTCCATATTTCTTTGAACAGGAACTATATATTAATTTAAGAAAAGAATTAATAAAAAACGTCACTTTTTTATCTTTATTAACTCCAAATTTTTATTATAGTGATAAAAATGGGATAAGCGAAGCTCTAAATATTTATTTAAAACAGAATAAAAAATATATAATTAAATAATTTTGTTATAAATTTTATTGATTAAATATTTACCTTAAATACTTATGAAACATTGATATACCTTTTAGTCAATTAATAGAAAAATAAAATAAAATATTTTAAATAAAATATTTTAAAAACTATAAAAGTAATAATTTTTTAGTGAGTTGGAGTGAACCATAAATTTTATAGTAATATATGAAATATTGAAGATTTATTAAAAGTATATATTAGAATATCATCTTTTTTTGATATATTTAAAGTCAAATTAAAAGAATATTTCCAATAACATTATTCATATTTTATAATAAATAATATTTTATTAAATGATTTAAAATAATTAAAAATATTATCATTATCAAAATAAATTTAATAGGGTTGAAAATTGAAAAAAATATATTTATAAGTCATTTTTTCATTTATTTTAACATTAATGAACCTTAAATATTAGAAAACATTAATATTGTAGTAATAGTCCAAAGAGTTAACGGGGAATTGAAACTAAATGATAATGTTGAATACCAAAAACAGAAATTATCATGGTTTTATTTTATGAAAGTATTTATACTTATACTCATATTATCTTCTAATTTTATAATTTTGGATCTATTGGTATATAAAAACAATTTATGATAATTTAACACTTTTAGAAACTCCAAGAATACCCCTCCCTTCACTTATAAAAGGTTACACTTTCTCTCTTATGTTTACACCACTTTTAGTAACCAATATCAACTAAAATATTCCCAATTATATTAAAAAATAATTATCCAAGTTATATTATTTCTCTAAAATCCAAAATACAAACCCTTGGTCCCTTGATAAAAGATCTAAAGGAATTCTACTGAAGTAGAGGTATTGTATTCACTCACTATTTTAAGTTTATTTTTTTATAAATCCTATTAATGTATTATAAAAATCATAAATTTTAAAACATGGATCATAAATACTCTAATTTTTTATTATGATTATTTTACAACCATTTTCCATATCTTTTCCAATTTATGAAAAATGGAAGCACCGCTCATGCATACATACGGCTAACAGTCTCCACATAGCAGTGTATTTCTTTTTTCATCACCACATTAATTAGATGGTTATAAAGTTTTAACTAATAAATATATATGATATTTATTATATAAATATTCTTATGGGGTTATAATTTCATATATACCTTGTTACCTTCCAATCAATTGGAAATTGATAACGTCACTTATGCATACATGTTGACTACCATCTCCACAAAATAATGTGATCTGTTTTTCATTTACACTTCACATGGATGGTAATAAGGATATATTTAGTGAAAAAAAAATTTATTTATATCATTATTAAAATTATATATTTTATGGAACCATGATCAAACAATAATAATTAAAACTACCAAACCAAAATATACATGAAAAATGAAGTATTTATCACCTAAAACAATGATTTTAATAAATAATTTTTAATAAATGGGTGATAAAAGGTTATGAATAAATAAATTTTTTTATATATTATAATGGATATATAATATATTAATTATATATATATATATATTATAAAATAGTTTATAACACATATGAATGATTTCATACCCAAGGTAAAGGGTTTCTTTATTCAATTCTAATTCATTAGGTTACACTTATACATCATTGACTATGTTATACATTGACGATGTGTTAAATAACTTATGATTGTATTATAATGTATTTAAAAAAATCGATTTAAATTTGTCACACATAGTCACTTAATTGATTATTTCTAACTTAAATAATTTGATCTTGGTATGGGTTTCCTCATATCAAATTGTCTTCTTTGGGAGATATGATATATAATATAACTATATTCTTTTATGAGGTGTATCTTCTATCACATTGATATTTTTATCATTATTCTCATTCAATTAATGTTATTGGATGTATTATTTGAAATTATTTATTTCATGGGGGTTATAATTTGAAAATTTTTCAAATTTGTAAATATTTATTTCACAATCTCATCATTATTAAGTACTATTAATATTAAAGTCTCTAATGGGGGACTGATTTGATATTTTAATCATAAAAAAAAATTTATTATTCTAATACATTTATTTCTATAAATTAAATTCTTTAATTTAATTTTAATTTATTTAATTATTGAAGATACCAAAATATGGTTTTTATAGAAACATGACTTTATTTTTCAACTCATTCGGGAGTATTTTTCTTCCATATCCATATTTTTTCTTAAATTTTTTTAAAGAATATTTTTAATAATATCCAATAATTTATTAAAGAATTTTTTACCCATTATTGAATTTTAAAAAATGGTTTTAAATAAATCATCTTGTTTTTTTCTAGAATGTGTAACTTTTTTACTATTCTCACAAAAGTACAAAAGAAACGTTTTTTAAAATTATATGGCATTAACTAAATTTACCACCTTTATAAAGAATCAATTTTTTAATTTTTAATTTACAATATTACATGGTTATTTTACATGAAAGTGTTTCATTAATATTTGGGAAATTTTTTAGATTTTAAATAAGTGATTTCAAAGTAAAAAGGGATCTTTCCTCAAGAAAGTTTCCATTGAAATTTTAAAATTGTTTTCATCTATGTAAAAATTCATTATTCAATATTATGATTTACTAATGATAAACTCAAAATATAACATCCAAAAATATATTTATGGATGGTTTTTGTTCAATTTTTATGGAGAAAGTATTGACATTACTTATGTGAGTTATTCTAATATAGATAGTTATTGATTTTAAGGAATATTGATTATGTTGTATTATTTATTCATATTGTGAAATTCAAGTATGTATCTAGTTTATCAAGAATATTAAACTATTATATTCTTTGGTATTTGAATCATTGTATCTAGTTCCACTATAATAATCGAACTGTTGGATTTGGGCTACTGGGGTCTGGGTCTTTACAAGCCCAAAACAGATTATACGAACAAGTTATCCTAATAAAACTTATAATAATGGGTAAGACTGATATAGTTATACAGTGAGTTGGCTAATGTTTTATATCTTAAAAGGAAACAATTAGGGGGTAAATTAGTGGGATTTCTCTTATAGATTTAACTAGGATCTAGTTAATTCTAACATGACTGAACATAAGTTATCAAAATGATTATCTATGTTATCTAAAAGACTTTCTACTTTATTTAAATTGGTTTTAAAGGATTTATTTGATTCAAAAATTTGTTTTTATGGGTATATTATTAACTCAAAACCTAGAAGAATATTTTGATAAAGGTAAAAAATTAATGTTTTTCATATTTTTTATTACACTAATATATTTTGTTTTCTATATCCATTTCTGAGTTTTTTATTCTCATCCCATATTTTTAAATGTTTTTTACAGTGTTTAAGGATAACTAAGAATAAATAATAAGTCGTGTTGAATGTCCTTGATATTTTTTATAAAAAGATTTGGTTTTTCATTTTAAAAGTTATATATTGTGTGAAAGTGGATACAAAGTGTGTCTATCCACTTTGTAATGTATGGGTTTGATATATAAGAGTTACAAATTAATTATCATAGAGTTTACACTTAAAAGATATTTGGGAATTAATTAATGTTAATTCTCTTCTAAAGAAACAATATTGTATGATGTTTATAGGAAGGTCCTTATAGTTGGTATCATATCAAGTTTTAGATAATTTTTGAGATTATGACGTCTACCTATAATTTTAACTTAAGAGTTATGAATACCATCATGGGTTTATATGTTTAAGGTTGATCATAAGTTACAATTCATAGAAACCATTTTTAGGTGATTAATGATATTTTAAGAGACATGTTATTGGGTTGGGGTGTATATACCCCTTGGCCATCTCATTTCATTTAACATGAAGGATTATTTTGAAAGAATACAATACATTTTTTTGGATGTAAGATGAAATGTATGAGGTATCCTTTGAGGTTAAAACTTAATTTGAAATTGAGGGTTGTGATTTTATTTGAGATATGTGGTTATCTAATTATTGAATGATCTATGTTGAACCTTTGTGTTATTTTTTAAATTTGTAGATTAATGTATTATTTTTTAATATAAAGTAGTATAAACTTTGGATAATATCATAACTTATTCTTGACCATTCAGTTTTGGTAAAAGAAAATTTAAAGAAAAAATTACTTATTATCTATTTTGGGATCCTGTGATTGGTTAAAAGTTTATGTTAATTCTCTAGTAATGAAAATTTCTTCATTAATATTAACCATTTGAAAAAAAATGACATTGTGTTGGAAATTCATTAAAGAATGAAATTATACTTTTAATGTCAGTATATTCCCCTATGATATAATTATAAAGAGAAAAATAATTCCAAAAATCTTGGAAAATTATTCTTTAAATAATAATATTATACTATTACCTTCATTTATGGTGAATTTACGGTCTTATTAATCTTATATTTATTTATAGTTTGGTGGTCCTTAACTTCTTCAAGACCACATTCTCCATCACTTTTCATCATTTAGACATTAATTTTACCTCCATGTCTATATTTTCACCTCCCACTAATGTTCTCATATTTTTAAACCTAGTTATGTGTTATTTCATATTACCTTCAAATTTTTCATTCTCTATTTTCAAGAGGATGTTTTTTTAACCATTTTCATGATGTGGATTTTAAGAATATGTATTTTCAAATTTCAAAACCTCTATTTTTCAAGATCAACTTAAAATTGTGAGGATGAAGTTTATTAAACGATGATAATTTACCACCTTGATATTTTACAATTAACACCTTGTTTAATAGCATATGAAACAAGAAACATAGGGCTTAGAAAGAACCATGGAATATTATTATGTGATCCTTATAACCGAGCTATTGAATTTTAAAGTTTTTATTATAATGAAAATTTATAAAATATATTTATAACGTTTTTATATAATCCAAATTTATTTATTATTTCAAAATATTTATGTACTCAATTTTTAGTAGTCATTTTAAGCTTCAGATATATAATTTAATACAAAAATGATATTTATTAATTTTTATGCATGGATAATTTAGTCAATTTATGAAACTTATATAAATTTAATTTTATAAATATGACATAATATTTGGAATCATAATATCAAACACAGCTTACAATTAAATTTTTAGGAAATGGTTTGGCAATTGAGGTTGAGTTATGGGAAATGGTGAAGGATATCTAGTATGCTTCTTATCATGGATGGATGGTTTTATGGCTGAAATCTGACTCTACTTTGGTAGTTTCAATTCTTTGAACCTGATCAAGGAATGTTCCATGGAGAATGCTTTCAGCCTGGTATGATTGTCTCAATCTTGTGGAGCAGTTCTATTTGGTTGTCACTCATGTTTATAGGTAGGCAAATTGGGTTGCTGATTCTCTCTCCAAACATGCCATTGAACAGGTTATCTCTTTGTGGTCCTTTGTCACACCATATTTTTTTTGTGGGTTGGGGGCTTCTGATGTGCGTGGTGAGGTGTACATGTTCTTTCATTAACCCCATTGCTTCTTCACTCTTGTTGCCTTTTATTTTTTATTAATAAAATATTATGGGAACAGGATTTTTGCCTATTTTTGAGATTTCTGGTAAATCTAATTTATCGTATAGTATTCAACATTATATCAAATTTTATTATAAGTTTATTTTTAGGCATAAAAACACATTTTTCAAAAAAACTATTTTTATTACCTTTAGTGCTTTTATCTTAAATTAATTTCCTCCACTTCTAGGAATTTATTCTTCAAAATGGATCAATATTTAGAACCATGTTGTATAAATTTGTTAAATATTTCCCTTTTATTTTTTTAATTATGAATAAAAATCATAGTTTATATTTGTTTCCTAGATAATGGTAAAACAAGATTAAAACTATGTGATAAGACTTTGAAATAAAACAAACCCTTACCATTATTTCATTATATGAGTGATTTTTAAACGTCACCCTAAAATATTATAAATTTTAAAATTTTATGCAACATGAATTTTATTATAGCCCAAATGGCCCGAAAGCCTTATTTTTTATTTTTATTATGGATAATCCCCCTTCTAAGGGTTAAAGTAGAACCCGTACATGGCTCGTAGGCCTAAGGCACAAGGCCCGAAAAACCTGCAATACATGAACTGAAGGCCCACAGGCATACCATGCCCAATACATGATCGGTGGAACCAGCCCACTTGAACTACCCCTCCCCATCTTTCTGTGTCATTCATCACCTAGCTCCCCACCTTGCATTGTTAATCGGCTAGCATTGCCCCGTACAAAGCTGCACGGTGCCTGGTCCCGATGGCGGCTGCCATACCCACTCATTCTTCCAATCCGATTAGCTCTACATCTGGTGGTTGCTACTCTTGTTTCTCTGATTCTCATCTGGGGCATGTTCTTTGTGAACTAGGCTACGCCATGGTTTAGGTGACCCGAAGGCCCTGTGGTCCTAAGGCCTTTGATGGCCCAAAGGCCCTGGAGACCCGTAGGCCCCAACCGGTGGCTCGAAGGCACAAATCGGGTGAATAGTTCCGACTGCTACAGTACCGAACAGTAACTGCTATAGTGACTGCTATAGTACTGCTACAGTAACCTGGAAATTCACCTCCACCCGGTTTTGAACCCGGGTATCTTGGATGCCAAGCAGGAGCCCTTATTTCAAAGATGATTTTTTTAATCATTATAATTTTTTTAATCAAATTGGTTATAAAATAATTACCTTAAATACTTATGAAATGCTAGCATAGTGTTTGTGAAAGTAGTAAAAGAATCATGAAAATTATTTTAAAAAAACTAAAGTAATATTTTTGGTTGAGTTACAATGTCCCAAGAGTTTTACATATAAATATAAATAATTATGGTTTGTATGAAATGTTTATGATCTAAATACATTACAATATCATTGTCTTTAAAGTCAAACTCAATGAATAGTGTCAAAAATAACATTAAAGTTATTTTATGTTAATTAATATTTTATTAAATTATTTAAAAATCATGAAAATTTTAAAATAGGAAAATTATGATCATAAATGGTCAAAAACATCATTCATTATCCATTTATGAGCCAATTTTCAAATTATAAATAAATTTATGACCCTTTAATATTGAAAAATTCATTACCAAGGTTATGGTAAAAATTAGTTAACTAAGGGGTTAAACAAAATGTTAAGTATTAAAATAATATATAAACATATCTAAATTTGATTGTATGATTATATTAATACCAAATCCTCTTTATCTTTAATTATATGTAATTTTGGAACTATTTTAGATTAGTTAGACACATATTATATTTTAATTTTTCATTAATTCCCAAAAATGACATTAATTATATTTTAAAATAAACAATATTTTATTGAATGATTTCAAATTCATAAAAAATAGATAATGGTGAAAAAATTATATATACTTTTAAAAGAATTATTTTATAAGATATTTTAGATTAATAATCATCCTATAATATAGTTTTTTCAAGTTGGAGCCACTTTCCATGAAAATTAATTTAGATTAATTTCATTCTTTATGTAATTCAAAGAATTCCCCTTCCATCACTTATAAAAACTCACACCCTATCATCTTCTATCCATACATATAAAGCCATTTTTTGTATAATACCTATCAAAATCACTTCATAACATTCCTAACCACATTATAGAGGTCTTATATTGGGCATAATACCAACCATAGAGGGTTTAAGGTGTAAAGAAAAGGAGGTTGTCAAAAGAAGATGTATAACTTCTAGTCAAATGTTTTAGTTTTATTTATTATTTTACATCCATAAAATATTATTAAAACATGATTAAATAATATCAAAATTATCTTACATATAATTATATGTTTTTAAGTTAATTAAATAACCTATATCCATATCCTTCTTCCATAAAATTGAAAATAAATCCATCGTTTGAGTGTACGACAAACTAACATGTTGTGAACCAATACAATTTTATTTTCAACACCACCTCCCACAGTTGGTTATAATCATGGATTTAATTTAAATATATATATGATATTCATGGAATAATTATAATTGATTAATGATTATATATCAAAAAAAATCATAACATTCCATATTTAAAAAGATAACATCATTTGTGATTAGTGTGTATTATCACCTCTATGAAGCAATGTGATTTGTTTAACATAACCACATCACCTAGATATTATATATAAGTGTATTGAAAGAAATAATATTATTTTTATAATATAACCATAATCTTATAAAGATAATTTTTTACCTTCATCCCATCATCATTATTGAAAAATGGAAACGTTACTCATGCGTACGTATAACCTATGATCTCCCTGATTGTAACAATGTTAATTATTCATAAATATATTAATTAGTTAGTTATAAAAGTATAATTTTTGAATAAATATGATTATTATATGATTATTATAATTTTAATGTAATAATTACCTATTTGACGATAGTTAAACTACTAAAGTCATTTTGGATATATGAGTCGAATATCATCAAAACATCCAACATGAACTTAATTTATTATGTAATTATATATAACATAGTAATAAATATAAATAAGAGGAAAATAAACTTAAAAAATTTTCTTATGAAATTAAATAATTAATATTACTTTAATATTCATGGATATAAGGAATTTATGTGATGAGTCAGATGTGAAGTAAGAGACACTTTACCGTAAATACTTCATTTTAAATCTGTAGAATATTTATTTTCAAAATATTGTATTTAAATATAAATATTATTAAAATTATATTTTGAATGTATTTACATGGTAAGAAAAAAAATTAAAAATTACCTTTTTTATATTTTTACTTTCTTTCAAATTTTTTCAGAATGAATCTTTTGGTGTATTTTATACAGAACGTTTTGAATTTATTAAAAAAGAAATAAAAATAGATTTTATATTTTAACATATACAACATTTAATACCTTTCCCTTCATGAAATCCATTATTTAATATTTTTATTTTTTTTTAATATTCCATGTTTTATTCTATGAAAAACCATCCTTCCCTTTGTTTTGATTATTTTAGTTTTTAGAATGAGTTTTTAAAAGGAAAGGTTATTTCAATATCCAAAAGTGTTTTTCATATGGGTTCAAAAGAGTTTTATAAAGGGTTTTATAATGAAAAGGGGAATGAATAAATTATTTTATTCATTATATTGTAATTTATAATTTTATATTATGATATTTTATCTTGATAAAACTTATATTAATGGGTGATCATGATATAGAACTCTAATGCATTGTGTAAAATTCCTTATTTTAAAAGGAAACAAGGAAGTTGTTAATTAGGGAGGGTTATTCTATGGATTTAACTGAGCTCTAGTTATTTTAGACATGATTAAATTAAGGTTATAAATATTATTATCTAATTTAAAAAAAAAATTCTATTTTATTTTTATGGGTTTTAATGTTTTTCGTAGAGAAAAATTGTCTGTTCTTATATGGATATGTTTTATTACATAAAGTCAAAGCATAATGTGATAAGGGTAAAAATAATTTGGGTTTTCATGTTTTTCATTATAATAATAGGTTTCATTATTTTATGTCCCTTAATGATTTATTTGTTCTCATCCCATGTTTTTAAATAATTTTTTCATGTTTTAAGGATCAGTAAGAATAAATAATAATTCATTTAGAAATTAATGAATATTTTTTATAAAATAAATATGATGCATTTTAAATGTTTTATGTTGTGGGAAAATGGATAATGAGTGGATGTTTCCACATTACAATGTATGGGTTTCTTATGTAAGAGTTATTTATTAATTATCTAAAACTATAAACCTAAAAGATATTTGGTAATTCAAGAAAGTGAATTGTAGTCTAAAAACACTAGATTATTTAATGATTAAGGATGAGCCCTCATAATATATATCAGATCATGGTTTGGATAAATTTGGAGATTAGGATTTCATATTTTAAGGTTAACTTAGGAGTTATGGATACCATCATGGGTTTCTAATTTTAAGGTTAATCATATGTTTAAAGGCTTATACACCCCTCTTTAGGTTCTAAGTGATGATATTTTGAGGTTATTAATGATATTTTAAGAGATTTCTTATTGTGTTAAGGTATATGAAAAACCTAGATGTCACACATGGTTTAACATGAATGATTATTTTGAGAAAAAAATCACATTCGATTGGGATGTTAGTTGAATGGTATGAAATAACCATTAAGGTAAAAACTTTCTTTAACATCGAGGTTATTTAGGTTATTTAGTATATTGGGTTGTTTATTTATGGAATGATCTCAGTTGAAAATTTCAATATATTGTTTAATTTTAGAGATTAATTTATTATTTCATCATATAAAGGTTTTTACATTTCGTATATAATCATAAATTATTCTGAACATTTCAATTTGGGTTAATGTATAAAGACAAAAGTAATAAATTATTATACATTTTTTTATCTTAAATTCATTTTGAAGTTTATTTTAGTACTCTAGAAAATAAAAATTCATGCTTAATACTCATCATTTATATAAAAACAATATATTATATTTTAAATTTATTAAATGCTAAAATTATATTTGTCCAATAAGTATATTCCCTTATTTTCTTAGTATATATGGTAAATAAATTTCCCAAATCTAGGAAATTGAATATTGAAATAAAAATATTATACCACTACATTAATTTTTTGGGAATTGATTTTCTTATTAATCCCTTATTTATGTTTGGTTTTATGGACATTAAATTTATCTTCACTACATTATATATCAATTTCAATAATTTGGGAATTACTTTTTCTCTCCATGTCTATATTTTAACATCCCAATAATTTTATCATATTTTCATTACAAGATATGTTTTATTGTAGTGGACCTTTTTATTTCTCATTTATTATTTTAAATGGGAATTTTTATTAACTCTTTTATGATGTGGGTTTTCAAAAAAGGTATTTTCAAATTTCATTAGCTATAATTACTGAGATCATGTACTAATTGGGAGGATATAATTAATTAGTGGGGGTGATGAGAATGTGTAAGGCCCTGTCGTAAACATAACTTATTCTGCTGATTTGGAACTAGAATTCACACACGAGGATCTTTTTTTCCTTTAGAGTAATAGAAAATTAATAAAAACTATTATATAGTAATATCTTAAATTTACAAGTAGACTCTAATAATCATAATTCACTTTTTCCATCATGGAAACCCTTATAAAATAAAACATGACCTCTTTTCGAGACACATCATTAATTCTTTCATCATGATATCTTCTTTGTCCATACTAAAAAAAGACTTGTAAAAAACAGATTAAAACATAGGATGAGCAAAAAAGGATCATTAAGGGATACAAAAAAAAAGAAAAACCATTAATCTTTAGAAAACATGTGAACCCATGGATACTTTATCATAAAGTAATACATTCCACCCTTAATAATTAGTAAATATTTTCCTTCTAAAAATAAGCTCATTGCTTATCAATTTGTAATTAAATGTTTACCATAAAACCATATAAATAACATATAACCTATAAAGGTAACTAAGTACATAATCATACTTTAAAGTAATAACCATGTGGTCAACATACATACATTTTAATTATAGAAATTGAAAAACCATATGGATGAATTCTATTCAAAATGCATTGGAGGTTATAATGTAACCACCCATCCTTGAATTATCATGGAATAATCCCTGTTTGGTTTTTTATACTACCACCCAACAGTTTTCCAAGTACCATTTCATAATCATAACACATAAATGAATTAAATTATCAATATTTCACTCATCAATCAGAAGATATCATTTTAAGATAATAAAATATTCAACCCATTTCCAAAACCATTTAATACATTTTGTGTAGATATTTTCAAATCAATGGGCCCTATTCCACTTTGAAACTTATGAAAGAAATTAAAATTTTAAAACATTAATTTATATGTAAATAAATTAATAAAAGTGATTTTGAAAACATGTACAAGAAACAAAATGTTTTAGAAGAATAAAATTTTAAAACTTTTAAAACTTTGTTTAATTAAGGAGACCCTTTCCACTTGAGAAAAACAAGAATAAAAATAATTAAGTAATAACATTAAAAAAATTACATATCATTATAATATAATAATTCATTATATAAATTTTCTAAAGGGTTTTACATACACATTATATCATAATAGAGGTTCATAACATCAAGATATGCCTCGGTGAAAGAAGATTGAGATGAAGTCCCTTACCTCGAGTTTGACTTGTCTCGTACCTTCTTTCTTTTCATGAATAATAAACTTTGATTAATTTTTAAATTATTGTAAAAAATTTTCATTAATATTATTCCTTTTATATCACTTATTACCATGTCATAACAATTACATAATATTTAAGTTCATATCAGATGTTTTGTCGTTATTCGATACTTGAGTCAAAAATAAACTTTGTATGTGGTCAATAGTCCATGTGGGAATAAGTACATAACTTAAAAATAATATTCATAAAATAATTATAACTTTAATATATCAACTTTACTTTTAAATAATAACATTAACTATTGTAATGAAAAATGAACAACATTATAATCATGGAGATGGTAAGTCGTACGTACGTAGGGGTAACATTTTTTATTTTTCATTGATCATTATGGAAATGTGTTAAGTATTATTTTACCTTTATATAATAATAATAATAAAATAATTAATATAATATTTTTAATTTAAATATACTTATATATATATATATTATAAAATTTATTTTGTGAATAAAAATGAATCACATCACTTCGTGGAGGTGGTAGTCCACAAGTACGCACGAACGACATTATCATTTTTATATGCATGAAATATAAGAATTTAATTGATATATTATTATCTTATAATGATTAATATGTCATTAATATTATATATTAACATTAATTACATCATTACAACCATTCAGGATAGACGGTTATGGAAAAATAATTATATCGATTCGTGGAGGTGATAGTTCACATGTACGCACGAACAATTAATTCCATTACCATTTGATGGAATTAGATATGTATTTAAATGATAATATTAACATAATAACATATAATTATATTAAAGATATTTTATTTATTATATAGTCATGGTTCGATAATATTTTAAGGAAGATAAAGAATAAATAAAATAGAAATTTAATTAATTAAAAACGTTACCTTTAATTCAAATGATCACCTTTTATAACACCTTAACACCTCTAAGGAGGGTGTTATACCTATAATAAGACCTATATAATGTAGGTAGGTAATATAAGAAGGGGTTTTTGTATATAGTTTCCAAACCAAAAGTTTTTTAAGTGTATTTAATATAGAGTAATGGGTACCCATTTAATATGAGAGGGGGAACTCTTGGGAATATGAAAAGTATTAAATTAATATAAATTAATTTTCTCTTCCAAATGGTCCCAAATATATTTATTCATAATGTTTGATTGTTTTTGGTTTTTGGTCTAATCCAAATCATTCAACTAAAATATAACAAGTTTTGAATATTTTTAATCCTTATCTTTTTGTTTTAACCCCTTTTAAATCTTACCATTTTATCATGTAAGTTACAATTTGAGAGTTGAAATAATTAACAAAACATTTCAAATGAAAAATGAATGATTCATTAATTATATTTATATAATTATATAAAACTTTTGGCCAAATCATATATTTTTAGAAATTTATATCATTAGATTAAATATTTTCTATTTTAATATACGAATTATGTCAATTTTCACACTATTCATTAAGTGACTTTTTTTAAAATTGTAACGTCTTCATTCCTTAATAAAAATACATTAAATCATCCAAAACAAGTAAAATTCATCCATAACATTCGTTTATGGAATAAAATAGTTTAAATTATATATATTTTAATATTATTAATATCATTTATTTTATAATTCCTTTAAAAAATCTATTACAACATCACCACTGTGTCATTATTAAATTTAATTATTTGATGTCCCAAAATTATAAAAACATTACCATGATGTTGGTAATATTTTTATATTTCTAGGTACTATTTATATTTTAAGATATAACTTATATAACCACATATTAAAAATGATTTAATTATTAAAAATAAGAGTATGATATTTTTAACTTATCATTAAATAAAATATATTAAATGTCATTTTCTAACCCAAGTGGATTTAAAAGGTTATAATTTATACATAATGATGATATTGGACAAAACCCAATCTTCATATTAAAATAATACAATTTTTAGGATAATTTTATATTATCATAATATTATTATAATATTATTTTTACCTTTAAATACCTTATTTACCATTAATTGTGGTAAATAAAATACTAAAGATATTATTTTCCCAAAATTATTTTGATATTATTGAACCAAATATTTCATACTAATTACAACCATGTATGCCCATTTTTAGAAATTTATTTCACAGAAGTGGTTAAATTATGTTTAATGTTAATCTTGTTGATGTGGCTAGAAGACTAGTAAAGGAGACATTCAAAAGATCAATGATTTTTTTTGTCTAACTTCAAAATAAAAATTATACCAATGAAAAACATTGAACTAATATATTTATTATTGATCTATTATGACTTTAAAAATTGGTTTAATGTATAATGATTATTTTAAAAAAATAAATTTTTAACTATAATATGGTATTTTTCACTATTCATCAAAAAATGAAACTTTTCAGAAAAATGCCAAAAATTTACCTAAAGTAAATATTGATGACCCGCTTCAAAAGTAGAAGTTTATTTTTTAAAATAGAACTTATAAAAGTGTGAAAAATAGATTCAAAATTGGTTCACTATCAAAAGGCAGTAAAAGTACATTTTTAGAAAAACACTCATTTTATCTATAAAATTATATTTATTCTTATATAATGTCTATAGAATACATAAGATGAATTTTAAACATTATATTGAATTTATATTTCATTAATATAATCCAATAAGAGTTATTTGATTGTTTTATAAACACAATTATTCACACATAAATAGTTTTTCATAAAAATTCATCCTTCAAATTCAAATGGATTGTATTTTCCTTTTTATTTAATTTGATAACCAAAGAATCATCATTATATAAACATGTATAAAACATATTTTTATAATTAAGTCACTATTTCCCATTTTCTTCATTCTAAATACAAGGTTATTACTATATCATTTAAATAATAATATTTAGTTTTCTATTTAATCTCGATACGATGTACCATGCACGCTATCAAAAAAAGTATTTATTTTTAAAAAAACTCAATATGTCACATTATCCCCTCTTTTTGAAATTGTGTCCTTCCAATTTGGAATTCAAGGTCGGTAACTAAGGTATGAATTCTCAAAATACCATTATTGCAATCCCACATCGGAAAATAGATTAACCAAACATTCACCTTAAAAGAAAGAAAGAAAAGTATGAAGGTCACATGAGATCACACTTACTAGGGTCCTTTATATGAAAAACATAGTTATAGAAGAGAAAACTAACCATAATGTTTTTAGGGATTATAATAGAAAACATTGTTAGGATAAATTTAACAATCACAAAACCATAAATTTTTTATTGTTTAAAAGGTCATTGATTTGTTAGAAAAAAAGTATAAAGATAATGTTTTTATTTTAAGAAAAGTTTCATAAATGTGAGGAATTATATTACTACTTGTACTAAGATCATAATTCAATATACTTATCAGAAATATAGAGTTTCATTGCTTAATCAATTCCCACCATAAACTCATTTTTTCTCCAATTGATGAGTATTTAAGGTGAATTTTTCATGTCTAAATCAACTTCTATTGAATCACATATCCAAAAAATACTAACTATTTATTCATGTTTTCTTAAAACATTAACTAAATCCAAAAATTTTAGGATAAAATAAAACAATTATCCAAAAATAATAAACAATTGGATAAATAAAAACTACTTTTAATCTCTAAAATTCCACATTGATACCCAAGGATAAACATAGACCATTAAACAAATAAATATCGTAAAAATTCCTCAAAAATATTCCAAACTATGATTGAAACCCAAAAATGAATTGATAACATAATCTTCCAATATAAATTTTAAAAAAATTCTCCAAATAAGATCAATCACTCTTAATATATCATATTAAAAATATAATTTCCTATATCAAATAATATGTAATATATACTGCTTATTTCCATAAATAACCTAAATCAACATAATCCCAAAATTAAATACTAGATTATTCCAAAATATAATTAAATATTTTCAAATAAAATCCCATATTTTTCAGAAAACCTTGATCATATAGAATTCCTAAAATAGCGATCGTCTTCCAAATGAACATTAATCACTTAATCCCTAAAATAATTTTCCAATACCAAGGATATCAATTTGATAAAACATAAGTTCCCAAAATAAACTTATTCTTAATACATCAACTATTTTAACTAAAAAGAAAAATTCATACTAAATGAGGACTTCATGTAGGCTAGTAGTGGGGGATGCACCCTTTTTTCCCTTTGGTTGTGAGTTTGATTCCTATAGCCTTGTCTCACACGATAGGTGTCACATGGTATGCGGGTTGTCCTTTTTCAAAACTATATAATTATTATAAAATTCCCAAAATAAAATACTAAAAAATAATGATAAAAGGTTTTATCCGCAAAGTTTATTCCATAACACTCATTTTTTATTACAAAATGTATTAACCCGTAAAGGCCAAAAAAATTAATGTCTCCAAAAATACTATAAATCACCTTAAAATTTCAGAACATAAAGCCTTAGAATGGGTTTAAAATTCATTTAAAATATTATCAACATTATAATTGTAAGGCCATGATGATATCCCTAACTCTTAATAAAGCATCCTAATATTGAAAATTCCTAAACAATCATCTAATAACAACTGTAAGGCCCCTGACTTAAATGTTACTTAATCTGGAGTTAAGTGAATAATTATACACTATTTCACATTGAGGGTCCTTTTTAGTTTATATAGTTATAGAATTATTCCATAACTTATACATAACAAAACCATATAAATACAAAGTGGACACTTCAAAAAATATCTATTTCTTTTATAAATCAAAACATTAAAAATAAAACAAGGTTTTTTTTCTTGTTTAATCATCATAATTTTTCATTGATCCCATCCTTGACTCTATTCTCTCGTAAATCCTATTAAAAACATTTTAAAAATTAAGTTGAGAACAATAAACAAATTAATGGATACACTATTATAGAAAAAAAACTAGTCTTTTAAAAACATGTGAACCCATGGATACTTTATCATAAAGTAATAAATGCTTCCCTTAAGAAGTTTTAAATACTTTCTTTTGAAAAATAATCTCATTGCTTACCCTTTTTTTATCAAAGTATTACAATAAAACCATATAAAGTACATATAACATATACAGGTAACATGGGACATAATAAAACATAAATGGAATAATCATTCAGTAGACTTCCAAACATGTCACTCTTAAAAAATGAAATAACCATAAGGCTGACTTCCACACCCAATGCATTGGAGGATAAAACATAACCACTCATCCAAGGTTTATAATGGAACCACCCATATTAAGTTTATCATGTAACCACCCTTCAAATTTCTATATACCATTACATAATCATAACATATAAAATATTTCAATTATCAATATTTCACTCATCAATCAGAAGATATCATTTCAAGATATTGAAATATTCAATCTATTTCTAAAACCATTTAAAACATTTAAAAAATATATTTTGGAATTAAAGCATCTCAAACAACATTGAAACTTTTTAAATAAATCAAAATTTTAAAACATTATTTAATATAAATAAATTCATAAAACTCATTTTGAAATAATTTACAATAAAAATAAAGTTTTAGAATAATAAATCATTAGAACATTTAAAATGATTTTTTAGTTAAAGAGTTCCTTACAACTTGAGAAGAAATTAAATAAAAATAATTAAGGAATAACATTAAAAAGTATTTAAATGTCAGGATAATATAATAATTCATGATATAACACGTAGAAATAGTTATATATATACACCTTGTAGGATAATAAAGGTTCATAACATCAAGATATTTCTCAATGAAAGGATATTGAGATGAAGTCCCCCACCTTGAGTCTGAATTTTCTCACACATTCATTATTTTCCTGAATATATAAAAATTTTAATTTATACATTCTTGGATACCTTTTTCATGTTTATGATTTCTTTTATATCACTTATTTCCATGATATAACAATTACATAATTATTTAAGTTCATATCGAATGTTTTGTCATTTTTTGGTACTTCAGTCGAAAATGAACTTGGTATGAGGTCAATAGTCCATGTGGTCATAAGTCCATCATCTTAAAAATAATATTAATTACATAATAATCACTTTTATACATAAAATATACTTTTAAATCAATCCATTAATTATGGTAATTAAAATTTAATAGTGTTATTATCATGGAAACGGTAAGTTGTACGTACGCCTGAGTAACATTTTCCATTTTTCGTTGATCATTTTGGAAATGAGATATGTATCATTTTACTTTTACAGAATGATAATAAAATAATTAATATCATATTAATTATTTAAAAATACTTATATATATCATATCAGTGATGTGGTGAATAAAAAATAATCATATCGCTTCGTGGAGGTGATAGTTCACAAGTACGCACGAATGACGTTATCATTTTTATATGAAAGAAAATTAAGAAATTAATTGATATATTATTATATTAAAATGATTATAATGTCATTAATATCACATATTAACATTAATTCCATCATTATAACTAGTTATGAGTGATGGTTATAGAAAATGAATTATATCGATTCGTGGAGATGATAGTTCACACGTACGCACGAACAACTATTTACATTCCCATTTTATGGAAGTGTAGAAGTATTTAAGTGATGATATTAACATAATAACATATAATTATAATGAGGATACTGGATATATTATATCATCATGGTTGTAGAATATTTTATGGGATATTAAGAAGAAACAAAAAATAAATACTTAATTAAAAATGTCACATTTCCTTCGGATGATCACCTTTCATAACACCTTAACACCTATAAGGTGGGTGATATACCTAAAATAAGGCCTATATAATATAGGTAGGTAGTATAAGAAGGTTTATGGGTAGATAATTTATGAAAAAATGTTTTTTTATGTGTGAGTAAAAGAGAATAATGAGCGCCCTTTTAATAGAAGAATGAGAGGTACTCTTGGAAAAATTAAAAGTATTAAATTAATATAAATTTATTTTCTTTTCAAAATGGTCTAGTACTTATTTATTTTGAATATATGATGATTTTTGTATAATAACCATATTAAAATTAACATCCAACATGTTTTTATTATTCTTAATCCTTATTTTTTGTTTAAACCCCTTTTAACTCTTAACATTTTATCAAGTATGTTACATTTTGAGAGTTAAAATAAATACCATAACAGGAAAAATGACCAGTGAATGAGTAATTAATGACATTAATACACTTCTCTAAACTTTTTAGATTAATATTATATTTTTATAAATTTTATATTTTTTTATTAAATATTTTATATTTTAATATATGAATTATTTAAATATTAACATTATTCATTGCCTGACTTTTTAAAAAACTTATTACAACTTGAATATATTAAGAAACCTATTTTATCTCATCAATATCAAGTCAAATTAATCCATAAAATTATTTTATGACATCAAATAGTACAAATTATAATTATTTTAGTATTATTAATATCACTTATTTTATTATTCCTTTAATACATCTATTTGTGCATCAAAATTATGTCATAATTAAATTTAATTATTGAAAGTCTAAAAATAATAAATAAATTACCATGATTTAGGAATTACTTTTATATTTTTAAGGAATATTAATATTTGAATATATCCCTTATATAACCACATATTAAAAATGATTTACTTATTAAAAATATGAGTATGATATTTTTAACTTATCGTTAAAAAAAATATAATAAATATAATTTTATTACCTAAGTGGATTAAATAGATTATTACTTCTACCTAAGGTTTATTTTTGTTCTCAAACCCCTCATACAATTAAATTTTGACTAATTTTCGGGTATGTTTATATTATTATAACATTATTTTACCTATAATTATCCTTTTTAACTTTAACCATGGTAAATAAAATACTAAAGTTACTATTTTTCAAAAATATGTTGATCTTATCAGACAAAATTTTTCATACTGATTATAATAATTTATTCTTATTTCTCAAAATTCAATTCACAAAAGTGGTAAAATTACATTTAATTGTAATCCCGTAGATGTGGCTAGAAGATGGGTAATAGAGATGTTCAAAAGATCAATAAATTTTTTAATCTAATTTCAATTTGGAAATTCTCCTAATGAACTAAATTAGATTAATAAATGTATTATTGATCTATTATTTCTTTAAAAATTAGTTTAAATTATAATAATTATTTTAAAAAATTAATTTTAACCTATAATGACGTATTTCGCACTATTCATCAAAATATGAATCTTTTCAGAAAAGTACCAACTATTTACCCAAAGTGAATATTGATGTCTCTCATAAAATGGACAATTTTATTTTATAAAATAGAACTTATTAAAGTCTCAAAACTATAATTAAAATGGTTTCACCATCAAATGGTTGGAAAACTATATTTTTAGAAAACACTAATTTTATCTGTAAAATTGTATTTGTTCTTATATAAAATCTAGAAAACACATTAATTTTATTTTTAACATTAGATTGAATTTTTATTTTATTAATATAATACAACAATTGTTATTTTATTATTTTAGAATCACAATTATTCATACTTAGATATATTTTCATAAAAATACATCCTTCATATTCAATTGGTTTTTATTTTCATTTCTAATTAATATGATAACCAAATAATCATCATTATATAATCATGTGTAAACCCTATTTTTATAATTCAGTTACTAATTTCCAATCCCACAATTCTAATTACTAGGTTATAAAGGTAAAATTTAAATAACAATATTTAGTTGTTAGTTTAATCTCAATATGGTGTATCATGCACATTATCGAATAAAGTATTTCTTTTTAAAAACTCAAGATGTTACATTCCACCCTTTTGGAAATTTTATCCTCGTCATTTTGAATTTAGGGTTGGTAACTAAGGTATGAATTTTCAAAATACCTTTATTTCAATCCCACGTCATAAAAATTATTAACAAAACATTCACCTTAAAAGAAAGGAAAGAAGGTATGAAGGTCACATGAGATGACACATACTAAGGTTTCATGTAGGAAAACATGGATATGGAAGAGAAAAATAGTGATCATGTTATAACAGATATTAATATAAAACATTGTTAGGAGAAAGTTAACAATCACATAACCACAAATTTGTGATTGGTTAAAAGGTTATTGATTTCTTTGAAAGAAAAGAAAATGGATAAAATTTTCATTTTAAGATCCTTCTCATAAATTTGAGGAATTATATTACTACTTGGACTAAGATCCTAAGGTAATATACTTACTGAAAAAGTATACATTCATCCATTAATCAATTTCCACCATTAACTCATTTTTTCTCTAAATGATGAGTATTTAAGATGATTTTCTCATGCCTGAATATATATATAGAGAATCACATAAACCACAATATATTAATTATCTATTCATCCTATTATAAAACATTGACCAAAACCAAAATGGTTTGGATAAAATAAAACAATTCTCTAAAATTAAATATTGATATTATAGTTTAATATAGACCATTAAAAAAATAATTGTTCGTAAAATTCCTCAAAAATATTCTATTCTAAGATTATATCCCAAAAATGACTTGATCATGTAATCTTACAAGAGAAATTTTAACCATTTTATAAAAATAATATCAGTCACTCTTACGGTCTCATCCCAAAAATGTAATTTTTTAAATCAAATAATCTCTAAAATATGCTAATTATTTCCATAAATAATATTAATCCCCATAATTCCAAAATTAATTATTTGATTCCTAAAAAATATAAATAAATATTTTCAAATAAAATTCCATAGTATTCAGTTAACCTTGATCATATAGGATTCCCAAAATATCGATGGTCTTCTAAATGAGCATTCATCACTTAATCAGCAAAATAATTTTCCAATACCAAGGATATCAATTTGATAAAACAAAAGTTCCTAAAACTGATTTATTAATAATACTTCAACTCTTTTAACTAAAAAAAATTCATACTAACCTGGGACGTCATGTAGGCTAGTGATAGGAGATCTACCCTTGTTTCCCTTCGGTTGTGGGTTTGATTCCTATAGCCTTGTCTGGAGCAATGGGTTGTCACAAAGTCTGTGGGTTTCCCTTTTTAAAAAACTATATAATTATTATAAAATTCATTAAAATAAATTCCAAAAATATAACCATAACATGTTTTAACGTCAATGGTAAATCCATACCTCTCATATTTCATCCCAAAAATCAATAACCCATAATTACCTCAAAAATGAATGTCTTCCAAAAATACTGTTAATCACCTTAAAATTTAAGAACATAAAGCCTCAAAAGGTGTTTATAAGACATTTAACAATTGACCAACCTTGTAATTATAAACCCATGATGATATCCACAACTCTTAATAAATCATCCAAATCTCCAAAGTTATCTAAACCATTCTATGATATCAACTGTAAGGCCCCAACCTTAAACATTACATAATCTTGAGTTAAGTAAAGAGTTTTAAATTATTTAACATTGTGGATATTTTCGTGTTTATAGCTTTATTTAATTGTATAATAACTCTTTAATAACAAAACCATATAAATAAAAAGTGTACACTTCCAATGGTATCTATTTCATTCATAAGAAAAATCTTTTAAAATAAAACATGGATTTTTTTCATGTATAATCACCATAACTATTCTTGGATTCCATCTTTGACTCTATTCTCCATTAAATCATGTGAAAAACATTTTAAAACTCTAAAACAACACAAAAATGTTATTAAGGGATAAAAAAAATTAGTAAAAACCATTATTCTTTTGGAAACATGTAAACCCATAGATACTTTATCATAAATTAATAACTTCCATCTTTAAGAAGAAATAACTAAATTCCATTGAAAAATAAGCTCATTGGTTACCATTTTTATATTCAAAGGATTACCATAAAACCATAAAAAGTACATATAACATTTAAAAGTAACTTGGGACATAATCATACTTAAATGGAATAACCATGCAGTCGACTTCTATACATCTCACTTTTACAAATTGAATAATCATACTGTTGACTTTGATACCCAATGAATTTGAGGTTATAATGTAACCACCCATCATTGGTTTATCACATAACCTCCTGTATTTGGTTTATCTGGTTACCACCCATCAAATTTCCATGTACTGTTATAAAATCATAAAACATAAAATATTTTAATTATCAATATTTCCCTCATTAACCAAAAGATATCATTTTATGATGTTGAAATATTCCATCCATTTTCAAAACCATTTAAAACATTTAAAAAATATATTTTTGAATCAATGTGCCCCATATCAATTTAAAACTTTTGAAAGAAATAGAATTTTTAAAACATTCATTTCCATATAAATAAATTCATAAAACCCATTTTTAAATCATGGACAATAAAAATAATGTTTTAAAATAATATATAATTAAAACATTTAAAAAGATGTTTTAGTTAAAGAGTCCCTTAACACTTGAGAAAAAAGTGAATAAAAATCAATTAGGAATAAAATTTTAAAAACTTTAAATATTATGATAATATACTAATTCATGATATAATGTTTCAAAAGAGTTTTATATACACCTTATAGGATAATAAAGGTTCATAACATCAAGATATGTCTCAATTAAAGGATATTGAGACGAAGTCTCATACCTCAAGTATAAATTGTCTCGTACATTCTTTATTTTTCTGAATAATAAACATATATTAATTTATAATTTATTTAGAAAAGTTTTAGTATTTATGATTTCTTTTATATCTCTTATTTCAATGTTATAATGATTACAAAATTAATTATGTTTATATAGGATGTTTTGTCGTTCTTAGGTACATGAGTTGAAAATGAACATGGTACGATTTAAATATTCCACATGGTCATAATTTCATCATCTTAATAATAATATTCATTACAGAATGATAAATATTATATATGAAATTTACTTTTAAATAAAACCATTAAATATGGTAATGAAAAATGAACATCGTTATAATCTTGGAGACGATATGTCGTACGTACACATGAGTAACATTTTCCATTATTCATTGATCGTTATGGAAAAGAGGTAAGTATTATTTTATCTTTAAATAATAATAATAAAATAATTAATATCATATTAATAATTTAAAAATAATTATATATATCACACAAGTGATGTAGTGAATAAAAAAGAATCACACCGCTTCATATAGGGGATAGTTTACAAGTACGCACGAACGGCATTATCATTTTTATACACATGAAAAGTAAGAAAATAATTGATATATTATTATATTATAATGATTAATATTTCATTAATATCACATATTATCATTAATTTCATCATTAAAACTTGTCATGATTGACGGTTATGGAAAACGAATTATATCAATTCGTAGAGGTGATAGTTCACACGTACGCACGAACGATTAATTCCATTCGCATTTAATGAAAGTGGATAAGGATTTAGGGGATGATATTAAAATAATAACATATAAATATATTTATTATACTGTATTTATTATATCATCATGGATGGATAATATTTGAAGTAAGATAAAGAAGAAACAAAATAGAATTACTTAATTAAAAACATTATCTTTCCGTTGGATGATCACCTTTCTTAACACCTTAAAACCTATAAGGTGGGTGTTATACATAAAATAAGGCCTATATAATGTAGGGTGGTAATATAGGAAGGTGTTTGGGTAGATAATAGCCTATAAAAATGGGTTTATAAGTGTAAGTAAAAGAGATTAATGGGTTCCTTTTTTATAGGAGATGGGAGAGGTACTCTTAGAAATATTAAAAGTATTAAATTAATTTAAATTAATTTTCTTTTCCAAATGGTCTCAAACAGATTTATTTCCAAGATGTGATGATTTTGGGTTGAATACATATCATCCAATTTAAATCCAAAAAGTTTTGAATATATTTTTTATCCTTGTTTTTTTATCCTTTTTTAACTCTTACCGTTTTATCAAGTAAGTTACACTTCGATAGTTAAAATAATTACCACAACATGTAAAAAGACCAATTAAAGGGTAATTAATGATATTTCTAGACTTATATAAAAAAGTTTGGTGGAATATTTTATTTTAATAAATTTTATATCATTTAATTAAAAATTTTATATTTTAATATATGAATTATGCCGATTTTGACGTTATTCATTACTTGACTTTTTTGAAAAATCAAAACTTGATTCCTTAAAAAACAATAATAACTCATCCGTAACATGTCAAATTCATCCATGAAATGTGTTTATGGAATCAAATAGTTAAAATTATATTTATTTTAATATTATTAATATCACTTATTCATTTCTTCCTTTAATAAATCTATTACTGCATCACTATTGTGTCATAATTAAATTTAACTATTTAAATTTGAAAAATTATAAATAAAATACCATGGTGTAGGTAATATTTTTTTAACTCTAAGGAATATTTATAGTTTATCATATACAATATATAACAACATATTAAAAATGATTTACTTATTAAAAAAATCAGTATGATATTTTTAACTTATCATTATAGAAAATATAATAAATGTAATTATTTTACCTAAACAACTTTAAAATGTTATAATTTATATATAAGATTTATTTTTGTTGAAACTCCCTCATCCAATTAAATTATGGAAAGTTTTAGGGTAATTTTATATTATTATAATAATATTTTTCCTTTAATTAATCAATTTAACTTTGACCGTGGTAAATAAAATACTGAAGTTATTATTTGCCAAAAATTATTTCTATCCTATTTGATGTCATTTTTCATACTGATTATAACCATGTATGTTTTTTTTCAAAATTCAATTACATGAAGTGGTAAAATTACATTTAATGTTAATCTTGCAGATGTGGCAAGAAGGTGGGTAAAAGAGACATTCAAAAGATAAATAATTTTTTTAACTAATTTAAATAAAAAATTATTCTAATGAAATAAATAGGATTAATAAATGTATTATTGATCTATTATGACTTTGAAAATTATTTTTAAAGAATAATAACTATTCAAACAAAAAATAGTTTTTAACTATAATACATGATTTTTAATTATTCATCAAAAATGAAACTTTTAAGAAAAATACCAAATCTTTTCCAAAAGAAAATATTGATCTACCACATTTAAATGAGATGTTTTTTGTCAAATATATCTTATAAAAGTGCCAAAAATAAATTTAAAATGGGTTCACCATCAAAAGGTTTTAAAACTGTATTTTTATAAAAATACTCATTTTATCTATAAAATTGTATTTATTCATATATAATGTCTAAAAAACCCATAAGATGAATTTTAAACATTATATTTAATTTATATTTTATTAATATAATCCTACAAGAGTGATTTTATTCTTTTATAAACACAATTATTCACACTTAAATTGTTTTTTCATAAAAACACATCCATCATATTAAATTGGTTTGTATTATCATTTCTAATTAACTTTATAACCAAATAATCATTATTATATAAACATGTGTAAACCCTATTTTCATAATTCAGTTAATATTATCATTTCCTTCCATTCTAACTGCAAGGTTATTATGGTTACATTTAAATAATAATATTAATTTTTTTTGTTCAAGATTGATATGGTGTATCATGTATGATATCTAACAAAGTATTTATTTATAAAAAACTCAGGATGTTATATAATGTATCAACCTATGATTTTAAAAAAAAAATTAGTTCTATAATGTATACAACACACAACATCATGCCTAAACGCACCCTAAAATATTTTTATATAACCTTAATAACCTATTTGTTGAATTATCAGGTATTAATAGTAATTAAATATTAGAAAAAATATGTATAAAATTTATATATAATCCAAATTTATTAGGTAATTCATAATAAATATGTACTTAATTTTCAATAATGGCATTTTATGCTATAAATATCATTTTCTTCAAAAATTATTTTTGTTATTTTTTGTATGGATAATATAATTCATTTATACTTTCTTTATAAATAGTAATTTATAAAAATTATACCGTTTTTGTATCGTCATATCACAATTAGAATAGGGTTGAATTTTGTAATTTTTCTGAATAAAATCATTTTTCATTGAATGGTGAAAAAATGATTTTTGTAAAATTAACTTTATTTTCATTAAATAATGAAATTTAAAAATACCATTTATTCATAAATTAACACAAATATCATATATTAAAAAATAATATGATTAATGTAATATGATTCATCATTATATCTTATTTTGAAATAAGTTCATTTTGAGGCTTAAAAACACATTTATCTAAAAATGGTTTTTCATTATGTTATATTTTTTAATTTTACCACCTGTACAAATTGAATCATGAAAAACTGAACCCGTAATTGGAACCATGAGGTTCACATTTTTCAAATATTTTCCTTTTATTTTTTGTCATTATGAATAGTAATTGTAGTTAATATTTTCCACCTCAGTAAGGGTAAAATGGCTAAAACATGATTAAAACTATGTGATTAAACATTAATATCACACAAAAAAATTATTTTGTTTAATTATATTAGTTTGTTTCTACTATTAACATCCAATATTGTAAATTTGGTATTTCTTCCACTTTCCTTTAATTATAACATTTATGTTATTTTAAGTAGATGATAAAGTCAAAATGTCACTCTCTTGTTTTTAATATCTATAATATTTTGTGATCAGGATAAAAACAAAAAATATTTATTTATAAATTTTTAATGAAATATTAACTAATTTTATATTATAATAAATTTTTAATTTTTTAGTTATGAAAAAATCACCTTAAATGTTTATGCAATGTCGATATAGTGTTTGTGTAAGCAGTAAACGAATAGTGTAAATGATTTTAAAAACTATAAAAGTAATATTTTTTGGTGACTTATAGTGTTCCCAAAAATTTATATATCAATGAAAAACATTAGGTTATGTTTGAAAGGATTAGATTCAAAGTAAATTATTATACTGTTATCTTTAAATTCAAAATAATTGAATAGTGTCAATAATTAAATTAATAGTATTTTAGGTTTGATAATGTTTTACTAAATTATTAAAAATCATAAAAATATTTAAAGAGGAATATTAGGAAGATAAATGGTTAGAAATTTAATCCCTTGTCTATTTATGATCCAATTTTTACCTTATAAGTAAAATTATAAACCTTTAATATTGAAAAATTCATTACCACAGTTAAGGATAACATTTGACAACCAAAGAGTTAAACAAAATGAGAAGGATTAAAATAAAATCTAATCTTATATAAATTTTATTTTATGAATAAATTGTGAAACAATTCTACTTATCTTATAATTGATGTCATTTTGGAACCATTTCCCATGAGTTAGACACATATTATATTATAAATGTTCATGTATTTCCAAAAATGAAATTGGTGATAATTTATAATAAACATTATTTTATTAAATGATTTAAATTTTTTGAATATATATATATATATATAATTAAATTATATATGATTTAAAATATCAAAAAAATTCCACCTATTGGTTATTTATACTTTTATTGTAACTTTCTTTACCCCTAAAGAGTAAAATACTTTGGTATATCAGTAATTGTAGAAAGGGTTAACAACTAGTTAAAATATAGAGATAAGGGTGAAAATATAATCTAAACTTGTCAAAATATTATTTTCTAAAATTATTTGGACTCATACACATCCTATATTATAAGTATATCAATTTCATCCACTTTCATATTAAAATTAATTTATATTAAATTAATAGGTTATGTAATTCCAAGAATACCACTCGATTAACTTATAAAAGAGATCCCCCTCTCATCTTCTATGCACACTTCAAGAGCAATATTGATTACATAATTCCTACCAAATTAATTTAATAACATCCATACCCACATTAAATAATTATTATATTATGAATAATATCATCATTAGAGGGATTAATGTGTAAATCAAAGCAGGTTGTCTGATGAAAAGGTATAACTTTTAACCGAATATTTTAGCATTATTTCAACTCATAACTTTTTAAAATATTATTAAAAAATGAATAAATAAAAAAATATCATACATATATTTTTATTTTATAATCATAACCTATATCCATCTCATTCTTTCATCAATTGGGAAACAATTCCATCTTTCGTTTGTACAGTGGACTACCGCCTCATGAACTGATATTATTCTATTTTCATCACCACCTCTCAAGCCCTATTATAATGTTTTTTTTAATATATTATTATATATATATGATATTCATGAAATAGTTATCATTATTTAAATATAATATGTAATATTTTTTCTTAATATTCTATCCATTCAAAAATGATAACGTCATTTGTGCGTACATGTGGACTACTAACTCCACAATGTGATGTGATTAGTATTTCATCACCACATAACATGGTTTAATATATAAGTTAATTTATAGAAATAATATTATATTTATGAAATAATTATAATTTTGTAAATATAAATAATTTTTTCCCTTTTTTCCAACAAGAAATTTGAAAACAAAAAGATGTGTTACTCATGCATACGTATAACCAATAATTTCCATGATTGAAATGTAGTTGATTTTTCATAACCATATTTCATGGTTTGTTTTGAAAGAATAATTTAGGAATAAAAATTTTAATAATTTCATGATTATTATTTTTAATATGATGTAATAAATATTTCTTTCACCATAGCTAGACTACCATAGTTATGTTAGAAATATGAGTCGAATATTGGAAAAACATCAAACAAAGACATAGTTGATCATGAAATTATATATAACATGGTAAGAAATAAAATAATAGGAATGATAAATATGAAAAAATTATAATAAATTAAATATTTTACATAATTTTATTATTTAATAAGATAAGGAATATATGTGACCATTCGAACTAGTGGTAAGATACACATTACCTTAAAACCCTCATTTTAATTTTTTAAATGATTATATTTTAAAATATTTTTATTCTATCTACATATTCTTATATTTATTTTGTGAATATATTTATATGGAAATAAATAAATTAAAAATGAAATTTTAGGTTCTTGTAGACTTTCATTTAATGGTCTTCAAATGGAATCTTTTTTGGTATTTTATACCGAATGTTTTGAATTTAATTACAAATGTAAAAAAAAGAATGTTCTATTTTAATGTATAAAACGTAAAAGAACATACATAACATGAAATTAATTGTTTTATATTTTAATTTATTTATAATCTACCATGATTAATTCAACTAAAACCTCTCCTTATCTTTTTTCTATTTATTTTAGTTCTGAAAATGGGTTTTTAAAAGGAAAGGGTATTTGGTATATAAAAGCGTTTTGCATATGGGTTCAAAAACGTTTTTTAAGGGTTTTATAATAAAAATGTGAAAGCATAAGATTTTTAATTAGTGATATAGTACTTCAGAAATATATATGATAAGATTTGATCTTGGTTCAACTTATACAAATTGGTGATCACGGTGCATCTTATACGAATGGGTGTGCCCGTTACAGCTTGTACGAATGGGTGAAATCGATATATATCTTCAATGAATTGGGTAATGTTCGTTGTATTCAATGAAATTAAGGTGGGATTTAGCACGGGTGAGTTTTCTTATGGATTTAATTTTGATATAATCATTTCAGACATGAGTTAGAATAAGTTATCGTATGATTCTCTAAGTTATATAAAATAGTTTATATTTTCTAGTTATGGGTATTAATGGTTTATTTTGAGAAAAAATTGTGTGTTTTTATGTGGATATTATTTATCTAACATTACTAAAACATATTATGAAAAAGGTCAAAATATTATTAGTTTTCTTTTTTTTCACTGGCCTAATATATTTCATTATTTTCTGTCCATTACTAAGCTTTTTGTTCCCATTACATGTTTTTAAATGTTTTTCAAAGGATTTAATGATAAAAAAATCAATATTATGTCATCAATATTTTTAATGAAATGAAAAGGTGTTTAATTTGTATTTTTTTATACTAGGAAAAAAATTATACTTAGTGGATGCATCCACTTTTTAATGTATTGGTTTGTAATGTAAGAGTTATGACATAATTCTTTAACTCCCTAAACCTAAAAGATTATTGGGAATTCCAAAAAGTGAATTATTGTTTGAAGACACTAGATTGTGTAATTCATAAGGACAAGTCCTTATATAACTCCCTAATTATTTCTATTTTATGTTTTTTTACCACTCCATTCACATTTTTTAAAATATGTCATTTTATTTCCATTTGTCTATGATAAAGACCTTTATATTATTTTAAGTAAAGGAAAATTCCAAAATGTTACTATCTAACATTTAATTTCTGTTATATGTTCACATAGTTATTATAAGATTTTATGAATTAATATAAAAGTTTCATTTTAAAATAATTAATTTATATTTTTTATGGTTGTTTAATTTTAATTTTTAGTGATGGTATAATTATCCTAAATTCTTACATAATGCTAAAACAATGCATGTGTAAGGAGTAAAAAAATCCATGTAAATTATTTTAATAAAATCAAAGGTATTTTTTTGGAATTAATTATGGTGTCCCCTAAATTTTATTTTTAATAATAATTTATAATTTAGGTTTAAGGAGTTTAAATTCCTACTCCATACCCATCTTGATGTATATAAAGCCTAAATATCAGAATAGTTTTTAAAATGATTTTTTTGGTATTTATGATAAATAATGTAATATTAAATTATTTAAAATTCATAAAAATAATAAAATAGTACAAGTGGAATGGTATATTTTATAAAATTTCATAACAGTACCATTTGTGTCCCAAGTTTTACCTTATAAATAAATTTATAACCCTTTTGTATTGAAAAAGTTGTTACCATGGTTACTGTTAAAATTGGTTAACAAATATGTTAAACCCAAAGATATTGTTTAAAATGACACATAAAATAATAGAAATTTTATTTCTTGAAATTATTTAAACCCTAACTTATCATATATTTGAAAATTTGGACACTTCGTGACACTGTAAGATGAATTGGATTTTTTAAATCTAAATATTTAATTAATTCCAAGTGTGTCATTTCCTTCACTGTAAAATAGTGGCACATATCCTCTATTATTCACACCACCATGAGCCAAATAGCTCAACAAAACCCATAATAATCCTTTTATAAACATACTTATAAAAATTATTGAGGTTATGGTCTCTTATAAAGACCATCCCTAGGTTCCTTAAGGAGATATCCAAAGGAGGATTTTCAAAGATCATGTAATCGTCTTTCTTGAGATTTTTCATTTTAATTATTATATCTCTATCAATTTTTACCCTAAAATTTAAATATTATAACATATATATATAATATAATTATATTTTATGATATTAATGTTATAACCTTATTCATATAATTTCCCATCCTGTGGGGAATGAAAATATCATTCATGCGTAAGTGTGGACCACCATCTCCATGAAGAGATGGGTTTCGTTTTACATTATATTGTATAATAGATGTTTATAATAATGGATTTAATGTGTGTGTGTGTGTATTATATTCATGGAATTATTTTAATTCAATAAATTTAATTAATCATATATTTTCTTACTCTTCCATCTGTTGTAAAATGCTAACATTGTTCATGCATACATGTGGGTTACCACCTCGACGAAGCGATGTGATTTTCTTTCCACATTCAACAATCATGGATGGTTCAAAGAGTGTATTTAATGTATAAAATGATAATTATAAAATGATAATTATACTTGATATGATGAAATAATGACCCTTTCACCAAGATCGACAAACTAAAATCATTTTTAAATTAGGAACTGAACGTCCTCAAAATACCCAACATGGAAATAGATGATTAAAAAATTAACTTTTTTATTATAATAAATGAAATGAAATGTTTAATGATATGGTAATACACTTGTAAATGGTTATTAAACAAGTAAATAATTAATATAAATATATTGTAAAAGAGCTAATGGACGTACATTGTAAGTTAGGACTTAAAGTAAGGGGATTCTTAACCCAATTTTTATTCATTGTATTATATTTCTACTTAACTTACTATTTAATGTGGTTTTATTTGATACTTGTTTGCATAAAATATAGGTTTAATTAAATTTTTTATCATAAAAATGTAAAAAACAATAGATTATTATTAATTATTTTAGAAAAAAAATTATTGAATTTGTAATTTTATTAAATAATATTTACCAATGAGAATTGTTATGCATTAGTTAACATGATTTTAGTATAAATATTTAAATATTTGAAAAATTTATTTTTTAATTTATTTTTCTATTTAAATTATTAATTTATTCATTATTTGAATATTTTATTTTGAAGTTTCTTTATGATTTTTAATTTTATGTTTTTCAATTCATCTTGGATGCTTATAAAATATTTCTATGATTATGTTTCTGGTAATTTTTATTTATATTCTCTTTATTTTAATTTTCAATTATATTTTATGTGGTTTTATTTTTATATTTTTTTCCCATTGTGATAATATATTTTAGAATCATCGTATATTCATTAATTTTATTTTAAATTATTTAATTGTTTGTTTTTTATTGTTTTGTAAGGAATAAGTCAATGTTTCATAAAATTTAAGTAATAGATTTCAAATATATGTATAAAATGTTGTTATAAGTATTGATTAAGATATTTTTTTATGAAATAAATGAAATTGTAAAATATATTTAAGATAATATCATCAATAATAGAATTGATTATGTTCAATATTAGAGTATATTGGTGTAAGATAAATTGTGTTGTCAAGTAAGATAATTCTAAAAGAATGTATGTAAGAGAAATTTCTGCATAAGATAATTGAGGAAAACCATTTAAGATAAATTTTATCCCAAAAAATAAAAATATTACATAATACAATTTATCTTATGAGATTTCCCTCAACAATTATCCAATTTCATTTTAAGGATGAGGGATGTCTGATTTCTCCGGAGTATAATCAATGCCAATGCAATGTGAGCTAGGGTAAAAGAACAATGTTCCTAGGATTGATTATAGGAATGAATGATGAATAAAACTATTTTCTTCATCATTGAAAAGTTATGTTTAGAGGTTGTACCAAGATTCAAGAAGACTATATGACTTATGCAAAGCCTGTGTGAATATATATTCAATGAGGGACACTCGAGGATGTGGAATAAATTGTTATGCCACATCTATTGATGATGGAACTACAAGAGTTTGATGTTTCGGTAAATGAATATTATTATCATTTTTTATTTAAATTTTCATTGAATATGAGTTGTAGTGTTCTAAATAAGATGACTAATGCATCTACATTGGATAGTGGGTGATTATCATAACCACACAAACATAATGGAAACAAACTAGTTTCATTAATTCAACTTGGAAATTGATATCCCAATTCATGAAACAAATCCTTTAAATAGTGATACAAACTAATAGTAAAACAAAGAAAGAAAAAACCAAACATAAATACAATTCTATAATTTGGTGTTGTAGGTTTCATCCAAAAATCTAGCTCCAAATATGTCAAACAACCTTCTTTGAAAGTCACCCAACCCCCATTATAGTAGAAAAGTTTGGATCCATCTAATAATACAAGTTTATACCTCCAATATCCCCCTTTAATCATGTTTTCCTTATGACTCGTCAATTTGTATCATATCCACATGGATGCCCAACAGGTGAAATTAATTCACCATAGTTAATTACTTTCTTTTTCTTATTCTCATAGAATATATTTTTGATATCCAAAAACTTATTTATTTGAGATTCATCCACATCATAATCATCTTAAGGGATCATATTCTTGATCTCAAAATCCTTTGCCTTGAGTTTTTCAAAAATTCCCCCTTTCCTTAGGCCTTCATCAGGACTCTAATGCAATGTAAGGAGGCACCACTATTCTACATTGGGATAATTGACATAGGGATATGATTCTTATTGAATCATAAATCATAAAATGGTCTATTGGAATGAATTCCTAAAAATATATCGACTTTCGAGAAGGTGTACATATTGGATAGTAACTCATGTCCTTCAATAGCTTCAGGTTAAGATGATTGATCCAACTTTTGGAGGAGAGATATAGAAGAAAAATATGAAGGGGGAGGTTTTTCATCATCATTGACAATTTTCATAGAGAAGCTGAAGATATCATCAAAGAAATTAAATTTTCCCTCTATGTAATTCATTTATTTGGATAGTAAAAATTAAAAATATAGTTTGGGAACTGAAATAAAAATTAGTTTTGAAGACATATTTTTTCCCAAGTGTTGGGCTATTTTTTTAAAATTGAACCCTGTTAATATTTTTTGGTAATAAAAATGAATGGAGAGAAGTTTTTGTATGGGAGGTAATAGATTCATGGAGATACTAATTTATGAAAACATTGTTTTTTAATGGTTGGAAAATCATGGGATATGTTTAAAGGTGAGAGAGAAAACCACTCTAGATTTATGAAAAATTAGTGTAGAAATTGGGAAAAGGAGAACCAATTTGGAAAAATTGAAAAAAAAATGTGGGCATAAAATGATAATGTAAACCCCACACCAAGGATTTAGAATTTTAATAAATATCAATTATTCACCTTCTTCTTCCTATCGGTGTTGAATCCAATCGATAGAAGATTTTACATTATTCTTATTCAACTGATAGAAAAACCTTCAGACTATGATACCATTAAAGGTATATTTATTAGCAGAAAACAAAACCATGTGGAAATATATCACTAGTTGTTATTATAACACAATTTCAGAAGAAACAAACTAATATTATTTCTTTAACATTGAAATTGATATTACAATTCACAAAACATATCTTTTTTATAGTGATAAAAACTAATAGCAAAACAAATGAAGAAAAAAATAAAAATACAAGTATATAATTTGGTGCAGTAGCTATTATAAAAACATCTAGTGCTAACCATGTTAATAAACCTTCATTAATGTCAAAAATACTCCTTAATAGTAAACATTTGTTTCCATCTAGGAAAACAATTTTATACTTCCAAAAATATGGGTTATTTTGAATGAACCTGAGGTTGTAGTATTTGATCCATTATAGAAGGTAATTTAATAATTTCATATATATGATACGGGAGAATTGATGCATATATTAATTGAAGCTATTTTAAGTGAGAGAGATTGATATCGAGGTTGATTCCACGAGTTGAAGATTTAATATTTTGGTTCAAGTCGATGAGTCAATGTGTTCTTTGTTTGAATTTAAACAAAACAGTCTATTTTCATCTAAAGATTGAATTCTGAATCGAGATTCTTTGTGGTTTTAAGAAGATTACTAAATAACTTCTATTTTAGTTTATTCAATATTATCCAATGATGCCATTATAAAGAAGATAATTAGTTGAAACTGATTCCTTGTTGAATAAATGTTATCCACTGTGAATTTCTAGTTTGATGATTTTCAAAATTATTATATAGGTATGACCTACTAAAGATGGAAAGTAAGTGAAGTACCCCACTGATGTGGCTACATGAATTATGTTACATGCATGTTGTGTTTTATGCAATGCCTCAACCAATTCAGAACAAATGTTGATGCATTGACAATTAAAGGCTTTTTTGTTCTTCAGGGTTGGATGGATCATGCATCATAAAGAGTAACCATGGATGAATGGGTATATATAGAGTCTATTTTAGTGAAAGGTTGACACATGGACGACAAGTTGCTATAAATAAAATAATAATAATAATAACTTTTAAAAAATGTTTGTTCGCTCGAGAAAGTAATTCCATCTGAGCAGCCTCATAATCTAATGGAGAGCATTTTTTAAAGTGGAAAATATAGTGACTCAATGTTAGAGAACTAATTATTTCAACTTATTATCACCAAATAGAAGTAGAATTGGGAGGCTATGATATTTTAGGAAATAATAATTTCTGAGAACACAACACAATGGATGGAGTATACAAACTTTTTCAAATACTGATAGAAAAAATAGAGACATCCAGAGTGGAGAGAAAAAAACATCATAACCAAGAGATCTTCTAGAGGGCTCAAAGAGGATGTTCCACCAATCATGCTGATGGATATAGATATATTATTCTTTTCTAGTACCTCATTCATGTTTGGCTATATTTCTAGTGTCTTAAACTAGTGAATTTAAATGGATATCTCTTTATAAGTTTAAATTCCATAAATTTCACAATTTTATTACCTATAAGGTTTTAAATAATGAAATTTTATTATTTTATTGATGTTTAATTCTTCTATCACAAATTTAATTATTCAATTCCATTCTTTGAAACACATATTACTAATTGGATTGTGTCTATCTCTTAATGAATCATGTAAATTTATATCTATTTGTAGATTGAATTCAAACCTCTTTGTTTAAATTTCCCAGTCCTTGATTATGCATTATGAGTACAATGGTATTAGAAAATGTCATTACACTCAAAGAACATTATTTTCATTGATAGGTTCTTATAGAAAGGATATATTTTACTGAGATTTTGTTTGTAGACCTCAATTTAATCAACATAATGAAACACATGGTTTTATATTTAAATCTATTCATTAAGAGAGTTACAATTATGATGTTATTTTCAGACGATGAATGAAGATTGATATATTTATATTTATAATTAGGCAATTTTTTTCTTCATTCTGTGGGTTTTTCATTTTTTACCCCAGTTTCCATTTGAAATAGTTTAGAAAACAAGTTTAGTTTCTTTTTAGACATACAATTATCCCCCAAAGATATTAAAAACATAAAAAAGTCATATAAATTGTGGAAAATTAACTCCTAAAGGACAATCTCATTAGATAAAACTTTAGGTGTTAAATTACTATTTTATTCTACGCAAAAACATTAATTAAGATAAAAAATGAGTAAAATCATAATATTTCAATTAGTTACATTTTAAGATAGGCTTATAAAGAATTTAATATGAAAAAATAAAATCATAATCTACTAAAAAATCATTATAAAAATCAAAATAATTAAAAGCTATATGGTATGTCACAAATTAAATTTAAAAACACAAAATTTGAAAATTATTATATTCCTATAATTATAATAATAGAAAAAAAATGGAAATGGGAAATCATGAAAAATCTAAAATTTCTCAAAAAAGAAACACAAAAAAAATTCTTAAAAAAGAAATCATTCTAAACATAGAGATAATGGTTGAATAAAGAAAATTGAAGGAGATCACTACTCTAGATTTTGAAAACCAACAGAATGATCTTCGATAACTAAATATAACCCAAATTTAATGTCATAGATCGATCTTAATACATTATCTACCAAAATTCAATGGGATATATGGTGATTATTTACACAATCACTTGAAATTGTTTCACATGGTGTGAATCACCAAGAATCGACAATTGGTTAGCAAAGATCAAATTAAGATGAGTTATTTCCCCTTTTCTTTGGTTTGGGTGGGTATAGAGTGGTTCCACTACTCCCAATCCACCTCAATAGGGAGTTGGCACTAGCTAAATAAGACCTTACTAGAAAATTATTTCTTAACCTATAGGACTACTTCCCTTAGGAATGAAATGTATGTTATTAGGCAGTTATAAGAGGAGTCTCTACAAGATTATTCGGAAAGGTTTAATAAATTATTCTCTAGTTTTCCTCATCTTCAAATTATTTATTAGTTGTTATTATTTTTTTGGATTTATTCTTGATAGATAAGAGAATGATAGATTATGCTGCTAAATGAGAATTAGTAGATATGATTCTTGTTGATTCTAGAAATATCATTTCGAATATATCCTAAAATTCATAGTTGTTTGGAAATAGGGGCTTAATCCATGAAAAACCATCCATGGGGGTATCTATTTACACTTTTAATAATAGTGAGATATAAATTCAGCTAAGTGATCCTGCTATCATGATAACACAAATGATGTCTACTTATGTCCCTCCACAGACTAAACATGAAATAGTTTTTCTTATTTAGATTCATTTAGTAATTTTCTCACCTTATAATCATTTCAATGATAAATGTACTCAACTTGAATAAGGACATGAATCCTGTAATGGTATATCCCCAAGGTAGCCTTTTCATAATAACTAGAAAAGTCAATTTCCCAACCAAAACATTCAATCCTGGCCTCTTCAATAAAATTAGAAATTTAATCAAGGTGAGAATTACAAAATAATAGTTTTAGGTATAATGATCAACCAAATATTAATTAATAGTCCATAATGTTTAATCAAAATCCTAGCAATGATAAAGATCAATTTTTATACCATGTTTGTGGGTATTTCAATAATTTTAAAAATTAGGAAGATAAAAAAACAATAATGTGTCAAAATAAATCATTCACACCTTGTGAAGATGGTTGAGATACAATAATAAAATTCCAAATAACAAAAAAAATTGTTGAAATTTTTTTAACCCAAATGGGTCAAATGAAAACAAAAGTTAGCGGTTTGAGAAATCAAATAAGATACATTTTTCCATCACAGTATGTTGTTAACATGAGAGGTAGAGATAATGTTAGAAAAATAATTCTAATAAGTGTAATGAAAATTAAAATCCCAAAATAATAAATTAATGAACATGAACCTAAAAAGTAAAATCCCACATTTGTAACAAATGAAAAATCACATGAACAATACACAAAACCTTATGTTGAACTTTTTTTGATTCTGCTGAATCGGTATATGAACATTTTTTCCACAAAACTATAGAACTAGAAAATAAAAAATAAAGTTAATAAATTAATATTGAAATTGATTGTAGGGATTTTATATATTTAATGGATTCTTATAAATGGAATTAAATAGTTAAATATAACCTAATAATGTATATTAATCCCTTACACTACCCTATCAGTAGTCCTCTCATTAAGAAAATGTTGGAATGAAAATTAAAAAGGAAGTTATTGACACATTTAGGAAAGTCCATGTCAATATACCCCATGTTACATTATGTTAAAAATCCCTAATTATGTAAAATAGATACCTCAATATGCAAAATTTCTTGAGTAAATATGCAATGGTAGAAGGAAGTTCAAGGGATGTGAGAAAATCAATTTGAGGAGTAATGATTCCTCCATGATCCAAAATTCCACCCATATTAAATAACAGGATCTGGGTATGTTTATTCTTCCTTGTGTTACAAAAAGCTTCAGTTTTAAGAAGAAATGTTATATTTAGTATCATCCATAAATATTATTCCTTACTCTATATTTTCATCTATGTAGTTTTGAGAGATTAAATATTCTAGAATATTAATCTAGATGACCAACAGGATTTTAGCTAATCCATCTAGTGTTAAAGAATTTATTTTGGTAAGGGTAAAATATTTAGTTTTTGTTGTTGACTTTTTATTGTTAAACAGGGATGATATAAGGATTAATACACATGTAATTTTGATTTTAGGGAGTCCATTCTTGAAAACTACTACATAAATTATTAATGTGTAGAAGGGAACCTTGTATTTAGAGTTTGGAGGAAAATGGGTAATTTTTGTATTGTGGAATCATTGAAATACCCTATGGAATATCATTCTTCACAACAAGTTAACATGATTATTTTATTTTCTAAATAAGTATTTCTTGATTTTATTGAATATAATCAACCAATGAATTCCTTTTAAAATGAACCCTTATCTTATAAAGATGTTTTTTAAACTGAAAATTTTGAAACATGATGTGATGAATCTCAAACTGAGTCTATTTAAAAAAAACTAAATGTTTCTTTTGATAATTATGAACATGTAAATATTAGAACTTCTAAATTTTCATTTTAAAATTATGTTGGGATAGATAAGGATATTTCTAAGTTATTTATAACATTTAATGTTAACTGAAATTCTATTATACCATGTGAAAATGAGCATGAAATTGTTGAAACTCACTTGGAATCTGATGTACTTGATCTTTATGAGGATATTATCCATTCCACTGATCAAACATAGTAAAATTCCACATTTTTTAAATTAAAAAAATTACTAATATTTCTATAGAGTCACCTCATTTTTGTGAACTTGAATATGAAATTTATTTTTAGGATGACACTCATATCTATATTTTAGGCATGTATTTTGTAATGATTTAAATAAATGATCTCTATATTTAAATGATTAGTCTTTACAATTTATGAATTGTTTAACACATTCTTTGTTTTCTGATAGGATACAAAAAATAATTGGAAAATGAGAAAAATGACACTTCACACCGTGAACGAATCTATGTGGCGCGACACTAGATGTTTGAGGATGATCACGGAGCACTTTGAAGGCAAAAAATTTAAGACCTGATGAAAAACAAGGAATATGGTTCAGAAAAATTGCATTAAACATCATGTAATCATTACACATCAAGTACTAGTGAAATTTGAGAAATAGAGACACTTAGTGAAGTGGATAAAATCAACCTAAATATTTACACATCATGTAAACATTTCACATCATGCAAAGTATCCCGATGAGATTTATGCAGCCATATTTGATGAATCTTTAATTTTTAATAAGTTTTGAGAAATTGGATCCACACATGACCAAATTTTTACCCATCATTTATGTCACTCATTAATACCCAATCCCATCTGGTGCCTATAAATGAATGGATACCCTTATAATATTATATATATTCTGAAGACCAAATCATGGAGCGAGAAGCTACGTTATACAAGGTTTTCTTCGAGTTCATCTCTCTTTTCATTTTTTATTTTTCTACTTCTATACTTACCTCTTATCCTCTAATCTCTAGGATGAGTGGGTAAACCATCCTTGTTCTAGGCTTATGCGATAGAAGGTGGAAGGTTTTGTTGGATTGATTTCATTTTCATTATTCTTGTATTTGTTTTTCTATAATTTAATCTTCAAACATCAATCCATTTCTATTAATATTATGAAGAAAATTGATAACTGAATCAAAAAGGAATCTTAAAATTTAATAACTAACAACCATAAATGAGGCATTACAATTTTCAAATTTAGTGTAAATCATGTTTAAATATGGTATCGAAACAAAATTGAATTGTTGAAACCCTAAATTGTCATACCAGGGGAAATAGAGGATTGTTGCATCAAGTAGGGGATACCATGACCATTGGATCATTATTATATCAACACAAACACCAAATATGAATTAATAAACTATTTTATTATGTAGTGGATACCATGACCATGGACCACCAGGCTCAATCCGGTCACCCGATCGCGAATCCACCAATGGATCAGGGACCCTTTCAATGATGGCTTCATCACACCTCCCTTTTATCATTGATTCATCAGTGGTTGGTTTCTCCCAAAATTCATGGTGGATATCCACAAATAACGGAAGACGAATGATGATTTAAAAACATATTGCCTGTCATTTTCATGTATCTATCGATGATTTGACTATAGAACCACAAAAATTAACCAAAAAATTGAATATTAAAATGAGAAACTGAATTGGAACTAAAAAATGAGACAAATTCTACCTCAAATTGGTGTTTAGTCATTAGTGATGTGTCCACGGTGATCCCACTTTGATCTGCCAAAATTTTGGTAGAGATTTATCCTCGATCCGGTGAAGAAAAAAGAAGAACGATAAATGGAGGATAGAGAGAGAGCCCCATTGATAGAGAAAGGGGATTAGGGATAACCCTAATTTGAACAATTTAATCTCTATTTATAGGTGTCCCTCTTGGTGCAAAAACTGAAATTATCACGCCCCCTCATTTTATGTCACGCCTAGGAAAAATACCTTATTCTGATTTCAATAACGGTCTTGTATTTCCAATCCAAGTCCCTATTTTAATGTTATATGATTCATCTTCTGGGGTAAAATAAATAAGTCTAATTATTTAGATTATTATTTTCCCCTGAATGGATTTTTCCACATAATTCTTATACTGACAAATGTTATACCCCGCTAAGGGTAAATTCCACATTTCTGACTCAACTGTGGCCTCATATTTCTGACTTGATCTATTGTTTTATAGTTATTCAATTTTTTTCATGATCATAGTATAATATAATCTTAATATTTTCATAAAAAAAATTCAGACACATCGGGACCTGGAATTGCACGCGGTCTCAGTTCCTAACTCTGGAAATATATATATATATATATATATATATATATATAAGTATTAAAGAAAACAATCAGGTGTCTACATCATTCCCCCAATCAAAATTTTCATCCCCAAACATAAAAAACTAGGAAAACAACTCGGGATACTAAGCCCACATCTGGCTCTCCCATTCCCTAGAACTCTCCTACCTGAATCTATTGTGACACAGAAAGTAAACATGGTGGATGGCCCATCCACATAAGTTCTACTCATGTCGATCTTTGATCGTCACCGGGTGCTCTGAAAAGGTGACCCCAATTTCATTGTCCTTCTCTCCCTAGTTGATGATTTTTATAGGATCATAAACATATAACCTCAACTAGGATGCATGGAAGACGTGATGTACCCAATCTAGCTATGGGGGTAGGGCAAGGCGATAGGAAACCTTGTTAACCCTCTACATGATCTCGAACGTCCCAATAAACCTTGGAAATAGCATTCCTCTTTGTCCAAACCATCACATCCCGTTCCATGGGGATAATCTAAAGAAGAAGTGGTCTCCCTACATGAAATACAAGGGCCTATGATAGCAGGATTCATACAATTGCTTTTGGATATGTTCCATCTTCATCTATTCATAGATGACCTGCACCTTCTACTTTGTGGCTCAAACTAACTGTGGGCCCATGAGAAATGATTCTCCAACCTCTACCTAGCATAAATGTGACCAGTAGGGTCTCCCATATAGTTCCTCAAAGGGTACCATGATTATATTAGTGTGGTAACTATTTTTGTACGCAAACTCTACTAAAGGTAGGTGATCCTTCCAACTCTAGCTGAAATCTAGCACACAAGACCCCAATATATCCTCTAGCACCTGGATAGTGCACTCAGTCTACCCATCAGTCTTGGGGTGAAAGGTTATACTCATTCGTATCCAGGTTCTGAAATCCTCTTATAGGTCTCTTCACAAACATGACGTAAATTGTGTGTCACAATCAGATACAATCATCAAGGGTATCCCATGGAGGTGGATGATCTCTCATAAGTAAAACAACCCCAAACATTCCACTAAACTCTTCTCCTTGATAGCATGGTAGTACACCGACTTGGTAAGACGGTCCACTATCACCTAGATGGAGTCATTTTCCATCGTTGTGTATAGAATCCCTATAAGGACACAGCCTTAAAAAAATACCTAATCTTGAATTAAATTAATAATTCACATTGAGGATCTTTTTAGGTTTAGAGTTTTAGATAATTAGGACATAACTATTACATCCCAAAAGATTACAAAGTAGACACTACTACTATAACCGATTTTTCACCACAATAAAAAAATCCTTAAATAAAACAAGAGTTCTTTTCCTGATATAAATCTTCTTGAATACTTTCTTTCTCTTACTCTTCCTTATAACCTGTGAAAAACATTTCAAAAACTTGGGATGAGCATAAAAATCTTAGTAAGGGTTATAACATAATGAAAGGAAACATTAACCTTCCAATAAATACAAATCAATGAAACCATAACTTTCAATCATAACATACCTTCTAAAATCATAATATTTATGTATAACTCATAGAAATCATAATACATAAAGGTAACTTGATGAATTCATAACATTCTTACGTAGAGAGTAACCCTCATGGTTACGTTCGGAATACCCATCACAATATATTCCCTAAATATCTCTAGAGAAACCTTAGCGTTTAACTCTTTCGCATTACCCAATGCATTGGAGAGCTATCACAGGCTCACCCACCCTTAGTTTATCATGGAACCACCCGTCTTCATAAACAATTCCTAAGAACCATAACATAATCATATCACATAAAACATGCATGAAGGAAACATAATATTTCCACATTTCAATCACAAGATATCAAAAACACATTGATATAATCAAAACATTATCAAATACATTTTCAATAACAAAATAAGAGAAAATTAAAACATGGTATTTATTTTTAATTAAAAAAAGAGTTATGGCTTGTAGAGTAAGCCGAAACTCAAATAATGGTCACGACGGTGGAGAAGTCATTGTCGCCGCATACATAAGACAAAAACATTCCCTTTTGTCATTTAGTAAAACTCTTCGTATAAAAATATTCCTTTTGAATAAAATTAAAAGTAAAAGAATTTTATACACCATATAAAAGAAAGTTTTGTATAAAACAAAATATGCCTCAATGAAGAGAGATTGAGATGAAGTCCCATACGAACACGGTATCCTTAGTTTAAGGATAAATCAATTACATAATTATGTGTGAAAAATATAAATACACCCAATATAAGTGGATATTAAGTGTAAAACAATCAAAGTTCATCCACACATATTCATAGTATGACATGGTCAAGAAGTAGATGTTTAACCCAAAGAATTGAAATTGGGTTAAGAAGTTCCCTTACAGAAATTCGACAGCCTAACAACGTCACTTTAAAATCTATAAAATGAGTTGATGAGAGATAAAAAGGGTATCTCACCACATGGAAATAAAATATACAGTATTAAGGATATACAAGAACATATCTTAACATTAATAATATGTAAATTAAAAGACCTAACAAAAGGAAGTCTTTTAAAAATAGGAGGGTGGAAGGTTCCCTTACCGATTTTGGTAACTTTCGAAACGGACACCCCATGAAAGAAGGACTATAAAATGTTGATGTAAATACCCATAAACAAAATTATATTAAACAAATAGTATAATAATTTGAAGTACATACACCACTCAATGGAGATAGTGACAAAAATAGCATGAATCTCATGGGAATAAATAGTGAGATAAAAACACCTTACCTCGTTGTAATCAATCTAGTCGTTTGATCAAAAGATAATAACCACCAAATTAATTACATAAAAAAATGAATACAAATATAATAATGATAATATATATCAAATGGAAGTACAAAAAACACCACATGCCATAAATAAGTGGCGAACAATGGAAATCTCACGGAATTAAGAGTGTGATAAGAAATCCCCTTACGAAAATTCGGCAGCCTAACAGCGCCACTTAAAACTTCCAAAAATGGATTGATGAGATCAAATAGGGTCTATCATCATATAAAAATAAAAAGTAAAGTAATAATAATATAAAAGAACATCCCCCAACATAAGAAATTGGAGCTTAAAAGAAGTGACATAAAAGAGAGTACTTAAAAAGAAAGAGAGAGGTATGATCCCTTACAAAAATTTGGCAGCCTAACGGCGTCACATAAAAATTCTTAAAATGAATTGATGAGAGTAAGAGGGGGTTTATCATCATATAAAAATACAAATTACAGTAAGGTTAATATAAAATAACATCCTCCAACATCATAACATGGAGCATAAAATAAATGACATAAAAGAGAGTACTTGAAAAGAAAGATTGAGGTAGGATCACTTACCTCAAGTTCGATTTGTCTTGTTCATTTCATTATATTCCTGAATAATAAACTTTGGTCAATTTATAATTTCATAAGGACCTCCTTTAAATTTTATTATTCAATTAATATTATCATGTTATAATAATTAGTTAATTATGTGAGTTCATATCAGATGTTTTTGTCGATGTTTAGTACATGAGTCAAAAATGAACTTGTTTGAAAAGAATTTTTCCATGTAGTTATAAGTAAATAATCTTCGGAATAGTATTAATGATTTAAATATCATATATATCCTATAAATATTCATTTTATACTATTCCATAACATTTGGAGATAAAAAGAAATGAAATGCACAGTTCATGGAGACGGTAGTTCGTACGTACGCATGAATGCTACTTTCATTTCTTTGTCATATTAATGGAATTAAAAATAAATTAGAGATATATATATTATAATTCCAGTATAATATATATGTTATATAGGTCACATAAGTTTATTAATTTCATTATTTATACATTCCATGTATTTCATGAACGAGTCACATCACTTGAGGGGGCGGTAGTCCACACTTCCTCATATGAAATTATCGCATTTGCACAACATGTAAAGAATAAAGGTATGTTTTAAATATAAAATACAGAATCATATAGAGGAAATAAATATAATATATATCATATATAAATATAGTTACATCATATTCACCACCATGATAGGTATTAAAAGAAGTTTGAACAATCATCGTTTCGTGAGGCAGTAATTCACCACCCACAGATCAGTATGTTCTTTAACCATTAGACAGCGGTTTGTGTAAGTGTATCTCGAATAATTCTCATAAAAACATCCTAGTATATTGAAGATACTAGTTTTGTTACAAAATAAAGGAATAAAAATAGTTTAAGGGGTTGGAGAAGCAAAATAAAATAAAATAACATAAGAGAAGACATTACCTTTAAATCGGGTAACTCTTTTTGATTTGTGCAAAAGGCTTCCTTGGGAACACTTCTGTCCAATGCGAGGCTTCTAAGAGTAAAAAAAGGATGTGGGGAGACAATATGAGGAGAGTTTTGATGAGAAAATGGCTTGAGAGGTGTGGGTAAGGGGGTAGATGTGGGGGCCTTTTATAAGAGGGAGGAGGGTCACTTTTGGAAAGTCTTGGAAAGTTACTTTATTATAAAATGAGTTTCAGATTTTAAAGGTCCCACAATTATATATTTCTAGGATAAGGTGATAAGGGTTTGAAATACACCCATCAAATAGGTTTTTTACAAGTTTAAGTCTTAGATTTTACCTTATCTTTTCATTTTATTTAAATCGTTCATTAATGAGGTAATCACTGCATCATCACGGTGTCATAAATAAATTTATTTATTTAATGTCTAAAAATTATAAAAAAATACCATCATGTAGGAAATCTTTTTAGATTTACAATTACTATTTATAGTTAAAGAGATCATTTATTTAAATGAAATTAAAATTGTTTTACTTAGTATATATGATAGAACAAATATTTTCAATTAATTTATATTGAATATCACTTTTTTAAACTCACAAAAGTGTTCCTCTAAGATGAATTGCTTCATTTTTATGATTTTGGTGTTATTTTGAGCTGAATAGTAAAAATTGGTCATTTTGGATTTTTAACAGTTTTAACTTATTTTTGTAGTTTGGTCATAACATTATCTACATTGATCCTAATTGAAAAAATATTTCTTTTCCAGATTTTACACATCTAGGGCTTCATTTACTATTTTTGTACTAAAAGCTGAATCGGCCATATGAAAGCTCAAAAGAAGCTCACAAGTTGGCTCAAGAAAAATGTTTCCAGTTCTGCCTAGTTTTGTTGTGGGATCCATAACTCATCCATTGTGGGCCAAACTCTTTCAAATTTTGGTGGGTGGACGCGCAAGGAGTTTTGGAGCATCTTTTATGAATTAAGAACCGCGGGATTCGTCCGTTTGAGGGTCCATTAAAGCTTCCTAATCTGGGGTTTGACGTTTTGGAGATTCTGACTGGAGAGAATAAATGATCAGAGTAAAAGGGCCATAACTCTATGAATACCTGTCCAACTCCACTGAGATTTTGAGGGGACACGGCCAAGACAATTATGAACAACATTGAAGAAGGGCGCAATGCGTGAAGAGGTCATTTATTAGGTCCAAAACGCGAAAACATTCGGAGGACAGAAATATGGATATAAAAGGAGGAGAGCTCCTCCTCCTCAACACATCCCATTCTCCACCCCATTCCTTCCGGGGAACCAAGGAGAAGAACTTCTCAGATTTTTCTTTTATTTCTTTTGTTTTAAAATTTCTCTTCTCTCCCGTATTATCTCACTTACCCCATCCATGGAGGGGTAGTTTCATTTGAGTGATCAGAAAGAGGGGAGGCTGGACCTATGTGTTGTGGTTGAGTTTTGTGCTTGAAATGCATAAAATTTGTTCTTCTTTCTTCTTTCAGTTCCAATTCATAATTCAGTATAAAATTCCGAATGTGGTTTTGTTAAGGTTTTTATTCTGAAATTATAAATTTATTTGGTCGATGATCATATCTCCCTCCACCCAATTCTAATCTGTATACGGTGGAACATGATTAGGGTTGGGTGGTGATTGCTCGACGGTTGTCAAGCACGTGTGTAGGATTGTATGTCGAAATATTGCTTTATTAGGGAACAACAATTCCAGGTCTGGGATTTCTCTAATTAATCAAGAGACCTTATACAACCCTAAACACATTGGAAGGAAGATAGACCAATCTAAGGTTTTAGAAAGGGAAATTCTCATCACATCTCTCTTACCAGTTTAAGGAAGAAGAAGAGATAAAATTTGGAAACCATGATGGCACAACACTAAGTCTAGCCGAACCAAATCCGATCACCGTCTTTATAATTTGTTAAAATCAATCAATTTATGTTGTTTGTTTCTCTCATAGTCATTCAAATTTGTTAAAACCAATCTTTTTAAGAAAACCAACAAAAAGTGACAACCTTGTTTTGTGTGCACTCCTCTTCGGGAGACTACCTAGGATCAACTGCTATACTATACTTAGGTAAATAAAATATTGTTTTGCCACGCCCCATGACAGGCGTGCATCAAACTTGGCACCGTTTCCGGGGAGGCAGTGCCTCAAAGCTTTTTTTAAAAAAAAAATCTCTTTTGAATGACCCATAGTTCAAATAGCAATTTATTAGAATTCGATCCAGAAATTGAGCGCACAATAACCAAATTGAAAAATCAAAATCTTCCCAAATAATTTGAAGAAATCAATCTCACTAATTCAACTGATACCTTGAGTGAAGACTTTGAACCTTTAATAATGGCTGTAAATCCCAACCGAACCCTACGTGACATCTGTGCACCTCAATTTGTCAATCAAAATTATCAACTTGCAATTCCTGCCATAGAAAATGATTTGGAATTGCGAATTAACATGATCCAAGTGCTTCCTAAATTTCATGGTCTTGCAGGTGAAGATCCAAATCGACATATTCAAGAATTCACCTATGTCTGCTCCAGCTTCAAACCTCGAGCAGTCGAGGAAGAGCATGTGAAGTGGAGGGCTTTCCCCTTCTCACTAGAGGGAGCAGAAAAGGAATGGTTGAACAATCTACAACTGGGGGAGATCAGTGACTGGGAAGATCTAAAAAAATGCTTTCTACAAAGATTATTCCCAACATCTAGGAGCACTGCAATAAAGAAGGAGATTTATTTCATCCATCAATCAACTGGAGAAACACTCTACGAATACTGGGAACGTTTTAAGAAGCTTTGTGCAAGTTGTCCACACCAAGAAATAGAAGAGGACCAATTACTTATTTTCTTCTACCAAGGATTGCTTGACAATGATAGGAATCTACTAGATGCCTCATCGGGAGGAGCCCTAATTTATAAATCACCTGAAGATATACGAATTCTGATTGAAAAGATTGCACAAAATTCACAGCAGTTTGGCACTTGAGGTAAGATCACCAGAGGGATCCATGAGGTAAGAACATCTGATTCAGTAGATTTATTTAGGAATTAAATGGGTGAACTCACCAGGTTGGTGCGACAAATAGCTGTGAACCATGTGAAGGAACAACAAGGGCCGAATCAGGTATGTGGTTTATGCTCTTCTAATTCTCATTACACTGATCAATGTCCAGAAGTGCAGGGGACAGAAAGTTGTGATGCAGCCTATCAACAAAGGCAATACCAACCGCAAACCCAACCAGGGTATGGGTTTCAACAGAACCAAGCCAGAGCACCTTTTCAGCAGCAATATTAGAACCCGATAGCATTCCAACAACCTTATCAGAAGCCCTTCCAACAACAACAAACTTTTCAACCACCACCTTTCCAGTAGAAGAATTATGAGCAACCATCCACAAGTGCACCGACAAATGAAGACCAACAACTGAAGACAAGAGTTGCAGGAATAGAAGATAAGATGGACAATCTAGCTGATAAATTTGCAAGCATTATGGATGCTTTCACCAAGAACCAAGTTAAGCTTCCTGCACAAACAATTCCCAATCCAAAGGAGAATGTTAGTGCAATCACAACCCGAAGCGGGAAGGAGCTCAAACCACCAGAACAATATGAGGAGGATGAATCTAGGGAACCTTCTGAAGCTCGTTCTGTCCAACCAAAATATGGAGTCAACAACAAATTAGAAAGAACAAGGTTCAAGAAAGAAAGACTAGAAACACCATTGCAGAAACAACAAAGGGAGAAAAAGGATATTCCAGCACCATTCCCATCAGCATTGGTTGAGTCAAAGAAGGGCGAAGAAGAACGACTTCAACGGGAAATTCAGGAAACATTTCGAAAAGTTGAGATTAACATTCCACTACTGGATGCAATCAGGCAAATCCCTAAATATGAAAAATTTCTGAAGGAGCTATGTACTAAAAGAAAGAGGCTGGATGGAAATGAAAGAATCAACTTAGGAAGAAGTGTCTCAGCATTGATCACACCACCGATACCGCAAAAATGTCAAGATCCAGGGACTTTCTCTATTCCCTGCACTATCGGTTCATTAAATTTTACTGATGCACTATGTGATCTTGGAGCTTCGATAAATGTGATGCCTCACTCTGTGTTTTCATCTTTTCATATCGAAGAACTAAAATCAACTCGGGTGGTGGTACAATTAGTAAATAGATCCACCGTTTTCCCAACTGGAGTCGTTGAAGATGTACTTGTAGGAGTGAGAGGATTAATCTTTCCAGCAGACTTTTATGTCCTTACCATGGAGGAAGACCGAGAACCATCCCAATCTCCCATCATCCTAGGGAGACCATTCTTGAAAACAGCAAGGACAATCATCAACGTGCATGAAGGAACACTCACCATGGAGCTCGGAGATAGTACGGTACACTTCAATATTCTTGATACGATGAAACACCCATCCAGCAATCACTCACTTTATGCAATCTCCCATGATGAAGGTATAGAACCAATTGAAGACTCAGGTATGCTTCATGATTTTTTATCTTTGGGAGAACACTCTTCATTTGAATTTTATAAATCCCATGAACCTGAAAATTCTGATATCATGTTGGAGGATGAGGTAAAATCTGATTTTTTCGATGATTTGTTAAAAGGAAGTAATATTATTCCCGAGAATTCAACATTAGAAGTAGGAAACCTAAATGCAATATCATCCCTTGAACAACCCCCATGTTTATATTTGAAGCCTTTGCCATGTGACTTGAAGTATGCTTACCTAATGGAAGGAAAGAAATTTCCAGTAATCATTACCAATAACCTATCCCATTCACAAGAACAAACATTGATTGACCTTCTCAAAAGGAATGTCAAAGCTGTAGGATGGAGTTTAGGTGATATTCCTGGAATAAACCCTAAGGTATGCTCTCACAGGATATTTTTAGAAAGTGAATATCAGCCAGTTAGACAACCTCAAAGAAGACTCAATCCCACAATCATGGAGGTCGTTAAGAAAGAGATTGAGAAATTGTTAGCAGTTGATATCATTTACCCAATCTCTGATTCTCAATGGGTCAGCCCAATTCATGTAGTCCCCAAGAAAACTGGCCTGACCACTGTCACAAATGAAAGAAATGAACTGATCCCCATGAGAATACAAAACAGCTGGAGAGTGTGTATAGATTACAGGAAGCTAAATCAAGTTACCAGAAAAGATCACTTTCCTATTCCATTCATTGATCAGATGCTTGAAAGGTTAACTGGAAATACTCATTACTGTTTTTTAGATGGATTCTCAGGATATTTTCAGGTACCAATTGCACCAGAAGACCAGGAGAAGACAACCTTCACCTTCCCTTTTGGAACATTCACCTATAAAAGGATGCCTTTCGGGATATGCAATGCCCCAGGTACATTTCAACGGTGTATGGTGAGTATTTTTTCGGACCACATTGAGGATTGCTTGGAGGTGTTTCTTGATGATTTCACAGTTTTTGGAAATTCATTTGACCTTTGCTTGGGAAATTTGGAAAAAGTTTTGAAAACATGCATTGAAAAGAACCTTGTCTTAAATTTTGAAAAATGTCATTTCATGGTTGAAAAAGGGATAGTGTTGGGGCACATAATTTCACAAAATGAGATTGAGGTTGATAAATCAAAAGTTGATGTAATAAATTCCTTACCATATCCAACTTGTGTCAAACATGTTAGATCCTTTTTAGGGCATGCAGGATTTTACAAAAGATTCATCAAGGATTTCAGTAAGATTTCTCTCCCTCTCTCAAGATTACTTATAAAGGATGCTAACTTTAATTTTGATTGTGCATGTAGGGAATCATTTGATGAATTAAAGGAAAGGCTGATAACACCACCAATAATGAAGCCACCCAATTGGGATTACCCTTTCGAGATACTTTTTGATGCATCCAACCAAGCAGTGGGAGCCGCTCTATCACAAAGAATTGACAGAAAGCCTCAAGTCATCTCCTACGCATCAAGGACCTTAGATGAAACACAAATAAATTACACAACCACAGAGAAGGAGTTCCTTGCAGTCGTTTTTGCACTAGATAAATTCTGATCATATCTTATAGGCACTAAAGTTGTTGTTTTTTCTGATCATGAAGCTCTTAGGTACTTAATGAAAAAGGCGGATGCTAAACCATGGTTGGTGAGATGGATGCTACTCTTACAAGAGTTAAATTTGGAAATCAAAGATAAGAAGGGGACTGAAAATCAAGTGGCTGATCATCTGAGTCGACTACCCCACACCGCTGAATCAGAAATACCAAAGCAGAACCCACTTAATGATGAGCTTCCTGGAGAACAACTCTACATCATCAACAGTGAAGTACCATGGTATGCCAACATTGTCAACTATTTGGTAACATCTCAGGTACCCTCTCATCTAAGCTCTCATCAACAATATAAGCATAAATCTGAATCAAGATTTTACATTTGGGAAGATCCATTTCTGTGGAAAATTTGTAATGATCAAATCATAAAGAAGATGCTTGCCAAGAAGTGAAATTGAATCAGTTTTTGAATTTTGTCATAAATTATCATGTGGAGGCCACTTTGGACCTCAGAGGACTGCCCGAAAAGTTTTAGAATCTGGACTCTACTGGCCCACCTTATTCAAGGATGCATATGAATTTTGTAAAAGATGTGAAAAATGCCAATTTTCTGGTAACATATCCAAACGACATGAAATGCCACAAAAACCAATAACCTTTTGTGAAATTTTTGAAGTTTGGGGCAAAGATTTCATGGGACCATTCCCAATGTCATTTGGAAATTCATATATTCTTTTGGCTGTAGACTATGTTTCAAAATGGGTGGAAGCAAAAGCAACCAGAACTGATGATGCAAAAGTTGTTTGTGATTTTGTTAGGGCTAACATTTTCTGTAGGTTTGGCGTGCCACGAGCAATCATCCGTGATCAGGGAACTCATTTCTGCAACAGGAAAATGGAAGCATTGCTGAAGAAGTATGGGGTACATCATAGAACATCTACCCCATACCATCCCCAAACAAATGGCCAAGCAGAAGTCTCTAATAGAGAAATCAAAGCCATTCTGGAGAAGACTGTTAAACCCAACCGGAAGGACTGGAGCCAAAAGTTAGATGATACATTATGGGCATACATAACGGCCTACAAAAAACTGATAGGGATGAGTCCCTACAGATTGATCTATGGAAAGAGTTTACACCTTCCTGTGGAGTTGGAGCATAGAGCCTACTGGGCGGTCAGAGAGATGAATCTGGACCTTGAGAAAGCTGGGAAAGAAAGAAGATTGCAGTTGCAGGAGTTAGAGGAAATTAGAAGGGAATCTTTTGAAAACTCAATGATATATAAAGAGAGAACAAGGATGGCCCATGACAAGATAATTCAACCAAGAACCTTCAACCCTGGAGATCACGTGTTACTCTTCAAATAAAGACTTAAGCTTATGCCAGGTAAACTTTGTTCCAGGTGGGAAGGCCCCTTTACTGTTACTCATGTATATCCCTTTGGTGCTGTGCAGATTCAAAAGGAAGGAGGAGGAAACCCATTCACTAAAAATGGGCAGATGCTGAAGAAGTTCCATGGGACTGTACCTCAAGAACCAGTGGAGGAGATCACACTCCTTCATCCTGAATACAAATGAACACCTACCAGGTTGCATCATTCCTTTACACTTGATTAAATGCAGTAACTCCTACTTTTTGAAACATAAATAAAAATAATTCCATTTACATGCATTTAGGACACTGCATCAATTAAGTGTGGGGGAGGAAATCTTGTAGTCCATGAGATTTTTCAAAAAAAAAATTGTTTTGTTTTGTGTTGTCGAGCCAACGACATTAACCAAAGGCGCTACCGTGAGGCAACCCGCATTTTCCCCTATTTTCCACTTGTCTTCTCAGTCATTTACCAGTATGATTGAACATGCCTACACTATCAATTGTTTTCATTTTTTTTCAGGTCCATTAATGAAGAGGGTGTCATGGGATTATACGTCGTGAAGATAAGGATCCATTTGACAGGGGAGTATGAGTTTCAATTATATATTATCCGACTTTATTCCCTACTTTTTTAGTCTTTTAAAAAAATTAATCAAAAAAAGGCATGCCCACGCTTGAATTCATGTTTTACTTGACTTCTCTAGGAGACATGAGTTTCTTAGGAATATTATGATGCCATGTTTTAGATTTCAATGTTAATGAGATTGAATGATTAAAATGGATAATTGGATGATTAAAGTGAAGCAAGGATATTGAAATAAGGACTCATGATTTAAGGGAATTAATTGATTCATGTAAATGAAATTTCCCTTCCATTTTTCATTCTTTGAATTTTTGAAATTCATTTGAATTAATTTTTTATTATTAATCATGCCATAAGTGATTTTCCAATATCATATTCTCATTCCTGAGAGGATTTCTAGACCAAATATTTCCTATTTTATCTTGAGCATATTTCTTGAGTGATCTTGGGGCGTGCCACCTGCTAGAACTTGTATTGAAACTTGTCAAAGCTATGACTGTACAAAACCACATTTAAAATGATTGAGGCATCTCTTTGGCTAGCCACATTTTATCCTAAGACCCACCTTTACATTTATCCTTCGTAAGCCCTTATATGCCATGAATTTCCTTATAGGTTTAATCCACATTACAATCCAATTTTTCCTTACCTACCCGCACTTTTAGTATTTTTGCAAGATTATTTCAAGTTTGAGTGTGGGGGAAGAGCCTTTCGTGTGCGTTCCTTGGGATATGTATCATTTTTGGTTGGTGTAATGTGTGTGTCATCATTTTGGGCAATGTATTATTAGAAAATTGGGCATGAGTCATCATTTCATTATACTTCTTTCATTTCATCTGGTTCTCCATAAAAAAAAAGAAATCAAAATAAAGTTGTGCCTTTCTGGAGATTTACACAAAAAAATAATAATAATAATAAAGCTGTGCCTTTCTGGAGCTTTACAAAAAAACAGGGAGAACTTGGATGATATCATTCTTTGTAATCATTTATTGACTCATGACCCAACTCATTGAAAGGGGAGTGGTGTTGTGATTCACATTTCAAGGGGATTTGAGTGAGGTTCATCTTGTGTTTTCACTTGATTAATCATGAATTGTACTTAAGATTCAAACCTATTACTTCTGGACTTAAATTATTTCAATCATTTACCCACCAACCCTAAGCCACAGAGTCATTTGAACCTTTATTGCAAGTCCTCATGATTTTATGTGTGTTTTGTCTTTACAAAGTGGAGAAAGTAGTTACATTACAAGCCTGTGGATAAGGAGTATGTTCTCATGATATGAGCATAACTCCACTATTAATTGTATCATGAGTGATGAGAGAAAATATTCAAAAGTGAGGTAGGTCATGATTTGGCATGTTTAATAATAATAAATTGAGAAGCTTGAATGAATGAAAGGAGAAGCTTCATTATTTTTCAAAGGGGAAAATTAAAATGCATGAATTGATTGTTTCTTTGAAAAATGGGAAATTAAATTGGTATTTTTGTGGAACTAGAAAGGTTGATTGGACATTTATAATCATTTGATTTTATTCCATTTTAAATTTAAATATTGGTGACGTTGGTGTCCTTTGAATTCCATGTTGAGATTTTATGCTTGAGGACAAGCATAGTTTAAGTGTGGGGGAATTGATAGAACAAATATTTTCAATTAATTTATATTGAATATAACTATTTTAAACTCACAAAAGTGTTCCTCTAAGATGAATTGTTTCATTTTTATGATTTTGGTGTTATTTTGAGCTGAATAGTAAAAATTGGCCATTTTGGATTTTTAACAGTTTTAACTTATTTCTGTAGTTTGGCCATAACATTATCTACATTGATCAAAATTACAAAATTATTTTTTTTTCAGATTTTACACATCCAGGGCTTCATTGACTAGTTTTGGACTAAAAGCTGAATCGGCCATATGGAAGCTCAAAAGAAGCTCACAAGTTGGCTCAATAAAACTGTTTCCAGTTCTGCCTAGTTTTGGTGTGGGATCCCTACCTCATCCATTGTGGGCCCAACGCTTGCACAATTTGGTGGGTGGACGCGCAAGGAGTTTTTGAGAATCTTTTATGAAGTAAGAACCGTGGGATTCGTCCGTTTCAGGGTCCATTAAAGCTGCCTAATCCGGGGTTTGACGTTTTGGAGATTCTGACTGGACAGAATAAATGATCAAAGTAAAAGGGCCATAACTCTCGGAATACCTGTCCAAATCCTCTGAGGTTTTGGGGGGACATGGACAAGACAATTATGAACAACATTTAAGAAGGTCTCAACGCATGAAGAGGTCATTTATTGGGTCCAAAACGCGACAACATTCGGAGGACAGAAATATGGCTATAAAAGGAGGAGAGCTCCTCCTCCTCAACACATCCCATTCTCCACCCCATTCCTTCTGGGGCACCAAGGAGAAGAACTTCTCAGATTTTTCTTTTATTTCTTTTGTTTTAAAATGTATATCCTCTCCCGCATTATCTCGCTTACCCCATCCATGGAGGGGTAGTTTCATTTGAGTGATTGGAAAGAGGGGAGGCTGGACCTATGTGTTGTGCTTGAATTTTGTGCTTGAAATGAATAAAATTTGTTCTTCTTTCTTCTTTCGGTTCTAATTAATAATTCAGTATTAAATTCTGAATGCAGTTTTGTTAAGGTTTTTATTCTGAAATTATAAATTTATTTGGTCGATGATCACATCTCCCTCCACCCAATTCTAATCTGTATACGGTGGAACATGATTAGGGTTGGGTGGTGATTGCTCGACGGTTGTCAAGCACGTGTGTAGGATTGTATGTCGAAATCTTGCTTTATTAAGGAACAACAATTCCAGGTATGGGATTGTTCTAATTAATCAAGAGACCTTCAACAACCCTAAACACATTGGAAGGAGGATAGACCAATCTAAGGTTTTAGAAAGGGAAATTCTCATCACATCTCTCTTACCAGTTTAAGGAAGAAGAAGAGATAAAATTTGGAAACCATGATGGCACAACACTAAGTCTAGCCAAACAAAATCCGATCACCGTCTTTATAATTTGTTAAAATCAATCAATTTCTGTTGTTTGTTTCTCTCATAGTCATTCAAATTTGTTAAAACCAATCTTTTTAAGAAAACCAACAAAAAGTGACAACCTTGTTTTGTGTGCACTCCTCTTCGGGAGACTACCTAGGATCAATTGCTATACTATACTTAGGTAAATAAAATATTGTTTTGCCACGCCCCACGACAGGCATGCGTTAATATACAAGCCTTTGTTATATTTCCTTTATTTAAAAAATAATATGATAAAAAGTCACTATTACACTAAAGTGATTCCATGGGGCCCCAAAGTTGGAAAAAGGCATCCCATGGTCAGACATGACACCACCAATAGAATTAGGACACATGTTGAGGTCATTTTATATTTTTATGATATTGTTTTATTACCCTTAACTACACGATTACTAATTAAACATGATAATTAAAGATAATTACCGTCATTACTATTCATAAAGTCCAAAAACAAAAGATTCTTAATTACATAATTTAGACCTTATGATTCCAAATATGGAATCCATTTTATTAAATTCCAAACACAAAAAATTGTAGTAATTATTTTAAAAAAAATTCCAATTTTCCAAAACCAAAGACGGGTTTTTAAGAAGTAAAATCTATCAAAATATTGATTTGCTTTTATATCCAATTTAAAAGGGAAATTACATCCAATGACCAACATTGTATTAAATGAGAACTGGTATGATTTTTTCTCGACTTGAAACTATTTTGGACATCTTCTGGGGAGATTCCGAAGAGATCCATCATCTCAGGTGTTGAATCCTGGGGGTTAGGAGTATCAGTCCCCAGTTAGGAGGGAGGATACATCAGGGATTACCCCTGTGTCAAAGCTGATGGTAGGTCCGGAATTGAGGAAAAATGATATGGAGGGGGAAAATGAAGGTTCCCAATCACTAGGTCCTTTGGTTCAGAAACTCATAGAAGGGGCTGGCAAGGAGCCTGATGGGCATGGTGATTTCACAGCCTTGACGGATGTCATGGAAACTCAATGTAATCCAATGGTTCTCGATGCAGGCAAGAGCCAGAGACAAGAGAATCCTAATACTAGGAGTGATCCAATGAATGGTGACACATCTGGTGGGGAGACTTTGAGGGATCAGCATCTGGGTGATGCCTTGGATATGAGGGATCCAAGGGTGGAATGTAAAAAAGGTGATTCGGCAGTGACTTTTGGCAGGAATGGGAGAAACCAGGACAGTGGGGGACCGGGTGTTGCATCTTCACCTATACTTCCTTTGAGTAACAGGTTCGAGGGTCTTACTGAGGAGGGTATAAATGTTATTGCAATGGAGAAGGAGGAACCCCTGGAGCCCAGTATACGGGATTGTGTGGTAGGAGAAGCTAACCGTGAGGTTTCCTGTGAGGTCGTGGAGGATTCTACTGTGGAGAATACATCTTACTAGCAGGGTAAACCAGCCGACTTGGGAAATGTTCTTGAGGGGAAAGGAAAAGGATCAGTTAAGTATGATGGAATCATGGGCTTTTACAAGTGTGATATTGACTGCAACACACCTTACAGAGGAGAGGAAGAGATGTGGAGGGAAAGGAATTATCTTCGGACAGCATCCTTGGGAGGAAGGATATGCTCTCCAGCTGCGAAAAGGATAATAGAGGTGATATGGTCAATCGTTCCTTTAGCGATATAGTGCAAGGTGGAGACAGAACTAGGACTGAGGATGGAGGGGCGGCTTCTGCTACTCCAAAAAGAAAAGGCAGGAAGGATTACTCATATCTTCCTCGATCGTTGTGCACCAGAGCCTCCTTTAAGCGGGACCATGGGGTGTCCCTGGCTTTCAAGAAAGGCAGTATGTCCAGGAAATATGGTTTCAGGTGAGTCACGATGGATGACGTGAGGCAGGACTACGGTGGGTATTTCATGAGGTGTTTAAACCTGGATTTGGAATGGGGAACAGCCACCGCGGAGGGGAGTTCATGCGCTGGTGGAGATGATGGGTATGGTAATTATGATTTTTAGTTTTTGTTGACTGTTTGGGTGTCTGTTTGTTTGTTCATCTTTGGAGGGGCCTTGTTTGTTCTTTTTAGGATTTAAGTGTCTTCGGGTTTCTCACTTTTCCTAAAACTGTTTGAAAATAATAAAAAAGTATTTCGGCAGTATTTTTCACTATTCATTAAAAATGAACATTTGTCAGAAAAATACCAAAAATTTATCCAAAGTAAATTTGATATTCCAAAATCAAAAATGATTTCAATTTTACCAAATTCAAAATACAGAAGTTTCATTAATTAATTTTATAATTAATTCCCGCTGTCAAAATAAATTGCGTGTTTTTATGAAACAATATCTATCAAAATATTGTCACTTGTTTATGTCCAATTTCAATGTTAAATTAATTCTAATGTCCATCATTAGATTAAATAGGAAAAATATATTCTAATTGCACTTTAAAACCAATTAAAAGATAATCTAACCATATAAATAAATTAGATTAAAAGGATGTTTTGAATTAAAATACAACATTATTCACTATTCATTAAAAATGAACTTTATCGAAAAAATACCAAAAGCATACAGAAAGTAAATTTTTATGTCCCAATTATAAAGAAGGATTTTATTTTGTCAAATATAACATATAAAATTGTCAAAAAAGTGGATTTAAAAAGGTTTCTTCATCAAAAGGCGGTTAATCAACCTTTTAAAGAATATTAGAATATTTACGCTTAAAATTGAATTCATTCGCATTTTAAGACTCTAACATTTATTGGATAAAAGTAAAAATATCTTACAATCATATATAATCATTTTGTAGTTATTCCTATTCATTCCCACCATTACAATGGCTAGGCGTTAACTACCATTTAAAATAATATTATTTTATTATTAGTGTGCAACATAAGATTTCAAAGAAACTCACTGTTGCGTATTGGGTATGCCATCGAGCATAGAATTTTGTTTAAAGTAATATTAAAATTTTATACACAAATATTGATAAATATGAGAATGTCATATTCTTTATTTACCCAGGATGTTACATCCTTCCCCCCTTTTGGGAATTGCGTCCTCGCAATTTTAAAATTTGGCTCGAAAACTTCATTGAAATCCCCACATCAGAAAAAGAGTAAATTTAACTATCACTTTAAAAGAAATAAAGAAAAGTAAAAAGGTCACCCCGAGAGAACAGATAATAGGATCCCATGAAAACATGGATATGGAGGAGAAAACAAACCATCATGTTCTGATGGAGAGGGATGGGAAAATATGTCTAAGAGAAAGTTAACCAACAGAAAATCACAAACTTGTGATGGGTTAAACGGTATTTGATTCCCCATTAGGAAAAGTTAACAGAACAAATTTTTGTTTTAAGTTACTTTTCATTGAGGAATTTATTTATGAGCTTAACTAAAACATAAGGAAACATACTTACTTGTCGTATATACTTTCATCTCTTACTAGATTTCTTACACAAACACATATTTTCTCCAAAAGGTGAGTATTTAGGATGACCTGTTCACATTAAGAGCGCTATAATCAACTTTTAGAGAATCACCTAATCCAAAAAAGGGAACTATATATTTCCCATGTCTTTAGACCTTAACCAAAACCAAAATTGTTAGTATAAGATCAGATAATCCCAAAAAAAGATAATCTTTTACAAAAGTAAAAACTACTCTTAATCTCTAAAATTTGTCAAACAACCCAAAGTTCAACAGAGACCATTCAATACAAAATTTCCCTTAAAATTATTCAAAAATAAACCAAACTATGATTGAAACCCAAATCTCTGAAGGATTTAATCACATAGTCTTCCAAGGTAAATCTTAACATTTATCTCTAAATAACATCTGTTGCTCTTAAAGTCTCATGCTGAAAAGTAATTAACCTAATCACATATCTTCCATGATAGGTTAATAATTTCCATAGATAACCCAAAATAAAATTATTCCTGATTCATAAGATCATCTAACTAAAAATAATTAGTCATACTAACCAGGGAATTCACGTAGTCCAGTGGTAGGTGATAAATGCCAGTCACACTTTGGTTGTGGGTTCGATTCCTGCAGCTTTGTCCGACGTGACTGGTTGTCACACGGTCTGTGTGTTGTCCTTTTTCCAAAACTATATAATTCTTAAAACATTCCCTAAAAAGTTTTAAAATATTCAAAAATAACCATAACATAATTAACCTCAAGTTTATCTCTTGCCTTTCATTTTCCATCATAATATATAGTAACCCATAATTACCTCAAAAGTAAGGATCATGTAAACCTTAATGGTTACCATTATAATTATTACCTAAACTTCCACATCAAGTTGGTTCTCTCATACAGGATGCATTGGAGAACTCACCAAGGTTCAAGTGGTTAATCATGACTCCTGATAGTTGGTTGAGAATAACCACAAGAGTTCTCATTGCAGCTCCCATATCATTCAGTTGTTCTTTCAGAAAACTGTCAAAGTTTTCTTCACATCCACTATTACTTTGGTGCCTGCTAGATCCATCCATTTACTAAAACCAAAAAGTTCAGTGTGAGTATATCAACAAAATCATTATATACTAAAGAAGAAGATAAACACTCATAACAATGACTCCATCTAATATAATAACCATTGTGGTTATACTGAACTTTTCAATTATGCTTAAACAACACTCTAACCTCAAATGTTATCTAAACCGACCTATGATACCAACTATAAGGACCCAACCTTAAAACATTACTTAATATTGAATTAAATTAATAATTCACATTGAGGATCTTTTTAGGTTTATAGTTTTAGATAATTAGGATATAACTATTACATCTCAAAAGATTACAAAGTAGACACTACTACTATAACCGATTTTTCACCACAATAAAAAAATCCATAAATAAAACAAGAGTTTATTTCTTGATATAAATCTTCTTGAATACTTATTTTCTCTTACCATTTCTTATAACCTGGGAAAACATTTCAAAAACATGGGATGGGTATAAAAAGCTCAGTAAGGGTTATAATATAATGAAAGGAAACATTAACCCCCCAATAAATACAAATCAATGAAACCGTAACTTTCAAACATAACATACCTTCTAAAATCATAATATTTATGTATAACTCATAGAAATCATAAGACATAAAGGTAACTTGAGGCATTCATAACATTCTTACGTAGGGAGTAACCCTCATGGTTACGTTTGGAATACCCATCATAGTATATTCCCTAAATCTCTTCAGATAAACCTTAGCATGTAACTCCTTCGTGTTACCCAATGCATTGGAGAGCTATCACGGGCTCACCCGCCCTTAGTTTTTCATGGAACCACCCATCTTCATAAACAATGTCCAAGAACCATAACATAATCGTATCACATTAAACATGCATGAAGGAAACATAACATTTCCACATTTCAATCACAAAATATCAAAAACACATTGATATAATCAAAACATTATCAAAACCATTTTCAATACCAATATAAAATAAAAGTAAAACAAGGTATTTATTTTTCATTTTAAAAAAAGAGTTATGGCTTGTATAGGAATCTGAAACTCAAATAATGGTCACAATGGTGGAGAATTCGTTGTCACCGCATACATAAGACAAAAACATTCCCTTTTTTCGTTTAGTAAAACGCTTCATATTAAAATATTATTTTTGAATAAAAGTAAAAGTCAAAGGGGTTTGTACACCTTATTAAATAAAGTTGTGTATAAAACAAAATATGCCTCAATGAAGGGAGATTGAGATGAAGTCCCATACAAAGACGGTATCCTTAGTTTAAGGATAAATCAATTACATAATTATGTGTGACAAATATAAATACACCCAATATAGGTGGATATTAATTGTAAAACAATCAGAGTTTATCCAAAAATATTCATAGTATGACATGATCAAGAATTAGATGTTTAACCCAAAGAATTGAAATTGGGTTAAGAAGTTCCCTTACAGAAATTCGACAGCCTAACAACGTCACTTTAAAATTCAGAAAATGATTTGATGAGAGATAAAAAGGGTATATCACCACTTGGACATAAAATTTAAAGAATTAAGGATATATAAGAACATATCGCAACATTAATAATATGTAAATTAAAAGACCTAACAAAAGGAAGTCTTTTAAAAAGAGGAGGGTGAAAGGTTCCCTTACCGATTTGGGTAACTTTCGAAACGTACACCCCATGAAAGAAGGACCATAAAACATTGATTTAAATACCCATAAATGAAAGTATATTACACAAAGAGTATAATAATGGTAAGTACATACACCACTCAAATGAGATAGTGACAAAAATATAATGAATCTCACAAGAATAAATAGTGAGATAAAAACCCCTTACCTCGTTGTAATCAATCGAGTCGTTTGATCAAAAGATAATAACCACAAAATGAATTACATAACAACATGAATATAAATAGAATCATGATAATATATATAAAATTGTAGTACACAAAACACCACATTCCATAAATAAGTGGCGAACAATGGAAATCTCATGGAATTAAAAGTGAGATAAGAAATCCCATTACGAAAATTCGGTAGCCTAACGGCGCCACTTAAAACTTCCAAAAATGGACTGATGAGATAAAATAGGGTCTATCATTATATAAACATAAAAATTAAAGTAATAGTAATATAAAATAACATCCCCCAACATAATAAATAAAATCTTAAAAAAGTGACATAAAAGAGAGTACTTAAAAATAAAGAGAGAGGTAGGATCCCTTACAAAAATTTGGCAGCCTAATGGCGCCACTTAAAAATTATTAAAATGAATTAATGAGAGTAAGAGGGGGTATATCATCATATGAAAATACAAATTATAGTAAGGTGAATATAAAATAACATCCCCCAACATCAGAACATGGAGCATAAAATAAATGACATAAAAGAGAGTACTTGAAAAGAAAGAGTGAGGTAGGGTCCCTTACCTCAAGTCCGACTTGTCTTGTTCGTTTATTTATATTTCTAAATAATAAAATTTTTTCAATTTATAATTTCTCAAGGACCTACTTTAATGTTTATTATTCAATTTATATTATCATGTTATAATAATTAGTTAATTATGTGAGTTCATATCAGATGTTTTTGTCGATGGTTGGTACATGAGTCAAAAATGAATTTGTTTGAAAATAATTGTCCATGTAGTTATAAGTACATCATCTCAAGAATAGTATTAATTAATTAAATATCATATATATCCAGTAAATATTTATTTTATACTATTCCATTACATTTGGAGATAAAAATAAATAAAATGCACCGTTCATGGAGACGGTAGGTCGTACGTACGCATGAACGCTACTTTCATTTATTTGTCATATTAATGGAATTAAAAATAAATGAGAGATATATATATTATAATTACAGTATAATATATATGTTATATAGGTCACATAAGCTCATTAATTTCATTCTTTATACATTCCATGTATTGCATGAACGAGTCACATCACTTGAGGGGGCGGTAGTCCACACTTCCTCATATGAAATTTCTGCATTTGCACAACATGAAAAGCATAAAGTTATGTTTTAAATATAAAATACAGAAGCATATAGAGGACATAAATGTAATATATATCATATATAAATATAGTGACATCATAATGGCCACCATGAGAGGTGTTAAAATAAGTTTTAACAATCATCATTTCATGAGGCAGTAATTCACCACCCACAGAAACAGTATGTTCTTTAACCATTAGACGGAGGTTTATGTAAGTGTAGATTGAATACTTATCATAAAAACAGCTTATTATATTTAATATACTGGTTTTGTTACAAAATAAATGAATAAAAATAGTTTAAGGGGTTGGAGAATCAAAATAAAACAACAGAACATAAGAGAAGACATTACCTTTAAATCAGGTAACTCTTTTTGATTTGAGCCAAAGGCTTCCTTGGGAAGACTTTTTCCCAATGTGAGGCTTCTAGGAGTAAGAGAGGGATGTGGGGAGATAATATGACCAGAAGTTGGACGATCCAAGGGCTTGAGAGGTGTGGGTAAGGGGGTAGATGTGGGGGCCTTTTATAAGAGGGAGGAGGGTCACTTTTGGAAAGTCTTGGAATGTTACTTTATTATAAAATGAGTTTCAGATTTGGAAGGTCCCATAATTATATATTTCTAGTATAAGGTGATAAGGGTTATAAATCCACCCATCAAATAGGTTTTCTATAAGTTTAAGTATTATATTTTACCTTATCGTTTCATTTTATTTAAATCGTTCATTAATGAGGTAATCACTGCATCATCACGGTGTCATAAATAAATTTATTTATTTATTGTCTAAAAATTATAAAAAAACTACCATCATGTAGGAAATCTTTTTATCTTTACAATGACTATTTATAGTCAAAGATATCATTTATGTAAACGAAATTAAATTTTTTTTACTTAGGATATACAAACCTTTGTTATATTTCCTTTCTTTAAAAAATAATATGATAAAAAGTCACTATCACACTAAAGTGATTCCATGGGGCCCCAAAGATGGAACAAAGCATCCCATGGTCGGCCATGACACCAACAGTAGAATTAGGACACATGTTGGGGTCATTTTATATTTTTATGATATTATTTTATTACCCTTAACTACCCGATTACTAATTAAACACCATAATTAAAGATAATTATCGTCATTACTCTTCATAAGGTTCAAAAACAAAAGATTATTAATTACATAATTTGGACCTTTTGATTGAAAATATGGAATCAATTTTATCAAATTCCAAACACAGAAATTGCAGTAATTATTTTAAAAATAATTCTCATTTGCCAAAACTAAAGACGGATTTTTAAGAAGTAAAACCTATCAAAAGATTGATTTGTTTTTATATCCAATTTAAAAATGAAATTACATACAATGAAAAAAATTGTATTAAATAATAAAAATATAATTCAATTACACTTTAAAACCAATTAAAAAGACAATATAACTATATAATTAAATTAGATGAAAAAGCAGTTTTTAAGTAAAATGTAGTATTTTTCACTATTCATTAAAAATGAACATTTGTCAGAAAAATACCAAAAATTTGTCCAAAGTAAATTTGATATTCCAAATTAAAAAATCATGTAAATTTTACCAAATTAAAAACATATAATTTTCATTAATTGATTTTATAATTAATTCCCACTGTCAAAACAAATAGCGTGTTTTTATGAAACAATATCTATCAAAAGATTGACACTTGTTTATGTCCAATTTCAAAGTGAAATTAATTATAATCCCCACCATTGGATTAAATGGTAAAAATATATTCTAATTTAACTTTAAAACAAATTAAAAGTTAATTTAACCATATAAATAAATTAGATTAAAAGGAGGTTTTGAATTAAAATACAACATCATTCACTATTCATTAAAAAATGAACTTTATCAAAAAAATTATAAAAACATAGAGAAAGTAAATTTTGATGTCCCAATTATAAATAAGGATTTTATTTTGTCAATTATAACATATAAAATTTTCAAAACGTGGATTTAAAAAGGGTTCTCCATCAAAAGGCGGTTAATCGACCTTTTAAAGAATATTAAAATATTTACGCTTAAAATTGGATTCATTCGCATTTTAAGCCTCTAACATTTATTGGATAAAAGTAAAAATATTTGACAAACATATATAATCATTTGGTATTTATTTATACTCATTCCCACCATTACAATGGCTAGGCGTTAACTACCATTTAAAATATTATTATTTTATTATTAGTGTGCAACGTAAGATTTCAAAGAAACTCGTTGTTGCGTATTGGGTACGCCATCGAGCATAGTGTTCCCTTTAAAGTAATATTAACATTTTATTCACAAATATTGATAAATATGATAATTTAATATTCTTTATTTTCCCGAGATGTTACAATCCCCATGAAAAAGTCCATGGATATGTCATAGTACTTCCCCTTTGGGATGTCAAGAGGCTGCAACAAACCCGCCGGAAGCTAATTCTCATCCATGACCTACTAATAGGTAAGGCATCAGGAAATGAACTCATCAATGACTTGTCTCATTAAAGACCACCAAAACTTCCACTTAAGGTCCCTGTACATCATCCCCACTCCGAGATGTACAATTAAAGGGGGATTAGGGAATTCTCGCATCACATCTTCCTGTATCGTGACTGGGATCATTTTTCATCCATGGAATAAGATCTCAAGATTTACTCCTTCAAAATACCTATCAAGTGCATTGCCTGTAGATATCTGGTCACGAGGTACCTCGTAGTAAACATCTTCTAGCTGAGATTCTCTCACAAGCTCAAGGAGTAAAGGAGTTAGCACCATCAACTGTATAAAATTTGTACCCTCCTAATCCACCAAGGTCACCTAGAGGGAGTCTAAATGCACAGAAGCTTCCTGCACTAGGAAATCCTGGGACTTGTTGCTAAGGGTATCTTGTACAATGATTCCCTTCCCTGGAGTATAGACTATCTCAAGGTCTTAATCCTATAGGAACTCCAACCATCGTCGCTATCTCAGATTCATATCTATTTGGGTAATGATATACCTGAGGTTCTGGTGGTCTGTGTAAACTGCAAAGCGCTCCCCCATGAGCTAGTGTCACCACATCCTCAGGATGAAGACTACCGCTATGAGCTCCAAGTCTTGAGACGCATAGTTCTTCTCATTAGGTCTCAACTACCTCAACCTGTACATAATTACTATAAGTTGTTGCATCAAAACGCTACTGAGCCCAGCTCTTAAGGCATCGCAGTAATCTATGAAGTCAATGTCCCCTTTTTTTTTAATAACAAGAGCACTTTTAAACCTCTTCCTCAACTCCTCAAAGGACCTCTAGAACTTCTAAGACTAGGTAAAGGTTTGTCTCTTTCACGTCAGAGCAGTCAAAGGGGCTACATACATGGAGAAGTCTACAAAAAATATCATGTTGTACCCAACCAAACCAAGAAAACTTCACATCTCTGATGCATTCTTGGGTGGATCCTAGGTAATAACAACATTGATCATTATGGGATCCACAGATAAACCATATTGTGAGATTTCATTCCCTAAAAAGTGAACCTTGTGTATCTAGAACTGACTTTTTGAGAGCTTTCCATAATTCTAGTGCTCTCGGAGTATATTCAGAACTATCCTCAAGTGCTCTATGTGCCCCCCCTGACATTGAGTAAATGAGTATGTCATCTATAAAGACAACAACAAATCGGTCCAAGTATGGCTAGAAGATGTGGTTCATCAAGTCCTTGAATATAGCAGGGGCATTTGTCACACACAAGGGAATCACTAGGAACTCGTAATGCCCATAACAACAATGAAAGAGAACTGTTGGAATACTAGTTTTTTGAATCAGTGGATAAATGTATCTAGATCTCAAATCGATTTTGGATAACCACCTTGCACCTAGAAACTAGTCAATGAGGTTGTTGATCCTCATTAAGGGGTACTTATTCTTTATCATAGCCTGATTTAGGAGAAGATAATCAACACAAATCCACAAAATCCCATATTCCTTCTTCACGAACAGAATCAGAGCTGCCAAGGGGGACACACTAGGTATGATGAAACCCATCTCGTGATGTTTGTCCAGCTATAAACATAGCTCCCAAATCTTGGTGGGTTCTATCATATATTCCACGGAAGATATCAGGCCATTCCCTAGTTCAAAATCAACTAAAAACTCTGACTACCACCTCAGAAGTAGTCCCTGGTCATCTATTGAGAAGACATCCATCTAATCCCCCACAACTAAAGGAACCCAGGTTCATGAGGATTCTGTCGAACCAAGGTTCACACTATCTAATTGATGGGGAAAAGGTTGTAGTTCCTTGTTCACATAACTCACCTTCTCTTCTACAAGGCCTCATTCACCATGAAATGTGAACCCTGTCCCATCAATGTGTAGACATCTGAATAGCTTGCAGTGACAATTAATCTGAGCTTGAACCATGGAAAGCTAATCCATTCCAATTATGATGATGTTATGCTCCATTGTGATGGCCAGTAGATCCCCATTGAACATTGTCCCTTCAAATGAAAGCTCTAACTACTGACAAATAAAAGATATAGAAGAGGTACTTCCCATATGAACCTCAAGATATAGCCATTGTGATAGCACCTATACAAGGAGATCCAACTCACGTACCATGGTTAAAGAGATAAAATAGTTACTAGATCCTATTTCTACTAATATTGAATGAAAGGAATAATAAACATAGATAGTACCTCAGATCATCATGTGCACTGAAGGATCACAGACATACATAGCATGAAACTGTCTGCAGCCCCGACCACTAGCTCCTTGAGACTGACGTGTGATGCTCAGTGGTAATGGTGGTGGAAAATCATAGCATCATCCCGCACCACCTGGTCCTCTTTCTCCTTCTCCTCTTCTAGAACCACCTCCATAAGGACCACCCTAATCATAGCGTTGCCTCTACCATTATGCTCCACCTGCTACCTGGATGGGATGCTTAGACCATCTGGTTGGGCAGTCCCATGCAATGTGACATTTCCCGTCGTGTACATAGCATCAGACCTCTCCATCATAACCCAGTGCTTTGTGCTTCCCTATTGTCGTCTGACCACATGGCTGATCCAGATCCAAGAATGGTTCCCTACCTCAAAAACCCACCAACAGATCCCTGTCAACTATCGTGAATGTATCTTCTCAAAAGTGACCACTACTAGTCCTAGAGAACTGGAATCCCTCTTATAGGAAACTCTCTATAACATGTGCCCACTCTGTCACCCTAACCTAGGTAGTGATTAATAAGGGCTATATATTGGCACTGATCTCTTAGTGAAGACCCTTTTCGAGCTTTTACGCTTGGAAGTAACCATCACGGATCATATCCAGGGAGTACCGTGTAAGGTCAGTAAACATATCCACATACACAACCACTGTCATGGATCCCTGCTAGTGCTGTAGAAGTTCATGAATCCTTAAGGATTACAATCATGAGAGAAAGTACTCCTCATGAAGCATCTACTAAAACTCATCCCATGATAGTGCTGACCCATCATGCATATGGGTAACAAAACCATACCAGTGCCCATCTATACTGAGAAAAAGGATGGCTTCCAAAGTTACCATCTGATCTGTGGGTGTCTGTACCAGCCTAAAAAGTTGGACTACCAACTCCAACCAGTCCTCCACTACCTGGGGATCCATCTCACCTCTAAACCTCAATGGCCTCTAGTGTTGGAACTCATGAAGCATGTTCAATCTACACTCATCATCAGCCTATGCTCCTAGTAATAACTATTGTTCCATAGGTGGAGGTGCCACAACTGGACCACCTGAAGGATAGGGATGGCATGATGGGGAATATACTGAGGCATCATTGTTGTCAAGATCATATTCATGAACTGGAGAGGGTATCCTAGTTGGTTTCTATCACTGAGGCATCCTGAAAGTTATCATGGAGTACCATTGTCAGATTAGTATATATATATATATATATAACAAGAACAACAACAAAGGGGAGCTAACTCAACAAGGACATTCATAGACTCAATCCTTATAATCCATGTACCATTGATCTCTACAACAAATGTATTATCATGCTAAGTCGACAAGTGGGTAATCAGGGTCCAGGAGAATGGATATGTTAGTCACCAAACAATAATTAGACTCCATGGCCTGAGATCTGCTCCTGAGACATGTTGACATTGTCTCCCTAAACCCAACCAATACCTTTTTAGGGAAAACTCTAAACAACATCCCAAGGGTCAAACCACCTCTGATACCACATTTTCACATCCCGACCCATGTTGGGGCTCAAGCTGTGACTACCCTAAGACCCCCTTCATTGTCCAGGGGAGGAAACTGGCACCGAAGCCACAACAAACTTAGGGAGGCCTTTCCCTGTGTACTTGTACACTCACACATAGCCAGCTCGATGAAAAAGTACAGAGGTAGAAAAGTAAAATATGAAACTTGCTATAAAAATAAACCATACATGCATGGACCACTAGACAGTGTGGATACAATAAAGTAAGCTGAAAGGGAAAAGGGAAAAACACTCACCCAACTAAAAAGTGTACCAACCAAATAGATAACTAAAAGTAATGATACTAAAGAATCCCAACTTATGAAACCCAGCTATGACCACCGCTCGTGGTCCATGTTCCTGTACCCTGGAGCTCCTCCAAATTCACGATCAAACATCTGTGTAATCTACATAAATAATGATACGTGCAGCTAAATCCCATGCAGGGGTGAGTATAAACATACTCAGTAGGTCTTCCTAAAAATAAGGGGGAGCAGTATGAGATACAAGAAGAAAATAAATATAGCAGATAGAACAAAATTACAATAAATGATTGCAGCTGAACCCAAAAAAAGAGTGAAGTAAGCTCATCCAAACACAAGGAGCATGAAATAGTGAGAAGGTTAACTTCTCGCCGATTCTTCTCTACTAATAGTAAGAGAGTAGACTCGTCCAACCACAAAAAATCAAGACACAGAAAGCATGTGGCATACCCCACACGTCATCATTTCCCCTCGAAAAAGAGTAACCAGAACCCAAGGAGTGGGAACTTTAATAGGTTATATATATATATATATATTATTAGAAAAAAAACTCAATGAGAGGGTAAGGGGACCTCCATCTCACAGCTCAGCCCAAGAATAGAGTCCCCAATAGTCCTAGAGGAAACCATCATTGATAATCATAATTCCACAAGTATTCTCTAAACTATAAGTGAAATGATCTCAAACACAACACCATGATATTGTTCACTTTGGGTGGGTCTATCTCACCCACACATTTTTTAGGCCACATCAAAAGGACATGTCTTGGTGGGGAAAGCGCCCCTCTTACTCATGATCCCCAAGGAAATGTCAAAACATTCCTAGTCACTGATTTTTTGGTGAACACCACTTCCCATCCCTATTAAAGGGTGATATGCTGGAGGGTATGCCCTGGAGAGTAAATAATGAACATCACTATGCAACCCTACTGGAGGGTAAGTCATGAAGAGTAATTGATGAACTGCACATTCCCAACCCCGCTAGAGTGTAAGACCTGAAGAGATTAAATGATGAACCACACTGCCCTGGACCACTAGAGGGTTAGTCCTGAAGAGAGAACGGTGAACACCACTGCCCAGCCCTTCTAGATGGTAAGATGGTACTGCTCTGGTGATTCTGAAAACATCAATTCCATCACTACCATCATTTAAGACCACTAAGAAAGTGTCGTGTAAAAAAACTCACTTCGTAACTTGGATGTCAAAAATTTGGTCACAATCATGTTTTATGTGGAAAACAAATAGGATAGGGTATTGATTTTCCCAAAAAGGAAAACTGGTTAGGAATAATCTATTCATACCAAGACACATGAACTAGTCAAAGTGGGGACTACAATCTTACCCATAACATCAAATTCTAAAATTTAACTCAAACAATCCCTCTTAAAGAGAAGAACACACTATCGTAGATAGCACATCAAATGGACACTTGACTTAAATGTTATGGGCATTTGAATCCGTAGAAGAGGGTCGTGGGGCCGGTAGAACGACTCGCGGTTGGTCTACCTACTATGAAGGTTAACCGTTGGCTGACCCAGGTCAACCCAGGATCCAACCCAGGTCCGACCACATTCATTGGGTCTGACCCCCCAGGTTTGGACATTACCCACTTATCTGGTTCGTCCCACCTAGGTCGGGCCTTGTCTATTAGCCTGACTTGCTCACTAACACAACCATGTCTGTTGCCGAAGGCGGGTCCGGTCTATGATGCAGTCACTTTCCAAGTAAAACGGCCAAATTTCCATGATATTTGTGGAAATGGTCACTGATAGGGGTCAAGCCGCATGACCCCGACCTCTGCCTTGAGGAACCCCCATACCGCGGTGCCACTGCTGCTCTGTGGACCACCAACAGAATCTGTTGTGCCAACAACACCCCTATCGTCTATTCTGTAGTCTATTGGGATCAATCTGGTAGCCTGATCACGAATCCATCAATGGATCAAGGACCCTTGCAGTTATGTATTCACTACGCCTCCCTCTGATTGTCAATCCATCAGTGGTTGGTTTCACCCAAAATTTATATGAGATATATGTGAAGACCGGACGACGAACGATGATTTAAACATAGGTCAATGGATGTTTTCATTAATTCATCGATAATTTGATGATATAACTACAAACATAAACCCATAATTGAATATTCAATGGATAAAATGAATCAGAACTAAAAAATTAGATAAATCCTTCCTTGAATAGATGTTTAGTCATTGGCGATGTGTCCACAGCACACCCTCTTCAATCCGATGAAGTTTTGGTGGATATTGATCCATGATCCAGCGAAGAATGATGAATAACGGTTGAGAGTAGAGAGAGATAGAGAGATCCTCTTAGATATAGAAAGCCGATTAAGGATAAACCAAATCTAAAACACTTAAATCTCTATTTATAGGCGTCCCACATGGTGAGGAATCCAAAATTCATGTGCCCCCTCATTTTATGACGCACATAAGAAAAAAACCCATTCCAAACTCAACAGTGGTCTTAGATTTCCAATCTGATTCCCCGTTTGAATGTTATTTGATTTTGTGTTAGGGGTAAAATAATTAAGTTTAATTATTGTAATTACAATTTTCCCCGGAATGGTTTTTTCAACATAAGTCATGCACCAATGAAAGTTATACCCCAACTATGGTAAATGACGCATTCCAGAATCAACTGTGACCTTGGATTTATTACCCAAACTACTAGTTTAGATTTATTCCATTTCCTTCAAGTGACTAGTAAAAAATATACCTAATACTTTAATAAAAATAATTTTAGGCACATCGGGTCCTAGAATTGCATGTCGTCTCAGCGTACAACTTTGAAAATATATATATATATATATATAAATTTTAAATTATTAAAAGGACAAAACTAGGTATATACACTATAAAAGTTGTTCTAAGTGAGTGATATTGATACATAGGTAGAGTGAACTAATTTAAGATTTGAGATTTGTGTTCAAGTTGAAGATACCATATGTTTTTTGGGAAAGACCGAAAGCCACCAAAACTCAAACAATAAAAAAGAAAACACACAGTGGAAGATAAATTTATTTCCCTTTAAAAAATCCAGAAAAATATATTTTTAATGGTAGAAAACCAAAAAATATGTGTGTAGAAAATAAATATTGACACCAAAAAGTTTAACATGGAAAGCCCAATATGGGGTAAAACCCATGGGACCTACTCTAGAAATCATATCCACTAAAATCAACAAGTACACAGTAGATACTCCAAAAAAAGAAGGTATATAAAAATTATAACTTTTTGATATAGTATAAGAAAATGTCTAGTGGACAAGAGAGGAAGAAGATGATGTTACAAAATAACATCATCCAACAAAGAAGAGAAAAAAATAAATACAAATCAGAATATCATTGACTAAATAACCAGATACTGAAAAAAAACACCACGATCAGAAGAAATATGATTTCCAATCAATTCCAATCACAAAATTAGGATTTTATCTATGTATTAACATTTTATATTCAAACAATATATGGCCTCTATTTTAAAGGAAATCTTTTCTAATGACGATTTGAAACTCCTAAAAAAACAAATGTATTTAAACATGTTTTTATAATCTTTTTTTTTTCAAGAAAACATGTCTTCACCAGCGTGTTGCACCAATTAAGAAAGATGCCCCAAAAAACTCCCCCTCTGACTCAGGTGCGGATCACCGCCAACCCTGCAATCAGTCAGAAAGTCTCAAAATTACCTTTGGGTAAACTCTTGGAAAACATGTTTGGCCCATTATCAGCATTTTGGATCTTCTCGAACTCCAACTATCTCAAATCAAGGACATCATGGATCCAATAATACCAAACATCGATATGTTTTGATCTGCCATGAAAAGTGGAATTCTTTCCAAAAAATAGCACTCTAACTATCAAAAAATAAAACATACCTATCCTGATTAAAATTCATCTCTTGAATAAAATTTTTCATCCATGAAAATTATTTTCCTGCCTATATAGTTGTAATAAACATTGACTCTGTGGTATGTAAAGAAACACATCTTTTCATTCTAGTTTACTAAGATAAAACTACACTTACAAAAGTGATCAAATGGACTAAAATAGGCTTCCTAGAATCGATATATCATGCCATATCTAAATCTGAAATGCCACAAAGAATAGGTTTCCCTTTTCAAAAACATAGTCTTAGATCAGAATTACAATGAAGATAAAAAAATATATACTTCATTACTCTCCAATGTTCTCTACTTGTATTAGATAGAATACAACTAAAAAATCCAACATCATGATATATAATAGGTCTAGTACATTCCATCGCATACATCAAACAACCAACAGATGATGAAAAAGGTATGTGCAGCATCTCCTCTCTCTCTCTCTTCATCAGTTGTAGCTGATTGACTGGTACTAGGCACAAAAATGTAAATCAAGAAGAGTACCAACTATTTTCACTCTATCAATAAAAAATAGTTGAAGAACCTTCTCAATATATCTCTCATAAGATAACAAAAATTTCATAGCCTTCTATCCTAGGATATTGACATGCTAAGAATCTGTCATGATGGCCCAAAGTATTTCATTTGAAAAGAATAAAAATGATCCTACTTCAATATATCAATTCTAGAGGCATCGTGGAAAAGAATGAGCATATCATCACCTAAAAGAAACAGTATAATAAACTCATCATGAGTAAATCTCAAAAGAACACAATGATTAGAAGATGTCCCTAAAACCCTGATGAAAAATGAATTATTCAAAATTATTATACCATTTCCTCAGATCTTTCTTCAAACCAAAAAAACTCATATTTATCCTACAGACATGATTCTCTTTACGTATTTCTACAAAACCATTTACCAGCTTTATTTAAATCTCCTCCGCTAAATATCTGTGGAGGAAAGCTTCATTCACATCCATATGCTCAATATGTATATCCAAACTAGTATCCAAACCAACAACAATCCGAATGGAATACATTTTGAAAACATGTGATAAAATCTCATCAAAATAAATACTTTTCTTCAGACAAAATCCATTAATATCAATCCATTCGTTGTATCATGGAACAAAAGTGGATTCTTCATTTTTAATCTGATAAACCCAATTATTTCAAAAATAACTCTTACTTGTGGGTAATTTCACCAAATAAAAAGCATGGTTTTCATTATATTCTATCATCTCATCATCCATTTCTACAACCCATCTATCATGATATTCACTTTCCATTGCCTCATCAAAATATTCTAGTTCTCTCCCTTCAGTGAGGAGGATATACTCATCAGGTGAATACCGAGTAGAAATGGTACGATGTCGAGATGATCTCTAAATTGGAACTATGGGTTTATTAATAGACCCTGGAACTGAATCATCATAAATAAATGGTTAATTGTAAATATTAACTCCAACATGGTCACCTTGAACATCATTCTTATATCAAAATGATCATCAAAGTCAAAAATATGAGGTAAATGTGTATCAAAACCTAGCTCAAGATTAAACCCTTATCAATATCTGTAATAGTCTAATCCTCCTTAAAAATTGCATCATGACTTCTGATATGTTACTTAAAAGAAGGATCATAGAACCTAAACCTAAAAATAATATTGTGTATAGCCAGTAATAATACACGGTAATGACTTACCGTCCAGCTTGGATGTATCATATCTAGGCATGTGAACAAAATACTTTCACCCAAAAACATGTAAGTGATCATACCTGATCTATTTTACATACCAAAATTTGTCGTTAGTATTTTTATATGATGAAACATCAGGTGAGAAATTGATAATATAATCAGCAATAAAGAAAGCCTCACACTAAAAATGTTCAAGAAATTTTTCTTTTGAAAGTAAATAACGAACTCTTTCCAACAGTGTGAGGTTTATATACTCAGCTACAACATTTGGATGAGGTGTCTCGAGAGGCTTCTTCTAATTTCAAATACCAACCTACCTACAATACAAATCAAGCTGACCATAATAATCACCCCCATTGTTCGTGTCAATACATTTCAATTTCTTAACATATTTTTTCTCAGAAGAAACCTGAAATTGATTAAAACACTAAGCATATGACTTTTGGAAATAAAAATATAAAACCATAGATTTCATGAGTGTTCATCAATAAATGACACAAAATAAAGGCCACTACTAAAGGTATTAGATTTCAAAGGTCCAAAAACATCGGAATGTACTAATTCAACTACTAGTGACTTCTTGTGAAAAAAGAAGACTACTGGAACTCACCTGGCTCTGTTTTCCTGCCATACTGTGAAAAAAGAAGACTACTAGAAGATGATTTCTCTTGTCCCAAAAACCAAGACCATTTTAACTAACTTGACTGATCATCTTATTCCATAACTTATATGAAACACTCAAATCAACAACACAAGCTATATCACAACAAATAGAAGCTATAGTCTAGTAAAAATGTGACATCTTCTTCACTCGATCCAAAATAAAATAACCCTTGTCAATATTACATTATCAATCACTAAAATTGCTGATAAACCCTCACTATGGGAAAAAGGACTTTTTGCGACGGGAATAAATCCTGTCGCAAAAAGTCTGTCCAAGAGGTTATTTGCGACAGGATTTCGTGTCCTATCGCAAAAGGTTTGGCACGGGTAGCTCGCCAAACCGTGCAAAGGTTATTTGTGATGGGGCCCGTCGCAAATACCCGACGGCGGTTAATAGCTTTTTGCGACGGGATGTCCTCCCATCGCAAAAGGTGTGTCAGCAGAGACTATTTGCGACGGGACCCTTCGCAAATAAATTTTTAACCGCCGATAGTAATTAATGCGGCCGTCGGTATTTGCGACGGGACCCGTTGCAAATAGTTCTGTCACAAATAGTCTAACCTATATATACCCCCGTCCATTTTTCTTCTCATTGCTCTCAATTTCTAGATCTTGTTTCTCTCTGAACTTTGATTTCAGAGGGGAAATTTTTCTAAGTTAATTTTTTTGGTCACGAAGAAGTTGTGAAGCCGTCTACATCAATAGCAAATCAAGTTTAAAGGTATTTATGTTTTATTTAATTTATTATTTATTTCAATTTTTTATGTTAATTTTTATTATTGTTGATTAGTTGTAATTAAATTGAATTTAAATTATTTTGTCATGACTATTTATTTGTACTAATAAATTGAAATTTTTAGTATTAATTTTTAATAATTAGTAGTAATTAGTAATTATTAACGATAATTAGTAATGTATATAATTAATTTGTGGTAATTAATAATAATTGGTAATAAATACTAATAAATATTAATAATTAGTAATAAATATTAATAAATAGTAATAAATAGAAATAAACTATAATAATTAGTAATAAACTATAATAATTAGTAATAAATTGTAATAATTAGTAATAAATTGTAGTAATTAGTAATAAATTGTAATAATTAGTAATAAATTATAATAATTAGTAATAAATTGTAATAATTAGTAATAAATTGTAATAATTAGAAATAAATTGTAATAATTAGTAATAAATTGTAATAATTAGTAAGAAATTGTAATAAATTATAATAATTAGTAATAATTTGTAATAAATTGTAACAATTAGTAATAAATTGTAATAATTAGTAATAAATTTTAATAAATTGTAATAAATTGTAATAATTAGTAATAAATTGTATTAATTAGTTATAAATTATATTATTTAGTAATAAATTGTAATAATTTGTAATAAATTGTAGTAATTAGTAATAATTAGTAATAAATTGTAGTAATTAGTAATAATTAGTAATAAATTTTAATAATTAGAAATAAATTGTAATAATTAGTAATAAATTGTAATAATTAGTAATAAATTGTAGTAATAAGTAATAATTTGTAATAAATTGTAATAAATTGTAATAATTAGTAATAAATTGTAATAATTAGTAATAAATTGTAATAATTAGTAATAAATTGTACTAACTAGTAATAAATTATAATTAATTAATAATAAATTGCAATAATTAGTAATAAATTGTAATAATTAGTAATAAATTGTAATAATTAGTAATAAACATGAATAATTAGTAATAAACATTAATAATTAATTAGTAATAAATTGTAATAATTAGTAATAAATTGTAGTAATTAGTAATAATTAGTAATAAATTATAGTAAGTAGTAATAATTAGTAATAAATTGTAGTAATTAGTAATAATTAGTAATAAATTGTAATAATTAGTAATAATTAGTAATAAATTGTAATAATTAGTAATAAATTGTAATAATTAGTAATAAATTTAATAATTATTAATAAAGTGTAATAATTAGTAATAAAGTGTAATAATTAGTAATAAAGTGTAATAATTAGTAATAAATTGTAATAATTAGTAATAAACATTAATAATTAGTAATAAACATTAATAATTACTAATAAACATTAATAATTATTAATAAAAATTAATAATTAGTAATAAACATTAATAATTAGTAATAATTAGTAATAATTTGTTATAATTAGTAATAATTAGTAATAATTAGAAATAATTATTAATAAATTGTAATAATTAGTAATAAATACTAATAATTAGTAATAAATACTAATAATTAGTAATAATTAGTAATAATTAGTAATAATTAGTAATAATTAGTAATAATTAGTAATAATTAGTAATAATTAGTAATAATTAGTAATAATTAGTAATAATTAGTAATAATTAGTAATAATTAGTAATAATTAGTAATAATTAGTAATAATTAGTAATAATTAGTAAGCCTCAACCATGTCCAATGTAAACTCTATAATTGTCCCTGCTTATTTGATTACCTTGCAAGTAGCGTTGCAATAAGACAACCCAATTCATGCCCTTTTCATCTATAAGAATTATCTCACATGACCCTTTACATAGACCATTCTTCCTTGAAAATTTAAGGGAAAGATACTGAAGTCCTCTTAAATTTTTAAGGAACAATGATCTATGTAATGTGAGTGAGATGATTCTTAGAGACGAGAATGACATTTATTTGGTCATCCTATTGCAACACTACTTGTGAGGTGATCAACCATGTAATGACAATTATAGAGTTTACATTGGACATGATTGATGCAAACTTTTTATTGCGCATAACTATAAAATTGGCGACCCTTTGAGATTTGAACATGTTAAGAATAAAATAAAGCATGTTGAAAATATTGATAATTTTAATATTTTAGAAATTTTTTATTATTTTAATAATATTAATATTATTTTTTCATAAATATTAATAATATAATTTTTTTATTAGTAATAATTAGATATAATTATTATTATTTTATTATTAATATTAGAATAATATAATTTTTTTATATCAGTAATAATTAGATATAATTAATAATTATTAGATATAATTAGTAATAATTAGATATAATTAGATATAATTCGTAATAATTAGAAATAATTTGTAATAATTCGTAATAATTAAATATAATTTGTAATAATTTGATATGATTAGATATGATTAGATATGATTAGATGTGATTAAATATGATTACATATGATTAGATATGGTTAGATATGATTAGATATGATTATATTTGAATAGAAATAATTAGAAATAAATAGCAATAATTAGCAATAAATAACAATAATTACCAATAAAGAGAGATAATTAGTAATAAAGAGAAATAATTAGTAATAAATTGTAATAATTAGTAATAAATACTAATAGTTAGTAATAATTAGTAATAGTTAGTAATAATTAATAATAGTTAGTAATAAATAGTAATAGTTAGTAATAATTAGTAATAGTTGGTAATAAATATTAATAGTTAGTAATAAATAGTAATAGTTAGTAATAAATAGTAATAGTTAGTAATAAGTAGTAATAGTTATTAATAAAAAGGAATAGTTAGTAATAAATAGGAATAGTTAGTTAGGAACAGTTAGAAAGAAATTTTAATAAATTTTAATAAATTTTAAGAACTTTTCACAATTTTCAGTGGATTGACGACACTCCTTTTGTTTGATGACTTTTCTCCTTTCAACTCTCACCGACTCAAAACATTATGAAAAATGTGCTACTACATAGGCATATTCAGTCTCGTATGCACGATATTGGATATGCATTCGTAGGATCACATTTTATATAATTTTTTCAGGCGGTGAAAATTGGAAGAAGACGATTCATTGACAAAAAGGGGGCTCTTTTGTCTGACGGCTCATTTACTTGCATCTTTCTCACACTGAAATCACAATGAAGAATCTGGTCAAAGTTATACATATTCATTCTCATGCATATGATAATGAATATGTGTAACTTACACCAGATTCTTCATTGTGATTTTAGTGTGAGAAAGATGAAAGTAAATGAGCCATCGGACAAAAGAGTATCCGTCAATCCACTGGAAATTGTGTCACCCATAATTAATGGTAATTATTAAGAAGAAGTAGTAATTAGTTATATTTTTTTCAGATAGTGTTTTTATAATTTCAAATTATTCAAAAACAATGATGATTTTATATTTTGTAGAAAAATATAAAACAAGGAAGTCAACATCAGTCATTATTAGATGATCGCGCTTGGATAAATCAGCGTAGAAATCCAAATGGTTCTGGTTTAAATCCTGTATATATTGAGGGTGTTGAAGATTTCTTAGCATTTGCATCATCAAAATCAGAATATGTTTCATAAGGCACAATTAAGTGTCCTTGTAAAAAATGTGCTCTGAGAACGTTTGACACGTTTGAAAAGGTTGGGGGACATCTCTTGAGGTTTGGTTTTAAACCAGATTATGCTTTTTGGTATCAACATGGTGAACGTAGTTCCAGAGAAGATACTAATAACTTGATTCTGGATCCATCACGGTTCCAACATTTAGTACATGATGTTGCAGGTCCATATCTTCAACAAACTGAAACTCACGATGATATCGATTTAACTCCTGAGTTGGCACCATCTGAATTTTATGAGTTGTTGAGTTCTAGTGAGGATGCATTATATCCTAGTTGCAATATAAGAAAATTAGAATCGGTTGCAAAATTTATGGCTATTAAATCAGATAATGCAATGTCAAACAACTATTTTGATCAGATATTTTCTTTGGTTAAAACATTATTACCTGAAGTAAATGTGTTTCCTGCAAATTACTATGAGAGCAAGAGGATGGTTCATAATCCGGGCCTTAGTTATTGGAAGATTTATGCATGTGAAAATGATTGCATCTTATATTATAGTGAAAATGAGTCGTTGAATAGTTGTCCCACATGTGGAAAATCGAGGTATAAAGAATCTCAACCAGAGAAGTCTGGATCGGTTCTTGTAAAACAGTTGAGATATTTCCCCCTTACACCTAGGCTGCAACATTTATTTATGTCTCATAACACAACGTCAATGATGTCATGACACAAAACCAATATTTCAACTGGTAAAAGCTTGAATCATCCATATGATGATGATTCATGGAAACATTTTGATCGTCTACATCTGTCTTTTTCTTTAGAAGCCTGAAACGTGCGATTGGTTCTTTCTAATGACGATTTATGTATGTTTGGTTCTTATGGTAGTCATTATTCATGTTGGTATGTATTTATAACTCTATACAATCTACCTCTATGGATGTTGATAAAGGAGCCCTATATCTTTTGGACCTTATTAATACCAGGACATCCGAAAAAGAAAATTTATGTTTATTTGAAACCATTGATTGATGAGTTAAATGCATTTTGGAGTAATGGTGTTAGTACATATGATGTTGCTGTGAAACAAAATTTCACATTAAAAGCTGCATTGATGTGAATGATTAGTGACTTTCTGGCATATGGCATGTTATTTGGCTGGAATACACATGGCCCGAAATCATGTCCTTACTGTATAAAAGACAACAAAGCTTTTATTCTCGTCAATAGAAAAAAACTTGATATTTTGACTGTCATCGCAAATTTCTTCCAACCGATCATCCTTTTCGAAGGAACAAATCACATTCTAGAAAAGGCACAATTGAAAGGGATGAACCTCCAAAAATGATCTCAGGTACGGAGTTAAAATCTGTTGTATTTTCATTACCTCCCATCACATTTGGGCCAACAGGAAACCAACAAAAATTCATGGCTTTTGGAAAGAACATAATTGGATAAAATGAAGCATTTTTTGGGATCTCCCATATTGGTCTGATTTGTCGGTCCACCACATGTTGGATTTCATTCATACTGAGAAGAACTGTTTTGATAATTTATTTAATACAGTTTTGGATACACCAGGTAAGACCAAAGATACTATAAAAGCACGATTAGATCTTTCCCAAATTTGTAGGTGACCAGAACTTGAACTATTTGAAAACTTCATATCACAGAGGTTAATGAAGCCAAAATCAGCTTATAAACTGTCTAAAGAGAGTCACTTATTATTTTTTTAGTGGATTGTAGATTTGAAACTTCCAAATGGCTATGCTTCCAATTTGGGCAGATGTGTTAAGAATGGTCATATTACCGGATTAAAAAGTCATGATTGTCATGTTATAATGGAAAGACTTATGCCGATTGAATTTAGAGGTTTGTTGAATTCTATGATTTGGGATTCGATAATAGACATATCATATTTTTTTCGAGACATTTTTGCAGCGACAACAGACTACGATGCACTAAGAAAACTGGAAGAAGATGTTGCTGCCTGCTTTCTTTTACTCAATGGGACATTTGATATTACATTTTCTACATGAAGCTAAATGTGGAGGTCCAGTATAGTTTCAATGGATGTACCCATTCGAGAGATGCATGCAGAAATTGAAGAAAAAAGTACGTAACAAAGCATCAGTTGAAGACTCGATTATTGAAGCTTATTTGAAAGAGGAAATTGGTTTTTTCTGGTCTCGCTATTTTGAATCTAAATATCCCTCAAAACAAAACCGCATGGGACAGAACAAGGGAAATGTTAATGATGAAATGGACCATCAATTATCAGTTTTTAATCAGCCAAATCTTGGCTTTGGTGGAGTTCAAGAATGATGGCTTTCAGATGATGAACATCACAGAGCTCGTATATATGTTCTGCTCAACTGTGAAGAAATGATAGCATTTGTAATGTGAGTGCTTCTATCACTTATTTTATAATTTCTATTACAGTATGTAAACTTATTTTATTTGTAGGTTATATGATAATCATATCAAGAAATAACTTCCACAAATTACAACAGTTTCTCTTGAAGAACGCAGACAAAAAAAATATCAATGGTTTCAAAAACTGGTAATATAAATTATTGATGGTTTAATATCAATTCGGTTTACTATTTATTATATTGATAATTGTTTTAAAAAAATTCATGTGTCTCAACATGGTGATAAAATTGATAAGCGACTGTGTATATTGAGTAACCCACCATCCAAAATGGTTAAATCTTATAATGCATATGTGGTGAATGGTTTTCGATTTCATACACATGCATACGGGGAATCAAAAAAAATAATGAATAGTGGAGTTGGTTGAGAGGATCGCATCATAAAGAAACTGAAGTTGAATTTTACGGCATTCTGGATGAAATTATTGAGCTATGTTATCTTGGACAGAATTACATAACGATGTTTAAATGTCAGTGGTTGGATACTGAGAGAGGCTTCCATGTTCATCCGACTCATGGAATCGTCGATATTAAATATAAAAGTCTTCTTGCAATAAATGAACCATTTTTACTGGATCAACAGGCACATCAAATTTATTACGCAAAGTATTGTGCTACTTCAAGAGACCTGAGTGATTGGTGGAGCATAATAAATTTTAAATCTTGGGAAAATAAATTTACTCAAACTGAATGTGGTTCTGCTGAAGTTGAAGGAATTGAAATTTTTCAAGAGACTACTCAAAATCCATCTTTTTCACAAAGAGACATGAATATCGATGATGAAACCCCACAATTAAGGGTCTATGGTGATGAAGATGTTAATGATGTTACAAATGAATTTGAGAAGACAAGGGATGGTGAAAGTGAAACTCATATGAATATTGATGATGTCGAGGAGGAATATGAAGACATTGACATCGTCATATATGAAAATAATGATGAAGGTGAACATTGACACAGTTAAATGCTGGTTATGATCATAACTAATATATATCTATATATGATTGTTATTTTCAACTATCTGCTAACAACAATCATTTTGTGTTTCAAATGGATCCTGATCTATTTTGCAAGTTGCAAGAGGCTGATCTACCTTTGGATGAGGGGGATGTGGGACCATCTCACCCTCAACCTACTGGTGGTTCAGGAGGTAGGCGGAGGGGGCGCGGTCTTGCGCAACTGATGATTCCTAACCCTATCCCCAAGCGATGTGTAACGCCCCGACCCCAGCTACCCCGAGCCGGTGCGTTACTTCGTAACATTGGCATGATCACAAAAGATCAAGTCTCGAAAGACCGATTAGTTTAGTAGCCGTGGAAACACTAGATACATTCATAAGTCTTACATTACATCGTAAAGTAAAAAAAACTACAACATCTTCTCTTCATATCCCCTTATATTATCCCTGCAGGTCATTCATATTATACTTCTTCACATCCTGAAAAATATTAAAACATTGAAAGGGGTGAGCTCAGATGCTCAGTAAGGATAATAATATTTTGGAAGCTTTCATAAATAAACATTAACATTTAAGGAAATGTATAACTAAAACAAAAGCCTTTTAAACATGAACTTCAACATAATATGGAAAAAGTAAAATGAGATAATACCATTTACTTATTCACATGGATATTCTACTGGTCGAATAATCACATGCAATATCAATAACCACTTTCATAATGATGGAATGCATAATTCCAGACTATCATAACCACGTAGCCAAGGCCTCATGCCAAGACCACAACTAAGATTTTGTCAAGGTCTCGTGCCAAGACACTAGTGTGTCTCATGAGACCTACCGATGCATCGAGGAGCTATAGCGGGCTCCACCCGTCACTTACTAAGTCTAATGCATTCCTTATATGAATGGGTTTAAACATATCATAAACCATAACATAATCGTATCACATAAAACATGCATAAAGGAAACATAACATTTCCACATTTCAATCACAAGATATCAATACAACACATTGATATAGTAAAAATGCTTTCAAAACCATTTTAAAATACCAAAATAAAATAATGTTAAAACTTTGTATTTATTTTTCATTAAAAAAAGTGATGGCTTGTAGAGGAAGCCGAAACTCAAATAATGGTCACGGCGGCGGAGAAGTCATTGTCACCGCATATGTACGGAAAGAAAAACATTCCCTTTTTGTCGTTTAGTAAAACGCTTCGTATAAAAAAGATTCCTTTTGAATAAATGTAAAAGTCAAAGGGGTTTATACAACGTATAAAAGAAAATTGTGTATAAAACCAAATATGCCTCATTGAAAGGAGATTGAGACGAAGTCTTTAAAAAGATCATTTTTAAAATATAATAGATCTATTATGTGTATTCACTATAGTTACACATAAAGAACGTAAAAATACAAAATAGGACATAATAATATCATGACATAATTTGAAAGTAGGAGATTAACCCAAAGAATGGAAGTTGGGTTATGAAATTCCCTTACCTTGTGTCCGACTTGATTCGACCGTTCTTTAACCTCCTGAATAATAAACTAGAGTTAATATCTACTTTATTAAGAACCATTTTCAATTTCATTATCCTTTTTATATAACTTATTACAATGTTATGAACATTATGTAATTATTTAAGTTAATAACGGTCATTTTGTTGATCTTTGGTACTTGAGTCAACAATAAACTTCTTATAATTACAAGTTGTTTATGTGGTAAAATATCCATTATATCGAGAATTATATTCATGATTTAGATGTCATATATATCATATATATCCAGTATATACATTCTTTCATAATATTACGTAACATTTAGAGGTAAGAAATGAAATTCACCGTTCATGGAGACGGTAAGCCGTACGTACGCTTGAACGCTACTTTCATTTCTATTTCGTATTTAATGGAATGAAATCATAATTATATAAATGTATAATATAATTACAGTATAATATAGCATATAATACCATTTACTCCATCCTTTATACATCCCACATATGGTATTAACGATTAAAATCACTTTGAGGGGGCGGTAGTCCGCACTTCCTAAAATGAAAATATCGCGTTTACCCATAATGGAAACCATAAAGGTATGCCATAAATGAAAAATAAAAAATCATAAGGGAAATGAAAACATAATATATATCATATATAAAAATATTGTAATCATAATGGCCACCATTAGAGGTGTTATGTGAGTGTTGAACAATCATCGTTTCGTGAGGCAAAAATTCGCCATCCACAGAAACAATATGTTCTTTAACCATTAGATGTAGGTGTGTGTAAGTGTAGCTCAAATACTTCTTATAACAACATCCTAGTATATTTAGGATACTGGTGTTATTACAAAAGAAATTAATAAAAAGTGTTTAGGGGGTTGGAGAAGAAAAATAAAACAAAACAACATTAGAGAAGACATTACTTCAAAATCGGGTAACTCTTTTTGATTTGAGCCAAAGGCATCCTTGGGAAGAGTTCTGCCCAAAGTGAGGCTTCTAGGAGTAATGGGGGGAAGTTGGGAGAGTATTTGGTCAGAGTTTGGCCAAGCCAAATGGTTTGAAAGTGTGAATGAGGTGGTAGATGTGGGGGCCTTTTATAAGAGGAGAGGAGGGGCACTCTTGGAAAGTAAGTACATTTTACATTATTATACAATGCTTTTCAGATTCTAAAGGTCCCAAACTTATATAATTCGTGGATAAGGAGATAAGGGTTCAAAATCTACCCATCCAATAGTCTTTGGACAAGTGTAAGCCTTGGATTTTACATTATCTTTTCATTTTATTAAAATCGTTAAATAATGAGGTCATCGCTGCATCATAATGATGTCATAAATAATTTAATTTATTTAATGTCTAAAAATTATAAAACAAATACTATGATTTATGAAATATTTTTAGCTTTCCAATGACTATTTATAGTAAAAATATGACTTGTATAACCCCATGTAAAAATTGTTTTAGTAAAACATTTCATGTTTGTGTCATTTTTTTACTTTAACATTAAATAAAAGGTATTTATGTCATTTTCCAACTAAAGTGGCTCCATGGGGTCCCCAAGTTGACCCATGGATTGTCTTGGCCGGCCATGGCACATCCAATGAGGGTAGGACATGTGTCAAGCTCATCTCATATTATTAAAACATTATTTTTACCTTAAACTATACTAATTACCTCTAATCGCGATTAAGAACTTAAAAGTTACTATTCACCAAAAATTATTATAATCTCATTGAACCACATTTTACTTCTTAATGACAAACATGTATGTCGGATTTTTGAAAATCAAAACACAGAAGTGGTAATATTTCATTTAAACGAAAAATCAGTTATTTAACTACCACTTAGGGGTTTCACTATTCATCAAAAATTGAAGTTTTTCAGAACAATGCCAAAATTTCACCCTAAGCTATAATTGATATTCCGAATTCAAAAATGATGTCTATTTTACAAAATTCCAAACATATAAGTTGCATTAATTAATTTTATAATTAATTCCCACTGTCACAACAAATAGCGTGTTTTTAAGAAACAATTTATATCAAAAGATTAACAATTGTTTATGTCCAATTTCAATGTTAAATTAATTCTAATGACCACCATTGGATAAGATGGTAAAAATATATTATAATTATACTTTAAAACCACTAAATAGTATAATTTATCAATATAAATTATTTTGATTAAAAAATTTGTTTTAAGTATTTTTCACTATTCATAAAAAATTGAAAGTTCTCAGAAAATTACAAAAAACTCAACTTAGGATAATTTCGATATTCCGAATACAAAAATGAAGTCCATTTTGAAATATAAAATTTATATAATTTCAAAAAGTGGGTATTACTATTCATAACGGCTACTTTGATTAGTTGCGGTGTGTTAGAACTCGAAGTTGCCTACAATGCAAGCTATTGCATTATTGAATGAGAAGCGTATTATAGAAGCTTGGGGTGTTACACGATGTTCATGTCTTGGCTTCGATCCACGCACACAGAGGTATGATAACCTGTATATTTTAGTTAACCTTTTAAATAATTTATTTATATATATATTAATTGTTTGATTATTTATTATTTTTTCATTGTTTTGTGCATGTAGTTGTTGGACAGGGGAGCGCTATCTTGCACAATTATTTTTCTCAGCCATGGATCACATGGGAATAGATTCTCGTTGATGTGCAGCTCACCATGTACAATTATTGGCTGGTACGTAAATAAATAATATTTATTTTGAAATTTATTTTATTAATAACTTGGTATTATAAATTATTTGTAGGGTTTATGGTATCCCATCGAGGATAGCATGCGTGATGTTATCCATGCAGCATGAGAGGTGGCTATGTGTGAGCGTTTGCGTTAGTTTTTGCACAATTTGAGAAAGATGACCATTAAGAAATCAGGAGCGACAGTATTTGATGAGTCGTGTAGAGACCGCCGACCAAATTACATTTCATCTTAGGTTTGGGATGGATTATGTGCACACTGGTTGGGTGGTGGATTTCAGAGGAGGTCTTCATTGGTTCAGCAGAACTAGGAAAGACAGGAGGTGACACATCGAGCTGGTAGTCGTTCATTCAGTATGCATATAGAGCATCTGGTAGTATATTTTTAAAAAAAATTATATTACTTTAAATATAAACATTTTATTTTATATTTTTGTAGGCAATCGAGCATCCCGATATTACAGATTTTGGCATTTATCGGAGGATGTAAAGTGATCCAGCCACTGGAGAGATTAGATGTGATCGCCATCGTCAGATTGTGGTTAGTATTATTTTTTCAGTTTGACAATTAACTGCATATAATATTTTCAAAATTTTAATTTCAAATTGGAATTGAAGGAGTCATATGAGGCTGCGACCTCTCAGACACGGGCTGAGGGTCAGGACGAGGCGACTGATCAGACCAGTGCACACCATTTCGATGAGGCGGCATGGATGCAGGCGACTCAGTATGGCTTTGAGAAGGGCCGAGTAGTTGGTATCGACTCTCATGTGACTCCTGATACTTATTATGGTACTACTGTGATTTCGGCGTCCAACTCGAGAGGAGCTCGTGGAGAGGCATCATCTTCTGCCCCACAGTATCAGGAGCAGTTACAATCTCAGAATGACATTATAGAGAGTTTGCAGAAGCAGCAAGAAGAGATGCGTCAGCAGCAGCAGCAGCAGTAGCAGCAGCGACACGATGAGGAGATGCATTGATGGCAGCAACATCATCAGGAGAAGATGGAGTACATGCGTCGTCTGACTTGTAGTTTGGGGATGGAGTTTCCTCCACCATCTCCTTCAGCTCCTCCACCTCCTCCATAAGACGACCCCCTCCTAGTGATTTTCTTTATGTTAAAAACATTTGAATTTAACATTTGTTGTAATATGAACTATTTATAGTTTCTGCCTTTTATATTGATGCGAATATTAAATAATTTAATTTGTAATATTTTATGATTTTTTTGGGAATATTGAGAATTTTAATAATTTAAATAATTTTTATTTTTCTATTATTTTAATAATATAAATATTATTATTTCATTAATCATAATTTTATTAATTATATTTTTTCCGTATTATATTTTTTAATGTTTGTTTATTTTACTAATAATAATAATAATAATAATAATTTATGATTTTTTTTAATATTATTTTGTGAATATTGAGAATTTTAATATATTTTTATTTTAATTATTTTAATAATATTAAAATTAATTTTTCAATAATCATAATTTTATTAAATTTATTTTTTAAAAATTTATTTATTATTTACGACGGGATCTGTTGCGATGGGTTCTCATCGCAAATAGTTTAAATAATTTTTTTTAAAATGTATTTGCGATGGAATTAGGTACCCGTCGCAAAAAAGTATATATATATATATATATAAAGTATATAATCGTAGACGTATTTGTGACGGGGAACTCGCCCATCGCAAAAAATATTATTTGCGACGGGACCCCGTCGCAAAAACTTATTTGCGACGGGATCCCGTTGCAAATATTTAGAATTCTAGTAGTGCCTTCATCATCAATAAAACTGGTAGAAATAAGAATCAAACAAACCTCAGGTGCATGTCAAACATTCCTCGAAATTGGATTACTTCCTATAATGGTCTCTAAACAAATAGTTTTGATACCTAAACCATCAGCATGACCATCATTACTCATCTTCAAAATCCCATAATTACCTAGGCTATAATATGTAAAGAAATTCTACCTCAATTACACGTTAAAATTGACACCACTGTCAACATGTTTATAGATCCACCTCCTTACCTAATCGGTGGTCCTCCCATTAAATAAATCATACCTCAATTACCCATCTTCAAAATGTTTATAGACCCACCTCCTTACCTAATCGGTGGTCCTCCCATTAAAAATAATGTTGAAACTAAAATGAAACAAAGAAGTTCTTGAAACATTTAGGAAAATCTAGTTTAATATCCCTTTGTTAGATACTATGAAAATAGATCCCTCAATACGATATATTTACAAAGGCAATATGAACCTAAAAAAGTAAATTCAAGGGAGGTGAGAAATTCAATTTGGGGTGGAATGCCTCCTTCATGATCCAACATTCTCTCCTTGTGAAATGAAAGGATCTAGGTGCATTTACTTTTCATTGTGTTATTGGATTTCATCAGTTTGAAGATAAAATTTTAGATTTAGGTGCTTCCATAAATGTTATTCCTTATTCTGTATTATCATCTATGTATATTGGAGAGTTCAAGAAGTCTATAATAATAATCCAGCTGGCTAATATGAATTTAGCTAAGCCAGCTGGAGCAATTGATGATATTTTTGTAAGGAACAATATTTAGTTTTCTCATTGATTTTTATGTTTTATGCATGGATAATAAAAACATTAGTGTATATACACCTTTTATTTTAGGGATACCATTCTTCAAAAATGACAAAGCAGTTATTAATGTGCATAAAGGAACTTTGTATTTAGAGTTTGGGGGTAATATGGACAACCTTTTTATCTTTTAATCAATTAAAAACCACATTGAAGACCATTCTACACAATAAGTTATCATGGTTGATTTTTTTTCTATATAGTTGTTTTGTAATTTTATTCACAATAAATAACCACTAAATTATTCTAAAAATGAACCATTTTCTTCTAAAAAATTCTTTTAACTAAAAAATCATAAACATGTTGCGATGAATATAAAACTGAGACTATTTCTTAGAAAATAGAATGTTGTTTTGATAATTATGATCATGGAAATAGTGGAAATTCTAATTTTTTTTTCAAAAATAATGTTTATATATATAAGGTTTTTTAGATCTTTGAACATTTAATATTATTGGAATTTTTCTTACTGTGTGAAAATGATCCATAAATTACTGAAACAAATTTAGAATATATTGTACATGACATTTATGTGGATAATTATCATTTATCTAATTAAACATAATTAAAATCCACTAGAATATTCCAAATATTTTCGTATATTCACCTCATGTTTTTTAACTTGTATATGAAATTTATTTTGAGGATGAAAAATATTAACTACTTAAAAATAAATGCATTTCTAGTCTAGTAGTTTGTAATTATGATATATTGTAGAAATATGTAGAGGATGAATGATAAGTAAAAAAACCCCCAAAACCCCATTTTTTCCAAAGGGAATGTCCCACACACACTTGAACTTAATGATTTACCTAAATATTTTAAATATTTCTACATAGAAGACAAATAAAAATTTCCAATTATAATTGCAAGTGTGATGTCCCGATAGAGTGAGAACCAACGTTTAATGGTTCTTAGGGAGAATATGAAGGCCATAAGATAACTTTTGGTTGATTTAAGATGGATTATCACATTATTATGTATACATATGATTCTTAAAGAATAAAATTACAAACCTATTAGAAAATATTATAGGATATTCAAATCATACCCTTATTGAGGTTGTAAAAACGGTGGTGACTACCTTGTTGGATACAAGTATAATTTATTCCATTTTTTATAGTTATTGAGTATTTCTAGTTCACATTTTACCTAAAAAGAGAGGATTAACAATTGTCAAGAAAACATTTGGAGAATTAGTGCCTTCTTGGTTACCCAATAACAGGAGGGTACACAAAAATTACAGGAGATAAGAATTAGTGACTATAAAGGATCAGTTTCCCTTTCCTTTTCTTGATCAAATCCTTGAATGGTTAGATATTCTATCTCATTATTTCTTCTTGCATTATTTTTATGAATATTTCTATATTCATATAGCTCTATAGGACCTGGACAAAAACAACGTTCACATGCCCTTTTAGTACCTTTTCTTACTGGAGAATTCCATTTGGAATATGTAAAACCCTCTCCAACTTTCAAAAGATCATGATAATCATTTTATTTATATTTCATTAAGAATGTATGGAGGCTTTTATGGATTATTTTACAGTGTATGGTCTAACTTTTGAGAGATGTCTGAGATTTTTAGGGTATGTTCCTAGAGTTTTTATTAAAAATAAACTTATTTTAAACTATTTGAAATTCTATTTTATGGCTGCGAGTGGAATTATTCTTAGTCATGAAGTGTCTAAAAATTTAATTTGAGTGGAAAAGTTCAAGTTTGACCATATCTATTCATTAAAGTGTCATAACAGTGTGGAAGATATTAGATATGTTCTTGGTCATATTGGATTCTATATGTGGTTCATAAAAGATTTCACCTGCATTCATTTTCCTTTAATGACACTTCTATAGAAAGACCTTGTTTATGTGTTTGATAGAAACTATGAGGAATCCTTTAACGAACTTAAATAGAATCTAATATCTTTAATAATAGTTCAACCACCTAATTGGGTCGTTCCATTTGAGATGGTGATTGATGGCTCATAATTCTATTTAGGGAATGTTCTTGGGAAAATATTTGAGAGGAAATCACATGTCATTGCTTATGCATTTATGAATCTAGATGTTTCTCAGTCAAATTACACAACAATGGAGAAAGAATAATTGACCACTATTTTTTCCCTTGAAATGTTTAGATTCTATCTTTTGGTATCAAAAGTTTTGGTTTTCACGAACCATTTTACTATTAAATATATCTTGAAGAAACAAGGGTCAAAACCAAGGCTAGTAAGTTGGAATTTATTGTTTCAAGGAATTAACATTTAGATACAATATAGGAAAGGAACTAAGAGCACTATGGATGATCATTTGAGTAGGATACATACTTGTTATATTAGTATAAACAATAGATTGTACCCATTAGGGAGTTTTTCCCGGGGGAGAAATTGTATTCTACTACTTTAGACAGGAGGCCATGGTGCTCAAACATTGTGAATTACTCGACTAAAAATTATTTTTTTATTAATATCATAAATCCCCTTTTATAGAATGAGGGGGAACCAAATACTAACTTCAAAAACATAAAACATCAGACTGTACCTCAACAATCCAAAATCTCCCACAACCAAGGAAGACCCCTCCCTAGAATTAATATCATGAAGTCCTGTTTCCATAATTAAAAAACTGCACAACATGCTACCTCACACAAAGATGAGCCGATACTGATGGTCAAGGTCATACCCTCTCAAACATCAAAACTGAAATGCATAGGTCTAGCGAAAACACACAATCTAACCTCATATGGAGAATTCTCTGAAGAAAATATGAAATAATGAACCCTTGAAACACAGCCGGCAGGAAAAATAGGAAATCACACCAAAATCATTACATATCAAAGTTCCATCCAAAGATAAAATTGCAGAATCATCCAAAACAGGAAAATACATCCAAAGCAGGAAAATACATCGACGCCGCTACTGGTTCGAACCACGCTGAGGCCCAACCTCGTCACGAACAGAAAAATCCAAATCAAAAACCAACAATATCAAAAGTTTCACATCCTCCATTGCAGGAAAACCAAAAATCAACACCTCAACCATCAAGAAGCTTCACAAAAAGCAGATATATCCACATCAAAAGCGCAAAATCACCCAAAAAAATGCTAAATCAACCAAATTGCGAAGCTGAAAACACATAAGTAGCAGATCCACTGCCTAATCCTATAATTTGAGCATCGCGAGTAGCAAAAAACCATCCCAAACAGAAAAAACGAATGGAAGAAACGAAGAGCAAAACATGCTTCTTCAACTCCACCGATGTCCTTCAGACTCAGCACGCCGGAGGGTTGACCCACTGCAAACCAAATCCCGACGCCGCCATCCAAGATGCTTGTGGAGACCGAAGCACCCAATGCGCACACCAGAGACGAGGAGGAAACTACCAAGCTGAAGAAGCTGGAACTGGCCCACGGACCGCCACAATTCCACCAAAATAACCCTATCCAGTGAAGAAGGCTTTGGGAGAGGAGAGGCCTGTCACGATGCAAATAGTCGAGACAGCTGAGTCCACGAAGTTGACAATGCCACCGAAATAGACCGCCGCCACGATCTCACCGAGAATGAGGACTTGTGATGTTCCCACCCGAGATGAGGAAGGAGGTGATGATGAGGGGAAAACTTGGCTCACATTTCCCTTATAGGCTCATCCCCTAGGGCATTGTGAATTACATTGTTTCTAAAATAGTTCTTCACTATTTTTAGAAATAAAATGTTGTTAAATTTATTTTTGATTCTATGAAATATGTTTGGGATAATATTTACTTGTGGAATATTTGAAATGGTTATATTTTTAGGAGATGTATCCAATTTTGAAATTTCTTCATTGTCGAAACTCTTACGTATTTTGTACTGTAGAGGTCACACTGGTCTATAAAGGATTTCTAGGAATGTTTTGAATTCAATGAAATTATTGTAACGACCCAATGTTTTTAATGGAAATTCTCTTCTTATATTTATGTCATAAAATCACATAATAATGAACTATTAAGTGATAAGTGATCTTTAAACATAAGTTTGTCAATTCTGTGTTTGGAATTTCGAAAATACGGCATACACAGTTGTGTTCAAGATGTTTTTTGGAGTCTAATAATTTTTTTGGTGAATAGTAACCTACCCTAATGAATAGTAACATACCCTTATGAATAGTGATATACCCTAATGAATAGTAACTTTACCTATGGTGGTATAAAAATAATAATCATGTTGGAAGTTCGATATACCTATAGTTTAGAATGATTTAATGAATGCTTTAAAGCTGGTTTTGATAATAAATTAATATTTTATTTAAATATTAAAATAATCATATTTAGAAAATTAGTTTTGAAAAATGGACTTCATTTTTGGATTATACACGTCGAAAAATGGTTGGGGTAATTTTTTGAGATTTTTCTGAAATACTTGAATTTTTGATGAATAGTGAAATACCGTAATTTACAAAAAATTAGCTAAATAAGCTAATTATAGAGTCATGTGTGATGTTCTGCTGATGCAAGCCCACTTGGTTCGAGATTACATTATAAAATTAATATACTTGGTCATGCAAGAGTCACTATTCCTTGTCCTGTGGGGAAATAATAAACTAACAAATTTTATATTAAGGGAACCCCTCTCTCCTCCACTATAAATACCCTCTCTCCTTACCTCTTTCCCTCACACCTCTCAAGCCTTGTGCCTAGCCAAATTTCTGCCCAAATACCCTCCCAAGCTCCTTCCCTACATCCAAGGCTTTCTGGTCTTTCCAAAAGACCAAAACCAAATCCCCTAAGAGGAGTCTCAAAGAGAGGAGATCAAAGGGTAAGAACCCTCTTTTGTTTTCAAGTGTTTTGTTTTCATTTTCTTTCTTTCCTTATACCCTCTTCCCCTTCCCTTATCCAAAAGGTATGAAAGCTCCAGAATCTCATATATTCTGGATGCTAATCATGTTTATGGAAAATTCCAAGCATCATGCTTCCCCTCCTCTCCCTCACGTTCTAGAATTAAAACATCGCCCGTGATGTGTCAAATCACCAACATCATCGATAATGTGTTTTCAAATTCTTTTATCGTTTTGATTCTGGTCATGAAACCATTTATGTTATGGTTGAAACAGATTATTATATATGTTATATGTCCTATTTAAGGTTCTGTAATCCTCATACACTCATGATATAAAACAATAATACAAAACAAGTCAATTATGGGAAAAATCGTTAAAATTGATTCAAGTGTTTATCTTTAATGTTTAATGTAAAGGTTCTCTTTCACTCTAATTAACCAAATGAATTTTAACCATGTAACCTACTAGATGTCCACTAATGTTATATAACATCAATTCTGGACAACCACTTTCATCTTACAATTTATTTGAACCTAAATACAATTGAACCAATCATTTAAACAAATGAAACAAACGGACCCGAACAATGAAATTGAACCTTGTAATCAATCAAAATGGGTATAAATGAACTTAAAAAGGTTATAATGAATCTTTTACAATTATATAAGGTTCTGAAACTATTTATTAACAAACCTAATTTGACTATTCAGGTCATTAATATCAAGTGGAGAACACCAACGGACCTAAGGTAAGGGATCCTCTCAATTTCACTCTTATTCAAGATTGTTCACTACGTTAAGACATGTTGTGTGTGATTATTAATTATGGGGTACGATTTCTCACCTCCCCCATACTTCCCTCTTTATGTATAAGTGATGATAATTCCCTTTCCTCTCTCACTAAGCCCTCTCAAGTACTCCCGATACCATGTCGATAATCCGTAAAGAATTCTACCCGAACCTCTTTTATTCTTTCGAGTTGTCTTGTCTACCTTTCTACCAAAATGATGTTATCTTATCTTTTATTGTGCATACTCTAAATGTTGTGTACATTTTCCAAGTCTATTTATCAAGACTCTTTAATCACTCTATTTCGGGGATATGCATGCTTTTAAGTGATTCTCTCCTCATTACTTCCCGACAAGTGAACCCGTTTTAAGGGATCTTCCCGAATTCTTTCCTATTATCAAGTGTAATCTATCCCTTGTTTTAAGTCACCTTTGTCTTTATAAAATCAGTATTTTTATTATGAAAACCTTCCTGGTTTACTTCTGGTTTTATAAAAAAGTATTATGCCGCTTTTCATTTTAAGAGATATTCGATGTTTTCTTAAACCGCACTAAAATGTTTTAACTCAAAGATTCCTAAAAACTCTTTTTACATGTTATCACTTCAGTTTTTTATCTCTTGTCGTGATTTAAAAATTTATAAATTATTAGTTTCTATTTATGATTTAATTCCTTTCTTTCATGGATGCTTGTATGTTATGTCCCTTTTTATTATGCTTCATGATGCGATGGTGTGCCCATTTTTTTCCCTTGGGTACTCTCATGTTTATGTATGATTGATTATGTGTGATTATTTATGTGGCAAGCATATACATGAATAAGCTTAGATGGGTGCACCCAGATAGCGCTCCAATGCATTGGGTAAAGTTAATGTCTCATGAGAAGATTATGGGTAAACGGTCTGGGCGGTTAGCCTTGGCTTGTGCTACTATGGGAAATGAGATTGGCGGTTAGCCTTGAATCGTCCTAAAGTCTTGTTTAAAGTTGCTTCCACCTCTCTATGAAACTATGCTTATATAATCTCATGCTTATATGATCCCATGATTATTTTATCCCATGTTTTTATGATCCTATGTTTATATGTTATGATTCCATATGTTCCATGCTTACAATATCATTATGTCAAGCCTCCTAACTCTTGTGCTTAAAGTTTATTCTTATGTTCTTTCCCTTACTGGGCTTTTTAGCTCATCCCTTTGTTCATGTGTTCCCCAGGGTACCCTATGCAGATGTAAGGGCTCAATGGAAGTTAGGAGCTCATTATGAATATTAAATAAAGAAGTGTTTTTTTAGCCCATGTTTTATGTTATATGTACCTAGTCTTCCAAGACACTAGACTTAATGATCCTTGGATTGTACTCTTATGATGAATTAATTTTAAAATCATGAAAGGTTATGTGTAAAAGGCTAGGGTCGGTATAGTTGGTATCAGAGGATGGTCTAGTTATTATTGGAGATTAGGAATAGAGCACTTTAGTGAGAACCTTAAGGATGAGACTAAGTATTAGAAAACATTACAAAATTTTGGTGAGTATTGAGTAAGTGGTTTATCAAGAAAATACATCCCTGTCTGGATACGAGTAGGTAGAGGCGGATCTGGCACAAATGTATCCTAGGGGTAAAACCCAAAAACACCGCTTTGAGCTAAACTCAAACAGGAACTGGTGCACGAAAACGGGCCTTGTTTCACTTTTGGTTACGACACTCCCGGGGGATATACTTTGGTAGGTTCACGAGCTTAGTACAAACCATTATTAGGGGGGGGGGGGAAGAAGAAAATCTCATAAGAATACATGTTAATAAGTAGATTGAGGATAACCTAGATTTAACCTGAGGAATCATAAGTTAGGATATACTTCTTCTTTATAAGTTTATCCTTTTATGTTCAAAGTTTCCTTTTTTTGATAAGTATTCAAGACCTTTAATTATATGTCCTTTCTCTTAGTTAATGGTGGGAAATAGAAGAACACGTACCAACATCCAACGTGATAGGAAATGTGATTATTTCCCTAATGATATGCCTGAGGTGATGGAATCGGGTGCTCAAAACTTCATGGCAGTACTTTCTCAACTGGCTCAAGTTATGAATAATAACTTGAATCAGGTGGAACATCCTCCTCCTCCAAGGAAAGAGCAAGTTGCCGTGGAATCCTTCATGCGGCAAAGGCCTCCCATGTTTAGTGGATCTTCTGATCCCCTTCTCATGGAACAATAGATTAAATCCATTGAAAATATATTCACCGTCCTCCAGTACTCAGAAGAAGAGAAGGTGGTACTGGCAGTCTATCGTTTTGATGGGGAAGCTGATCAGTGGTGGACACTGATCAAGAATACAAAGTCCCAAGAGGAAATTGATTCCATAGATTGGGAGGAATTCAAGAGGATGTTTTTCAACAAATATTTTCCTCAAACCCTCTGTCTCAAGATGGAAAGGGAATTCCTTGAACTCAAGGAGAAGGAAGATGAGTACATCGGGGAATATGAATCAAACTTTACAAGGCTAGCAAGGTACGCCTCTGAATTTTTCATGAATTCTGAAAGTAAGGTGGATTGCTTCTTTAGTAAACTAAAGCTGAGTCTATGAAAAGCGTTGGAGATTCGAGACTTCGACAGTTATGAGGACATTGTCCATTGTGCCCTCAAGGTAGAAATAGAGATTGAAGAATCTCAGTGGTCTCATGGGACCAGTGACAAGAAGAGGAAGATGGAAAACAACATGGGTGGTCCATCAAACAAATCCCATGATGGGAAGAATCCCAACATTCCCCTTTGAAAAAATTGTGGGAAGAAACATCCTGGTAACTGTCTGAAGGGAACGAATAATTGCTTCAAATGCGGAAAGTTTGGTCATCTGGCCAAGAACTGCCGAAGGGGTATGAAAAATCCCACTAATGTTGAAGAAGAAAGGAAGGTTCAGATCAACACTTAGCCTGCAGTGCAGTGTTATAACTGCAAGGAGCTTGGGCATTATGCAAACAATTTCCCTAAGCTGAGGGTTGTCGGAGGCAATCAACAACAACCTCCTAGGCAACAAGGAAGGGCTTATACTATCACTACTGCTAAGGTGGAGCCGGGAAATGATGTGGTGACAGGTACTCTTGTTATTCATTCAAGAATAGCGAACATACTATTTGATTCTGATTCTACGCATTCTTTCATATCTTGCAAGTTTAGTAGAACTATTAAAACACCACCTCAAAATTTGGAGGAAAAGTTATCTGTGAGAACAGAGAATGGGGAAATTATTGAATCCATGGTTTATAACTCCTCCCCGGTTAATGTTTGTGAACTGAACCTCCCAGCAAATCTTATCATATTTCCTTTAGTGGAATTTGACGCTATCTTGGGCATGGATTGACTATCTTTATACAAGTCCAACATCAACTGCCAGGAAAGGGAGATTACTCTTCACATCCTGAAGCATCCTCCGATTCTCTACAAGTGCAAGGAGGAAGATGAATCTTCTTTAGAATCTTCATCTCAAGTTTGGATATTGCTTCCTTATGAGAAAGCATATCTAGATCAAATGATTGAGACAAAGGATAGAATCATTCTTGAAGACATGCCAATCGTGAGGGATTACACTGATGTATTCCCCAAAGAGTTGCCTGGTCTTCCCCCTGACCGAGAGGTTGAGTTCTCAATTGAACTTATCCCTGGATCTCTGCTAATATCAAAGACACCTTAAAAAATGGACACCGTAGATCTAGAAGAGTTGAAGAAGCAGTTACAGGAGAATATGGAGAAGGGTTTTATACGCTTGAGTGCTTCACCGTGGGGTTCTTTAGTCCTCTTAATAAAGAAGAAGGATGGATCAATGCGCCTCTGCATTGATTATCGTGAGCTCAATAAAATCACTATAAAGAACAAGTATCCCCTTCCACGGATAGATGACTTGTTCGATCAACTACGTGGGGACAGTTATTTCTCTAAGGTGGACCTTCGGTCAAGATGTCACCAACTAAAGGTGAGGAAGGAAGATATTCCCAAGGCAGCCTTTCGAACGAGGTATGGACACTATGAGTTCATAGTGATGCCCTTCAGACTCACTAATGCTCCAGAAATTTTCATGGATTTAATGAATATAGTCTTTAGAGATTACCTTGACAAATTTGTGGTAGTCTTTATTGATGATATTCTGATATACTCTAAAAGCCAGGAGGAATATGAGGAGCATTTGAAAACTATGTTAAATAATTTACGAAGGGAGAAGTTGTATGCAAAGTACAGTAAATGTGAGTTCTAGATGGAGGAAGTGTCATTCCTGGGGCATGTTATCACTAGAAAAGGGATATCTGTGGACCCTTCCAAGACAAAGGCAATTGAAGAGTGGCCCAGACCAACTTCTATAACAGAGATCCATAGCTTTTTGGTTCTACCTGGGTATTATCAACGATTCGTGAAGAACATTTCACGACTGTCAAACCCAATGACCAAGCTGACATGAAAGGGAGTAAAGTTTGTCTGGACACCAGAATGTGAAGACTATTTCAAGGAGTTGAAAAAGAGGCTTATCACTACACCGGTACTCACACTCCCTACTAGCGGGGAACTCTTTGTGGTGTATAGTGATGCTTCTAAGATGGGATTAGGCTGTGTGCTAATGCAAAATGATAAAGTGATAGCCTATGCCTCAAGGCAGCTGAAAATCCATGAGCAAAACTATCCAACGCATGATTTGGAGTTAGCGGCTGTGATCTTTGCCTTGAAAATCTGGCGGCATTATCTCTATGGGGAGAAATGTGATATATATACTGACCACAAGAGTCTCAAGTATATATTCACATAGAAAGAGCTTAATATGTGACAGCGGAGATGGATAGAGCTCATCAAGGATTACGACTGATCAATCCACCACCACCCTGGTAAGGAAAACAAGGTGGAAGATGCTCTAAGTAGAAATGATCCATCATCTTTATTAATGATGAGAATTAAAAAGGATCAGATCTTCTTAGATTTTCAAAGGATGGACATGAGAATCATTAAGAGATGAACATCATCATTCCTTTCTCAAATTATTTTTCAACCATACCTCTTGGAGAAAATAAAGGTTTCTCAAAGAAAGGATGTGGAAATTCAGAAAAGGGTGGAAGCTGTTAAAAATGGGAAATCCTCTGATTTCAAAATTGATGAGGAAGGAGTTGTAAGATTTGGGACATGATTGTGTGTACCATCCGATCCAGAGAAAAAGAAGGAGCTATTGAATGATGCACATAGCTCGACCTTCTCTATCCATCCTAGGAGTTCCAAAATGTATTGTGATCTCTGAGAACACTTTTTTTGGGATAACATGAAGAAGGAGATTGTGGAATATATATCAAGGTGCTTGGTATGTCAGCAAGTTAAATTTGAGCGACAAAAGTCCAAAGGTATGATGAAGCCATTGCCTATACCCATGTGGAAATGAGAAAATGTTACTATGGACTTTGTCACGGGTCTCCCGAAGACGTCGAAGGGAAATAATGCGATATGGTTTATGGCTGACTAACTCACCAAGACATCCCATTTCATCGCTATTCGGGAAGATCTCTCACTTGAAAAAATTGCAAAGATATATGTGAAGGGAGTGGTGAGAATGCACGGTGTTCCACTCTCAATTTTCTCTGACCGCGATCCAAGGTTCAAATCTAAATTCTGGAAGAGTCTTCAACATGCTTTGGGTACTGAATTAAATTTTAGCACGACCTATCACCCCAAACTGATGGCCAGTCTGAAAGAAATATTCAGACACTTGAAGATATGCTTAGAGCCTGCTCTCTAGAATTCAAAGGTGGATGGGATCAACATCTCCCATTGTTTGAGTTCTCATACAACAATAACTTCCACTCGAGTATTCATATGGCTCCATATGAAGCTCTGTATGGAAAGCTATGTAGAACTCTAGCCTGTTGGGATGAAGTTAGAGAAAGAAAGCTACTTAGACCCGATCTTGTTCAAGAAATGACAGAGAAGGTTCAAGTCATCCAGAAACACATCAACGCTGCTAAAAGTCGGAAAAAGAGCTATGCTGACAACCGTTGAAGGTATTTGGATTTTGACGTTGGATATAAAGTCTTCCTTCGAATATATCCATGGAAGGGAGTCATGAGATTTTGGAAGAAAGGGAAGCTAAGCCCAAGGTATATTGGTCCCTTTGAGATCCTTGACTGCATAGGAGCCGTGACCTATCGGCTTGCACTTCCACTGAATATGGCTCGAGTTCATGATGTTTTTCATGTATCACTCTTAAAGAAGTACATACCTAATCCCTCACATGTACTAAACTCAGAGGTGGTGCAGCTAGAAGATGATCTCTCCTATGAGAAGAAGCCAGTAAAGATTTTGGATCGGAGAGATAAGGTTTTATGCAATAAGATAACCCATATTGTCAAAGTGTTGTGGAGGAACCATAAGTTTGAGGAAGAAACATGAGAACTAGAGGAAGTAATGAAGGAAAATTACCCACATCTTTTTTTGGCCTAGAATGTAAAATGAAATTTTGACGGCGAAATTTCTTAAGGGGGGAAGAATGTAACGACCCAATGTTTTTAATGAAAATTTCCTTCTTATATTTATGTCATAAAATCACATAATAATGAACTACTAAGTGATAAGTGACCTTTAAACATAAGTTTATCACTTCTGTGTTTGGAATTTTGAAAATCCGGCATACACGGTTGTGTTCAAGATGTTTTTTGGAGTCTAATAAAAAAAATATTTGGTGAATAGTAACCTACCCTAATGAATAGTGACATACCCTTATGAATAGTTATATACCTTAATGAATAGTAAACTTTCCTATGGTGGTATAAAAATAATATTCATGTTGGAAGTTTGATATACCTAAAGTTTAGAATGAGTTAATGAATGCTTTAAAGCTGGTTTTGATAATAAATTATTATTTTATTTAAATATTAAAATAATCATATTTAGGAAATTATTTTTGAAAAATGGACTTCATTTTTGGATTCTACACGTCAATAAATGGTTGGGGTAAATTTTTGGGATTTTTCTGAAATACTTGAATTTTTGATGAATAGTTAAATACCGCAATTTACAAAAAATAAGATAAATAAGCTAATTATAGAGTCATGTGTGATGTTATACTGATGTAACCCCACTTGGTTCGGGATTAAATTATAAAATTAATATACTTGGTCATGAAAGACTCACTATTCCTTGTCTTGTGGGGAAATAATAAACTAATAAATGTTATATTAAGGAAACCCCTCTCTCCTCCACTATAAATACCCTCTCTCCTTACCTCTTTCTGTCACACCTCTCAAGTCTTGTTCCTAGCCAAATCTCTAACCAAATAACCTCCCAAGATCCTTCCCCACATCCAAGGCTTTCTAGTCTTTCCAAAAGACCAAAACCAAATCCCCTAAGAGGAGTCTCAAAGAGAAAAGATCAAAGGGTGAGAAACCTCTTTTGTTTTCAAGTGTTTTGTTTTCATTTTCTTTCTTTCCTTATACCCTCTTCCCCTTACCTTATCCAAAAGGTATGAAAGATCCAGAATCTCATATATTATGGATTATAATCATGTTTATATAAAATTTCAAGCATCATGCTTCCCCTCCTCTCCCTCACGTTCTAGAATAAAAACATCGCCCGTGATGTGTCAAATTATCAACATCATGAATAATGTGTTTTCAAATTCTATTATCGTTTTTATTCTGGTCATGATAACATTTATGTTATGGTTGAACCAGATTATTATATATTTTATATGTCCTATTTAAGGTTCTGTAATCCTCATACACTCATGATATAAAACAATAATACAAAACATGTCAATTATGGGCAAAATCGTTCAAATTGATTCAAGTGTTTATCTTTAATGTTTAATGTAAAGGTTCTCTTTCACTCTAATTAACCAAATGAATTTTAACCATGTAACCTAATTTATGTCCACTAATGTTATATAAATTCAATTCTAGACAACCACTTTCATCTTACAATTTATTTGAACCTAAATACAATTGAACTGATCATTAAAACAAATGAAACAAATAGACCCGAATAATGAAATTGATCCTTGTAATCAATCAAAATGGGTATAAATGAACTTAAAAAGGTTGTAATGAATCTTTTACAATTAGATAAGGTTCTTGAACTATTTATTAACAAATCTAATTTTACTATTCAGGTCATTAATATCAAGTGGAGAACACCAACAGACCTAAGGTAAGGGATCCTCTCAATTTCACTCTTATTCAAGATTGTTCACTATGTTAAGACATGTTGTGTGTAATTATTAATTATGGGGTATGATTTATCACCTCCCCCATACTTCCCTATTTATGTATAAGTGATGATAATTCTCTTTCCTCTCTCACTAATCCCACTCAAGTACTCCCGATACCATGTCGATAATCCGTAAAGAATTCTACCCAAACATCTTTTATTCTTTCGAGTTGTCTCATCTACCTTTCTACCAAAATGATGTTATATTATATTTTCTTGTGCATAATATAAATGTTGTTTAAATTTTCCAAGTCTATTTATCAAGACTCTTTCATCACTCTCTTTCGGGGATATGCATGCTTTTAAGTGATTCTCTCCTCATTACTCCCCGATAAGTGAACCCATTTTAAGGGATCTTCACGAATTCTTTCCTATTATCAAGTGTACTCTATCCTCTGTTTTAAGTCACCTTTGTCTTTATAAAATAAGTATTTTTATTATAAAAACCCTCAATTTTTACTTCTGGTTTTATAAAAAATTATTATTCCGCTTTTCATTTTAAGAGATATTCGATGTTTTCTTAAACCGCACTAAAATGTTTTGACTCAAAGATTCCTAAAAACTATTTTTACATGTTATCACTTTAGTTTTTTATCTCTTGTCATGATTTATGCCTTTATACATTATTAGTTTATATTTATTATTTAATTCCTTTCTTTCATGGATGCTTGTATGTTATGTACCTTTTTATTATGCTTCATGATGCGATGGTGTGCCCATTTTTTTTCCTTGGGTACTCTCATGTTTATGTATGATTGATTATGTGAGATTATTTATGTGGAAAGCATATACATGAATAAGATTAGATGGGTGCAACCAGATAGCACTCTAATTCATTGGGTATAGTTAATGTCTCATGAGAAGATTATGGGCAAACGGTCCGGGCGGTTAGCCTTGGCTTGTGCTACTATGGGAAACGAGATTGGCGGTTAGACTTGACTTGTACTAAAGTCTTCTTTAAAGTTACTACCACCTCTCTATGATCTATTCTCATATAATTTCATACTTATATGATCCCATGATTATTTTATCCCATGTTTTTATGATCCCATGTTTATATGTTATGATTCCATATGTTCCATGCTTCCAATATCATTATGTCAAGCCTCCTAACTCATGTGATTAATGTTTATTCTTATTTTCTTTCCCTTAATGGGACTTTTTGCTCATCCCTTTGTTCATGTGTTCCCTAGGGTACCCTATGCAGATGTAAGGGCTCAAAGGAAGTTAGGAGCTCATTATGAAGATTAAATAAAGAAGTGTTTTTTAGACCATGTTTTATGTTATATGTACCTAGTCTTCTAAGACACTAGACTTAACGATCCTTGGCTTATACTCTGATGATGAAATATTTTTAAAATCATGAAAGGTTATGTGTAAAAGGCTAAGGTCACTATAATTATTCCCTAACATTTTGAAACATTCTCATATGTTTTTTAATAATTTTAAATCTTTTAAATTCTAATTAAACATTTCTCAAATACACGAGATGACATAATAACCTTTTTTGTTTTGTGATGTTGTTAATTTTTTGGGAATGTATTTATGGGACATATTCCCAATTCATTTGGATTTTTATACATCCAAAGTTCTATATATTATGTTTCAAAGTGGATTAAAGCTATAAAAACCAGGATTGATGATGCTACTGTGGTGTCATAGTTTGTTAAGAATAAACTATTTTGTAGATTTGGTATGCCAATGTTCACTCTCATTAACTATGGAACTTATTTCATTAAATGGACATTGAAATCTTTATTAAAAGATATTTTGTTTGTCATATGTTTCTAAACCCTATAATCCTAAAAAAATATACGATGGATGATGTTTCTAATAGGATGATTAATCATATTCTTGAGAAAACAATTAGCCCAAACTATAAGGAATAAAGATTAATTCTTAAGGATTTATTATGGGTGTATAAGACAACCTATAATACTCCAATAGGGATACCACCCTACAATATAATTTTTGGGAGATCCAGCCATTTTCTTACATAATTAGAGAATAAATCTTTGTGGGATGTTAAGACTTGAAATTTGAATCATTCTAAAGGTGGAAAAGAGAACAAATTGTGTTTTTAAGAGTTAGAATAAATAAGGAACAATTCCTATGAAAATTAAATTATTTTTAAATAAAAAATGGCCATTCATGAAAAATTGATTTGTAACAAAAAGTTCCAAGTTGGAGATAAAGTATCACTATAAAAATATTGGATTAATCTATTATCAGGTAAATTTTGTTCCAAATGCTATGTTCCTTTTATTATCACCCATGTTTTATTTTTTTGTGGTGTATAGATTAGAGATCCTAGGAAGGGTTTTACATACACTCTTAATGGACATGGGCATAAACTTTTTAATAATGAGATTAAGGAACCGATGGGGGAGTTTATTTTTTTAGATGTTGAATACCATTAAATAATCTAGGTTGCATCTTACCGTAATATTTTATTTTATTTATAATATGTGTAGGGGAGGTAATAACCTTTCGTAGTGTTATATTTTTATTTTTTTTCATAGTGTTTTATTATAGAATATAAAGTGAGCTTGATTGAATGATGATGTTCCCATTTTCCATCATGAAAAATCCACTATTGGATAATTTCTATCATCTGGAGAATATAATTTACTATCTATAATAATCGGGAGAAGCTACAAGATGAATTATATTTAACCACACCAATCTTCTTTTTCTAAACTACAATTACTTTTACTTGATTTGGAATTTATTAAATCTAATTTTAATTTGTTTTTCTTCTTTATGAGATTGAATTTGATCAACTATAAGGATTTTTTCAAATTAAAGAAATGGGGTAAATTTGAGTGGATTTAAAAGATAATAAATATTCAAATTCAGGGAACTTTTTAGTTTAAAATTTTCTCATTTTCATGCCCTTAAAATATACTTGAAGCCACTTCTACTTAGGAATTTAATATTTTTTTTAACAAATTGAACTAGAAGATACTTTTAATTCTTGAATTACTAATTTAAAATTATGGTTATTGTTATTTAAATTGGTTGTTTTTATTTTGTATTAGTGTCATGTCATGATGGATATTCTTTCCTTTGATTTAAAACTTTTTTCAAACTTCTTTGAATGCGCAAAAGTACACAAATCAGACTTTTGAGCCAAATATTTGATGTGGTAACCAGTAGTAAATATTTTTAAATGTTATGACTTGTTTATTGTTTTTATTGTGTGAAAAATACATTGATATTTCTTATTATACTTTTTAAATGATTTTCATCTATGGAATTGATAATTATTCTCAAATTTAAAATTGAATATACATGTTTCTCTACCGTAGTTTCAATATTGGGGACAATTTTGAGTTTTAGTGTGGGGGGGAGGTCTTTAAATATCAAATATTATACCACAATATAATTCACATAAAATACCCTTATTTTTTTAAAAAAATTAATGTTTTTAAGAATCACGTCGACATATTTTATTAGTTGAAAAATTCTCTTAAAATTGAAGGTTTTGATGCCACTTTTAAAGAGATTAATCTTTATCACCTTATAAATTTGATTGGGTAAATCATTTTTATTTACCACTTAAATTTTTTTTGATGGTTTATTTAGGAAACTTTTATGAAATAATTACTTTCATTGAACATTCTAATTTATATTTAACTCATAATATATGAATATGAATTGATTGGGAAAGGAAAAACCTAATTTTGGATGAGATCATTTTTATTTTTCATTTTATTTATTTACAATTAGATGAGTTATTTATTCCATCAATAAATTCTCAGTTCACCCAATTCAATATTCTGTCAATTTATTTTGACTTATTAAATTATGAGAGTCTTTTCTCTTCGAGGTGAAGATAATTTTGGACTTATAGTTAGATGAAAATTTAATTTTGATAAATTTACTTTATAATTTTTAATTTCAAATATTTTTTTCAAAAAGTAACTAATTTCAAAATGAGAAAATTTTTTTGTTAGAGGGAATTCATATTTTTATTATGAGAAAATTCATGAGAGAAACCTTTAGGAAAATCAATTCTTAGTGACATTTCAATTTTTCAATTTTAAGATTCATTTTTTTCTACTAAATCTGCCTAGCTTATTACTTGAGGATAAACCAAGTTTTGGTCTTGGGGAATTTTTTGTGGTTTTATTTGAAGCATGTTTTCTAGATCAATATTGGTGTATTAATGTGTTTTTATGGTAAAAATGTGTGAATAATGGAGTAGTATTAATAATTTTAAAAATTTTGTTGAGGATTTAATTATATTAAATAATCCTTATAAATGATATTTTTTTGTGCATTAGTTTATTTTATTATTGTTTAAATATTTTAATCTTTTAATCCTTGGCTTCATTGATTGTTTTTAAAACAATTAATAATCTTATTATTTTAATATTTTATTTGGTTGTTTCTTATTCATTTTTAATTTTATGTTTTTTAATTCATTCTATATTCTTATTAATATTAATATTTCAATGATTATGTTTCTTCTAATTATTTATTTTGAATTTTTATTTTTTATTTTAAATTTTTTCTTTTTTATGTTGTTTTATTTTTGAAAATTTATTCAATTATGATAATCTATTTTATGACATAAATGAATTTTTCCATACTTATGACCATTATTTTATTTTAATATTAATTTATATGTTTCCATGGTTATTTTAAAAGAATATTTTTTTCCAATATTTAGGAAAATTTTGTGAATTATTACCTAAAGTAAATGGTATTATCCATTTTTCTCAATGGAATTTTTAAATACTATTTTAAATTAATTTTTGTCTATGTTAACATTCTTTAATGATTCAACCACTTTACTGAGAATATGATCTTCTGATACAATCCATATTCTATTTATAGATATCATACCATGATTGTTTTAAAGAGATATTCATGAAACCCATTTATTTTCCATTTTCAAATTAAGTTATAAAGGAATAAAATCTATTGATAATATATTTATGATGAAAATGAATGCTTCCATGTTTTATATTCATGTATAGTACATGGAAATTATTGACAATGAAATGTGATCCCAATATAGATTATAATGATGGATGAGACTGATATATATTATATGATAAGTGATACTAATATATCACTCCAATGCATTGGGTAATGTTCTTTGTTTTTTAAGAAAAGAATGAGGGAGTTAATTTGGGAGGTTTCCAGTATGGATTTAAAGAGGATCCAGTTATTTCTACCTTGATTGAACTTAAGTTATGAATATTTTTTCCAAGATATAAAAACTTTTTCTCTATAGTTCCTATTAGTTTTTAATGGTTCTATTGATCAATATTGATATCACATTGATCATGATTATTGATTATAAGGACTCTTACTTTTGATAAAGATTTATATCACGTCACATGTTTATTGATCCATGTTTTGATGATTATAAATTATTTATTATAATATCATATAATTTGATTATTTAATTATACACTTATTTTATTTATTTTATCTTGTTACATTCAATCGTTAATGCGTTGATTAAAACTTACTGAGCATTTGATCTGACCCTTATTATATTTTACATTTCCCTAATTTACGAAGTTTAATGTTAAATCCATTATTTCTAGAAGGGTTTCATTTCTGGAGAATTTTATGGGACGTGTTAAAGATGTAATATGAAATAATAAAATTTTGGAATAGTAGAAAAAATGATCACTTGAATGCATAGGTATTATTATGTATGAATTTGTCATAATAATCTAAAAATAAAAACCCAAAAGGTCATTGGTTCTGTAATTGATCTAAATTTTATATTTGATGTTATATGTTTCAGGTGGATAAAATCATGTAATGTTTATTGATATTAAAGTTAGAAATTTAAATATTATTTTTTCTAGCATCGAATCATTAAGAACGGGTTTGAGGATATTATAAATAACCTAAAAGATCTCATTTATTATAGTGATAACCATGTTTTTCACGATATAATCCTTCATTTTTTATGTTTCCTCATTCTCAAATATATTAATTTTTATCAAATAGTAAAATATATCCATTATATATTTGAACTCCACATCATTTATGTTTTTCCTCTTATAATGAAAAAAATAATTCATTAAAGTTATTTTGAACATAGGCATGCTAATGTGACATGAACCCTTCCCAGTATCCATAAATCTAGTCAAAAAATATTTTCGAATTAATTATATGTCAATTTAAAAGAAGTAAAAATTGAATGAATTCAAGTATAATAGTATAGCCCATTGAAACTCCCTATGATTTCATAGAAAAATATTCGTTTGATAAGTTTACATTGTTAAAAAATACATTATCCTTATAACATATAAGATTTTGATTACTTTTTTCTATTTTTATCTTCTAAAGTATCATTGAGGAAAAAGATAAAAATTAAGATAAGGATAAATAATTCAATTCTATAAAATATTAAAATAAGTTAAAAACATTAAATAGTTTTGGTAGAATAATTTATATCAAATTAACCCACATTTAAATCTTTTCCCTCCTGGTAAAATATAATAATAAAAACAAAATAAAAAAATTAAAAACATTTAAAAACATAATCCTTTTAAACTAATGAATATCATTCCCCATCTAAAATTAAATATTTTAAAAATAAAAACAATTACATTTTTAATCTTTCTAAGAGATTATTTCTTTATTTATGTATTATTATTTCTAACCTCACTAAAATCTTCCCCTCTCAATAACAGACAGAATTTGATTTCTCATTTCTAAAAAACATGGATGTTTAAAATTTGCTTGAAATAAATTTCAAATATTTACTTCTAGAAACCAAAATTATTTTTTAATACTAAGGAATTGTCAATATATTACCATTTTATATGGTTATGGTATGGTGGGTAAATTTTATTAAAAACAATTAATGTAAAAATGAGGGTTAAAAGTTAAAATAAAGTCGACAAAAATAAATGATTCCCTATAAAATTTTCACGCATGAAAATATTCATATCCACAAGAAAACAAGGTTATTCAACATCATAACAACAATATTACAATTCAAGAATCACATATACAATAATTTTCATAAAAGAGTCATATTAAACTTCTTTGTTCCTCAAAGTAATAGACTATTAATATTATTCGTTTCCTTAAATGTTAGGGTTATCATGTAAATAATTGTTAATGGTGTGTATTTTTTGAAACAAAGAAGAATTTATATATCATAATGAAATATAATTATTTTAAATTACCTACCATATAATTGAAATCTTGGGTTTTTTTAATATACAATCCCTTAAATATTTTTTTACATGAACCCCACACTCCACACACTTAAAATAGAATACATGGGAAGAATTTCAAATATGTTATTATAAAATTTTAAATGAGAATATGGCGTCTTATTTTTCTCAAAGGGAATATAAGTAATAATTATTTTTATTTAGTTGTAAAAATTCTTAAAATTTTGATATAAAAACGAATTATTTTTTTAAATACAAGCCCATTCCATATATTCTATTTATAAGTATATGGAAAAAAGTGACGAAAATGGGTTAAATGCCACTTTGAGTTGGAAATCAATTGTCAAATAACATTATAATCATGGATATTTAATGAAATTTTAGAAATTAAAAAATTATAGATAAAAACATTATAAGTATATGGTATATTATGTTAAATCATCTAAAAATTGATATAATGGATCAAAGAATGTTTAAAAATTTATAAATTTCACGGTATTACCATGGATATGAGTTATTTTTCTTAGTACTTAACCATGTATGTGTTACTTCTTTGAATGTGGGTTCCTTTAACGAGTAGATGTGTTTTTTTTCTTTATGATAGAGATAAATAAAAAAACTAATTTATATAAAAGTATGTTATAATAAATATATTATTAGATTATTTTTTTACCATAATCTCATAAGTTTCTTAAACCATCAGTGGAGGTGGAAGAGTCGGTCAAGGATATGCTACCATGAAATCATATGTGTGCATCACCCATATGTTAAATTATAATGATAAATCCATATATATATATATATATATATATATATTTAATCCTTTAAAACCCATGGAAAATTTAATAGATATATCCCCTTAATTTATTGTTCTCTTAGAGAATCTCATCTCTCGTCGACTACATCAGGTCATCACCTAGTGCATGTCAGGATAGAGGTTGTGGAAATTGAAAAGTGCTCTCCTTTAGAAAAATTTATAGTGAGTGATGAATAAACCTAGTAAAAACCATGGTTTTTTATAGGTTAATTATTCTTTGGATGATCATTAATATAGGGAATCTATTTTACTTAGTATTCCTCCTCCATCTCCTACTCATCCAAAATTTTGGAAATTTTTAGTAGCTAAACATTTAGGTTACACATTTACTCCTTTACTATCAACATTGCAATACCTATTAGGTAAAAAGGAAATAATTCATACTCTTTTCATAATTACATGGATATATAAGTGCAAAACCATCCAACCATGATGTATATAAGATCTTGTGCTATCATACTAACTATATGCTATAAAATAAAATAATAAATGTTAATTATAACACCTTTATCCATGTATTGAATGAATGAAAAATCCCAGAATTTGTAAAATAATTTTTTATCATCTTTCATGAATGTCACCATCTTCATGAGTTTTTGTAGGTATATATTTATGGACTAGCATAGTTTTTGATCCCTTTATCATGCTTTAATTTACTATTATTTCCACCTATATATAACTTTTTTAGATTCTTTTAGGATTTAATTTAGGAACCTAAGAATAAATTATAATTATAATCTAATACATATGATTGATGTTTATTTTTTTTACAAAGGAAAATTTTAGTTTTTTTATATTTTCATTATAGGTGAATGTGACTTGAATTATTGATTAATAAGTAGGAGAAAAATAGTTCAAACTTCATGGTAGTCCAAACACACATGTGGACTAAAACTAACATTTAAAAATATTTACAAATAAAATTAGGATTTAATTTTTTGGGATCCTTGAATATGTGATGTATGACTATGCTTAGTATTAGTAAAATGATTTTTCCCATTTAGTGTCCCAAAGGATTAAATCATTTGTGAGAATATTGATTATTCATATTCTATAGGAAACCTTTATAATTTGGTCCCAATTCCTGCTATAGACATCCAATTTCCACCAAATTTTTCCTAGAAATATTAAATATATAGTTTCATAAATTTTACATTTTAAAAGTAATATAAGGTTGTCTATTGATTCAAAATATAAGTCCATTATGTTTTAAAAATTTTGTGTTCCAAAACTATGTTCTAAATTCACTATAAATTTTTACCTTGGACTCATATCCTATAAGATAATCTAAAAATAGAAATATATATTTTTAGAGAGGAAAAGGTATTCCTATCCTAAACCTATATTTTTTAGATCTCCCTATACTTATAGGGAGAAAAAAAAATAAGTAAATCCAATTGAGTCTTATCCTCCCCACCATGGAAAGCTGAGTATTGGGAGGACATTAATAGAGAACTCTAAACATTTAAAGGGAGTTATAACACATTCCTTGTGTAATTGATTTATAGTTATTTTAGATTATAATCATTTGAGGTATTTTTTCTTGATGAATATTCTGATTACACTATTTTATTAAGTAACTTGCATAAAATTAATGTTTTTTATCGACAGGTTGATTATAAGATTTCATATTTGAAAAAAATGTCTGTATTATTGGAAAGAACAATATTTCATTTTTATCCCTTACTCATTAAATTATTAATTTTTTTCTTCCCCTACACCATGAATATTATTTGGGACTTGGTTAAATGAAATTTACACAATGGTTCATGCATAAGTTAATCCATTTAAAAGGATATATGGTAATTAATATTTCAATCAATCTCAACTAAAGAATTACCCAAAATATTAATGAACTTCAAATAATAATGAACTTAAAATATTTTGTTCAAAACTATAAATGATCACATTCTCTTACCACTCTTCAAAATGAAGTCATTTTATAAAAGGTATTGTTTTAATTTAGTTATTTTTGTTTCAATATTGTAAATTAAACCATTCTAATTACCACCATATTTTGGTTTTACATCATTAAAATTATAAATAATTTACACTTTCAACCTAAACCTACCCATGGGAAATGAAAAAGGGCTTGTACTATCCTATATCCTTTCACTTAAATATATGTTAATTTGATACGTATCAATAATTAATAAAAACTCTATGCATTGTTTTTGGGGAGAGATACCATTTAATATTTGTAATTTTGATATGTACATTATAAATTCCTAAATTATTAGTTTTAATTCATTTATATATTTTATTTCTTATATAAATATGTGTTGTAAATTATTTTGATTAGAGTAATTATTTATGAATTTTTCTTCTTAAGGTGAATAACCACACTTCAAACCGAAACCAAAAAGGATCTTATATAAACCACATCATCTTACATTGATCAATACTTTGAAGTAGAATTTTAAAACCCTTAAAATATTATAAAAGAAACTTCTTAGTAAAATTAAATTTAACCATAATTTAATTAAAATAACATGGATGAAAATTATATATATATATATATATATATATTTGGTGCTTGGGGGTGCAATTACATTAAACACACAGGCACCTAACATACAAGCTATAAAGACAGGCCATAGTCCCCCCACCACCACTGAGATATCCCACCCATCAATCCTTATTTATTTAGTACATGGAGCATAGTACTAGTGGGAATTAAGCCCATTACATGGACCGTAGGACCAGCAGACATGAAATACCATTACATAGACTATAGGCCTAGTAGACATGAAAGCCCATTACATGGCATGTAGGCCAAAATTCATGACCCAAAGGCCCAATAGTGAATAATGATTCTATAGTAACCAGGCTGCTATAACCCTTACTATAGTAAAATCATGGTTGTAGTTCATGATACAGTGAACACAAACACTAAAATGCCGTCGGTGCTACATTTATGCTTTCACTATAGTTCTAATATAGTACCACTATTGTGATACTATAGTTCCTACACCAAATGGGTTATAAACCTCTAACGTCCATGTAGTATTATGGGTTTCTTTCCATTAATCCATATCCCAATTACACATGAAAATTATTATACTTTAAATGAATTAACATCAACTTCTATTTAATATCAAACTTTATATTTCCAAATTAATTAGGAAACACCTAATTTCAAACAAAAATGTTGTTTAATTCACTTGTTACCAAAATTACATGCACAAGATATAAATGATCCAAACAAAAATAAAATAAAACAACTCCTTATTTAATATTTAACTTTAAATCCTGTAGGAGTGGCTGATGATCACAAAAAATAAGGGCACCTATTTTTTATAAAATACACTATAAACGACATAATCTGTTATGAGAACAACCAAATTAGAGGCTACGTGGACACAAAAAAAAATATATTTTTTTTGAAAAATACATATTAAGATTCAAAACTATAATAATAAAAAAATCATGTAATATAATAATCTCAAAAGGATGCAGTTCAAGAATACATGAAATATTTTAAAAGATTGATCACAAGATATCAATGTCAAAAAAATAATTTATCAATTATTAATCATTATTTTTATAAAAGACTATGTACGATTTATTTTTTATGATTTATACTATATAAGGTGATTCCCCAATCGATAAGACATTATCCATAATATGTGTATTCTTCAAAAATATAAAAAAAGATAATAAACTATTCGTTTTGAGGTCCAATGTTCCCATTAGAGGTGTTCAAGAGGTTTAGAGTTTTTATTTGGATAATCCATGTTTCACGAGGTTAGTAACCATCTCCAAATTATCTCACTTTTTTATAGTTAATACTATCCTTTTACTCTAACACAATATGTAATATATGTCACAAATACTCACTATATCCACTAGTGACCTCGATTGGGAGAACTATCATAGAATTATGAGTAAATCATTCTTATTCAATTTTACCAATGAGCCTTTAGTATATGACCTAACTCACATCCAGTTTTGTGTGTAATTAAAACAAAACCATTAGTCAAGGGGGACGTTTAGCCATCCATAATAATCATTGTATTCATCAGGGTGTGTTAATTATCATATACCACCACCCAAAAATCCTCAAACACCTTTAATAAATTTAAAACTCCCCTCTAAAACCCCAATTCCAGCCCCAAAGACCTAACGATTCAAATAACTAAAAACATATCTTACTCCAACAAGTAACCCAACATATCATAGAAATCCTAAGAACCCAATTTGGCTAACTTGTTAACATAATGGAGGAAATCCAATGTCCATGGATTGGTAAACATTCTTTTAAACATGTAGTCAACCAAGAGATAGGTTAAATGTGAGTTCTATCAGTCTATGAATTATAACATAACTTAAAAATGACAATTCCAATACACATGATTCCTCATTATCCAATGAATTAACATTATAAACTATCTATAAAAATTTGAATTTTTGATAATTCTACATAAAGAGGAAACCTTATATGTTAATGAAAGATTCTATTGATAGACCTTATATACCATAAATTCCACTTCCATTTTCCTAAAATGACTCCCAAACAAGGAAATAAAATGAAACTAATATTGATAAAGAAATATTGTAAACTGTTAAAAAAGTGAAGATTAATATTATATTGATTGATTTTGTGGAGAAAATTTCAAAATATATTAAGGAAATAATGGTGAAATATACCCACTATTTATGAAAGTGATTGAGAAATACTATGATCTTAGGAAGTAACATCTCAGAATTGCTCAAACTCTGACCTCCCATTAAATTAAGGTATCCTGGAACATTATAGTATTTTTTTTTATCATAGGGGATATTTTTTTGATTCTATATGTGAATTCGATGCCTTTATAAATAAAATAATTCACTCCAATGCTCTTATTTAATAGTTATGGATCTGAATCCAATATCAATAATCATTTAATAGGAAAATCATATCATTTCACACCCCATTGTTGTATTAGTGGATGTTTTTTTGCGGGTCAATATATAAAATTTCATATAGATTTTTATATGTAAATAATGTAATATGATATGATATATGTACATAACCGAATAATATTTGGTAGAAAATTCTTAAAAACCTTTATAACCATATTTAATGTAAATAATTTTACATTATCTATTGAGTTTTATTGGGATATTTTTCATTTTAATACCCTTCATTCCATAAATAAACCCTTAAAAGAACATTCATCTAAGTCAATTAATTTCATTGATGTTATCCATTTTCCCATAGATAAATAAATTATTTCAATCAGACCCCTTTTCAATAATTCAATATTGATAAACATAATAGGAAATGATTTATGTTTCCTCTGTTTTGATATTTTATATAAATGTCACACATAGCTATTTTTATTGATTTATTATATTCTAGGGCCCAATCACCATCGATGATTCTATCTAACATGTAAAATCTGACACATAATTTAGGTAAGTCATCATTAAGAATTTAGATTATATTATAATCCTTGGTATTCCTTATCTACTACCAAAAATTAAAAATTCCTTATATTAGAATTAAAATAATTCCCTCCAAATTGAAAATATTAATATCTTCATTTTGAAAAAACATTATCTATTATGATTTCTTGTTTTCTCCCACAAGAGTAATAATTATGATTTCTTAACCTTTTATAGGTAGATAAACATGATTATGGATACACACTTTCATACACTATCCATATTAGATAATATATTTTCATACATAATATTTGGTTAAATAATGAGGATAAACATGTATCTTATGCACAATTATGATTGAACACAAACCTAATTGATATCAATAATGGTTGGATAATAAAATTTTGCTGGAATAATTATAACTATATAAAATAAAGAATGTTTAGTTTAATGTAGATGGTTTCTCAAATTATTGTTCTAACTTTCATTAAAAATTAAAATAATGGATTATTACTAGCCCATGTGAAAAAATAGTTTGTTTACATATATATAGAACATTGTTATCTAAACCATCCAAATATGAAATATAATTTACTATTCAAATTAATCGACTAAATTCCCTATTAGTTTGTGAAGAATTCCCAATACTATTTCATTAATGAGTATTCAGTATATTTTTATATCCATGTTTTACAGTATTATCAGAAAAAGAAAACCTTAGAATCCCCCTTCATGTAATTTTCATTGAGGAGCTATATGCATAAGTAGAAACCCAAGTTTTCCCTATTTAAGTATGTTAGGATCATTGAATCTTAGTTGGATCACATTCAGTAGACTAACAATGAGTTTCAGGTAAATTGTTTTTTATAGAATTAATTATTTATTTACATCATAATTATCATGGTCTCCAAAAAACATCACATGCCAAAAAAACTGTGTATATAATCAATTAAGATTATAATTTTTTTCAACCTTTTAATTTTAATCTATAGACCTAGTTTTATAGAACTCAACCCCCTCTCCTCTTTCTCCTCCCACTACATTTTTCTCTCTCCTCCTCACCCTCACCTCTAGGTCCTCCTCCCCCCTCACTCCTCTCGGCTGCACCCCAACACCCATCAACCCTTCCCCTCCTCTTCTATATGCACCTTATCTATTCACATTTATACCCATGGTATATATAATGGGAGATAGATGACTTTAAATATCCAAGAACCTATAAAAATGTACGATTAAGGTATTTATACATCTTATAGCCAAGCGTAAGACTCGTGACCCATCTCCCTCACCATCGTTAGAACCCACCCTCCATTACCCCACCTTCTGTTTTGGCTATGCCTTATTTTTCACTCCATTCATAGGAAACTTCCTTTCCTTATTTGATTCATCCTTACCTTTTCTTTTCAAAACAATGGCATTAGGTCTTCTTGCCTCACTTGTAATCTATACCTATGTGGAGGAACAATACCCTGGTTTTTTATTAGTTGCATAATATCCCAATTGGCAAGGAGGTTATCACATCCCTACAATGGATTCTCCTATAAAATATTATCAAGGTCAAAAAGTTATGTATTATGATCTCTTCCATGAGTTTCTCAATACATTCGAGCTAAATGTTTTCCGTGTCTCCTTCAGACTGGGCGGAATGGATTGAGAGTTCACACTCGGTGAGTTAAAAGTCATCTTTAGGGGTTTATTATTTGAATTCAATACCCCTCCTACATAAACTACCTTTTATCATTATCTAAACAAGATGGAAACTCCATAGAGATGGGTACAAATCATCTATGACCCCAACAGATTCATGTTACACCAACTATGAAGAGCACCAAACATAAGAGAGAGTCTCTTAGGACCATTCATCGATGTTTTTTAATATGTTTTATGGATGAAAAAATTTAAAATTTATAGGTCAAATTTCGTAAAATTTTTTTTTATTAAAGATTGTAGGTGCACTACCGACTTTTGGTCCAGGCTAAAGTGGCAGTGCGCGTGCTTCCTTTCTACTAAAAAATAATAATTTAATTATATATGTTATTATATATATATATGTATATTATGATATATATATATATATATATTATGTGTTTGTTTTAGTTTTTTTAGAATTATTTCTATAACATTTGAAAGGAAAAATGTTATGTTTTTTAGAAATAGCTTTTGTGGCATTAAATTTGGGACATTTTTAAGAACTAAGTAAGGGTTCTAGTTGATCTTCAAGATGATATAAATATTATTGGCTGAAAATGGGTCTTTAAGAGAGAAATGACAATGTAAGAGAAATGGTTTTTAGTAGGGTTCAATATCTAGGGTTATTTTTAATTTACAATGTTCCAACTTCATCAATATTTTATTAAAAATTATTTTTTAGTATTGTTTTAAACCATTACAATGGTATTTATTATTTTTTTACATTCCTTTCATTGTCATCTATTTATTTTATTTTTTAAAATCATTTTTTTAATAAATTTTTAGATGTTTAGGCTATGTTTTAAATTTTATTTAGATTATTTTTATACTATATATTTTATAAACTTTTAAAGTCAGGTACTTGAAATTTAATAATTATTCCAATGTTTCAAGTAGTCAACTTTGAAAACTGTAAAATATAAATTGTGCCGAAAATATTAATGAAAACTAAAACACTGGATAAATATATAGAAAGGACTAATATTAACAATATTATCTTCATTTGAATAGACATAAAATATATACTTGAATAAGTGAAATCAATTTCTATGTCTATGAGGAGGAGATTTCATTCAACATAGTGGTTTGAAAAGAGGATGCCTGAATCGAGATCACTGAGCTCCGTGTCGGGGTGGAGTCTGAAGACCTAGAGAGGGATGATCATCTAGCATTGGAATGTCGATCGTCACATTCTACCCCTATGGATTTGTGGGAGTAGGTGTCAATTGCAGGTCGCACTGCACTCCAGGTCCTTCTCCCACTAGGGTAGTAGAAGGACCCACCATCATTGCAGTGGGGAACCAAGACTGTGATGGATATGGACCCCAAGGATGCAATGGATTTGGAACCAAAGGCTATGATGGATCAAGAAACTAAGATGGAGAGAAATTTGGATATATAATTAATAAATATGGATCCCCTGCCACCTAAATCACATCCTCAATCAGTAGAGGTTGGACTGCAAGAGGTCCGACCTCTGCCTATGGAATAGGTGAGGCCTCACAAGTAGTACGATGTTGTCTATGTCATCATCATCATGGATCCTCAGCACCAGCTACTGCTTGAGGATGTTCATCCGAGGAAAGAACCTCCTCTCTTTGGGAGGGACTCTCTAAGATGATCTCGGAAAGTGCACGATAAGATGAAATCAACTCCAGTGGTTCAGTATGGACCTCTTCCTGGATAAAGACCCCCTCCTCTTATTCATCACTCATTTGAACAAGATGATATGAGTGAGTACCCTGTAAAGAGATTCAAAATGAATTACAAAATAGTTCAATAAACAAACTAATATAAATTTATTGACCTACAATCTTATGAAACTCTCTACCTTGTTAGGTAATATATAGTATATACTTTAGTCTATACCATGGTTCATAATCGGCCTGGTCCGAAAGAATGAATCACATTATTGGTACACCGTGGGTATGAAACTCCACAGGTCTTCACTAGAAGTCGAGATAGTCGGCATGTACTCGATGATATTCCTCATACTTCCTCTCTATTAGCTTCACACCGAGATTCTTCTATGTTTGTCTCAGTGGAAATGTAATTGGATAAGCATAGAAAAACTAGTGCCTGACTCTATCAGGATGCTGCCACTCAATAATATGAAAGTGAATGAGGGTCACTGTAGCCATAACATCATTAAGTATTGCAATGAAGCATGGTGGAAACTAGCCCAGTATAGTTCAGTATGGAATCCTTGTAATCTAAAATGACATGTTCCCTTTGTAAAAAAATCTCCTTACTAAAAACTAAAATTGATGGTATTATTAAATTTGTTAAACAATGATAGATAGTATATACATACCTGGTCGGGTAAGAGATAATAAAACTTGTGTTGATATGCACCCAAATGGTGTTTCAAAACTATTCTAAACTTGTGTCTCTGACACCACTTATAAAATACAACATCGAAAGAGAAAAATAAAGAGAAATTAAATTCAATAACTCCTAGTAAAATCAAAAACCAATAAAGTTTAGTGATCATACAAACATCCACATGGAGCGTCATGTATCACCTCCATAGCGAGTGGCAGAGTAGCAAGATGATGAAGGAATGGGGGGATGTGCTCCTAATCCCACATCTAAAGAGGGATGATGCATCCCCTGAGATCTATGTGGTCACTGTGGGATACCATGAATACTTCTCTATAAGTGTATTCCAAGTAGGTTATTCCCCAGTTGTACGTCCCAGCCCAATCAATATCCTCCAGTCTATCTAGATGCATCATGTGAATGTGCACCCCCCGAGTGATCAATAAAAGGGTCCCTACAATGATACATAATATATATTCATTCTCATAATGCATAAAAGTCTGGTCGTCAGTGCCATTAGGTAAATGTAGAATCTTCTCCTCCAATCATGGAATAAGATATCGACCCGCCCTCTATAGCGCTACAGTCGTCCAAAATCCCGATGCCTTAAAATCGCTGAGAAAGGCCAGGGAAATATGCACGGGTGGATCCAATGATGACTTCCCCATGGATATGAAGATCAAGAAGCACTTAAAAATCTTTGAGGGTGATGGTCATATCTCCCTTAAGTAGGTGGAATGTGTGTGTCTCTCTTCTAAACATCTCCATGAGGTAATCAAGAAGGTGATTGTCGACAAATTTGAAATCTAATAAAACAATATTATAGAAGCTAGAACAGTTAAAGTATGGTATAATGGCACGTGGATGCTTTGTGTGATGAAAACAATGTGCTCGACACACCCTAATCGGTCGAACCTCACTACCGTGTAAACCAACTAGGGAAACATGACTCTACTGCTCAGTGAGTAGTATGGTATCTTCAATCGGTATATAAACAAATGAAATGAGTTACAAGTGTAAAATATAAATATAATGTTATGGTTAGTAGAATGTATGACTTGTAGAATGTAAGACATGAAATTTTTATTCACATTGTTTTATGAAGTTATTTTTACCAAAAGAAATGGTCGTGTCTTCAAGTTGTTCAGAGAATATAACTAAAGTGTTTTTAAGATATTATTTTACCTAGAAAAGGGTGTTTTGTAAGATTTGGTTTTATATAATTATATGTATAAACATTTTGTCTTGTGTTAAATTAACATTTATTATAAAATGTCAGGTTTTTTCTTTATGTTTGATTTTCCACATGTTGGTATGTTTCATGATTATTTGGTCACATGTATTATTTCTGGTTTATCCATGGGTAGATTGTTTTTGTGTAAATGTCACCTTAAATGAGCTTGTCATATTCCATTTAATCTGAGTATGAAAAGATTATTGTTATTTGATATTAAAACTATTTGGCGATGTTATAAATTTATATGAAATGAAGAATCTTATTCACAAATAAACATGATATGATGTCATGGTTCATTTCCCTCTAATTCATTCATGAAGATCACTTAGTATAATAGAATCAGTTATACTAACCACTGTTTTTTGTTGTGTACTATAATAATCTCCTTTCTCAGTTTTAATAACCTCCCTGTAGGAGTATACACAGATAAAAAATGACTCTTTACGTCGAAAATGTTTTCTAATCATGATTCTCATAATGTAACTAATATTGAAAAATATGGTTGATCATATAATATTTATAATAATAAAATTTCATAACATATTTTTATAGCCTAATATATGATACTATTGTTTCATTATATAAAATTTTATTAGAATATCAATCACATAATGTTTTGGAAACTAAAGTAAAAAAGAAGAGATAACACCATATAAATTACAATATCAGAATATCACAATGGAGACAATACATCATTATGGATGAGAGTGTGAAATCAACCAAAAAATATTAGGGAATAATTTCTAGCTATGAAATTATTGATGACATATGGTGCATCTCAAACTTTTCCCATGTTCTTAAGGACATTCCATATCATTTTGCATCCTTTTGGCCTTTGGTCTCTCCTAGTTACACAACCGGTTGATGTCAGGTATCACTATCGGTTGGCCTTCAGGATTTGGGAAATAACAAAACTCCCCCATAGGCATCCATGGTGAATAATAACATGTAGAAATGGTGTCTATTAGGTATACTAGATCAACATATTTTTCCCATGATATGTTTATAGAGGCACATGATGTGATGTCATATGCACCTAGAAACCGTAAGGCTTAAACTTTTCCACATTGACATTACCTCACTTCCAGTGATTTCACCATTTTTTCACTGATGATATTAGTGATGGGGTTTAGACCCTCTTGAATATAAAATTGATAGTATTTTTGGTATAAAAGTATGACATGATAACCAGAAGCTTCTTCAATATTATTTTTAATCTCTCATTGAAAGATTATTATGTACCATAGAACCTTTTAAATTATATATTAGAATATTTTTTCCTTTCATCAAAGTACTTCATGCAATAATATAATGTCTTATAACATGGGTAGTTTTAAGTAACATTTGAATCCCCTTGAAGACACCATTATTTCACTCCAAACTATCTGTGGTCATGTTTCTGTACCTCTTCCCCCCGCCATATGACTATTTATCATTTGGAATAGAAATCATATAATTATACACTTATTGATTAGACTTTAGGATTCATTAAAAACTTTCTTCAAACATCCATATATCTAGCTCATATTCCATACATAAGTGTTCATATTTCAAATCAATTTTGTTTTTATATTTACGCTGAAATAATAACTAAAAACAAAGCCATTGCATAACTATCCTCTTGATTTCCTTCTTCATAGGATTTTTGTGGAATGTTTTCCTCCATTACTAGAAATTTGTCTAATGCTAAATCGATAATGTGAATTTGGATGTCTCCATGTATCAAGTTCCTCACTAATTACCTCATTGATTACCCTATGCCAATCAGATATCAAAAAAACACCATAAATGCGGGTGAAATGGTTACTGATACATGAAAAAAACCAACTCAATGATTCACAGTTTTCCTTCTCTACAATAGAAATGGAAAGTGGAATAGGTGAATGGTTTACATATTGGGTTACTGAAATTAAAAATACACCATTATATTTTCAATCTAAAAAGATTCGATTAATATGAATGAACTATTTTCTGAAATGAAATTTGGAGATACAGGGGATGAATTACCAAAACAAACGATTAAATTGAACATGAGATAGATCTAGTTGTTTATATTGAGTCACATGTTATTTCTTATTAATATGGAATTAAACTTCGTTTTGGTGTCTCATTATGGCTAGAAATTATGGAGACACCTTATATGAGTCATCCAAATCACCATAGACTTTCACAATTTCCATCTGTTTCGCCATCCATGCCTTATTATAGGAAATATTATAACCAAATGTTTTTTGTATCATCCCTTTCATAAGGGATATAGGAACATCTTGGAACATACTAATCATCTCAATGATAATTGATGAAACAAATTCTATATCCAATGAGGTATGATTTTGTGTCAGGCTTGGATGAATGAAATTATGAGCTTCCTCAATCCTCGAGATTCTCCAACCTCTAAATGCAATGTCCAGAATCACCCTCAAGAGGAATCTACAATCATACCTATACTTATGACACCATATGAGATATTTATTATAGAATGATTCCTAAGCAATATATCTACACTGCCTCTCAATGTGAAATCTCTTATGTGTGATTTTTAATTCAACTTTAATTGGAATATTCCTTCCAATATATAAGGTTTTGTCTAGATCACTAAACTTATCTGGTAAAACTATGGGAAACATAATTATGGGTGTGATACCATTGTAGTAGAATTAAGGCACACATATCATTGCTTTTAACAATGACGCAAAGAGTGGTGAATGATTTATTGTGGGTTGAGGTTGCTGTACAACTAATGCATTTCTAGAAAATCCCACCCCAACATATGTTGCTCACTCATCATCCTCCCTATTATCACCATCTGTTACATCATTAAAAAACTCCTCATCATATTTTGTATTGAAATGTATAACCAGGATATCGGTTAGTTTGTCTTATTCTGCATCATTTTTAATAGGATTAATTTCATGGGGTGGACCATCTTCAACAACTCTTGTAAGTCTACGTCTTCGTACAACTGGATGTTGTTGTTGTTCTGTAGAAAAATCAACATATAACTCCATGATGGTACCATTTGACCATTTAGAAAATAAATTTATTTCTTATACCCACTGTTCATTATCAAACAATGGAAAAGATAGATTCCCCAGTGTTTCTGAGAATTGAAAATGTATAAATATCATAGAATTTATCTCTTGATCGGTTCCCAGATTTAAAGAACCACAAATTATTTGTTCAAGGTCACTTAGTGTTACCCAATTAGTTATAGTAACCACTTTTGTTGGTTGTGTACTGTAAGAAGATCCTTGCTCAGTTGGAATAAACTCCTCATAGTAGTACACATAGGAAAACATGACACTCTACTTCAAAAATGTTTTATGATCAAGATTATGAATGTGTAACTAATATTGACAATGATGGTTGACTATATAATATTTATTATAATGATGTTTTAGGACATCTTTTTATACCCTAAAACATGATAGTAATGTTTCATTATATAAAATTTTATTAGAATATAAGTCACATAATTTTTTGAAACCCGAGGTAAAAAAGATGAAAAAATAAAATCATTTTATTTATAATTGATAAAATGAAAATTTCGATCATATAAAGTGAAATGGAGAAGAACAAACATATTAAATAACACATGAATGTTTTACAACATATAAGAAATTCTGTGAAACTTTTCAATAGAATGTTGTTTGGATAAGATAATCCTCACTTTAGATGTGAGGTAAAATCTAGATAATTTTTAATTGGTAACTTGATAATATCTTCTACAGGTATGTAGATGACTTTGAAATTTGGAAAACCATTTGAACTTATAATAATATATATTATAATTCATTAGAAGGTCTAAAGATTTCTAAAATACCAAATTGAAGTACATAACTTTAGAAGATATTATCAAGATACCAATTTAAAATAAGCTTGATTTTACCTCATGTCCAAAGTGAGCCTCATCTCATCCAAACCACATTCTATTGAAAAATTTCAAGGAATTTCATGTATTTTGAAAAAAATTATTGTGTTATTTAATGTGTTTTTTCTTCTATATTTCAATTTATATGATCATAATTGTCATTTTACCAATGATATGTATTATTAGCTAATCCTTATATGTATTCATTTTCTAATCCTAAGTCATTCATTATTTAATCTATACTTAATCATTACTAATAATAACTATTATTACAAAACTATAAAATCTTTATGATACTAAAATTTTAGAACATCTTCTTATATACTAAAATATGATACTAATGTTTATTATTATAGTTTTTAACTATTTAATCATTCTTTAATCACCAGTTAATCATTACTATGTCATTTTATAATTAATCATTCTTTAATTAGTCAATAATCATTCATTAATGAATAATTAATCATATGGTATTCATTATTTAATGATTATTAGATAATCATTACATTTATTCATTTATAATAATAATTTATTCACTAATTAATCTATGCTTAATTAGTACTAATAATAACCATTTATTCATTGGTTGTGTACTATAAGAATCTGTTTTCTCAGTTTGAATAAACTACCTATAGTAGTATACACAAGAAAACATGACATTCTGCATCAAAAATATTTTGTGATGAATATTCTGATAGTTTAACTAATATTTACAATAACGGTTGATCATTAATAAGTTATTCATTAATTAATCATTCTTTAATCACACTTTAATCATTATTTATTGAATCATTAATCATATGATATTCATTTGTTAATTAAAATTAACTAATAAAATGTATTCATTTTTTTAATCCCATGTAATTCATTAATTATTCTATATTTATTAATTACTAATAATAACTATTATTTATAAACTATATATAAATAATTAAACAACTTAACAAATAATTTTTTAAAACCAACTAAATGTATTTAAATTACTATTAATAACATTCATTATTTAGTGTCATTTTCCTAGTCTATTTCATTTTATATGAACATAATTATCATTTTATCATTGATAGATATACTGATTTGATGTTTTCTTTTCTTAGGCATTTTAGTAGTTTATAAATAAAATATGAATAATCTAAATAATATCCCCCTCGGAGTGTCAAACCAGGAGGGCATCAAGGCCCGTTGTTGTGCACTAGTTCCAGTTTGAGACTATCTCAAAGTGGTGTTTTCAGGTTTTACCCCTATATACATCTGTGCCAGAGCCACATCTACTTGTTTGTATCCAGACAGGGATTTGATTGCTTTGATAACCACATAATCTTTATACTACCAAAATTTTAGAACATTTAATCTTAAATTATTATATAATTAATTTATAATAAATCATTACTAATAATAACTATTATTTAAAACTATATATAACTAAATAAGCTACTTAATAAAAAAATATTTAGAACCAACTAAACTACTTAAAAAATTACACATTTAGAACTAAAATGAATTCAATTCAATAAAAAAATAAGTTTAAATTAAATAAAAAATACCACTAAATGATGATTCTAAAAAATAACTGGGACTTCATCTTAACCACCGAATCCACAACACATGAAAATGATTTTTTTAGAGATACAAGATATGGAATAAGGAGAGATTGGGGAAAATGGATGTGAGGAGAAGGGGGGGGGGTTGGTGGAAGGACCACTATTACCTTTGGACATAAACTGAAAGGTGGAAGTGTGAATACATCCTTTCAAGCATATTTAAAAAAAAAATTAAAATGGAAATATTAAAAAAATAAAAAACACAATAAAAAACTCTCATTCACCATGTAATTTCCCATTATTGTATGGCATAGAAAAACTCCCATGGGTCCATCACATGTACTGATTTAGATAAATTTTACACATCCATGGGAGACCATGTTATCAGTATGGTCTTCTAGATTTTCTTGTACAATAGGAGTCATAACTGGAGGATGTGTGGTATGCTTATGGTGGGACATAATTACTCATATATCTTGAAATATTGGTGTTTTCAACTCCCTGAAGACCATTTAATCCCTCAAAGAGATGAATTTGATCGATCCGGTTCTGTTCTAAAATATGGGGCCACTCATGAAGGTGGTAGATCATCACGACTAGGAACCAAAGTATGTGGAGTCCACTAATGAGGAACCTTCTCCTGATATCTTGGTAGTGCTCCCTGTCCCAATTGATCAGCCCACATACACCCATAATCTATCATATTCTTTAACCAAGGCCTTAGATACCTTTTATACCATAACTCTTTTATTAGACACATATTTACTAGTTCTCATCCATGATAGCATTCTTCAAATAACTTTAGAGTACCATTATAGTATTAGCCATAATTTTATATTCTATTCTCAGAGCCTCCAGGGGTTTCTCCATATTCTTCTCCACTTCCATCCACAACTGAATCCACCCAAACTCACCCTACTACTATCAATCCTACCTCCAGCTCTATCCCCACTATATCCACCATAGCACCTTCGACAGCCCTAGTCGAGCTTCCTCTATACCTTACCAAATCTGTAGTGTAGAAGTAATTTTTGTTAAATTACACTCCATGGGGTTAGGTCCTAACTCTACCATATACCATGATGATACCTTAAATTGATCCCACTAAAAGACACTAATCCTTAGTTCAGATCAATAAATCCCCTTCACCAAAGAAGAATAAATCTGATGCCCGCACCACAACACCTTTTAAGCCAGTCGAGTCATCTATCTCTACCATTATTAAATACATTTATAAAGTGAGGTATATCTAGTCACCCATTATTTGAGAGGGTACCAATGAATCTTCAAGTAGTTATTTAGCCTGATCATCTTAGTTATTCTCCAATGTACCCTCTTTCTTTTCTCATTTTGGGTATTTTTTCCTTTATATTACATATCCCTGGTTGTATAATTTACTTTATCTAATGGATGGGATACAATATTTGTGGACTGTAAATGATTCTATAACAATGTTCTTATTGACTATACATTCAGTTAGGTATGTCTTGATGATCTACCTACACTATTAATTTGATGCATGTGTTATGAAACCTATTGTACTTTCCCATGAGGTATTCCCTCTTGCAGATTCTTTATAGGGGATTCCCCATGAGATCAGCCAATGATCTTCACTAATTCTCCTACCACCACACGTGAGTTATGGTTTTCCCATTAATAAGGTGGTGAAACCCACTAAGAAACCACTAGATCATAAAGACCCTGTATCTAGTTCCTGAAAGAGGAAGAGTATAACCGACCCAATGGGATGCACTGATTGATCTTTGTCCATCCATCTAGATGATAATGTAATTGTTGGCATATTATGGGTGGAAACCTGTATTTTGATCTTTTTATTTTTTTGAGTCTCTTATTTCTTTTCATTTCTTTTATTATAAAATTTTTTTCTAATAGATTCTTTTTTCTTTTTTCTAGTTTTTATTTTACTCCATGAATGTATATCTAAGCTGATATCCATTACATTCTTCTACGTGCATCTACCCATTTTTCTACTTATATATTGGGTATATCCTATGAACAAATCATTTATCTATAGATAGTATATTTTGTTTCTAAAATTGTGGAATTTGTCCTAGATTCATAGAAATGTCTGACATTTTCCCCCATGGAATTACATTTGATATAGGGAGATCTTGAATCCCTACATTGATTTTATTCTATCCATTTTTAAATTATTCTTACGTCAATGATATCTCTCCCACATCACATCCCAAAACACTTTAGACACTGTTTAATTGTATGTGTGGGAGGAATTAATGATATTTATTTTATATAAACTAGGATTATTTCTTATTCTCATCAGTATAGGATTCATTTTTCATTGAAAAAATGCTCTAACATGAAATTTCATTATACCAATGTAAATAATAGAAAATTTTTTGATATAAATTTTAAAAATATATTGTTTACTACTACTTAGGATTTTTTAAATGATTACTGAGATAATTAATTTACATTAGTTTCAAAATCTATTTATTTTTTGATTGAATTGTTACTGGTTTCTATGCCATGAGTGATTTTACATTTATACACACTCCCATTTTTGATAAGATTGTGGACCTACTCTTTCCCATTATTCTCTAAGAATATTTATTAGGAGATACTTGGGTAATATAAACCTATCAAAAAATGCACTGGAATCTTATCGAGGCTATTAGTGAACAAATACACCACTAAAATTACTGAGGCAATTTTTTAAGATGTTTTTATAGTACCTACCAGTACATTTTTCCTTTTCTAGATCTCAGAATTCAAGAATGACCTTATTAAGATTGATCCATGTTACAAGCTTATTTTAACATTTTATACCCTTTTCTTTTTATTATTTCATAATTATCACATGAATTACATTTCGGGAATGATTTTTACTAGTGGGCATGAGAAGTTTATTACTGAGAAGATGTGTAATGAATTTTTTCAAATGATCCATGAGATGTGATCCATGACATTATGATATACCATTCATAATTATCTTCTTTATAAAATATATATATATATATATATAGGCGTGTATTAGGAAGGTCAACAATCATCACTACTGGATTGATGGGTCTCATTTTAAATCATATGTGGATAGGTGGTGGATGTGAGATCTATTCTAAACATAACATTCCTTGAAATAAGATAAATAAGAAATAAGATACCTTCATTACACTTTCATGGAAAATTCATGGACTTACCCTGATATTTTTGGGGTACGGAGAAGAAACATTCTTTTGGAGGTTTTTTATTTCACTAATCCTAAATATCATGCATTGTGCTTTATATTTTACCCTTTTTGAGCTTGATTTTTATTATATACCCACCCACCCTCATCCTTAGAGTCATTTGAACCTTATTGATAAGCCCTTATTGTTAATTGTGTTCATTTTATTCATATAATGGAGATATTATAATAAATTCAAACCTATGGTTAGTAACATGTAATCAAGGTATGATCATACCACCAGTTTCATTTTACCTTGAGTGTGGTGAGGCAAATTAAAAAATGGGTATACTCATCTAAAAAATTGTTGAAAAATGGAAGTTAAATGAAAACAAAATTTTATTAATGAACATGATTATTAGGCATTATTTCTTTTCTATATAGGGTTGATTTTGGAGGAATATCAATTAATGATAACACTTTGTTTAATTTACTTTGTTTTAATGCATGTTTCTTATTAAAAATTATTCCCTTTAGAATCATTTTAAGGTTTATTTTCATAAGGAAAATAAATTGTTCATGTGTAGAGGAATTTTATAAAATTAATAAATAAATAAATATTTATATATATATTAGAATCATTTTATTGAATATTATACATGTTTTAGACTTTGATACTATTGTTTTTGGTTATTTTTACATGAATTTTGATCACTAGTAAAAAATGGAGGAATATTGAAAAAGTATTCAATTTCAGTCAATTTATACCACAAAAACATGTTTTTAGCATTAATTCATCATGACAGACCAACTACAAAAAAAATGTAAAATCTATTCAAGTATTAAAAATTTCTAGATGAATAAGACTTATGGTGTAAGACCTATAATTATGTTATAAAACACTCAGAGTTCAAAGACCCCACAAATTTCATTCAATATGTAAATTTCAAAGATATAAAATCCCAAAATATTACAAAGATTCCATTTAGGGTGTAAAACCATCAATTTTAGTGTAAAAATATCAAGAATAGGGAAATTGAAGAATCATTATGGTGTAAAACTCATTTACACCATAAGCTGATTTTTTCTATTAATTTTTTAGACAACTGAACATTTATAGTTAGTTTTTCCACTTCTTTTTTTCCTCTCATTTTTCATTGTTCTTATTATTTTTGTCTTGTATTAATTCTAATTTTTTTCTATAGTGGTTTCATTCAATAAATTCATAATTCATTTTGGTAATTCAACATGTTTGTTGTTCATATTTAGTTTTTGTCTATTTATTTAATCTAATACTATCACAGTTAAATTTTCATCATCATTACAAAATTTTGATTTAATATATTTATTTCATTGAATTAAATTGAAATTTTATGATTAGATTACTATTTTGATGAAACCTTCTTCAATTTTGTTAATTTTTTTTTCATTTTTAATACACCATTTCCACCTCCATTAGTCAATTTAAAAAATGAAGTTTTATCTGGGGAAATATTAGAAGAACACTATAAGTCTAAAACCCACTCAAAATGCAACATTTCACGAGACATTTCACAAGGTTTTCTATCATGGTTAGTGGTTCATTGATGATATAACTATAAGATAATTTTCTTGTAACCTTATTGGATGTGATATGGGTTCTGAATTTATATAGGAATCTTATTTCATTGGTTTCCTTATATTAGAGGGGATTTATATTTAAATATATATTTTTTTACCTAAAAATATCCTAGGGTTATCATATATTTCTTAAGGGTTCCTTAGTTACAATGTTATATGTGTTAAATGGGAAGACACATATGATGAATTTGCGAAACACCTATGTCACCAATAGTGACTGTGACATGTTTTGGAATAGAATGATGGGTAATGTGAGTGTAAAAAGATTAGATGAATTGAGTAGGAAAGGGTTTCTCACCCATGTTAAATTAAGTAACATTACCTTTTTGAGGGTTATGTCCTGGGAAAGTCTAAACCATTTTTTTATAAATCCAGCTTCAAATCAATTCACCCACTTTAGTATTTTCACTCTCACTTATGGGGACCATCCAAGATTACCACCCAAGGCGGGGGATCAAATTTTTTCACTATTATTGATGAATTATCTGTGAAAGTATTCATTTATTTATTTTGAAATAAATATGATTTCATTGTGTTTTTGTTGGGAAAAAATCCCTCAAGGTAACAATGAATCATTTTTGGGTTGATTGTGTTTATTGAAAAAGAATATTTCCATGTGGAATTGTTAAGTTCCAGAGATGTTGTTGACAATCAATGTTGAAAAAGTACCATGAAAAAGGAACAGATGATCTAGAGGCGGTACAAAAAGAACAGATACAAGGTGGAACTGTTTCCTAGTGTTTGCCAAATTTTTGTGGTCCACAATTTGGAATTTGGTGAGAATCACAAAATAGGACTTCCTTGACGATCTAATTTAAATTTGGAAAAGGCATGAGTTTCATGAAGATATGATTCGGGGTTTAGATTTCATGAACACTAGAAGAATGTTGGTGGTGATGCTTCGTGATTACGACGAGCTTCGAAAATGAAAGTGTTGAAGGGAAATGTGAGGGAGCTTCGTGGAAGAAGTGTGAAGTAATTGACAGAATTCTTTGCGATTACAATGATATCTACAATCAGAAAATTTCCATGGTGCTTTGTGATATTGAGAGAATTTCGGAAGAAATTTCGGAGTTTCACGATTTGTGATGATGTGGTGCTGAATTCGCATGGAAGGTTCAAGGGTCAGTGGAATCACCTATAAATAGAGCTAGACCCCCTCAGAAGAAAGAGATAGTTTTCAAAGAAAATATTTTGTTCTCGGTTCGCGAAGGTAGTTCGCGAAGGCAGTGTGCTTCGCGAAAGAAAGGAGCTTCACGGTGACTATTCTAGCTCTATGAATGTTTGGTGCTTTGTGTTGGCTCAGTGAGCTTTGTGAAAGAAGTCGCTCTATGACAAATTGATCTCCGTGACGGCCTAAGATTTGTGAAGGCTTGAGCTTTGCTACGGTCTGAGCTCCGCGAAAGCAGTGTGATCTATGAGGCAGGAGCTATATGAAGGTGCATGATTCATGAAATGACAGGGACTTCGTGAAGGCTTGTTTGAGCTTCACGAAATTGGTAGCCTCGTGAAGTAGGGTTCTTTGTAAAGGTATTTCCAAAGGAATTGCCTAGTGTTCAGTGGTAAAGGCATATTAATCAGTGCATTAACTTTGGACTTCAATAGAGCATCTACATACAGTGGATGATGCATTCATTAGTGGTAATGAAGAGACCTATAGGTCTATAAACTATGAGTGGATCCATTCCACATGTAGTGGGAAAGGGAAGAGGAAGAAGGCAATCCTTTATACTGGCAGTAATCCAGTGTGAGAGAAACAGGGAGTGACCCTTGGGAAAGTAGTGAACTAACCCTAAACATTGTAAAGGTAGTGATCCTGGGTATAAAAGTGATCTAGCTCGAACATTATTTTCAGTGATATTTAGTGGATTTGGTACATCAGCACATCACCGTTGTATGCTCCTTAGACGTATCCCGGTGAGGGTGAACCAAGTAAAAATCTCCGTGTCTGCCTGGTTGCTTCCCTACATTGCATCTAAAGCATAACCTCTAGATAAAGATAAAACTAAGTGATCAACATAAACACATAAGATCCAAAAAAGTGACCCTTATAATATAGAGGTCAAGATCCAGTGGGGAAAGAATAATTTTGAAATACAATATCCATACCCTGATTCACCCCCTCTTAGGGTATCTAATCACCTTTTGGTCCTAATAGTTTATTAAAATTTGAAATCCTCTATGTAAAATCTATTTGGGAATAAATTTTAGTCTTTAAGGGTTGATGATGGACCTGAATACCAATATAATGAATTAACTAAATTTTTTTAGTGTGAAAGAATTTTGATGCACCAAACCTTGAGTCATAATACATAGAAACACTTTTACATCACCCTCCCACCAATGATATCACAATGATTAGGGATAAATGATGACCTTGGAGTCCCACGTCCTATAAGCCCCAGGTTGGAGACTAGCATCGAGTGTATACAAATCTCATAGTATGGGAGGAGTTACCATTTAAAAGTGAAACAGGATTGGGATTTAGGATAAAAGATCACCATAAAATTATATTAGAAAAAAAGGTAAACAAAAAACCATCCCAAAATGCTTGAATAATGTAAAATTGGTACATATAAAAGACTCCAAAGTAAATACCAAAAGACTGGTCTATAGCTACAACATAACTACAACTCCATCCCACCTAGTAATATCGGACATGGTCCCACAAATCATCTTGGAAACCTAAAAATCAGTTTATATGTTTAGGGTGATCATAACATGAATACTTAGTAGGGGCATAACCAAGGCCTCTAGGGAACACGCGAAAAGAGCATTACAATGTGATAGTGATAAAATAGAAGAAAAAACAAGCACCTATACCATCCATCTAACAAAACCCATCCTCACTATGGATCAGTCACTAAATCAATCATACAATATAGTAATATAACATAAATATCATTAAAAATAATGGTACCTACTCCCGCTTCCCTAAAAATTTTCCAATCTCATTCCCAAACATCGAACGACCTATACTCCCATCCCTTCCACACATATAACATCACATCCCATCCAACCTAGAGACACCTGGTCCACACATCACATCACCTCACATCCTACCCATAAACACCTATGCCACACATCAAACCACATCACATATTCCACATAGACACCTGGGAAACACATCACATCACATCACATCCTTCCCATAAACACCTGTTCTAGCACATCACATCACAACTAAGACTAGAGTTGTAGGTTATCCTGAATGTCAAGAAAATAAACCTCCTTCTCTCCTTCAACCTTGAATAACCACCACCACATATCATATCACACCAAATTTTGTCTCAACCGAAGAACCCTAGGAAAACACATTTTATCTCGCCTGAAGACACCTGGGACATCAAATCACTGATGGTAAATCTCCAACACCAACCCGTATCACTACTATTGAAGGAAGATTAAGGGAGATGGTGTATTAATTAATCTGTATCACTACCATAATGGATGTTGGGGAGAACACCTGAAACTCATCACCTCCGAGCATTGGTAAGGTTATCCAACATGAGTGGGGTGTATTAAAAAATAACATAAACATACATGGTATATAGATAGTACACAACACCCAACATATGGGTTCACATTAACAACACTAGTGCACACCACATTACCACCACAAATCACACATCAACCATCACAACTGGTACTACCACTATATAAAACACCATGAAACCATCACACAAGACACAATTTTTTCCACATTCAGTTATATGTTTCGTCACATTTCTTCATTATCAATTTCATTTAACATTAAAAAAATTCATTAAATCATTCTATTTAGCTATCCAATTACAACTAATCTATTTCCAGTATATCTCATTTATTTACATGCCTATCTTGTTTCATTTATCCTCACAATTCATCCCATGGATTACTAGAAAACTATCTCAACCATGCTATGATACAACTATCCTTAATAAAAAAACCACCACCACAACATCAGACATCAATAATCATCATCACATCACACCACCCAAGCCATATCACCACTGTAACCCCACATCTCAACCACCACAAAAATACAATTTCCACACACAACCTTCACTGCGCCAAAACCACTATGTCACAACCACTATGCCACATCCACTACGCCACAACCACCATGACACAACCACTATTCAATAACAACTGTTCCACAACCATTGTTCCATAACCTCATATCACTACAACCTCATTTTACCACAACCTAATTACAACACATCACATAACTTTCCACATCACACCCATGCTAACCAACCACCACATCACTAACCAGAATACTACATAACCCAGCAGATCATTCCATTAATGCACAATAGTCCAAACCAGGTATGGAAAACACAACATGATAAATCAATAAATATTAATAAAAATAGTATTCCAAAATTATTCAGGGGAATTATCACACATCATCTTTATTTACCATTCATATTTCACCAGAACTAGATGTCCAAGAGAAACCAATTACTAACCAAATATACCTTCTTTAACCTTTAAATTAGGGCGCAATCATACAACAACACAACAAGGGTCATTATAGAAAACTAATTAAAAATAAAAAAGGAAACCAATAGAAGTTATTTCTATAATTAGGAAAAACATGAATAATAACATCAATTATATACATCAAAGTGGTAAAGCATGAGATAACTCCCCATACCCATCAATTCAACTATTCCAATTTATTTTCTGATTATACTAACCCTTACTATCCTCCTAAGGGTAATAAAAATGATCAAAATCACACAAATAACATGTAAAAGGATGAGAATGAGGATCCCTTACCTCAAAGAAGATTTTTAATCTTGCTACGCAAATCAGGGTGAAGAAGAAGCTACCCAAAAACCATTATCATGTGAGGAACTTATAGATAAAGATACACCACACCAAAGGGTCATCCAAAATACACCCCATACACACCCCAAAAAACAAATTCACCACTATAGTGGATTTACAATGTATAAGGGAAGGAAAATCATGGGAAAGAGAGGAGAACTCACCATGGATTTCGAACATGAATCCATCAGAATGAACCGATCAAAGTAGGAGGAAGAGGTTAGAATATCTCCTCGAGGGGCCTAGGGTTCATCTATAATGAATGTGAGTGAGAAAGAGAGGGAGAGTTATGGTTTAATGAAAAAAATCAATTGAAAGGGTTATGAAATTACCTGGAACCCAGTATTTTTACATTGTGTAACACATTCATGATGTGAATTCCCATTTTTACAACATCAACTAAAATTCACATCACCATGACTAAAATTAAATACACACCATTAATTTACCATTCATGATGTGAATCCACTTCATTTTTCATACCTCATCCAAACTCAATCCATTAATACATCAACATCATAATCCATGAATCACTAATTCACATTGTGTAAACCATTCATGATTTATATATCATGTTCCACATTTGTTACACCTCTAACTACCATGAAACATCCATTATAATCCTCTAAAACACCTCCAACACTCAAAAATAGAAAAAATAGATTAGTAAGGCACAAACCATTACATTAGATACCTATCAAATGATTCTCACCCTCAAGAATAAAAAACCAAACCCAGAAGGAATAAGGTCTAAAAAACCACCCTAGAAGATACCTCTCAATGATATTGTTACTCCTAAATTCTACCACTATCCAAACACACCAACCAAAACACTCACAAAACACAATATAAAACTACATCACTACCTCTCACTGGGAACTACACTATATCATTCAGTACCATCCAAAACCATCACATTTCCACAAAATGATAGAAAAATCCATACATCCCAACCCATCCACTACAAAAAACCAATAAACAACACCACACCAAGCACATAAATCACAGAATTACATCATCCATGTCAAGATATTATCTAATATGGGTGGAATTAACTCATTTATATGGGTTTAATTGCATCATAGTATGTTGCATCTCTATTATGGTTCAGGTCATTCCTTTCTCATATTTAAAGGGTTTTATTACACACCAAACATCAAGGAAAATAGAATGTCTCATAAAATAGAAAGATCAAAACATTATGTCACAAGTAAAATAGAGTAAATTAAAACTCTAAATGGTTTATGTTACTGGGAAGGAATCTAGGTATATCTCTTCTAAATACTATCGTTCAACCCACCATACTCCATAACACATTAATAAAGGGAATGGAAATCACATGAAATAAATTATCTGAATGATCCTGGATCTCTACTGGCCACTCCATAAAGGTGTAATCGTCATTGATATGAAAATATCCCCAGTAGATTATTTGGGATTCATGATGAAGATACTGATGAATTCAAGACATCTTCAAGACCTCATGTATCCTTTACAATAGTAGTGGAAATTAAAAATAATAAGATACATCGTAAACATGACACGACACCTCAAAGGGTCTGAAAATTAGGGATAATGCTTACTCCCCCTACCAAACATCCTCTACCCACACAGAGGGGAGACTCTAAAGAACACACAGTCTCTAACCTTGAAATATAGGGGCATCTACCTATGATCAAAAATTGGACTTATAAAGGTCATGTGCTACCCTCATATTCTCAAGAACCAATTGGATCTTCTTGGTCTTGCTCTGCTCCATATTCGGACCCTGAACAGCTAACTCCCCAAACTTTTCCTAGCACAAAAGAGAATGATAAAGTCACCGATACAATGCCTCAAATGAATCCTTACCAATGGATGAGTGATATCTATTTTTTTACATAAACACAACAAAAGGCATGAATTTCACCCAAGATCCACAAAATTCCAAGACCCATACCCACAATATATTCTCCATCGTCTAAATGGTATTCTCTATATATTTATCTATCGGAGGGTGGAATGTAGTGATATGGTGAAATTGTGAGCCAAAATCATTATATAGTTCCCTATATACTAGTGAGGTAAAATGAGGATCACAATAAAATATTATGTTCATATGTACCCCGTGAATCCTAAACACATCATCCTTGTACCAACTCTCTTAAACATCTATGGAACTAGACTCACTGATCAATATGAAGTGAGTTTATTTCATCATTTATTCCACTATAAATCAAACTACATCACTCCATACCTAATCTTGGAGAGACCCTATAACAAATCCCATAAATATTTATTTCCATTTCCACTCTGGGACATTCAAGGACTGCAAAAAACCTCCTAGAACATGGTGATCAACATTAACTTACAAATAAAGTATACATTTTTTACAAAAAACTATGCCACCGACCATTTTATCCCCAACCACCAAAGGTGACTCCTCAAGTAATGGTAAATATTTTCCTGACCATGGTATACCATTAAAGGTGATATGTGGAACTTAAATATAACTACCTCACATGTCATTTGTGGAAAAAACAATATATCTTGGAACAACACCGAATTCAAATCTTCATCTGATCATCCCTCAAGAGCATCACCATGGACCATATGATCATGCATCACTATGATCTTTAAGTCTCCCCACTGAGACTCCTCTACCTTCTGCATTAAATAAGTCTCCATTATTATTTAATAAATAAAACCTTGTCTAACTCACTCCCCAATATTAATATTCATTGATGAATTCTCCTATATTCCTTTATAAACATCCAAATATTCATGAGCCACATACTCTTGGGACATATGACTAAATGCATTGACCACTACGTTACCCTTCACTTCATTTTAAAGGATCTCAAAATTTTAATCCGAAAAAAACTTTATCCAACTTCGCTGGTGTAAATTCAGATCCTGTTGAGAGAAAACATATATCAGGAACTTTTAGTCTATGAAAACCACAAAATTATTGTTAATGAGGTAATTTCACCACAAATTTAGGATGAACACATAGATACCAACTCTAGATCATGGTTGGAATAGTTATACTCATGGGGATACAACATCCTAAACCCATAAGAGATCACTTCTCTTTATTTAATCAATATAATCCAAACCCCAAATGGGATGTGTCATAGAAACCCTCAAAACACACACCCACCTTAGGAAACTAAAGCATTGGAGCACTAACCAACTTCTCCTTTAGGTAAAAAAATGCCTCCTGGAATAGTTTTATCCAGACAAAATCATATTCATTATAATTAAATGTTGTTAGTGGGTCTATAAATCAAGATAAATCAGGTAAAAAACTCTGATAATAACCTATGAAATTTAGAAAATGGTGATCCTATACCACATTCTTGGGTTTTTACCAAGAAATAATTTCTTCTAGTTTTAATGGGTCGACCACCACACATGTATTCTATAGGCTATCGACTAATAGTGGGTGTTTTATATAGTGTAGTGGAGATACTATACTACCTATAGAAGAGTGTGAAATAATGAATAAATAACCAAAAAAATATATAACAGTGAATAATCAGTGTATGAAAAATAAACAGAGAACCAATAATATTATGTGAAATGTGGTAAACTCCCAAGAACCCATGTTGTACAAAAAAATACAACCCACTAAGTCGTTCACATATATAGATCATAATAACATAAATAAAACAAAATGGATGTAGTAAAACTATGATTTTAACCTCATACAATCTCTTGATACCATTCAAGATATCTTTCATGACAACATAATCATAGGTCTCAATACAACATGTGCATGTAACATGTGATGGCTTATTGGGTACCCATGTGCAATGGTTTCCCAAGTTGGGTTTGAGTAAAACTCAATAGTCCACTACCAATACTGTCAAAATAAATCTAGTCTCTATATATGGTTCATGTAATAAAGTGATAAACATGAGTATTAAGTCAATAAATTAATAATACACTCAAAATAAAACTACTGACCCTTGAGTTCTAGTTTGACACCCAATGTTAGCCAGACCTTCTTTGGCACATTTTCAAATATCTCTAATCATATTATAGAACCATGCCAAACATAATCATAACCAACACACTTTGAAATGATAATAAATATCTCATTCAAGTAGTGAATCCTATTATATATGGATGAATCTATAGTACCACGTAATATCATAAACTAGAAAAACCCTCCCTTAGAGAATAAGCATCTATCCCTTAGGTATATATGCATCTCACCTTTAGTCATCATGTGATAGAGAATCTTACTCTAAGGTGGTTCATATCCCATGGATCTTACCATTAGGTAATATGTAATACCATGTATCTTACCCTTAGTCGATGATGTAACCATGTAACCTTACCTCATGTGTCACATATGGTGCACTCATGCACCCAACACAAGCCCGAATCATAATAAGAAAAAAGCTCAATAATTAATGTTATATATTTCCCTCAGGCATCAATAAAAAAATGTCATATCAATATATAAATTCTATGAAAAAAAATTACATGACCGAATAGCGAGTAGTTTAGAAGTATCACTACAAGACACTTTAGTTAGTTCATATAATTACCAATTGGGAATCATTATTCCATTGAGCCAAGTAACCAAAATATAATACTAATTAAAAAAATCTATTTCAAGTATTAATTGTACGCATTTATTATTATCATGACATTATATAAATAATTCACTTGTTTATCATTCCTATGTAAAATAAAATTCAAATAACCTTCCCATTTACCCCCATTTATAAATTCACAAAAAAAAATAATACGAAGGAAAAGTCAATATAAATCAAGTCATAAATTTGAAAAACAATTATAACTATTTCCATGCCACATATCATTTAACAAAAAATACCATTACCCATATCATCATGTCCATATTTCCCTAATAAATTATTCTAATTTAAATTACATGAAAAATTAGCACATTAGAGCCAAGTTAATTTACGTGAAGCTAATCCTCATAATTAACATGTTAGGCTAATTCCATTTCAATCAATTTTTTCCATAAAAATTTCAAATCAATTTATATTTTTAAACCAAATCATATCCAATACCCATTTATTTAAGGTATTTGGGTTTATTATTATAAAAATACAACCTAGTTTCAAGGGTTATCACAACCCTTAGGTTCTTCAAGTCTAGGTCTCAATGATAAGGACCTAATAGGGTCCATGGGAGGATTATGTATTTGAATTCTCTTCAAAGTAAATGACTACCAATTTCATTAGTATGTGTTCCAAGTTTTATGGTATAACCACACTTATTGTACATACTAAAAAAATTAATATACAAAATGGATTTTTTTGACTACCTACCATAAAAAAGATTAATCCAAACTCAAAATTGTCCAATGACCTTGTCCACACCATCAATGTATGATTAGATCTTCCTTGAACACCATGAGTTCATGTATCATACCGAAGCTTCCTGATTAATCAATTTTAACTAAATAATAATAAATTAAATTTTAATGAGTAATATAACACCCAATGGAAAAATAAATAAAATCTAAAAGACTTTCCAAACAATGTTTTCTAATCAAAACAAAGACAAACCATTCATGGGTAGTGCACAACATGATTCAAAATCATTTGAAGGAAAAATACCAATTTCATAGAAAAATAACGACAACCAATTTATTATAAGAAAATTTAGAACTTTAGAGAGAGAAAACCAATAATGTTCCATAAAAATATCTCCCATAAATATAACAAGTTCATCAGCATAGGATATCCCCATTCCTTGTTGATCAATGACCTCATTATTCTTTGACAAATACTTCAAAATCTGGTAGGTTTTTCATTTCATTTCTCAATCAGAATCATGAAATGGCCAATTAATGATGGGGATTATGAGGAGAAAAGAAAAAATCCAAGGATTGTAAAGTATATAACTCATCGAGAGGAATCCATCACAACAAATGAAACTTCATTCAGATAAGGGATGAGATTAAACGATCTCCTAAAATTCAATATCTCCCATTTATTCACTACATTCATAAGAGGTTTGAAGGGATGATTTTTTATGGTTTTTTGAATTAATCCCATCATTAAAAATTTCTAACAAAATAGTAGAAGGGTAGTTCACAACATGAATATTGACTTCACATCTTAAAATAATGGTAAAATCCATCACTGTGCCTGGAAAACATATGTCATTGCGTGAAACTATGTTTCACGCTCTGAATTCCTTAGGCCATCCCCCAGGATCCCCTTATTTACAACCTATATTTTATTGGAACACCCCATGATAAATATTAAATTCGTAAATCATACTCATGATGTGAATTTTATATTGGAGATACTTTCAGAAACCCAAAACCCATTATGGTGCTCGGACCCTTGGTACTTCTATAATAACTTGAAACACATTTGAAAAAAATCATGTTTATTTTTTCAAATTTTGTGAAACTCATCTTGGTTTCAGAATCTCATAAAATCCACATCCACTAATGGATAAATTTCAAACTCCTACTAAAATAATCAAATGTAAATATGTAGGTTCTTACATATCTTCTCAACATTTTCATATTGAGGGATATTTGATTTGTGTGAAGGCTTTGAGAGATATGATTTTTTCAATTACCTAAAGAGAGACAGATAGTTTGAGAGAGAGAGAGGAGTTCAACTAGAGCCAGAGGCATTGTTCCCTTCTAGATATTCCATTTTATCAACTTTTATAATCATAGATTTTCCCTGCATTATGTTTTAGTGGAGATATAGTGTTGTAAATTGGGAGGGAAATTGATCATCTATTGTTGAATGATTCTCAAAGAATCCCAATGATTATTTTATGTGGAATTTGATTAGTAATTTTGACCGATCATAATATATTATTATTATTTTTATTGAAGTTTCTTTTCACTACAATAGATTATGCAATATTCAGTACTAACCTTTGTCACTACTAAATAAAAATCACCCACAAAGGTAGAGAATTTTATTAGTGCTAGATAAAAGCACTAATAAAGGGGACTATTATCAGTGCTTTTTTAGCACATATAAATCACCACCTTTAACAACATGAAAAAATAACTAATAATAGACATAATGAATAATTTAATTTATATATACATATTAATATATTTTTAAATAATATTTTTATAATAATAAGCATATATATATAAATATAATATATGAATACTATTTATATAACTATATTATAATAAAAAATTATTATTAGTCTTATTTTCATAATTTTTTATATAAAATCATAAAATTTATATTATTCAATAAAATTGTTTAATAATATATTTATATACATTAATTAAAAATGTATATATAAATACAAATATAATATATTAATATTTTATTAAAAAAAATATATAAATGTAAAAATGAATATATTTATTTAAATAGTTCATATTTTAAATTATATATTTATATTCATATTAAATAATTTAAAATACACATACATATATTTTTATAAATTTGTATTCATGTTTATGTATGTGGATGTATGTGTAAATCTGTATATGTATATATATGTGTTGAATCTGTATATATGTGTTGCATTGTGTGTGTGTGTGTGTGGGGGGGGGGGTTATGTATGTGTGTGTTTATGTGTATATGTATATATGTATGTGTATGTATGTATGAGAATATGTACATATATTTAAGTGTATATGTACATGTGCATATGTCTGTGTGTGTATATGTGGTTGTGTATGAATATGTGTATGCATGTGGATGTACGTGTATGTGTGTATGTGTATTTTTATGTGCATGTTAATGAGTATTTTCTAGTATGTATGTATAGGACATGTGTATATGTGTATGTCTGTGTATGCTTATGTGCATGTCTGTGTTTATATAGTATGTGTATGTATGCATATGTATGTTATGTATGTTCATGAATGTGTATGTAATTATATTCATGTTTATATGTATACATGTGTGTATGTATATTCATGTATGTGTATGTGTATGTGAATGTTTATGTGTATGTGAATGTGTATGTGTATGTGTATGTGTATGTGTATGTGTATGTGTATGTGTATGTGTATATTTATGTGTACGTGTACGTGTACGTGTACGTGTATGTGTATGTGTATGAGTATGTGTATGTGTATGTGTATGTGTATGTGTATGTGTACGTGTATGTGTATGTGTAAGTTTATGTGTATGTGTATGTGTATGAGTACGTGTATGTGTACGTGTACGTGTACGTGTATGTGTATGTGTATGTGTACGTGTATGTGTGTGTGTATGCGTATGCGTATGTGTATGTTTATGTGTATGTGTATGTGTATGTGACTGTGTATGTGTCTGTGTATGTGTCTGTGTATGTTTATGTGTACATGTATTTGTGTGTGTATGTGTATGTGTATGTTTATGTGTATGTGTATGTGTCTTTGTATGTACATGTGAATGTGTATTTGTATGTGTATGTGATAGTGTATGTTATGTGTATGTGTATGTGTGTCTGTATGTGTATGTGTATGTGTATGTGTATGAGTATGTGTATGTGTATGTGTCTCTGTAGGTGTATGTGTATGTGTATGCGTATGCGTATGTGTATGTGTATGTTTATGTTTATGTGTATGTGTATCTATATCTATGTGTGTATGTGTATGTGTATGTTTTTGTGTGTGTGTGTGTTTTTAAGTGTATTTGTATGTGTATTTGAATGTGTATGTGTATGTGTATGGGTATGAGTATGTTTCTATGTATTTGTATCTGTATGTGTATGTGTATGTGTATTTTTAAGTGCATGTGTATCTGTATGTGTATGTGTATGAGTATGTTTATGTGTATGTGTGTATATGTTTGTGTATGCGTTATTTAGTATGCGTATGCATGCATATGTATGTGTTTGTATATATATGCACACATATGTATGTGTATGTGTATACATGTGTGTACATGTATGTGGATGTATATGAATGTATGTGTATGTATGTGTATGTGTATGTGTATGTGAATGTTTATGTGTATGTGTATGTGTATGTGTATGTGCATGTGTATGTGTATGTGTATGTGTAGGTGTAGGTGTATGTGTATGTGTATGTGTATGTGTATGTGTATGTGTATGTGTATGAGTATCTGTATGTGTATCTGTCTAAATATTTGTATGTATGTGTGTAGGCATATGTAATTTGTATGGTTGTTTATTCATTTAATATTATTTATTCATTTTTAATATTTCTCCATTTTTAGAATTTTCTATAATTTATTCATTTTTAATATTTATTTATTTAATATTTTTGTAATATATTCAATTTTGATTGTTATTTATAGAATTTTAAATATTCATACATTTATTTAAATAATATCATTTTTCATTATTATTTAAAATTATAAAAGTTAATAATAAATTATATTTTTTACATATAATCATTACAATACATGCATTAATAATGAACAATAATAGTATTATTTATTTATTCATTTTTATTATTTTTTATGTGTTTTTAATTCATGTAGTTAATGTTATGAATTAATTTTTTAAAAAATATTTTTGTAATTTATTCAATATCTGGTTATGGATGATTTACCACATGGCCTCATGTGGAGGAACTCGTACTCAGGGGGGGGGGGATGGGGTGGGGTTAATCTATAGGTCAACAATGGAGTGACTACGGTGCGACCAGAACAATGTTGGGCTTGATCTTGATGGTCTAATGGGTGATCAGAATGATGTTTTTTCATGATGGATTCAAGAACAAGGGAGGAGGCCTCATCCAACAGTGGGGATGGAATCTTTAGAAATGTTATTTTCTCAGATTGGCTTTGTTGCGACCCTAGTGGCGGTGAACAATGGTAAGGTCAGTGGTATAGAAACGACAAGATCTCTGTTACAAGGTGACCCCACCCTACGATGGTGGTGATCAAGAGTCAGTCGATGACGATCTCAGTGTTGGGTGATGAGTAGCCTCATGAGGGGGGGGGGGGGGGTCATGCGAAAGTCAGTGTGGACCTCGGTGCGGGGTGCTGTTCGATGACGACTAGGAGCACAAGATGTGGAAACTTCAGGATGTGAGGATCTTCCACGTGCCACATTTAATCTCTCAAGGAACCAAAGCTCTACTTCAGCCAAAATCAATTGTTTTGGATAAATCAAACCTCAAAAAATGAGGGTATGAAATTCCAAACATGTTTGTAAGGGATATTGGTCGATCATTCATGGGTTTTTCATGATTTTTGACTTTATCTTCCATTTCTCATCAACATCAGTTAAACTCTTTTTTTTAAATTATCAAGTAAGAGAAAAATGACGTTCCTTCTAGTGTCACCTATATTTAAGAGGAAGTTTTTTTTTGAGAAATTTAAGAGGAAGTTATAAATGCATAAAGATACTAATTTTTTTATTCAATAAACATCAATTGAAAATATTCAACATCTTAATATTCTTTCAAAGTTGCAATGTAATAGTATTAGTTATTTTGTTCCTCATGACTAATAGTTTATTTACCCTATTAATTTCCTCCAAAATAACATTTTACCAATTTGAAATTGAACATCATTTAAAGGTACATTGATTGATATGCATTGGAAAACTAGACCATGTGTTATAAATCATTTTTTACCACTGAATTATGTGGTTTCATATCTAATTAATGTTTATGCGTCTGTCCTATAAAATTTCAATAGATCCAATTACATTTTAAATTGTTTAGAAATTATAAACATATGTTAATTAGTGTTTTAAAATTGAGACACATTACTTAAAATTATTCAATTCTCATCTCTATAAAAAAATTATAAACATTGTGGTTTCCATTATATTTAATATAATTAACCCAATATTATTAAATATCATTTTAGAATTTTAAATTATTTTCAATGATAAATGAATCAATATTTGAAATTAATTTTTTTTCTAATATTAATTACAAGGTAATTTATTTTATAAATTACATCATTCATTAATTTTTTTTGTAATTAAATACATTTTCTTCATGAAAATTTTAATTTAAATATTTTATTTCGATTAAAAAATTAAAATTTCCCATTATACCCACAATAATATCTATTTGAAAAATCTCATGGCATTTTAAAATTTTAATTTCGATTATTAGAAAATGATGATTTCAAATATGATATATTTTATAAATTTAAAAATGTAATAACCATAATCAATGAGATTAATTTTTTTTCAAACACCACAAAAACATTATGAAAAATAAGTAATTTGTTTTGATATATGTTTTGATAGTGAAATATTATTATATGTATCATAAAACTTATCATGTTGTAGAAATCCATTGGTTTCTTATGAATATTTATAGTGACAGTGGGTGAGTTATCTAACTGCTAAATCTATTTAAAAAAAAAAATGATTAATGATATGTGAAAAACTATAATAATAAATGTTTTAAATTCATATGATTATTGGACCTTATATGTTCTATAAAATTTATTGACTCAATGAAAATTTATATCAAATATGATGAATATATGAGTGTGTGTGGGTGTATATAAAGAATAAAATTTTAGGATTCTAATCTTTTGTATTCTGTGTATTTATTTATTTTGTTAAATATGAATATTACTAAATCAAATTGGGTGGATATGAATTGAAAATGGATGGATTCCAATCATACAACAAAAGAGTATGAGTATAGAGTAATAGATTTCATCATATTTTTAAAATATCACGAATATGACCCTTCTCAAATCCTTTGCCTGTGTTTATATTGTTGTTATTCAAGAATAATTAGTCTAGAAGATTTGGATAAACACTTGATTTGTTACAGAATAGATTGAAGATCTAAATGTTGGACTAAACACATGGATGAACTGAATATATCCATTGATTAGGATAAAACAACACTTTATGGACAATTTTATATGATTATAAGTGTGAATGATGATGGATACTATTATAAGGATATGATTACATCTATAAACACTGATGTAAATCGTATTGAAGAAATGAAAATGACTTTTTAAGTTGAACTTATGATTTTAATTTTATTTTAAGTTAAAGAGTTTTCCAAAGATACCATTATATGTTGAATGTACTAAATATTCAACATTTTCAGCTCTAATAAATATATATAAAGTAAAAACCAAAAATAGATGGAATAACACTAGCTTTTCTAAACAAATTTCTCTCTTGAATGATATACTATTAGAAGATAATGAGCTTCCTTTCTAGACATATAAGGCTAAAAAATTCTACATTTAATGGATATGATCTCTAAAATAATATATTTCAATCGAAATGATAGTAAAATATTTCATAAGAACCATGAATCACTTAAAAAATTAACAAAGTGTAGTGTATTGCAATATAAGAAAGATTAATCAAGTCCTTTGAAAGTTGTATGGTATATTCCATTCATTCCAAGGATTAGAAACCCATATGGAAGTGAATAGAATCTAATTTAATTGATGTGACATGCAGATATAAGAAATAATGATTTGAAAATCATCACTTAGAAGAACCTCATCGATGGAACATAATTAATCATTAGTGTCCTGAATTTGGTAATGATCTGAGAAACTTTCATCTTGCGGTATCTATAGATAGAGTGAACCCTTTTGGTTTACAATATCTCACTCATAGTACATGACTAGTTGCATTGGTAAATTATAACATTCCACTATAGTTATGGGTGAAGTGATAATACATTATGTTGTCTCTATTTATATCAGATTAAAACAACCAGAAAATGTTATTGATTCTTATTTGGTTCCATTGATCAAATATATGAAATTAATGTGGGATTTTGTTTTATGTTGTATGATGCTAATAGAAATTAATATTTCACATTGAGATCCATGTTGTATGGGATGAGAAATAAATTTATCCCTTAAATTTTTTAGGATATAGAATTAGAGTTACTCAATGGTATCCCATTTGTGAACAAGGTACACACACAATTAGGTTGAACCATTCCTCAAATATTGTGTTTCAAGGACATCATAAATTTCATCCCTGGTTACATAAATACTGATCTTGGATGACAATATTTGATGGCAATTTAGAGGAATGTACCTCTTCATCTCCAATAACAGGTGATCCAACTAAAGTAAAGGATATGTCCACCATTTTCGGTAAAAAATTATCAAAAAACCATATAAATACGAGTTATAAAAGGTGATCATTTTTTTGAATTACCTTTATGCGTTAGTTTGTACATTTTGAATTTTCTTTTTTACAAGAATGTGTGAAAAATTTATTTGATGGTGTATTTGGAATGTTACTAAATGTACCCAGAAAAATAATGGATGAAATTAAGGCTAGTTTGGACATGATTTATGTGAGGATACATGAATATTTGGTGCTAGTGAAGGGTGAAAGATGAAATTTTATTCCTCTATCTACTTAAAGTCTTTAAAAAATAGATAGATATTAGTTTTGTAACTTCATAAATGATGTTAAGTTTGCAAATGTGTATTCATAAAATAACAGTTATATCATGTCAATGACTTATTTAAAGTTAAAGTGACTAAAATCAACTGACTATCATGTTTTGATAAAACAAATAATACTTTTAATTTTATATTCAATTTTTCATAAAAATATACATCAAACATTAATAAATCTTGGAATATTTTTCAAAGATATATATAGTATAGTTATAGACCTAGAAAAATTTCAAACTATAGAATAGGAAATTATGTGAATTAGAGACGTTCTTCCCACTATCATTCATTAATATGATGGTTCACTTGACGATCGACTTGATTAGAGAGATTCATCTATTTGGTCATGTACATTATAGATGGATATACCCCATAAAATGATATATAAATATATTGAATGGTTATATAAAAAATTTAATTCACCCATAAGTTTTTCTTGTATAGAGATATATTGTTGTGGAACCCTTTTAATTCTATATTGACTACCTATCAGATTTGTAAATCATTGGTCTACCAAAATCTCTGCACAAGGAGAAACTTGTGGGTGTAGGAATTTTTGGATGTTTTTACAATTGCTATTATAGAGAGAGAGAGAAGGATCACCATTAAATTTTACATAACATTTTATAGGTTTCTCCATATTTTGGAACCTACCAAGTAATTATTAATGATTTGAATCCAATAAGGGTGAAAATATAGATATCAAATACACATAATCGACAGTTTATAGAATGGTTTCAAGACAATATTTTTAAATAGTTAAATAAAAATACGAATTGAATTTTAGAAAGACTTTTATAGAAATATAGTGGACCAAGTGTGTTGGTATTATATGATAATGTTTATTTAATTAATTGTTATACATTCTATGCAACGAAACATGATGAATGCAATACGATTTAAAATAGTGGAGTTACTCTTGTTGTTGAAGCGATGCATGTATCTAGTACTAAGGTTAAAAATCAAATATATATGAATATTTATTACTTTGTAAACATAAAATAAATATGGGAGTTGAATTATAAAACATTATTTATGATAATTTCTCAATACAAGTGGGTTTTTAATAAGAGTTTAGTTAAATTCGATGAATTGAGACTCATGAAAGTGGATTTTAGAAAGGAAGGGTGAAAGGAAGAACTATTCATAATGGCATCACATGTAGTGAAAATATTTATGTTCTAGATCCTGGAAACATAATGTGGTCAATTTTTTGTTATCGATCAAAAACACTATAGGTTTATATGTCAATTCAACTAAGGGTGACCAGACTATTAGGACACCTCAATCATTTTGAGGTGGACCCAATATAGGTGTGGTCTTATATGTCATATGAAACCAAAATTAGGATATTTAGATACTCGATATAGGGTTCGAATCCCTTAAACATTTAAATAAAAGAGGGAGAGTTCATTTATAAATTAAATTTATTTTAATATACATTGTGTTACCTCATAATATTATTTTTTTACTACTTCATTTATGAAATATAAAGTAAATGATCTACCAATTTCGGAGATAATGGATTTTATAGATTAATATGATCCTAATTCTGAGGAATAATGGTTTTCTCAACATGCTGATGCACCCAATATTAAGGAATACTTTTTTTCAAAGCATGTTGATGATTCCAATCATAACAAACAACATATTAATGATGTTTACAAAAAGGAAATGGTAGAATGTGAAGAACCTATGTCTCAAAAAAAAAGTTTCATAGCGAGATGGTGTTAATAAAAATTATTAATGTGAGAAATAGTGGCATTAAATTTTATGTTGTATTAAATACATATGTCTAACTTATTAACCCCAACATATCAATTTTTACTAGTAACATTGTGGTGACCACTAATTCACATACCAATTGATGTAGATACATTAAAAAATGTTTTTCTTATGATGAAGGCATTAATTTGGGAATATATTTTCATAATATTATGATATTAATTCAATTTTTTTACTTAAAAATAAAATAATAAAATATTTATTTATTCTTTATAATCCCTTATAGTGTTCATTTATACTAAATGAATATTGAATGAATTTTTTATTAGTGGTTTTCATTGGAAAGGCTCATAGGGGATTTCAGACAATTCTTATGATGCATCAACTCAAGGATTCTAAAGTGAATGTATACCTACAACCACCCCAAATATATGCACACATGATAACCAAGAAACATGGAATACATTTATTGGTCATCATGAGGTGGTATCATTTCATCTACATTATGACTGGTAGTACTTTAGTTAGTTCTACATGTATTTACCACTCTAATTAATTATTTTTAACTAATTAAATATAAATTGAGTGATATAAATGATAACTATGAATCAAAAAATGTGCCCCACATTAAAGTAAGGATGGTGTATGATTCACTTGAAAAAAAATTATATATTCCAAATATATAGTAATAATTTTATATGAAATTAAATAACAAAAAAAATTATGTTCTTTTTTTAATATGTAGATTGATGAATCAAAATAAAAAAAACATTCATCCCATTTCATTTACTATGGATGGAGGCCTATGTAAATAAATATAAAATACTAGTAGATAAAAACATACAAAAGTATGGAAATCATGTATACGTATGGAATAATAAAAATTTATTCTTCTTTAAATCGGTATTACATAACAATTACTGCATGTAGTCCTATGTGGTTTTGTTTGGTTTAGACATAAGAATCATTATCATCTATACCTAAGGAATAACTAATTTCAATGGCCTTGAAGCGGAAAGAACAATATGTTGGTGTCAGAGGTGTAGGTTTTTGATTGTCAACTCAAACATATTTTGAGATAAGTAATAGACAAGGAAATAAAGATGAGAAAATAAATGAGATTATGGAACAAATAAATGATCTAAGAAAACATAATTGGTAGTTTATGTTGTTAAATAATGTTATAGGAATTAATCAAAGTAAAGAAACAACAAAAAAATAAAAATTACATAAAGATACACCCCCTCCATCTTTGAGGTGAGTAATTCCCCTAAAATGTCTACCTTTTTAGAGGTAATGGATTTTTTCATAATTATATCTAATGTGAATTAGGAAGATACTGATATATTTATTATAATAGTATTATATATGGTAAAATTGATTATGATTTATATCGTTCAATAACCACCAATCACCTTGTTGTTAGGGGTTCAATGTAAAATATCCAAGGTGATATTCAACACAAAAAATAACATCCAAAATGATATGTGGGAGTAGGGATTAACATAGATCAAGATTTGAGAATCGAGCTACCTATTCAACTTGATGATCCATATGTTCACTTGATTGAATAAGACATTTGAAATTTCGTAGCATGACCATTTAATCATGTAAAAATTCATGTCAACAAGGAGGTATGTCCTTTCAAATTTATTTTTATTGATAAATTTTATCAATTTTTGAAAAAAAGGCTTAAATTGAGGAATTTTATTGCATCTAGATAAAAGGAAGGAGAGAAATAAGTTCAAATAAAAAAATCTATAGGATCAATTGAAAAATCGATAATACCAAAAAAGATTACATTTACCCCACTAGTTCAACTTCTATTTATAATAATATTACAAGTTCATATAGATAAAACATTCAAAGATAGAGATATGACCATATTTTATTTGGAATAAAAAATGTATGGAGAGACCATTATAAACATTCTTGGTCCCATAAATGTGGATGAAATCATCAATCATGGATGGATATGAGTCTCAGTTGTAAATGTACATAGGAAGTGTCTTCCAATAGATAATCTTTGATGTTAATTACATATAAATAATATTTATATTTTTTAGGAATATGAATCAAAACTATTTAAAGGAAAATCCTTAAAAATAAAAATTTAGACTTTACATAACTTCTACATAAAAATTTTCATTAGAAGAGGAATATATAGAATTATGAGAAAAACTAACCACAATTTTTAAATAGAAGATTAAAAAAGAAATAAACTTATTAATACCTATTATACAAGTTTAAAACTCCAAAATTATAATCATATCAAATATACTTTCATTTCATACATTGTGTATTATTTTCTCTTTTTTATGGATCATTTTTTGAACATTTCATTCAATTTGGACACTCCAAAAATTTATTTTTTGGATTTAATGCATTGATTTCTATAAATATACTATATAAGAGATTTTTTCTAAATTTTTAATACACTACATTCAACATTTTACAAATAAAATTCATGTTATTCATTTTATATTATGTTTTAATGAAAAAAACACTGGATATGGTGATTTTTAAATATCGTCAAAATCATGGTATGATAGAGGTCTATGAGAATAAAAAGACTATATAATTATACAACTAGATAAGTATTAGGGTATATATAATAATATTTCCCTATAAAATCTTATATTAAAACAAATTACTTAATCATATTAACGATTCTTCATAATCTAAAACATACTAAGGGAAGAGATTTTGGTTATTACGTTTGAAATTTTATGAAATATATCGTATTCCATAAAAAATGGAATCCATGAAGAGGTATATCCTGTGATAATTAAAATTTCATTTAAAATACTTATTTATTTTCTTTTTTATTTATATTTTTCTAGAACTATCATGACTATCAAAAGTCCACATATACAAAAGTGGAAATAGATTTGTATAGAAACAAATAGGAAGATTACTTGGTGTAAGAATGTATGTAGACATCCTAAAGAGGTCACTTCATACAACTTATTTAGTTAATTTTATCATCATTTTTCTATTTTTTTAGTTAATTTACATGTCATTTTTATTTAATATTTATTTAGTTTGTTTTCAAATAGATATAGAAGAAATTATCTCATCAACAGTTGACTTTTCTTTACCTATTTATTTCTTTATAAAGAGTAAAAAATGCTTAAAGAAAAATAAATTCTTGAAAAATTATTCAATAAGGATGATGAAATACGGTAATATTTTTTCTCTTCATAGAGATAGTTATAATTTTTTAATATGTTAATGTTTAGTAGTGTGTGTTTTCAATTCAAAATTAATCAATGTGTGTTGTTTTATTTTAAACTGAATTTTTAGTTAAGAACGTGTGTTGCTCAATGAAAAAAAAACACTTATATTGTCATGAAACTTTATAAAAATAATCTATAATTCATTTTTTTATGTATAGGAATTATCTGTATGTTAATTTGACACACAATGTGATGATTTGATTCAAAATGCATATTTTTATTTAAAGTTGATACTTTCATTCAAAACACATTCCATATACTTAAAAATGTGAAAAGGAACTCAAATTGTATTAATAATTTATTAAAATTATCCACAAGTCATTTGTGATGTTTATGAATCAACCACATCCTAATCAGACACATTTTTGACATGTATGATATAATGTGAAGGTTTTTATTTGAAATTTAAATTTTAGTTCAAAATAGGTGTGGCATGCTCATTTTCTAGAAACTACATTCAGATTGTTTTTTTACTTTAGAAAAATAATCCACAAGTCATGTTGATAAGTAATAATTAGTCACACCTCAATCCAATACACGATGTCCCCGGTTTGACTTGAAATGTTTGTTTTTAGTTTAAAAATAACATTTCTGTTAAAAACATGTCTCTCTCACTAAAATCTAAGAAAGTGTATTTATATGGTCTTGTTACTTTATTAAAATGACCAGCAAGTCATTTTTGATGTGTATAAATAATCCACATGTCAATATGACACATGGTATGACCGGTATGACTCAATTTGTGTGTTTTTGATTTAAAAATGACATTATAGATAAGAACATAGGTCACTCAGTAAAAATTGAGAAAAAATACTGGGATTGTCTTGATACTTTTTAAAACCAATCCATATGTCATTTTTGATGTGTATGAAACATATTTATGTCAATATAACACATGGTTTGATCGGTATGAATCAAAGTGTATGTTTTTATTTTAACATGACACTTTAGTTAAAAACACGTGTCACTCACTAAAACCTAAGGAAAATCTCTTTTATTATTTTGATACTTTTTAAAAATAATCTATAATTTATTTTTCATATGTAGGAATTTACCAAATATAAATCTGACACACAATGTGACAAGTATGACTCAAAGTCCTTATTTTCAGTTTAAAAAATAATGTTTTTGTTAAAACAAGCATCACTCACTGAAAATCATGAGAAAAACTTAAATTATCTTTATAAATTAGAAAAAAATCCATAATTCATTTTTGGCATGTAAGAAGAAACCACACATCAATCCAATACATGGTGTGGCTGATATGACTCAAAGTGCATATTTTTATTTATAATTTAAATTTTAGTTCAAATCACACATCACATACTCAAAACATAGAAAATATTTTTATATTATCTTAATAATTTAGTACAATTATCCATAAATCAGTTGTGATGTTCAAGAATCATTTTCATGTCAATCTAACACATGCTGTGACCAAAATGACTCAAACTGTGTATTTTTATTTAATATAATCATTTAGTTCAAATGAAGTGTAGCATACTCAAAATTGAGAAAAAAAATTAGATTACTTTTAGACTTTAGGAAACACATCCATAAGTCATTTGTGATGTGTATAAATACTCTACACCTCAATATGATACACTATGTGACCGATACGACTTGAAATGTGTGATTTCAGTTTAAAAATGATTTCAAGTTAAAAAATGCATCAATTGTTGAAAACCAAGAAAAAATGATTGTACTATATTGATAATTTTGGAAATTAATCCATAAGTCATTTCAAACATATAGTTATTATCTGTACATTAATCCAACACAGGGTGTGACTAGTATACCTCAAAGTGTCTGTTTTCAGTTTAAAAATGACATTTTATTTAAAAACACATGTCCATCACTAGAAACCAAGAAAACACACAAATATTTTCTTGATATTTTATTTACCTAATATATAAATGATTTTTGATGTGTATAAATTAGTTTCACATCAATCCAATACATGGTGTGGCCGTTATGACTACAAGTACGTGTTTTTATTTAATGTTTACATTTTAGTTAAAAATTTGCATCACATACTTAAAATTGAGATAATGAACTCATATTTTCTTGATACCTTGGGGAAATTATCCATAAATTATTTTTTATATTTTATAATCAACCACATATTAATATGACACATGGTATGCCTGGTATGACTCGAAGTGTATGTTTTTAGTTTAAAAGTAGAATTTTATTAATACATTTTCCCAAATTTAAGTTTAATTTATTTATTTATATTATTACTAACATAAGTATTGTTTTTTATACAATTACTCTATATTTATTGAGATGGGGTGATGTTTTCAATATTTGGTAGCATGATCAAGCTCTTTTGAGAGTGGATTAGGGTCCAAAGGCAACAGAACATTAGTGATTTTGAATTTTTTGATGTTTTTGAAAAATTATATTTATCAATATAATTGTATATATAATTATTTGAAATTTTTGTAATAATTTTATAATGTTTTATTATGTTCTTTTGATTTAAATTTAATTTTCTATTTGTAGTTAAGGTTTTGTGTAATTTTAGCATCACACTCTAAGCACTGGTAAAATTTCACTTTATCATTTCTAAAAACATGATGATAATGTGTTCCCTTTTTCAGTGATAAAATATCACTAATAAAGGAACCCCTTTATCAAAGCATTTTTGTTTTGATAAAATCATTTTGTTTTAAATGTCATTTATAACATCAATGACTTTTTAGCATTGATGAAGGTTATTCCTAGCTTTGTTAAAATATATATCTCCAGTAGTGTTGTTACAGTTTTATTCTTGTTGTTAGACTTTTTTATTTTCATTAGTTATTTTCTTATATGTTTCTTTAAGAATTATTAAAAGGTAGGATATGATGGTGTTCTTTTTGTGGATTAAGTCTAAATATATCTAAATAACACTAAATACCTATGTTATTTTCTAATTTTTTATTATCTTTGTCATTGGGTTTTTCATCATTTTTACATCCTTGTGTCATAATACTATTATAGAATATAATCTTATACTCATTGTTTTGGGGAAAATGTTATGTTTAAACGCCCAATAAATTTACAAGATCCATAAATATAAAATTATATTTAACTAAGTATTTAAAATCAAAAGGGTTGCCATGATTAAGATGATTTAAATTAAAAACGAGAGAAAAATGTGATGATTTAAGAGGAGTTTGACATGAGAAATTTAATTAGATACTAGTTTTGAAATAAAGAAAAAGTTCTAAATAACAAATAAGAAATCAGTAAAAGGGTACATAGTAATTAACATTATTTGTATCATTTCAGACCAATACACATGATAAGAACACCACCTAAAAACCCCATTTATTAAGCTAAAAAAGAATGTGATAGAAGATATAATCCAAAAATATGAAAAATATTAAAAAAAAGGAAAATGATCTATGTTATTGAAATTAAAGGCATGAGGGAATAATAATATATAAAAGTATAGAAAGTGGAGCTCTCCAGTGGTCATGTTCTCTATGCTTTTGCTAGAGAGAAAGCATCTGGGTTAGGAACATTCACACTCTCATACACTATGTAAGGATTTGAAAATTAATTCTTCTCCTTTAGATTCTATATCAAAGAAAGGGGATACACTTATTCACTATAAAAGGAAATCATAAAAAATACACTATAAATTTCATATGAGATAAATCTAAGGAGGATGATAGACTAAAATCATATTTTACCTAAAGAAATCTCATGGGGATGAGTTCAGGTTTCTCCTAAGAAAATGAGAGTTGAAATTAGGAAAGTAATTATCCAAATTCTAAAGGGAAACTAGAGGAAGGGTTTATAAAACCTCATGACACCATCAGGTGGAGGAAATGAATTTTACAAATCAAAAAATTCCAAAAACTATATCCAAATAGACAGTGTAACGCCCCGACCCCAGCTACCCAGAGTCGGTGCATTACTTCGTAACATTGGCATGATCACAAGAAAGATCAAATCTCGAAAGACCGATTGGTTTAGTAGCCTTGGAAACACTAGATATATTCATAAGTTTTACATTACATCATAAAATGAAAAACTACTACAAAAACATAATGTTTCCACAGTCCACACTATAATCCCCTCATAATATCCCTGCAGGTCATTCATAACTTACATCTTCACATCTTGGGAAAAATAAAACATAGAAAAGGGGTGAGCTCAAATGCCCAGTAAGGATAACAATATAGAGGAAACTTTCATAAATAAGAATAAACATTTAAGGCAATGTATAACTAAAACAAAAGCCTTTCAAACATGAACTTTCAACATGGTATGGCATAAATAAAATGAAATAATGCCATTTACTTATTCACATGGATATTCTACTAATCGAATAATCACATGCAAAAATCAATAACCACTTTCATAATGTTGGAATGCATAATGCCAGACTATCATAACCACATAGCCAAGGCCTCGTGCCAAGACTACAAATAATATTTTGTCAAGGACTTGTGCCAAGACACTAGTTTGTCTCATGAGACCTACCGATGCATCGAGGAGCTATAGCGGGCTCCACCCGTCACATATTAAGTCCAATGCATTCCCATATGAAAAGGTTTAAACATAACATAAACATTCGTATTAAAACTAGCATACAAAATGTCAATAATTTCATCATAAACTATGAATGGTATAAAAATAGCACATCCACAGTCAAACATATCACAAAACCTTTAATACAATATAGAAGTTTTGTATCACAATAAATCAACTTCAAATAAGCGTAAAATCTATCAAAGGATGTTGACATAGATGAAATCAAAATTCCTTTTAAAGAAATATCCCTTTTTATTTTGAAATCATTTAAGATCCATATAAAATAAAACATTTTCTTTGAAAATATTCTCATAAGCTTGTAAGGGAAGCTTTGAAGATTTTATAACGGTGGAAAATAGCCGCACCCGCCGTATAAAAAAAACATTCTTACCTTAATTCTGTTGAAAAGGTTAAAAAGGACCTTGTTTTGAAAACGACGGAAAGATTCCTTTATAAACCTCTTATAAAAAGTCAAACAAGGGTATAAATGACTTTAACCCATATTCTTGTAAATAATAAATATGTTTTGAAATACATTTCGAAGAAACATGGATGTGGATGATAAAGAAATCCCAGTAGATTATTACGTATAAACAACCTCGGATAATGAAGAGATTGTGAAAGAACCCTTACCTTGTACTTTTCCTTTGTTGGGGTAGGTTAACCTCCTGTATAAATGTGAAATAATTGTTATTAAATTATACAATAATCATATACATTAATATGATATCATATATGATCTTTTAATATTGATTTGATAATAATATCTTAGTATTATCTTTGTTTCGGGTGTTAACTTACTTTTTTTATTTTATATGTTTTGTTACGTAAGACATGTTTGTAAAGGATAGGTTTTATATTATTCATATCCAGAATGATATCAAGTCCTTAAACATCATTTTTAAATCATCAAATGATAATTATACTTGAATGGATACGATGGAGAATGAATCTTATCGCGTTCGTGGAGACGGTAGTCCGTACGTACGCACGAGCGACAATATCATTATTTTGATATTAAAATAACATATAAATGGATGGTATATCATATATACAGAATAATTAACATGTTATATTTATTATTTACATGAGTTACACATCATTATTATACCCATCCAAATAATATTATATTGAATAACAATTACACCACGACGTGGAGACGGTAAGCCGTACGTACGCACGTATGGTGACATGTTATTCAAAGGGTGGATAGAATACTGAATATGGTTGTACCATATTTATAATAACATCACAGTATATATATGATACTGGATTTATTATTTTAGAATGGTAACAACAAAGGAAGAAGAAGTGGAATAAGAAATGAACTTAGAAAAGGGTGGTGAAATCATTACCTCTTCTTCGGGTTCTTCCTTTTGATTTGATCAAAAGGGATCCTTAGGTTGGCTTTCTGATCAAACTAAGACCTCTAGGTTGTAGTGAGGGATGTTGGGAGAGTATTTGGGAAGATTTTGGCTGATCCAAAAGGCTTTGAAGGTGTGAATAAATGAGAAGGAGGAGTTCCCTTTTATAAGAGGGGTGAGGGGCACCTTTGGAAAAGCTAGAGATATTAGTTTATAATAAATTCATAATCGGTTTACAATGGCTCCAAAGTTGACTATTAAAAGGTTAAGGTGGGTATGGGTCTAAAACAACTCAACCAATAGAATTTAGACAGGTTTGTGTACTTATATTAACCTTATCTTTAAGTATTAACTCTAAGTTAATTAGTTTCACTTTTACAATGTCTCTTTGTATTTTTATATAATATGGTTAATAAACTTACCACATACATCCAAACGACCCCCAAGTGGTCCATTAATGATGAACCTATCATGATATAAGTCTCTTGGCCGAACCTTAGATTTTTAGGGATTTAATATCAATTAATAATATAATATTTGTTTTAAGAACTCTTTTATGTCAATTTTGACACTATTCAATAGTTGATTTTTGTGAAACTCATAACAGATTGATTACTTCGAAAAAGTCAATTAAATCAATCCTAATATATCATATTATCCTAGAAAATTATTTTAATGAATTAAAAGTTTCATATTATATTTATTTGGGTATTTTTAATATTAATTATTTTGATTTTTCACTATTATAGTAATTACTGCATCATCATTGTGTCATAAATAAAATATATTATTTAATGTCTAAAAATTATAAATAAAATATCATTATGTAGGAAATCGTTTTATATTTCTAATGAATATTTATAATCTAAAATCCAACATATATAACCCTATGTAACAATTGTTTTAATAAAAGATATATGCTTGTGTCATTTTTGTATTCAATTTAACTTAATTAAAATAAAGTGTCATTATCACTTACAAGTGGATCCATGGGGTCCCAAAATTGACAAAAAGATGCCCATGGTCGACCATTTATCAACCAATAGGGTTAACACACGTTTCAGGGTAATTTAGTATTATTATAATATTATTTTTTTAACCCTTATTTACCGGATTTACCCTTAACCATGGTAAATAAAATATTTACCGCAGTAATTAATCAAAATGTCTAAAAATAAAAGTTACCTATTTACAAAATTTGAACAGCCTGATTCCAAATATGGAATCCATTTTCCTAAATTCAAAACACAGAAGTGGCAGAAATTAATTTAAAATTAATTCCCTCTGTCAAAACAAAAAGCGTGTTTTTAAAAGATAATAACTATCAAAAGATTGACACTTGTTTATGTTCGGTTTAATTGTAAAATTATGTCCAATGACCAACATTATATTAAATGGTAAAAATATATTCTAAATATACTTTAAAACCACTCAAATTAATAATTTATCAATATTAATTATTTTGATTAAAAAAGTTGTTTTTAATTAAAATTTAGTAATTTTCACTATTCATCAAAATATAAAAGTTATCTGAAAAGTACCAAAATTTCACCCTAGGCTAATTTCGATATTCCGAATCCAAAAATGAAGTCCATTTTTAAATATAAAATATATATAATTTCCAAAATTAGGTATTACTATTCATAATGGCTAGTTTGATTGGTTGTGGTGTGTGTTAAAACTCAAGGTTGCGTACAACACACGCTACTGTATTATTCAAAGAAAGCGTACCGTGGAAGCTTGGGATGTTTCATTTTAAATTTTTGATGTCCCCATTTAGTCAAAAAGTTTAAAATATTGTATTTAAAAAGGTTTCACTATTAAAAGTTGATAAAAGTGCAATACTGAAAATGAATCTGTTCTTGCATTATGACTAAGAAACTCATAATATGGATTCTAAAATTATAAGGATTATATAAAGTTTAAAATGTAGTTAATGCTATTCATGACCTCTTTTAATGGATTTTTGGTAAGTCATGGTGCAATTGAACTCGGTGTTGCGTGTAGTGCAAGTTATTGAATTATTTCGAAGAAATAACACATTATGAATTCTTGGGGTGTTACATTCTCCCCTCCTTCAATAAATTGCATCCTCGCAATTTGAAATTGTTCTTCGAAAATAAAAGGTTGAAAATAGAAAATATATTTGTGGGAAAACCCACATCGGAAATTGGGTTACTAAAATTTAGTCTTAATATGAGGAAAAGAGAAATGAAAGGGTCACCACCAAATTATGATCTCGATTAGGAGAACATTGGTGGCATTTAGAGACATATAATTGGAGGAAAAACGTAAATATTTATATGTAGTAATTGAGTTCATCAATCACAAACAAGTATAAAATTGAGGTCCTTAAATTCATCAATCTATGATGATTTGAAATACCATCGGTTCAACAAAACATAGGGTATTAGGATAACACATTTTTGACGTTTCAAAATATCTTAGTTGAAATCCCACATCGAAAAATGAATTAATGAGGCCTCTATTTAAAATAAAGAGTCGAAAGTATGAAGATTACCGAAAATAACACATACTAGGGTTCCATGTAGGAAAATATGGATATGGAAGAAAAATATAACCATCAATTATCTGATGGAGAGTGGTAGAGAACATGGCTATGAAAAGGCCAACAATCCCAAAGCCATAAATTAGTGATGATTTAAGGTACCATCTAGGAACAATTTTTTGTTCTAAGTTGATTTTCTTAATATTGAGGAATTTATTTATGAGATTGGATAAGATCATAAGGAGATATACTTACTTTATAATTAGAGTTTTATCCATTAATAAATTTCTACCACAAACTCATCTTTCACTCTAAAAGATAATAGAATGTAAAAAATTCTATTTACACTATTTGTATAGGGTTCCAAAATAAACGAATTTATAATTCATCTACAAGATCTCTTAATAAAAACTACATTATTTAATCCAGGACATCTCATGGGCCAGTGGTAGGTGATACACCCTTGTCGCCCTTCGGTTGCGGGTTCAAGTCTCGCAGCCTTGCCGGACGCGACGGGTTGCCGCCCGACCTCCGGGTTGTCCTTTTATGGCAATCCAAAATAATCCAAACTAGAACTATCCAAAATACTTCTGTCCAAAATCAAAGTCTAACATTTATAAGGAAGGTAAACATAATATAGATCCTTTTTACCCCGTAATAGCATATGAATACCTTCATCATGTATTACCATATTCCTTATTGATTACATTCATGCTCCCTTATTCCATATAGAATGCTGGATATACTTCATTAATCCAAAAATCTTTTAAACCCCAACAATGATGGAATATACAAATCATTAATCAGTTCCAAGGTAGTCAAGAATATCCAATATAATTTATCCAAAACAATCACATATTATTCCAAAATCACTACCTCAGTATCAGAACTATATTATGATTTATCATTCTCTCAACCATATATTTTCCAAAAATTTATCCTGCTATTGAGTCACTTTTCTTTGTTCCACACAATCTCAAGTCCTTAATGAAATAGTACTGAAGTACAATCCTTATATACTCCATAATTATTATAACAAGTACATTGTTGATACAACACTCAATTGACATAATCAACATAAGAACTCTAATAATTCCTCTTCATCTGTGGTAGTATCATAACTTGATTATTATCCAATAACATCATTTGCGGCATAGTCTGATGACTGGGACATAGGTTTGCGTAGTGTCCAAACTCATTGCAAATGAAGCATTGTACATTTAAAACCATTTTCTTACCTTTGCAGTCACGTACTTTGTGCCCTTTTCCTCCACACTTATAACAAACTCCCATTCCTTTCAGGCAAGTTCCAGGGTGTTTCTTTCCACAGTTACCACACACAGGAAAATTCTTCTTTTCCCTCTTCCCTTTATCCATCTTTCTCTCTTCCATCCTTTTCTTCTCTTGCTTCCCTTCAAAGCCATAGGACTCAGTAAACGCTTTACTTATCTTATCAACACATGATATTATTTCTTCATATGATGATAATACATGGGAGACTATTTCTCTTAGAAATTCTAGCTTAAGACCATGAAAGATATGATCCTTCCTTCTCTTTGGATCATGTGCATTTCTGGAGTTCTCATTCCTTCTACTGGGCGCCATTTCTAAACAATGGCATACACTAGATCAGTTTATGAATCAAAATACATAATCCCATACTTATAAAACACTTAACATAAATTGAACTATTTATGGATATAATCCATAATCATAAGAATGTTTTCTTTGAGGAAGTATATACTCATAAACCCTTCATAATGATTTGTAAAGAAAATGAGAGTTATCCTAAGCATATCCCCCGGGAGTGTCGTAACCAAGAGTGCAGCAAGGCCCGTTGTCGTGCACCAGTTCCCGTTCGAGTATAGCTCAAAGCGGTGTTTTCGGGTTTTACCCCTAGGTACATCTGTGCCAGAGCCGCCTCTACCTGCTCGTATCCAGACAGGGTTGTATTGCTCGGAAAACTCACAAAATCTCTACAATACCAAAATTCTAGGAAGTTCTTCCATACTAATCCTCAAAGTTCATCTTAGGATTACGTGCTCTAATCAGAGTTTATCTAAATCTAGCTTCTAAGGTTTGTACTAAACTTCCTATGATACCAACTGTAACGCCCCGACCCCAGCTACCCAGAGTCGGTGCATTACTTCGTAACATTGGCATGATCACAAGAAAGATCAAATCTCGAAAGACCAATTGGTTTAGTAGCCTTGGAAACACTAGATATATTCATAAGTTTTACATTACATCATAAAATGAAAAACTACTACAACAACATAATGTTTCCACAGTCCACACTATAATCCCCTCATAATATCCCTGCAGGTCATTCATAACTTACATCTTCACATCCTGGGAAAAATAAAACATAGAAAAGGGGTGAGCTCAAATGCCCAGTAAGGATAACAATATAGCGGAAACTTTCATAAATAAGAATAAACATTTAAGGCAATGTATAACTAAAACAAAAGCCTTTCAAAAATGAACTTTCAACATGGTATGGAATAAATAAAATGAAATAATTCCATTTACTTATTCACATGGATATTCTACTAATCGAATAATCACATGCAAAAATCAATAACCACTTTCATAATGTTGGAATGCATAATGCCAGACTATCATAACCACATAGCCAAGGCCTCGTGCCAAGACTACAAATAATATTTTGTCAAGGCCTTGTGCCAAGACACTAGTTTGTCTCATGAGACCTACCGATGCATCGAGGAGCTATAGCGGGCTCCACCCTTCACATATTAAGTCCAATGCATTCCCATATGAAAAGGTTTAAACATAACATAAACATTCGTATTAAAACTAGCATACGAAATGTCAATAATTTTATCATAAACTATGAATGGTATAAAAATAACACATCCACAGTCAAACATATCACAAAACCTTTAATAAAATATAGAAGTTTTGTATCACAATAAATCAACTTCAAATAAGCGTAAAATCCATCAAAGGCTGTTGACATAGATGAAATCAAAATTCTTTTTAAAGAAATATCTCTTTTTATTTTGAAATCATTTAAGATCCATATAAAATAAAACATTTTCTTTGAAAATATTCTCATAATCTTGTAAGGGAAGCTTTGAAGATTTTATAACGGCGGAAAATAGCCGCACCCGCCGTATAAAAAAAACATTCTTACCTTAATTCTGTCGAAAAGGTTAAAAAGGACCTTCTTTTGAAAATGACGGAAAGATTCCCTTATAAACCTCTTATAAAAAGTCAAACAAGGGTATAAATGACTTTAACCCATATTCTTGTAAATAATAAATATGTTTTGAAATACATTTCAAAGAAACATGGATGTGGATGATAAAGAAATCCCAGTAGATTATTACGTATAAACAACCTCGGATAATGAAGAGATTGTGAAATAACCCTTACCTTGTACTTTTCCTTTGTTGGGGTAGGTTAAACTCCTGTATAAATGTGAAATAATTGTTATTAAATTATACAATAATCATATACATTAATATGATATCATATATGATCTTTTAATATTGATTTGATAATAATATCTTAGTATTATCTTTGTTTCGGGTGTTAACTTACTTGTTTTATTTTATATGTTTTGTTACGTAAGACATGTTTGTAAAGGATAGGTTTTATATTATTCATATCCAGAATGATATCAAGTCCTTAAACATCATTTTTAAATCATCAAATGATAATTATACTTGAATAGATACGATGGAGAATGAATCTTATCGCGTTCGTGGAGACGGTAGTCCGTACGTACGCACGAGCGACAATATCATTCTTTTGATATTAAAATAATATATAAATGGATGGTATATCATATATACAGAATCATTAAGATGTTATATTTATTATTTACATGAGTTACACATCATTATTATACCCATCCAAATAATATTATATTGAATAACAATTACACCACGACGTGGAGACGGTAAGCCGTACGTACGCACGTATGGTGATATGTTATTCAAAGGGTGGATAGAATACTGAATATGGTTGTACCATATTTATAATAACATCACAGTATATATATGATACTGGATTTATTATTTTAGAATGGTAACAACAAAGGAAGAAGAAGTGGAAGAAGAAATGAACTTAGAAAAGGGTGGTGAAATCATTACCTCTTCTTCGGGTTTTTCCTTTTGATTTGATCAAAAGGGCTCCTTAGGTTGGCTTTCTGATCAAACTAAGACCTCTAGGTTGTAGTGAGGGGTGTTGGGAGAGTATTTGGGCAGAGTTTGGCCGAACCAAAAGGCTTTGAAGGTGTGAAGAAATGAGAAGGAGGAGTGCCCTTTTATAAGAGGGGTGAGGGGCACCTTTGGAAAAGCTAGAGATATTAGTTTATAATAAATTCATAATCGGTTTACAATGGCTCCAAAGTTGACTATTAAAAGGTTAAGGTGGGGATGGGTCGAAAACAACTCAACCAATAGAATTTAGACAGGTTTGTGTACTTATATTAACCTTATCTTTAAGTATTAACTCTAAGTTAATTAGTTTCACTTTTACAATGTCTCTTTGTATTTTTATATAATATGGTTAATAAACTTACCACATACATCAAACCGACCCCCAAGTGGTCCATTAATGATGAACATATCATGATATAAGTCTCTTGGCCGAACCTTATATTTTTAGGGATTTAATATCAATTAATAATATAATATTTGTTTTAAGAACTCTTTTATGTCAATTTTGACACTATTCAATAGTTGATTTTTGTGAAACTCATAACAGATTGATTACTTCGAAAAAAGTCAATTAAATCAATCCTAATATATCATATTATCCTATAAAATTAGTTTAATTCATTAAAAGTTTCATATTATATTTATTTGGGTATTTTTAATATCAATTATTTTGATTTTTCACTATTATAGTAATTACTGCATCATCATTGTGTCATAAATAAAATAAATTATTTAATGTATAAAAATTATAAATAAAATATCATTATGTAGGAAATCTTTTTATCTTTCTAATTAATATTTATAATCTAAAATCAAACATATATAACCCTATTTAACAATTGTTTTGATAAAAGATATATGCTTGTGTCATTTTTGTATTCATTTTAACTTAATTAAAATAAAGTGTCATTATCACTTACAAGTGGATCCATGGGGTCCCAAAATTGACAAAAAGATGCCCATGGTCGACCATTTATCAACCAATATGGTTAAGAAACGTTTTAGTGTAATTTAGTATTATTATAATATTATTTTTTTAACCCTTATTTACCGGATTTACCCTTAACCATGGTAAATAAAATATTTACCGCAGTAATTAATCAAAATGTCTAAAAATAAAAGTTACCTATTTACACAATTTGAACATCCTGATTAAAAATATGGAATCCATTTTCCTAAATTCAAAACACAGAAGTGGAAGAAATTAATTTAAAATTAATTCCCGCTGTCAAAACAAAAAGCGTGTTTTTAAAAGATAATAACTATCAAAAGATTGACACTTGTTTATGTTTGGTTTAATTGTAAAATTATGTCCAATGACCAACATTATATTAAATGGTAAAAATATATTCCTAATATACTTTAAAACCACTCAAATTCATAATTTATCAATATTAATTATTTGGATTAAAAAAGTTGTTTTTAATTAAAATTTAGTAATTTTCACTATTCATCAAAATATAAAAGTTATCTGAAAAGTACCAAAATTTCACCCCAGGATAATTTCGATATTATGAATCCAAAAATGAAGTCCATTTTTAAATATAAAATATATATAATTTCCAAAATTAGATATTACTATTCATAATGGCTAGTTTGATTGGTTGTGGTGTGTGTTAAAACTCAAGGTTGCGTACAACACACGCTACTGTATTATTCAAAGAAAGCGTACCGTGGAAGCTTGGGATGTTTCATTTTAAATTTTTGATGTCCCCATTTAGTCAAAAAGTTTAAAATATTGTATTTAAAAAGGTTTCACTATTAAAAGTTGATAAAAGTGCAATACTGAAAATGAATCTGTTCTTGCATTATGACTAAGAAACTCATAATATGGATTCTAAAATTATAAGGATTATATAAAGTTTAAAATGTAGTTAATGCTATTCATGACCTCTTTTAATGGATTTTTGGTAAGTCATGGTGCAATTTAACTCGGTGTTGCGTGTAGTGCAAGTTATTGAATTATTTCGAAGAAATAACACATTATGAATTCTTGGGGTGTTACAGACAGAGTGAAAAAACTAGAAAATGTGGATTCCTTATATAAAAAGGGTGAAAAAATATAAGTAGTCATGAAGCATCATGTAGAGGATTGCAAAAATGAAAAGTTGGTCAAGGCTTATGATGAAGGAACAAGTATAAAGGCCCAATATAATGTCCCAAGATAGAGACCCATGTGGATTCACTATATACCATTGAAAAAAGAGAGTTTAGAAAGATAAATTGACCATTCTAAAAACATTTTATAAAATTATTTCTTGATTTCACGAAGGGAATTTAAATGGATGAAAAATAATAGGAAATTTCAACATATATAAAAACCTAAATTGATAAATATTCACCATATTCATTTGAAATTAGTGATTTTATTACACCTTTGGTTATTCAATGGGAAAAAAATTAATCCTACCTAAATAATACTTGAATTTTTATAATAGTGTAGCCTTAGTCAAACTATCAGCCTGGTTATTACCAATATGTATCTTTTTGAAACATACAATTTCAGATTTAAGGATGTCACAAATAAAGTGAATCCTAATTTATATGTGCCTATATTTTCCATGGAATATTTCATTTTTGTATAAATGTAAAGTGGATTGACTATCATAAAAAAATATAGTGATTAAATTATATATAATAATTTTTTAAAGTAAACCTCTTAACCACAATTCCACCTTGATAGCCTCAGTCAAGGACATATATTCGACCACTGAGGATTATACGGATATAAAAATTTTCATGTTACACTTATAGGATATTGGAACACCATAAATAGTGAATACATATCTAGTATGTTATTTTATGTTTTTAATATTATGTGTAGAGCTAGAATATATATATCCAACAATAAATTCATTAGTTTCCATATTTCAAACACAAAAAATAGAAGGTTTTTTTTATCTGATATGATTACCTATATTGGCTATAAATATATTAAGGGGCCAAATATCAATGGAAAAAATAAGCCTAGTATATATAATTGAGTGCATGATGCCACCAAAAATACTGGCATAAGGAATTTTTCCCATGAATTAAATATTTTTAGTAGAATTATGTGCTTGAGATAATGATAATTTTGAATTTTGGGAAAAGGTAAATTTTACATTCTCTAAAAAATCAAATAAAATTAATTCTATGTAAAGGAATATGATCATGAGCTCTTCATAGGAGATTTTGGATATGATACCCTATAGTTAAAGGTAAACCATGACTAAAAATTCACATAAAATGATAATGGATCCATTCTTACACAGATAGTCTGATCTCACTGCATATTTGGCATTTTCGGTCACCAATATCAGGTCTTTAATATATCTGGTTATGTCTTCTACTTTATCTTGTAATCATAAATGGATCTATTCTTACTCAGATAGTCTGGTGTGTAATCCATGGTTCATGGGATATAGAAGCTTCATTGGTGGTGTTTAATATCTGAGGTGAATTCAGGGAACTCTTGATCCTTGTAATTCTATATATTGGTTGTGTTGTTCTATTTTGGATTATATTGGTCACCATTCATAGATCTCTCAAAAATCTAGGTGGATCTTGATCCATCATGTATTTTGGTTCAGATCTGGTCTTCTATAGTTCTCTGGTGCATTGGTCGGAGCTTGTGGGTTGTAGCAGTGTCATTGGTGAAAACTGGAATGTACTATAGGTGCTCAAGGTGGCATAGATTTGGGTTGTGGAAGGATAGGGAGGATCTCCCATCTTTAGTTTCATTGCGATTCTATGATTTTGGACCAAAATCTAGGTCTTTGGACCATAAGACATATGATTCATCACTTGTGGGAAGCAAATAAAATGATAGGATCTAGGAAAAAATATCAATGCATCAGGATGGTAGTGTAGAAAAACTACTAGGTGGATGGAATAATTTTGAGTGATGTTTATACTATTTTTTATCATCCAACCATCTGCACCCTTATTGTGGGATGGAGGGGTGTCATTCCACATGATTATCTTCTCTTTGGGACTCATCTAAAGATGCAGTACATTAACCAAGTGATTCAATCGAAGAATATACAAACATCACTGGGTGGGTGGTCAAAAAAGTGAGTATTTTTCAAGAACCTTTCATCTGGACCTCATCCAAATTATGTTTGGATGGGTTTCTTTCCACAATAAGTTAGTCCACCATGACACAACATTTCATACAGAGGAGGTAGTTCATTCTTCTAACTAGGATCCTACTGAGATTTATACTAGCATGGGGGCAGAATGGAATTTGATTAGTGACTTTAAATGATGTTGACTTCTCAATTTATTTTTTAGGGACTTGTTTTTTCTTTCAGTATACTTGGACTTCAGACCATGTTGAATTGGGACTTGTGGTCTCTGGGCATATGATTTTTGTTATGGTTACCTCCAAACCTTATTTAAAAAAGGAATTGATTTTTCTTATAAAATGGTTCTTAGACCTAACCTATTTAAAAAATATTTTTATGTATTTAAGAATGTAATAATTTTAGGATAGGTATATTAGTTTATTGTGTTTGTTACTAATTATTTCCATACAATGTATTTTCTTTGTTTCACCAAGGTATTTCATTTAAAATACACTATTAAAATAGAAATTAAAATAATTAACGACCTTGAAATAATTTTTCATAGTCAACATATCATCTATATAATGTTAAAGGTAAATCATGATATTTTTAATAGATTTTAAATAAACACATATATCTTGTTGACTTCTAAGGAATTGGTTATCAAGTATAAAATAATAAATCTTTTTATACAATCTACTAGAAGCTTATTTTGAACCATACAATGACTTGTTTAAGTGTAATACCTAGTCAGGTTTTAATCATTTATAATACAAATTAGGGGGTTTTAGGTAAAATTTCTTATTTAGGTCACCCTGAAGGTAGGAGATTTTTACATCCAATTTTTTAATGTGAAAATAATAAAAAGTATCAAATGTAAGAATTAGGAGAATTATGGAATGTTTAAAAACTGGTGGAGATATTTCAACATAGTAATTTCCTTATCTTTGAAGGAATCCCTTGCCCATAAATTTGGTCTTAAATTTTACCTTCTTTTTAGATGCGTTATCTTAATTTCTTTTAGAAATCCACTTAAACCCAATGACTTTATCATTAGTAAGCCTATCAAAAACAGAACAAGTGCGATTATCATTAAATTATTTCATTTATTCATCCATGGAAGATATCCATTACTTGTAATATTTATAATTTATGTCTTATTTATAATATTTAGGATCATCATCAATAAGATCATGGGATATATGGAATAAAAATAAATACATGTCATAATGTCTAATCTAAGAAGGAGGTATAGGGATCCTCCTAGATTTATCTTAGATTAAAGGTAACCATTATTATCAATAGGAGGTTTAGAATATGATTTTGAATCATAACAAGATTTATATTTGGTAACTTATTTAGGATATGGTAGAGTAGGCTCAATAAGAGCCTCAAATTGCGTGGGTGATCCATGTTAAATAGCCTCTTTGGGAGGTGTATCAATGTTTTCATCAATAAGAGCTATGTCCTTAGGAAAACATGACTCCTAGAACCCAACATCTCTATTAATTATTAATTTTTATTACTTATGTTTATAAACCCATAAATTTCACCCTTTAACACCTTCAAGATAGCCTATAAATATATATTTAATATTACTTGGTTTTACAGTGTCAGTTTTTACATGGGCATGTGTTGTACACATAATTATTCTCAAATAGACATAAAAAGGAGGTTCATTCCACCAAAATTATATTAGGGGTTTGAACTTGTTTTCAGTGAATGGGCCCTAATTAATTAGGTATACTATTTTAGTGGAAGCCTCTTCCTTTAATGATTTGGGTAGGTCTAAGAATTCAAGCATGATTTGGACTCACTCAAGATTGGTATGGTTCATATGTTTAGTAATCCCATATTTTTTAGGCGTTTCTCTAATAGTTTTCCACCTAAACATTACATCACATTAGTATAATTTTATGAAATTATTGGATAGGTGATCGATTCCATTATCTTTTCTCATCACCTTAATCCTTTTACCAATTAATTTTTCAATAAGTAATTTCCATGTTTTAAAAGTCACAAATACATAAAACTTGTTTTTAAGGATATAAATCCACACATTTCTAGATTAATCATCAAAAAAGGTAATAATTAAGGTCCTCTTCTAGGGGAGGTGGTCCTAGAAAGGCCCCATAAATTAAAATATACATAATTTAAAGGTTGAGTAGCTTTAAATTAGGACCTTAAAAAACTAACCCTCATAGACATAGCCATAACACAATCATCATAAAAGGGAAGGTGACTAGGTGTGATATCACTTAATAAACCTTACCTATTATGTTCCTCAATACCCTTATATCTCACATGCCTCAACTCTCTATTTCATAAAAAGTGTTATCAGTATTTGTAACATACACACTACCCAATGATCTATAAAGTTTTTCATATGAAACTTCTCTAAGGACCTTATCCCATAAGGAATGTAATAAATAATTATGGGACTTTACCATTTTGTTAACTATGAAATCCTAGTATGTATTAGAGGTGTGTGAATTATCATAATGGTTCATAATTTCTTTCTTAGGTCTATGTAAATCATATATAATCCCTTTCTATATAATAATATCCTTCATTTTAATTCACGAAAAATTAAACCCATTGTCACTATAAAAATTTCAAATTTCATAGTTCGTTGAATACATTCTTTATTTGACTGATCGAATACAAATTTATTTGGGAAAATGATAAGCATTATCTCTTGATAAATAGCTAAGATCCCTAGATATTTAATTATATTAAATTGATTATTTGAAATATAATAGGATATATTGATTAAAAATATTTAAATTAAAAATAGAGAGGAAAATGTGTTGATATAAAATGATTTTGAGAAGAAAAAATTAAACAGAAAATAGATTTGAAATAAATAACTAGTTAAAAAAATCCTAAAAAAAATAAATAAGGGATCTAAAGATTTGACATTTTTTTGACCATTTTGGACTTGTGTTAATGAATATAAAACCGCCCACCCACACTTTTAATTAAGATATAAATGAAACATATACAATATATAATACAACAATACGAATAAAAAAATATAAGCAATCATATCTTTATTGTTGAAACTAGTGAAATGGGGGAACATAAATACATACACAGTCGGATAGGGGAACTCTCCAATGATCCTACTCTCATTTCATTTACGAGAGAGAAAATTTAAAGTCTAGAATATGCACACTCTTGTGTTTTGTGTGTCTATGAAAGGTTTTTTTTCTTCTTTGGGTGCTTTTAGATTGGAAAATGGGGCTACACATATTCAGCACAATGGTATTTCATCAAAACTCCACCATAAATGGCCAATGAGAGGTAGTCATAGAGTATTAATGACCCAGGAAAGATCTCAAACAATGAAATATCATTGGGATGATCGAGGTTTTTTTTTTCCAAAAATGAGATACAAAAAAAGGAAAGGAATGATCAAAATATAGAAATAAACCCAAGGGAAGAGGTTATGAAACCCCATGACATAAACAAGAAACTAAAAAAACTCATATGAATCAAAACATTCCATGAAATTGAGTTAAAAATCGTAATAATAAAAGTGGAACTAGTGGCCACATATAATCAATTGGGAAACATAAAAGATTGACAATGATGAAGCATCCCATAGTGGTTCACTGACATATAATTATGAGGGTGGAATGTGATAATGGAACAAGAAATCACACCCAACACATTGTCCTAAGATAGAACCCCTAATTGGAATACCAAGATACCAATGAATAAAGGGGGTCCATAATGATAAAATGGATCATAAAAAAATTCTAAATTATTTTTCATGCAATAAAAAAATACTAGTGAAGTCTATGAGATTAGAGATTCTAGTGATACAAAGTCTAATAAAATTATATTTTTACTTCATGCTTAATCTAAAATAGTCAAAAAAATAAATAAATATAAATCCATCATTTATTTTTGTGATGCCTAGTGGTTATGGTAAATTTAATGTAATTTTATTTTAGTTATAAATATTTAAAATTTTAATTTGACCTATTGTGGTAACTTTAACAATTTTTACTTTTTCTACGTTATTACCTTAACATTGTTTCTCCAAGATATTCATTTTACCTTAGATTTATAGTGGGAGGAACTTTATGGCCCACTATTCAGGATAAATATTATGTCTCACTTTATTAGTTGGATCACGTAAAACTTAGGTTTCTCTGGATTGATCAATTTAATTATGATCATCTATCTTATATAATTTTCTTCCCCTTTATTGGCGATATATGATTTTTTTAGTTCAGACTAGGATTTTATTCAATATAGGGATTTTAAATAGGTGTAAAAACTTATAATTAAGAATGAAGGAATTAATAGATGTATTCCAAGATTCATGTGGAAGGAAACATGTAACAACATCAACTCCAAAAAACTAGAGTTCATGTTTACCTTATTACACTGGTACAAGAGAAAAGAGATCACATCTCAATAGATTGGACAATTTACAAATCCTAGGGGATTTGATACATACATGATTTATATATTACATTGGAAATATAATGTATTGCTTATAAACTTATTAAAAATATTTTTTATTCCTTTAATGAAATCCTAAATATCATTTAAATTTTCATTCAAGATATCCTATGGTAAGGTAAAAAATAAAAATGTGATCTCATATGTCTAGTAAGGGGTTATGTACAATGAAAACTATCATAAATACATAACACAAAAATAATATGAAAAATTGAATAATCAATGAACATTACATATATTTAATAAATTTATCAGTAAATATATTCATGGATAAAAAAATCACAAGAAAAATAATAACTAAATTTATAATGATAGAATTTATAATTATGAACATCTTAATCTCTGAGTGAAGACATCGTGACCATACCTTCCAGGCCACATAACAAGACATCAGGATCTTACTATCAATTCCTTATTCCAAGTCATCTTATATTATATATACTGACACACACCATGTGATACCTATTCTTATTTGTCTCATGAGACCTTACTCAATGCATCAAAGGGATATAACGGACCCCACCCATATCTTAAAAATTCCTATGGGTTATAACAGACACTATCCATGAGATTAATATATCCAATTAATTCATAATTATTTTAATAAATAATATAATACATAATAAATATTCCTTTATAATCAATAAGTATGTGTATTGAATCAAATATATGAAACAAAAATATTTTCCAAACTAATGGAATAAATTTCATAGTAAGAAACTATAAATTCGTAAAAAATTTAATAATACATATATAGTTTATCCAATATTGAAAAGATTCTAAATATATCGATAGTATAAAGGAACATGTACCTGAAGGTAAAAAATAATATCAATGGATGATAGAGATTAATAGAGAACATAAATTTAAGAAAGTTAATGATATGTGAATAAATTATTATGAAAAACATGAAGCATAAACCATATATTATTATGTATGAAAGGATACCATCAATTCATCAGAAACAATTGTTTAATAGTAAATTTATTTTTTTGGGAAACAAAGAAGAAAATGGAGGGAAAACATTTAATACAAAATTCCTAAAATTTTTGTGAACTTATTATAAAATCAATGTTTTAAATAAATTATAGAACTCATTTTAATATCTATCAAGAATAATTTTAAAACATCATTACAAAGATAATTTATAATAAAAGAATATTTAAAATAATTTTTTTTAAGTAAGTAAATGTTGAGTAGATAATAAAAATATACATAATTGAATTTTTTTTCAAAAATATTAAGAAAAAACCCCATTATTTTAATATAAAAATGGAAAATTACCAGAATAATGGGAATGGATATTACTTTTGAAAACCATTTTGACTCGAAAAAGAATTCTGAAAACTTCAAGAAGAGATTATGTTCACAATTTTGTAAAGAAAATAAAAAATGACTTATATAGGTAATTTTAAGAATATATCTTTTTAAATTTTGTATATAAATTCAAATTTATATAAAATTTACCTTCTTAAATCATTTAAGTATAAAAAATAACAATCATGAAAAAAATAAAGAATATGGACATGGAAGAGAAAAATTCATAACCAAAAATAAGAAATAAGGATATCTTTTCATTTAAAAATTATTTTAGTGATATCAAGTAAAAAAGGTAAGATAAATGAAAATAATATTTTTAAACCCCATAAATAACTATATTTTAATAAAATAGATAGTTCTTAGGCGAGTAGGAATACGTAACTCCTTTAATGTAAATTAAAACATAAACAATCCTGATAAAAATGAGATTGGAACAAAAATCCTTACCTTGGATTCCATCTTGTCAGATGAATTCCAAAATATTATTTAATAAATTTATATTTATTATTAGAATATATTAGATCCATATTTATTTTTATCTTTATAGGTATAATTTATTCAAAACTTATTTTTTTCCCACTTTCTCATAATTTATTGTTATAATCCATTATTTGGGTGTTAACTATTCTATTTCTCATGCATGTCTTGATTTAGCTGTTTAGATACTTGCACCTTATTTAGGGTTATGTAACCTACTTAATTTTATTAATTTTATCTATATATTATTTATATTTTAAATACAATTTTAAAACAATCCATGTAATGCAGTTATAAAAAATGAAATATGACATTTATAGTGGCGGAAGTCCACACAAATTCTTAGGCGATGGTTACATTTTTCAGTGGGAAAAAATAAAGGATGATAGATAATTATTTATCATTATAGAGAAAAAATTATTTCATTAATTTATTATATACTCTTTCAATCCATTTATATAATTATCTAAGTGAGGCGATAATAAAAATTGAAATATGTTTCTTCTTGGAGGTAATAGTTCACACGTACACATGAGTGATGTTTTTATTTTCCCTAGGATAGATAGAATATATAAAATGGTTATACCATCAACATAACAAAATTTAATTATTATAAATATTATGATTAAATTATATTATTATAGATATAATTGATCTAAAAGATGTGAGATAAAAAATAAACATGAAAGAATAAATAAACTTGAAAGAAATCTCTTAAGAGCGTTGACTCTTACTTAAATATACTCCTTTTTCTTACTCCTTAAACATCATTATTTTAGTATTTTTGTGAGATTAGTACCTCTTGGACATGGGTAGGATATTTGGGAAGTGATTTTTGTAGATATTTTTTGAGATAATGTTTTCAATGTGTGTAAATAATAAAGGGTGAGGGTCTACTTTTATAAGTGTGAGAGTGCCATTATTGTAAATAATTATAACTTTTGAATAATATAATGTCATTTTATGATAAATTTGATAAAATTAAAAAAATTTATAAGATATGAAATTTTAAAGTTTAAATACTCTCATATAATCAAATTTAGATGTGTTTTGGATATATTTGAATCCTTATCTCTTAGCCTAACCCACTGTTTAAAACCTTTAACACTTAGCATGGTGAAAAAAAATTCAATGGTAAATATTCATTATGAATATAATAGAAATGAAATTATTAATTAATTTTAATATTATGATTATAAATATGGAATCCATTTTTAAAGATTAAAATTATATAGGTGGTAAAAATTTAATTTAACATATGTACGTAAAATGAAACATCAAACACTTTTTATAAAAAAAATTCATTCTAAGAATAAAAATATATTTGAATAATAATCATGTATATAATTAATTCTCATGATATTAATTGGATTCTGATTAAAAAAGGATTGTTCTGTGAATTTATAATTAATATAAAATGAAATGTAACATTGAAATTCTTAATTATATAAGATGTTAAAAAATATTTCTTATTTTTAAATGAAAAATCAATTAGGTTCTAAAATTTCAAACATGAGTTTAAAATTCAAATTAACATTTTCAAAAGACTTATTTTAGTTTTTAAATATTTATTTGGCGTATAATTTTTTTCAAACCTTCAAGTTATTTTTATACAATTATGATGTCATAACAGTGAGTATTTTATAAAACAATATTTTTCACTATGCACCAAAAATCAACTATTTCAGAAAAATCCCAAAAAAACACCCTAATATAATATAAAAATGATTAATTTTATAATTAAGTACATTTTATAAAATTCAAATTATAAATATATATATTTATCTTTTAAATTAAAATATTAAATATAATTTAAAATGACTTTTTAAAACTTCTAGTGTTGTTTATATTATTTCATATGAATTTTGAATTAATTTATTATTAATCTATTAGTTCATAATATAAAATATTTGAAAAGAGGTCAATTTTTTAAAATACAAAGCACATCAAAAATAGTTCCCTGAAAAATTTCCCTTTTCAAAATTTAAATTTTTTAATCATATCATATTAAATATATTTCATCTTATTATTACATTTCATCAATCAAAACTAAATAATAAATTGTAAGAATAATAATTTATTTACTATATTTATAATTAATAAAGGTTTATTCTTCTTATAATTGTGATATTTTTTGATTTTTTAGTTTGGTATTGTATGTGTTAAAACCTATTCAATGTAGTATTTATTTAATGGAAAATGCATACTAAAATCTTAGGGTGTTATATTCTATCCATTAAATAAATTATATCTTCACAATTTTATTTTGTTCTTACTATAAAAAATATATCTTAAAAAAGGACTAATGTTATATGTAAATATTATCTTGATAATTAATTCCTATGTTTCTACTTGGAATATTTTCTAAAACCACTTATGTACCATTATAAAATCCATTCTTGTGAATGGGTTTCCTGATGCATACCATGACAGTTTATAGGTATTCTCCACATAAGTCATGATGAATTTATCTTCCTCTTGTTAGAGTTTGATAAATTATTTTACCATTAAAATGGATGATATGAGGAAATATAAGTACTTAATTTATTTGTCTTCTATAAACATAATTTTATCATTTGGTATTATTTCAATTATTTTTCCACCTATTATTAATCCCATATTAAAAATGATGAATAAAAATGATGATTTTTTCATAACTAATGAATGATAATAAAATTTTAATGGATCATAATATCCATAAAAGTATGACTAGTTATTCCTCCTATAACTATCCTTTTTCTAAAACCAAAATGGAGAGTGTGAGAAAAAACAACATCCAAATAAATGATTACCATCAAATACATTAATAAAAATAATAAAATTAATTCAATATAAATTATATTATACTTTATCTTTTAATTCTATAATACTAAAAAATAATTAAACCCTAAAAAACCAGGATTATGTCAAAGCTAATAATATGTATAATAACTATATTTTTAACTAGGTAATAATCTTTCATCTTTTCATAGACCACCCAATGTATTTTCATTATTACTATATTCCCATTACGTGTCATAATTAATAGCTCCTTCCTTGTAGTTTCAAGGTATTATTAAATATCCATGAAAAATATAAGAGTGAATGTTTATGGAATCCAATAAATCGTGTGTTTATGATCAAAGAAAAAACTATCACAACATGAAGTATTTAGATTCAGCTTCAGTAATTTCATAATCATCGTCTTTCTCTCTTCACCTCATCTAAGGTAATTTTTATAATTATTGGGTATTTGTTTTTAATAGTGTCCCATCTTTTTATATTTTAAATGTTGTATATTTGAGCATTATTTATTTTTATTTGATTCATAAGATATATGGTTTTCATCACTATGATTTTAATAGTCTCACATGACCATTAAGCAAGAACCAATGTGTTTCTTTTCATAGTTATAAAATATTGAATGTCTGATCCATTTCTTCCTATCCTTTTCCCCATTTATTTTTCCTTAGTACTCAACTTCCCACTTATTCTTTTTATTTCCTTTGAAAATATAACACTTAGAGAAATATTTTTTTATCTTGATGAAACATGATACCATATCATCATATAACTTACATTTTTTAGAGACTAGTTCCCTTTGTATTTGTGGATTATTCTCATCCTAGAAATGTATAATATTACCTTTTATAACAAATATATAATTCATATCATGCCTTGATAATCTCATAAAGTTTTCCTCATACACAAAAATTGTTTCCTCTTCATTTTTTAAACAATATAGTATTTTTTCCATATCATATAATTTATCTTAAAAAATACATTTCCCAAAGAATATCACCTTATAAATATTCCATTCAATTCTTTTTATCTCATCAACCTCTTTTATTTTTGGAATTAATGACCTCATTGATCATCATCTCCCTTTAAAAAATACTTGCCATAACAACCTTCTCCATTTTATTACACATAAAATCTATAAATATCATTTCAATGGACTTGATCCATTTATCAATTATCAATGGAATAGTAGTTCCATTAAACGATATAGTTTTATTCTATATAATGTGGTCCAACATGGTTGTATGATGTTATGAAGCAATAATATGTTCCATAAAGACAATATTATTAGTCAAAAACTAACATAAATACCCTAATATAGTTGTAATATACTCATATATAACACTATAAAAGTTGAATTAATTAATTGGGAAATTCCTACATTGATTATAAGTGTTGAAACTTTATCCATTCCTTCCAATAGGTTCCATCTCTAAATAATGGTATATAGTTAATAAGCTCTAATTATTATGAATATTGATCTATAACATAAAAATCATGAAAATTGCTAAAAAATTATAGTTTTATATAATAATTATAATGTTATCTATGTTATTATAAGATATATATCTCATGGTTCTTACTAAACTATCTCAGATACCAACTATAGCTACCTCGAATCTAGTATTCTAGATTCAGTGTTTTCTTTATTATACTAGAAAAATATACAAGAGATCACATCTTCAAGGATCAAAAAATATAGTAGTATTGGGAGACTATATAAAAACAAGATTTCTATATTATATTGGAAATATAAATCATAACTTATAAACTTCTTAAAAACATTCATATTCCTTTAATTACATCTAGACGATCTTTCAAAGATCCCTTCTTAACAACCTTGGGAAGGAAAAAAAACAAAAGGGTGAACTTAGAAACCTAGTAAGGGGTTGAATAATATTGAATTTATCATTGAAACATAATTAATAAAAAATATATACATTAAATAATAAATAAAAATTCTATATATTCAAAAACTATAGTAATAAATATATTTATTGATAAAAAAATCCCTTAGAAAACAATAAAAGATTTAAAATAGATGGAATACACAATTCCATAAATATTAATATTTGGTCCAAGACCTCATGACCATAAAATCAAGGCCTAATTCCAAATTAATCAAGATATTTATATCAAGACCTTCTTCTAGGTTTTCTTATATTGTATAGGATGGCATACACCAAGCAATACTCATGCTTTTCTTTCTCATGAGACCTTAACTAATGCATAAATAGGCTACGACGAACCCCACTCATCAATTACACATGTTAAAGGAATATAATAGCCTAACCCATTACGTACACATGTTTAATGCATTACTCTTGTATTTAACTAACAATATAACCTATAATTAATATTCCTTAGAAATCAATAATTATATGTATTGAATAAGATATATGAAACATCAATATTTCCCCAATTAATTCAATAACTTTCATAATAAGATTACATAAATTGAAAACATAGTAATGGGTATGTGGTTTAGTAAAAATTAAAATGATACTAAATATAGCCATGTTATGATAGAATGTGGAAATAAGGTGAAAATGACATAAAAACATGATGGGGGAGTAATAGAGAATGTAAATTAAAGGAAGTGAATGATCTGAGAAAAAATTATAATATAAAAAACTAGGTATTAGACATATATTATTAAGGGATTAATGTATATTATCTATTCATTTTAAATAAATGGTTTATAGTAAAGGAATATATTTTGGAAAATAGAGAGTAAAATGGAAGCCAATCTTTAAAAAAAACTTTCTTAAAACTTTTGTATCTTTTTTTTAAAATAAAGTTATAAATAAATTAAAGAACTAATTTTAATAGGTTTTAAAGAAAAAATTATTATTTTTAAGTCATTTACAATAATAGAATCTTTAAAATTAACCATTCTTAATTAAGAAAATGTGAAGTGAAAGATAAAAAAATACATATGTGAAATGAAATCCATTTAAAAAAAGTAAAAAAATTATATCCTGTCATTTTAATATAAATACTAAAATTCCATTAATGAGAATTTATATTACTTTCTAAAACCATAAAAAATTAAAAAGAAGCTAAATATTGAAGATTCATTATTACTGTGGAAAACGTTTCTCATGAAAAAAACGTTAAAAAGTGATTTTTCACACTTAAAAAAGGTCTTATATAGAAAAAAATAAGAATAATATTTTTTAAATTATGAAGAAAAGTTTAATATTACATAAATATACCTTCAGAAACCATTTAAGTTTATAAAATAAGATAGAAAATATACAAATAAGTACAAGGAATGATTATTGACTAAAAATGAGAAATAAGGCCAGCTCTATATATACACATTATTTGGTTGTCATTTACTACCAAAAAGAATGAAATTTAATGAATAATCTTAAACCCCAAAAATAAAACAAGTACAATAAAATGGATGAGGTTTAATAGAGTAATAACATAAAATTACCTCAATGCAAATTGAAACATACATAATCCTGATAAAAAGTGAGTTTGAAACATAAAATCTTACCTTGGATCGCCAATTTCTAAGGAACATTCCAACTTCCTATATGATAAATTTATATTAATTATTAATATATATTAAATCAATATTTATATATATATATTTACAAATATAATTTATTTATAACTTATTTTTACCAATTTAATCATAATTATTTGTTAAAATCAATTATTTAGGTGGTAACTATTTGGTTTCTCATACATCTCTTGATTCATAGATTTCATTACTTCCGACTTGTTTAGGGTTTCAACACCTCAATAATTTTAATCATGAAATATATATCATTTAGGTGGTAGTTTACACATATGAATGGGTGGATTTTTTACATTTCAATGGATGAAAATAAAGGAAGGCATATAGTGATTTATCTTTCAATAACCTTAATTATTTCTTAAATATTATATATATATATTTATTTATATATATTCATTAAATACATCTATGTAACTATCCACATGATCCTGGGATGAAAAATGAAATACGTTGATTCATGGAGGTGGTAGTCCTCACATATGTGTAAATGGTGTTTTTATTTTATATTAGATGTTAAAGAGATGGAAAATTGTTTTACCATAAATATAAAAACATTTATATATAGTAAATATACTGAAAAAATTACATTAGTATGGATAAAATAGATGTAAACTAGTTATAAGAAGAAATAAACATTAAATAACTCGATCAAGACCTTTACATCATCCTTGGATAATGTCCTTTGGATTACACCTTAAGACTTATTATTTTGGTCCTTCAGTGAGAACATGACCTATAGGATAAAATGAGAATATTTGGGAAGTAAGTTTAGAATATGTTGGTAAATTTTAGGTTCTCAATGTGTGTAAATAAGTAGAGGTGAGGGTAATTAATTATAAGTTATTGGAGTAGAGATCTTTTAAATACGTATAACTTTAAAATAATATAAATTCATTTTCATGGGAAAGTGGCACCAAATGTAAAAAATTTCAAATATATGATTATTTAGTTCTAAATCAACTCATTTAATCAAATTTATAAATGTTTTAGATAAATTTTATGACTTATCTCTTAGTTTAACCACCTCATTAAATGTTTCAACCCGTATCACGATGATAAGATTTTACTATGTTAGCTATTCATTATGCCCTAAAAAGAAATTGAACTTATTAAAAAATTTGAATATATAGATTCTAGATATGGATTTTATTTTATAGAATCCAATTTATATATGTGTTAAAAATTATTTTTAATATATGTATGCAAAATTCAATAAAATATAATTTTTAGAAATTTTATTTTTAAGAATAAAAATGGATTTTCACTAGAATCGTGTATTGAATTGATCTTCATTAAATTAATTGGATTAGAATTTAAATAATATATTTATGTGACTTTGTAATCATTCTAAAACTGAATTTTAACATGAAATTACTTAATTAAATAAAAGGATAAAAACATTCATTTTATTTGAATAAAACATCACTTTTGTTCTAAAATATAAAACACGGGTTTCTAAATTCATCATGATAATTTTAAATGATTTATTTTACTTCTTAAATATAAATATGATATGTCAATTTTTTTAATGAACTTCCAATTCATTCTGATATCAATGTGATTTCATAAATGTGATAGTATTTTGTAAAACTATGTTTTTCATTATTCACTAAAAATCAACGATTATATAAAATTCCCAAAAATTCACTCTAAGATAATTTTGATATGAATTTATATTTTAAATGAAAATATTAAATATAAAGTATTATTATAAAAGAAATAAATTTATATTTTAAATGAAAGTATCAAATATACCTAAAAATAACTTTTATAGAAAAATTACACTTTTAAACTTCAAGTATTCATAATATTATTTTATAAAAATTTATAATTAATTGATTATTAATCAAATTTTTCATAAAATGAAATATTTTAAAAGCATTAAATTTATTAAAATGAAAAATAATTCAAAAAAATTCTTTTGAAAATATCTCATTTTAACATTGAGTAATTTTAATAATATCATATTAACTATTTATTTTATAATCATCAAATTTATCAATCAATATATAATAATACAATGTAAGCATCATAATTGATTTAATATATTTATCTTTACTAAATGTTTATTATTATTGTAATTTTAATATTACATAATGTAACGTCCCAGTTCCAGAAGCCACCTAGAGGTGCCCCATACCCGGTTGGTCACATGGCCTCAAGCGCATTTCCCCAAATACCAGAGGCTGCCGACTAGTAGAGAGGGCCTTGGGTGTGATATTAGGGAAACTATTCCCTCATAGGTAGAGTACACAGTGGAAGATAAACAACAGTAATAGCGAAAGCAGTAAACATCCATACAAGAGTAAACAGCGGAAGACTAAAATTGAAAACAAATAGAGCACATATATAAATTATGCATGATACATAAGTCCAGGAAAGCATCCAAACAAGTCATAATGTTGCAATACAATAGTGCTAAACCAAAGTGCGAAAGAAAGTAGATAAACTCCTCAGCATCGCAAGCCATAGGTTGGTCCCATGCTCTCCAGCTCCAGAGCAAGTCATGTACCTGAAGTAGAAGGGCACTTTCCCTTGTCTATACCTGCAACAATATAATCTGTTTGGGCCCAAAAGAATGGCCCAAATAGGGTGTGAGACTAAATCCTAGTATCCAACCACTACGATATCTGTGCCTAACAGTCAATGAATATATGGAAGGTAAAAGTACAGAAAAACGGTAGGCAAGAAAGTACTCTACAGTAAAAAATCCACAGTTTCAAGAATTTGAGTCACAATAGTTAAGCAACTAAATAAGTAAGTAGAAACAACAGGTAACCCTCTGGGTAGTTCTCATAGCCTAAACCTTATGCTTCAACCAAGAAGTACTAGAAACCCTCTGAGAGGCACACATAGTCTCACCCCTCTGGTTCAGCTAAAGTATAGACTCTCTGGGGAATCGCTCACCGTAAATTACCCCTATAGTCTCATATCATACTAAAGGCACTCTAGGGAAGCACTCAATGTCTATTCCCCTTATGGACCTTATTGAGGAACTATAGAAACTCTGAGGAAGCACTCAACGTCTATTCCCCCTGTGGTCTCGCATCATCAAATTATAAAGACTCTCTAGAGAAGCCCTTACGTTTATTTTCTCTATGGTCTACTACACTAGGTTCTCACAGCCCTGTGTAAGTCAAAAATGTATAGCATGCATATCACCCCAAGTAAACCTCAAGAACTACCTGACAAGAATTCTAAGGCATATCAGTATAATAGAACAACAATCACACTATCCCAAAAACTAGGCATGACAACTAGCAATAGCCTAACAAGAAAAAATAGACCAAACTGTCATAAATAGGAAAAAAATTCATTGGGTAATACATCCAAAGCACAAAAAATTACCCTATTCACAAACAATAACCTCTACTCAGGCATACAAGAAAAGCAGTCAAACAAAAGGGCTAAACAGTAAACACGCAATACCCCGTTCAAGGTTATTGGTGGAATTCACACAAAATACTCAAATAATTTCAACAGAAAGGCACAATCCACCTACCTTGGGGGTTATGAGATCAATATACTTGAACCAAAATGCTTGAATCTCCTTAGAACGTCATAGATCTATGAAAACGTATAAAAAATTCAAGCCATGATAACTTGAAAGCAAGGAGGAATTGGAAAAAAATTCTCTAAGAGAAGGAAGAACTCACCACTGCAATTCCAACACAATCACCGGTGTTCAAATCAGAGGATGAACGGAGGCTCGAGGGCTCGTCAAAGATCTGTAGCTGCTCGGCGCTCTCGGATGAACGAGACCTAAAAGATGTGCGTTCTGTCCGTCAGACGTGACCCCAGTGCATTTAATGAAAAAAATAAAGTACACGGAGTGTACTTTTGAGGTACACAACGTTCAATTATTGTTTCCATAATCCACTTTAAGCGGCCTCCGAACACCCCCACACAGCTGTGTGCCGGGCCGCTACATGGACAACAACCGGCTGCCTACAGTAAAGAAGTACACGACATGTACTCATAAAGTACATGGCGTGTATTTTGAAAATTTCCATAATTCCCACTTTTCCAAAAAATGACCAGAAAAGAAAAAACATACCTGAAAAAAAGATCCGAGTTCTTATAAACTTATAACCTTAAATAAATTCATCCTTAAATTTCCCTATTGCGACATAGAAGAAGAATCCAAGAAAAACTCCAGCCACTGTGATCGTACGCCGACCTCCCTCTCCCAAGTCTCGTCTTGCACCTGTCCTTGCTTCCATAACACTCATACCAGAGGAAACAACCCACCATGGAGAACCTTCGTTCTGTGATCAACAATCCGGATAGGATGCCCCTCGAAAGATGCATCCACCTCTAACTTGAATTCCTTGGGTTGGAAAGCATGAGACGGGTCTGAAAAGTAACGTCAGAGTTGAGAAATGTGGAAGACGTCGTGCCTAGATCGGTACCTCTGAGGTAACTATGACCGATAGGCAATCGACCCCACTCTCTCCAACACCTAAAATGGCCCGACGTACCTCAGTGACAGCTTACCCTGCCTCTTGATCCTTCTGTGCCTCAACCTCAGTGTGACACGTATGAAAACCTGATCCCCAACCTCAAACTCCAAAGTTCGTCTATGATGATCAGCATATGACTTCTGTCAAGACTGTGTAGTATCCATCCTCTTCCAAATCATCTCTATCTGCTATGTGGTCTCCTCAACAATACGAGGTCCCAGAAAAGATGCCTCTCTTGCCTCCATCCAATATAAGGGTGATCAATATGGCCTACCGTACAAATAATCATAACGTTCCATCTAAATAGTTTCCAGAAAACTATTTTTGTAGGAAAACTCCACCAGGGGTATATGCTTCTCCCAAGAACCTCCAAATTCCAAATGTATGCTCGGAGCATGTACTCAAGTACCTGAATTGTACACTTAGACTGTCCATCAGTCTGGGGGTGGTATGCTGTACTCAAAAGTACCTATGTACCCAAAGCCTTCTGAATCCCCTGCCAGACCAGAGAAGTAAAACGCGCATCCCTGTTTGAAATAATGGAGTGTGGAACTCCATACAGATTTACAATTTCACGGATATATAGCTATCCCAGCTCATAAACACTGAAGGTATCCTTGATCTACAATAAGTGAGAAAACTTTGTAAGATTTTCAATGACAACCCATATAGCATCATTCCCTCAAGGTGACCTCATCAACCCTATCACGAAGTCCATCGCGACGTCATTCCACTTCCACTCAGGAATGGGTAACTACTGTAAAAGACCTTCTGGCTGCTGATGCTCCGCCTTCACCTACTAACAAGTAGAACACCTCATGACGAAACCAAAAACATCTCTCTTAATACCTGGCCACCAATACTGGCAGTGAAGATCACGACACATCTTGGTGATGCCAGGATGAACTACCCAAATAGAGGAATGAAAATAACACATCATCTCCTCTAGTATATCGGCTAGCACCCATACACATCCCTAGAAATGAAAGATCTCATCATCTCATACTATCCATCCAGGATGAGGTTCCTCTCCTAAAAAACTCTCCCACAGGACTAGGACTTCTGAGTTTGATAGGTTCCTCATTCGTACTCGATCAAGAAGTGTAGAGGTAACAACTATAGAAGATAGTAATTTCTACCCCTATCTGTCATGCACCTCCAAATACATATTAGAGAATAGAGCCATAATCTTCCACTCACTACTGGCCTCTTGAACTACCTGTATCTGAGTCCTCCTACTCAACACATTAGCCACAGTGTTGCCTTTCATGGGCATGTAGGTAACCTTGAAATCGAAGGACTGTAGGTACTCAACCCACCTTTGCTGTCTCAAACTCAAATCACGTTGAGTGAAAATGTACTTAATACTTTTGTGGTCGGTAAAAACCACAAAATGATCTCCCAAGAGATAATGTCTCCAACAGTGTAAGGCATGAACAATAGTTGCCAACTCCAAATCATGCATCGGGTAGTTCCTCTCATATGGCCTCAACTGCCGAGACCCATACACAACGACTCCATCTCCCTGCATAAGCACAACCCCTAGCCCAATACCTAAAGCATCACAGTATAAAATATAAATCTTTCCTGGCTCTGGAAAGACTTGTATCAGCGCTGAAGTAAACCTCACTATCAGCTTATGAAAGGCTGACTCACAAGAATCTGACCATAAGAACTTATCACCCTTCTTGGTCAGACCTGTCAGTAGTGCTGCTAAGAGTGAAAAGTCCTGTAAAAAAAGTTTTTAGTATTTGGACAACACTATAAAACTCTTTACTTTAAAGACGTTCTTCAGATGCTCCCAGGAAACTACAGCTCTCACTTTCTCTGGGTCTACTGATACTCCTGTCTCTGAAATAACGTGACCCAGGAAGTGAATATGGTCCATCTAAAATTGGCACTTTGAGAGATTGCCATATAACTGATGCTCCCTCAGTGTACTCAAAACGATCTAAAGATGTGTGGCATGGCCATGTCAAGTCTGAGGGTACACCAAGATATCATCCATGAAGACCACTATGAATGAATCCAAGTATGGATGGAACACTTGGTTCACCAGTTCCATGAAAACTGTTGGCGTGTTCATGAGACCGAACAACATAATTAAATACTTGTATAGACCATACCTACTCATGAGGGCTGTAAGAGGTATATCTGATGGCCTAATGTGAAACTGATGATAACCGGACCTCAAGTCAATCTTTGAGAATACCCGGGATTTTTGAAGCTGATCAAAGAGATCATCAATCCTCGGTAAGGGATACCAATTGTTGACTGTCAACTGGTTCAGCTTCCGATAATCCACAAAAATTCTGAGGGTATCGTCTAACTTCTTCACAAATAGGATAGGTGAACCCCAAGGAGAAGTAGTGGGTTAGATGAAACCCTTTGCCTACAACTCCTCAAACTACTTCTCGAGCTCCCATAACTCAGGTGTAGCCATCCTTTAAGAAGGAATGGACACCGGTGCCACTCCTGGAATGAGCTCAATAGAAAAGTCTACCTCATGATCTAGAGGAAAGCCTGAAAAGTATTCTAGAAAGACATCCCTGAAACAATCCACCACTAGAGGAAAGCCTAACTACAAATCCCCCTGTTCATCCAGATATAGATTGACAATATGGGCTGTAACTCCTCCTACGCCATAACCTACTAATGACCCGACTATGAGATCACTTCCCACCACCTCGTGGCGGAGTATCATAACATGTTGGTAAAGAGCTTGACCCACCTTTCTGGAGGCGTCTCCAGATGCTCAAAGATAGTCAACATGGATTTTAGCCATGAATCTGCAGCCTGAGGTCCTCCTTCCCCTAAGAAGGTGGGAGGATGCTGCTGCTGGAAAACCTACGTCAAGTCTACCATAGACGAGGGAAGAGGCTGTTCTCCCTATAAGGTCTGAATCATCTTCATAAATCCATCCCTAAACTGTGCATCATCACCTATAACTGGTATCACTGCTGGTGATAAGGCTGGCACAATAGGAGGATCTACAAGAAGTCCCTGATAAGCCACATCTGGAATCTGATCACTACCTTGCAACTGACGGACAACCAGAGGAAGTCTTGGTGGAATGAATCTACAAGGTCAAATGCACACCTTAGATTCAATACTATCAAATATTGAATACTAGAAGGAAAAGAAAGAAATATATGAAGAAAAACATTCATGTTTTTCAAAACATGACTACACAGCGTGTTACCCTAAGTCATTCACATGGGCATGTACTTATGATTTAACAGGTCGTGTAACACCCCAAAAACATGGTGTGTTATCCAAACATATGGAGTATACGTAAATCTTCTTCCTGGCCCAAGTCCTTCTACACAGTTAATACACATGACTCTCTTAGGACAAGACTACACAACGTGTTCAAGGTAGACACGACGTGTACTTGACAAGCTTCATCGGCCCGTGTTGTTAGTGACACGACCTGTGTACAAAGATTAAACTACACAGCATGTTCCAGATAGACATGGCGTGTACTAAGATGTGCCAACCAACCCGTGTTGTTAGCTACATGACCTGCTACATGACTGACACTACACGGCATGTTCCAAACAAACACGACATGTACAAGAAAAGATAACACCGATCCGCGTTGTTCGTGACATGGCTGGGTACCTGGTTCTGACTACACGGTGTGCTAAACTATTACACAACATGTTCCCACAAGAAAATCCCCATACCGCGTCTCTTCCCACATGACCTATGACATAGTTAGAGACTACATGACATGTACATAAAGTACACGACATGTACTTAGGAAAAACTATTTATTCCTGAACAGAAGAACACATGGCGTGTAGTCAAAACTACATAGCATGTATTCTGGGGTTTTCTAGATTGAAATCCTTATAAACTACTCCAAACCCAAAAAAATACTGAAACACACATTGAAGGTGCCAAATTCCGATTCGTGAGGGCCCATACTCCTTGCGAATCAAAGTTTGGTATCTTATACAAGTTATAAACAAGAGAACAGTGCAATGATCCACCAAATTCTAGTCCATGAGGGACCATAACACCTCAAGAACCAAAGTTTGGCATTCATTCAAGCAAAACTATACACAAACAATACCTTATCAAATAGAAGGTATTCTTATCAAGGACACTATCACAAGAGCATGTATATTTTACACATCATCTATCACAACAACATGCAATCTCTAATGCATCCAAGATGGCATGACCAAAATGCATGACATGTGATTTCTATCAAGTTCCTATATGATGCATGAGATGGAATACTCTCATCTCATCAGGTTGAGATAGAAGTAGAACCTCAATAACAACAATAGTAACAACACAAAACATGTGAATCACCCAACAGTGAAATCAAATCAACTGTAAAATTGCAAACTAGTAAAATTTCAATAAATGAGGTAGTATGGATTTTCCCAATACACGAGTTAGATACTCCCAAGAACAGATTATTACCAAGTACCTATTATGTCTTATCCATTGATATAGGCTCCAAACAGTAAGTCAAGAGAAAAGATCTCCTATGATACCACTTTGTAATGTCCCAGTTCTGGAAGCCACCCAGAGGCACCCCGTACTAGGTTGGTCACATGGCCTCAAGCATATTTCTCCAAACGCTAGAGGCTGCCGACTAGAAACGAGGGCCTTGGGTGTAATAGTGGGAAAACTATACACTCATTGGCAGAGTACAAAGCGGAAGATAAACAAAAGCAATAGCAAAAGAAGTAAACATCCATACAAGAGTAAACAACTGAAGACTAAAAGTGAAAAAATGGAGAACCTATATAAATGAAGCATAATACACAAGTCTAGGAAATCAACCCAACAAGTCACATTGCCAGAATATAACAGTGCTAAACCAAAGTGTGAAAGAAAGCAGATAAACTCCTCAGTATCACAAGCCGTAGCTTGGTCCCATGCTCTCCAGCTCCAGAGCAAGTCAAGTACCTAAAGTATAAGGGTGATTTCCCTTGTCTATACCTGCAACAATATAATATTTTTGGGCCCAAAAGCATGGACCAAACAGGGTGTGAGACTAAATCCCAGTAGGCAATCACCACGAGATCTATGCCTAATAGTCAGTGAATATATGGTAGGTAAAACTACAGAAAACAGTAGGTAGGAAAGTACTCTACAGTAAACAATCCATAGTTTCAAGCATTTGAGTCACAATAGTTAAGAAACTTAACAAGAAAGTAGAAAAAATAGGTAACCCTCTGGGTAGTTCTCATAACCTAACCCCTCTGGTTCAACTAACAAGTACTAGAAACCCTCTGGGAGGCACACACAGTCTCACCCATCTGGTTTAGCTAAAGTATAGACTCTCTAGGGAATCACTCACCATCAATTCCCCCTATAGTCTCGTATCGTACGAAAGGTTCTATGTGGAAGCACTCAACATCTATTACCCATGTGGCCCATGACAAGGAACTATATACACTCTGAGGAAGCACTCAACGTCAATTCCCCCTGCGGTCTCGCATCGTAATATTATAAAGACTCTCTGTAGAAGCCCTTACGTCCATTATCACTGTGGTATACTACAATAGGTTCTCACAACCCTGTGTAATTCAAACATGTATAGCACGAGTATCGCCTAAAGTAAACCTCAAGAACTACTTGTTTAGCATTCTAAGGAATATCTGCATAATAGAAAAACAATCACACTATCCCACAAACTAGGCATGGAAACTGGCAATAGCCTAATAGGAAAAACTAGTCCAAATGGTCATAAATAGGAAAAACATGCATTAGTAAATACATCCAAAGCACAAAAAAATTACCCTATTCACAAACATTAACCTCTACTCAGGAATAAAAGCAAAGTAATCAAGAAAAGGGATAAACGGTAAACAGACAATACCCCATTCAAGGGTATTGGTGGAATTCGCACAAAATACTCAAACTAATTTCAACAGAAAGGCACAAACCACCTACCTAGGGGTTAGGTTATAAATATACTTGAACCAAAATGCTTAAATATCCTTATAATTTCATAGATCTATGAAAACATATAAAAAGTTCAACCCACGATAATTGGAAAAGAGGAGGAATTGAAAAATGATGCTTTGGGAGAAGGAAGAACTCACCGCTGCGATTCCAATGCAATCATCAGTGTTCGAATCAGAGGACGGACGAAGGATCAGGGGCTTGTCGAAGATCTATGACTGCTTGGTGATCTTGGATGAACGGGACCTAAAGGAAGTGCGTTTTGTCCGTCAGATGGGACCCTGGTGCATTTAATGAAAAATAGAATGTACACAACGTGTACTTTTGAAGTACACAACATGTACTTACTGTTTCCGTACTCCTCTTTAATCGGCCTATGAACACCCCCACCCAGCCGTGTATATGGCTGCTATACGGCCGACACCCAGATGCCTGCAGAAAAAAAGTACACGGCATGTACTCATAAATTACATGATGTGTACTTTGAAAATTTCCAGAATTACCTATTTTTCCAAAAAACAACCAAAAAGGAAAAACATACCTGAAAAGAAGATCCAAGTTCTTACACATGACTTGTTTTAGTTTAATGGTGTGTGTATTACATTCTATTCAATATAGTATTTATTTTAAGGAAAATATGTACTAAAATTTTTGGGGTGTAGTAAAAGAAGAGATTGATAGTTGTTTTTTATCATGGATCTTGGCAAGGTTTCTTCTCTTGACCTAAGCTTATGTTTTGGTTATAAGGTTATATTATTTTTATAATGATTTATGAATTATTATTGGGTTTTTAGTTTTTTATCTATATTTTAGATGAATTTCATTTTTAACATCATTGAATTATAACAATGATTGAGTTATATTTTTCCTATAATTAAATGTTTAACTAGTTTTTTTGGATTCATTTGTATAAATTGAGGATTTCATCTGCACATGAGTTTTCTTCCTCGGGTAATCATAGGAGAACCCCTAATAAATCCCGCCCCTTCATATATTTCATTGCAGGTGAACTAAGAAGAAATACCTAGTGTCAAACTCTAATCCTTCACATATGTCGTTGCAGGATGAGTGGCTATAGCCGATTCAAAGACCTCAAAATGCATTAATCTGAAGAAATAATGACATCGAGGTATTTCAGTGATTTCTTTCTCAAAATAAGTGTTACAATTTATCTCCTCAGATCTTCATTTTTTATTGGTTAGAAAATTTAGAAAATTAAGACCCTTAACAGTCTTCCTCCTCAAGACCTAATAAAACATAGGAATTTTTAACATTCACATCATTTGATGAATTCATCACATGTTTTTTTTCATTTTTCATTGGAAAATGACTACTATAGGATTTGTACGAGAGGGTTGTGGTCATTCACTGGATGTTTAATGATGTTATTGAAATGGTACCCATAATTTTTTATTGACTTAGAGCCACCTATTTTCCCCATATAGGTAGGATTACATGGAATTACATTGTATATCTTTATGCAGAATGCCCTCTTTTCCATTTCTAGTGTTTTTGGACATCCCCTTAAGCTTGAAACTGCTATCCTGAATATTTATCGACATTCAGTCGCTCGAATATATACAGAAATTGATATTTCACAAGATCTATCATCACACTATTGGATTTAAAATAGAGACAATGGATTTATTTTGGAGTTGTTTTTGAAAATATCCCAGCCTATTACAAGAGATTTCATAGAATTGGGCACTCACCAGAAGAATGTGAGAATCAAAATCATGATTCATGTCACATCTCTAATTTTGAGTCAATATGGGTTGAAAAGGAAACTAAAAAAACACTCTTTGTTTCTCATAATGGGGACCCTATAGATAGTATTTCCAATAAGAATTTTTCAGGTTCTCCTAATAATCAGATTCCATATACCAGCCTCTCTAGTTTCATATATGAAGTGAAAAAATACCATTTTACTAATGAAGATAATGAATTACATATTAAACCTAAACCCGCAGATATAGAGGCCAACAAAATAGATCATGTAGAGAAATATAATGATCAATATGACTATAGAGATTCTATTCAAGAAGATCTTCACAATTATCTCCATATCAAGGAATATTTTTTTAAATCTTGGGAAAAATAATGGAAAAAAATCAATTATTATTTCAGATGGTTTCATTATTATGAGTTCCATGAAAACCTAAAAATGTCAGGATAATTCTATAATTTAGAGAACCATTGTCACGTGATCCCTAACCACTTCTAAGATTTAAATAAATATTATTACACCATAACCCATGCCTATAGAACATTTATCTTCTTGCTCTAATTCAACTGAATCAGAAGTCTCTACCAGTGAGGATGATAGTGAAAATGACCTTTCTTTTAAGTATTCTTACCAAATTAAAGAGAAATTGGATTTTTTGGAAGATCTTGACTCTTGGATGAAATAGAATGATATTAAATCCTTTATCAAATAAAAAAATGGTTATATGTCTATTGATACTTACCTCGAAATCAGAAAAAGGATGTTTATCAAAGTGGTGAAAGAGTTTATTAAAGACCCAAAATTAAACATAAAAGCTATTCCAGGTAAATGACTCATTTTTGTGTTGACACTGGTCCTATTTGATTTGAGTTTTTTTCCTAACTTTAGGTGCCTATCCTTTTAGTGTGGCTCTATTTCAATGAAACATTGACTCCATTTATGTTTCTCTTCATCTATAAAGGAGAATTATTTCTAGATGTATTATTATTGAAGAATTGAAGGCTTATCTTGGTCAACTAGCTCTTGTACAGACATCCTAGGTTGAAAAATTTGTTGGCAAGAAATCCTATATTTTCACTTTATAAAACTCATTACTTCTTTATGACAGAGCATGAAAAATCACTGGGGAGTCTTCAATATCTAGAATGCTTCCATTTCTATTATCCTTCCTCTGGGTCTAGGTATGTTTTCTCAACTACTGATCATTCCAATGATTTTTTTCACTTTTGGTAGGGTCTTGTTGAATGTGAAAAAGTATTTCAGTCTTATTATTTTAGAATCTTCATTTGTACCCCCCCTTAATCCCATGTTGGTGTATACTATTTTCAACTTTCACTTTTAATGTAACATTTGTTTTTTAATAAATTTATTTGGGGGCATGAATTGGGTAACCTGTTCATGTCACCTATTTTCTCTTCTCATGGGTATAAAGTCACCATAGATATAGTTCTTAAAGATAGTTCCAAATAAAAATTTCCATAGATACCTATCTTATATTAATTATATGGATATTCCTTGTTGATTCTATGAATGATATCTATTCATATCTAGTATGTCATATTATTATTACTTCATGATTATTGTATGTATTAAGTTTAAATTTTTTTATGAATTTTATGGAATATATGTTTTATACATAATATTATATTTAAAATATAAATATAATTTATTAGAACATATAAATTTATGTGATTTATAATCTTCTTTGGTCTATGGTTATAATCTATTTAAGATATTCATAATTGTTATAAGAGTTTTTAATGATTTATGAGTTCTTTATCTAAATTTTATATTTCTAAATTAAATAAAAAATAATAATTTCAATAATTGGATGATTAAAATGTGGGTACTTTTGGCCCATAATGGCATTTAATATTTTCTTTTTATAAAAATAATATAGTAAAATATCAGTCACTAGCCATGAATTGATGAAAAATATCTCTAAAAATTCTTCACCAAATATAATAGTGCCAACATTTTTTAATGAAAGATAACACATAATTATATGCAATAGGGGAAAAAGTAGACAATGATATATTTATTACATAATAATGTGTTAATATTTAAAAATTCCATTATAGGTAGGCTATAAAATAAAAAATGATTATAAACCATAATGAAGTTTCATAGACATTTGTTTAGGGAGTACCCTATTTTGTAATGGAATGACTTGGATTATTCATTAACCCATAATGGACTATCATAAGCCCGTTAAAGTTCCATCATGAATCCAACATCATCAAAACATCATTAAACTAATCATATACCTTATAGTATCTATGATTATCTCTTCTTCTTATTTCCGACTCTTTAAATTCATAATTAAATCTTCTCCCTATTTGATATAAAATCTAAAAAAAACTATTATACAAGTAACAGAAGTAGAATATTTAAAAAAACATTACATTTAGAGACAATGGGCATACTGTATAACATTAATATAATTTTAATCTATCATTTTTATTTAAAAAAACAAGCCTTGAAACATTGATATCCATACCACTATTAAGATGGTGAAGGTAATAAATTATATCAATCACACATATTAATTTGGGAGTATCCAATAATGATTACAACCATTATTTTCTTGGTAATATTAGATTTTATCTATGAACAAAAAATGGATATTTTTAGAAAATATTTCCCCCCCTCAAAAAATGTTGCCCTTGTATCAAATTTTAGAGATACTTGGCTAACCATTATTCAATACACTTCAAGGATCATATGATTTCTAACCTAATATTCACTTGGTACCCACCATTCAAAATTTTACTTTCAACCTCTAAAACGTCATTCACGAGGGATACATTCTCAATGATTTCTAATAATTGAACTTACCACTTATTAATGAGCCACAAAAAAATATATAAACTTAAAGATTTAGGGATTTGTGTAGAAAACTATATATTAAGTTAATAACATCACTATTATCCATTTCACTCACATACTTTCATAAGTTACAAATAGTAATAACATGAAGATCCTACCAAGGAACTCACCCTATTATCTCAATCACACTTTCAAAAAATCATCAATTAATAAGCTATGAAGTACACAATTTGTGATTAATATAATATTTATTATTTAATGATCATATCTATATTATAATTTTATAAAAAGTGATAAAATAATTCATCTTTCAAATATAAAGTGTCTTCCATTGGTTGATGGGGGATAAAACCTTATGAATATTCATATAAAAACAACCTTTTAATGTTATCATATTTATTTCTAAATATATAATTAACATTTAACATGAGATTCATCCACCTATAGAATCTTTTTATACCCTAATAACTATCAGATGATATCAAATTTTAGATCAAAAAAATAAATCATGAAAAAAATTGATGCTACTACTCTATCAGGGTGTCCCCTTCCATATTCATGTTCTGATTCTAATGGATAGTATGTGATCATGAATCCAACACATTAATTGGACCTTAATACCATTTCACGATTTCTCAATGCCTCTTATTATACTCATGAACTTATAATAATATATTTCTTGTAATACTAACACATCAATATGAACATAAAATCATGTCACATGACCACTTAAATCATTAAATTTAGTTTTATAATGGGTCATATCTCCCCCAAAACCTGATACACTTCAACAATAGTTATGTCATTTAAATACATGGGAAAATGGTAACAAAAAATCTCATCAAGTTGAGGAATGTTATTGGTCACATTGAACCAACCCTTTTCTTCCAACTTCATTTTGAATCTTGATAATTATTCTCCTTTGAGTGATAACACTTACAAAATCTTGATTTTGAATGTTTTCTTTTGAATTATACTTCCTTATCTTGAGATCCACCTCTTTTGTGAGACTAATTCCACTTGTACATATTTTTTCTTTGATGCCTTTCTATTACATATATTATCATGAGGCACCTACCATGTGATGGATCTACCTGAGTCCATAATCTATTATAATGGTATGTTTGAGACCACTGGCCATGCTTCATGTTTGTCCTCCTTGATATTTATGAGAGACACATAAGTCTTTTTCATCCTTAGTTGATCTTTCTTTAAATTATCATCAATCTTTCACACAACTATAGTAACTTCCTTCATTTCCCACTTTTTTTAATTGTTACCAAAATATATATGACGATTAAATAATTATTATTTCTTACTACACCTCTAATTGAGATACATTATTTTCCCCAAAATAAGTAAATATGTTCTCTAGAAAAAATTATTTTCATATAGGGTAAAAATTATTCCCATTTATCATAGGAATGGTGGAATTAATTATAACACCTTTAGTTCCTATCTTGCTATAATTTCGATCCATATGGAATTGGTTAGAAAAATTGAAACATATCATGCTAAAATTATACCTCATATAGTTATATCTTAATTGAGATGTTGTTATAGTAGATTTATTTCTACCATTGAGCCCTTGGGAATCTAAAAGCACACTCATAATGTGTCTGATGATTTTAAAATAGAATCACCATGCCACTAATTTCCTTTGAGAGCATATAATACCAAATTTGGAAACAATATTTCAATTATCTACTAATTCTATATTTAGAGCATTACATTCCCCACTTTTCGAATATATTTTGGATGGGATATTTTTATTTTTATTAGAGGTATTCAACCTCACTTCATGTTACATGATCTTTTCATTCTTCTTATTAAACTAGGTAACCATCCCCTTCACCGTTGAGAAATATTCCTTCCAAAATTTTACCCTCACTTAAAAGTGTGTCTTGAGAGGGATAATTATTTCTTTTACTCTATATATGGAAATTTGTTTTCCCACTTCGTGTAAAAGTTATTTAAATGGATCAATTTATACATTTATTATTTCACCCATTTTCACAATTTATTTAATCAAGGATACCTCTAATTGATTTAATATCTTATTCAAAATGGGAAGATCTGATATGAATCCATATCCCACTTAATGAATAACTTCTAGTTTATCAACTTTATTATATAGGTATTGAATATTATCTTGATAAAACATAAACATTATTTAGATTGATGATTAGAAATTATTTCCACTTATTTTATTCAATAACCATCCACATCATTAATAATGGGGGAATTATAATTTATATATTTTTAATCATATTCTAAAATGATGTTAAACATAGATTTAACAATTATCTCAAAATAAATTACCTCATTATGTGTATTTTTCTTCCCAGGAGTCTTCTTATTATTAATTATCTTTTATTATCTTGACATAAAGAAGTATTTTCTATGTTTGAGGTTCCCCATAACCTCAAGATTTGCGTTCACCTCTTGAGGTATGCATTACAATCATCTTTTTTTTCTGTTGTTTTCCATATATTATTTTCAACAGATCCATACTATCAAATCCACAATCACAATGATTTGATATCATTAATACCTTGTTGAAAATACCTATATTTAGAATTTTATATGTATTCATGTCATGAACTCAGTCATTGTGCTTTCTCAAATTAGCATCTCATTTAACATATTCTGTGATATCTTCACAACATGTATGTAAAAACAAAAACAAATCCTTTTTCAATCCATCATAGTTTTAACCACTAAAAATATAAGGATTTAACATTTGATACCTGCCATTAAAATATTATAATGGAAGAATAAAACTTATCGCCAAGAAAAAATTAGATCACTTCAGAATAAAAAAATATAACTAAAAAACTTATACTTAAATAATACATGTCAAATCCATAATTGTATTTAGTGAGAGATACTCAAAGAGTCAAGAGTGGATCAGAGTAAAAAACTCATTCCAATATGAAACAATTAATCCTTATCTCTCATTATCACTAATGATATTGATTTTACTACTAATAGGGTCACTATAAAATTATTATTTCAATAATGTTCTGATTGTTATTTATCTTGTTGAATTTCCAAAAGATTCAAAAAACAAATGAGAAGTGGTGGTTGCATCATTTATTCACTTTTTATGAGTTTCAAAATGTTTAGAAACATAACCACTACAACATTTTAATATTCATTTCTTTATCATATTTTCATAAATAATTTTTCATGATAATGTATGAATGTATGTAAATCACACAAGATTGACATGTTTCACCCTCAGTGTGAGAACTTACATCCTTTCCATAGATACTCCTATTAGTCTATGAAAAATCACTATTAATAAGAAGTTAATATATCTTATGGAAACTACCTTTATACACCTTTTACCTCTATATATGAATGATTATACTTACTCAAATCATTTTATAAATTTTCATAAAAAACAATTGTTCCAAAAAAAGAATAATGTTTTTTTTTTCAATTTTATCTTCAAAAGTTAAAGGGTCTGATGACCTTGATTTTGATGGACTTATGTCCATTGAAACCAGTCAGATTGACTCAAACTGATTAACAAAATACTATATTCCTTTTCTCAAAATTTTCCTTAAGAATGTTTTTGTTCTTTCTAGAAAACAAAAAATTGCACTTCTTAGAAACAACTCAGAACTCAATCTGAACATACTCAGTTTGATGAATTCATTATGATTGAAGGAGTATGAAGAACCCATTCAGAATATAGAAAACTTAAACTATACTAAAATTATCAATATGATATTCTTAAATCTGGTAAAAAAAACTTTAATGTGTCAGGACTTCTTCTGATATCTTAGTTCAGAAAGAACAGTTAATAAGGATTATGAAACACACCACCATTTCTGCACTTGTGAAAAGTTAAAAAAATATGAATGAACTATACATATATTTATAAGATACTCATAAAAGAAAGATTATTAAACTAAGAACCTTTTACCACATACCAAAATTACAAATCTTCAAAAAACACTCACATTTAAACTTGAACTTTCAATTCTTCAACCATTATTATGATTTATATGAGATCATTCTTCTGGAATGAACATAAGTGTCTTTAGTTTGAAATAACATTCTCAATTTCATTATTATGAAACATTATTATCTTACCATGATCTAACATTTTCCCACTATTAATTACAATATGACAATCTTCATCTATTTATTATCTGACTATATTCACCAGAGTTAGTCTAATTGAAATTCCTTATCATAGTGAGTCTGATCATCATTTATTATCAGAGTCATTCTAGTCATCCTTCCTTCTCAGATTCAGTCCAATAGAATACTCATAATGACATAATTCTCATTATGATGGAATTATCATCACTATGTTCTTCATTTGATGATAACTCTACTCAGTCGCTTTGAAATTCTTAAATATTCATCATATTTAAACATTTTAATTTATGAAAACATATGTGTTCTGTACTTTAGAACTCATACAATCTTTATGATTCCTCCATTTCTATAAAATATTTTATCATGATCATTCTCATGATTTGTGAGAACTTTATGACTAGAAAACCATCATCTGATTTAGTTTTGAATGAATGAAAACTTTATAACTCATGACATTAATATATTCATTCCAAAAATTAAGAAACATTATGAATTTAATTACCAAGAAATTCATAATTTCTAACTAACACCGAGTACAATGAAACTCCATCTTCATGTTAATGGATTTGAGTCTGATAATGTGGTTGATTAAAAAAATACATATTTATGACTGCTTCTACATCTAGTGTTTCTTAATTTGAAAACATGATTTTGAAAACCTTTTTCAAGAAAAAAACATTCTTAAATATAAAAATCTTCACCCCTTTTGGTTTGGATCCAACAACATCCACATTTCTTAAGAAAACTCATTCTAATATACTGATCATGATTCTGAATAAAAAAACCATTATTTTACAATAAGGTTAGTTTTCAAAAAATAAAAAACTTTTTAAAATCAAATTACCAAAAAGTTTCTTCAATCTCCCCCTTTTTATTTTTTGACAACATTTGTTAATAACTTTTTAAACTCTAAGAAAAATTTCACAACTCAACTTTTGTAAACAACTCAAGTTTTTTGACTTTTACCAAAACACATCCTTCTTCAAAAGAGAGTGTCATGACACCCCACTACTGGATAAAGTAATGTTTTTAATGTAATTATTTCCCTTGGTAACAAGAAAATTTTTCTTCCATGTTTAGATAAAGTTCCCTAACTTCCCCAATTTTCTCTTTCTCTCATTGTTCCGTTCCTATCCCCTAGTATATGATAACCACAACTTTATATTCATAAAATAATGATAAATAGTTTTTTTACAATGTAAATTTATTTTACTTTCTCTCCCCCTTTGTCAATATAATCCAAAGAACAATGGGGGTTCTTACATATGAGATTTATGAATTCATTGGAGGATGATGAATAAGAAGTTGTCGTCTCAATTCAATCAACTTTATTTGGGAATCACCTTTCTAAAGATATCAATAATTTGATACTTTATTGAGATATATTTCAGAAAAACATCTCCAACAACAAATTTCGCTTTTATAAAGTTAAAATTTATATCAATGTGTTTGGATATTGAATGATGGACATGATTTTTTGAAATATTAGTTTCACTTTGAGTATCAAAAAGTATATTCAATAGTTTAGAATATTTTACTTTCAAATCTTCCAATTGAACTTTAATCCACAACATCTAAGTAGAAGGCTAATTAATCGCAACATATTATGATGTTGGTGTGTTCAAAGTTATTGAATTTTTTTTTCTTACTATGAAAACTTACACAACATTCACCCAAGAAAAATTTCCTCCTAATTTTGATTTTCTATCATTAAAATCTCCTGCCTAATAAGCATCAATATAACCCTGAAATTCCATCTCACAAATTCTTTTCTATAACAACCCATGTGAAGTTGTTCCTTTGACATATCTCCGAATTCAATTTTCATTCAACATCTATGATTATTTTAGATTACTTTGATACCTAGAACACAAATTCATAGCATAAATAATATATTTCCTTGAGCCTATAAAGTAATGTAGACTCCCTATCAGCTTTCAAAAGTCTTTCTGATTCATCCTTTTTTCGTACTCATATTTACTCAAATTTCTTCTAATGGAGATAGGAGTTGGAACTTCTTTGGATTATTTCATCCAAAACATCTTTAAAAATTTCCTAGCATACTTTTCTTCATATAAGAAAATGTACGTTTCTTTTTGTTGAAATTATTATCCAATAAAGAATGTTAATTCACCCAACATTGACATTTCAAAATTATTCCTTATTTCCTCAGAAAAATCATTACAAACTTCTTATTCCTCCTCATAAAAATATATCATCTATATATGAAATTAAAATTAGAGTTCCTAAGTCTAAATATTTCATAGATAAGTTTCTATCAACTTTTCCTTTAGAAAAAGTATACAAAATAAAACAACTATAATTTTTTGAATACTTAGAACACAGGGTTTGTTCAACCCATACATGGATTTATTAAATCTAAAATCCTTTTTTCATCATTATCCAGTTAAAAACCACATGGTTTACTAATGAAAATCTCTTCTTCAATATCACTATTTAAGAAAGGCGACTTCACACCCACCTGATAAATATTTTAATTTTAATGTGTTGCCACTGATAGAAACTTCTTAATTGTTCCAAATCTTTAAACTAGGGAAAACTTTTCTTTAAAATACATGCATTACACATGTTCATGGCCTTTACAAACAAGTCATTATTTTTTTCTTAAAGATTTCCCAATCTCATTCAATTTTTTATGTAAAAACACTTCGTTATGATAACATTTGTATTTTCTATCCATGGAAAATGTTACCATGTTTCATTATTCTCTATCAGATCCAAATATTCATTCATAGAATACACCCATTCTTTGTGTTGAATAATTTCTAAAATTTATTTTTGTTCAACTTCTGTGATAAGTGAATTTTTATTTTCTAATATAAACATTATTAGGGTTTTAAATGGAGCCTTATGATTTCCAACAATGTTTTCAGACATAATATATTTTTGTAAGGTAAGAAATGTTAATGTTTTTTTCCCAGCTGAACTTTCCTCATCACCCAATTCTTCTGAATCTTGATAAGTTTGTTTTGCATCATTCTTAGTTTAATTAGAAATATTCAGTTTTATACTCCTCAGCATCATGAATTTTTTTTAAATATTTTTTATTTTCAATAACACTCATATTATATGATTCCACCAATCTTTGTACAAATTTGTTAAGCATTTGTAACTTCTTCCATTAGGTGAATTACCCATAAAAATTCATTCCTCATCTTTCTCATCAAACTTTTCCCGATCTATATTTTTTAAGTAAACATGGAATTCCAAATGTATTTTAGTACTTCAATGAAATATTTTTTAATAAAAAATTTATAATAAGTCATTTTGGATTTCGGTCTCAATAAAAATCTATTCTGAACCTATATAGTAGTAATAATAGCTTCTCTCTAGTAGAACATTGAATGTTTGTATTGTACTAATATACTTCTTCCCATTTCCATTAAACTTATACCCTTTATTTCTGTTACTCCATTTTTTTGTGGAGTGTAGGGATACTATTCTAATATTTGATACAATTATTTATTATATATGTTTGATAAGTATTAATTCTGAATTTGGTTCCATTATTTGTTCTCAATTTCTTTATATAAACCCACATTTCATTCTCAACTTCTAATCTGAAAAACCTGAACATTTCCATAGCCTCTAATTTTTGTTTCATAAAAATGATGTTTGTTAGCTGAGTGAAATCATCAACAAAAGTGATAATGTATAAAAATAATTTTATTTATTGATGTCTCATGGTCCCACATAAATCATAATGAATAAGTTCAAGAGGTCTATTAGACTGAATCTCCACTCTCTTATAAAATTTTTAAGCCATATTCCCTTTCTGAAAAGTAACACAAACATCTTCATCTCTTCTTATAAATTCAAGAAAATAATGGACAACATCAACAGTAGAAAGTTTTTCATGTTTTTATTCCCATGGTTCCCAAGTCTTCAGTGCCATAATTTGTTTTTATCTTTAACACTCATGTAACTGGAGTTATTAAACTCTTTAATTTTAAAATATTATCTCTTTTTCTTTCTCCTTTTTTGATAAATTTTTTATCCTTCACACTTATAATGATATAGGAATATTTTCTGAAAATTACTTATTTTCCATCATCAAAAAGTTGACTTACACTAAGTAAGTTATGTTTTAACCCATCAACAAATAAAACATCCTTATATTTCAACTTTTCTTCTCCAATCTCATCCATTATGATTCCTCTGATTTTTAAGGAAATATCATTAAAAAAGGTAACTAATCCTTTATCATGACTTTAAACATGATTCAATATTTTTATATCACCAATCATATGTGAAGAATAACCATTATCATGTATATATAGTTTGATCCTTTTACGTTCTTTCCAAGCATTCATGAAAATAAAATCTATTTCCTCAACTTTATTCCTTACATATTATTTTTTTTATTTACCATAAGAAACATATTTTAGAAGGAGTGTCACACTTTTGTCAGCATGATGAACAACCTCATCACATATTTCACAAACTTCTTCCTGAATGTAAAAATGATATTTTTTTGGAAGGTTTCTAATATCTTGAGTTTTTATTTTCTATCTTCTTATAGGTTATGAAATTTTCTCATCCTTCTTCAAATATGACATTAAATTTTTTTCAAACCTTATTCTAGAAGGAGAAAAGTTGTTACAATAATTATAAGCCCTACATCTATAGATTTTACAACACTATAAATAACCACCAAATCTTGATTTTCTATTGAAATAAGTTCTTTATTTGTAGAAACTATATTGAGTTTGATAACTTCTTCCTACTCTAACAATTTAGGGATGGGAACCATCATTCCTCCAGAGTGAGTTTTCAAATTTTGTAGATGAAATAGGTTTCTCAAACCATTTTTCCACACATGATTTCCCAATACATTTTTTGGAACCTAAAATGTTTGAAAATAAAATGAAACATTATTTAGTGTTTGTGAGGATTTCACCTGATTCTTGATTTTAGATCTTGTGAGAACATTAAGAGCCTAAAAATTTACTTCTCAAGATTTTTTGATGTTTTCATTTATCTTCCTCAAGTTAATTTCAGACTCAAGAAGTTTTGATTAAAACTTGTTTAATTATTCTTCTATGGAATCTAGCTTCTTAGTAAGATCATCAACCATATTTACCTATTCCAAAATTCTATGATTCTAACTTAAGATCTCCTAAATTTATTATTTATCATACTTGATACCAACTTTTTTTCATTTAGTATATTCTTAAAAAAAATTCTTCATTACACTAGTTTTTTCTTCCAAGATTTTCTTTTCTCATGAAATGCAACAATTTATGTTCTGAGTTGATACTATCAAAATGATTATTCACCACCTTCTTCACCGTATGATGAATATTTTGTTTTCTCAACTTTTTAAATAATGTTTTATATTTTTTTAAACATTCATCTTCCAAATAATTATTGATAGTTGAGTTTGATTCAACTTTCTTACTCTGAATACACAGATACTAGGGGCGGGCCGGGAAAAACCCTAGCGTGGAATCCTCCTCTTTATGATGGTTGTCGCCTCTACACTAGTGCCTCACCAACCGATTGGGTATGGATACTCATCATCCACAAAAGGAGTAGATTCTTCCTTCATTACCTTCTTGAACCCTATTTTTTTCCTCCATTACCTCAATTCTTGCTCGGCCTGAATGTCTTAGAGTTGCAAATTGGTTTCCCTAATCTTTCTCTAATGGTGGAGGAATTCTTGGAATCATCGGATCTCCTAAAGCATACCTTGGATTCTAGGTTTTTTCAGCGATCCCCTTCAGTTGACTCATTCAATCAACACATCTTCAGATCTTGGGGTTTGCAATAGAGGGTGATGGTGGGACTTTTGGATAATCGACACATTATGGTCTACTTTTCCTTAGAGGCGGCACTCATCCAAGCCTGGTCAAGTGTTCCTAAAATATTCAACAGCTTCAAATTATACCTATTTCAATGGACCTTTGATTTTAATATGAAGCAAGATCATCCCTCAATGGTGACTTGGGTAAGTTTTCCCAACCATCCACTTCCATTTCAAATCCCTTTTGTTCTACATATGCTTGGAAACATTATTGGTAGATACTTGTGTTCGGATAGCCGCACTACGACTATTCATCATCATGGTAATATGTATATATGTGTTGAAATGGATGTTTTGAGGGGGCCATTTGAATATGTGTGGATTACAATGGGTGAGGAGTATCATTTTTAATAGCATGTTGTATAAGAAACATGGATTGATTTATGCTCTAGACACAAGTGACGGGGACATTCAATGGAATATTTTCATAGGGGGTCTGAGTTGAAGTCTTTGAATAGGGGCTATGGATGTGGAAGAGAGGCTAAGCTTCATATTGAGGTAGTGTTATTGGAGTAGAGGCCTCATATTTTGGATAATAATATTGTCATCGGTGAGAAACTGATTAATTGGAAAAGAGAGGAAGTGTGACCTATCAGTTCTCCAAGTGTCAATGATGTGTCAATTGAGGATGAACCTTGTCGGGCACCTTGAGCTTGTTCACCTGTAAAGAAGGTCTTGGTGACTCAAAAAAATCAAATAGTGGCTAGTGTGTTTAAAAGGCTGAGGTAGGATATGTCTAGTCATTCTTCTAGAAATTCACTACTCCACAATGATAGTATGTGAGAAAAAGGCTTGCTTCAGCAGGATACAACTCATGTGGGAAATAAGAAGAATGTGAGTAAATCTGTTGGGGTGCAATAGAAGATAAGCCAAGATGTGGTCCCGATGGAGGGGTCTGTCTTGGGCAGTGGTGTCTTGAGGAAGGGAAGGAAGGGTCCTATTTTGGAGGCTCCATTTAAAATCTATTCTTTTAATTCCTGGGGAAATCACTCAAGGATGTATCCCCCATTCCCCGGGGGGCTTGCAAATGTTGGTTTGATATTTGTTCCTAATAACCCACCTGACATTGTGGGAGGATGCGTGATTGAGTTCAACAGAGATAAGCACAGTCAATCAGTAATTGAAACTTCAAGTCTAAGAAATGATAGGAGTAATAAGAGGATAAATGGAATAAAGGTCCATGCCTCCTTACCACATCCTTTAGAAACATGATCAGCTAGTAAGACACATGCTAAAAATGAAGTCTTTGATAATGTGAGCCTTCAGAGCCCAGGGGATCATGTTGATCAATTCTTGGACCTATTGTTATGCAATAAGGAAAAAGTGGCCCAACATGTCTTGCTACTTAATGCTTATATGGAGGAGGTAGCTAAAATAATAGGGATTCTCTTTAGAGAAACCCTTAATGAGGATCAATACACCCAGGTTGAAAAAAAAGACCTTATTTTTTTTGGGGGGCTTCAACAGAGGTGAGATTAGCATTGAGGAGTATATACAGTCTTGGGACTAGCTAGCTTCGGAGTTTGAAAATCCAATGATTGTGACACTGAACATTCAAGTAACTTCTATCTCATGGAATTTGTTTAGGTAACCAATTTTTGGTAGTGTTAAATTACTTTTTGATGTCTCTATTTAAACTGGTGATTTTTTTCATCTTTTGGAAGGTTTTTTGGTTTAGATTGAATATACTTGTGGGCCAGTTTTTTGTGTGATTTAAGGTGAAATTTGGGTGTCACTCTCCTGGTAATATATCCAGTTCTACTTTAGATGGGGTGTAGATCATAAGGCTGTATCTTATGCATTATAGTTGGAATTGGAAGTCTGAGAGGGTATGGCTGGTCCATAGGTTTTGTTCCCATGCATCTGTGCACAATACTACTTTCCGAGTTATCATGTATTGGTGAGGGTTTTCGACATGATGCACTTGCTGGGGGTGACATAATCCGTATTTCTCTTGGATTTTTATTTTCTTATTTTTTGGTAGTTTTCTTGGATTTGGTAATTTCTCACTTTTTCATTAAAATTGATTTCATAATAAAATAAAAATGAATTTTCAGTATCTTTCTTACTCATCATGCTTCTTTTTTTCCTGTGAAAATTTTCTTATATTTTTTAGATGAATTTTCTTATTTATAATTTTTTTATACTTCATCAATTGAGGTTTTTTATCATAATTATCCTGAAATAATACAACATTCTTATTAGGGAAATTCAAAGCTAATTTTATGATTCCTTCACACTCAAAACACCTAAGAGGATGTTTTCCACCATACTTTCCTCTTCTTATTCTATTGTTCGTAGAGATAAGAGACATGATTTTTTTTCATTAAATTCATCATCCTATTTATCTTCAGAGTCACATGGATAAACATATTATATTTTAATTTTTCTTATAGAATATAAATACATTTAATTATTCATCCTATTTTTAAACATTTTAGCTTTTCTAATTTCATAATAAACAAGAAATTTTTGCAAATCATCAAGAGAAAATCATCATTATCTTCTAAATAGGAAATTTTATAATCAAAGTTATTGAGAAAGTTTCTCATAAACTTCTTTATAATTGTATAATCTTCCAGGACATCAATGAATCCTATGATGTTGCAAACAATTTCATTTACTCTTGTCAAGTATTCATCAATAGTTATTCGTCTATAATTCTTCTATCTTTATTCTAACTATTCCATATTTGTAATTTTTTTCATTCACTTTAGTATTTCCTTTGAAAATACTTTACAGATTATCCCACATAATGTTTAAGGTTGTGAGAACCATCAACTTCATATAAATATTTTCAAATAAATACATAAGGTTATAATTTATAGATTTTCTATAAACATCTCTATTTATCTTATTATAAAATATAATAAGGGAATCATTCTCAACAAGTGGGAAACAATTGTAGTAGCATCAAAAAATTACAGGGAAAAAGATAAGAGATGTTGAATAATCCTATTTTTTCATCCATAATAATTTTTTCCATCAAATATAGGAATTCATATACTATTGAAATAATTGAGATTATATATGAAAAGGATTCAACAATGGACCCTTGGTTCAAATACCAATTGAAGTTCCAAAGTATCAAAAAAACAACTGAGAAGGGGGGGGGGGGTTGAATCAATTATTATCTTTTTATGAGATTCAATGTTTTTAGAAACTGAACCCCTAAATAATTTTACGATTCATTTCCTTATCATATTTTAGTAAATACTAATACATGAAAAAGTATGTATGTATGTAAAAAACACAAGATTTACAAGGTTTGACCTTAGTTTGGGAACCAATATCCTTTCCATATTCACTCCCATGGATTTATAGAAATTCAATATTAATAAAAAAGTGATTTAAACTTGTTAAAACGCCCATTAAACACCTTATATCTCCCCAATGGAATTATTATACCTAATACCATTTGTTTAAAATTTATATTACAAAACAATTGATCCAATAAAAAATAAAGACTTTGTTCAAGATGCACCACAAAGGTTATCGGGCCAGATGAACCTAAGTCTGATGGACCTCAGTCTATTGAAGCTAGGTTGATTGACTCAAACCGATCAACTTAATATGACATTACCTTTATCAATATACTCTTTAAGAAATATTATGTTCTGTCTAGATAAAAAAAATGGGCTTCTCAAAAACAACTCAAAAATCAATCTGAATATCCTCCATCTGATAAATTCAGTCTGATGGACTCAATAAGATTAACCCATTCATAATCCAAAAAACTCAAACTCTTCTCTAATTCTAAATGTGTCCTTCTTTAGTTGGGTAAAAAAACATTTACGTGTCTAACCTTATTTTAAGATCACATTCCTTAACAAAAAAATCATAAGGATTATGCAATGCTCCACACTTTCTACACTCATGAAAAGTTAAAAAAATTTGGATGAATTATTTCTCTATTTATATGAAACATATAAAATCAAAAGAGGGAAACTAAAAAACTTTTCCCTATTACCCACATTTCGAATCCCTAAAAAATCGCATTTAAAATTAATCTTTGACTTCTTTAAACATTATAAAGATTTCTATAAGATTAGTATTATTAAACAAAATAACATTTATTATGTTCAAAATAACATTATTAGTTTCATTATGATGAAACTTCATCATATAAATATGATGAATCATTGTCATATAACCACAATCTATCTTTTTTCCTCTTTTCATTGTAATCTGACAATCGTCAGCCCATTATGTACTGGAAATACTCATTAGAGTTAGTCTAACTGACCATACTTATTAGAGTATATCTAAACATCATTCCATTTCAGATTTAGTATGATCATATTTCTTTCTTAGTGTTAGTCTGATGGAATCTTCATAATGGTGGAATTATAATTATAATGTAATTTGCATTATAATGTTATACATTTGATAATATCTCTACTCAGAAACTTTTAAATTATTTAATTTTTTATAATCATTACACATTCTTACCTCTGAAAACATATATTTACTATAATTTGGAACATATAAAATCTTTACAATTCCTCCATTTCATAAAAATTTATTATCATTATAGTTTTCATTATTTTTGAGAACTTCATGACCAACAAAGAATCTTATGATTTAGGTTATAAAGTATGAAAACTTTCTAACATCTGACATTAGTATATTCATTCAACATTTTAAGCACAATTTTTACATTTATTCTTATTAACTTTAGACTTTCTAACCAACACCAAGTCTAATGAAACTTTAACTCTATTTAGATGGATATGAGACCGATAATGCATATGATCAATAACTTTATCTTCCAGACTAGTTTGCTGTCTCATGCTCTTAAGTCAGAAAACATATCTCTGCAAAATAACTTTCTAAAATATAAAACATTTCTATCCATTTGTGTTTGGATATGGAAACATTCATATTCCTTAAGAAAACTCATTCTAATTGTGTGGGTCTTATTTTTAATTACAAAAAAATTCTTTTAAAAAGTTTTCATCGAATAAAAAATATTGTTAAAACAAATTATCACAAAGATTCTCTACTTGACTTTTTTAATAATGTTTATTAATGGTTACTTAACTTATACTAACCAATTTATGTCTTTAAAAATATAAATATAGCATGAAAAATAAAAAAAGTATTTTACTTTTTTCACCCACACTTGGTTAATCAGATGAGCATACAAGGACAATATGTTTAGGTGTTAAAATATATTAAACACATTTTTTTGTGGGGGATTTAAGATATAGAACTCATATCCCGAGTTTGTTCCTTTTATAAGGTTTATTAGTGTTTCACTACCTCCAAAGGGTCACTTCTTTACTCCTCTCTCATGCTTCCAGCTTTAAGAAAGGAAAATTTCTTTAGCATGCAAGCTAACAAAAAACAACATCACTACTATTGTTGATGCACTAAGTGTAGATAGGTGATCATTAATATACATGTGCTACCCCTTAAAAGTATAGCTATGAATATCACCATAACAAAGGAAACACTATCTATGATATTTCACAGAAAACCCAAATTCCTTCCTTGTAAAGATCTTCAAATAGTGCCAATACATTCTTCCACTTTTATTTCTTAAACATTTCTAAAATTCATCATTCTTCTCATTATTATTCTCTAAATATAATATGTTAATAATGGTTATACTTTCTTATTACATTAATTTTTACAAATTATTTGAGAAAATTTTATGTTTTTCAATTTGGTTGAGTCATCTCACTAAATTTTGTGCCATGTCTCTTTATTTTAAAATCTCACCAAAATAAAAAATAATTTGATCCATTAAATCATTACAGTATTCTATATTAAACTCCTCTAAAAAATCATAGAATGATATTTAAAATTTTCATGATATAGATCCTCTACAATGTGACACTATCCTTTGAGGCCGGAAATTAGAAACACACAAATATCATGAATCTCAATCCAGAAAACATATTTTTCGTAAAAACCTCAGGGATAATTTTTTGACTAGTGCACCACGGTAAAACTCACATTATCACAAGGTGATTGAAACAACCAATACCAAAAAATACATACCCTAATATTCACCGTCCAACTTTCATGGTGTTCTACATGTTCTTCATATTCTTGAAAACCTCAATATGGAATAGCCTTTATCCCATGGCACATATATCTTCAAATAGAAATAACAACTGAAATTTGTGACCCTCTTCGTAGTATTAAACCTTCCCATAACAAAGAATCTTCTTATATATTCCATTTTCATTTATATAGAAAAGGAAATACTCTTACATATCCTCTTTATGGAAAGAACCACTCTTCCTATTGTGTCACAACATTCACATCTAGAAAAACTATCAATTGTATTGTACGATATATAGTAACTTTCAAACTATGACTCACAACATTATCATTCATATTTTACGATTAATAATAGAAACTCAAGTAACATTTTGGAAATGACATGATTTTTTTCCTTTGATGTATTTCAAAATACCAGTGGATATTATGTATTATTTCAAATATTTCAAATATCTCTATGAATGTTTTTTTTCAACATTTTTAAACTCTGATGGATATTGTGTATCATTTAAAAGGATCATACATATCCCAATGAAATTTCATTAAGAGTTTTCCAATTATACCTCAACCAAAAATATATTATGTATCTACTGGAAGATATTAAATATCTTCTATAGAGTTTTCATTTCTCATGTTTTGTTACACTGGAGGATATTACGTATCCTTAAATACTCTTATTAGCTTAATGGATCTTACATATATAGAGAAATTCATGAATTTTTTATTATCCTTTGAAATTGATGCATGGAGTGATACATGTTCTATCACCATGTATTGTAACTTCAACTTTTATAATATATATCATCCATCCAAAATAACTTCAATGATTAAAATTTACTTAAAAAACATCCACTTCTAGAACAACTCTAACTCCTCTTTCAAACAAATAGAGCTTCCTGAACATCCTCAACTCTACTTCTGGAATAAATTCCAGAATAATATATTCCTAAAAAAAATAACATACAGACTAACTCCATTAATATACAAACCTCTAAAATAATAGAATTTCATTAATATTTTTGATAATAACTCCAACACCAATACCAACATTTGATGAAATTATTCTATCCCTAACAATAATCATGTGTTAATAAAACCCAACCAAAAACACAAACTCTTAATTAAATATAAACACTAGGTATCCCCCGCATCAATTTTCATAAAAAAGATTAGAATTAAAGAAGAATCTGGTATTTATGGAAAATATTTAAATTAGGCTTCAATAGAACCTAAAACCAGCTAGAAATTATACAAGTTTTGAACAATAAACTACATCTTGAGCAATAATACATTGATGGTTTTAAAATATGAGTTATGTCATTCAATATATCCTTATTTTATTATAAGAACTAAAAAATGATGTTTAGTGATTAATTAAATAAATATTGATTCAAAACCCATTTGTTTACACCAAACATGCACTCCAAGGTAAACACCATTTTTTTAGATCAAAGAAATCATTAGAAAAATTTTCTAGGTTTATTTACTGGGTTTAAATCCCCATTATATGATTTTCTATAAAAAACTCCAAAAATTTTAATTTTTCTAAAAGATTATCATGCCACCTTACTAATTAATTACAAAGTAAAATTTAATAAAAAATCATTAACAAATAAAATAAAATCAAAATACGTGGAAAATTATGATAACATGTTATGAAATTCTCAAGTCAAACACATGTCAATACATACAACTTGAATGTTACGACACAATATATACATAAGTTTTGGTAACAATTGTTAAGTGTCATCCTAATCGCTATAAACATCAACAATTTCCCTGTTTTAAACCATGCCATCTTATATGAAATAAATTATCAAAAACTTTATTGTATTTTCTACTTAAAGAGGGTCATAAACTCATCTTAACAAGTCCTTTTCATATTATCAATAATTTTTTAGAAAAATCTAGTATTCAATTTCATTTAATCATGTGTAAATATTGGTTGGATTCAAGTGTGGTGGGTTTATTAGACTTAAATTCTTACAAAATCTAACATTTATATTACATATATCTCTTAATCATATTATGCATAAATTTCAAAATAAGTCACTTTGCATTGAATATCTTCCCTCTATTAACTCCTCAAATAGTAATCTATAGTACCTCTCAAAATAATATTATTTTAATTTATTTTTATTGAATAATTACTTTAAAACTCCCATAAAACATAGTGTTTTGTATCTAGTCCAAATATGACTCCTATAACTCTATGTAATTTATTTTTTAGTGTGATAAAATTCAAATTAAATTTCATAAATTGAAAAATTGAACCCACCCATGTTTAAAATATCACTGAATGATTTTTATTGCACTATTTATCATTTGTAACCATTGGATTCCCACCATGTTCTTTAACTTATTCCTCATCCTCATTGGAATATTCCCCTTTTGTTCCATTATGTGTTACTTTATCATCAATAAATTGATTAGGAATCATATCTAGAGTCTCCACTAAGATATCTTCTTTAATTGGATATATAATGGTATGGAAATATTGTGAAGGGAATTCTCCAACCACTCTCATATAAGTTTTCTAAGTTACAAAAATATGTTTTCACTCAATAATCGAAATCTACACATATAATTATAACAACTCATTATCATAATTTCAAATGAATAATTTTGATTCTTGAAACCAATTTTAGTCATCAATTAATGGGTATGATATATATCATAGCCTCTATATTTATTATATATGTATACAATTAATTGATTTTTTCTCCGGATATGTAATTATTGGTTTATAATCATTAATTTTTTAAAGATTGTCAGTTGATATAAAATAATATCAAATATTAAGCACTATTATTAGTATCCTATTATAAGAAACTACTCATTCATTATAAATGACTTCATGGTGGAACTAGTGGAAAAACACCTTTTAACATCGTTTTTTTATTTTTGACTTCGATTTTAACCAACATCTATAAAGTCAAGATAAAAAATAGTATTTTTCAGAATTAGTTTTCTAAAAACCGACATCAAATATCATTTTATTTGAGTTTTTCAGCATTGTTTTATTAAATAAAAATATGCCGATAATCGATTTTCAGCGTTGGCTTTAGCCGTAAACCATTTTTTTTAAAATCTGCATCGTTTTTTAAAATAACAGACACTATAAGTTAATTTTTTTAGAAAAATAAAAAAAGTCCAATTCTAATTAAATCGAAAGCCCTATAAAAAACACAATATACCCAACAATCAAACATTATTTATCATTCAATAAAAATATAAAACTTACATATTTTTATCTAGTTAATCAGAAAATGAAGTATGAATTTTTATTATAAAGTATAAAATACATTTGAGTCACTGATAATATTTACATGGATTTCAGTTAAATATCAATGCATCAATAAATCCTATAAAAAATTAGATAAATACATTGTAGAGGAACTTGAGAGAACTCAATGAATTCTAGTGTCGGATGTTGGAAGAATATGCTGGTGTCGGCAATGTGGCATCTGTGGTTAAGGATGAATGAGATGATTTTATGGTAAACTGTGATACAATGGATGATAAGATAATGTATGATGTGAATGAGATGGATAATGAATATACTTGGTTGAATATATTCATTTCTCATTTCAAATTAGTTATTTTTTTCCTTTTATGTGTGTGTCGATATCCCATGATGGTTGAGTGTATGTACATTTCTTATAATAGATGTATACTAGGATGTATGCAGAGTGGTGTGTGTGTGTGTGTGGCCTTGAGAGACATTTTATGATATGGTAACTAATGTGCATGTGTATCCCATGAAACCATATTGGATGTTTGATTCCCTAAAATTTCTTATGTAAATTGTTACCATGTTCATTATTATGGTCTGACTCAATACTCAATTCCTTACGGATACCATATAATATGGTTAATGCACTTTTGGATTGTTTTTTGTCAGCTCTAATGTCTTTTTTATCCTTTTGGCATGGAGTTGTAGCAGGTGCGACATGAGTTCATGTCAGCATGGATAATACATATCCTCTCACCACATGGTTGATTTATTATTTATTCTTTCAAATACCAAGCATAGAAAAAAAACCTACGTTGAAAGTAACATTTTTTTAGAAAATACAAAATATTACAATTTCAAAATAAAGTAGAATTGAAATTTACATACCTAAAATTTACGGCATGCTCATTTTTGGTTATTTTTGAAGCATTCATTTGATTATTAGTAGGTTCAAACACCTAATATATCAAAAGACTTATTTTTTTTGAACCCATATGTTATATTATTTATAAATATTAGAATATACATACCTCAAATACTAATCAGAATTAACAAATTGTTCCCAAAAGTAGATTGAATATGTGTCATATCAGATTTGGAATAATACTGTGAATCATTGAATTCCTACAATAACATTGAATTATATGAGGTAAAAAAATAGAATAATAAGGAAGAAAATATAAAAAAATTAATACAACTAACCCTATCAAAGTCAGTAGTTTTCCCAGTTGTGATTATCTCATACATGAATTGTAGAATATAATAACCACATTCAAAATCTCCTTGTTGATGATGAAACTACAGTTATAAAACATCAAGCTATTAATAAAAATTAATATATTACAAAAAATTAGAACAAATTATAATATAAAAATAAATTACATGTACTTCCACATATTTTACTTAATTTGGTGTCTTTATTGACTTGTATTCCTTGCTAAATTTTTTCCATGAATTTTATTTTCATATATATGAACTAATAGTACATATCTAAACAATTAGAATTAAACATAATGAGCTTATCAAAAAACATACCTTTCTAATAAGGTTGAAAATATTTTACTAACATTCCCTTATAAATAGGAAAACCAATATACGATGAATTCACTTGGGAACAATACGCCTAATATCCAATGCCCCCTACAATACAAAAATTTCACAATTAATGCCATTATAATGATCATTAGTTCATAATTATGTTTATATTCTTACTTATCATAAAATAGTAAAAACTAGCACTGAGTCTTCGAATGTGATAATCTATCACACATATATGCAACTCTATCAGTATTCTTCACATATTTCATTTCTATGGAAATGAATTATGGATCTATAAAACTGTAAATGTTTGTACATTAATTTTGTAAAATAAATGTGTGTAGATACCAAATTGAAAAAGAAAATATAGTTAGTCAATTTAAAACTATCTTTTATTAAAGAAATACAAATTCAAATGTCAATTTACTATCATGGTAAACAACTTCACTACATTAAGGTTGAGCTCTTCAAAATTTACTAGATGCATGATATCTTCTTTTAGTAATCTTAATAGATATTATCTTCCACATATTTCAGACATCATTCAAAACTCATAGATAAAATTCAATGAAGAAGATGCCTGAGATAATATTTGTATCCCATAAGATATAACTGAAGTATCTACAATCGATTGTTCTGGAATAATTTGTTTCATTTGTGCATCTTATTTTGATTTCAGATAATCCTATATATGTTAAATTTTCAGAAACATTATAATTAATTTTGAATCATTCGTAATTAATATTTATAAAAACACATACCTCTAATGAAATATAATGAATCAAACCAGTTGAATAAAGTAAAAATGACCAACACAATCCCCAAATCTGGTGGTCTCTGTGGTAGGAAATGGTAGTAGAGCATTAGGATCTATAATATCGAGTACTGATGCTCTAACATGATCAATCTATATAGGCTGGTGGTGTATATAATCCCCAACAAATTCATGAGTCCTAACACAATAATATGTATGTGAGGATCTCCAGCAAACAAGTCATAATAAACATTTTGGTTCGAGTGAGGTGGTGGAGAATCAATGTAAGCAGATGGGGTATGGTAGTTTGGGTGAGCAGGCTGGTATGACTATAAAATGAAAAACTTATATTAGTGTTTATAATTTATAAAATAGAAATATTGATAAAAAAATAATAATATAACTGGGAAGGCTGCTCATACGGGGCATGGTAGGTATATGGGGCTGGGTAGTCCGTGTAAGCAGGCTGGGAAGGCTGAAAAATGAAAAAGTTATATTACTGCTTATAATTTATAAAATAGAAAAATTAATAAAAAATAAATAATATACCTGGGAGGGCTGCTCATACGGGGCAGGGCAGTTCGAGTGAGCAGGCTGAGAAGGATGAATAATGAAAAAGTTATATTAGTGTTTATAATTTATAAAATAGAAAAACTAATGAAAAATAAATAATATACCTGGGAAGGTTGCTCATACAGGGCAGGGTAGACAGATGAGGTAGGGTGGTCCGGGTGAGCAAACCGAGAAGGCTGAAAAATGAAAAGGTTATATTAGTGTTTATAATTTATAAAGTAGAAACATTTATGACAAATAAATAATATACCTGGGAAGGTTTTGCAAACTGTGGTTGTCTTGCCATGTGTTCTAACAAAGCCTTCTACACTACTACTTGAATTTGATCACCCATAGACTATTTCATATCTTTCATCACTGCTTTTAAGTATTCTATTTCTGGGTCTCTTTATTGTTTACTCTTAGCAAAAATCTTCTGAATACTAACACCAGCCTGATATCCTCTAACATGGACGGGGTGTTTTTCCTTTCCCAAAGTAGTGGCTAGGATGTCCATCCTACCCTCAGAAATAAAGGAGCCCTGTGTCTCTTGATCCTGAAGTTCATCCTGAAAAAAAATTATATTAGTGTTTATAATTTATAAAATATTAAAATTGATAAAAAATAAATAACATTTAATTATAATTTTATCAGCTACTTGCTTACCTTCCTCTGTAAGATACAATTTATTTTTATTCTTCTTGATTTTTCCATTTTTCATGTCGAGTGGGAGGAGATGGAGGACAAAACTGGACCTCTTCTAAACCACTACTATATTGAGCTCTTAATGCTTCAAATTTTTCTTCAATCATTTTCTAGTACAAATATGACTAGACTCCATGTGATGAAGTATGAGTGTATAAATTTTGCAACTGGATCTCCTGATGAGATCTCCTAAAGGCCTGTTATATGAAAATAAACTACAAAGTAATAAGAAAAATATATAATAAATTTTATAATATAAAATAATTATCATACCTGAAATTTTTCTTCATTATGAATGTAAAAAAATCACTTCCATGTATCATTATCTATAAACAGATACTTGATGCATGGGTTTTCAAACCGTCTCTTTCCAAAAAAATATTTTTTTGTAAGTCTTGTTTTAAATTCTCTCCATCGAATCGCCGCTAAAGATAGATGTATTTTCTTAATTTATTTGGTTTCTTCAAAATTGAATGACATATGTAATTGAAAAAATTAAATATGTCATTTAAAATATATAATATTAAAAAAATGAGCAAAAGAAATCAATTAAGATATTTTACTGTCACGACCTCCCAAAGTTGCTGCTTTACCATGCTGTCCACTGACTTCTAATCATGATATAAAATATTAATCCTACAACGGCTCTACATTGCTATATAACTGAAAAAATGAACTGAATTTGGGCCAATTGCATTATTATCATCATCAAAACGAATGTGTACTATGTCATCATCACAAGTAAGTGATACTTCTAGTAAATGTGTAATACCATGTTTACCAACTTGAGAACTTGATTTTTTAGTAGTAACAGGAGAAGTCTCCTCCGCTGAGGATGCATCAGTAGTCCTATAAAAAAATTAGTAAATTAACTGTTTTATTTCATTAAATAAGTATATTTCTAAATAATTAATAATATTTAAAATAAGATGTACCTTGGAAATTTCTCCTCTCTATCTGTATCTGAAATTTCTACTAGAAAGTGTAATAAAAGTTTTTATACCTACATATCATTAGAAAACTAAATATTTAGAAATAAAGAAGATAAAAAATAAGTAACTAATAAAAGAGGCATGCATTTATAAGTTTCAAAAAAAGTAAAAAAATATAAATATTTACCAGAATAATTAGGAGACTAATTTAGTATTTTCCAACATTCCTTTATTATGATCATTATGCACTACATGTACTGTGTCTATCCTATACTCATTGTAATCATCCGAAAATTTCATAGAAGATGAATAAGACTTATGTAAACCACTAACATCATCAACATCATCCTTATCACCCAAATGGAATCTTTTTTCTTGCAAAACAACTGACCAATAATCATTTGATGGATCAATGACATAAAATACTTACTTTGCATGTGTCCCCATGATAAATGGTTCCTCATTGTAATTAAATCTTTTCAAATCAGCCAGTTTAAACCCATATTCCTCATGTTTCACACCACTATTACTATCAACCCAATTACACTTAAAAATAGTGACTCAAAATTTAATATAATCAATTTCTCATATGTCTTATAGAACTCAAAAATATGGCATTGATGTAGATTTTAGGTGTTTGCCTTTGGCACTCAAAAAAATGCACTACTTCAGCAAAAACCATCACACCACTATTATGAACGGTACTCCTGTCATATATGTTTTTTGTGTAAAATGTGTAGCCATTAATATCAAAACCAGACCATGTGATCACATTAAGAGATGGTCCCCCTGCGAATCAATTCAATGTTTCTAATGCAGATATATCTGAGGTGACTTTCTCTTTAAACAATGAAACAAATGTCTTCTTATGCTCAATCATCTACCAATTTTAATTTCATTTATGATATCCAAAATTTAATTCAGCAATAAGTGAGGATATATATGATTATACCCCATATGTGTTGTTTAGAATGTATTAATGTTCCTGCATCACTTCATCGCGAGGAATGAACTTTAACATTAAGACTCAAACCCCTCCACATTCACTATTAATTGTCATATATCGAGATACAGGGAGACCAATATGCTTCACCTCATATAAATAATCAGTACATAACTCAATCACCTCTTTCGATGAATATTTTTGAAACATAGTGGCCTCTAGTAGATAACTATTTTTAACATATCCCTTCAAAATTATCATATATATTTTAAAAGGATGTATCCATCTTAAAAAAATAGGACCACATATTCATATATCATGCACCAAATGAATCATCCGATGAACCATTATATCAAAAAACGTGGGTAGGAAATACATTTCTAGTTGACAAAGAATAAGAGTTTCTTCATTCTCAAACACATCTAATAAATTTGGATCAACGAATTTTCTACAAATGGATTTGAGAAAATTTCATAACCTGATGATAGTCTTTCTGACAGCTGTCGATAATATTCCATGAACTACTACTAGTAGAAGCTGTTTCATCAACAAATGACAATCATGAGATTTCATACCTATTAATTAATGATCCTTCAATGACACCAAATTATTCACATTTTAAGAAAAACCACTGGGTACTTTAATAACATGAAGACACTGACAGAAATTCATCTTTTTAATCTTGATTAATGTGTGACAAGCTGAAGGTAAATATGTTCTATTTCTTTTCACAGTGAGAGATAACTCCCAATGTATTTTAATTAATATCAAGTACAATATAGAATTACATCCATCATTTTTATTTCCTTTTATGTCTAACAAAATTCCAATAAAACTATCACATATGTTTTTTTCAACATGTATAACATCGATGTTATGTTTTATCTCTAAAAAATTCCAATAAGGTAGTTCAAGAAAAATAGACTGCTTCTGCCAAATATTTCTTTGAATACCAGAACATATTTTCTTTCCAAATGTCGAATCAATAGATTTCACCCTATCATAATATTCTTCAGCTGACAATGGTTGTAGGGGAAGGTTGTATTCCTGTAATTCATTAAATGATTTTTTCAATCTACAATAAGGATGATCTATTCACAAAAAACTTTGATGTCCCATGTACACTATATTTCTTCCATTCTATAATTGATAATATGAAGCCTGTTCTTCACACATTGGACATGATTTATGTCCCTTAACAATATATCCAGATAAGTTTCCATAAGCAAGAAAATCATTTATAGTGAACATTATGATATCACACAAAAGAAAATACTCTTTCTTTTATACATCGAAAACATTATCACCTACCTCCCATAGAAGTTTCGAATCATCAATCAATGGTGAAAGATGCACATAAATATCATTTCATGGTTGTTTTGGTCCAAAAAAATCAAGCTCATCATAACATATTTTTTCTTCATACATGTGGGGAAAATTTGTAAACTACCAGCAAAACAGGCCATGAACTATGTTGGATACTGAGGCTCTGATATGGATTCATTGAATCAGTACACAATCCCATTATAATATTTATAACATCACTTCCAAAATCATGAATTTTTTTATCAAAACTCTTCCACTCTGGTGAATAGACAGGGTGATATAAGTTACCATAAGAGATGTTCTCATCTAAATTCCATCATAAACTTTTTTCATCAATTGAATTTAAAAATAGATGCTTCAAACGAGGGATTATTGGAAGGTACCAAATTTATTTAGTAGGAGTTTTGATTCTGGTACCTAAAAATGAATCACAATTGAAATATTAGGATTGTATGAAAAAAATATTGGATGATATCATTAGAAAGTACAAAATTGATTTTTCATGACGTTAAGTGACATCACCTAGGAATGAATCTAAGTTGACTTTCCCATCTATCATATAGCGTGATGTCCTACATGTAGGATAACTTGATAAATATTCATTTTCTTTTCTATATAGTACACAATCATTGAGGCAAGAATGTATCGTTTTATACCCCAATCCCATTGGGAATAATATTTTCTTTTCCTCATAATTAGAATCTGGAAGCCCGTTGCCTTCTGGAAGTAGCTCTTTTAAAATCTCAAGTAAGCAGGAGAAACATTTATCACTCCACCCATTTTTTGATTTTAAGTTAACTAATCCCAAAAATTCTCATAACACTATATATTTGCTATAACTTGGGAATAATCATTTCTCAGAATCTCTATACAATCATTCAATAGTTGCTATTTTTTCGATGGTTTCCACACATAAATCTATAATTATTTCTTCAATATGATCTTCTACCTTGTTATGAATATTTTCATCAACATTAGATGTTGAATTTTTAGTTCTTTCACCATGCCATATCCAAAATGTATAATTAAGGCTAAAACCATAACAAATGAGATGAGCCTTGATTTCTCTATAGTATAAATTTCTCATATTTAAACACTTCACACATGGATAGAAAATAAAATCAATGTTTTGAAGATGTCATTTAGAAAATTCCAAGAATTCATCAACTCCTTTTTCATATTCACTAGTGGTTCTTCATAAATTTATACAATTACGATCCATTAAATATCGGATATCATGAAAATAATTGGTGAATATATTAAAACATATAAAATTTTAAATATATATATATATATATATATAGATAAATTGTAAACAGTTGCACATTTAATAAAAACTATTGATAATTAGATAGAAATAATTGGATATGAAACAAATTTACAAATAGTAAACATTTTATTTTCATATTATATACATGTGTTATATAGATATTATAATTAAATTATAATATCAATATTCTAAAATTTATTAGTTCATTTGACATAGTTTAATTATTTCAATGTTACATGAATCAAAATTAATGAAGATTGACTTAATTTAATGGGAAAAAATTAGTTATTATTAGTAATATGAAATAATAATTAGAGTAAATTTTTATATTATTAATGAAATCAATACTAATACTCCCAAAATTATGACAGATGAAATTAAATACATAACTAAATTGATATATCTTACAACACATTTGTATGAGAGAACAATAGAATCATTTGAGGAATAATAGGTGGTTGTGGATCCATTGAATGTTCTAATGAGTATATACATAGATTATTTGGTTTTTTGTATAATTAAGGTAGACCTAGTTCAAGACCCCCAACCCCCACCCCTCTCAGGTGTATTTTCTAAATCCTATGGGGACTTATATGTCATAAAAAAATATTTCCAGGACAATACTTAGTCAATTGGTCAAGATAAAAATAATGTCAAATAAAATAAATTTAACACATTGACTAATATAATTGTTCCAGAACATTGACCAATACATTTATACATAATGTCAGATTAAAATAATGTCAGATAAAATAATTCAATTGGTTTTTGGGGTAATTTATTCAAGAACATTGACTAATACATTTATACATAATGTAAAATAAAAATTCAAAACCTATAATCATACAACTCCAATTCATATCAAGAACATTGACTAATCACTCTTACAGATGACTATTAACCATTATCTAAAACATTTTAAATAAACTATATACTAATATTTGAAGAAAATCAATATTAATATTAAATGATCAATAATTAATCTTCAAAATTTTAAAAAAACTTAAAAAATTCAAAGTTTATCTCAAAAATAGATCTACAATTTGAAATTTGATCCATATAAAACATTAGAAAATTCATTACTGTAAGATATAGAACTAAATTGATTTTAACAAATAAAAATGAAGATAAACAATAAAGGAAAATCAAACCATTGTTTAATGTCGCTTAAAATATCATTAAGAAGAACAAGTAATCCGTAGACGATCAAAGAATACCATATAATGAAGAATGCAGACCACATATCGTGAAAATGGAAGAAAATCATCAATAATAGATGTTGTAAATCACAAATAAGGCTTCGAAGTCCACATGAGTCAAGAAGATCCGCTATGGGTTTCAATTTTGAAGAACAATGAATATGAGGGTTTTCTGATCCCGTCAAAATTTAAATGACTTTTAGCATCAGTTTTTCCAAAAATAGACACCAAAAGTTTATAGGGTTGTTATTTTTAGCATCAGTTTTGTGGAAAAATGATGCCAAAAATAACACCTATGGCATCAATTTTCCTTAAACAGATGCGGAAAACTTTTTTTTGGCATCGGTTCATGTTAAAATCGACGCCAAAAATCAGTGCATTCTGGTTTTTTGCATCGGTTTATGGTAAAACTGATGAAAAAAACCACTCATTAAAATTTTTTGGTGTCAGTTTTTAGTAAAACCATCACAAAAAATTTCTCTCACAAACCATCAGTGTCAGTTTATAAAAAACCAACGTTAATAATTCAACCTTAAAAATTCGTATTTCTACTAGTGTGATCGTAGATATAGGTAGAATTATTTTAACTCTATAATAATATATTATTAATTGTATTAGTAAATTCCATGATACATATTATTTTACTATGATAAAGTTTAAAAATGGATCCTTCATGCATGGAATCTTCATTTGTTCTCATTGTTTTGTTTCATGTTATATATATATATATATGCTTATAATGATTTAATTTTTTATCTTATATTTTTAAAAAAAATTGATATGTTCCATGAATATTAATGTATAAAATTATATAAAAATAATTATTTAAATTAATTGCCCAAAATTTGTGGTCATTTGTAATGAAGTATACCAAATTCATTCCATGAATATCGTATATATAATGATTTTATGTAATTTTTTTGAATCATACTAAACTAAAATTTGATCCAAGAGTATGTATGATGTGATAAACATATCAAATTGATTACTATTCTAATAGAATCAAATTACTTATTCTAGTGCGGCTAGAACCATTGTCCTACAATCCATAGGGAAATATTCAATAGGGATCTCTATTCTTATAATGTTATCACCTAATACATATAAATCATAACTGACCATAATTTTTTATTATTTTACCCAAAAAAAATCATTAAATTTGTAGAATGATTCTAAATCTCATGTATTTCCTAACATGCAACTTCTTATATACATGGTAAGACATTGATGGAAATAATTTAAAATATTACTTAAAGAATACTAACATTCATATTCAAAAAAACTTATGTATATGAATATTCAATAAGAATTTAATAAATAAATAAATAAATCTTATATTTTGACATGAGATAAAATATTTATAATTAATTCATAAATTAATATATTAAATCTTATTAATTATAAATTAGTTCTATATTTTATTTATACCAATTATTCTTATTTTAATATATATTAAATATATGTAATTATTGTTAATAATAAGTAATTAATGTTATGTAATAATTATATTCTATCAATTTCTATTAATTTTCTTAGTTATTATTAAAAATATATTTTAATTAATTAATTAATAAGATTTAAATATTATTATTAACTATTTATAATTAAGAATACTCATTATTAATTAATTATAATTTTTCATTAATAATTAGTAATTGGAATTATTTATTAATAATTGAAAATTATTAATGATTAATGTTAATTATTAATTAATAAAAACTATTGTTATTAATTATAATTAAATATTTTTTAATTAAATATTATTTTTTATAATAACTACTAATTATTAGTTAATTAATACCTAATTAAATTATTACTTTTTTATTAATATTTAATTATTATTATTTATAAATAATTTTTAGTAACTATTAATTATTATTATTAAATATTTATTAATTAATTATTAATATACTATATTTTACATTAAAAATATTAGAAATTAATAATTATTAAATATTTTATTCATTGTTATTTACTTAATTAATAATTAACAATTAATTTTTTTATAATGAAATTAATATCTAATAATTATTGAATAAATAACCTATAATAAAAAATAATATATTATAAAAAATTAATAAAATGGATAATTAAAAATAATTTATATTAAATAAGTTTTTAAAAATACAGGTAGAAGAAGAATCAGACTTTAATTCGCACCAGACTCCATCGATGTAGTTTATCAGGGGAAATTTTTTATAGGGAGGTAGAGATAAATCTGGAGAGACAGTGAGAAGGTTTTAATAAATATAATGGATGATATTTATAGGGGAAAGGTGTCACAAAGCATGAATAAGCCTTCAAAAACACTCAAAAAGGGCTTCCTCATCTCTCCTTTTGCTAATAATAAGGGACTTTTTCAATACTGAAACAACATTAAAAAATGTTATTACACTATTTATAATGTTTGGGAGGTTATAAATAACCTAGAAGCCTGTGAACCCATATTTAATAGGAGCGTGGATTGCGTGCAAGTGTGAACTGTGTACATAGGAGATGAGAAATATGATCGCGAGATGCAATCGATGCGTTGAATGGGTTGTCATCAGGTGACAACATTAGAGAATATAGAGAATCATGGATTCTTATAAACAATATATCAGTTAGGAAAAACTTTTATGTGGTATGATCAATGATGTGGACGGTACTCTTTCACAGGGCTAAAAAAAGTTGATTAAAGGGGGGAAGCACTGAGAAATACATCAAAAGGGAGATATTTTATATAAATTATGAAAAGAAGTGAGAAAATTCGATGATAAATAATCCTGAATCCATGGTAATGAATTATTCTTTTTTAAATGAAACGCGTGAGGGATATAAACATATTCATTAAAAAAAGGAAATACCCTATTATCCTAATACATTCTTAGGTCAATAATCCCATTCGAAAATCCATGGAAATGCATCAGGTGAGATTAATTTATTTTCCCTTCATGTCAATAATAAAATTTAACCAATTTTAATTTAATTTTTTTAATGTTTATTATTTAAAAGGTTGGGGCTGAAGCCTCATTTATTATTAAAGTAAAGCAAAGACCTCTTTAACAGGGTAGAGGGAGACCCTTTACATTGCCCAAAGGCCCAGTGGGCATTTAGCCCATTACATGGCTTGTAGGCCCAATTTTTTGGCCCAAAGCCCATTCTGTGAATAGTACTACTATAGTACCCACACTGCTATAGTACTGCACAGTACCCACCGCTGCTACAGTACTCTGCCGCCGCTACAGTGACCTGCTGACGCTACAGTGCCCGCTGTTGCTACAGTTCCGCCGCTGCTACAGTATGCTACAATACTGCTACTGTACCTGCGCCCAGTGGGTTTTGAACCCCCATTTTTCATGTAGATTTAAGGGGTTCTTACTACTAATCCAAATATAAGAATCATTCGAATGTTCTTGATTAGGAATCATTAAGAGTTTTTGTGTCTTATATGTTTTGTTCCAATTTTGAAGAATTTTTTAGTAGTAATTTCTTATTAAATATCTCTAATTGAGTAAATGTATAATCTTGGGATTGGTATCAATTATTACTCTAGGTATTCTCCTTGTTGTTTGAGTGTGTGTGCATTCCATTTTGATTGTATTTGAATAATATGTGCACTAAAATGTATAATATACCTATGTGTTTCACCTTATTTAATATAGGCTTAATGCATGAATTTTCCACCTCATTCTGACACAATTTCATTTTCATTTGTGAATTCATTGTGAATTTATTAATAATCATTAATATTCATTAAATATGATTCAATGAATTAATGGAAATGAGAATAAATTTAATTATATACGTTGAATATGGTCAACATGTTTCATTAAATTAAATATGTCATGGATAGCCATATAAAGGGTTGAGACCCCTCTTATTGAATAAATCCAATTTTATGAAAGAATCTCTAATATCTCTTCCTTATCATTGCTTATTCATCACTCTCAATGAATATTCTAGCACCTCTCTAAATTTATGGGAGTCATCCGATTGTGATTGGGTTCTGTAGGGTGGTGTACCACCTTCAGAGGCACGCGATTTTTTTCTATTACTCATGTGATCTTTATCAAACATACTCCATCGAGGTTTTATAGATGGATATTGGTATAATCCATATACATATTTTAGGTTCTACATTTATTCGATGTTAATTCTATCCAATATAGATCATATATATTTGGGTTTTTATTCCACTATCATGTTTATATGATGTACACTGAAATCCCAACAGTGGCTTCATATGGTAAGCTTCTTTGATGAATCAACATATTCATTTTAATTTTTTAATGAAAAAACATTTTAAAATTGTAAAATGTGATATTTCAATCTTATAAATAAGTATCAAAATTCATATTTAAATTAAATAATAAGAAAAAAGTTTTATTTAAATATCTATTCTATTAAGTTATTCATGTTTATAGATTTGTTTAAAAAATGGGAATAACATTAATAATACATGTTTAATAAAAAAATTTTATCACCCTTTTCCAAATATTAAAACTTTATTTGTATTATTATTTTTTATGAAAATAAATAAATTATTTATATTAACTAAGAAAAATTCAATTATGAATTAGATTATATTCCTTATAAATTATTTATAAATAATGGAAAATATATTTTGAGAAATTTATAAAATTTATAAATGCTTTTTATAAGTTAATTATCTTTAAAATGATTATGTTTAATTGATAAATACTTTTCAAATATGTATGGTGTTTAAATTTTTTATAAATCATAATAAATGGAATATTGAGAAAATTTTAATTTATAACAATTTTATAAATTAATTAAATATTAATTATTTATAATTAATTATATACCTATTTATGAAACATTTATCAACAAAATATTCTAAATATTAAATTTTAATTTGTAAAATTCCTTTTACCAATTTAATTGATATGCCTTGTGTTCTTGAAATAAAATGATTATTTAAGAGTCATAATGGGTAATTAATCAAATATTGTTGAAATATGAATAATTATATATTTAAAATTATTAATATTTTATAAATAATTAATTTGAAAGTGTTCAAATGAAAAAGAACCATATTTTGAGTAACTATAAAAAAAATTTGGTAAATAAAAAAATTTATTCTTAAAATAAAAATTCAATTAAGAATTATAAAATATTATTTATAAATTGTTTATAAACAATTAAAATATTTTACGAAATGTTTTTGAAATTTATAAAAGTTTGTTTTTAAGGAATAGTTTTAGGGGGAATAGTTTGGAGAGTTTATCAACTGTTTGAATGGTGAATATCTCTATGATATTTGATTGGAAATCAACTCAATTGTTACTTCAATCCAATTGATGTTTTCATTCCACCTTCAAACTATGAAGCTACTGTGAGAGATTTTGTTTGAGTGTACACTACCTTAAGGGCTCATGGATATCTAGTTTCATTGATGGACTCAAAGTGTTTTTTTATTCATGATCTAATATTTATAGTGAATTTTTGGATAATATAGAATGGTATTTAGCTTTACCTCAGCACATCACAAAGAACAGATTCTTTGATTTTTTTGAAGATGATAAAGATTTTCTTGATGAGAGAATCCAAGAATATAGATTTTATGTAACGGCCCGACCCTAGTTACCCAGAGTCGGTGCATTATTACATAACATTGGCATGATCACAAGAAAGATCAAATCTCGAAAGACCGATTGGTTTAGTAGCCTTGGAAACACTAGATATATTCATAAGTTTTACATTACATCATAAAATGAAAAACTACTACAACAACATAATGTCTCCATAATCAACACTCATATCCCCACATAATATCCCTGCAGGTCATTCATAATTTACTTTTTCACTTCCTGGGAGAAATAAAACATAGAAAAGGGGTGAGCTCAAATGCCCAGTAAGGATAACAATATAGCGGAAACTTTCATAAATAAGAATAAACATTTAAGGCAATGTATAACTAAAACAAAAGCCTTTCAAACTTGAACTTTCAACATGGTATGGCATAAATAAAATGAAATAATGCCATTTACTTATTCACATGGATATTCTACTAATCGAATAATCACATGAAAAATCAATAACCACTTTCATAATGTTGGAATGCATAATGCCAGACTATCATAACCACATAGCCAAGGCCTCATGCCAAGACTACAAATAAGATTTTGCCAAGGCCTTGTTCCAAGACACTAGTTTGTCTCATGAGACCTACCGATGCATCGAGGAGCTATAGCGGGCTCCACCCGTCACATATTAAGTCCAATGCATTCCCATATGAAAAGGTTTAAACATAACATAAACATTCGTATTAAAACTAGCATAAGAAATGTCAATAATTTCACCATAAACTATGAATGGTATAAAAATAGCACATCCACAGTCAAACATATCACAAAACCTTCAATACAATATAGAAGTTTTGTATCATAATAAATCAACTTCAAATAAGCATAAAATCCATCAAAGGATGTTGACATAGATGAAATCAAAATACTTTTTGGAGAAATATCTATTTCTATTTTTGAAAGCATTTAAGAGCCATATAAAATAAAACATTTTCTTGAAAATATTCTTATAAGCTTGTAAGGAAAGCTTTGAAGATTTTATAATGGCAGAAAATAACCGCACTCGCCGTATAAGTTAAAAAAAGCATTCTTACCTTAATTCTGTCGAAAAGGTTAAAAAGGACCTTGTTTTGAAAACGACAGAAAGATTCCTCTTATAAAAATTCAAACAAGGGTATAAATGACTTAAACCCATATTCTTGTAAATAATAAAAATGTTTTGAAATACATTTTGAAGAAACATGGATGTGGATGATAAAGAGATCCCAGTAGATTATTATGTATAAACAACCTCAGATAATGAAGAGATTGTGAAATAACCCTTACCAATTTGGTAACTTATGAAACATACAACCCATGAAAGAGGTATCATACAATGAATATGTAAATACAAATAAATTAGAGTGCATTACACAAATAATATAATTATGGGCAGTACATACACCACACAAAAGGTGATGGTGGCAATATGGCATGAATCTCACGGAAATAAGGAGTGAGATGAAAACCCCTTACCTTGTACTTTTCCTTGGTTGGGGTAGGTTAACCTCCTGTATAATGGTGAAATAATTGTTATTAAATTATACAAGAATCATATATATTAATATGATATCATATATGATCTTTTAATATTGATTTGATAATAATATCTTAGTATTATCGTTGTTTCGGGTGTTAACTTACTTGTTTTATTTTATATGTTTTGTTACGTAATACATGTTTGTAAAGGATAGGTTGTATATTATTCATATCCAGAATGATATCAAGTCCTTAAACATCATTTTTTAAATCATCAAATGATAATTATACTTGAATGGATACGATGGAGAATGAATCTCATCGAGTTCGTGGAGACGGTAGTCCGTACGTACGCACGAGCGAAAATATCATTCTTTTGATATTAAAATAATATATAAATGGATGGTATATCAAATATAAAGAATCATTAACATGTAATATTTATTATTTACATGAGTTACATATCATTATTATACCCATCCAAGTAATAATATATTGAATAACAATTACACCACGACGTGGAGACGGTAAGCCGTACGTACGCACGTATGGTGACATGTTTTTCGAAGGGTGGATAGAATACTGAATATGGTTGTACCATATTTATAATAACATCATAGTATATATATGATACTGGAGTTATTATTTTATAATGGTAACAACAAAGGAAGAAGAAGTGGAAGAAGAAATGAACTTGGAAAAGGGTGGTGAAATCATTACCTCTTCTTCGGGTTCTTTCTTTTGATTTGATCAAAAGGGCACCTTAGGTTGGCTTTATGATCAAACTAAGGCCTCTAGGTTGTATTGAGGGATGTTGTGAGAGTATTTGGGCAGAGGTTGGCCGAACCAAAAGGCTTTGAAGGTGTGAAGAAATGAGAAGGAGGAGTTCCCTTTTATAAGAGGGGTGAGGGGCACCTTTGGAAAAGCTAGAGATATTAGTTTATAATAAATTCATATTCGGTTTCCAATGGCTCCAAAGTTTATTATTTAAATGTTAAGGTGGGGATAGGTCGAAAACAACTCAACCAATATAATTTAGACAGGTTTGGGTACTTATATTAACCTTATCTTTAAGTATTAACTCTAAGTTAATTAGTTTCACTTTTACAATGTCTCTTTGTATTTTTATATAATATGGTTAATAAACTTACTACATACATCCAAGAGACCCCCAAGTGGTCCATTAATGATGAACCTATCATGATATAATTCCCTTGTCCGAACCTTAGATTTTTAGGAATTTAATATCAATTAATAATATAATATTTGTTTTAAGAACTCTTTTATGTCAATTTTGACACTATTCAATAGTTGATTTTTGTGAAACTCATAAAAGATTTATTACTTCGAACAAAGTCAATTAAATCAATCATAATATATCATATTATCCTAGAAAATTAGTTTAATTCATTAAAAGTTTCATATTATATTTATTTGGGTATTTATAATATCAATTAGTTTAATTTTTCACTATTATAGTAATTACTACATCATCATTGTGTCATAAATAAATTAAATTATTTAATGTCTAAAAATTATAAATAAAATATCACTATGTAGGAAATCGTTTTATATTTATAATTAATATTTATAATCTAAAATCCAACATATATAACCCTATGTAATAATTGTTTTTCTAAAAGATATATGCTTGTGTCATTTTTGTATTCATTTTAACTTAATTAAAATAAAGTGTCCCTATCACCTACAAGTGGCACCATGGGGTCCCCAAATCGACCCAAAGATGCCTATGGTCGAACATGTATCAACCAATAAGTCTAGGACACGTTTTAGGGTAATTTAGTATTACTATAATATTATTTTTTAACCCTTATTTACCAGATTTACCCTTAACCATGGTAAATAAAATATTTACCACAGTAATTATTCAAAATGTCTAAAAATAAAAGTTACCTATTTACACAATTTGGACATCCTGATTCCAAATATGGAATCCATATTTCTAAATTCAAAACACAGAAGTGGCAGAAATTAATTTAAAATTAATTCCCGCTGTCAAAACAAAAAGCGTGTTTTTAAGAGATAATAACTATCAAAAGATTGACACTTGTTTATGTTCGGTTTAATTGTAAAATTATGTCCAATGACCAACATTATATTAAATGGTAAAAATATATTCTAAATATACTTTAAAACCACTAAAATTCATAATTTATCACTATTAATTATTTTGATTAAAAAAGTTGTTTTTAACTAAAATTTAGTAGTTTTCACTATTCATTAAAATATGAAAGTTATCCGAAAAGTACCAAAATTTCACCTTAGGCTAAATTCGATATTCCGAATCCAGAAATGAAGTCCATTTTAAAATATAAAATATATATAATTTCGAAAATTAGGTATTACTATTTATAACAGCTAGTTTGATTGGTTGTGGTGTGTGTTAAAACTCAAGGTTGCGTACAACACACGCTACTGTATTATTCAAAGAAAGCGTACCGTGGAAGCTTGGGATGTTTCATTTTAAATTTTTGATGTCCCCATTTAGTCAAAAAGTTTAAAATATTGTATTTAAAAAGTGTTCACTATTAAAAGTTGATAAAAGTGCAATACTGAAAATTAATTTGTTCTTGCATTATATCTAAGAAACTCATAATATGGATTCTAAAATTATAAGGATTATATAAAGTTTAAAATTTAGATAATATTATTCATAACCTCTTTTGAATGGCTTTTTTTTTGTAATTCATGGTGTGATTGAACTCGGTGTTGCGTGTAGTGAAATTTATTGAATTATTTTGAAGAAATAACACACTATGAAATATTGGGGTGTTACATTCTCCCCTCCTTCAATAAATTGCGTCCTCACAATTTGAAATTGTTCTTCGAAAATAAAAGGTTGAAAAAAGAAAATATATTTGTGGTAAAACCCACATCGGAAATTGGGTTACTAAAATTTAGTCTTAATATGAGGAAAAGAGAAATGAAAGGGTCACCACCAAATTATGATCTCGATTAGGAGAACATTGGTGGAAATTAGAGACATATAATTGGAGGAAAAACGTAAATATTTATAGGTAGTTATTGAGGTCATAAATCAAAAACTAGTATAAAATTGAGGTCCTTAAATTCATCAATCTATGATGATTTGAAATACCATCGGTTCAATAAAACATAGGGTATTAGGATAACACATATTTGACGTTTCAAAATATCTTAGTTGAAATCCCACATCGAAAAATGAATTAATGAGGCCTCTATTTAAAATAAAGAGTCGAAAGTATGAAGATTACGGAAAATAACACATACTAGGGTTCCATGTAGGAAAATATGGACATGGAAGAAAAATCAAACCATCAATTATCTGATGGAGAGTGGTAGAGAACATGGCTATTAAAAGGCCAACAATCCCAAAGCCACAAATTAGTGATGATTTTAGGTACCATCTAGGAAAACATTTTTGATCTAAGTTTCTTTTCTTAATATTGAGGAATTTATTTATGAGATTGGATAAGATCATAAGGAGATATACTTACTTTATAATTAGAGTTTTATCCATTAATAAATTTCTACCACAAACTCATCTTTCACTCTAAAAGATAATAGAATGTAAAAAAAATTCTTTTTACACTATTCGTATAGGGTTCCAAAATAAACGAATTTATAATTCATCTACAAGATCTTTTAATAAAAACTACATTATTTAATCCAGGACATCTCGTGGGCCAGTGGTAGGTGATACACCCTTGTCGCCCTTCGGTTGCAGGTTCAAGTCTCACAGCCTTGCCGGACGCGACGGGTTGCCGGCCGACCTCCGGGTTGTCCTTTTATGGAAATCCAAAATAATCCAATCTAGAACTATCCAAAATACTTCTGTCCAAAATCACAGTCCAACATTTATAAGGAAGGTAAACATAATATAGATCCTTTTTACCCCGTAATAGAATATGAATACCTTCATCATGTATTACCATATTCCTTATTGATTACATTCATGCTCCCTTATTCCATATAGAATGCTGAATATACTTCATTAATCCAAAAATGTTTTAAACCCCAACAATGATGGAATATACAAATCATTAATCAGTTCCAAGGTAGTCAAGAATATCCAATATAACTTATCCAAAACAATCACATATTATTCCAAAATCACTACCTCAGTATCAGAACTATATTATGATTTATCATTCTCTCAACCATATATTTTCCAAAAATTTATCCTTCTATTGAGTCACTTTTCTTTGTTCCACACAATATCAAGTCCTTAATGAAATAGTACTGCAGTACAATCCTTATATAATCCATAATTATTATAAAAAGTACATTGTTGATACAACACTCAATTGACATAATCAACATAAGAACTCTAATCATTCCTCTTCATCTGTGGTAGTATCATAACTTGATTATTATCCAATAACATCATTTGCGGCATAGTCTGATGACAGGGACACAGGTTCGCGTAGTGTCCAAACTCCTTGAAAATGAAGCATTGTACATTTAAAACCATTTTCTTACCCTTATAGTCACGTACTTTGTGCCCTTTTCCTCCACACTTATAACAAACTCCCATTCCTTTCAGGCAAGTTCCAGGTTGTTTCTTTCCACAGTTACCACATATGGGAAAATTCTTCTTTTCCCTCTTCCCTTTATCCATCTTTCTCTCTTCCATCCTTTTCTTCTCTTTCTTTCCCTTCAAAGCCATAGGACTCAGTAAACTCTTTACTTATCTTATCAACACATGATATTATTTCTTCATATGATGATAATACATGGGAGACTATTTCTCTTATAAATTCTAGCTTAAGACCATGAAAGATATGATCCTTCCTTCTCTTTGGATCATGTGCATTTCTGGAGTTCTCATTCCTTCTACTGGGCGGCATTTCTAAACAATGGCATACACTAGATCAGTTTATGAATCAAAATACATAATCCCATACTTATAAAACACTTAACATAAATTGAACTATTTATGGATATAATCCATAATCATAAAAATGTATCCTTTGAGGATGTATATACTCATAAACCCTTCATAATGATTTGTAAAGAAAATGAGAGTTATCCTAAGCATATCCCCCAGGAGTGTCGTAACCAAGAGTACAGCAAGGCCCGTTGTCGTGCACCAGTTCCCGTTCGAGTCTAGCTCAAAGCGGTGTTTTCAGGTTTTACCCCTAGGTACATCTGTTCCGGAGCCACCTCTACCTGCTCGTATCCAGACAGGGATGTATTGCTCGTAAAACTCACAAAATCTCTACAATACCAAAATTCTAGAAAGTTCTTCTACACTAATCCTCAAATTTCATCTTAGGTCTACGTGCTCTAATCAGAGTTTATCTAAATCTAGCTTCCAAGGTTTGTACTAAACTTCCTCTGATACCAACAGTAACGCCCCGAACCTAGTTACCCAGAGTCGGTGCATTATTACATAACATTGGCATGATCACAAGAAAGATAAAATCTCGAAAGACCGATTGGTTTAGTAGCCTTGGAAACACTAGATATATTCATAAGTATTACAATACATCATAAAATGAAAAACTACTACAACAACATAATGTCTCCATAATCCACACTCATATCCCCACATAATATCCCTGTAGGTCATTCATAATTTACTTCTTCACTTCCTGGGAGAAATAAAACATAGAAAAGGGGTGAGCTCAAATGCCCAGTAAGGATAACGATATAGCGGAAACTTTCATAAATAAGAATAAACATTTAAGGCAATGTATAACTAAAACAAAAGCCTTTCAAACTTGAACTTTCAATATGGTATGGCATAAATAAAATGAAATAATTCCATTTACTTATTCACATGGTATTCGACTAATCGAATAATCCCATGCAAAATCAATAACCACTTTCATAATGTTGGAATGCATAATGCCAGACTATCATAACCACATAGCCAAGGCCTCGTGCCAAGACTAAAAATAAGATTTTGCCAAGGCCTTGTTCCAAGACACTAGTTTGTCTCATGAGACCTACCGATGTATCGAGGAGATATAGCGGGCTCCACCCGTCACATATTAAGTCCAATGCATTCCCATATGAAAAGGTTTAAACATAACATAAACATTCGTATTAAAACTAGCATACTAAATGTCAATAATTTCACCATAAACTATGAATGGTATAAAAATAGCACATCCACAGTCAAACATATCACAAAACCTTCAATACAATATAGAAGTTTTGTATCATAATAAATCAACTTCAAATAAGCATAAAATCCATCAAAGGATGTTGACATAGATGAAATCAAAACACTTTTTGGAGAAATATCTATTTCTATTTTTGAAAGCATTTAAGAGCAATATAAAATAAAACATTTTCTTGAAAATATTCTTATAAGCTTGTAAGGAAAGCTTTGAAGATTTTATAACGGCAGAAAATAACCGCACTCACCGTATAAGTTAAAAAAAACATTCTTACCTTAATTCTGTCGAAAAGGTTAAAAAGGACCTTGTTTTGAAAACGACGGAAAGATTCCTCTTATAAAAAGTCAAACAAGGGTATAAATGACTTAAACCCATATTCTTGTAAATAATAAAAATGTTTTGAAATACATTTTGAAGAAACATGGATGTGGATGATAAAGAGATCACAATAGATTATTACGTATAAACAACCTCAGATAATGAAGAGATTGTGAAATAACCCTTACCAATTTGGTAACTTATGAAACATAAAACCCATGAAAGAGGTATCATACAATGAATATGTAGATACACATAAATTAGAGTGTATTACACAAAGAATATAATTATGGGAAGTACATACACCACACAAAAGGTGATGGTGGCAATATGACATGAATCTCACAGAAATAAGGAGTGAGATGAAAACCCCTTACCTTGTACTTTTCCTTGGTTGGGGTAGGTTAACCCCCTGTATAATGGTGAAATAATTGTTATTAAATTATACAAGAATCATATATATTAATATGATATCATATATGATCTTTTAATATTGATTTGATAATAATATCTTAGTATTATCGTTGTTTCGGGTGTTAACTTACTTGTTTTATTTTATATGTTTTGTTACGTAAGACATGTTTGTAAAGGATAGGTTGTATATTATTCATATCCAGAATGATATCAAGTACTTAAACATCATTTTTTAAATTATCAAATGATAATTATACTTGAATGGATACGATGGAGAATGAATCTCATCGAGTTCGTGGAGACGGTAGTCCATACGTACGCACGAGCGACAATATCATTCTTTTGATATTAAAATAATATATAAATGGATGGTATATCAAATATAAAGAATCATTAACATGTTATATTTATTATTTACATGTGTTACATATCATTATTATACCCATCCAAATAATAATATATTGAATAACAATTACACCACGACGTGGAGACGGTAAGCCGTACGTACGCACGTATGGTGACATGTTATTCAAAGAGTGGATAGAATAATGAATATGGTTGTACCATATTTATAATAACATCATAGTATATATATGATATTGGAGTTATTATTTTAGAATGGTAACAACAAAGGAAGAATAAGTGGAAGAAGAAATGAACTTGGAAAAGGGTGGTGAAATCATTACCTCTTCTTCGGGTTCTTCCTTTTGATTTGATCAAAAGGGCTCCTTAGGTTGGCTTTATGATCAAACTAAGGCCTCTAGGTTGTATTGAGGGATGTTGGGAGAGTATTTGGGCAGAGTTTGGCCGAACCAAAAGGCTTTGAAGGTGTGAAGAAATGAGAAGGAGGAGTGCCCTTTTATAAGAGGGGTGAGGGGCACCTTTGGAAAAGCTAGAGATATTAGTTTATAATAAATTCATATTCGGTTTACAATGGCTCCAAAGTTTATTATTTAAATGTTAAGGTGGTGATAGGTCGAAAAAAACTCAACCAATATAATTTAGACAGGTTTGGGTACTTATATTAACCTTATCTTTAAGTATTAACTCTAAGTTAATTAGTTTCACTTTTACAATGTATCTTTGTATTTTTATATAATATGGTTAATAAACTTACTACATACATCCAAGCGACCCCCAAGTGGTCTATTAATGATGAAACTATCATGATATAAGTCCCTTGTCCGAACCTTAGATTTTTCGGAATTTAATATCAATTAATAATATAATATTTGTTTTAAGAACTCTTTTATGTCAATTTTGACACTATTCAATAAATTATTTTTGTGAAACTCATAAAAGATTGATTACTTCGAAAAAAGTCAATTAAATCAATCCTAATATATCATATTATCTTATAAAATTAGTTTAATTCATTAAAAGTTTCATATTATATTTATTTGGATATTTATAATATCAATTAGTTTAATTTTTCACTATTATAGTAATTACTACATCATCATTGTGTCATAAATAAATTAAATTATTTAATGTCTAAAAATTATAAATAAAATATCACTATGTATGAAATCGTTTTATATTTCTAATTAATATTTATAATCTAAAATCCAACATATATAACCCTATGTAATAATTGTTTTTCTAAAAGATATATGCTTGTGTCATTTTTGTATTCATTTTAACTTAATTAAAATAAGGTGTCCCTATCACCTAGAAGTGGCACCATGGGGTCCCCAAATCGACCCAAAGATGCCTATGGTCGAACATGTATCAACCAATAAGGCTAGGACACGTTTTAGGTTAATTTAGTATTATTATAATATTATTTTTTAACCCTTATTTACCAGATTTACCCTTAACCATGGTAAATAAAATATTTACCACAGTAATTATTCAAAATGTCTAAAAATAAAAGTTACCTATTTACACAATTTGGACATCCTGATTCCAAATATGGAATCCATTTTTCTAAATTTAAAACACAGAAGTGGCAGAAATTAATTTAAAATTAATTCCCTCTGTCAAAACAAAAAGCGTGTTTTTAAGAGATAATAACTATCAAAAGATTGACACTTGTTTATGTTCGGTTTAATTGTAAAATTATGTCCAATGAACAACATTATATTAAATGGTAAAAATATATTCTAAATATTCTTTAAAACCACTCAAATTCATAATTTATCACTATTAATTATTTTGATTAAAAAAGTTGTTTTTAACTAAAATTTAGTAATTTTCAATATTCATCAAAATATGAAAGTTATCCGAAAAGTACCAAAATTTCACCTTAGGCTAAATTCGATATTCCGAATCCAGAAATGAAGTCCATTTTAAAATATAAAATATATATAATTTCTAAAATTAGGTATTACTATTTATAACAGCTAGTTTGATTGGTTGTGGTGTGTGTTAAAACTCAAGGTTGCGTACAACACAAGCTACTATATTATTCAAAGAAAGCATACCGTGGAAGCTTGGGATGTTTCATTTTAAATTTTTGATGTCCCCATTTAGTCAAAAAGTTTAAAATATTGTATTTAAAAAGTGTTCACTATTAAAAGTTGATAAAAGTGCAATACTGAAAATGAATTTGTTCTTGCATTATATCTAAGAAACTCATAATATGGATTCTAAAATTATAAGGATTATATAAAGTTTAAAATTTAGATAATATTATTCATAACCTCTTTTGAATGGATTTTTTTTGTAAGTCATGGTGTGATTGAACTCGGTGTTGCGTGTAGTGCAAGTTATTGAATTATTTTGAAGAAATAACACACTATGAAATCTTGGGGTGTTACATTTTATGTAATTGGTTGATTAATTTTATCAAGAGACCATAACAATAACATTAATGACCTAAAATAAATTCATAATGATTTTTTTGGTGTCAAGTGACTGGATATTGATTTCAACTGGGAATGGTTTCTTTCATATTGTTTTTCCATCATTTAATTTCAAGTATCGCACTTGGGGCTTTAGATTTATCCATCTCAAGCCAGGTAAATTGAATATTCGACAATGGGATCCTTTTTTCAGTCTAGATAATTTCATTAACTTGACTAGACATGTATAGATCAGAATTATACGTCTTAGTTGGTTTTTTGGCCTTCTAAAATTTTATGGGATGTTGCATCTATTTTTAGTGTTCTAATTAATATTGGTAATGAAACTGTAAGAGAAATATTTTATCATTTGTCTAGAATCCTTATATAAATTGTAAATAGCTAAACCTTAATTTAAACTATTATTTTGGTTTCTAGAGATAATCATTTAGAACATACAATTGAAATTGGGGAAAACACCTCTTTTTTATGTCTTATGAAGGTATTGTTTACACCAGTGATAAATGTAAAAGAGATTTTGTTTGTACAATATGTAATAAATTAAATAATGGGTTGGAATTATATAGACTAGGGAGTAATTCCACGGTCAATAATATCATTAGAAATAATATTAATAAATTAAATAATGTTTTTTTATGATTTTCTGGTTGGGGGGTCATGTAAACCCCCCATATGAGAAGTAAGATGACTTGAGTCCTAGTAATTATGGGAAATGTGAGGATTCATCAACATTTTGACCCAATGTTGGGGAAAATAATATTATTTTTACTCTTTCCATTGTTAATGATAACAATTATTCATTGGATGGATATGCTATGGATATCGTCGATCATACTACCCATGGTGGGATAATTAGATAGGGTAATGTAGTTGTTCCACAAACTATGAATTTAGGTGATAGTGAGGTAACTAGGAATGATGGTGAACTATTAGATAAATAATATTGGTCCACTAGTAAAAGTAAAAAAATCATATTTAGCCATAGGTTCATTCTCAAGGAAGTCACATATCAGGAATATAGAAACTCTGGAGGCTGGAAATATGGCTCTTAAACAAAGGAATAATGTACATATGACCAAAGTCTATGAAATAGAGTTTCATGAAGAGGATGATATCTATAAACATAGAACCCAAGAATATGAGGTGATCAAGGATGATTCATACAATAAGACTACTAATATAGAGTAAGTTAGTTTTAAACGAGGTTCTAATAACTATGAGAATAGACCATATTTAATTAAGGGGACATAGGTTATGAAAATATAGGTATTATTCATGTTTGGTGTACCCCCAATGGATATATAACTAGAATTGGGTCCATTATAGCTCCCTCAACAATATATTTAATCAATAATGACATTGACCATTCATGGATCTTTGACTCTAGATTAAAACCTACCACTAATGGGGCCTACTCCAACAACTCTATTGTTTTTATTACAACTATCACTAAGTAGGGTGGTCGTGATTTTTCTATTTATTAATATGTAACTAAAATTATTTTTTTAATCATAGGTCTTTAGTCCACACTCATTAGAATTTTAAGTTAATTGGTTTTTAATCCTCTAAGGAGGCTCAAAAAGGTAGTAAAACTGAAGTTCATTTGATTTAGACTTATGATGATACTATTTACAAGAACCCTATACATGAACCAACTAATTTAGAGTATCTTTGTGTAAAAGTTTTCTTAAGTAATTAAAGGGAACTTGGAATATGGTAATTGAATACTAGATAACGTCCAATAATAATGGATAGATCAATACCTTTATCGGTCAATGAGGATTGTATAAAATAATCTATAATTGAGGTGTCTTTAGAGGATGAAAGTAGGACATGTTAAAGCCCCAAGATTTATAGGAGGAGGATACATTCTCATAGTAGGGGAATGAGTTTATTATCAGATTATGGGAACTAGAACTCAAGATGATTTGGGATGATTGTTTTGGGAACCTATTTCATGGGGTTTTATTGATGTTTTTTATGAGGTAAGAAGTTTCCATGTGTGACCCCATCTCCCTCATGGTATTTGTTTTCTTTTTTCCATTATAAAGGGGATTGACCCCATGTTGTTTCTATTTGAAAATGGTATTTTATACATTAATTAACTATAAATTATTTATAGTTAATGGATTTAATGTTTTTGAAATATTTATTACAAATATCCCTTTAATATTAAAGAGTTAAAGTTCATAGTATCCTTTTCACATTAATATGATTTATAAATATTAAAAATAAAAATAAAGGGTATTAAAACCTTTTTCACCAAAAATTATATGAACTCTTTATAATCATTATATATTTTATTTATTTAAATATTGTAAATTGATTTACAAAATAATTTATAAATCTCATAAATAATGAAAAAATATAAAATGTTTTTATATTTATAATTATGAATTATTCATAATTAATTAATTTTAAATTATTAAAATTAAAAAGGGAAATTATTTAAATATATTATTTAAATATATTATTTAATGATATTATTTAAACTACATCAAAAAGTTTTTGATTATTGATTTGATGAAATATTTATATATTAACTTGAACTTTTATATAATAAATAATATTACAGTGTTCATATTAGATTGAGTATAAAAGAGTTTATTTTCAAAATTATGGAATTTCAATAATGTTTTCTAATATATAAATGGTTTTATAATTAGATAATTTATATAAAAAAATAATGGAATTTCCATAATTTTAGCTAATTTGTAAATGGTTTTATAATTTGATTTTATTTTTGAATTTTTAATAAATAGATATATCATGTAATTTTTTTTTGAATTATTTTTTTTAGATTTATTCTCTATATTATTCATAGTTATAAAATTTTTATATTATAAATATCTATGATTTAGTTTAACTATTAAAATGATAATAAGTGATAGATTCTTGTATTAGATACTTGGTACTAATTCATAAAATTTAGTTTTCATCTACCTTTACATCAATTTTTAATTGAATTTACTAGCTTAAATTCAGTTATTTGGAATATTTGTAGAATATTTGTTGTTAGTGATATCCTGAATTGCATTCACTCTTGAGTAATTTATACCCGGTTATATGGACTTCGGGTCACACCACCTACCAGCTTGGAGGCTTATGTGCTGCTCTAGAAAGCTTAATATATTTGGCTATTTTTCAGTCTGGGCTTACTCATATATAGATTTTCAGTTTCATATATATTTATGTATTTACATGAACAATACATATAGCATATTCATATGATGTATTTGGATATGTATGAATTTCTTTGACTTCTATTTTTGTGTGAGTAAAACATATTTTTGGTTGTGTAAAGAGTTTCACATTAATGTGGTGTGAATACCTTAATTTTTGTGGCTGTAATTAAGATTTTAAAAACCAAATTGTTAGAATAATGAGTACATAAAAGGTACTAAAACATGATATAATAATTAATATATAAGGTGTACTGATTATGAATTTAATATGAATAAGAAATATATCAAATCAGTGAGACATTAAATAGGTAGTTTCACTCCAAATTAGGGTGCCTATATAGTATCTAGTGTAGGAAAGTAAATTTATTAGTATGATTTTAACATCCTTGGGTGGTTTCATTACAAATAGGTGTGCCCATGGATTGACCTTTTTAACCAATTTTTTGAATTTTTTATTACACTTAGATATGAAACCTTAAGGGTTCAGATACTAGAGGGATATAGTTTATTGTTTCCATGTGATAGAATTGAATAAGTGGTTATCCATTCATTATCAAATAATCAAAAAATGTTTCAATTGGGATGAATCCATACCTAATTAACTAAATTTATGAATTTCACACTAAATAAGTTCATTGCATAGTGAAATATGGATCTTATCTCACTAAATGGATATTATTTCTGGGATCATAGATTTTTGTGGGAGTAATATCATTAGAAATCCTTAATGTAAAGATATATTGCCTGATATTAAAATGATAAATATTTATATTATAAATAAAATAATTATCATCGTTAAACTAAAATTTGAAATTAATCAGTTAAAGGATAAGATTAATGTACATATCTCAAAATACTAGTAGCTTTAGAAAAGATCTTGAGAAAGATAAATATTCTATGTAATAGAAACTTTCCTTCCTAGGTAACCAAGTATTTGACAAAAATATCAATATAATTATATAAGAATAGAAAGATTCATTTAAGGATATAAAGGAATTGAATTGTAATTAAGCTAGTAATTATAGTCTTGTATACTTAATATGATTGGGTAGGTTGATAATTTTCAATATGAATAAGTATGCCTTGAGAGACCAAAGAAATCCTATAAGTATTATTATATATAAGGAATTCATCCTATTTTCATTGATGAAAATGTTATAACAATATAAATTAGTTCATGAAAAATTTACATGATATTATCAAAATGTTGAAAATAAATGAACTAGGAATGAAATGTTTATATTTTGGTACTGTACAGAAAATACAAGGAAAAAAGTTCAAACAGGAAAAGGAATATTTGGAAAGTCTAATAATATTGGTTCATTAATCCAGTTATGGTTATTATAAACCTAGGGGTATTATCAGAAAATTTTAAATATCCATATTATGGGATTATCTAAAATACATTAAGGAGCTTTTTTAATTCCATGGAATGTCTATATTAGTTATAAATGTTTTAGAAATCGATTCATTGATTTTGAAAGGGTATTGTATTTTGAATGTATAAATTAAAATTTTGGTAAATATAAAGGGGCTAAAAATCATTTGTTTAATTCATATAGATATCAATTCAAATTTGAGATATTAAGCAAGAAGTTTTTATATCAAGGTTTTGATTGTATGGGAATGTGTCAAGCTCCGATGAATCTAAGTAAATGATGTGTATCTTCAACTCATTTCTATTATATGATAAGTGTTATTTTTCATTAGCAATAAGTTTTTTTGAAAACAATGATATAAATAATTGTTTACATATGGTTTATAATATATTGGATTCAATAACATGTTTTGACAGAAGGATATGGATCAAATATTTTATTCAGGATAAATTGCATATCCAGTTTATTAAAATATGAGGGAATGTGTTTTTACGACCAATCAGTGGCATATTTTAATAAATACTTATATTGAATGGGAAAAATATTCCAAACACATATAATACCATATATGACAAGAATATGACAATTAAATTGTTAGATATTCTTACTAATAAGAAATAAAGTGTTATTTACTAATCACAAATAAGTTTCAGTATCTTAGAAGAATATTTTCTAAGAGGCTGCTGTGAGTATGTTTGAACTTAGATAAGTTCAAATTTAACTAATAAAATATTATTCTACTCTAAGTTCAAGTTATTCATCACATAATATCTAGAACAGTTAGGATATGTAACAGTAAATTAAAATTTAAATAGTTACAAATAGTTACTATGACAATGTGAATATCACTTTTATCTAAAATATCGTACAAGTCTATAATTGAGGTATTTTTTACATAATATAAAGAGTTAAGATATTTGAAAATAAATAAAAATTTAAATAGTTAAATTTAGTTAACTTAACAATGTGAATATCACTTTTAATCCAGCTTATTTAGAATATAAAATTCACTTTATTTTATAAATGGTTTAGGATATAATGATAAATATAAATGTAAATGGTTACATGTGTTTCACATAATTAAGTGAACAAAACTTTATCCTAAAAGAGTTTAGGATATACTGCATAAAAATTTAAATGGTTCCCTTAAACTCAAGGATAACTTTTGATGCCATAATTTCTTAATTGATGATGATTTTAAGCTCATAAAGAGCTCAGAGTAGAAAACATAATCTAACATTATAAAATTTGATGTTATGAAATTAAGGATATTGAATATACAGTCAAAGAGTTGAGGTTACGAAATATTATTCTCAAGTATCACTATTATTCAACCCATATTTCTTTATTAATGTAACTGATTAATAAGGTAGCATGAATATTTTATTAGATGGTGACAAAGAAATGTGATATGAATTACATATGGGAATAATTTTCAAAATCCATTACTACAAAAAAAGATGATATACTTGTAAAATATTTGGCTATTAAACACTTAATATATTGGTTGTAATAGTTGTAACCATATCATGTAATTGTAATAAAGGAAATATCTATTAATCATTCCTTCACATCCATTGTAATTTACACAACATGAACAGAGAAATGATAAATATCCCCTCAAATTAAAAATCATTGAGTTGTCCTTGATCAATGATAATCACAGAGTATTATGAGTTGTGATGATATGTAATTTTACTCATTAAAAAGGTTATATATAATATATGAAGAATAAATTAATGAGGTAATATTTAGAGACATATTACTTGAATGGAATCAAAAAATTATATCTCATGGAATGATTAATATATATTGGGGTTTATAATTATTATCAAACCTTCTTACTTGAGGTTTGGGAAATACCAAGCATGATAACATTCATACTTCGATACCCTACATACAAAAGTCAAAATATGGACTTTTTTAATCAAGGGATGGTTGGGTATATTGTTAATAATGTTATTAGATGACGTATAAATATGATGATATTTTTCTACTTGTATGAAAAGTAAAGACATATGAACATATATTGAATACGTCTAAGGAAATGCATTACCATTCTTTGTTGATTCCCATATGAGGTGTTCAAATACTTTTATTAAGGGTATACGATGAAATCATCTAGTAGATGAATGACATTAGAGGTATTCATCAAATATTTTAATGTTTTTTAGATATTCAGGAATATATGAGATGAAGACACTATATTTACATGTTCCATGTCTATTGGTCACATGATGTCATGGATAAAAATATTATATGGTTATATATATGATGTATATGATACATTTTTGTGTGGATATGTTCGTATAAAGATATAAGTATGTTTAATGGAGATCATATCGGTCCCCTTAGTATCTTGAGTTTCAATAATGATTTTATAGATTCCACTATCAATTTAAATATATGAAATATAGATTTCATATTTTTTTCAATGATGCTAAATTCCACAGGATCACATAGTTTGGATTTTGGATGCAGATTATGTTTTGAAAAAAAAAATTATTCCAAAATAAAGATAGTTTGATGAAACAATATAGAAAATGGTTTTGGATGGATGCTCAAAGGGTTGTGAATTTTTTCATAAATTTATTATATGTTTTTTGAAAGTGGGATATTGAATTATATGTTCACTAAAATTTATACGATATATATATAGATATATATGTTTTTCTTAATTTAATGTTGTCTTATTACATGGATATTCCACCTTATTCCCATAGATATTTATTTTAAATTATTTATTCACTATAAATGAATAAAATGACTTGAATATTTATTTAATATGATTCAATTAATTAATAAAAATGGGAATATATATATATAAACTAAAATTACTGATTCATTTCATTAAATAAAATGCATCATGGATGACTATATAAAGGTATGTGATCCCTATTATGGAATATAAATAATTATACAAAATCCTCCCTAAGATATATTACTTCTCATTTCATGTTAATCACCCTCAATGATGACTTTATCACCTCTTCAAGTGTATATGAGTCCTTTGATTGAGATCGATATACGTAGACTGTTGTATGACCTTCAGAGGCTAGAGGCTTTTGTATACTACTCCTACAATAATTATCGAGCATGCTCCATTAACATTTTAAATATGGATCTTACTATAATTTAGGTACATATATTATGTTTTTCATTTATTATATGTTTATTATTTTTAATATAAAAGTTTTATATTTGAGTTTTTCTTTTTTTTATGTGTTCATGTGATGATACTAAAAACACACATTTATTTACCCTTCTCTAATGGATGTAATATATGGTAATGAAGCTAGAAGGTGGAAGTTAAAGGCTTGAAAAATAATAGGTGGAGAAATTTGGTGTAAAGGTATCATCGACCATATCTATGTGGAATAAGTAGAAGAAACTGACCATATGAAGAAGAATTCATATAGAGGAGAACCTAGCTATCCCCTCCTTCACTATATACATCAACATTGGGAAATACAGGATTATAGGGTACAAGTTTTTGTTACAGAGTAGGCCCATGATGTTATAGAAGAAGGGGAACACCACGGTCATGGATGTTTTCAACCCATTGTACCCCACCCTCCACCATAATTTTAAACTTTTCAACTAGAATTTTCCACCTCCAATGCTTGGAATGCCTATCGACAACCTCTAAACAAGTAACCCAAAATCAATCCACTTCCTGTTACACCACCCCTCAAAAAAAGAAAATAATGCAATTCCTATAATGATAGATAATTTATAAAAGGGTTTATAATTAACTTTTATTTATTAATTGTTCATAAATGGATATCTCATGTTTAATTTTTTTTAATTGTGAATTTATTTAATTTTTATTCCCTACATTATTAATAGTTATAATATTTTTATATTATGAATGTGTATGATTTTCTTTAAATATTAAAATACATCTATGTGGTAGATCCTTGAATTACATGCTTGGTATGACTCTATACAATTTATTTCTCATCTACATTAACCTTAGTTTGTAATTGAATTTATTATCATAAATGTAGTTATTAGTAATTATTTGTGCATATTTTGTTTTGGATCTATTAGTAATTGAATTATCCCTTGAGTTTAGCCTTTTTGGGGGGAGGGACTTGGGGTCAGACCCCCTTTCATCCTAAAGGCTTATGCATTTTTCTATAAAGGTGAATGGGCTTAGATATATGTCACTCTTTGCTTACTCATGTAGAGATTTTAAATTTCATATATATATGTATTTATTTATATAAATATTTTATATACCATATGTATATGATACATTTGGATATGTATGAATATTTTTGAATTCTATTTTTTGGGTGAGTAACACATATTTTGGTTTCTGTAAATAGTTACACATTAATATGGGTTGAACACATTAATTTAGTGGTTGGAATAGGGATTCTAAAAAGTAAATTGATTTAATCATGAATACAGAAATGTATATAAAATAATATGAGATAATTATCTGATAAGATGTAATAATTATGAATTTAATATGCATGTAACATAAATTAAATCAACAAGAATTTAAAATGTAATCCCCACAAAATACTATGTGTGATATTACATACAAGGGGAAACTTTTCAAGACCTTGATATTCTATTCATGTTTTTTCATTCCCAAATGAGGTAACAATGGATTATCTTGTATATGTTAAGAATGTGATAGTAAACACTGGAACATCCTTGAGTAGTTTCATGCTAGATAGGGGTTCCCCTGTATTATCCTTTGATAGAATCTTTCATGCATTTTATTTGGGTTACACTTAGTTGGGAAACCCATGGTTTTGGATACCATAGGAAAATATTTGAGTATTTTTATATGATGGATTTGGATTAATGGTTATCCACTCAATTATCCAAGAGTATTGGATATTGTGATTGGGATGAATACCTATTTAAATAACTAAATTAATGAGTTTCAAGCCAAATAAAGGTCATTTCTTAGTGAAATATGGATCTTGGATCCAAAAATGGATATCATATTTGGGGTCATCGGTTTTAGTGGGAAAATATCATTAAGATTCATTTATAAAAAGATATATAAGGCATGATATTCATTTGATAAAAAATAGGTAAAAGTTTAATACTCATAAAAATAAATTTTGAAATTAATCCTTAAAATTAGAACTTTAAAGTGAGTATCTCATATGGCTAATGTCCTAATAAAATTTCTTGAGCATGATAAATATTTTATATGTTAGAAACTTTCTGTCTTGTATTACCAAGTGTTGAATAAAAAAAATCTTATAGAATTATGAAATGATTCATTTAATGTTTAAAAGGCACTAAATTATAATTAACCTATGTAATTATATTATCATATATTCAATATGATTTTTTATCTAGAGAATAATAAATATGATTGAATATTATTAGAGAGATTAAAGAACTCCTATAAGTATTATTATAGTTAAGGAATTCATCCTACTTTTATTGATGGAAATGTTCAAACAATATGAACGAGTTAAATAAATTTTTACCAAATAATCTAAAAATGTTGAGAATAGACGAACTAGGCATACTATGTCTATGTTTTAGTACTATATTTGACAATATAAGGTGGTAAAAGGTCAAACTAGAAGTGGAAAAGTTGTAATTTACAATAATATCACATCAAGAATCAATTTAGGGTTATTTGAAGCTGGATGGTATTATCATGAGGAAATAACGATTCAATGTGAATAGGATATATAAAATACATGAAAGAGTTTGTGAACTCCATGGAATTTACATTTCATTTGTAAATGTTATATAAATTGATTATTAAAAATTTAAAGGGTACGTGATGCTAAATGTATACTTTAAAAGTGTTGTAAATATATAGGGGTTCAAAATCATGTGAGTAATTTATAGAGATTATAATTTACATTTAAGATATTAAGAAAGAAGTCACTACATTTTGGATTTTATTATTAAGTAACATGTCCAGATCAAATGAATATAAGTTCAGGTTTTATATCTTCATCATATTTCTCTTAAATATTAGTGATTTTTTCATTAACAGGGTGTTTTAATTAAAAGAAAGAGATTATTAAATAGATAACCATGGTTTATGATTCTTTTTATTCTATATCATGTTTTAAAAAGAGGATATGGATAAAATGTTTTATCCAGGATAAAGAGTATTTACAGTTTATTAAAAAAATGTGGGAATGAGTTCCTCCAAACCATCGATGGTATATTTTAATAAATCATTATTTTATAAATGAAAAATATTAAAAACTCACAAAATATCATATATTATTGGGATATGATAGTTTTTTTTAAATATTCATACTAAGGTGAAATAAAGTTTAATTTTTTAAACACAAAAAAGTTTATGTATCTTAGATGAATAATGTCTAAGAGGCTAGTAGAAATATGTTTAACCTTATAGAAGTTCCATTTTAACAAATATAATGTTTATATAATATAATTATTTGTGATTCTCAACCTAATATCCTAAAGTGTTATTACATGTGGCAGTAATGAAAAATGTAAACAATCACATTTAGTTACTCTGAGACATTGAATATTAATATTAACTAAAGGATTGTACAAATATAATATTTAGTTAGTTTTTACATAATATCTTAAAGAGTTGAAATATGTGATAGTAACTAAAATGTAAATAGTTATATTTAGTTACTATAATAATGTGAATACAACTATTACGTTATCTTATTCACAATGTAAACTTCACTTGATTTCTAAAAAGGTTTAGGTTATAACCGTAAAGAGAAATGTAAATGGTTAAATTTCATCCCTATAATGAAGAGATTGTTACATTATCCTACATGTGTTTAGGATATGATGGAAAAAATATAAATGGTTACATTGACCTTAAATAGAAATTTTTATGGAATAATTTTAAAATTGATGATGATGTTAAGCTTGGAAAGTATTATAAGTAGAAAAAAAATTATAACATTATGACATTTGATGTTATGAAGATAAAGAGTTTAAATATAGGTTCAAAAAATATTAAATTATGGAATATGATTCCTAAGTGAAACTATTATTTAAGCTATCATGCTTTATAAATGTTAGTCGGTAAAAGATTAGTTGGTTTATTTTATCAGATGGTTACATAGGGGTATAACAGAAATTACATATAGATATAATGTTCAAAAACTATTATTAATAAAAAATTGGTTCATATAGAATATCTATATATTAAACAATTGATAGATTGGATGTTGCAACTACATCATTATATTTTAATAAAGGAACTCTCCATTTATCATTCATTATTTTGTGATTCAATTTACTTTACTTGAATGGACGAATAATAAATATCCCCCCAAATTAAAAACATAGATATGTACCTAATCAGTTATCATTATAATGTATTATGGGTTGTGATGATATGATATATTAACTTGAATCAATTATTATTTTCATTTCAAGAGGTTGTACATGCGATATTAATAATGGATTCATGAGGTAATAAGTAGAGAATGATTACTTATACTAACTCACTAGACTATACATCATATAATTTTATTTAATCATATATGTACGTAGTGGTTCATACTTATTTTAAATTTTTCTTAACTGAGGTTGGAGAGATACCTATAATTATAACCTTTATAATTTTATACCCTACTTACAAAATTCAAATTAAGAACTTAGGTAGTCAGGTGTGGTTGGGTATGTTGTTGATCATGTCATCAATTTGAGTATAAATAACATGGAATTTTCCTACATGTATTCAAAATAAAGAGATATGACCCCTGATTGAATAAGACTAAAGAAATACATGTAAATTTTTATATGAATCCTCTATTATGTGTTCAACTAATTTGATCAAGGTCATGTGATGCACTCTTAGGTAAAATGAATGACTTGAGATGAATAATCGACTTAGTCTTTTTTAGATATAAAAAAATGATGAGATTAATATACTATGTTCAAATGTTCCATGTCTAGTAGTCAATTTATTTTATTTGTAATATAATTATATGGGTACACATATAATGTATATGATATATCTTGTTGTGAAAATGTTTGTATAATGATATTGGTATGTTGTTATAGATCACCCAGACCCCTCAGTAACTTAAGTATCACTAATGATTTTCTATAGGCCACTTTATAATTACATATATGAAATATAGATATCATGTTTTTCTCAATTCTTATAATTCTTGATGAGTCACATATATAGGACTCTAGATAATTATTGGTTTTTTATCTAAGTGGTTGTTAAAGAATGAAGAGATGTTAATGAAACTGTATCCGAAAGGGGTTTAGATAGATTAACAAAATGTTGTGAATTTTTGAATAAAGTCCCACTGAATTTTAGTTCGAGTGGGGTATTGAAGGATATGTTCTCTAAAATTTATATTATACATAGAATTTTCAACTTATTTAATGAAATAATAATGCATTCATTTTTTCACCATATTCCGACACTATTTCATTTTTAGGTATTAATTCCTTGTAAGTGGATAAAATGTATTGAATATTTATTGAATATGAGTCAATAAATTAATGATAATGGGAAAATATTTATGTGGTACATTGAATATTAATGATTCATTTCATTAAAAGAAATGTGTCAAGGATGACTATAAAAATCTATGTGATTGTACCTATTGAATATACCTAATTTTATATAAGATGCTATAAGATATCTTCCTTCTCATTATACATTCATCACCCTCAGTGATGATTATAGAACCTCATTAAGTATGAATGATTCCTCTGGTTGAGATCTAGATTCACCAACTGGTGTACCATCTTTGGATTCTATATTTTTATTTGTTCTTCTCCTTCGATATTTATCAAGCATAATCAATAAATGTTTAAAATATGTCTATTAATATAATCCTCTAAAAACTTTTATGTTATTCATTTGTTACATATTTTTTATTTAAAATATAGATTGTATATATTTGATTTTTTCTTACGATCTATACTTATATGATGATATTAAAAATCCAAAATTATTTCCACTTCCTTATCAGTTGAAATATATGGTCGTGTAACTAAGATGTAGAACCAAAAGGATTTAACTATTGGATGTATAGGAAAAGGAAATTAATAGAGATTCTAGTATCTATAACCTAAATGAAGAGGAAGAGGTAGCTGACCACGTGAAGAAAAATCCAGAGGGGTGAGAGACTGTGCATCCCTTCTTTCACCATGTACATATGTGTCAAGAAATTCATGATTAGTAACCAGAAGGTTATGTCACCGAGTAGGCCCACAACATCCCAGAATAAGGGGAACACCATGGATTAATCCATAATCAACACCACATACCCTATACTCAAAACCCAACATGAAGTGGTTAACCTAGAATCCCCCAACACTGCTATTCATAATTCCCACCTATTGTGAGGAAGTCTCCCTCATTATCAGAATAAAAAACTCAAGAATAGAAACAAAAACCAGAAGGAATACATAATTTTTATATTGTTCAGTTAGGGTGAACTACCCCTATGGGGAATAAACATTTATCTTATTCAAATGATTTATATATATGGTAAAATCCACACTCTACCCATGCATCAGAACCAATGATTATAGGGAAAATAGGAGAAGAAAAAAATTATCCGCTATAAATATTCTTTGGGGAAGTCACCATCTCCTTCCAATTTTTCTAAAGTGGCACAAAAAACTATTATAGTATTCTTTTGGCTCCAACCCCATATTAAATTCCATTTGAGGGGATATTTTATTCATCACTATTGAAAAAAATTCATGATGAAAAATATCACCATGTTGCTACTCAAACAATTCTTCCCTTTTCTACTTTCCTAATAAATGTAGGCATCTCAAGTATGAAAGATGTTGATCAAGTCCAAATAGTGTTGAAACTGGGTACTTATAACCACTTTCATCATCATATTTATTGGGTTATATTATTTCATGATATTTAAGAGTGAGATACATTTATAAATGATAATCTCATGGATGAAATGGAACAGAACATAAATATGAGTTATTTGATTATGATGGGTAATATTCTTCGATAGAAAAATAGCACTTCACATATCACCAAATACATCGATGATCTCTTGGATGATCCCTAACTCTACGATCATCCCATGTAATCAGATAGCTTACATGAAATCTTATTTCAGTTCCATATACTCTAACTATGTAGTATATAAATCCCCTTTTGACTGTATAGTAGATCTCATACTTAATAGTCCTCCTTCTATAGTGAAAACATAACTAGTAGTAGAATTTTTCTTGTCTAGGTCCCCTGCATAATATGAATCAACATATCCACAAATAAATCTCCTAGAATTTTTATCTCTCATAAACATTAAACCAAAATCCACAGTAACATTGATATACCTTATATTCCATCAGACTTCTTTCCAATGACCTTTACCTAGGACATGCATGTATCGACTTACCATACTCACTGAATTTGAAATACCTGGTCTCGTACACACTATCAAATATATCAAATGTTATATTATGTTTTCATATAGATAATTCTCCATATATTTTCTATATTCATTCATATTAATGTGATAATGTTTCATTAGGTTTCAAATGTGATGTTACAGGGGTGATGATTGGTTTAGCTTTACCAACAATGCATAAATTTTAGAGAAATTTAGTAAAATATTCTATCTGGTTTAGGGTTACAACACCCAAAACAATGTATCAATTGATATATATCATAAGAATTATCTTATCCTCTCCAAGATCCTTTATCTCAAACTCTGAGATGAGTTAAACTATTAACCTATCATTCTCCACCTCATTTTTTTCATGAAATCAACACAACATAAGCATATAAAAGAAGGTAGAAAAATGTATCATCACATAAGTTAATAATGTGAACAAAATTTTTAAACTAACTTTAACCATATTTTAAATTTAGTGTAAAATAATCAATCATTTTTTACCTATTTCTCGATTACTACTTTAGGCCATAAAATTAATTTTCTAATCTGCAAACCTAATTCTCACATACTAGTATATGAAAACCATCAGGTTGTGTCATATATATCTCTTCATATAACTATACATCAAATAATTTTGTCTTCATTTCTTGTTAATATAATTGAAAATCAAACTCTAGAACTAATTCTATAAAAATTCAGATACATTAATGCTTGAAAATATGAGAAAATACCTCGTTATAATCAATCCCTTCCTTCTGTAAATATCCCTTGGAAAAAATTCTATCATTTTACCTGAAACCATTCATTCCAATTCATATTCCATCATTAAAAATACCCATTATCACCATATGTATTTCTTATTCTTCAGTGGAGGAACAAGATCCCATGTCTAATTATAATGAAGTGAACTCATTTGTTCTTCTATAGTATAATTCCACTTGTTCATTTATATTCTATCCAAAACATATTGATAGTTATCTATAATGACATTTTCAATTAAAAAAGACAAAAAACAAACCATTTCATCATATCTAGAAGTCCTCCTTATGTTCCTTTGTGTTCTACCAGTGGGGATACTCTCAGGATCATGAGTATATGCAATAATATTCCTTATTCCTCATCAAAATATCCATATGATCATTGCACTCTCTCTCTTGTGGATCTCGATCAGTCAATGGTGAAATTTTCTATACTTCAATAAAACCACCATCTGAGTCATCTATATATCTTCTAGAAACATTTTCATTCACTATTATATATTTTTCAAATAGGGAATACTGACGTCAAATGATCTTCTTCGATTCTGGATCACATAGTGGGAACGAAATCACACCATCACTGAAACCAATAAAGACAAAATTCTTTACTCTTGGATCCACCTTTGAGTCAGTCACATGAAAATAGGTATTATAAAGAAAGATATGAAATCTTCCATAATCAGAAACATTGTCATGAGACCAAACATCTATCATAACTTAACCATAAATCATGGAAGTAGGTAATAGATTAATGATGTGTGTTCCATGCATTAATGCTTCTTCCTAAAAATATTTACTCAAACTTGACCGAGGAAACATACACCATAACTTTTAAATGAGCATAAGGTTAATCATATTTCTACACTATTATCCTGTAGTGTTTAGGGAACTATAATGTTTCTTACAATTATTTCATTCTGAGAAACCTTCTTAAATAGATCTTATGCGCATTCACTATCATTATCAGATATCATTCTATTGATTTTCCATACTGCATGATTATCAATCATTTTATTCCACTTAAGAAAGACTTCAAACTTTTCATCCTTATGTTTCATGGAATACAACCAAACAAATCACGAGTAATCATTGATAAATGTGAAAAAATAATGAATACCACCCAATAAAGCATTTTTTATGGTCACTAGACATAAATATGGATACAGTCAAGTGTTCCTATCATGTAATGGGTTTTAGTGATGATAATAAATCTAGTCCACTTAACTATTACACAATTCTCATAGAAGTAAAATTTTTCTATCTTGGAACCTTTTAAGAACCCTTTCTTAACTAAACTCTACATTTCTTTTCTCTAATATGTCTGAGTCTCATTGGTCATAATTTAGAATTTTCCTGATAAATTTATTTTTATATCACTTACCCACCTGTAACCATTTCAAAACTCAAATAATATAATGTAATTTTTTTGAATACCTTGGATCATAAGGAATGCACTATGAATTTATTTCATGACTCAATCTTCAATGGTTATCTGGTAACCATTTTTATCCAATAATCCAGGAGATATTATTTTATTCTTTAATTCTTGTATATATCTTACATATGTAAGTCATCAAGTTGTACCATCTTGAAATTTTTATTTTATTGTTTCAATACCTCTCATGTAGAAAGGGTGGTTATTTACCATAAACACTATCACTTCATCTAACTTCTTAAGTCTTGAAACCAACCTCAATTCATGCACATATGGAATGAACACCAAGAATCAATAATACAACGTTGAATTTGGTTTACCATTGAGGAAATGAGAAAAATCGAATCTTCAAAATACTCAATTTTATATACAATATTTTTTTTTGTTTTCCAATGTTGGGAAAACCTTCTTCTAGTACCACTTTAGATGACAATAGCCACACTCTTTTTTTCAAGTTAGTGTTAGGTGTAAAATCTCCTTGATTTTGATCCTATTTTGAGACTCTTAATTAAAAAAAATCACAATTTCTAAAATAGATAGCACCATTGATTATGAAATAGGAAAAAATTATAAAATCAAATATTTAAACACTTAAAACGGATCACAAATGAATATAAAAAATAGTTATTTTTTTGGTTTTTCACAGATTCATAACATGTGATACATTGATACATTTTAATTTTTACTAGGGTGTTCATAAACTCTCTACTCCCTTAATTTTTTAAAAAACATTCTTATCAATTTTCCTTATCTTCCATGAACCACACACCCTCTCTCCATTCCTTTTTACATGTGCAATACCTCCTTCCCAAAACCTTCTTCTTTATTTTTTTTTTCAATCCTTACTCCTAGCTGTATAACCCTTGAAAAAAAGAAAAAAAAAAGGGTTTGAAGATAGAATTATTGAGGGAAGATCAATATTTTTAGACACCAGCTTCAAACAAGAAGTGTGAATAGAAGCAGGAGGATCACATAGGGGTAATGAGTCACAAACAACATCCTCCAGTGTGAAGGGAAGCTTGTTGTGTGGCTCAAATTTCTTCTACAGGTGACCAAACTAACATCATCCTCTGATAGCAACTTTTTGTGTGTAATATTCACTCATTATAAAAATTATACACTAAATTAGGGAAATAAAAAATATAAGGAACACAAATAAATCATGGTTTGGGCGGGTTGACCTATATCAATGAAGAAGGTAGAAAAAAACTCTCTTATTGAAATGCAGAATATTGATGAGCACACCAACACTTTTACCATACATCATATACAATAATTATAAAAAAATAGAAGAATAAACAAATTAGAAACTACAAATATACTCCATGGCAGTCACCATCACCTTCAAATTTTTCTAGAGCCACACTTAACACTATTGTAGTATTCATATCCTTTCTCTCCTATGGCCACAATATCACCATGTACTGAAGGAAATAATGATCTGAATTCCATTATTAGATGTATATGGAATAAAAAAAACAAAATTATAGGTTGTGAGTGCAAAAAATGCCCGAATCTCGATGATAAGGTAATAAAAAATGAATGGAATGGAAATGTTCCCATAGATTTTGAAGGTTATTTTGAATTTACATACATTAGGGACATATTCTACACCAATGGTTACTATTTTTTATCCCACAACATTACCATATCTCCTTATAAATTTAATCCCCCATATGAATGAAATTTTTAACTTTATCATTGTTTTCACTATAAAATATCACATGAAATTTTTTTAAATGAATAACACAATTTCAATGAAAATGTATTCTAAGGAAATGGACACTATAATAATGAAGATCCATCAAATTTTTTCAAAATTGTGAAACTGAGATTGTATAATCTGTATGCAATGAATGTAAACTATGTATTTATTATTCTATGTTTCTGAGGGTTATAACATATTTGATGAAGGAATTCCGACTCTCACAATGGATATGAAGGAAATTGGTTTTGATGATGTGAAATGAGTGGTTCTAATAATTCATAATAAGGAAACACCACTAAGAAAGTAAAATAAAGAAAAATTTTGGAAAATTTATGAACATGTAAGATTTATTTGGTTCGAAAAGTCATGGACAACTAAGGATCCACCGATGGTTTGAGAAGATCAGGTAAGTAAAAAGGAATACTCAAATTAGAAAACACATGGTAGGAGTAGCTAGGAAAACATCTAGAAGGTTTGGATCAATGAGAATCAAAAAATAAAAACCATCAAAATCAAGTCATTTGATTAAGAAGATCAACATCTCAGAGGTCACATGAAGCAGCACTAAAATCAAGCCAAACAAGAGTTCCTCAGTGGAAAAGAAATCCAATAGGCCAATACAAAATAGTGCACTCTAAGTCCCAATATCATCACAATCCCACATAGATACTAGAAAATATAATATTAGACTAGAATATAAAATATTATTTTCATAATTATAAAAAGTTGAATTTTTCATGGAAGACATAAAAATAGAAATATAATTTCAAAACACAATTTAACAAATTTCCTTATTTTCATATTAAACTAACAAATGTAATAGATGGTGTTCTTGCAAGGCTTAATCCACCCTATTAGTAGGTTCAATTTTTTTTTGTTAACATAAAATAAAACTAATACTATAGTATACCCCCATTATGGACACTCTTATCATGTATCACAATGAAACAAGGTATTCCCATACCTACACTTCTACTATTACCATAATTCTAAAATACGAAAAGATAAAAAATTAAAATTTTCTAAGAAAAAATAATATAAATAGATCTGAAAAGAAATTATCAATTTCGTCACTAAATCTAGAAAACCTCCCAAGCATGCAGATACCTGAAAAAAACACAAACTTCCTCAGGGGTAAAATATAGTTAACTAGAAAACATATCAAAGATAAAATTATGCCAGTAGTAAAAAGTTATAAAAACACATAGAATCCCAAAATAGGAAGATGATATGAGAATTATAACCACCTTAGTCTGAATAGCTTAAACATGCTCAACAAACCCCCCCTCCCTCTAGTGGCCCCCAAAAATGTAACAGAGTAAGTCCTAAGAATGAAAAAAATTGGAGAGCTATAAAATAAAATTATTTAAAGATAAATGGATATTAATATAAACTACATAACATATGAAATGTGGAAACCATTCCATACTATATTTTTCCGGAATACACAATCCTTATTTTTGAAACCTGGATAGTGTCTTTTAATATATTCAGTTTTACCACACTCAAAACATCAGAAATGTTTAAATAGGTTCTTATCCTTATATTCTTCCTCATTGATTCTATTCTAACCCATAATAGTCAAAATCTGTCATAAAATTTTAATCCCGTTACCCACTTCCTTCAAATAATGTGTTTATATATAATGAGACAAAACAACATCCTTAACCACTTCTAACATTATAAAATCATGACTATATATCATTGAATCTTTAAAAAAATAAAAGAATCATCAAGATTAATTAAAATAATAATATTTTATTCTTCATCCCAAACTTTAACATCAATATTAGCTAAATATACATACACTTTGTTAAATTCAACAAGATGAACATTTACAGATAATCCAGGATTCATCTTGAAAGTTTAAAGTATCATTTTCTTATAGAGATATTCAACTAATGATTTCGTCATATATGGATGTTCATGTTTTAATTAAAATTTCCATAGTAATGGTTTTATATGAAAATCATGAAGGAATTTATCTCTTAAGGTTATGATTAACGTATAACTATCCTTTTTCAAAAATTAGGGTCAGTATCTATATTTTTTTGGGGTAATCACCATCAAAAGAAATTATAAAAGTGAGTTTTTAGGACCCTGCATGAAGTTTAAAAGTCTATTTTGGAATAGAAACACATGAATTTTGACTCTATAAATAAAAAAATTATTCTCTACATCAAACATCTCAACATCAATCATAAAAGACGCCATCATACAAATCGATTATAGGTTCTAATAAAATTTTTGATGGATATAATGGATCTGATGAAGTCAGTTTGAATCTCATAGAGGATAATAAGGAAAAAATACTTAAAGAAGTTAAGTGAGTGGTTTGAATAAACCAAAATATAGAATCACAAAAGATAAATAATAGTAAATAAAAACAGATAAAAAGTAAATAATGTTCATAATTTACATGGTTCATAACAATTTGGTCCTACTCTATGGAAATAAAACCACAAAAACATTTTAATTATATTCAAACAAATTAAACAATATTCATACAATAGAGAAAATAAATGCATAGAGACAACACATACAGAGTAAGAAAGTTATCCAATAATACAACCCTTTTCACTCCAATGACTCACACTAAACTGAAGAAGAGGATGGTAACATTTGTTACTAGATTAGATGAACTCACACATGCCAACCATACATAGAATAATGAAGAAGAAGGGTAAGTATAATGAAACACCACAAAATTTAGAAGGATGCTCATGGGAAGAAAGTATTTATAGATTAAAACTTATCTAAAGATGTCATGACCTAAATAGATACCGCATGACCAAATATCTACACCAGGAAATCTCATAGATCAATATATTTTTCTCGAAATCCATTGAACTAAAGAAGGTTGTCTTATTTCGGATGAATTATTTCTGGAATGGAGCACTAAACAACCTATGGGACTCAGATATTATTTGGAAAAGGATGATTGTATATCCCTATCCTATAAAATAGATGAGTAAAAACTATATTAAATTAATAATAGGGAGTTTGGAGATGGTTTTTAGGCATGAAATATGAGGGAGGACGCATGGATGACTGAGGATGCGACGACTGTTTGAGAAGATCTAGAAGGTGAAACAGATCAAGCGAACCATGAAACACACAACAAGAGAAGATATGGTGATATCCAGGTGACAAGGATCACCAAGAATCATAAATAGTAAACCATGTAAACAATACATTAGATTAAGTAGATTGATATCTATGAGACCACCTGAAGTAGAATTGAAATCAGGACAAACAAGAGTGCCCTGGGAAAAAAAATCAAACATGACAATAGAAATAATGGTCTATAAGGCCTATTAGAACCACAATCCCACAAGGATACCCAAAAATAGAATCCAAAATAAATATAAAATAAAATTTTTATAATAATAAAAACATGAATTTTCATCAAAAACATCAAAGGTAAATTTTTATTTGAAAAAACAATTTAAAAATTCTCCACCTTTTCAAATTAAACCAACAATATTAAGAGTTTGTGTTCTTTTAAGGCTGAATATATCCTACCAGTTAGTATAGATATATTTATATTCATAGAAAATAATCATAAGACTATAGTATCCACCCTTCGTGGACACTCTTAGTGCATACCATAGTGGCCCATGAACTACCCATACATACACTTATACTACTATCATACTATTAAAACATAGCATGATCAAGAATCAAAACTCACTAATATATTGAAATATAAATATATCCTTCCAGAAATTACACAATCCTCCACTAAAGGTAGAAAACCTCCCAAGAATATAGATACCTGTGAACAACACAACCTTCAATGGGTGTATAATACAATGAATTAGAAAACATAATAAATCCCAAATAATGAATGTATTAAATGAAAGTAGAAACACACAAAAACAAAAAATAATAAGTTTATAGTAGAATTATCTCCACATAATCCTAGAAGAATTAAATTATCCTAATAACCCCCCCACAATTGTCCCCTATAATTGTAGTAGACACCAATATTGGGAACATAGAAAAGAGAAAACCAAGAAAATAAACATACATCTAGCTAAAGGGATTACAAACTAAATTATAGAATAAACACAATGTCAAAATGTGGGCATACCATATTTTATTGGGACGCAATATCATTATTTTTCAAACCTAGATAGTGTCTTTTAATAATACCTGTTTTACCACATTCCAAACACTGTAAATTCATATATCAGTTATTAACATTGTATAATATTTCAGTATTTTTATTCTTAATTATAAAACTCCAAATTTTGGGTTTGGTTTTAACCTCATTACCCTCTTCTTTCTAAAGATGTGTTAGAAGATCGTGAAACAAAACAGTAGCCATAACCACTTATAATTTTACGGAATAACGAATATACATCATCAAATTTGTTATATAACTAAAAGAGTCATCAAGATAGGGTAAAATAATAATAACTTGGCATTTGAACATAACTTCAAAATCAATATTATTTAAATCCAGAAGAACTTTGATAAATTAATTAAAATGAACATTAGTAGATGAACATGGATTCATTTTAAAATTATTAAGACTCATTTTCTTATATATATGACCATGAAAATATTCGTTCATATATAAATGTTTTAGTATTAACCATATTTCTTTATAAGTGGATTCATGGGAAACTTCATTAAGGAATTTTTCTCCTAGGGTTAAGAGTAATGTACAATGAGCCTTTTAAAAAAAACCGGGTTTGATTTCTACAAACACTAGGATGGACTGACCATCGGTATAAAATATAACTAAGGGTTTGTATGAATGTGTAAGGCACCCACATATCTATTATATACTAGAAACACATGTGTTTTAACTCTCTACATACTAAAATAATTCTCGAATTTAAACATATTGACTCTGAACATAGAAAAAGACATCACTTACACCAAATATGGGATCTGATACCAATTGTGAGGGTTAGAAAAATCCAATAAAGTCAGTTCAACATTCAAAGAAGATAATAAGAAGATAGGTTTTGAAGATGTAAAGAAAAAGGTTCAAAGAAACAAAAAATACATAAGTAATATAGATAAATAGTAGTAACAAAAATTTGATGAAAATTATAGAATATGCAGCATTTATGTGGTTCAGACTAGTTTGGTTCTAGTCAACAACAAGAACACCACCAAATTAGTTTATTATTTTGAAAAACACAACAAGTATAAAACAAAGAAAATAAAATCAGGTAAATGAATCAGGTGGACCATGAAAACTATTTGAGAATACAACACTTGTCACTCCTAGGACTCACTCTAAACTAAAGACGAGGATCGTTAATTCATTTCCATACTATATTTAATCATGAATAATAACTACACATAGAACAAGAAGAAAAAGGGGAAGTAAAATGAAAAACCTATAAAATAAAAGAAAATCTAATAAATCTTACAACCTTGAGTCAACACCATGAAATCATGAAAGATTCTCAGTGGAAGAAGGTATTTTCAGATATAAACATATCTAAAGATATCACTAACTAAATAGATCTCACATAACCTGAGATCGTCATTGGGAACATCATTGAATAGAGAAGGCTGAACAAATTCTATTGAATTAAAGTTTTATGTCTCTATTTGGATGAATTCTCTCTCTATAAAGGAGAACTAAAGAACCCATGGAACATGAAGCTTCTTTGAAAAAAACATGAGTGTGTATCCATATTCTATAAAGGAGATGTTTTAGTAAGGTATTAAGTGCATAATAGGGAGTGAGTACATGGTTGTATGTCACGAAAGATGACTGAATATGAATGCATGGTTGAGGATGCTCAAAATGGTTTAAGAAGATCATGCAAGTGAAATGGAACATGTGAATCATAGAAGATGTAGAATGATTGGATATAGTGTCACATCCTTTGAATGTAGGTCATTGGGTATCATAAAACCCAAAACCATAAACACTAGATATTTAATTAAGTGGATCGACGACCATGGGACCATCTAAAGCAATACTGAAATCAGTCCAAACAAGAACACCCCAGTGCAAATGAAATCCAATAGGCTGGAAAAAATAGTTCACTCCAAGGACCAGTAGCACCACAATCCCATACAAATACATAAAATAATAATCTCAAACCAAAATATACAATATGATTTTTATAATAATAAAAAGATGATTTTTTCATGGAGGACTTCAAAATAGAATTTTAATTTGAAAAAAAAATTCAACAGTTACCATATTTTAAATTTACTTACAAAATTCACAGATAGTGTTCATATAAGGATTTATCTATGGAAATATTTGGTTCATATATATTTTTATTAACAAAAAATAAACCTAATACAATATTATCCACCTAATGTGGACAATCTAAGTGTGTTTTGAGGTGGCACACAACTTGATAATTCCTAAACTTCTAATTCTATCGAACTAATAAAATAAAACCTGATAAAAAATAAAAACAATGTAAGAAATAGCTATATAAACTAAACTTACCAAAAATTACCTAAATCTTCACTGAATCTAAGATACCTCCCAGGCATGTAGACACCTAAAAACATAAAAACCATCCTCTAGGGTAAAATATAGTGAATTAAAAATCAAAACAAAGCTCAAATACTGTAAGTGGGAAAAGACAGTAGATACACATAAAAACAAAAACTAGGAATCCAATATGAGAATGATATCCACCTATGCTCGAACAGCTTATAAAACACAATGAAAAATCCTCCCATCTCACTAGTGGGCCCCATAAATGTAAAAAATATTTTACTTGGGACACAACATAGAGGAAACCTAGAAAATACACCAATTTGAAGCTAATGGGATACTAAAATAAATAAAAGAACACCCACAATGTCAAAATTGGGGAATACCATATTTTTAATGGCAACATTATCCTTATGTTTCAAAATTAGATATTATCTTTTAATACGGTTGGTTTTATCACACTCTATACACTAGAAATTCATCAATCAGTTCTTATCCTTTAATTAATTTTTTCATTTCTATTATAACCCTGAACTCTCAATATATGGAATTTGATTTTAACACCACTACCCACTTCCATCAAACAATATTTTCGAATATTGTGCGACAAAACATCAGTCTTAACCTCTTCTAAAATTATGTAATCATTAACATACATCATTGATTATTTTAATGAACTAAACTAATCATTAGTATGGGTTAAAATAATAATATCTTGGTCTTCATCCATAACTTTGACATCAATATTAGTTAAATTCAAAATAAATTAGTTGAATTCATGTAGCTGAACATGAGAAGACAAACCATGATTCATCTTAAAAGTACAAAGTATCATTTTATTATAAATATGACCAAGATAATATTTGGTCATATATAGATGTTCATGTTTTAACCATATTTCATTAGTTGTGGTTTCTTAGGAAACATCTGGAAGGACTTTGTATCTTAAGGTTAATAGTAACATATAATGTGTGCTTTCCAAAATAATAATGTCGATATCAAAAAAACGTTGTGGGGCAGTGACCATCAGATGAAACATTAACTATAGGATTTTAAGGATGTGTAAGGAATCTATATGTACATTGAAGAATAAAATCACACACATATTAACTCTCCACATACTAAAATAATTCTTACCATCAAACTTCTCGAAATAATAATTAACATATGACATAACATAAATTGATTACATGATTTGATACCAACTATGAGTGTCAAAATGAATCCAATGAAGTCATTTTGATTCCCATAGAGGATACGAAGGAAATCGGTCTTGAAGAATCAATGATAAGACTTTGAGGAAACCAAAACATGGAAGTAATATGGTTAAAGAACAATAAATAAAAAGCACCGAACAACAAAGAACACGTACAATTTATGTGGTTTGAACTAGTTTGGTCCTACATTATAAAAAAACCACCACCAAAGATTTTTATTATATTGAAAAATAGAAGAGAAAGCATAAAATATTGAAAATATAAGTAGGTAGACCATACACATGGAACAAGAATACTATTTGAGAATGAATCCCTTATCACTCTAGGGACTCACAAAAAAATCAATCTGAGGATGGTAACATTCATTTCTAGAATAAACATACTCATAATACCAACCCCAAATAGACATAGAAGAATAAGGGGAGTTATAATTAGAAAAAAAAACAAAATGAAATATAATAAATCATATAGTTCATAGTTAAGACCACAAAATTGGGAATGATTCTCATCTAAACAATGCATTTTCAGGGTAAACTACAACAAATATTCCACAACCTGAACTGATATCTCAAGACTGGAGCTCTACACTAAGAAATTCCGACAAATAGGGGTGTTTGTGTGAATTATATTGAAGTGAAGATGGCTGTATCTTTTTAAAAGAACTCCATCTCAATCTCTCTCTATCTCTAGAATAGAAAACTGAACAACCCCTGGGACTCAAAGATTCTTGGGGAATAAGATTAGCATGTATCCAACTTTTACTAAAGTGGTGAGGTGTAACGTTATTAAATCTGTAACAGTGAGTGAAGAGAAAGTTGTTAGACAAGAGAAAAAAGGGTGAACACGAGGAAGGATTAGGATGTGATGACAGTTCAAGAAAATCTCACTGGTGAAATGACACACGTGAATCATATAACATGCGGTATGATCATATATAGGGAAACTTCTCGGAGACATGGATTTTCTAGAATTAGAAAACAAAAACCCTTGAAAATAATAAATTCGATTAAAAATATTGATGGATAACCCACCACCTAAAGAAGAAACGAAATCATGCCAAACAAGATCACCCCAACAAAAAATAAATCCAATAGTCCAATAGAAAACATCTCACTCCATGACCCAACACCACTACAATCCCAAATGGATACCCACAAAAATAATACCCAACCAAAATATATAATAATATTTTTATAAAAATAAAAATATTAATTTTTTAATTGAAAATATTAAAAATGAATTTTAATTTGAAAACACAATTCAACAACATGTGAAACACCACCTTTTTACCATATATAAGAAAATAGTATAATTTCTTCACTGCTCTAATAAAAAAATTTTCTTCATCAGTAATGAATAAAATAAGTAACATTGTTTGATTATATGATGGGGTCTTTTTATACTTACATTATTCTTAGGGATGTGTTGATAGTTTACCGACTTATTCTCCAATTAGATTCACATGTTGATTAGTGTTTGTAATTGAATTATTATTATAAAATAATTATTTTTTATTATGAATTAGTAGTTTTTAAATATTGGTGACATAATTATTAACTAATTCAAAATTATAGATGTAATAATTATGAACATAAAATTAAATAATAAATAATTAATATATTATGACATAGTGACTAGTAATTAATATTAATTTGGTAATGAATAAATATTAGTGAAATGATTATTAATTATTAATTAACTAATAATTAAACATTAAATAAATAATAATTAAAAAATGATTAATGAATGATTAACTAATGATTTTCTCAATATTAAATAATGATTATCTAAGGATCAAACAATGATTAACTAATGCTTAAGTATTGATTATGTAATGATTAAATAAAGAATAACTTAGGAATAAATAATTATTATATATTTATTAACATAATATTAACTTAGAATCAAATAATGGTTAACTAAAGATGTACTAAGGATTGACTAATGATTAGCTAATAATTAATTAATGGTTAACTATTAATTAAATAATAGTTAACTAATGATGAACTTATAATGAACTAATGATTCACATATGATTAACCAATAATTAATTAATTATTCAATATTAATTAATTTTAAACTAACTACTTAATAACTATTAATCAATTAATGATTACTAAAATATTACCGAGTGATTTTAAAATGATTGAAGGATTATTAAGGAATGATTAACTTTGGATTATATAATTATTAACTTAGGATTAAGTAATGCATAACTTATAAATAAGTAATGATCAATTAATGATTAATTAAGGATTGAATAATAATGAATGAATTATTAACTAATGATTATCAAATAATTAATTAATTATTATATTTTAGTTAACAATTAATTAAATTTAAAATAACTAATTAATAACTACTAATTAACAAATGACTAATGAATGATTAAATAATGATTAATGAGTGATTATAGAATGATTAATGAATGGTAAAGGAATGATTAACTTAGGATTAACTAATTATTAACTAATAACTAAGTAATGATTAATTAATTATAATCAAATTATTAACTTCATATTAATTAATGATTATCTAGTGATTAAATTTGTACTAACATAGGTTTAACTTAGGATAAAAGATACTTAAATACATGATAAAGATGCCTAATTACACATTTGATTTGTCATTAATGTGGGATATGCTTTAAATTATTTACATTCCATTTAATAAATATATTTAGATAAATTTTTTAATATTAAAATTTAGACTATAAAACATTAGTTTCAACATTGAGGATATAATAAAACATTTTTAAATTTAAATAAAGTAAATATTATGTGGTTATCAGATCAATAAAACCCTTGTTTTGATATTACACGTGGATGTGGATTTGGCATAGTTGTAACTAGGGGTAATAACCCCAAAAAGGGTGCATTGGGAATTGAATCAATCGTCACCTGGTGCACAACAAAGAGGCCCTACTGCACACCTATTTTGACACTCTTGGAGGATATGGTTTAGATTATTCACTTTCTCTTTACAAAATAATTAACGTACTATTAAGAATAATAAAATATAGCCTTTGAAACATTAGTGACATCATTGAGGATATAAGAAAACATTCTAAAATTTTGGTAAAGTAATTATTATGTAGATATTCAAGTAATTAAATCCTTATATAAATACTACTAGTGAGTAGCTTTTTCATAATTATACCAAGGGGTAATAACCCCAAAAAGGGCGCATTGGTAATTAACTTGATCATCACCATTGCATAAAAAGTGGTCTTTCTACCCACCTGACTTGACACTGTCAGGGGATATACTTTAGAAGATTCACATTATATTAATAAACTACTAAACATACCTTTAAGAATATTTAAATTTGGACTATGAAACATTAGTTACATCATTGAGGATATAATAAAAGATTCTAAAAATTTTACAAATTAAATATTTTGTGGTTATAAGAGTAATGGAATATTTTTCTAGATACTACAATTGGATGTGGCTCTGGAATAATTATACTAAGGGGTAATAACCTCAAAGAGGGTGTATTGGGAATTGAATTGATTTTCACCCGGTACATGAAAAAGAGGCCTTAATAAATACATGGATTAACACTCCTAAGGGATATGATTTAGATGATTCATATTAGCTTTATAAACTACTAAACATCTAATTATATCATTATACCATGAAATAACTTTACACAATTATTAAACGGTCAATGATACATTATTACTACTCATATTCAATATTATTGACACTCTCATAATCTTGATTAAAACCATTTTTTAGTATAAAATATTGTTTTCTATGTCTAATGCTATGGGGAAGATATTATAATTTACCAAGGAGCTTCATATATTACGCAACCAACATCTATGGTTAGTATATTTGATTGTGTTACCCTAATATAACATCAGAAAATAATTCATTGTCGGTTGAATATGAAACTTGATAAAGATATCCCATCTATTAACTTTGGATATTTTCAATTCTAGGATAATATATGGAATGTATATTATCCATTAGTTGAATAAAGAGATGAGGTACAAGAAATAACTTTATTTCACCAATGGTTTGATAATGCATTCATGTAGTTAAATGAGGAGGTTTCTACTCTTTGGAAGCAACGTGTTGTTATACAATGACATAGTCATAAAAGTGTAATTAAATAATGTATATCTTAAGGTTATGTGACTCTTCCCTATAATACGAAATAATAAAACTAAAACGATCATCTAAATATGTTTTAATAGTATTTTGATATTGAGGAAGTGTCTAATGATAGAAAAAAAGGAGACAATGGTGGCGAGGATGAAGAATCTATATAATTTGGAGAGGAAGTTGTTAAAAATATAGTACTTTTACATCATCATAAATGAATAATAAATCACTCACCACTCTTCGTATCTTGTTCAGAAGATATGGAACATCTTCTTGAATTCATCTAGAATATTATCACACTGAAAAATGAGTTGAGTTTTATAGGAGTGATTTCATGTCATGTACAAAACTTTATATATTGGGATATTTTCAAAGAAATGATTCCATTAAAATATATTGAAAATATTTCATATTGAGAGACACTTTAGATATTTATTTCTAGAATCAAACTAGAAAAAATACATCATACAATGTGAAAAATATAGTGAAGATTGATGATTTCAATTGAGGTCATATCATGATATTTCTCTTGGAGGGTGGATACTTTCTAAGATTGAGGCATCTCATACTTTCATCTAGCCTTATATAAAAAAATATCATACATCCTTGTAATTTTAATATATATCATCTATTATTTTCAAATGATCAAGACCATTCAATATGTGCCTATAGCCTTTATGCGGGAGATGATACAAAAAACATTTGGTTACAATATTTTCTATAGAAAATAAGGTTTGGTGAAAAAGAATTAAATTTCAAGGTTTTTGTTGATTATGATGAATTATATTTGGTGTTATCATAATTACAATCCCAAATTATAAAAAATAACCAACTTTTCTTCCACCTCAATAAGAATAAACATATATATCAATATAACTCAATTGATCTATATCATTTCAATTTTCATCAACTGTTCTAGGAATTAATTCCATTTATTTCTAAATTTTCATTTATGAAAAAAAATTATAAAGATTCATATAAGTTTTCTTTATAGAAAGTACAAGGGTGTTTTTTTGATTGTGGCAATTGAAGTTGGTAATCGTTCACCTCTTCAAATTTTATTTTCCATTATGAAGAAGGAAAATAATGAATCATGGATTTGGTTTTTGGAATGTATTAGAAACCATTACACATATATTTGGGGTTTATTTTTAATATATGATCTTTAACAAGCATTCAATGAGGCACTCAATGAAGATCATGTTTTGTGGAGATCCCCAAATGCACATCACTAATACTTCATCAGACACATTTACAACAACTTGTGAAATGATTTTCATGATAAAGGTATAAATAAGGCTATTAAAAATTTAGTATACAATCTATTTGTTATTTTTTACTATGTCAATGTAATTATAATGTTATATTATGTGTAATATGATCACTTTAATATATCATATGATTTAGATCAGTGAATGTTTGAGTAGTGATTTGAGGAAATTTGTAGGGATAATTGGGGAGTGTATGATTGTATGATGCATATTCCAAAAGAGAAATGGTCATTAGCATATGATGGGGGGTAGGTATGGACACATGACCACAAACATTGTATATTTAATAAATTGAATCTTCAAAGAGACTTGAAAATTACCTATAACTAGCCTAGTTCTGAATACATTTTATTGTTGTGTGAAGTACTTCATTGAAAGAGGAAAATAGATTGGTAATGGTATTTGGTTGGGGATGTTCTAAAAATGACTCTTTAAATGATATATTTCCAAGAAAATTGTTAAATCTTCCTCTTATCAAGTGATAATTTTCAGCTAAGGAGGAATTCAATTTATAGTGATAGAGTGTCCAGACCCCATCATAGGTAGAAGTGGTCGAGTGCCCATGTTATTACTGGATGTGAGGAATTGTCAATGTGGAAACTTATAATAATTGTTCCTTATTTGAGCACATGAAATTTTGTAATTTTACTCTATTAATATCTCATGGGAACTATATTTTGATCCAATGTACTGGATCATCCCCATTGCTAACTACTATAGTGAACCATTGATTCTTATTGTGGAGTTTCAACATTTCCCAATACCTGAAGACTATCTGATGATGATATCCAACATCAAATGGTTATGAACATGAGATATACCCAAGTCTAGAGGTATTTGGAATGAGATGGACTAGAATCAATAATAAAGATAGTGTTTGAGATGTGGAATATATCATAGGGAAGTTCATAATAAGAAATGATGTGCTAGAATTTCTGGAATGAGTTCTCACTCTTAGCCATGATGTTTAATTCCTATAAATATTATAATGTCCTAATTCATTAAAATTCAGGATATGAGTTTGAATGATTGAAAATAAACCTTCCAATAAAAGTAGTGATCTATATAAACATGTAAAATGTTTAAAAGACTCATTAATAAGATCAATGGAAAGTGGTCATCTCATCAAGAGGATGGTCACTTAATTATTCACGCGGTTACAAGGATTTCAATATGCAATCACTTCCACATGGTCACTTGACCTTCATGATTAGTTGAACTTATAAATGTGGTAGGTTAAAACATTTACTTTAATACATATCCATTTTTATGAGTTTGGGATGGAAAAAACTTTTTCTATCATAAAACATGAAATTAAGTAATGACATAAGAAACATGGAATGTGATCATTATAATGTGTTACTGGAATACAAAAAAAATATCATACATATTTTTTAAGAATAATTAATATCTAAATATGTACAATAAACTATATGATGAAAAAAGACCAATCCATGTTATCTACCACAGAAAGATCAAAGGGTGTTAACATAACTATTAAATCATAAATTATTTTAGTCATAAAATTCTACTGACCATATTTTTATATTAACATTTTATAATTAATTAAAATTTATTTAATTTTTATATGTAGAGGGAGAGGATACTAATCTAATAATTAAGTGGTATAAGGATGCTTCACATGAGGTTCTTGTAGGCTGCGAGGTTTGATGTATTAGGGTTCCTAGAGCACACCATTATCATCACATTCCACATTCAGATGCTATTATACCATACCTATGTCATGCTGGATTCTATGGAATCTCCGTATCTGATTATACATTCATTTATTATAACCTCATTCCCACCCTCACTAAGATATTGAGACTTGAGACTCACACATTTCATGTGCTTCAGGGGGAGATGACTATCACCCTTAAGGATGTGGAATTTACTCTCAACATTCCTATCCAGGGTTCTGCAGTTATATGACCAACCCATGCAGACAAGCCTAGTCTTATAAATTGTTTCATGGACTTGATATTATGGGGGTGATATTTCTACAAATTGATTTTCTTTATCAATGATTTTGTTAGAAATGCACTTCACACATTTACCCAATGAAGTTGAAGATCATACTATCACGCGTCACACCCATGAATATATCTTTTGACTCATTAGAGAGACATTTTGCACTGATAACTCAAGAGTGCATGTCCCCCAGATGTATTTGGGGATACTATAGGGCGTTGATCTTGATGGGAGATAAAGATGGGCATATGTGTGCTTATCATACACGTATAAAGAAATGTGTATGGCATGCTAATTAAATCACATTGATCTAAAGAGACGTGTCATCCTCATTAATATGTGGTAATACGAGCGTATCCCTCCCTTATCCCCTATTTTTTTTGGTTTGTAGCATTATATGGATGTGTTTCATAACACTCCGTATAAACGCTGTTATGATCACACATCTTTATTTTTTCTTCATTCTAATATGAATAATTATATTTAATCTCTTATTATTTTTAAATTTCTATGTTGTACATTACAAATGAATTCTGAAACACAAATTCCTTGGGACTCTGAGGCACAGTTTTGGGGCATACCATATCGTGTTGGATACTTTACTACCCACTGATATAAGTGATTACATTATTATATTGACTATTCAATTTCATAGCATTATCGTTTTTGGAAATTTAGTAGAAAAATATTTTAAAAAATATCACATTTTATTTCAGATTTCATAGTTGTTTTACTCAGCTCTATTAGGACATATTACCTCATACTACACTGACAGGATTCACAATTACATGGTTATAATACCTGTTATTTAGTTCCATATTTTTTAGTTGAAGTAACCTAATAGACTCTATAGAAGTTTGGATTTGTTCAGTATATTACCTTTCCACCTAGATAGTCAACATTGCTTCATTCCATGAAGCTAATAGGGAGGGGGATGTTGAATGGAACCAATGATATGAATATAATCTCAACCTCTGGTAAAAACATACATTATTTTTAATCATTGGAATGTGTAACATGTGATTCCATATATAAAAAAACACAAGTATAGACCTTGGTATGGACTGAATTCAATAAATTATCTTACACCACACTGCAACAGGATTCAGGCAATAAAAATCAATAAAATTACATTACACTATAGAAAAAATTGATATTTGCGATGGGTTATTTGCAACGAGACCCTCTTCTTGCCATAAGTAAGTAGTTATTTGTGATGAGGATAGGGTCCCCATCGCAATATGTTTGGTGCGAGTTGTGCACCAATCCATGAGAAGGGTATTTGTGAAGGGTATAATGGCTCGTTACAAATAACCAACAATGTTTTTTACTATTTTCGACTGGATATAAATCCTATAAAAAATAGTATGTTAGTGGTTCAGTGTTTGTGATGGCACCCATTACAAATACCATTTTAACCAATGCCCCTAATTAATAATTAGTTTTTTGGGTGCCTTCTCTAATTGGTGCACCATGTAACACCTACTCAAATGTAGGACACGTAGATCATGACCGGATGAATTAATTAATGCGGTGACATTATTTTGACACATAGAAATTATTTGATGCGGATTCATTTTCCTATATAAGGAGGCAACAACAAGGCATTTCATCACACTAAAATCAACAATTCTGAGAGAAAATACCATTTGGTGATTGCCTTTCTTCAACGATCATTTTTATTTCTTTTGTCCTTTGAATCACTTCTTTTATTATTGAGTATTACTTTTGAGATCCCTTTAATTTTTGGGGAGTCTCTACCATGTACCTCATGATTTTAGTGGATCCCTCTTTATGTTCTAGATCCCTTGGTTTTTAACTTTTTGGGGGTTCTACGTAAAAATTTTTGGTGTCAGAATTTTATATTCTGCAGATTTATTTTTTGTCACTACATATCCATTTTTTAAAGAGAAAATTTTTATTTCTATTGCACATTCACCTTTTGGTTTTTGCATGTTCATCACTTTTTTGTATTTCCAAACATCTGGTATTAAAGGGTTTGGATTTTATTTCATATTTATTATAGTAGTTAATTATATTTAGATGATTTTTTTGAATGGTACCAACAACCATATATGGTGAATTAAAATTAAGGATTTTCTTTTTGTCAAGAGAATGCATCTTCTAGTGTTTAGTACCCCTAAGATAGAAAGGATGTCATATGAAGAATGGGAATTAAAGAATGAGATGGTTTGTGGATTCATTCTACAATGGGTTGAATACAATCTGATGAACCACATTTTCAACATCTCTCTTTCCAAAACATTGGGGGAGAAGCTCTCGACGTCCTCTGCTTCCAAGATGGGAAACAATAAATTGTTTCTTCTGAAAAAAGTGATGAATTTGAGGTACAAAGAAGGTATGTCGATTTTAGAATACTTTAGTGAATATCAGGTATCTTTTGATCAATTTTATGGTATCAGTACCAATTTTGAAGATTAGATTTTATCTCTTTTGTTGCTCTACACATTACCCAATTCTTGGGAGAATTTAGGTGTTACTCTAACCGGTTCTGCTCTTAATGGTGCTTTGACATTTAGTTTCATTAAGTCTGCTGTTTTAAATGATGATATCAGGAAACATGCTTAAGATAAATCTTCTTTATTGATTATAGTAACAGAGAATAAGGGGAGAAGCCTGGACAAGGGATAGAGCAGTCTATGTAAGAGCAGAGGCAGAAGCAAATCCAGATTGAAGTATAGATATTTTGAATGTCATAATTTTGGTAAAAAGGGGACTGTTAAGAATTTTTGTTATCAGGTGAAAAGAGATAATATAATGAAAGAAAATTCACAGAATAAAAATGGTGATGGAGATGATCATGTCATCTCCACTACGAGGGGTGATTTTATTATTGTTTATGACTCTATTAAATTGCTTATATTAATTCTTGATATTTTGTTGACAGTGGTTATTTTTTTCACATGACATCAAAGAAGGAGTTCATTAAATCTTACATAACATGTAATTTTTGGATTTTAAAGATGGGAAATGATGGTCATGGTAACGTTATAGGTATCATGACTATTTGTTTAGAGACCAATACAGGAAGTAAGATTATTTTGAAGAATGTAAAACATGTTCCTGAGGTTATATTTTTATCTTATTTATACTATAATTCTTGATGATGAATGGTTGATTAGTACATTTAGTGACTGCTAATGGAATCTTTTTAAGGGATTGTTGTGAAGTTTCCTGGCGCAGCAGAATCACAGTTGGGAAGGGACCCAATTTAATTTTCACCAGGATTAATAATTTTTTTGGGATCTATACGATAAAGAATGATAGTCTCCACAGAATATAATCCAAGATTTAGATAATGAATTAAGAGACCTGAAACCTTAGAGAGGATCTTGCACATCATGTTTATAATTAATTTAATAAATTTCATAAAGAAAAATAATACTTGTATCTTTGGTATTTTTCTTCATTGATGATGCTCTTCCTATAGAATAACCCTTCCATATTATCTTGTTGAGCTTGTAAGGATACAAACTAGAATCCCTCTAGTGTTGATCCAGACATGCTCTGATGGCCTCCGATCGACACCGATCATTCTCTGGGTACTTGCACAGCGAAGCGAGTGTCTAATGCCAGTCGTTCTTGATCGCTTGTTCTTCTACCTTGATGAACGTCTCTTGTTCTTGAGAGGGGAGAGAAGAGGATTTGCGAGAGAAACTGTTTGGATCAATAATTCTCAATTCACTAGGCGTGTGGTGTGGTGTATGGAATAATAGGCGTACGTGCCTATTTATATACATGTAATTTCAATTACAATATTTAATTACATAGAAATAATTAAATACATTCATGAACTTAGAGAAAACCCATGAATTTAATAATAATATCACGTCATTATTTAGGGTGCACCAACTTGTGCAAAAAAGAATTATAAATAATATTCTGCATCACAAAATAATAGCTACGTTATTTTAATTTGTGCCAACCAGTTAAATAATTATTTACCATCTTGGATAAAATTATTTTACTACCAGATCGATCTTATTCCACTCGAACTCCACTTCCATTTATTGAACACCCGAATAAATAAATAATTATTTTATTCTCTTAGATAAATAATTTATTTAAAAACTAGTAAATAAATATTTATTAATTGTTCAATAAAATTAATAAATATATTTTATTAAATTTATGATGTCATTTTAACTTGAATAAAAATTTTCCACAATCTTGAGAATAATATTTATTTCATTAATTAAATTCAAATAGAATTTAACTGAGACCACCAAAAAAATTAGTGTATGACCGTCTAGGATTCATTCTCATTGGCATTAGGCGGTCTTGCCTAAAGTCAAATAGCACTGTCTAGCAATGGGTCAAGGCACCCAAGAGAAAGAATGTAATGTCGCAAAAAATACATCCACATACGAATGATCACTATGTAATATAATCCCTTAGTCGCAATATCTCATAAATCAAGTTTCATGACTGTATCATCAACTTTTATACTTGATACATCGTTCTTTGACTACCTGAAATAAATTCGTAATTACACCATGGCCATGGAATTTCATCCGACAGTTTTATTTCAATCAAAGGGCCAATATATCAACTTTTATAAATGGAAATGGAAAATCCTTCCTCAATTGATCCATTAATAACATGCCACTCGTGATGCACCCAACGTACCCTACTTCCCACCAACTGTATGCATGACAGTTTTCATCATCAAATCAAAGTGTGTAAGTTGTTACATGTATTAATGATAACCTTAAAGTCTAAGGATTATTACACACGCTTGTGGATAGAAATATCCGATGACACCAAAACATGCGGAATTTATACTAGCGGGTTTTTTCTCATAATCTCTTATCTTGGAGATTACCAAGTGCAATCTTCATGAGAGGAAGTCTCGTCTTTTTATTAGTACTCTCACCTGATGGTCTGCATGCTATGTGTTCTATCATACCGTGTCATCCAAACTCAAAACTATATTTAAGAATATTGATATAGCATTTCAATGTTCTCATCATAGCAAAGAACTTACATGACCTTATCAATGAAACAAATACTCTAGAATATTATTACATCATAATCATGAAGAATAATAAACAATACATAATAATACATTAAATAAACATGTAATAAATGTTAAAACAACTGGTTCTAGGATGACAACTCTTACAAACTCCCACTTGGACTAGAGCCAACTACCTACGACTTTGATTCTGATAGACCTCACATGATGATCATGTTTCTGCTGAGTCAAGGATTTAGTCAAGTGGTCCTCCATGTTGTCTTCTGCGGAAATACTTCTCAATTCAACTTCACCTCTATGAGAAAAATACCTCAAGAGATGATACTTATGATGTATTTTCTTCTTTCGCTGATGTGACCTTGGCTCTTTTGTGAGAGCCACTGCTGCAGTATTATCACAGTACAATGTGATGGGATCTTTACTGCTAGGTATCACATCTAGTTTCGGGAAAAAGATTCTCATCCCTACTGCTTATTTAGCTACATCAGAAGCTGTGATATACTCAGAATCTACTATAGAATTAGTGACCACACTTTTCTTTGAGCCTTCCAACTCACTGCACCTCCATTAAAAGTTAAGATGTATCCTGCTTGCGACTTCATGTCATCTGGATTAGTTTGGAAGCTATCATCTGCATATCCTATGATGAATAGTTCCTAATATCCTACATAAACCAAGAACATATCCTTAGTATGCCTTAGATACATTAGGATTGTCTTGAATTCCATCCAATGATGGTCACCAAGGTCTTCTTGATATCTACCTACCACACTCAATGCGTAGGTAAAATCTATCCTAGTACATAACATGGAATACATGACTAAGCCAATCGCTGATGGGTAAAGAGTCCTTGCAATTATCTTTATTTCCTCATGTGTTTGAGGACCCATTTTCTTAGAAAGATAAATTCCATGTGACACTGGTAACAATATCTTCTTGGATTGTTCCATACTGAATCTCTTTAGTATCTTGTCAATGTATTTACTTTGACATGGGTCGAGTAAACTCTTCGATTTATCACAATGTATATTGATCCCAAGAATATACGCTGCCTCGCCCAAGTCTTTCATGGAGAATCATTGATTCAACCATGCCTTAATAGAATGTAAGACTGGTATCTCGTTTCCAATAAGTAATAGGTCATCAACATATACTATTAGAAAAATGACTCCACTCCCACTAAACTGTTTGTAGACACAAGGATCACATTCATTATTAATAAAACCAATTTTTTTTTATGGAATCATCAAAATGAATGTTCCATTACCTAAATGCTTCCTTTAATCCATAAATGGATTTTTGAAACTGGCATACATTATTGGACTTCTTTTGGAGTCACAAACCCTTCAGGTGGTGTCATGTAGACATCTTCCTAAATGTTCCCATTAAGGGATGATGTTTTGACATCCATTTTCCAAATTTCATAGCCATTTTAAGCCGTAATGTTGATTATATTTCTGATGGATTTCAGCATTACAACTGGTGAGAAGTTTTCATCGTAGTCAATTACTTGACTCTGTTAAAAACCTTTGAAACTAGTCATTCCTTATAGGTACTTATTTGTCCTTCCATGTCCAGTTTCTTCATGAATACCCATTTGCAACAAAAAATATTTACATCAACTAGAGGATCTACTAAAATCCAGACCTGGTTTTGGTACATGGATTCCATTTTAGAATTCATGGCTTCTTTCCACTTGGAAAACTCTGTGCCACTTACTGCTTCCTTGTAGGTTAAAGGATCATTATTATCAACAAATAATGAGTCAAAATACCCAGTAACCCAAAACATATACTATTCAGGTTCTCTAACCTCTCTTGTACTCCTACGCAGTACTTGTGTCTATGGAACAAATTCTTCTTCCTCAGGGCTTTGTGGAATCTGTTCTTGTACCAAATCTTGTGTACCTTGAGCCTCGACTTCATCGAAGTCTATCTCTCTCCCACTATCTCTTTTGGAGATGTGATCCCTCTCAATGAATAAGGCATGTCTTGAAACTATAACCTTTTTGTCTAAGGGGTTTTATAGGTAATATCCCCTTGTTTCCTTAGGGTATCCTATAAAGGTACACTTTGTGCCTCGGGGTGCAAGTTTGTTACTTGAAGTGGCCTTAACAAACACTTCACTACCCCCGCACATGTAAATTCGATAAAATGGATTTTATTCTACTCCAGAACTTGTATGGAATACCATTTATCAATTTAGTTGGTAGTTGGTTTAGTATGTGTGCCACTTTTTGTAACGCATATCCCTAAAAGGATAATGGTAGAATTGTATGACTCATTATTTATCTCACCATGTCCAATAGGGTTAGGTTCCTCCTTTCTCTCACACTATTCCAATGGGGAATGTTTGGAGGAGTGAGTTGGGATAGGATCCGAAACTCCTGTAAGTAATCAATGTAGTCTTGATTAAGATATTCTCCACCTCGGTCTGAGCAGAGTTTCTTAATCATCTTACCAAGTTGGTTCTAAAATTCATTCTTGTATTCTTTGAACATATCAAAAGAATCAGACTTATACCTCATTAATTATATATATCAATATCTAATAAAATCATTAGTTAAATTTATGATGTTTGAGTACCCTCCCCTTGCTTCAACCATAAATAGTTCACACACATCAGTATGAACCAATTCAAGAAGTTCTTTAGGACTTTAAACATTCCCACTAAATGGGGATTTGTTCATTTTGCATTCTAAACATTCATGAAATACGCCAAGTGGTTTTAGTTTGAAAGAATATAAATATCCATCTTGATGTAACTTTGTCAATAATTTCTTGTTTACATGACCTAACTGGTGATGCCAAAGTTGGGTGTGGTATGATTCATGTGAAGTATCTTTGTTATCTATTTACATTACTTGGTTTGTGTAATCCAACATGTAAAGTCCATTATATAAATGTTCCCTACCATAAAAAATGATATCATTGTAATAGAATAAATATTCATTTCAAAACATGAAAAAATCTATCTGTATCTAATCTGGATACATAAATAATGTTTTTAGTAATAGAAGGCACATAATTACAACCATTTAACACTATGATCATTCTAGTTGGAAATGTGAGGTGCTAGTCCCTGGTAGCTACAACTGCAAGTATGGCTTCATAGGCTACTCGTAGATCTACCTCCGCTTGATCAATATTCCTGAATAAACTTGGATTCTATATTTGGATTAATACGTGAGAACAACAAGCTATATCTAATACACAATTTATAGAAATAGATAGACTGTGTTTGATAACAAATGCACCTGATGCTCCCCCTTGCTTCTTAGGTTGGGTTCATTTCTTCTTCCAGTGGCCCTTCTTGCCACATGCGAAACAAATAGCCTCCTGTTTCCTTACCTCCCCTTTGATCTTCCTTTTCTGGGAAGGTCATGAATAATATTTGGGCTTACAGCTCTTCACCTTCCCATTACTCTTATTAACTATAAGGATATAAGTATTTTCACACTTCATATATTTTTCCACTTAGATAATGAGGATAAGAAGATTAGATAGAGACTTCTCAATGTTGTTCATATTGAAATTGACATCAAAGTTAGAGAAGCTCCGAGGGAGTGATGCGAGAATGAGATCGGTTCCAAGTTCTTTGGGGATTTTAAACCCAAGAACCTCTAGGTGATCAATGTAGCCAATAATCTTGACTACATGAGGCCCAACTAGGGAAACTTCTTCATGTTTACCCTAAAAGAGTGCCTTATAGATTTCAAACCATTGTTGTCTTGCTTTCTCCTAGTAAAGAACACAGAGGTGATCGATCATGCTATAAGCATCCATGTTTTCATGATATATCATGGGCTAACTAGAAATTTATTATTGCATCAAACATTTAATGTTTACCGCATCATTAATATGTTTATCATAGACTAGGAAATCCTCATCACTCACCTCTTTGGTAGGAAGATCAGGTGATGCTAGCTCCAGAACATATGAATTCTATTCTTGGTGTAGGATAACTTGAAGGTGTCTAAACCATTACTGGAATTTACTACTAGTGAGGATGTTATCTTTATCTAGAATTAATCATAAGGATAGTGTGGTTGAAGAGTTTTTTATTTTTATTCTATAATTAAAAGATCTGATTATTAGTAATTTCTTGGTTACATTTTATAAGAAATAATAAATTTTATTAAGTCTCCCACTATTTTATCAAGTCCCAATATCCCTCACCATGGAACTCAGAATGTATAGTTTCCATGACAATCTAGTGGAAAGGATCCATATTCTACTTCGTATAACCCCAACAAGGGGTTTTCAAGCTATTAGAAGGTATTTAGGTAGGAAGGTCTTTTCCAACTGCAGGTTTACAACTCCTTGATATGTTGAGTGGACTCCCCAATCCTGAAATCATGAATTTGGATTTCCTCATCTATTGCCTCCAATATTACAATAAGTATTGAAATGGATACTCCACTTGATGTAATATGGTTAATTCAACATGAAACCTTTCATAAGGGATTCCTGTATAAAATTAAGTGTCCCAACAAGGGTTGGTCAAACACATAGTTTTATTGAGTTTTTCCCATAATCAAGTAATGAAAGGCTTGTTCTGACTTAATATTTTATTTGAGTGATTTTTTATCTCTTATGTGTGAATTAATTAATATAATTATCACACTCATGTTAATATTAAGTAGAACATACTTAAGTGATTAACCATGTCTTGATAATATTTACTCATAAGTCTAGTTTGTTTTAGTTCCATCTTTCATTCCTCTTTAATTCATTAATTATGTGATCATGACAACACATTCATAATGATAAACCATGCTAATGATAGAAATAAAATAAAGTAAATGGTATGATCATGAGCTTTTCTAATGGTTAGTTTATCTAGAAGTTGATAAACTAACCCTGGCCTAGGGGAGAAACACCTTGAACCTTTTGGGTTTGTGTTTATAGCTTCCACCTGTCCACCTTTGTATCACCTGGGATTAGTTTCATTTTGGCTCCAGCTTGAACCACCTCCACCAGCATGAGAGTTCCATTCATTACATACGCCTTTTTTTAACTCACATGTAGGTGATCGGTAAAAATGGGTTTTACATAAATGAAACCTTGGGCATGGATGCCCAAAAATTTAATTCAAATAAATAAATTAAAAGAAACCATACACATATGAAGGTCATGGTCTAGATCATGATCATCTACACATGCAACAGTATTTACACATACATAAAACTACAAATCAATTCTTTAATCATTCTTGTTTAATTTAAATCATGATCGAATCAATTAATTATCATATTTAATTAATCAATACTTTTATCTTAAACCCTTTTCAAAATTTCCTTAAGATTCTCATCCATCATAATTTTAAACTAATAAATTCATTTAAAATTATCTTTGTACATAACCTGTACCTTGGAGAAAACTCAGTGAATTCCTATTTATAATTACCCAATTAGTTGAAATGAACATTACACAGATGATAAATTAAACACATATATATAAAACACCTATCATGTGTTGTGCCTCTACTTTATTCCGAAATGATGGTACACATCTCAAGGGTTGGTATAATATAATTATAATATTTAATAAATATGCATAATTTGGATGAGTATATGATGTGTAGTTCCAACTACATAGGGTGTATTATTTTTCACTATCAATATGAAGTATACGACTAGGGAAATGGTGTGTGAGTATACTTCAGAAATCTTTAGAGTACACGGCGTGTCCAGTGGGCCACATGCTGTCTAGTTCCTCGTTACAAGGTCTCCAGCTAGGCAAGTCATGTATTGGGTACACGGTCCAACCCTAAACCGGAGGGACTACATACCGCGTCCATTGGGCCAAATGGGGTGTAATTTGGAAATCACATGCCACCTATTTTTGGTCAACACACAGAGTCATTTAAGATATAGAAAGACTCCAACACATAACTTGGTTTGGCAGACCTATCTGATGCATTGAATCTTGACTACACGGTGTGTATATCCGAATAAAGGCTGTGTGTTTTGGTGTTGGATGACCAAGAAGCTTTGTAACCTTCTTATGAGATTCTCTATATTATTTTATTCATAATTAAAAGAAAAAATCATTTATGTAAGGTGAATGAGAAATGAAAGTGGAGGAATAGATCTCTAGATTTAGATTTTCATAACGATTAACTTGAATTGGAACAAATAAATTATTAAATTCGTAATTCATTAACAAAATATTTAAATAATTATAAACTATGATGTAACCTCCCATTGATACCACTTGATGGTTCTGGGAGCAGCAGAAGCGTGGTTGGGACGAGACCCAATTTGATTTGTACCATGATCAATGATTATTCTAGTATCAATATGATGATGAACACCAGTCTCCATGTAATATAATCAATTATTTAGATAAAGAATAATGATGCCCGAAATGTTAGAGAGGATATTTCACATCATATTTGTAATAAATTTAATTAATTTCATAAAGAAAAATAATACATGTATCATTGGTATTTTTATTTATTGATGATTTTGTTCATTTGGAATGACCCTTCTGGATTATCTCGTTGAGCTTCTAAAGATCCAAATCATAATCCCTCTAGTGGTGATCCAAATGTGCTCTGATAGCCTCTGATCGACACCGCTCGTTTTCTGGGGCTAGTACGGTGAAGAGAGTTTCTTGTGCCAGCCGTTCTTGATCACTTGTTCTTCATCCATGAAGAATGTCTCTCGTTCTTGAGAGAGGAGAGAAGAGGATTCAAGAGATAAATTGTTTGGCTCAACAATTCACAATTCACCAAGCGTGTGGTGTGGTGTATGGAACAATAGGCTTACTTTCCTATTTATATACATGGAATTTTAGTTTCAATATTTAATTTTATTGAAATAATTAAATACATTCATAAACTTAGATAAATCCCATGCATTTAATAATAATACCGCATCATTATTTATGGTGCGCCAACTTATGAAAAATGGAATTATAAATAAAATTATGCATCAAAAAATAATAGTAGCATTATTTTAATTTGTGGCAAATAGTTAAATAATTATTTACCATCTTTGAAATAATTATTTTACTACCAGACCAACCTTGGTCTGCTCAAACTCCACTTCCGTTTATTGAACACCTGAATAAATAAATAAATAATTTAATCTATTAAATAAATATTTTATTTAAAATATAGTAAATAAATATTTATTAAATGTTTAATGAAATAAATAAATATATTTTATTTAATTTATGCGATCATTTTAACATGAATTTTTTTCCACTATCTTGCGAATAATATTAATTTCATTAATTAAATTTTAATAAAATTTAACCGAGACCACCAAAAACACATAGTGTGTGACCCTTTAGGATTATTTATCATTTTCATTAGGTAGGCTTTCCTAAAGTCCAAGAGTTCTATCTAGTAAAGGGTGAAGTCACCCAAGAGAAAAAAATTTAAAGTCTCAAAAACAAAATTCACATACTAATGCTCACTATGTAATATAATCCATTTGTCACAATATCTCATCAAGCAGGTTTCATGAACATGTCATCAACATTTATGATTTATACATTTTTCTTTAACTAAATGAAATAAACTCATCATCACACCATGGCCATATAATTTCGTGCAACGGTTCTATTTCCACCAAAAGGTTGAGATATCAACTTCCATAAATAGAAGGGACTAATCCTTCCTTGACTTATCGATTAATAATATGCCACTCATGACACACCCAAAATTCCCTACTTCCCAGCAAATGTTTGTGTGAAGATTTACATTTTTAAATCAAAGTGTGTAAGTCATGACACATATTACTGATAAACTTAAAGACTAAGGATCATTACACACAGTTGCAGATAGAAATATCCGATGACACCAAAAATTGAAGAATTTCTACTAGTGGGTCTGTTCGCATAATCTTCTATCTTGGAGATTACCATGTGAAATATTCATGAGAGGAAGTATCATCTGCTTATGAGTAATCATACCTGACAGTATGCATGCTATCCATCCCATCACAGCATGTCATCCAACCGCAAAACTATATTTAATAATATTGTTATAGCATTTCAAGGTTCTCATCATAGTGGGGAACATCCATGACCTTATCAATGCAATAAATACTCTAGGACATTATTACATCATAATCGTGCCGAAAAATGAGAAATATGTAATAATATATTAAATAACCATGTAATCAAAGTAAAACTAGTTGGTTCAATGACACCAACTCTTACACATTGATTTTGGCTCGAGAGAATAAGCAGACATGCTTGTACTAGACTAGATCTTCTATTTATTATGATACTTATTGCATCATTGAGTGCAGTGTTTCATCCATATTAGGGAATAAGAGTCTCAATCGCATCAGTGAGAAAGGTCTAGGTTGGTTTGAAAATTGAAATATTTTTTCAAATTTGAAGAGTGTCAAATTAGGCACATGTGATGATTGAATGGTTGGAAAACAGAGCAGAGTGAGTTTTAGTAGTCATCCTCCACACAGAAAGTTACAAGTACTTGAATTGGTATATTATAACATATGTGGTCATTTGAAATATAGGACCTTTAGTGGTGGTATTTATTTTGTGAAATTTATTTATGACTACTCACGTAAGCTCTGGGTTTATGTTTTGAATGCCAAATGTCAGGTGCTTAGTGTTTTTAAGAAATTTCATGTTTCTGCTAAGAGGGAATTAAGAAATAAATTGAAATGTATTCACAGTGACAATGGGGGAGAGTATTATAGTCCATTTGATCAGCATTGTAGGAAGGAATATATTAGGCATAAAAATAAACTTCCCAAGGCACCTCAGCTAAATGGTGTAGCTGAGTGGATGAACATGACTTTGTTGGAAAGAGTTCTTTGTTTTCTTTTAGAATCAAAGTTGCGTAGACATTTTTTGAGTGAGGCTTTACTTACTACTACTAATATTATCAATTTTTCACTTTTGGTTTCTTTGTAGAAAAACACTCCCAACAAGTTTTGGTATGGAAAAGAGATCAGATATGATCACTTGTGTGCTTTTGGTTGCAAGGACTTTGTTCATGTGCCAAAATATGAGAGATCCAAGCTAGATGGTAAAACACGCTAGTGTATTTTTATTGGATATGGACACTATGAGTTTGGGTAAAGGTCTATGATCCTATTTTGAAGAAACATTTCAGAAGACGTGATTTAGTGTTTAAGAGGGATTAAACTATGGGAGACATTAATAAGGGAGAAAATTTTGTTTCTCTAACTTTTGATGGTTTTTCTAATCTTGATCCAGGTTCTGATTCACATTATCTCATATTGGTGATTATAATGATTGAATTGATGAATAGAATTATGTTCAGGGTAAACAGGTTGGAGTTGATGTTTCCAATGCACCATTTGTTTCTGATGATTTGGTTCCAGAGGATATTAAATAACCTATAGTTAAAATTTGGAGGTCATATGGGCATTAAAAAATTTATACTCAGTATTCACCTAATGAGTATGTGCTCTTCGTTGAAGGGGGAGAAACCAGATCTTTTGATGAAAAAATAGAATGTAAAACAAAAGACATATGGGTAGTGATAATGGATGATGAGATGGAATCATTGCACAACAACTATACTTTTGATCTAGTGAAGTTACCGACATGTAAGAGAGATTTGAAAAATTGGTGGATTTATCAGATTAAAAATGAAGAATCCAGTTATGTTCCACGATACATTGAAAGTTTAGTTGTTGAATGCTTCAGTTAGAATAATGGAATTTATTTTGATGATATTTTCCCACCTTTTGTCAAAATTTATTCCATTCAGGTTGTTCTTGGTTTAGCTTCTAGTTTGGATCTGCTGATTGAGAAGATGGATATGAAGGTAGCTTTCCTCCATGGAGATATAGAGAAGTAAATTTATATGGAGTAGCTAGAGGGTTTTGTTCAAATAGTTAAAGAAAATCATGTATTCATGTTGAAAAATAGTTTACATGGTTTGAAGAAAGCTCTGAGGAAATGGTATAAGAAGTTTGAATATTTCATTTCTCATCAGGGTTTTTGGAAGACATCTTCTGATCATTGTGTTTTTGTTCAGGGAATTACTGTTGATGATTTTATTATACTGTTGCTTTATATTTTTGATATACTCATTGTTTTCCATGATACTTCTAGAATTGATAAATTGAAGAAGGATCTTTTTTAGTATTTTTCAATGAAGGGCTTATGGCCAGCACGACAGATTCAAGGCCAAATGATCTCTAATGGAAGGAAGGCCAAGAAATTGTAGTTATCTCAGTAGAGATACATTGAGAATGTTCTTCATAGATTTTCTATATATAGAGAGAAAGTGGTTAGTACAACTCTTAAATTACATTTTATGCTCAGTACCAATCAGTCACCTTATAATGATGAAGAGAGATAGAAGATGTAGCACATGCATTATTCATCTCCCGTTGGGTATTTGAGGTATGAAATGGTATGTAATAAACCAGATATAACTCATGCAGTGGGTGTGGCCAAATGTTTTCTATCAAATCAAAGTAGAGAAAATTAGAGAGTAGTGAAATATATTTTTCATTATATTTGTGGTACTTCTGATCTAAGATTGTGTTTTGGAAAAGGGGAACCTATGCTTTGTGGCATTACAGATTCTGATATGGAAGTATATATTGATTTGAGGAAGTCCACTTTAGGCCATTTGATCACTTTTGTAGAGGGATCTGTATCTTGGATGTCTTGATTGCAATGACATGTTTATTTATCTACAACATAGTCAGAGTTTATTGTAGCTACAGAGGCATGTAAATAATTGTTGTGGATAAAAACATTTATTTGAGAGATCAATTTAAATCAAGACAAGTTTGTTTTATTTTTTGATAGTCAGAGTTCTATTTTTTTGGGAAATAATTCCTCTTTTCATGGTAGGTTGAAATAAATTGATGTTCGATATCATTGGATCCACAACATCCCAAATTCGAGATAGTTAGAGCTTGAGAAGATCCACACTAATGACAATCAGTCAGACATGTTGACCAAGCGTTTACCCAGTGAAAAATTTGAGATGTGTCGACTGATTGCAGGGTTAGCGGTGATCCCCACTTGAGTCAGAGGGGGGGGGGGGGGGTTGTCGAGAGATTTCCCTTATTGGCACACCGAGTAACGCCTCCTAAAATGGTGGACACACAGTTCAATACCACATGAATTAATTCACGTGGTGACATGTTTTTGACGCAGAGATATTATTTGACGTGACTTCCTTTTCCTATATAAGGAGGTAGTGACCAAGCATTTCATTACACCAACACCAACAACACCAAGAAAAAAACCCATTTGGTGATTTCCTTTCTTCGACGATCATTTTTATTTCTCTCAAACTTTGATTCACTACATTTATTCTTGATTATTACTTTTGACATCCCTTCCATTTTTTGCTTGTCTCTAATGTGTACCTCTTGATTTAAGTAGATCGTCTTTCTAGACTAGGTCTTGTGGTTTTTCCATTTCTGGTCCTTCCACGTAAAAATTTCCAGTGTCAACCTTTTATATACAAAACATTTATTTTTTATCACTACACATCTGATTTTTGGAGGGAAAGATTTTATTTTTGTTGTGCGTTCACTTTTTGGTTGTTTGTGCATTCGTGGATTTTCCATATTTCTCAACAGTATTTGTGATGAATCCCGTCGCAAATAGTACAGCAAAAAATAATCTAAAATATATATACCCCCTCCATTTTCCTCATTCCACTCCATTCTCTACCCCTCTCTCTCTATCTACTTTCATTTTTTCACTCAAAATTTTTCAAATTTATAAATTTGAAATCAGAGTATTATTTAAGGCTTATATCCTCCAAAAGATTCAGTTTTGAAATATTTATCTATTTATTTTATTTATTAGTTAATTCATTTTATTTTATATTAGTTATAATTATTGTTAATTATTTGTGATTAAATTAAAATAGAATTATCTAGTTTTATTTATAATTGTTTTTTAGAAATAATTATGTGTGATTAGTAATAATTAATAGTTATAATATTAATTAGTATTAATTATTATTAATTAGAAAAATTATTAATAAGTAGTTATAATTAGTGATAATTAGTAATAATTAACGATAATTAGTAATACATAGGAATAAATGCTTATAAATAGTAATAAATAATAATAATTAGAAATAATTAGAAATAATTAGTTGTAACTAGTAGAAATCAGGAATAATTAGTAGTTATTAGTGGGAATAAGTAATAATTAGCGATAATTTGTAATAAATTGTAATAATTAGTAATAATTAGTAATATATTTTAATAAATTTTAATAATTAGTAATAAATTGTAATAAATTTTAATGAATTTCAACAATGTGTAATAATTCGTAATAATTGGTAATAATTAGTAATAAATTGTAATAATTAGTAATAAATTGTAATAAATAGTAATAAATAGTAATAAACTGTAATAATTAGTAACAAATTGTTATAATTAGTAGGAATTGGTAATAAATTGTAACAAATTGTAACAAATTGTAATAATTTGTAAGAATTAGTAATAAATTTTAATAATTGGTAATAAATTGTAATAATTAGTAATAAATTGTAATAATTACTAATAAATTGTAATAACTAGTAATAAATTTAAATAAATTCTAATAATTAGTAATAAATTTTAATAATTTGAAATAACTTGTAATAATTAGTAATAAATTTTAATAATTAGTAATAAATAGTAATAAATAGTATTAAATTGTAATAAATTTTAATAATTAATGATAATTAGCGGGAATAAGTTATAATTAGAAAGAATATGTAATAATTAGTAGGAATAAGTAATAATTAGTAGTAATTAGTAATAAATTGTAAAAAATTTTATTAACTAGTAATAATTATTAATAATCAGTAATAATTAGTAATGATTATTAATAATTAGAAATAATTAGTAATAAATTTTAATAATTAGAAATAATTTGTAATAAATAGTAATACATTGTAATAATAATTAATAATAATTAATAAATTGTAATAATTGGTAATAAATTGTAATAATTTGAAATAATTAGTAACAATTCCTAATAAATTGTAATAATTAATAATAATTAGTAATAATTAGTAATAATTAGTAATAAATTGTAATAATTAGTAATAATTTGTGATAATTATTTGTAAATTGTAATAATTAGTAATAGATTATAATACTTAGTAGTCATTAGTAATGATTGGTAATCATTAGTAATGATTGGTAACCATTAGTAATGATTGGTAACCATTAGTAATGATTGGTAACCATTAGTAGTGATTGGTAACCATTAGTAATGACTAGTAACGATTACTAATCATTGGTAATGATTAGTAGTCATTGGTAATGATTATTAATCATTGGAAATGATTAGTTATCATTGGTATTGATTAGTAATCATTAGTAATAAATTTTAATAATCAGTAATAATTAGTAATAATTAGTTATGATTAGTAATAATTAGTAATACATTGTAATAAATTGTAAAAATTTTAAAAATTGTAATATATTGAAACAAATAGTAACAAATAGTAATAATATGTAATAAATTGTAGTAATTAGTAAGAAATAGTAATAAGTAGCAATAATTATTAATAATTAGTAATAAGTTGAAATAATTAGTAATAATTAGTAATAATTAGTAATATTTAGCGGTAATAAGTAATAATTAGCAGCAATTATTAATAAATTGTAATAATTAGTAATAATGTGTAAAAATTTGTAACAGTTAGTAATAATTAGTAAGAATTAGTAATAATTAGTAAAAATTAGTAAAAATTAGTAATAAATTGTAATAATTGGTAATCAATTGTAATAATTAGTAATAAATTGTAATAAATAGAAATAATTAGTAGTAATTAGCAGGAATAATTAATAACTAGTGGTAATTATCTATATATTGTAATAATAACTAATAAATTTTAATAATTATCTATAACTAGTAATAAAGTGTAATAATTATTTATAATTAGTAATAATTAATAATAACTACTAATAACTATTAATAATTAGTAATAGATTATAATAATTTGTAATAATTAGTAATAAATTCTAATAATTAGCAATAAATTGAAATAATTAGTAGTAAATTTTAGTAGTTAGTAATATTTAGTAATAATTAACATTAAATTGTAATAATTTGAAATAATCAATTTTAAATAGCAATAAATAGTAATATTTTGTAACAATAGTAATAGATTGTAGTAATTAGTAATCAATTATAATAAATTATAATACATTGTAATAACTATTAATAAATTGTAATAATTAGTAATAATTATAATAATTATAATAATTATTAATAAATTATAATAAAAAGTAATAATTAGTAATGAATTGTAAGAAATTGTTATAATTATTAATAATTAGTGAAAATAAGTAATAATTAGTGGTAATTGGTAACAAATTGTAATAATCCGTAATAAATTGCAATTATTAGTAAGAATTAGTAAGAATTGGTAATAAATTGTAATAATTAGTAATACATTTTTTTTAAATTTTATTAATTAGAAATAAATTTAATAATTAGTAATAAATTTTAATAATTAGTAATAAATTTTAATAATTAGTAATAAATTGTATTAGTTAGTAAAAAATTAATAAATTGGAACAATTTTGAGCATATTGGCGAGTACTCTTTTAACTGATGGGTCATCTCCTTTTAACTTTATTCCACTGAAATCAATATGAAAAATCAGTTCCAAAGTACATATATCCATTTTCGTAAGCATAAGAATGAAGAGTAGCACGATGAGGCCTCCATGATCTCCATTCTCATTCATATGAAAATTGATATGGGTACATCTGAGAAGATTTTCCATACTGATTCTATTAAGAGAAATTTGCATGGAGATATGGAATTGTGAAAAAAGAGGCTATTTTTCTTGATGAATCATCTCCTTATAACTTCCACCCACTAAAATCACTATGAAAATTCTACTCCAAAATACCAATATCCATTTTTATATGCATGATAATGGAGAGCAGTGCAGTAAGGCCTCCATGCTCTATATTTTTGTACATACAAAAATGGATATGCATATGTCAGAGTATATTTTTCATAGTGATTTCAGTCAGAAAAAGTTGTAATGAGATTATCTATCGGGTAAAAGAGCTTCCGCCAATCCACTAGAAATTGTGTCGCTTGTAATTTGTGGTAATTAGTATAAATTAGTATTAATTACTAATAATTAGTGGTAATTAGTATAAATTAAAATAAATTAGTGTAGATTAATATAAATTTTAAAAAAATACTATAAATAACTATGAAATAAAATTAATTATCATAAATTACTAAAAAATGAATTTAATTTTCTTCACTTTTTTGGGTAGTGTCTTTATTATGTCAAATTATTCAAAAAAGTGATTATTTTATATTTTTTAGAAGAATATGGATCTGGGAAGTCAAAAAGAGTCATTATTAAAATTTTGTTCTTGGATAAATATGCACAAGAATCCCAATAGTTCTTATTTAAATCTTATATATATTGAGGTTATTGAAGCTTGCTTATCATTTTCATCATCAGAACTATATTTTTTTAGAAGGGACAATTTAGTTTCCTTGGTCCATCATGATTTCAAAATTTAGTAAATGATGTGGTAGATTATTTTTTGCCACCATCTAAAAGTCAGGATGATATTGATTTAACTCTTAAGATGGATCCATCTCAATTTTATGAGTTGTTGAGATCTACTGAGGATTCCTCATATAATAGTTGCAAGATTAGTAAATTTGATGCTGTTGAAAATTTTATTGTTATTAAATTCGATAATGAAATTTCAAATAGAGGTTTTGATCAAATATTATCTTTGGTTAAAACATTGTTTCCTAAAGGAAATGTGTTGCCTATAAATTTCTATGAGATCAAGATGTTGGTTTGTAATCTGGGTGTTGGTTATTAGAATATTCATGCATGTTAAAATGATTGCATCTTATATTATGGTGAAAATAAGACGTTGGGTAGTTTTCCCACATGTAAACTATCTAGGTATAAAGAGGCTTATCTATAAGAAGTATGGATTGATTCCTATATAAAAGTTGAGATATTTTCCACTTACACCTAGATTGCATCATTTATTCATGTCTCAGAACACATAGAACATTGTTGTAATGGAACAAAATAAATCCTTAAACTGTTAAAAGCTTAAATAATCCCCCTAATAGAGATTCATGGAAAATATTTACCAAGTGCATCCTAATTTTTCTTTAGAAACCTAAAATGCGTTATTAGGTCTTTTTACTGACAGTTTCTATCCATTTGGTTCTTATGGTGGTCTGTATTCATGTTGGCCCATGTTTATAAATCTGTACAATTTACCTTCTAGGATTTTGATTAAAGATACATATATCATTTTAAAATTATTAATTCAAAGACATCCAAAAAATAACATTGATGTTTATTTGAAACTTTTGATTAATGAGTTAAATTCTATGTGAAATAATGGAGTTAGTACATCAGATGTTGCTACAAAAAACAATTTCCTACTGAAATATGCATTGATGTGGAAAATTAATGCCTTCCCAACATATGGCATGTTATCTGTCTAGAGTACACATGATACAAAATCTTGTTTATACTGTATGAGAGACAATAATACATTTATACTTTTCAATGGAAAAAACCCATGTTTTTTGACTGTTATCACAGGTTCCTTCTAACCGATCATCCTTTTCAGAAAAATAGATATCATTTCATAAAAAGAACAATTGAATGAGATGGTCTTACAATAATTATATTAGGTGCATAGTTAAAATCAATTGTCTCTTCATTATATCTTATCACATTTGGATCAACAAGAAACCAACAGAAAATTGATGGGTTTGGGAAAGAACACAATTGGATAAATGGAAATTCTTTTGTGATATTCCATATTGGTATAATTTCTTGGCCTTTCACATGTTTTATTCCATTTATATTAAGAATAACTATTTTTATAATTTATTTCATACAATTTTGGATACTCTGGGTAAGACCAAAGATAATGTAATGTCATGATTAGATCTTGCTCAAATTTTTTGGAGGCAGTAACATGAACTATTTGAAAATGTTAGATCAAAGAAGTTAATTAAGACAAAACAAGCTTATACATTATCCAAATAATATTGATTATTATTTTTTCAGTTGATTGTATATTTGAGGCTTCTAGATGAGTATGCTTCTAATTTGGTTAGATGTGGCAGAATTGGTCATATTAATAGATTAAAAAGTCATGAATGTCATGTTATAATGGAAACAATTATTCTAATTAGATTAAGAAGTTTGTATAATTATATGATTTAAAATTTGATAATAGATATATCATATTTTTTCCAAGACATTTTTGTGTGATGATGGAAGACTACGATGCACTAAGCAGACTATAAGAAGATGTTTAAATTTTATGTAAACTGGAAAAAATATTTAAACCGACTTTCTTTGACTCAATGGAACATTTGAAATTACATTTATCACATGAAGAAAAATTTGGAGGTCTATTACAGTTTCTATGGATGTTCCTATTCAAGAGATGCATGTAGAAATTGAAGAAAAAAGTACATAATAAATCATCGGATGAAGGCTCAATTGTAGAAGCTTATTTGCAAGAGGAAATAAATTTTTTCTTGCTCTCATTATTTTCAATATGAATATCCCTAAAAAACAACCACATGATCAAAAACAAGGTAAATTTCAATCATTAAATGTGCAATCAATTATCAATTTTAATCATCCCAATCTTGGATTTGGTGGAGTTCATGAATGATGGCTTTCAGATAATGAACATCACAGAGATCATACATATATTTTTCTCAACTTTGAACAAATGACACCATTTGTACTATGATTACTCCTATAAATTATTCAATAATCTTTGTTATAGTAAAATAATAATATTTATTTTATAGGTTATATGATAACCATATCATTAAATAACTTCCACAAATTACGACAACTACTCTTGAAGAACTTTGGAAAAATAATTTTTCCTACTGGTTTCAAAAACTGGAAACATAAATTATTTATGGTTTAACATATAAAATAAATTTATTACATGTTATATTGATAATTTTTTTTACAAATTTTTAGGTATCTCAAATTGTTGATAAAATTGATAATTGATTGTCTGTATTGAGTAACCCACCATTCAAAATGGTTATATCTTATAATGCATGTGGGTTCAAAAAAGCCATTCCTTGGGATTCCCATTTTCTAAGAAGAAATGTGGTGAATGGTTTTCGATTTCATACATGTGAATATGGTTAATCAGAAAAACAATAAAGAGTGGTGTTTTCTTTAGAGGATCTCATCATCGAGAAACTTGAGTTGAATTTTACAACAAGATGAATAAAATTATTGAATTGTGTTATCTGGGAAAAAATTACGTAACGATGTTTAAATGTTAGTGGTCAGATGAAGAGAGAGACTTGAGGGTTTATTCAACACATGGAATCATTGATATTAAATATAAAAGTCTTCTTTTAGTAAATGAAGTATTTTTATTGGCTAATGAGAGACATCAAATTTATTATAAAAATTATTGTGTAACCTCAAGAGAGTTGTGTGATTAGAGGACCATAATAAAAATTAAATCTCTTGAAAATCAGGTTACTCAAACATAATTTGGTTTCTTTGAAGTGAAATAAAATGAAAATTTTCAAGAGACTTCTCTAAATCCATATTTTTCACGAAGAGTCACAAATATCAATGAGGACACCTCACAATTTAAGTGTCGATGGTGACGATTATGTTAATGATGTCACCAATGAAAGTGAAATGAAAATTGATTGTGAAACTGAAACTCATATTGAGACTGATGATGTTTAAGAGGAATATAAAGACTTTGAAATCATTAGATATGATGATTAGGAAGAATATGAACATTGATATAGTTAAATTCATATTATAATCATATATAATAGATATCTATATATAATAGTTGTTTTCAACTGTTTTCTAACAATAGTCATTTCATGTTTTAGATAGATGAGGATCATTTTTGTCTATTGTAGGAGGCTAATAAACATTTGTACAATCAGGATGTTGGATCATCTGACCCATATAATGCTGTTGGTTCAGGGAGTACATAGAGGGGTTGTAGCCTTGCATGATTGATGATTCCCAACTCTATCCCTAAGTGACATCAATATCTTGGCTTCAATCCACGCATGCAGAGGTATGTTTACCTTTGTATTTTAGTTATAGATCATTAATTTATTTATATACTATTTTTTTGGTTATTTTTTCTTTTTTCATAGCTTTCCTCATATAGCTATTGGACATGGTAGCGTTATATTACACAATTATTTTTCTGATGCATGGGTCACATGAGATCAGATTCCTATTGATGTTTACGATCGCATGTTCGATCATTAGATTGTACATAAATAAATAATATTTATTATGATTTTTTTTAATTAATAACATGATGTTATAAATTATTTGTATGGTTTATGGTATCACATCAATGAGAGCATGCATGAAGTTATCTGGAAGGCATGTGAGGGGTTTATGCTTGAGTGTTTCAATCAGTTTTCACACAATTTGATAAGGAAAACAATGATGAAAGTAGGAGTGAAAGAGTTTTTTTATTCATGTCACACCCACTAACCTAATTACATTTCAACTCAGGTATGGGATGGATTATGTTTACACTGGTTGGGTGGTCATTTTCATAGGATATCATTGGTAGGTTGACAAAAACATTGGAGATCAGAGGTGACACATTGAGTCTGTCGTCATACATTTAGTACGAATAAGGAACATAGAGTAAATAGTTTTTTAAATTATTTATATAACTTTAAATGTAAATAGTTTATTTTATATTCATATAGCCAATCAAACAACCCGATATTATGCAGTTCAACGTTTATAGGAGGATTTAGAGCGATCCAATCACAGGAGAGATTGGAGGTTATCACCATCATTAGTTGTGGTCAGTCAAATTTCTTTTTGAGTAATAAAATTAACCAAAAATAATATTTTAACTCTTTTGATTCTAAATTGAAATTGAATGAGTCATATAGGATGAAATTTCTCAAAAATAGACTAAGAGTCCGTCTGAGACTGATGAACAGACCATTGCCCACCGATTTGATGAGCCAACATGGATATAGGTGACTCGGTATGCCTTTGAGAAAGGCTGAGTTGTTGGTATCGACTATCGATCGATGTTTGAGAGTTATTATGGTACTGCTGTGATGTCAGAGTCTAGCATGAGAGGAGCTCATAGAGATTCATCATCATATGTTGCACAGTATCCTAAGCTGCTATAAGCTCAGGGTGAGATTATAGAGAGCATGTGTATAAACCAGGAGGAAATGCGTTAATGGAAGTAGTAGCAATAGTAAGAGTTTTGAAAATATCATTAGTAGTAGGAGGAGGATATGTGTTGATGGAAATAGCAGCTCCCTAAGAAGATGGAGTACATGAAACATCTGACATGTGATTTAGGGATGAAGTTCCCTCCATCATCTCCTCCAGCTCCTCTGGAAGGCCCCCACACTTAGTGATGTGTTTATTTTTTATGATAAAACAATTGAATGTAATTTATTTATAATATTAACTATTTTAATTTATATATAGTGTGTTTTTTATATTTTTACGAATATTACATTTTTTATCATTTTAGAACATTTTTTTCTTATTTTACTAATATCTTTTTTATTTTTTTATATTTTTGTGAATATTGAGGTTTTTATTATTTTATAATTTTATTATTTTACTAATCTTAATATTATTATTTCATTAATATTATTAATATTATATTATTATTATTATTATATTAATAATAATTATATTAATATTTTACTTATTTTTTTATTTTAGTAATATTAATATTATTATTTAATTAATATTAATAATTTATTATTATTATTATATTAAAATTATTTATATTATTAATAAAATTATTTTTATTATCATTTATAATATTATTTTTTTTCAATTTCTTTAATCTATTTGTGACGGGCTGTAGCAATAGGGTTTTAAAAAAACCTTGGGCAAAGTATTTGTGACAGTTCTTTACAATAGGGTGTTTAAAAAATCTCCGGAAAAAATTTTTATGATGGGACCACACCACGTTGTAGAAAAAGTCTATTTGTGATGCTCTTTTCTGCAACGTGTCATTTTCCAAAAGAACTCTTGGAAAATGACCCGTTGCAAATACACCAATTTCCAGTAGAGTTTGTTTGTTTTTTGTACATTTTTTAATTCAATTTGAATCCCATTACAATATAGTTGACTGCAAGATATTATCAGCATGTATGATCTAGAGGATAGTGATGAATTTATTCCGGCATCATACCATGTTGTAGTATAGGAGATGATTCTAGCATATCATGTTGTACATCATGTTTTCTTTGATCACCCACCTTAGGGAGATGATGTTCCACCATAGGGAGAAGAGGTTAATGCTCAAAGAACCTCCTCCAGAAGCTTCTTGGGCCGAGGATCCACAATGTCGATTATATAGACTACATAATGCTACACGTGAGGCCTCACCTATTTCACATAAAGAAGCTACAACTCTAGCATTCAAGACATATCTATTTGAGAATATGTGCTAGGAGGCATGAGATCCATTTATGTTGTCATCATATCCATAGTTTTCAACAGATATAGCTGATTCAAACTCATATCCAGATTCATTTTACATGCCTCCAACATTTATGATCGACCCATCACATGTCTTATGGTTCCCCCTATTAGTTGGAAGGTCCTTCCACTTATGTAGTGGGATAAGGATCAAGTGCACATCTTAACATCTCAATGACAACCCATCTTGATGACACATAGATAGAGCATCAAATAGTTGAGGTTTGAGCACCTAAAGAAGATCTACCAGTTCATGATAATCCATCCCAATATAGAGGTTGATGATCTTGATACGAGTGTTCCATTATCACACCAGATTTTGGGATGAGACCTCATCATATGCATTGATTGTACTCGTTAATTTATATTATTTCTATTTACTTAAAGTATTTGAAACAATAATGTCTTCTATCATCTAAATTATTGTCTATCTATTGTGTTAATGATTTTTTTATTTTCAACTATTCTTTATTTTTACCTTATGTTATAATTTTAATTTAGATTTTACTTATAGATTAAATTTTATAATATTTTAATTTTGACTACTTGAAATAGATGAAAACATGATAAATTTCAAATAGGTAACCTTAAAATCATATAAATTATACAGTATTAATTAAATCTAATTAAAACTTTAAAGATAGAATAAAAATATAAAAAATGGATAAAAATGAAAAGAATATAATGAATATAACACAAAAAACATTAATTTACATTAAACAAACATTATTGATTAAAAACGTAATATTTGCACATTAAAAAATATATAAACATAAAATTTAGTATAAAAAAAATCTGAAGGAAATCTAGAACATTGAATAATCATATAAAAAATAATTAAAAATAAAAGAAGGGTAAAAAAATTTTAAATTCAAATATTATTTTTTTAAACAAAAATATTTTGTTCCATTAAAAATTATTTTCATTAATTTTTTATATGAAATTATTATTTTTTCAATTATTATTATATGTTCAATAATAGTGTCAAATTTTATTTAGATTGTGTCTGAATTTTATAATTTATAGCCTTTCAAAATCACCTACTACAATCAAAATTATGTTTCATGAAGGTAACATTGGAAGAACATAAATTATAATGTATAATAAAAATAAAAATAAAAATTTAAAAATTTACTAAACATATAAAAAATAATTGAAAATAAAAAATAATTTCATAATTTAAACAAAAATTTTTTAATTTACATGTCACAAACTTAATTTCTTAAAAACATATTCAGAAAATTTATAGGCATAATGCTTATTAAGTATTTTATTTTTAATTACATTTTTATGAAGTACTATTAATTATGTTATGCTAATTTAATGATAGAAATTACATTATTAATAAATAAAAATTATGTTATGAAATATTTATAATATTTAAATTAATAAATATAAATAATGATTTAAATAATATAGAAATTATTTTATCTAATAATATAATTAATAATATTATTTTAACATAAGTATTAATTAAATAAGTAATATATATAATATAATTATTATTAATAATGATATTACTAAAAAATTATTATAAAATTAATAATGATTTATAATAATCATATTAGTTATGTTTATTTGTATATATACGCATTTAAATAGAACAAAATAAATAAATAAAAATATTTTATATATAAAAACATATTTATGTGTGTAATTTATTATTATTATTATTATTATTTGTTTGGGAAAAGACATCACAAAACTTACGCATTTTCCCAAAGCTTCTATGTTAAGGGTCTAAATGCCTTTTCCCTGATCAATAAAAAGGCAGGCAGTGACTTCATGCCTTTTGGACATATTTATTGATTTATCTTTTTGACCAAGGCTTATCCATAATTTTTTTAAAAAAAAAACTTATATAAAAAATTTCTCACCCGAAAGATGAAATGAATATATATTCATATGTAAAGTGTAATGTAAATGACCATACCAGTCCACTAGAATTCCCTTCATCATCGTATTTTATAAATAGTCCCATAGTTTCCATTATTCCTTCGACTATTATAATTTGATTCAAAATATTTTATTGATATAATTTTATTCAAATTATTTATTAAAATAAATATAGTGTTTTTTTCAAATTTGAATTGGTGTGTCCTTCACTAAGAGATGTGTCATTTTGGTTGAACTAATGTGTTATTTGACCGAAATGGTGAGATCAAATTGGTGTGTCCATCGCCAAGAGTTATCTAGTTTCGGTCAAACCAATGTGTTCTTTGACTGAACTGGTGCAATTCGCACTGGTTCCAATTTATGAACAAGTTATAATAAGATTGTTTATGTATTACTTAATTTTTGATTCCATTAAATTCTTTAGAGTTCTCCCAGTATCTTTCCAGTGGAAAAATTGGAAATGAGAGTTTGATTTTCCACAAACCATTTTGAAATCCTTGAGGAATACCTCTACCAAGAACCCTACACCATCAATGTGGGGTGGATAAAACCCTTTTTAAAAATGAATTCAGTTCACACAAAAAATTTCTATCTATCTTCTAATTATGCCTACAAAATTTCTAACAATTAATGGGTTTGTATTCAAGGTAAAACCTAGAAGATGGATTATGAATCTCTCAAAGTCATGAACCAAGACGTTGTCAAAATTGACCATTTCTATGGCAACAACTTCTCCTGGTGGCAATATAAGATGAAGTTTCTTGTCATAGTGTTGGATATTTCTTACATTTTGGAACTGAATTATACTCCCATTCTCGAGGATCCCACCTTAAAATCCCAAAAACACACCCATTGACATGATTCAAGTCAAGCACATTCAGGCAATGTGGAATAAACATGAAGACGATGAAGTATTGTATCGAGGTCATATTCTCAACACATTATCAAATCGTCTTTATGACTATTTCCACCAAATAAATACCACTCAAAAGATTTGGGATGTACTCAAGTTAAAATACAAAGAAGAGGAAGAAGGTACCAATGAGTTTCTAATTGCAAAGTATCTAAATTATAAGATGGTTGATAATAAGCCAGTATTGGAGAAAGTGCATGAGATTGATATTTTAAAAAACAAGCATCTTTCCCTTAAGATTAATATAACAGAAATTTTTCATTTTGGTGCAATTATTACTAAATTCCCACCAATGTAGAATGATTTTGGTTAATCACTCATAAAAAATAGTGATAATATTTCCTCACATCAATTACAAAATATTCTTCATATTAAAGAAGAATCCATGTTGATAGACGTGGGTATCACTTTGAAATTTTATACCAAGGTTATTATTTTTGAGGAAAAGACACAATAAAACTCCTCCTTACATGTCAAGAAGAAAAATCCAACAATTCAAAAAGAAACAAAATCATACCTAGAAGAACAAAAAATGATTTGTCAGAAGAAAACCAATGAATTTTTCAAAGGAATGTCTCCATTGAAAGAAAGTTGAAAAACCTGTTGCATATATGATGATTTAAGAAAATCTAGTCTTAATGATATCTGAATTCAATATAAATTCGATGAAGATGGTATGGGGGCTAGATTCTAGAGCAGCGGTGTATCTGTGAAAGGATCGTTCGATGTTCAAAACATTTGATGATTGTACTATCACTAAGGAAGTATATCTTGTAAAAACTACATGGATCAATTTTAGAAGACAAGGAAGTGTGTATATAGACTTTACTTTAGGAAAGAATTTTACACTTCTATGTGTGTTGTATGTTCCTGAAATTTTAATGAACTTAGTTTTTGTAGATCTTCATTGTATGAAGGTATTTGGGGTTTCATTAGAATCTGACATGGTTATCTTGTCAAAGGGATGCATGTTTGGGAGGAAAGTGTACTCTAATAATGGTATGTATGAACATTCTATTAATAATATAATTGAATATTATGCTTACTTGATTGAATCTTCTAATTTCTGGTATGATCGTTTTGCACACGTTAATAATTATTCATTAAAAGTAATGAATAATTTAAACTTGATTAATTTTGGAAATGTTTTTGATAAATGTGAAACATGTGTAGAATCTAAAATAGTTAAGAATCCTTTTTATAGTGTTGAAATAAATATAGATATATTAGATTTTTTTCATACTAATATTTTTGAATTAAATGGATTATTAACTCATGGAAATAAAAGATACTTTTTTACTTTTGTTGATGAATGCATTAGATATTTACATGTTTATCTTCTAAAAACAAACGATGAATACTTTGATGTGTTTAAATAATATAAAGAAGAAGTTGAAAAATAAATAAAATAAAATAAAATTATTACACTCAAATAGAGGTGGTGAATAAATTATGAATGAATTTAATTAGTTCTGCAAAGAAAAAGGTATAATCCACCAATGAAATGCTCCTTATACACCTCAAGAAAAAGTCTCAGCTAAAAGGAAAAATAACTCTTTAGTAGAAATGGTAAATTTCAAGATTAATAAATATAAATTTCCATTAAATTTAGGTGGATAAGATTTATTGTCTTCATGTCATATTCATAATAGGATTACCTCTAAGAAAACTAAGTTATCCCCTTACAAAATTTGGAGAGGTGGAAAACCTAATCTTTCTTATTTCAATGTGTGGGGGTGTTTAGATTAATATAGAGTTACTTATTATGAAATAATTAAAATCTACCGTAGAAAAATTAATGGTGTTTTTTTTGTATATGAAAAAAATAGAAATTCTTATAAAATTATGGATTTGGGAACCAATATTATTTTTGAATCAAGGGATGTAGAGTTTATTTTAAAATATGTTTTACAAATACACTATGGAGGAAGTTATTCCTCATAACCCTAAATCATGTATTCCATCTAGTTCAAATAAAATAGTAGATAATAATGATGATTCTCGAGTAGAACCTAAATGGAGTAGACAAATTAGGGGGGAGAAAAGTCTACATCCATATTTTATTTTCCCTGATTCAATAATTTTCCTTTCCGAAGGAGAACAAAATAATCATCTTCTAAATAAGTATCCTATGGTATTAACTATAGAAGATGAACCTAAGAATTATCAAGAGGCTAATATTTTTAGAGATTTTTTTTTCTGGAAAGAATCAATTAATGATGAAATTGATTCCATTTTGGGGAATAATACTTAGGTCATTATGAATATATCAAAAGGTTCAAACCCTATTGGTAGTAAATATCTTTTTATAAAGAAATATGATTCTAAAGGTAATATTCAATATTTTCAAGCTATATTGGTTTCTAAATGTTTCATACAAAAAGAATGGATTTATTATTTTGATACTTATTACACTATAGCTCGAATTACTTTAATAAGAATATTATTTTCTTTATCTTTAATTAATCATTTTTATATTTATCAAATATATGTGTAAACTAATTTATTGAATGGATAATTAAACTAAGATATTTACATGGAAAACAAGAAGGGATTGTTTTAATAGGTAATGAAAACATAGCATGTAAAATAGTAAAATCTCTTTATGGTCTTAAACAAGCTCCGAAGAAATGTCATGAGAAATTTGATTCTATTATTTTATCTAATGTAATTTCTCATACTAATTTGGATAAATGTTTTTATTAAATGACTATAAAAGAATATGGAGTTTCTGTGTGTCTATATGTTGATAATATATTAATTTTTGAAACCAATATGATTGGTGTAATTGAGACAAATAATTACTTATCTTCTATGTTTAAAATGAAGGTCCTTGAAATAGTTGATAATATTCTAGGTATTAGAGTTAGAAAAAAAGTTGGGGTTATTATTTAAGTCATTCTCGTTACATAGAAAAGATGTTAAATAAATTTTATTATCTCGGTTTCAAAGATGCCAATACGCTTTTTTATTCTAGTGTTAATTTTTATTTATAAAAATGGATAGAGCTGTATCAAAACTTGAGTATGCTGGTGTAATTGGTTCTTTAATGTATGTGATTCATTGCACTAGACCTGATATTGATTTTTTAGTATGTAAAATTAGTAGATAAAAAAGTAATACTATTGTGGATCATTAGAGTTATGTAGCAATAATTTTTTGACACTTAAGAAAGACCAAATATTTAATTTTATACTATAATGATTATCCACTGTATTAGAAGGACACACTGGTGGAAGATGGATTACTAGTATTAATGATAACCAATCCTCTTATGAATGGTTCTTTACTCTTAGGGGTTGTTTTTTTTCTTCGGAGAGCAAGAAAAAAACTTGTATTTCACATTCGACCTTGGAGTCGAAGTTTATCACCCTAGTGGCATGTGGGAAGGAAGATGAATGGATTAAGAATCTATTATTGGATATTTGATTGTGGCCTAGTCTAATTCCTCCTATCTCTATCAGTTATGATAGTTATGTAACATTATCAACAGAATATAGTTTCATATACAATGAAATTTTTAGACATATATGTTTGAGACCATATTATGTGAAAAAATTGTTAAAAGATGGTCCCATAATATGTTTTTATGTGAGAAAGTGTAAAAAACCTATTGATTTGTTTAGAAAATCTCTCCCAATTATGATTATACATGAAACTAATAAAGATATGGGGTTAAAACCCAAACAATAAATCGTTTCCATAATGGAATCCCCATACTTCCTTCAAGTAGATCCTATCCAATGTTTTTTACGGGTTTAAACAAGTTACGAAGATGATTGTTGATATTGACAATTATAACCCTAAACATTGGTGTTAATATCATATGTTATGTCTAGAGGCAGAGTTATAAAATCATAACAAAATATTAAGACTCAATGAGTTATGTTTTCTAATAAAGGAATCACATTGTAAAATTTTTCCAATGTAAAATTAGTAGTGGTACCACTTCTTACTAGAGTTAATGGGTTTACTCCATAGAGAGTTCATGAAATGAATATAAGAAGATGGCAAAAAAATTTCTAAAAAATGATTAGTTGGATGAATGTTTTTTATATGTATGATATCTCAGGTTTATCTTATAGGTTAATAGGTTTAATGTTTTTACAACTTATAAATATGATAAACATTGAGATATTGATACTAAGTTATGGTTTAATTTAAAATATTTTTTTATTACATACACTAGTGGAAGGATTTTTTTTGGCGGGAACCCTATGCCCACAGTTCTTCCCTATATACCCACAGTTTTTATAAATATATTTAACTAAATATATATATATATATATATATACATATATGTGATGTTAGGGTAGTGGTTAGACGCGGTGTTTTCAGCAAAGAGGTCGCGATATTGAAACTCGGTGCCTGCATTATTTTAGTACCTATACCCACAGTTTTGAAACCGTGGGTAAAAGCCGTTGACACCATGAAAATTGGATATGTTTCAGTGACATGGTGGCAGGACACCTATACCCACGGTCTTGGGAAACCGTCGGTATAGGCTGGGGACCTATCCCGACGTCGTTCCAGCCTACGGTTCCCAAAACCGTGGGTGTAGGCTATACCCACGGTTTTGGGGGCTATACCCACTGTTTTGAACTGTGGGTATAGGCCGTTTTTCTAGTAGTGATATAATAGAACACTTGTGGTCTTGTGAATTAATATTTATAAACAAAAGTAGGGGATTGTTATAATTATATTAAAAATATTTTACTACTATAATTTTATTTAAATTATTTATTAAAACAAATAGAGTGTTTTTTAAAATTTGAACCGGTGTGTCCCTCACCAAGAGTTGTATCATTTTGGTTAAACCAGTGTATTCTTTGACTAAAATAGTGAGATCGAACCGGTGTGTCCATCACTAAGATTTGTCTTGTTTTGATCAAACCAATGTGTTCTTTAACTAAACTGGTGTAATTACAACCGATTCTGATTTATAAATAAGCGATAATGATATATTTTATGTGTTAATTACTTTTTTAATCCAAGAAATTACCCATAGTTCTCCCAACATCAGTGTAGTAGGGAAATCATAAATTGGTGTTCGATTTTCCCCAAACCTTGTTGAAATCCTCAAGGGATACTTACACCGAGAACCCTACACCATCAACATGGGTGGTGTATCAAACCCGTTTGGATAAAGAATTCGATTCAGACATCAAGTTTATATCCATATTCTCATTTTGCCTACTTATTTTCTAACATTAACTCCCTTTTAAATATCAGTAATGGTAGGAGATTCAGATATTGGCATGACCGCTCTCTCTAAATTTTTGATAAACATTCAAAGTTCAGTGGGCTGTTGGTAAGGAGGTTACAACACCATAGGAAGGTTGTGGGAGTGGATAAGAATACCATGGATTTAGGCAGTGAGGGAGTTGATACAAAGTTGAGGAACAACCAGTCAACTCGAGTCTTGATACCCAGGCACACTATGATAATTATTCTTCTGAAAAAGGAAAACTAGGGTTTTGACTAATCATGCTACAGATAAACACAATCTACTAGTTTGATAATTATTGAGTTCAAGAGATATCATTAGCACCGAAGATTTATTGAGTGTTTTTGGATTCTATATATGTTAATATAAACAATTAAATGGCATACAAAACTCTAATTAAACATTATTATTTATTAAATTCCATCTAAAATCATGAAAAAAATAATGAAATTTAAGCCCCTTGGGGTATTGGTTATGCCTCTATGGTGGTGTGGGGGAGGTAATGGATTCAATCCCCCATATTGTTTTTTATATTTATTTTTTGTACTATATTCCCCATAATTATTGTAATATAAGTCACTAGTACATAAATGGACATCTATGACACCGAAAGCAGTAGAAAATGGGAAAACTGTGACATGGGAGACCACTCCAAGGATTCATTATGAGGTTGCGAGAGATTGGGTCAAAAATAGCATTTTCATGAGCACTAATGGTATCTTCCATTAACTAGTGAGCTCCCTAAGTTTTCACCAAAGGTATTTTTCTAAATAAACTTTTAATGGTGGACAATGATGACCACCAATAGTCTCTTTTATTTAAAAAAAGATGAATGATGGTGTTAATGTTTTATGCCCACAAATCCTAGTTCATCCCAAAAATAATTCCTCATTGTAAGAAATTTGTAACATTACACCTTATTTTTTATATGTTACATGCATAAAATCTTGAGAATAACCCTAAATCATCTGTCATTAACCACTAAACATACTAACCCTATTTCTGATACACAAACACACCTTGATACAAGAATATTCTCAATAGATATTTTGAATCTAAAAATTAAACTTTTATTTTTAGGATATTGTATATGAACATTTTCAACACCCTAATCTTGAACTTGGTACACGTCGATAAAATGTAAAAAATCCTCAAAAAATGTGAGATTGAAACATAAAATATTACCATTGATTCCTACTTTTCAAAATCCTGTATAATAAATTAATATTTATATTTATCTATATTGGATCCATATTTCATTATATATTTCATTTATTTGTAACTTCATTTTTCTATTTACTTAAAATTCTTTGTTAAAATCAATTATTTTGGTGTTAATTGTTCTGTTTCTCATACATGTTTCAATTTGACGGTTCCGATCCCTTCACCTTGGTAATAGTTTCATTACCTCAAGGATATTAATTATAACATATATCTCATATTTATATCTGAAATAAACTTTTTAAAGTATATCCATGTAAGTTAGTTATAAAAAATAATGTATGTTGTTCATGGAGGCGGTACTTCGTAGGTTTCAATGCGTGAAATTTTCATTTTTCAGCAGATGAAAATAAATAAATATTTCTAATTAGTTATCTCTATAGAAACTTAATTATGTTATTAATATTGTAAATTCTCATTAAATCTATATAATTTACTACCCACATCATGTGATGGTGAAAAATTATATACATCTCTTCATGGAGGCAGTAGTCCACACATATGCAAGAGCGATGTTTTTATTTTCAATTAAATCAAAATGAGATAGAAAATAGTTATACCATAAAGATAAAAACATTTAAATAATGTAAATATATTAATTTCATTATGTTATTAGTATTAAAATATATATAAATTATGTTGAGGAAGAAAGAAACTTGAAAATAACTCAGTCAGGACCATTACCTCTTCCTTCGATATCCTTCTTCAACTTTCCCCATAAGAATTCTTAGTTTGGTCTTTTGGTGGGACACAGACCTATTGGATATATGGAGGATATTTGGGAAGTGATTTTGGTGTATCTTGGTCAAGATAAGGTGCTCAATGTGTGTGAATTTGTGAGGAGGTGAGTATCTCCTTTTTTAAGTGATGAGAGTGAAACTTATGAAAAATACTTATAACCTTAAAATAATATAAAGACATTTCCAAGGGGAAGTGAAACCAAATGTAAAAAAAATCAAATTTATGATAATTTATGGTTTAAATACACATATATAATTAAATCTAAATTATATATAGATATATTTTAAGTCTTATCTCTTAGTTTAACCCCCTCGTTAAACCTTTCTACCCTTATAGTGGTGAAAAACTTTCACTCTGTTAGTTATTCATTATGACCTAAAAAGAAATGGACCTTATTACGTAATTTGAATATATAGATTCCAAATATGGATTGTATTTTAAAAGACTCCACTTCTATAAGTGGTAAAATTCACTTTTAATATAACTACTCAAAATTCAATGAAAACAATTTATGTGTAAAAATGTCTTTTATGGATAAAAAGGGGTCTTCACCAAAATCAGGTTTATAATTTATTCTCATGAAATATATTGGATTATTATTTAATAAATAATATTTATTTTAATACAAATACAATAAAAAAATAAATTTAACTGTATAATTTCTTAATTTAGGAAGAAAATCAAAAATATTTCTTTTATTATAATAAAGCATCAATTAGGTTCTAAAATTTTAAAAATGTGTTTATCAATCAAAAATAATATTTTAAAATTATTTATTTTACATATTAAATATATATTTTTTCTATCAAAATGTTTTAATGAACTTTTAATTCATTCATATATCATGATGATTTCATAAATGTGATAGTGTTTTGAAAAACTATTTTTTTCACTATTCTAAATAAACAACCATTTTAGAAAAATCAAAAAAAAATAATTCTTAGATAATTTTAAATGATAAATTAAAAAAATAATTTCATTTTATAAAATTTAAATTATAAAATATAACAATTTATCTTTTAAATAAAAATATTAAATATAAAGAAAAATAAATTTTAAAGAAAAATTACCTTATTAGACTTCAAGTGTTCATAATAATATTAAATATAAATTTATAATTAATTTAGTGTTAATATTTTAGTTTATATAATGAAATAATTTAAAATCAATAAATTCATTAAATTTAAAAACACTTAAAAATTAGTTCTCTGAAAAAAAATACCCTTTTAACATTAAATTATTTTAATCTTATCACATTAACTTTTTATTTTATAATCATTAAATTTTATAAATCAAAATATAATAATAAAATGCAAGAATCATTAGTGATTTTCTATCTTTATTTTCGCAAAATGTTTATTATTCTTATAATTTTAATAGATCATGATTTGTTTTAGTTCAGTGTTGAATGTTTTATAAGTTATTCAACATAGTATTTATTTGAAGGAAAATACACACTAACATATTAGGGTGTTATAAAAAAAAATATTGATATTTTTTTATCAGGGATCTCGGTAAGGTTTATTCTATTGACCTAAAATTATTATTTGGTTTTAAGCATATTTTATTTTTCGCATGATATTTTTACTCTTTTGGGGTTTATTTAGTGTGTGTTTCATATCTTTGGGCAGAATTTAAAGTTTCATTACACTGAAATATCATGATGATATGGTTATATTTTTATTGAAATTAAACTTTTAAATTGTTTTTATGGATTCCTATACATAAACTCACCATAGATGCAGATCTTAAATATATATCCAAATAATTTTTTTATTCACCTATATATTTATAATTTTATGGATATTATATTTTTATTATATGAAAAATCTCTATTCTGATCCAGTATGTTGTGTTATTGTCATTTCCAGAATATAAAATGTATTAAGTTGAATTTAATATTTATGAGTTTTATAAGATCTCTGTTATATCCCAAATATTATATATTAATATTGAATATAATTTATTAGAATATGTAAATTCTAGTGATTTATCATAATTTTTTGTTTGTGGTTATAATATATTTAATATATTCACAATTAGTATTAGAGTTATTATATATTTATGATAACTACATCTAAATATTATATTTATAAATTAAATGGAAAAAATTTAATCATAGGATTATTAAAATGTGGATACTCTTGGTCCATCAAGGCCCTCAATATTCAGTTCATAAAGAAAAAATATTATAATATGCTAGTCACTAGATAAAAACTTAATGGACTATATCTCTCAAAAAATGCTTGAAAAATCTCATTGTGCCACCATTTTTTTCAATGGATAATTATGTATTAATAAAGGAAATATGGGAACTCATGTATGTTAGTATATTTATTAAATTAGAAAGTGTTAATAAATAAAATGTCTATTATTGGTTAGTTATGAATGAAGAAAATTTCATATACTATAAGGATTCTTCATAGAACATTGATCAGGGAGTACCCTAATTTGTAATTACATGAATTGGATCCTTCTTTGACTTGGACTGGACTGTCACAAGCCCCAGGCATATTCTATCATGAATGAAACAAAATATAGACATCATAAGTCAAATAATATACCTTATAAGATCCATGATACTATATTATCACTAGTAAATACTCTTTAAATTAATGATGATCTTTTATCTCTCTTTGACATCATATCTAATGAAAAAAGTCCTCCAAAAGTAAAAAAATTAAAATATTTGGAAAACCATTACTTTGGGCGAAAATATCCTCACTATTAAGCTTTATTATAATTCTACCATTTATGATTTTATTTAAAATAACTCAATACCCAGAACATTTATTTCTATAGAACTTGTTAGGATGTTGAGTGGAATAAATGATACCAATCATGCATATTATTCGAGTAGTGTCCAAAAAATTTTAGTACCACTATTTTCATAGTAGTCTTCACCTTTATCTTTGGAAAACATTGGTATATTTTCAGTAAATATTTTATCCCTTAAAGAATATATCCATTTTATAAAATTTTAGAGAGATTAGACTCCTCATTTTTCCATGCACATCAAGGATAATGTAATTTCCATCTCAATATTAACTTGTTAGCAATAATTCCAAATTTGACTTTTAAAATCTAAAACCTCTTCAACCATGGTTATGTTATCAATTATTTTTATTATGTTAACTTACTAATTAGTAATGATACATAAAAAACATACAAACTTAATGAGTAAAAAATAAATGTAGTAAAAGAGATATTAAGTGAATAACATCACTATTGTCCATTGTATTCACCTACTTCTATAAGTTTCAAGTAGTAACAATATTAACCTCTTAAAAAAGAACTCCTTATTTGATCTCAACCATACTTTCCAAAAAAATTCTTGAATAAACCATGAATCAAATAGTTTGTGAGTCATATAATATTTCTTCTTTAATGATCACCTCTAAATTCCAATTTGATACAAACTATTAAATTTTTTCTTTCATGAACCATGTTTATTTACTTGGTATATGGGAATAACACTTTCAAAATATTCATATAAAATCACCCCTTGAATGTTCTCAACTTCATTAATCAAAATATAATTTCCATTCAACATGAGACTCATCCACATACAATGGATTTCAATATCCTAAAAATAATCAAGTGATATCACATGTTAAGAAGAAAACAAACAAATCGGGATTTGTTTACCAATGTTACCCCATAAAGATGTCCCCTTAAATTTTAATGGCATGATTATAATGGATAATATATACGCTTAAATAAACACTTTAATTATACCATGATACCAGTTTGTGTTTTCTTGATACCTCTTTTTGTGCTCATGTGCTAGTAACTAGATATTTGTTTGCACTATTCCAACATCAATCAAAAATTTAGATCATGTCACAAAACCACTCGTATCTCTCAATGAATATTTTTCATGGATAATATCTCCCCAAAAACGTGTAACACTTTAAAAAGTTATATAATTTAAAAATAAGGGTACATGAGAACATAAAATTCCCTAAAATTGAGGAATGTAGTTAGTAATGAGGAACTATCCCTTTACATCCAAATTTCTCTACAGCCTTTCTAGTGATTTTCCTTTGATTTATAACACATATAAAAACTTATATTTGATGTTTTATTTGGTCTTATTCTCCCTTGGACTGGTATACACCTCATTTGAGACACTAATCCCACTTCTAGATATTTTTCCATTGATTACATTTCATTGAATCCTTTATCATGATTCAAGTATATTTTTCTCCCATGATATTCACCTCAGTATTTTTCATCATTAGTGGATATTTCATTACATTTCCATCTATATTTATCTCTATGGGAGAAACATCATTATTTTTTCTATTATTTTTTAATTTTTACCAATTGATATTTTATGAGTAAATTATTTTTCGTTATCAATTAATTATTCAATGGCCATAATTATTTTTATCCAGAGTGAAAAATATATTCTTTAGAACAACATATTTTATTTTAGTTTAAAAATTATTCCCATTTATCATTGGAATTGGTGAATTCATTAGGACATATTTAGTTCCTCTCTTCTTATAATTTATATCCATATTACAATGGTAATAATAAAAAAACACCACCCATTAAAATAATACCACGTGTAGTCATGTATTGATTGAGATGTTGTTTTAGCAGATTTATTTCAACCATTGAGCCCTTGGGATTCTAGAAACATGCTCATAGTGTGTCCCTTTATTTCCAAATAGTTGTAGTATTTCACTAACTTTCTTTGAGAGCCTTCAATTCTAGATTTATATAGAATCATTTTTATACCCATGGATTCCAAATTTGGAACTTTTCATACACAAATTATTGAGGCTACCATGGGAAGAATCTTATTCCATTAAATAGAGGCCTTTAACCTCTATTCAAGATACTTCATTATATCATCCTTCTTCTTTAACTGAGAAGTCATACCTTTCACCCTTGACCCAGCTTCCATCCAATCTTTTACCCTCTCATGAATTTTTATCTTTAATGGGATAATGATTTGTTTTATATCATTATCCATAAAAAATTTGATTCAATCTTCATGTGAATTTTCAAAAATTATGTCACTTTAGACCTTTATTTTTTCATCCATTTTTATAATTTATTTTTTCAAGGAGACCTCCACTTGATTAAATCATTAATTCTCGATGGATAGTTCTTCTATGAACGCATAGTCCACTTGATGAATAATTTATAGTTGATCCAACTTCTTATACATGGATTAGATATTATATTGATCAAAGGATTAAAAATCTTCATGTTTATGACTATAAATAATTTCCATTTATTTCATGGAATCATAATATGCATCATTCTTAATGAGGGGATCCTAATTTCTAAAATTTCAACAATTTTCTAGAATAATGTTAGACAAAAATTTAACACAAATTTTAATTTCAATTACCTTAGAAGGTGTAATTTTATTTCTAAGATTCCTCTTCCTATTCCTCCCTTTATATTTTCTTGACATAAAGAAACATTATCTTAGTTTAAGGTTTCCAATCAAATCTAGATTTATGTTCACCACTTAAGTTAGACCTTACAATCTCAATTTCTTTTACTATTTTTTATAAACATTTTCTAACATAACCCAACTATAGAATCCATTAGTACAATGAATATTTTTCATGAATAACTTGTTGGAAATACCTCTACTAGGGATATTATGTATCCCCATTTCATGAAACCATTAATTTTTCTTTATCAAATCAACATATCATTTAAAATATCCCATGATATCTTTGCCATAGGTATGTAGAAACCAACACTTATTCTTTGTATCTCTATAAAACATGGAACCACTAAAAACATGAAGATTAATCATTAGATCAATGTAATTAAAATATTTTAAGGGAATAATAAAACTTATATCCAAATAATAATCATATAACTTAAGAATAAAAGAAATCCAATAAAGAAACTTTTTCTATGATACTACTTGTCATTCCCAGAATGGTATTTAGTAAGGGATACCTTATGAATTGGGGGGGGGGGGGGGGTGAACCAGGTTATAAAACTCATTCCAATATAAAAACAATAATAATTTACTCTCACCATCCTTGATGATATTAATCTCACTTCTAGTAGTAAGTTCTTATTTCAATAATCATTTGAATTTTATTTCTATAAAAATATCCATAATCAAGTTGATAATTGATAAATTAACCTAAACTCACCAATTTATGTCATCCAAAATATAAATTAAGAATTCACACAAATAAAAGTATTTTACTTGGTTCACTCACACTAGGGTAATCCAGGGATAGTAAAATGAAAATGTCATTTATATACTCATCATGAGATATGAAAAAATAATTACCTAAACCAACTATGTGGGAATATAATAAAATTCAGGGTTGTCCCTTCGGGTAATAAGGGAGAAGAAACTGTAATAAAAAATTAGTGAGTGTTATCCAATTATTCAAAAAATGAATGATGGTGAAGAAATTAATAGGGAGAAACCATTTTTAACAACAATTGAATATAGTAATGGAGGAAGAAAACTAGAAACAGATGTCATAGGGTTCCAATTCAACTAGGGTTAATTAAAAATTTAATTCCATAATATTTAAAATCATTTATGGAACTGGATTACCCTGAGAATTAAATTGTGTTATTTTTTCTTGGTATTACAACAATTAATTATGTCATTCAAAAATCAATTCCTTGGTCTGGTAATTAATTACTTAATTATTTTTGAAACCACACCCCTAAAATAGTGCCGACAAATAAACCCAGTAGTTAGGGGTTCACCTATTATAAATTATTTATATTTCACTTCTGGTGTTTTTCTTGGCCCAATAAAACTCTATTTATGAATATGGAAATAATTCATGTAAGGTAATTATAAAATAAAGACTATAATAAAAGAAAACACACAAAAATTTTGATTTAAAAAAAAACTATACACTTACTACAATCCCAACATGATGAATTCTCCCTCTTATGTCCCTGGTCCCAATGTGCAGATTGAGTTTGAAACTCAACCCCTACAAGGTATATAAGAGGAAGAGGTGAGACAATAAGAATTACACTAAAAGATAAAGAAAATGAGAATAAATTCATATCAGATTAAAGGAGAGATAAAGCTGGAAAAGAGGAAACACCACCCCCAACAATAGACAACAGTTAATTGGAGGGCTGATTCTAATTTTATAGAGAAAACTTTATATAATATTTACTACAAAGTAAATGAAATATACTATAGTAAACTATCCATTTCTCATTTTTCTTCATCGATAGGTATCCAACCATGCCACCCATTGAATTCTTTGGATCATCGGTTTGTAGGTGGAAGTACATGGCATGTTGTGCTGATGTACATGGCATGTATCCTTGATTTCAACCACCAATAACTTTTATAATTGGTTTACAAGGAATGTTCTATAAAGTACATGGTGTGTAAGGTCTGGTCCAAGACTTGGGTGCATAATCAGTATGATCATCCATGTATCTTACAGATGTACACAAGATGTGTTTATAAACTGTAGACCATGTATTTTTTTATTTAACTTTGATTCATCCTCGATGTGTTATTCTTAAGGAAAATATTGAAAATTCATCCATAATCACAGAAATAAATCATTTGATCCATAAGATAATAAATAAATGGCTAATTTTGTTTTATACTCAATAGACTCTATGAGTATGTATGGACATATCAGGAACAAAAAAATCTCCCACATATAATCATTTTCTTTCCATCCTGAAAAATATCAACATTGAATTAAAATAACACACTCCTTAAGAGGGTGTCATTCAATTAATTACAGTTATAAATATAATCATCATAGCAGAGGATTTTCAAAATGCACAAAACTATTTAATTCATAATTTATTTTAATCATTCCTCGTATATAATTAATCTAAATAATTTCACCATATTATATATATATTTTTCAAAATTTCATAAATACTCATGTCACCTAATGATTTATCTCACTGGAAAAATGTTTCACTCATCACATTAAATCATAAAATCGAATTTATGCTTAATCTCTAGTATATAAACTAGATCCATAATCTCACATGTGATCTAAATATCCACATAGAAATTAAATAAAAAATCATGAGGTTTTTCAATAAGGTTTTGATGAATTCGAGGCTATGGGAATGAAGGTAATGGTGTTAAAAATAATATCAAAGGCTTAAAAAGGTAAATAATTCCTTTAAAAATAAATCATTCTATTCAATGAATATTTTTAATGAAAATTAATCCCTTTTAGAATCTATAAAAATTAAAAATGACCATTTATCCCTTGATAACTTGGGTTTCCAAACCATCAATGAGTGTAAAGAATGAATATGGTCACCTCTTTCAATGTATCAACTTCTTTAGAGGGACCAATTTTAAATTCAATAAATGGTGGGATTTTAACCCTTTTTCTTGATGAAAAGAGAAACTCTTAACCACACTTGATTTCATGGTATCTCACTAAAATGTAACATGAATCTCCAAACTACCTATTTATAGGTCAAGTGAATAATCATACAATATAATTAACTAATTTGGGTAGGAAGGATAATTAGTAATCTGATGTGGATTCTTATCAATAATATTCATGGTGTATAAAGGTTTCACAAAGATAGAGTGTAGGGTGGGTCTCAAATTCAAATGGTTATGAAAAAATCTATCAAATACCTCAATAAATTTAATTTGATTAAAAAATCATTATGTTTTGATAAGAATAACTAGAATGTTCTAGTTGATATGAATAAATCTAGAATCTCTCTAAAAATAGGGTATATAAAAGAATATGGTAAAGGGATCAAAATACCTCTTAGTAGAGAGGATATAATTTGAGTCAATCATGTCATGAAATGAATATAAATAATTACTATAATAAATGAAAATATCCCATAATTTAATTCAATAATCAAAACTATATCCATAATCATTTAAAAAACATTCCAAAAATTAAAATAATATGACTTTCAAAATATCAAATCCATTTATTAATTATTTAAAATTATAATTAATCAAAAAATATCCATATTTTAAAATTTATTATATAATTAATTATGTATCCTATATTATTCAAAGGGAAAATTATTTGTGTAGTGGAGGGACTCTCCCTAACAGTTAATATTGCATTAGGTCCTCCAAGTGTGACACCATGTATGATAATTAGATGTCAAATACCACAACCATACCAGAACAAGGTAGTAATAGAAGAAGTAATCTATAGAAATGGAATGAAAATATAAGTAAAAACAATACACCCTTGTAAGAAAGGTCAAAAAGTTGGAATAAGTTAAAAGTAGATGCCTAGAATGATCTAGGGTAACTATGGTTGTCGATGCAATGGAAAAAATAGTATGCCTTCTTGAAAAAAATATCATTGAATAACTAACACAAAAAGATATATATAAATGATAAAATATATAGTACAAAGAGACATGAAGTGGCCCGAAGAGAGGAAGTATATGATGTTGGGGGATCAAGTAGGCTAGGGATATCTGATGTGGATTTTGGTGTAATGTGTCATGAACCATGATATACTATTGTGACTAAAATATCAATGACCCCATGATGTGTAGTGGTGTCCATCACTTCAAAATAAAGAATACAATAATTTATGGTTAAGGAGGATGAATGATGGTATGGTAAAAGAGTGGGTACTGGTGGAAACGCAAGACCCATGTGCTGTATAAGAGCACTCAACATGTCCCCCATCCGACGAAGGGGGTTTCCATGGCATCGAGGTAGGAAACAATGTAAGGATCACCCTAGGGTGTGGTGGATGTGGGGAAATCAATGGATAACTAGGGTGAATTGTAAAAGAGAATGTATCATCCTGAAAAGGAGGAATGGATGAAGTTGAAGGATCTAATGGTGGTGGAGGTGTCAATGGTATGGGAGAAGCAACACCCTCAGAGGCATGTGGGTACTCTCTCATTGAAACTGGTGGAAGGTTGTCTTGCATGAGCACATAGGTTCTCCCCCTCTTTTAGACAATTTACATGCGAATAATAATGAGAAATTTCAACCACTAGGGATACCTAATGGATCTTGAGGGGAAGAGGGCTCCAAACCAACCAAGTAATGTGCTAAACTGACAACATAAAACCCACAATTTAGGTTACCCTAAAGGTTGATGAACATGTAATGGAAAGAAGAGGCGGTGAAAAGGGGGAGGCTTGTGTAGTCATGCTTGACTATATAGGCAATAAGCTCTATATTTCATTCAAACACAACACCCTTAGAACTATGGTGTGGAAAATATGGTCCTAAAACAATGGTGGATGAAATAGAGGGTTGGGGAGATGGTTGAAACGCTATTCTATGAGGTGAGAGCATACAAGACCCAGACTCAACAATATCTTACTATAAAAAGAGTACATAAGAGTATTCTGGTAAGGTAAGTGTGGTAATAGGGGGTGGGTGGATTGATGTTGGTATAAGTTTCACCCTTGTACAAACTTTACCATGGTCAATGCAAATAAAATAAACTCAATTGAAATTTCATTGGTGTCATGGTATCTATCGGTGTATCCTGTTATGTGGGGATGTCAAACTCAAATGACACAATGACATCCAAAAAATAAGTGTATAAAATTAGGAGTTCTAACTTGAAGAAATGATATCAAGTGAGTGCACCCCAAAATATCCTCCATATAATCTAGAAAAACAACCTCTTTGGGATACTAGTGTCCATGAACTAACTAATATGTTGGATCATACATCGTGAGAGTCATTACAAAAGATCACTCATTGGGTGGAGCTCATCAAAAATAGAAAGGGGTGGCGCTGTGGTTATCTAGCTACAGACGTTAGTCATGGTTGTGATTCAAATGATAAAGGAAAATGATATTCTGTAGAGGAAAACGGATATTTGGTGTTGTGTATATATAAGTCCCTGGTGATGTGGTATTATGGGGTGGTGGGGACACAATTTCCATATGAATTCGTGTCATTATGGAAGATGTAATGGTTTTACGAGGTGGAGGAAAAATTGACAATGTCAATAGTTGGGTGACCAGAAAATCTATTTCAAGATGCACCAAAAGAGTCCCCACATGAAATCTATGTGTAGTGCAAGGATAATCATCAAGATAAATCATGGGTTGGGTCACACACGATCTATCCCCATCATCCATGATCTCTGTCCTGGAATAAAATGAGAGAAATTTGGGTTGTAAGAACTACCCATATTGATGGATTAGAGGTCGGTCACAACTGGATTAAATGGGATGACAAGAAAAGAGGAAAGGGGTCAGCATAGGGACTACCTAAGTTAGGTATCCCATCATTTAAAGCTATGTTACATGGATTATAATTTTGGGATCACATAATTTACATATTTTATTTTTTTAAAGAATTTATTTATATCATAGGGATATTATTATAATTATATAGAATTTTTTTTGTCATATAAAATTATATATATATATATATAATAAAACTATACACATAGTGCATTGGAAAATACATGTCATGTGTTCTAAAAACTGAAAAAGAGAATTACAAACTTTGTTCAAGTGCTTGAGACGAGATATAATCTAGCAACTCATTCGATCTAGGTGTGCACCCTCAACCTCTTGAATTTTTTTTAGTAATTCAGGTTTTATTATTTTTTCTAATATTTTTTTAAAAGTTTATATAAAATATCATGATATAAATAATTCATGAAATATAGTTTCATTATTGAAAATGGGATGATGATGGGGAGATTAGTTGATTTCAATCCCAAGTCTTTTGGACCATGGGTTATGACTCTTCCAATTAACCTAACACCTTCTTCAAGTGTACTATTATTTATAAACAAGTTTTCAATTATTTATGAAAAACTTTTATATAAAACGCATTCCATATCGGTAAATACTCATTATGTGGATTTATTTTGGATAAAGATGGAATTGATTCAGATAGAAGGACTCAAATTGAGGTCTTTTATATCCTGGGTGATGATCATAATAGCTGATTCAACCCCACCATCAGTTTTCTTTTATTTTTAAAATATTTTCAATATATTTGTAAATAAAACACACACTGTTTATTAACACACAATGGCACAAAGAATAATTCTTTCAAAAAAGTAGGGAACAGATGGATTCAAAACATTGATGGCTCAGATACACACTAATGACCAATCAATCTGTATAGTCTTCATCCCAATTTATTTATTAAACAAATATTTCTTTATGCTAAGAATACTATTATAATAAAGAAAAAATTCAAAAGTACACATTGTGAATTACTGGGAAATAATGTATAATCTTATTTTATTAATGTTTTAAGTGTAGTTTTAATAAAATAGTAAAAAAATAAGAAAATTCCATTTCACAACATATAAAGAATAAGTAAATTATATGTTTTAATGAAGATATGATAGAGAGAGAGTATGGTAAAGAGTGTATGATCTACCTCCCAGAAAGAACCATTGTTTTAGGTCTTTGGATAGACCCGAGTGAGGGTACCTACCCAGAATTCCATGCGAACCACCACATGTGTCTAACACCCTAATCATTCAACTAATTTCATTGAAGGTCAAGTGATAAGGAAATAATATCACACTATCCTTTATTTATTTTCTATCAGATGATGAAGGTGGACTTGCAATTTGGTTGGATCTTGTTCATTCACAAATTCCATGGGATGTTTATATAAAATAATAAAAACCTAGAAAGAGTTGGAGGAATCCTTTTGAGCATATAAGAAGTAAAATAATGGATTCTAAATAAATAATTGATCAAAGATTGTTTTATCATTACATGATATAGTGCCATTTTCAATTTCAATATTCTAAAAATAATTTTCAAAAAAAATTTACTTCAAAACAGTCTTGGTTTACATAAATACATACCACACCATCTAAAAAAGTATCTGAAAACCCAAATTCACACCCAATCATATCATTGATATTATTAATTATCACAAAAAAATTATTTTACACATTTAGAAGTCATTCCAACCTTTAGATTTGGTCCAACTGGCAGGTGGTAATGGTTTCCATCATTGATAATAATTTTTTGGTGTGATCCAAGGATGGTTCTAAAAAATATGAATATAGTGGGGGTGTAGAATGTACATGGGTAATATTTATATTAGAACCCATCATCCATTTATGGATTATATTATCCTAGATTAGATTACATCATTGATGGATCATACAAATGATTATCCTCTCTAGGTGAAGTATACCAACCTCTAGTTGAATACACATTCATTCAGAAGAGAGGTCAACATACCTTAGAAAATGTAACACCCCGAGATTTTATGAAAAAAAATTCTTTTTAATTTCATTAATGTCTTGTGTTATACGCTACACCAAAAGGAGCTTTCACAACACACATCTCTGACCTGGCTTGAATTACACGCAATCACGACCTTCCACGATAGCGTGTGTTGTACGCAACACCAAGTTTCGTTAAACAATGATATGCTATTAAAATATTATTAAAAATAGACGTTATGAATAGTAATAACCACTTTTTGAAATTTTGTAAATTTTATTTTTTAAAATGGACATCATTTTTGGATTCGGAATATCGAAATTAGCTCAGGGTGAAATTTTGGTGATTTTCGGATAACTTTCATTTTTTGATGAATAATGAAAATTACTAAATTTTAATTAAAAACAATTTTTCAATCGAAATAATTAATAGTGATAAATTATTAATTTGAGTGGTTTTAAAGTATATTTAGAATATATTTTTACAATTTAATACAATGTTGGTCATTGGATGTAATTTCACATGTAAACCAGACATAAACAAGTGTCAATCTTTTGATAGTTATTATCTTTTAAGAACACGCTATTTGTTTTGATGACGGGAATTAATTTTTAAATTAATTATTGCAACTGATTTGTTTTGAATTTGGTAAAATAGAAATCATTTTTGTGTTCATAATATCAAATATATCTTAGGCCTAATTTTTGGTATTTTTCTGAAAACTTTCAATTTTTGATGAATAGTAAAACCACTAAGTTGTAGTTAAAAAAACTAAATTTTTCATAAAAATTAATTTTACCGCTTCTGTGAGTGGAATTTTAAAAATCCGAGAGACACGTTTGATGTCAGTAAGTAAAATGTGGTTCAATGAGATGAAAATAATTTTTGGTGAATAGTAACTTTTTACTTTTATTTACCACGGTTAAAAGTAAATAGGGTAATTAAGGGTAGAAATGATATTATTATTACCTTAAAACATGTTCTAATTCTATTGGACAAGTGTAATTCGACCAAAAACAAACTTAGGAATAAAATATGACCATTTAGGCCCACTTGGATTAGATTAGGACATTTATTATTAATTTATTTAAAGAAGGGTTAAAAGAGTTAAAATAAAAGTTTATTTACTAAAACATTTTTAATATGGGGTTATACATAGGATAAATTAGACTATAAATATTCTTTAGAAATATAAAAAGATTTCCTACATAATGGTATTTTATTTGTAATTTTTAGACATTAAATATTTTAATTTATTTATGACACAACCATGATGCAGTAATTATCTTATTAATGAAATATTGACATAATTGATGTTATAAATACCAAAATAAATATAATTTGAGAATTTTTATGAATTACACTAATTTTCTATGTTAATATGACATGTTATTATTGATTTAATTAACTTTTTTCGAACTTATAATTCTGTTATGATTTTCACAAAAATCAATTACTAAATATTGTCAAAATTGACATAAAATAGTTTTTAAAACAAATATTATATTATTAATTGTTATTTTATTTCTAAAAATCTAAGGTTAGGCCAAATTACTTAGATAATGTTATATATATTAATAATAAACAACTTGGGGTTATTTTTCCTTCTTATAGTAAGTTTATTAACCTTATAGTGTAAGAACACAAGAAGACACGGTAAAAGTAAAATTATTTAACTTAATGTTAAATCTAAATGAAAAGGGTAAAATAGGAACCTAAACTTGTCTAAATTATATTGGATGAGAGTATTTCGACCCATCCCCACCTTATCCTAGAAATAAATTAATTTGGAGCTATTTAAAACCGAACTAGACTTTATAATAAAATAATATTTTTTGTTATTCCAAAGGTGCCCTTCTCCTCCCTTATAAAAGGGAACCTCCTCCCTCTCTTCCTCACATAACTTTGAGCCTTCAAGCTCGGCCAAAACCTGAAAAATTCTATTCTCCACTTCCCTATAAACATCCTATAGGTTCTGGTCTTCCTCAAAGACCAATTTTTGTGCCCTAAGAGGAGGTCTCAAAGAGGCGCTTCAAAGAAGAGGTAATTTCCGTTACCGATTCTTTCACCTTTATTTCTTCTTCCACTTCTTCTTCTTAGGTTGTTTCATTAGGAAGTAATAACATCAGTATCAATAATATACTGATATGTTATTATAAGTATGAAACAATCCTATTTCACCATCTATCCATCCTACGGAAAATGAAATCACCGCGCATGCGTACGTACGGAATACCGTCTCCACGCTGTGGTGAAATCTATTTTCCACCACCACCTTACTTGGATGGGTATAATGGTGTAAATAATAACTATATATTATTATTTTAAAGTGATATTGATTCTGAAATAGTATACATACACTCCAATACAGTCCCACGATCATGAGAACGATATCATCGCTCGTGCGTACGTACGGACTACCGTCTCCACGACGCGATGAGATTCATTCTCCACTTTAACCATTCATGAATGATTATAAAGTATATATAATAAGTAATAATGAAATATATGACATAATAATGATACTGGATTTATGTGTATAAATATGTATGTCATCTACTTAATTCCGTTTAACTGAATAAGGAAACGAAAACAGCGTTCATGCGTACGTACGGCCTACCGTCTCCATGAATGGTGTATTTCTTTCCATTTACTGATTTATTATATATATGTATATTCTGAATATATATATATATATATATATATATCATGTTTTATATTCTGTAATTAAGTAATCATGATCTAAATAATCATATGAATAATTACAAGTCAAAACACGGACGACAAATGAAACACTTCTACCCAAAACGCTCTTTAACATGGAATTTACAAAAGAACGGGTAATATAAAGTCATAAGTGAACCATATATGATATCATAACAAAGAATATGATTCTGTAATAAGTCAATGACATTATTTAAATCATTATACAGGAGGTTTGGACACTTACGAAGCAAATCAGACCTAAGGTAAGGGAAATATCACAATCTCATTTTTATCCGAGAGTGTTTATACTTTAGTATTTACTGGGGTGTATTTTATCATCCACATCCATGTTTCGTCAATATGTAATATTTATATCCTTATACAATAGTTTATATCCAATTGTACCCTTCGTTGAGTTTTTAGTAAAATATATGAAAGGAATCTTTTGTCGTTTTTCATAAGAGGCACTTTTTGACTTTTCCGACAAAAGTACGAGAAGAATGTTCTTTTTAACTTATATGGCATGAATGGATTTTTAAAAACATTATTTCAAAAAAGTTTCCTTTACAAGTTTTCAAGTTTATTTTTAATCAACTTGTTTTAGTTTAAAATTGTATGACATTTTTAGAAAGGAAAAGTGTTTTTGAAGTAGAAAGGATATTTTCCTCAAGAATGAAGTTCAAGTGTTTTATCAAAATTATTTTCCATCTAAGATAATAAAGGGTTCTGTTTTTATCCCTATTATTACATTGATTTGATTATGTTGTGATGGAAATATTTTTATTAATTCCTTTTTCTTATATGAATTGTTTTATGATGTCATGTTGTTTAAGAATCCCATTTTTATTACATGGGTTATGCAATGATGTATGATTTATGAATTTTTGGTACACATAAGAATGGTATCATTATGAGATGAGTGGGACCTATATCTCCCTCCAATGCATTGGGTAAAGATTTTATATCTCATGAGGTAGACATGGCTGGAATGGTAGGTTATACCGGTTCAGTAAAACAGGACTGAAACGAGGGTGACTCGGTTCAGAATGGGACTTTGTCCACTAAGATAGTCTTGGAAATGAGTCTTGACTAATAAGAAATGATTCTCTATTATTATGTGTTCATGCCACAATGTTTAATGTTTTAAGTTATGATTATTGTGATTACATTTCACTGCCATGAGTTATCCCAGGTTATGAAATTATGATCTCTTTTACAGGTTAAGATTTCCAAAAGTTATGTTCTTATGTATATGATGTGATTGATATTTCTTTTGTTTAACCTTACTGAGCATTTGAGCTCACCCTTTTATGTTTACTTTTCCCCAGGATATAAAGAAAGGTTTTAGGTATAAAAAAAGGAAGATCTTTATGGGAGATGTTGAAGATCTTTCACCAGGATTAGAAGATTATATTCCGAGTTTCCAAAGACACTAAACTATTACGGTCCTTGTGTTTGTGTTTTTGTTATGTAATAAGTATTCCGAAAAAGTTATGTAATGTCCATGTACGTCAAGCTTTGGGTCTCTACAGTTGGTATCAGAGGAAAAGTTTAGTCAACCTTTGGAAACTAGGATGCGAAAGCGTTAGTGAGATCCCTAGAGATATTTCTAAGGTATGTCTAGGGATGTCCCTAAGGATAAGTATACGTATAAGATACAATCCTAGAACTACGGTAACGATCATAGAATTTAACTTAAGAAGTTAGATATTGAGGATACTCCCCCTTTATAATGCTATTTTCCCTAGCATGATTTTTGCCTCTCACACTATTCTTTTTGGGTTTTAGAAAATGGCTAGAAACAAGGTGATTCACGATAATGGAGGATATGATGGACAATGGAATGATATTATTCATGAGAAACCAAATGAAATGGGATTTGGAAGTCCAAACATCATTATTATGCCGAATCAGCATTCTCATAATATGATCAATAAAGTAAAATTTGGTAAGTTTCCTGACTCGGCTAATAAGAGAAAGATGGAGTTTCATGATGATCATAGATGAAAGAAAGTTCAATTTCCCCTATGTAAATCATGTGGGAAGAGTCATCAAGGAGAATGTTTCAAAGGAACTGGAAGATGATTTGGGTGTGGAAAAGAAGGAAAAAAAGTCAGTAAGTGCAAAGGAAAAGGTTCAGTTAACACCAAGGCTGAGGATAATGGTATTTCTACGACATCAACAATGGTTAAATGTTTTAAATGTGGAATGTACGGGCATTATGCAAACCAATGCCCTAAGGGAAAGTCTCATGAAGAGAATCAGTACGGCCGTATGGGTAGTATTTATGTTGATGATGATGAAGAGACTACAAATGATATGTGAGATGAAAGAATTGATGAAGCTCGGTCAATGGTTTAAGAAGGTAGTGGAATAATTACATGTTTATCAAGTGTAATGTTGTATAAAGAATCTCATGGTAATAAGGAATAAAGAGACATCTAGGGATTGTTACATTGTTGTATTTCCTTGAGTTTTGAAAGTGTGTGATTAATGCTACCATTATCCATGAAAGGTTATTCATATATTTTTGGAATGAAGATGATATGCGCATAATGAAGGGATAAGGAGAAAATTAAATGTTTGATAGTATTCATGAGCTCATGACTGATATAAGGAGAAGGTTATATCATGGTTTGAGTATATAGAATTTTTGGATTTTGGTATGTGGTAAGAGTTAACTTTTGACAGCATTCATGTTTTCACTAAGGTTCAATGGGTATTCATTTTTCAAGAGAATACATGATTAAGGCCTTCGACTGTTTGGAATATGACCAACAAGACATATCTTATGATATATGGGGATCAAAGATGGTATTAAATCTCTGGTAATCGTTTTCACTATATTATGAGAGTGGAATGCAGTATTATGGATAAGCCTAAAGATTGGAATGGATTATGTTGGACATAAGTTAGTATTGTTTAAGGATAGAAGTTTTTTCGATATTTTTGATGGGATGTTATAGTAATATAGCTTTAGCAAAAGGACAACCTGCAGGACGGGCGATAGCCCATCGCGTCGGACAAGGCTGTGGGAATCGAACCCACAACCGAAGTGCGACTGGCCTTTATCGCCTACCACTGGCCTACAGGAAGTCCCTATTTAGTAGAAACTAGTTTTATTATATTAAGCAGTATGATATATGAAGTATAAGTCCATTTTACGAACCATATATGATTAATCTCACTATAGAATGACTTATGTATATTTAATAACTTTTTCTAACCTTTTGTTTGAGATAGATGGAATGACCCGTCATTCTATCACATGATCTGATAACACTTCACGAATAACAAATTCAACTTCATTTATTTAAGAGATGAAGTGGAAATTGTTCAAGGCACAAACAACAGTGAGATTGTACCAAAATAAAGTAAGTATTTATTCTAATTCAAACTCTTCAACTTTAGGGAAACGATCTTGAAAACCAAAAATGTTGTCCTAGTGCTCTTATATCTGATTAATCAGATGGTACCTTAGATCGTCACAAATTTATGGATTTGTGATTGTTGGCTTTTCCATAGCCATGTTCTCTACCACTCTCCATCAGAACATGATGGTTAGATTTTTCTTCCATATCCATATTTTCACCTATGTGGAAACCCAGTGATTAGTTTATTTGGGTAACCGTTACGTTTCATACTTTTTTTTAAAGATTGGTTTTGGTATTCCTTTCTACAATGTGGGTTTCTATTAAAGAATATTTCGAGTAGTAAACCATTTATAACCCTGATAAATTTCGAGGGCGAAATTCATTTTAAGGGGGGTAGAATGTAACACCCCGAGATTTTATGAAAAAAAATTCTTTTTAATTTCATTAATGTATTTTGTTATACGCTACAGCAAAAGGTGCTTTCACAACACACATCTCTGACCTGGCTTGAATTACACGCAATCGCCACCTTCCACTATAGCGTGTGTTGTACGCAACACCAAGTTTCGCTAAACAGCGATATGCTATTAAAATATTATTAAAACTAGACGTTATGAATAGTAATAACCAATTTTTTAAATTTTGTAAATTTTATTTTTCAAAATGGACTTCATTTTTGGATTCGGAATATCGAAATTAGCTTAGGGTGAAATTTTGGTTATTTTCGGATAACTTTCATATTTTGATGAATAGTGAAAATTACTAAATTTTAATTAAAAACAACTTTTTCAATAGAAATAAATAATAGTGAAAAATTATTAATTTGAGTGGTTTTAAAGTATATTTAGAATATATTTTTACAATTTAATACAATTTTTGTCATTGGATGTAATTTCACATTTAAACCAGACATAAACAAGTGTCAATCTTTTGATAGTTATTATCTCTTAAGAACACGCTATTTGTTTTGACAACGGGAATTAATTTTTAAATTAATTAATTCAAATGATATGTTTTGAATTTGTTAAAATAGAAATCATTTTTGAGTTCATAATATCAAAAATAGATTAGGCCTAATTTTTGGTATTTTTCTGAAAACTGTCAATTTTTGATGAATAGTGAAACCACTAAGTGGTAGTTAAAAAAACTGAATTTTTCATAAAACATAATTTTACCACTTCTGTGAGTGGAATTTCAAAAAGCCAAGAGACACGGTTGATGTCAGTAAGTAAAATGTGGTTCAATGAGATGAAAATAATTTTTGGTGAATAGTAACTTTTTACTTTTATTTACCACGGTTAAAAGTAAATAGGGTAATTAAGGGTAGAAATGATATTATTATTACCCTAACACATGTCCTAATTCTATTGGACAAGTGTAATTCGACCAAAAACAAACTTAGGAATAAAATATGACCATTTAGACCCACTTGGATTAGATTAGGACATTTATTATTAATTTATTTAAAGAAGGGTTAAAAGAGTTAAAATCAAAGTTTATTTACCAAAAAACTTTTAATATGGGGTTATACATAAGATAAATTCGTCTATAAATATTAATTAGAAAGATAAAAATATTTCCTACATAATGGTATTTTATTTTTAATTTTTAGACATTAAATAATTTAATTTATTTATGACACAATTATGATGCAGTAATTATCTTATTAATGAAATATTGACATAATTGAAGTTATAAATACCAAAATAAATATAATTTGAGACTTTTTATGAATTACACTAATTTTATAGGTTAATATGACATGTTATTATTGATTTAATTAACTTTTTTAGAACTTATCATTCTGTTATGATTTTCACAAAAATCAATTACTAAATAGTGTCAAAATTGACATTAAATAGTTTTTAAACCAAATATTATATTATTAATTGTTATTTTATTCCTAAAAATCTAAGGATCGGCCAAATGACTTAGATAAGGTTATATATATTAATGATAAACAACTTGGGGTTCTTTTGGCTTCTTATAGTAAGTTTATTAACCTTATAGTGTAAGAACACAAGAAGACACGGTAAAAGTCAAATTATTTAACTTAATGTTAAATCTAAATGATAAGGTTAAAATAGGAACCTAAACTTGTCTAAATTATATTTGATGAGAGGATTTCGACCCATACCCACCTTATCCTCGAAATAAATCAATTTGGAGCTATTTAAAACCGAACATGACTTTATAATAAAATAATATTTTTAGTTATTCCAAAGGTGCCCCTCTCCTCCCTTATAAAAGGGAACCTCCTCCCTCTCTTCCTCACACAACTTTGAGACTTCATGCTCGGACAAACCCTGCCAAATTCTATTCTCCACTTCCCTAGAAACATCCTAGAGGTTCTGGTCTTCCTCAAAGACCAATTTTAGTGCCCTAAGAGGAGGTCTCAAAGAGGCGCTTCAAAGAAGAGGTAATTTCCGTTACCGATTCTTTCACCTTTATTTCTTCTTCCACTTCTTCTTCTTAGGTTGTTTCATTATGAAGTAATAACATCAGTATCAATCATATGCTGATATGTTATTATAATTATGAAACAATCCTATTTCACCATCTATCCATCCTACGGAAAACGAAATCCCCGCGTGTGCGTACGTACGGTATACCGTCTCCACGCTGTGGTGAAATCTATTTTCCACCACCACCTTACTTGGATGGGTATAATGGTGTAAATAATAACTATATATTATTATTTTAAAGTGATATTGATTCTGAAATAGTATACATACACTCCAATACAGTCCCACGATCATGAGAATGATATCATCGCTCGTGCGTACGTACGGACTACCGTCTCCACGACGCGATGAGATTCATTCTCCACTTTAACCGTTCATGAATGATTATAAAGTATATATAATAAGTAATCATGAAATATATGACATAATAATGATACTGTATTTATGTGTATATATATGTATGTCATCTACTTAATTTCGTTCAACTCAATAAGGAAACGAAAACAGCGTTCATGCGTACCTACGACCTACCGTCTCCATGAACGGTGTATTTCTTTCCATTTACTGATTTATTATATATATGTATACTCTGAATATATATATATATATATAAATCATGTTTTATATTCTGGAATTAATTAATCATGATCTAAGTAATCATATGAATAATTACAAGTCAAAACACGGACGACAAATGAAACAATTTTACCCAAAATGCTCTTTAACATGGAATTTACAAAAGAACGGGTAATATAAAGTCATAAGTGAACCATATATGATATCATAACAATGAATTTGATTATGTAATAAGTCAATGACATTATTTAAATCATTATACAGGAGGTTCGGACACTTACGAAGCAAATCGGACCTAAGGTAAGGGAAATATCACAATCTCATTTTTATCCGAGATTGTTTATACTTTAGTATTTACTGGGGTGTATTTTATCATCCACATCCATGTTTCCTCAATATTTAATATTTATATCCTTATACAATAGTTTATATCCAATTTTACCCTTCGTTGAGTTTTTATTAAAATATATGAAAGGAATCTTTTGTCGTTTTTCATAAGAGGCACTTTTTGACTTTTCCGACAAAAGTACGAGAAGAATGTTTTTTTAACTTATACGGCATGAATGGATTTTTAAAAACATTATTTCCAAAAATTTTCCTTTACAAGTTTATTTTTAGTCAACTTCTTTTAGTTTAAAATTGTATGACATGTTTAGAAAGGAAAAGTGTTTTTGAAGTAGAAAGGATATTTTCCTCAAGAATGAAGTTCAAGTGTTTTAACAAAATTATTTTCCATCTAAGATAATAAAGGGTTCTATTTTTATCCCTATTATTACATTTATTTGATTATGTTGTGATGGAAATATTTTTATGAATTCCTTTATCTTATATGAATTATTTTATGATTTCATGTTGTTTAAGAATCCCATTTTTATTACATGGGTTATGCAATGATGTATGATTTATGAATTTCTGGCACACATAAGAATGGTATCATTATGAGATTGGTGGGACCTATATCTCCCTCCAATGCATTGGGTAAAGATTTTATATCTCATGAGATAGACATGGCTGGAATGGTAGGTTATACCAGTTCAGTAAAACATGACTGAAATGAGGGTGACTCGGTTCAGAAAGGGACTTTGTCCACTAAGATAGTCTTGGTAATGAGTCTTGACTAACAAGAAATGATTCTATATGATTATGTGTGCATGCCATAATGTTTAATGTTTTAAGTTATGATTATTGTGATTACATTTCACTGCCATGAGTTATCCCAGGTTATGAAATTATGATCTCTTTTACAGGTTAAGATTTACAAAAGTTATGTTCTTATGTATATGATGTGATTGATATTTCTTTTGTTTACCCTTAATGAGCATTTGAGCTCACCCTTTTATGTTTACTTTTCCCCAGGATATAAAGAAAGGTTTTAGGTATAAAAAAAGGAAGATATTTATGGGAGATGTTGAAGATCTTTCACCAGGATTAGAAGATTATATTCTGAGTTTCCAAAGACACTAAACTATTAGGGTCCTTGTGTTTGTGTTTTTGTTATGTAATAAGTATTCCGCAAAAGTAATGTAATGTCCATGTACGTCAAGCTTCGGGTCTCTACAGAAAATAAAGATGAAATGAAAAATAAAAATAAATATTAAAAAAACCTTGATCAAGATTCATGTTGTTTCTTTTTTTGTTCCTTAACAACCTAACTTGAATTTGATACACTATTCATGATACAAATAAAATCAGTTCCCTAAACCAACTAACTTAGTATATAGTGGAATTCAGGTTTGATACTATAGGGAATAATGGATAAGTACTTGTAAGAACAAGTACACATTTTAGTAGAACCTCCCCCTATAATGTTCAACCCTTAATTCAGAGTGTTGATTCTGATTTTATGGAGAAATATTTACTTGGTGTTTACTAAGAAGTACATGTCATATACTATGATCAATTGATTGTTTCTTGTTTTTATCCACCATTAGGTGGCCAACTATGTCACCCATTGAATTATTCACATTGGTGGTTTATAGGTGGAAGTACATGGTGTATTTTGAAAACTTACATGGCATGAAACTTCTATTTTAGACACTAACAACTTTTGATATTTTATTTCAGAATGAACTTGTAAAAATCAACCATAAACACAAAAAATAAAACATTTTATCATTAAAACAAGAAATATACGATGAAAATGGGTTTACATACTTCTTAAACTACAAGAATAAATATGCACATGTCATTCACATCAGTGCTGATGTAAAATAATCTATTAAACACAATTTTTGGTGGTGGGTTTAGGTGAGGAAATCCCATATTGGGGTCACTCCCATTATAAGATTTAGGGATGTTTCACTACATACTAAGGTTCACTCCCATACTCCTCTCCCTTTATCCCAATATCAAGAAAGTAACACTACCTTGGAATCGAATTTAATAAAAAAATAAACCCTATTATTAATGCACTGAGTATAGATACGTTCTCCTAAATCACCATGTGATACCCCTTAACAGTCTGGATATGAATATCACTATAACAACAACATCACCTACCCTGCGATGTCATGGAAACTCCATGTTCCTTGTAAATATCTTTAAAGATTGAAAATATATTTTTCCACTTCTCTCTAGAAAAAGATTAAATTCATCTTTCTCCTACTTATTCTACTCTAAATTATATAAATTAATAATCTTCAAACTCTATCAGTCCTCTTATTCTTAGAAATTTTGTAAGAATATTTTATTTCATCTAATTTTGTTGATTCAACTCACCAAATTGTGTTCCATATCTCCTTATTTGAAAATATAGCTGAATCAAGAAATAAAAAAAATCAAATAAATCCTTATAGTTTCTTATATTTAACTCATCTAGAAATCATGGAATGATCTTCAAACGTTTCATGATATGGAACCTCCAAATTATGACACTGCCCTTTACGGTGTGTAATTATCAAACTCTAAATTTAATGGATTAAAATATATAAATAACATTGTTGTGAAAATATAATGGGCCTTTCTATGACTAGATCACTATGGAATAACTCCCATTATGAAGATGTGAACCAACTAACCAAATCCAAACAACCCAAACCCAAATATTCATGGGCTCTATTTCATAATGTAACCCATTTTTTCATGACTATAGAAACTCCAACATGGGACAGACATAATTCCATGGCATTGACATCTCTAATTAAAAATAAATCTTAAAATTTTATAACCCTCTTCATGGAACGAATATCCTTCCAAAATCATTAAAAATTCTTACATATTTCATTTTAATTTCTATATAAAAGAAAATACTCTTACATAACCTCTGTATGGGGTGAACCTCTCATCCCATAAAACATTCATGTATAATTGAACTATCAATCATATCATATGATATAATATATATTGTAACCTATTACTGGCCATATTATCACTCATATTTTAGTATTTATAATAGAAACCTCTGTATCCTTTACGTATTGGCCTAGGTGTTTTTCTTTTATAGTATTCCAACATTACAATGGATATTATATATCCAAATATTTTATGTATCACTGTGAATATTTTTTCCTTTTAAAATTTTAATGCACTCTAAAGGATATTGTGCATCCTTTCAAAGGATCTTACTAATCACAGTGAAGCTTCTCTAGGACTTTACCAATTTTACCTATTCCCATGATATCTTTTGTATCTACTATAAGATATTAAATATCATCTATATCATTTTTCTTTACCATATTTTGGAACACTATAGAATATTATGTATCATTAAAGTCTCTTATAAACTCAAAGGATCTTACATATAAGATAACACCATGGATTTGTAATTATCCTAAGAACATCACTCATGATGTTATCATCAATCTCTGACCATGGTTTTTTACAGAATACTTTATAATATATCTTATAATTAAAAAATAAATTTCATACTTTTAATTTTCTTCTAGAACATGAACTTCTAAAATAACTATAGATCCTCTTTCATTTCAATAGATCTTTAAATACATCCTTAAATCCTCTTATATAATAACTTTTAGAACAACAGATTCCTCACTCAAAATAAATTATAGAAAAGGTCCACATTTAGAACAACTTCGGAAACAATATATGTTCTTTACGTTAGTGTCGAATAATTCCAATGCTGACACAAACATTTTCTGAAAATAAATCCATTAACAACAATCACTGTGATATAACAATAAATTCAATAAAAACACCAAATATCAATTAGATTCCAACACTAGGTACACCCCACCATAATTTTCATGAAGAAATATTGAATTTGAGAAAATTATTGAATTTATAAAAAATATTAAAACCAGGATTCTATGAACCCTAAAACCACTAAAAAGTATTAAGGAGTTATATAATACACTGAATCCCTATAAATAATACACTGAAGGTGTCTAAATATTAGGTATGATTTTCAAGATATCCTCATTTTCCTAATGAAACTAAAATTGATATTTTGAAATTAATTTATTAATTAAATGAATGAATAAAGACTCAAAAAACATATGGTTCTTGAAAAACATAAAATAGATGTTAAACACTATATTTCAAGAACAAATAAATCATTAATTTTTTTAAAAGTTTATTTATGTGGATTAAATAACCATTTTACACTTTTCCAATTTAAAATTCCAAATTTTGCATTTTTTCTATATGATTCTCATGAAATGTTACTAATGAATTATAATTTTCGATTTAATCAAAAAATAATTAATGAATGAAATCAAAATAGGTAGAATATTATGTTAACATGTTATATCATTCTTATGTCAAACCAGGTCAATACAGATAACATGATTGTTATGCTACAATATGTACATTTATTTTTGAAACACCTCATAAGTTCCATCCCAATCACTATAAACATCCATAATATCCTTTTTTCATCCTTTCCTTACTATGCTTAATATCATATAGAAAAATTTCATGTATTTTCACCTTTATGAGGTTTATAGGCTCATATTTACTTTTGTTTTTCATAACATGAATAATTATTGATACAAATATGGTATCCAATGTCATATAATCATGTGTATGTGTAGGTTTTATTCAAGTGTTATGGGGGAATTAGAATTAAAATATCATATTATCAAAATTTTATGTTACATATATCCCTTAATTATGTCTTTATTCATTTTGAAATAAGTCACAAAATACTTCTTATCTTCCCATTTTGAATCATCAACTATTTAACTATAGAACCTCTCTATATATTATTATTTTGGTAAAATTTTCAATGAATATTTACTTTGAAACTCCCATTGAAAATATATAGTGTTGTTTTTAGTCCCATATTTTTCTATTATAACTCTAATAAATTTAATTTTTAGAGTGATGATATTCCAATTAAATATTATCAATTGAGAAATTGCATCTAACCATATTGAAGATAATGGTAGATGATTTATATAACACATTTTTTCATTTATGGCCATTGTATTCCTACAAGAATATTCAACTTCTTCCTCCTTCTCATTAGTATCTTCCCCTATTATTCCATCACATTTACTTTATCATAAATAATTTGATCATGAATTATATCTATAGTCTCCATAAGGATGAATCATTTCATTGAATACTTAACAGTATCATGATATTTTTAAGGACCTTCTTGAATTGATCTCATATAATTATGTTATGTTATAATAATACATTTTCACACAATAATAGATATCTACAAATAAAATTATATTAACCCATTATGTGACTATTGGATGAAAAGTATTGATGCTTGTAGCCAATTCAAATCATCAATTAATGGGAATGTTATATATTATAACCCCTCTCTTTATTGTATATGTCTATAATTAATTGATCATTTCTCTTGATATGTAGTAATGTGTTGTCAATCAGGAATTCTTCTATGTCAGTAAATCAGTATAAAATAATCTCTCTTATTAAAAACTCTTTTTATCCATCTATTATAAGAAACTTCTCGAACATTCTAAATGACTTAATAGTTTCTATAGATAGAAGAAGTTTTTTATCTTTGTAATAATATATTATTTATTTTATCGATATATTTCATCAAAAATATTATTGTACTATGATAAATGTTATTCCAGGAAACATTAAATAAGTAATCTATATTTGATCTCAAAATTTATTTTATTTATTTCTTATATAAATGAATGTTTAAAATGGTTTAATTTGGTATCTTATACCTTCAACCAAATTGATATGTTCCATTAATATTAATGAAAAAAAATTGATTTTTTTTGATATTTTGATTTAATATAGAATATATTGTTTCTTTCTTATCCTTTTATTATTATTATTTTTTTATTTGAACCATATAGGGTAAAGTATTGTGAATTTAAGAAGCATAAAAGTGTGTTTGGTGAATTTTATGGAAAGAAACAGTTGCACCATGCCACAATGGAGGTGGTTTCACTATAGGTGTGTTGTGGAATTAAGGCCACAACATAGAGGAAAGGGTCTCACTATAGTGATTCCAACCATTGTATTTTTCACCATAACATTCATCATGGATGACTATTTAAGGAGGCTTCACCATGGTCATTTAAACCATGCCATACCCTTGTCTGTGTATATTTTAGACAGTGGTTCTGACAACATTCTCTTTGGTATTAATGGGTTTAAATGATCCATTTTGGTTTTAACTTGGGAGAGTCACTTTAGAATAAAATAGGATTAAATGAGGGTATTCCATGTAGTTTAACCATTAAAAAACCAATTTTCATCCCTATTTTGGATTTTTTTCTAGTGTCTTGAAGCGATGTAGAGATGAATCCACACTGTAATGATCTCCTTATTCCATAATGGTTCATTATATTTTTTTATAATTCTACATCGTAGTTCTCCTTATTCTACTATAGATGTTGAATTACGATACTCTACATGTCTTGGTTGTTCATCATATTTTGTGGTGGTCTTTTTTGGTTCACCTCTGCACCATAGTGGCCAACTCTCCATTATGGTGGTTATTTCTAGTATACATCAACACCACAATTCCCTTCTTGAGTTGAGGTCCCTTCCCAACTTCTAGGTATCCTTTTTCTTTCATCACTATTTTGGGAGTGACTTCATTTTATATTTCAACTAGACTTGAAGATTACCATTGAAAACAATCTACTTTGGGTAATTATTAGTTATACCAATTTTCTTGTACCCCTTTACCTTTATCTATAACCTATTTCATGTATATTAGAATTGGTTCTATCAATACCCAACATATAAGGAATTTCAGTTAGGGTGCATGGAAAATTAATTTGGCGACACCCTTGAAATAAATTGACTTCAGTGTTGAAAACCTTGATGTAGGATGTTCCTTACCCTTTTGTATATCATTTACCCATGTTTCCTTGGTTTAATTATTAGGTTGACATGCATTTTTTATATTCTTGATTTTGATCATATGTGGGTGTGTATGTAGCATGTGTGTAGAGACCCGAAGCCTGACGTACATGGATATTACATTACATTTGCGGAATACTTAGTACATAACAAAAACACACACACAAGGATCGTAATAGTTTAGTGTCTTTGGAAACTCGGAACGTAATCTTCTAATCGAGGTGAAAGATCTTCAATATCTCCCATAAATATCTTCCCTTTTTTTACCTAAAACCTTTCTTTATATCCTGGGGAAAATAAAACATAAAAGGGTGAGCTCAAATGCTCAGTAAGGGTATACAAAAGAAAAATCAATCACATCATATTCATAACTTTTGGAAATCTTAACCTGCAAAAGAGAGCATAATTTCATAACATGGGATAAATCATAGTAGTGAAATGAAATCCCAATAATCATAACTTAAAACATGAAACATTGTGGCATACACACATAATCATAGAGAATCATTTCTTGTTAGTCAAGACTCATTGCCAAGACTATCTTAGTGGACAAAGTCCCTTTCTGAATCGAGTAACCCTCGTTTCAGTCCTGTTTCACTGAACCGGTATAACCTACCATTTCAGCCATGTCTATCTCATGAGATATAAAATCTTTACCCAATGCATTGGAGGGAGATATAGGTCCCACCCATATTATAATGAATCCTTTCTTATGTGTGCCACAAAATCTTAAATAATACATCATTGCATAACCCATGTAATAAAAATGGGAATCTTAAACATCGTGACATCATAAAACAATTCATATAAGATAAAGGAATTCATAAAAATATTTCCATCACAACATAATCAAATCCATGTAATAATAGGGATAAAAAAAGAACCCTTTTATTATCTTAGATGGAAAATAATTTTGATAAAATACTTGAACTCTATTCTTGAGGAAAATATCCTTTCTACTTCAAAAACAGTTTTCCTTTCATAACATGTCATACGACTTTAAAATAAAAGAAGATAATTAAAAATAAACTTGAAAACTTGTAAAGGAAGCTTCTTGGAAATAATGTTTTAAAAATCCATTCATGCCGTATAAGTTAAAAAAACATTCTTCGTACTTTTGTCAGAAAAGTCAAAAAAGTACCTCGTAAGAAAAACGACAAAAGATTCCTTTCATATCTTTTACCAAAAACTCACTGAAGGGTAAAATAGGATTTAAACAATTTTAGGTGAATGGAAATAATATTACATATTGAGGAAACATGGATGTGGATGATAAAATACACCCCAGTAAATTTCAAAGTATAAACAATCTCGGATAAAAATTAGATTGTGATATTTCCCTTACCTTATGTCCGACTTGCTTTGTAAGTGTCCGAACCTCCTCTTCTTTGGAACGCTTCTTTGAATCCTCCACTTAGGGAACTAATATTGGTCTTTGAAGAAGACCAGGACCTCTAGGATTATTCTAGGGAAGTGGAGAGGAGAAAATGGCAGGGGTTGGCCGAGCTTGAGTGCTCAATTTGGTGTGAGGAGGAGGGGGAGGAGGTACCCTTTTATAAGGGAGGAGAGGGGCATCTTAGGAATATCTCAAAATATTATTTTATATTAAAGTCAAAATCGGTTTATAATGGTTCCAAAGGGTCTTATTTCGAAGATAAAGTGGGGATGGGTCGAAATCCTATCAACCAATAAGATTTAGACAAGTTTAGGATATTATTTTAACCTTATCAATTAGATTTAACTCTAAGTTAAATAATTTATATTTTATCGTGTCTTTTTGTTTTCTTTCACTATATGGTTAATACACTTACTATAACATGCCAAAAGAACCCCATATTTTTTATTACTAATAAATATATCCTTATCTAAGTCATTTGGCCGAACCTTAGATTTTTAGGAATAAAATAACAATTAATAATATAATATTTGATTTAAAAACTATTTTGTGTCAATTTTGACACTATTTGATATATGATTTTTGTGAAAGTCATAACAGAATTATATGTTCGAACCAAGTTTATTAAATCAACAATAATATATCATAGTAACCTAGAAAATTATTGGAATTCATAAAAAGTCTCAAATTACATTTATTTTGGTGTTTATAACATCAATCATGTCAATATTTCATAAATAAGATAATACTGAATCATAATTGTGTCATAAATAAATTAAATTATTTAATGTATAAAAATTATAAATAAAATACCATCATGTAGGAAATCTTTTTAGATTTCTAATGAATATTTACAATCGAATGTATCTTATGTATAACCCTATATTAAAAATGTTTTAGTAAATAAACTTTGATTTTAACTCTTTTAACTATTCTTTGAATTAAATAATAATAAATGTCCTAATCTAATCCAAGTGGGTCTAAATGATAATATTTTACACTTAAGGTTGTTTTTGGTCGAGATAAACTTGTCCAATATAATTAGGACATGTGTTAGGGTAATATCAATATCATTCTTACCCTTAATTACCCTATTTACTTTTAACCGTGGTAAATAAAAGTAAAAAGTTACTATTCACCAAAAATTATTTTCATCTCATTGAACCACATTTTACTTACTGACATCAACCGTGTCTCTCGGATTTTTGAAATTTCCTTCACAGAAGCGGTAAAATTATGTTTTATGAAAAATTCAGTTTTTAACTACCACTTAGTAGTTTCACTATTCATCAAAAATTGATGTTTTTCAGAAAAATGCCAAAATTTTATCCTAAGCTATATTTCATATTCTGAATTCAAAAATGAAGTCTATTTTACCAAATTCATAACATAGAAGTTGCATTAATTAATTTTATAATTAAATCCCGCTGTTAAAACAAATAGCGTGTTTTTAAGAAACAATATCTATCAAAAGATTGACACATGATTATGTCTGGTTTAAATGTGAAATTACAACCAATGAACAACATTGTATTAAATTGTAAAAATATATTCTAAATATACTTTAAAACCACTCAAATTAATAATTTATCACTATTAATTGTTTCGATTAAAAAAGTTGTTTTTAATTATAATTTAGAAATTTTCACTATTCATCAGAATATGAAAGTTATCCGAAAAGTACCAAAATTTCACCTTAGGCTAAATTCGATACTACGAATCTAAAAATGAATTCCATTTTGAAAAATAAAATTTAAAAAATTTCAAAAAGTGGTTATTACTATTCATAACGGCTAGTTTTAATAATATTTTAAAGCATATCGTTGTTTCGTGAAACTCAGTATTGCGTACCACACACGCTATCGAGGAAGGTTACGATTGCGTGTAATGCAAGGCAAGTCAAGGATGCGTGTTGTGCAATATCCTTTTGGTGTAGCGTACAACACAAGACATTAGTGAAATTAAAAAGAATATTTTTCATAAAATCTCGGGGTGTTACATTCTACCCCCCTGAAAATGAATTTCGCCCTCAAAATTCGCTGGGGTTATAAATGGTTTACTATTAGAAAGTTTATTTAATAGAAACCCACATCGTAAAAAGGAATACCAAAACCAATATTTTTAAACAAAAGTATGAAACTTAACGGTTACCCAAATAAACTAATCACTGGGTTTCCACATAGGTGAAAATATGGATATGGAAGAGAAATCTAACCATCATGTTCTGATGGAGAGTGGTAGAGAACATGGCTATGGAAAAGCCAGTAATCACAAATCCATAGATTTGTGGTGATATAAGGTACCATCTGATTCATCAGGTATAAGAGCACTAGGACAACATTTTTGGTTTTCAAGATCGTTTCCCTAAAGTTGAAGAGTTTGAATTAGAATAAATACTTACTTTATTTTGGTACAATCTCGCTGTTGTTCGTGCCTTGAACAATTTCTACTTCATCTCTTAAATAAATGAAGTTGAATTTGTTATTCGTGAAGTGTTAGCAGATCATGTGATAGAATGACGGGTCATTCCATCTGTCTCAAACAAAAGGTTCGAAAAGTTATAAGTTCATCTTATGGTTAGATTAATCGTATATGGTTCCGAAAATGAACTTATACTTCGTATATCATACCGTTTAATAAAATAAAACTAGTTTCTACTAAACAGGGACTTCCTGTAGGCCAGTGGTAGGTGATAAAGGCCAGTCGCACTTCGGTTGTGGGTTCGATTCCCACAGCCTTGTCCGAAGCGATGGGTTGTCGCCCGTCCTGTAGGTTGTCCTTTTTCTAAAACTATAATACTATAACATCCCATTAATAATATCGAAAATCTTCTATCCTTAAACAATACTAACTTATGTCCAACATAATCCATTCTAATCTTTAGTCTTATCCATAATACTGCAGTCCACTCTCATAATATAGTGAAAACAATTACCAAAGATTTAATACTATCGTTAATCCCCATATATATGTCTTGTTGGTCACATTCCAAACATTCAAAGGCCTTAATCATGTATTCTCTTGAATACCTTAGTGAAAACAGGAATGCAGTTAAAATTTAACACTTTCCACATACCAAAATCCTCAAAATTATATATACTCAAACAATGATATCACTTAGTCATTATATCAATCATGAGCTCATGAATACTGTTAAACATTTCATTTTCTCGTTTTCCCTTCATTATGCGCATATCATCTTATTTCCAAAAAATATCTCAATCACTTTGAATACCACATCAATAAATATTGAAATACTCAATGATACAACATTATTTTGGAATCCCATTACATAAACACTTAATCATTCCACCACATCGTTGTCATATTCAACATTGCCAATAGTGATCGCATGTGACTTCCCTTTGTCCTTTACCTTCAATGGTTGCTCATGTTGATCATCACTAACCCTTGTATTAGGGCATTTATTAGCATAATGCCCCATTTCCTTGCACTTGAAGCATTGAAGTGTTGGTGGTGCGTTCTCTGCAGTGTTTGCTTTATTCACATCATTAGAAACCCTTTTTCCATTACTTCGACACTCTGCTGCTCGATGACCTTCTTTTCCACACTTAAAACATTTTCTAGTCCCTTTAAGACAATCTCCACCATGCTTCTTTCCACACTTTGTGCATAAGGAAGCATTCATCTTCTTTTCACCATTATTCTGAGATTTCTCCTTGAACTCCATCTTTCGTTTCTTATCAAAACCATGAGATGGATATGTAATACCAACTTCCATTTCTACCTTGATAGCACAACGCACAATTTCTTCATAGCTACTGAAGTCTCTTATAGCTAATGCCCTTCGAAGACTTGGTTTTAAGCCACTGAAAAATCTATCAACTTTACTTTCAGGTTGGATGATAATGCCAGATGCATACCTAGCAAGTCTTGTAAAATTCGCTTCGTATATACCAACAGATTCATCATCCTTTTACTTTAGTTCAAGAAACTCCTTCTCCATCTTTGTTCGAAGAATACGAGGGAAGTACTTATTGAAAAATAAGTTCTTGAACTCTTCCCATTCCATGGACTCAATTTCATATCTTTGCCTTGTATTCTTGATAAGATTCCACCATTGATCAGCTTCACCTTACAAACAATATACTGCTAAGATGACTTTATCATGCTCAGAACATTGAAGAACTGAAAATATCTTTTCAGTGGTACTGATCCATTGTTCAGCAACAAGTGGATCAGAAGACCCACTGAAAGAAGGTGGACGTTGCCTCATGAAGGACTAAATAGAATATTGTTCCCTCCTCTGCTCATTTGGAAGTCCAGAATGATTCATAGCTTGTGTAAGTATAACAATAAGATTTTGCACTCCATCTCCCATAACATTTGTTTGTTCAGGAGGGCAATCATTGCATTGTCCATTGCATTGATCAACACGGTTCCTTCGGGTTCCAGCCATCATCTAAAACCCAAAAAGAATAGTGTGAGAGGCAAAAATCATGCTAGGGAAAACAACATAATAAAGGGGGAGTAACTTCAATATCTAACATCTTAGGTTTAATTCTATGATCGTTAGCGTAATTCTAGTACTATAACCTATAAGTATACTTAACCTTAGGGACATCCCTAGACATACCGTAGAAATATCTCTAGGGATCTCACTAACGTTTTCACATCCTAGTTTCCAAAGGTTGACTAAAACTTTCCTTTGATACCAACTGTAGAGACCCGAAGCCTGACGTACATGGATATTACATTACATTTGCGGAATACTTAGTACATAACAAAAACACACACACAAGGATCGTAATAGTTTCGTGTCTTTGGAAACTCGGAACGTAATCTTCTAATCGAGGTGAAAGATCTTCAATATCTCCCATAAAGATCTTCCCTTTTTTTTACCTAAAACCTTTCTTTATATCCTGGGGAAAATAAAACATAAAATGGTGAGCTCAAATGCTCAGTAAGGGTATACAAAAGAAAAATCAATCACATCATATTCATAACTTTTGGAAATCTTAACCTGCAAAAGAGAGCATAATTTCATAACATGGGATAAATCATAGTAGTGAAATGAAATCCCAATAATCATAACTTAAAACATGAAACATTGTGGCATACACACATAATCATAGAGAATCATTTCTTGTTAGTCAAGACTCATTTCCAAGACTATCTTAGTGGAGAAAGTCCCTTTCTGAATCGAGTAACCCTCGTTTCAGTCCTGTTTCACTGAACCGGTATAACCTACCATTTCAGCCATGTCTATCTCATGAGATATAAAATCTTTACCCAATGCATTGGAGGGAGATATAGGTCCCACCCATCTTATAATGAATCCTTTCTTATGTGTGCCACAAAATCTTAAATCATACATCATTGCATAACCCATGTAATAAAAAATGGGAATCTTAAACATCGTGACATCATAAAACAATTCATATAAGATAAAGGAATTCATAAAAATACTTCCATCACAACATAATCAAATCCATGTAATAATAGGGATAAAAATAGAACCCTTTTATTATCTTAGATGGAAAATAATTTTGATAAAATACTTGAACTCTATTCTTGAGGAAAATATCCTTTCTACTTCAAAAACATTTTTCCTTTCATAACATGTCATACAACTTTAAAATAAAAGAAGATAATTAAAAATAAACTTGAAAACTTGTAAAGGAAGATTCTTGGAAATAATGTTTTAAAAATCTATTCATGCCGTATAAGTTAAAAAAAACATTCTTCGTACTTTTGTCGGAAAAGTCAAAAAAGTACCTCGTAAGAAAAACGAAAAAAGATTCCTTTCATATCTTTTACCAAAAACTCACTGAAGGGTAAAATAGGATTTAAACAATTTTAGGTGAATAGAAATAATATTACATATTTAGGAAACATGGATGTGGATGATAAAATACACCCCAGTAAATTTCAAATTATAAACAATCTCGGATAAAAATGAGATTGTGATATTCCCCTTACCTTATGTCCGACTTGCTTTGTAAGTGTCCGAACCTCCTCTTCTTTGGAACGCTTCTTTGAATCCTCCACTTAGGGAACTAATATTGGTCTTTGAAGAAGACCACGACCTCTAGGATTATTCTAGGGAAGTGTAGAGGAGAAAATGGCAGGGGTTGGCTGAGCTTTAGTGCTCAATTTGGTGTGAGGAGGAGGGGGAGGAGGTACCCTTTTATAAGGGAGGAGAGGGGCACCTTAGGAATATCTCAAAATATTATTTTATATTAAAGTCAAAATCGGTTTATAATGGTTCCAAAGGGTCTTATATTGAAGCTAAAGTGGGTATGGGTCGAAATCCTATCAACCAATAAGATTTAGACAAGTTTAGGATATTATTTTAACCTTATCAATTAGATTTAACTCTAAGTTAAATAATTTAACTTTTACCGTGTCTTTTTGTTTTCTTTCACTATATGGTTAATACAGTTACTATAACATGCCAAAAGAACCCCAAATTGTTTATTAATAATACATATATCCTTATCTAAGTCATTTGGCCGAACCTTAGATTTTTAGGAATAAAATAACAATTAATAATATAATATTTGATTTATAAACTATTTTGTGTCAATTTTGACACTATTTCATATATGATTTTTGTTAAAGTCATAACAGAATTATATGTTCGAACCAAGTTTATTAAATCAACACTAATATATCATAGTAACCTATAAAATTATTGGAATTCATAAAAAGTCTCAAATTACATTTATTTTGGTGTTTATAACATCAATCATGTCAATATTTCATAAATAAGATAATACTGAATCATAATTGTGTCATAAATAAATTAAATTATTTAATGTCTAAAAATTATAAATAAAATACCATCATGTAGGAAATCTTTTTATCTTTCTAATGAATTTTTACAATCGAATTTATCTTATGTATAACCCTATATTAAAAATGTTGTAGTAAATAAACTTTGATTTTAACTCGATTAACTATTCTTTGAATTAAATAATAATAAATGTCCTAATCTAATCCAAGTGGGTCTAAATGATAATATTTTACACTTAAGGTTGTTTTTGGTCGAGATACACTTGTCCAATAGAATTAGGACATGTGTTAGGGTAATATCAATATCATTCTTACCCTTAATTACCCTATTTACTTTTAACCGTGGTAAATAAAAGTAAAAAGTTACTATTCACCAAAAATTATTTTCATCTCATTGAACCACATTTTACTTACTGACATCAACTGTGTCTCTCGGATTTTTGAAATTCCATTCACAGAAGCGGTAAAATTATGTTTTATGAAAAATTCAGTTTTTAACTACCACTTAGTAGTTTCACTATTCATCAAAAATTGATGTTTTTCAGAAAAATGCCAAAATTTCATCCTAAGCTACATTTCATATTCTGAATTCAAAAATGAAGTCTATTTTACCAAATTCATAACATAGAAGTTTCATTAATTAATTTTATAATTAAATCCCGCTGTTAAAACAAATAGCGTGTTTTTAAGAAACAATATCTATCAAAAGATTGACACTTGATTATGTCTGGTTTAAATGTGAAATTACAACCAATGACCAACATTGTATTAAATTGTAAAAATATATTCTAAATATACTTTAAAACGACTCAAATTAATAATTTATCACTATTAATTATTTCGATTAAAAAAGTTGTTTTTAATTATAATTTAGAAATTTTCACTATTCATCAGAATATGAAAGTTATCCGAAAAGTACCAAAATTTCACCTTAGGCTAAATTCGATACTCCGAATCTAAAAATTAATTCCATTTTGAAAAATAATATTTACAAAATTTCAAAAAGTGGTTATTACTATTCATAACGGCTAGTTTTAATAATATTTTAAAGCATATCGTTGTTTCGTGAAACTCAGTATTGCGTACCACACACGCTATCGAGGAAGGTTGCGATTGCGTGTAATGCAAGGCAAGTCAAGGATGCGTGTTGTGCAATCTCCTTTTGGTGTAGCGTACAACACAAGACATTAGTGAAATTAAAAATAATATTTTTCATAAAATCTCGGGGTGTTACAATGTGAGACTCATTAGGATGCTGGATATATGTCTGAATGGACCGAAGGCCATATTTTTTAATTGATTTTGATAACCCCCCTTTCCAAGAGATGAGAGGGAAACCTTACAAGGTTAGTTTGCTTAGATATTACACTGCTCGCTGGCTTGGAGTCATTATAGGACCCGTAGGCCTTAAGGAAATCATACAGACTATGAATACATGAAATCACCCCTTCATAGCATCTCCATCGTGATTAGATCTCCACCTTTGCATGGATGTTCGACTAGCTATCCTATACAGAGATTCCTATGCTCAATAATTATGGAAATTCCATACCCTCTCATTCTTTAAAATCCATTAGCCTTGCTCTGGTGAATGCATCTTTCTCTTGAATCCACTTCTAGAGTTGGTTCCTTGTAGAATCTATCATGGCATCTCCATATTAGGTGGCCCTGAAGGCCTTCAGGTGGCTCTAAGGTCTTGGTATGGTCATAAATCCTTTCTGACCCAAAGTCCTAGGTGGCCCTAAGGCCTTAAGGACTCCAAGCCCAAACTGGATGCCCAAGGTTAATAGTTCTGGTTGCTACAATACCAAAAAGTACTTACTACAGTAACTGCTACAGTACCAACAAAGTTCTGCTATAGTGCCTCCTACAGTATTGCTACAGTGCTGCTACAATACCTAAATTACGCCTCTGCCTTGTTTTGAACCTGGGTCTCATGGATACACTTAGAGAGACCTCAAAAACCGCACATAGGTTCATGTGCTTTATTATATGATTGCATGTTGTTATGTGTTGTGACTATATTATCAATATGATATGTATTCACTCACTTATATTCTCTACCTTGTTTTGGGCATCACCATTCCCTAGAGTTTGTTATTGGTACATGAGATAAGTGGAACTTTTTGTGTTGTTTACCCCTTAAAGAGGGAGTTAATATGGATTTTAATGATGATGACGATGGACCTGAGAATAGGGTAGTGGAATGAAGGACTTGGGGCATGACCGAAGTAGTACATTAGGGGAATGATAGCCTTGGGGCGTAACATAAGGTATCATGTTTTAGGAATAATGGACTAGAGGTCTAACCTAAGGCATAGATGTGGTGCAATGGTATGTAGGTATGACCCTTGATGGATCCAAGATTTGATGGTTTGGGGGAATGATCTAACTCAATGCCTTATGATTGATGGAAGACATGTTATGAGTATAATGGTGTTTCATTTCTCACTTCTAATATCAGATGATTATCCTACTGGCCTAGATCTTAAGCAGGTACGGTCGAGGGTCTGTAGTGTTTTGGTCAGCACACGACCACACGACCACATGATACATGTGGTGTTATTTTTTTCATTGTTACACATTAATTATTATCATAGAATAAACCGTTTATACTGGAGAAAATTTTTTAAGGATGCATTGGTGGTGTCCTAATTGGTTTTATTACTCACACCCTATACAATAACTTTCTATGTGTGTCTAGACTTTATGTATAGGGATTCGAGTAAGGGGAAGGGGCCAATTGTAGATGGATGAGTATAGGATTATGGATCTATTTAGGCTTTGGAATACACTCTAGAGGACTCCAAAATATATTTAACTATTTTATTTTCTGCACTTAGACTCTAGATTGGCTTTCTATCTTGGGATCCCTTTATCGATTTATTATATGGAATATATGAAATGTTTCAATTTACTCATGTTATAGTTATTATTTATTATATTATTTATTTATTTTGAAATTACATGATATTAAGGGTATAGTCTACCAACTGATGGACTTAGAACCTTTCTATTAGTCGAAATCCTCTTGTGTACTGAGGGGTATGCATGAGTTCATGTGGAACTCTATCCTGAATTCAGTGGTTTTTGGATGGGTGTTAAAATATGGTATGTTTTGGAATAACCTATTACATGGTACAAATGTGATAGATGTTCAAGAATCGAGTAGGGTAGTTACCATTTATCTGGATAGATCATGAGTAAAAAATCTCTTAGTTATCATTGACAAGGCTTTTGTTACATTTTTTTGAAATTTTGGGTGTGTTCATGAATCATGAAAATGAATGTAGGATCACATTCTGTATATATACCTATTATTTTTCTATATAGTAATTCATAAATTAAATTCCTTGAATTATGATATATATTCAGGATAGATTCTCTGTTGTGTGATATATCTATTTTTCCTTCCTATTATAATATATCTTATTAGAATTTATTAGATGAACTGATCATTACATTATATTTTAGAATATACATGATTATTGTGGATAACAAGTAGGGATGATGCTTATGTTAGTTCTAAGAAAGTTATGACTTGAGATATGGATAGACTTTCAGGGAAACCTTTTTATGATCCCTAATTATATAAAGACATATATTTAAATGCTTACATTTATGTTGAATAGATTTTGACATGTAGAAAACTAATGAGGCTGCCAACTGATGTGGGTGAGGGTGATCCTAATATCCCTATTCTACCTCTTGATATATAGAAGGGTATTGTTGATAATTATATCTCACTTACTCCTGTGGTGTAGAAAATAGGCCCACCCCATTTGGTAGCCCTTCCATGGATATCCATGGTTGAAAACACCAATGATTTTCATCTATAGCATTCTCCAGCATTTCATGGAACTATTTGAACATAAAATACTTCAAATTGGGCGGAAAATATTGAGGATATCATTGATCTCATTGATATTTAGATAGATATTAAGGGGAATCTAGTAGAGTTCATGCAATAAGGGCCCTCTAGGTATTGGTGAGGAGCCATGGGATTGGTTTTCTGACATGTGTGAATCACTTAGAAGGCCTTTAAGGACCTATTAATTCTATATTTATTCATTAATAGGATGAATATTTAATGAGTTCATGAGTTTATGGAGGTATAACAGGGTTACATGTCTATTTACACATAATCAACTCATTTTACCAAGATTCTCTACTTTACTTATCTTATGGATGGAAATGATGTTTAGAAGGCTAGGAAATTTAAGATCAAATTTATCCCAACATTATACAATAGGTCTATATATTTTACCAAACATCTTTCCTAGAGGTTCTATAGAAGGTCTTGAACATTGAGAAGATCTTGGAGGAGGGTCGTGTAGTTGGTCTTCTAATACCCTTCAGTGCTTATGTGGTTGGACCTTCTACTGCTAAAGTAAGTAATTTTTCATAGTAAGAAGACTAAGAATAGGGACTTATAGAAGATAATTGGTATACAAGTGGAGAAGAGTTGACCTTTTTTAGTTCCCTCATGAGATGGACCACATTTCTTCAACTGTGGGAAGATCGAACAGTACCAAAGGGTATTCTTGGCCCCTAAGAGTATATTTCTATAATGTGGATAGACTGGTAATTTTTAGTAGTTTTTCTATAGTGATTTGATGTCAGGATTCCATATAGGGGAAAAGAAATAATGGTCAGGGAACCAGGGTTCCGACTAAGGTCTTCAATAATAGACTCAGATGACGACTTAGACTAGTCACACACATCAGGGATAGGACTGTGGAGATGAGGTAGGTTTTGTGTATATAGTGTATTAGACTCTATAAGATAGTGGTTAGGGACCATATACTATTCAAGTTATGTTTTTGATTACTAGTATTTTTTATAATTCCTTTTTGATACTAGTGCTTCTCATTATTTCACATATTTACAAGTAATTGATTGACTTGGCTTACCAGAAAAGTTATCCTCTAAGTTACTTTTCCTTGAAACATCACTGTGAATGAAAGTACACTATAGTCATTGATTCCAAGAGTTCCCTATAGTTTTTGTCTTCTACAAAATTTTTTGGGACTTCATGATATTTGATATAATGATTTTTGATTTGATTCTTGGTATGGACCACCTAACCAGATTCCAATATCACATTGATTGTTATCATAGAGAGGTGTTTTACACTTTTATTAATATAGATAAGTAAATTTTTATTGGAGAATGGGAACTAGGTGTGGGTAGATTTGGTCTATACATGAGTTTTCTTAGGAAAATAACAATTCATATAACAGTCTTGAATCCTTCGACATGATCAATTAAAGCCCCCTAAATATTTTCTCTAGCCAAATACTATAAACATTTTAGACAGGATTTCACCCAAATACTTTCATATTTGACTATGTTAAATAATAATGGAGCAAAGATCTAGCAATCATAACAATTTTAAGAAGCATTTCACAGGATGAGGAGGAGTTGAATAAAACTTTGGTGTTTATTCCCTCTAAACCAAGGATTAGATAATCCATATTTTTGGGACCATGTTGGATGGATAAGGAAGTAAGAAAAAATTTCTATTACAGAGTGTTGTCTTTTGTTGTCAAATAATCTAAATCAATTCACTTTGTAAAGGACTTGTAAACTATGACGATGATTTTCTGATTTGTCTTTCACAAATATCATATGTTTGGAGAACTTGTGATGAAAACTTTATGAGGAGTAGAGAGAGTAAAGAGGTGTTTTTGGCGATGTAAAGAAAGTGGCACGCAATTATTAGCACTCAATTATTGGCGCACAAGTTTAAGTCGTGCGCAAGTCATATTTCAAGATCATCACATAAAAATTTGACAAAGGAAATAAAATGGTATGCAAGTTAAAGATTGGAGCGCAAGTATAAGTGGCGCGCAAGTTCAGCGCGCAAGTATAAGTGGAGTGCAAGTGTGTCGTGAAAGTATAAGTGGCACACAAGTGTATGTTGCGTGCAAGTCATATTCCAACATCATCATATAAAAATATGAAAAAGGAAAGAAGGTTTCATGCTAGTGATTGAAGGGTGCACAAGTGATGAAGCGACACACAACTGATGGAGTGGTGCACAAGTATTGGCGCGCAAGTGTATGTGGTGCACAAGTCACCAAAATTCCTATAAATAGATGACTTGACTCCTCATTTTTTATGAGTTCACCACTTAATAGAAAATTCGATCTTTGACCGCGCAAGTAGTAGAGGGTGATCTGATCGCACAAGTAGCAGAGGATGGCGCAAAAGTTGAAGCGGCGCGCAAGCTGAGGGATATTTATAAGCCGCGCATGTTTTGGCTCGCAAGTCTTGCCACACAAGTATTGGTGCGCAAGTTTTGGCGTGCATGTTTCCAAAGGCGTGAAAGTTGGGATTTTCTTTCATGAAGTGGCCTGTGTATAAGCCAAAGGTGGAACGTAAGTTGTGAGCTGTTCTAAAATGTGGTACGCAAGTATTGAGTAGGCGCACAAGCAGGTGGTGTGCAAGTAGGAAGGCACGCAAGCAGGAAGTGGTGCACATGTTTTTTGCACCAGGAGGTTCCTACTAGCTTCTGGGTAGGAAATTGAAGATTTTTTTTGAAAGAATTGATTTTTGAAATCTCATTAAGAAGCACAGAATCATTACATTACCCTATTTGTGCTAAGAGGGAGCACACACACTATTGGATTGTTTTCAAAGTGCTCCACGAGTGTAAGGGTATATCCTACTCGTTGTATTCCACATCAAAGGATTGTTTTCTAGTGGATTCTGTGGAACTGGATTGTTTCCTTACCATAACAAGGATCTAGCTACTCTTGTTGAGTAGCGAACCTTGTAAATCTTGTTTTCCTATGGCTGTGTGTGTTTAGCAGGGATGAAACACTTTAACAGGAGGTGAAGGTTGTTTCAAAAATAGGAAACATAAAAAGAAAAAGATATCACTAACTCACCCCCTCCCCCTCTCAGTGATACTTGGATCCTGACTGGGAACTACAATTAGTATTAGAGGCAGGTTCCATTTGTTTATTCTTTACTGAATTGGTTGATGAGAAGTTGTGATGGAGAATCTAAATTGTGTGAATAGTAAGGGGATTCCGATTTTTGATTGAAATAACTATCACATCTGTAAGGACAAAATGATGCCTTATCTTATTTCTCTTGGATACTATGTTCTTGAAACTACAACAGATGGATTTACTACTATTGATGACAGGGTTCCTCTTACTCCTGTTGATAAGAAGAACCTTGAGAATGATGGAAGAGCTAAAAATGAATTACTCTCACCTTTTTCTGAGAGTGAAGTTTTAAGAGTGAAAGGTGTTGCTACAGCCAAAAGAATCTGGGACAAACTAAATAACATCTATGAAGGAAATAAAAAAGTGAAGAAGGCTAAACTAAAAATCTGGAGACTGAAGTATGAAGACTTGAAAATGGGATAATATAAATTTGTTGGGGATTTCTTTACCAGGATAAATGAAATTTTCAGTACAATAAGATGTCTTGGTGAAATGTTAGAGGATTCTACAGTTGTCAAAAATATATTGAGAATTATTCGTGATAATTTTGATGCTATAGTTTCTTCTTTAGAAGATTGAGACCCTAAAACATTATCTTTGGATGATTTTCATAGGAATATCATTACTTATGAGAATAGAAGGGAGAAGACTATGAAGGGAAAAATAAAAGCTGATAGAGAAATTTCATTCAAGGATACAAAGAGAGAGAGGTCAAAGAAGACTCTTATTTAATATGATGATGGTGAATCTGATTCTGAAGATGAGGCATGTATAAATTTTGATGAAATTTTATCCTTGTTTTCTAAGAATGTGAAAAGAGGTATAGGGAAATACAATGATAAACTTCCCATGAAATTTTTTGAGTGTGGAGCCATTGGTCACTTTGTGGCTAATTGTCCTCAAACGCATAAAGAAGAAGACAATGATGATGATAACAGAAGTCCAGGAAGGTTGTGGAAGAAACAAGCTGAAAAAGATAAATATTTTTCAAAGGGGAAGGATAAAAAGTTCTTCAAATCAAAAAGAAGAAGCTTTTTATCTAAATATAAAGATTAAGAAGATAGTGAAGATGAATTTGAGAAATTATTTACTAAAAAAACTAGATAGAATATGTTTATTGTTGCAGTGAATAATGAAGAGTACAAGAGAAATAGTTCAGAAGAAGAAGAAAATCAACTTGAATATCATCTGAAAGAAGAGTGGAATGAATTCTTGAGGAAGATCAGATGCCTTGAGAAGAAAAACAACAAGTTGATAAATGAAAATTCCACATTAAACAATCAAGAAGTTTTTAATGATGAGAAAATCAATATGGAAAATGAGATTGATGATCTTAAAAATTCTCCTGAGAATAAAAAGTATTGTAATGATAACCTTGAAGTAATGATAAAGGCAAAAGAAGAAGATTTGGACCTTTTCCAACAAAAACATTATAAATCTAAAGAAATGAATATCATCTTCAAAAATTCTATCTCAGAAGTTGGTGAATGTTCTAGTAAGAATGAACCAAACAATTATCCAAAAAAGTTACCTTCAAAGGTTGAAATGAAAGACAGAACTGGTTTTGATAAGAACAAGGCTGGAAAGACAATGTATGTGGTCAAAGTCAGCGATGATGAAAAATCAAAAGTGCATAAAAATCAAGAGTTAAGAAAGACTTATAATAATTATTGTTCTGTTAAATCTGAAATGAGAAAGGGATTTACAAATGAAAACATTAAGGTTGGTGGTCAGCATAGTTCTATTAAGAAGGTTGTTGAGAAACGTGTTCACAAATCTGATTAGTATAGAAGTTTCAGAGGGAAATATTATTTCTATGGATATTGCTGGTATTGTGGTGGATTTGAATACTTGGAAAATATGTGTTGGTTCAACCGACAACATTAAAAATATTCCATAAGTTTTGAAAGACAAGGATTGAGGGGGAGTCAATACCTTAAAAATAGAAAGTATCCAAATAAATTTCAAAAAGTATCTGAGAAGACTGGTGTGAAAGTTGAGAATAGGTTCCAACCACTGGAAACTATTTGTGAAAGATGTGATTGACCTGGAAATCTTGCCAAGGGCTTCCTCAGTGTGTTACCAGGGAAACAAAAAATTATTAATAATTCTCAAAAGCTAGAGTTTTTAAAAGCTAAAAGGGGAATGTATGATAATTCCGAAAAGAAAGAGTTCATGTTTTTCTAGATATAACACATTGACTTGGCTAGAAAACTAGAGGAAGAACAACATGAAGTGAAGGAAAATGAGGGACAAAAATATCTTATTGTCAAAACTTCTTTGAAAGCTACAAAAGGAGAACGTCCATGGATTACTGATAGCAGATGTTTCTCTCATATGACAGAAGACTTAAAGATGCTGAAGAATGTGAAAGACTTCAAAGAAAGAACAATGACATTTAGAAATTATGAATCTCTAAGAATCAAAGGTGTTGGATCAACCATCATTGGAAAAGAAGAGATGAAATCCAGGAAAAAACTATAGGTTGATGGGCAGAAACATAACCAAATTAGTGTGTCATAACTCTATGCTGAGGGAAACAAAGTTATCTTCAAAAAAGATGGATTTTTTGTGAAAAATGAAAATGATGGAAATATAGTTATAAGGGTCCAACATACAAAAGGGAATTTGTTCCAAGTTGGTGAAGTACAAAACTCTTGTTACATGGGTGTAGTGGATAAAAATCAGTTATGGAATTAAAGGCTGAGACATATGTGTCAGAGAAATATGCGCAAGTTATCAACACGAGACAGTGTTCGAGATATGCCTAATTTATCAAGAAGAAGAGATTGGTGCTGCAATATTTGTGAAAAAGGGAAGATTACGAACTATTTTCCTAAGAGAGTTGAAATTTGTTCAAAACAAACCTTGGAAATTATACATTATGATATATGTGGACCAATGAGAAATTGTTAAACAAATGGAGATAAGTACTTCATTACTTTCATTGATGACAATACTGGAATTACTTGTGTTATGTACATGAGACATAAGTCAAATGCTCTGAAAATGTTTAAGAGTTTCTGGAGGAAAGCATAAAAGGAATGTGATTATTCAGTGAAGAAGTTGAGAACTAATAATGGTGGTGAGTATAAGAATGAATAGTTTTAATGTTATCTTGAGAATCATGGAATTCGACATGCGTTCAGTTCACTATACACACCTCAACAAAATGGGGTCGCTGAAAGAAATAATCAATGTTTGGTGGGAATGGGGAGGACTATGTTGCTTGAGCATAGTCTTTCTCATTATTATTGGAGGAAATCCATGAGCACTGTTTTGTATATTCAAAACTAATGTTTCTTTAGACCAAACTTAGATATGAATCCTTATGAAATGTTCTATGAAAAAACTCCAAGTATGAAACACTTATTAGTTTTGGGGAGTCCATGCATTATAAAGAAGAATGGTGGAGACCTTGGAAAGTTTGAGCAAAAAGGAGATGATGGAATTTTTTTTGGATATGCTCTAGAAGGAAGAGGACATAGATGTCTCAACAAATAAATAGTAAGAATTATTGATTATTCAGATGTAAAAGTTGTTGAAAATGTTGAGAATGAAAAGCAATCATATGTTGATGTGGAAGTTGAGCAGGATAGAGAAGATTTTGTTAAAAATTATGATAATGTTGCAGACTGTGTTAATCCTACTCAAGAAGATAAATCTGACTCAGAAATCTCAAGTGATGAAGATGGAGCTCAAACAACTCATCCTAGGTTGAGGAATCAAGTGGAATCTTAGAACATTATTGGAGATAAAAATCATAAGGTTCAAACAAGAAGAACAACAAATGCTATATCATATACATCTCTTTATTCGAAAGTTGAACCGAATAATGTAAATAAAGAATTTGAGAATCTATAATGGGTTTATATAATGAATGAAGAGCTTGATTAGATAGAGAAGAATGTTACTTGGGAACTTGTACCCAATTCGGACAATAAAAACATCATTGGTACAAAGTAGGTTTTCCGGAACAAGCTGAATGAAGAAGGTAAAGTAATAAGAAACAACACAAGATTGGTTTTTAAAGGGTATTCACAAATTGAAGGCATTGATTTTGATGAAACCTTTACTCCAGTGGTAAGATTAGAAACAATCAGAATATTTCTTTCTTTTCCTGCACAATGAGGTTACAAAATCTTTCAAATGGATGTAAAATCTGCATTTTTGAATGGTGACCTTGATGAGGAAGTCTACATTGATCAACCTTGTGGATTTGTTATTGTAAAGGATGAAAGTTATGTTTTCAGGTTGAAGAAGGATTTTTATGGGAGAAAATAGGCTCTGAGAGGATGGTATTCAAAATTAGATACTTGATTAAAGAAGATGAACTTTAAGAAAGTGAGAGTTGACAAAAATCTCTACATCAAGGAGTGTCAGGAGTTTTCACTAATCCTTATTGTTTATGTCGATGATATAATATTTGCTGGAAATGATGAAAGATCATGTGAAAAATTTTCTAAGGATATAAAGAAGTTATTTGAGATGTCCATGCTGGGATAAATGAAGTACTTTCTTGGGCCACAAATTTCACAGAAGAAGAATCATGTTTTTCTATCTCAAGAAAATTATGCTAAGGAACTTTTGAAGAAGTTTGACATGGAAAATTTGAAACCAGTTTCCAAACCAATTTTAGTGGGAACCAAGTTTTCTAAAGATGGAGAAGGCATGGAAGTTGATCAGAAAGAGTTTCGAAAGTTGATTGTTAGTCTGTTGTATCTGACTTCCTCATGACCCGACATTGTCTATGCTGTCACTTTATGTGCAAGTTTCAGAGTGCTCCAAAAGAATCACATCTGATTGCTGGAAAAGAATTATCAGATATATCAAAGGCATAAATTTTTTTTGGAATCATATATTATGGCTCACGAAATATTGATCTATTCAGGTATTCAGATGCTGATTGGTTATGAAATGTTGATGATCAAAGATCCACCTCTGGTGGAGTTTTCTTTCTGGGGAAAATTTGTGTCTTTTTACATATTAAGAAACAAAATTCAGTAACTGTTAGCATAGATGAAGCTGAGTATGTTGCTGCTACTCAAGCTGTAAATCAACTAATGTGTATGAAGACTCAGCTGGAAGATCTAATTGTTGAAGTAAGGATACCATTGCTCTTGGGTTTTGATAATCAGAGTACAATCAATCTTACAAGAATTCTAGTACAAAATTCTCATTCAAAACACATTGATATAAAGTGCCACTTCATCAAAGAGGAGGTGGAGAAGAATGAATTGAGGCTGGAGTATGTTCCTACATCTGAACAAGTTGCTGATATATTTACAAAACCATTTCCGAAGGAACCATTTGAAAAATTGAGGTTGAACATGGGTGTCTAACCTCCTTCCCATCAAGGTTAAGGTACATGTTTCTGTCCCCAATCTCATCTTTCCGGATAGTGTTGTCAAGGGGGATAATTGTTTCATAAATCTATCCTTATAGATGTATGTATAAAGGGGGAGTTGTGGGTAAGATGTGAATCCAAAATGTATGTGTGTGAACTATTCTAACTATTTGTTGGAGTGGTTGTAGGAAACAATTTTGTTTTCTAAGAAATTTAAATAAGTGATGAATGTTGAAGTAAAATATTGAAAGATGTTTTCAAGAAGGTTGAGGAGATACAATAATTCGATTTCATAGTCACTGCTTTTGGACATCATGGTTTTGGCTGTTAATAATTCTTGTTTCCTACAATGAGTTAGCTCATGTAGGCTTAGAATTGTTGATAAGTAATCCATTACTTAAGGCTAAAATGTTCAGTGATTTATGAATCTTGTTTGACAACAAAATTCAAAGTTGGGATTGTTGGGACCAAGTTGGATGGATAAGGAAGTAAGAAACGTTTACTGTTACAGAGTGTTGTATTTTGTTGTCAAAGATGCTAAATCAATTTACATTGTAAATGACTTGTAAAATATGAAGATGCTTTGCTGATTTGTATTTCTAAAATATCATAAGTTTGGAGAACTAATGATGCAAGCCTTATGATGAGTATAGAGTAAATAAGTGTTTTTGGAAAAGGAAATAAAGTGGTGCGCAAGTCAAAAGTGGCGCGCAAGTATTGGAGCACAAGTATTGGCGCGCAGGTGTAAGTGGTGTGCAAGTCATATTTCAAGATCATCACATAAAAATTTGACAAAGGAAATAAAATGGAATGCACATTAAATATTGGAACACAAGTATAAGTGTCGTGCAAGTGCAGTGTGAAAGTATAAGTGGCGCGCAAGTGCGGCGCGCAAGTATAAGTGGTGCACAAGTGTATGTTGTGCGCAAGTCATATTCCAACATTATCATATCAAAACATGACAAAGGAAAGACAGTGTTGTGCTAGAGATGGAAGGGCGTGCAAGTGATGAAGCGGTGTGCAAGTGATGGAGTGGCGTGCAAGTATTGGCGCACATGTGTATGTGGCGTGCAAGTAACCAATATTCCTATAAATAGATGACTTGCCTCCTCATTTTTGATGAGTTAAACACTTAAGAGAAAATTCAAGCTCTGACCATGAAAGTAGTAGAGGGTGCTCTAATAATGCAAGTTGCAGAGGACGGTGTGAAAGCTGAAGTAGCATGCAAGCTGAGGGATATTTATAAGCCGCGCAGGTTTTGCCGCTCAAGTCTTTCCACACAAGTTTTGGTGCGCAAGTTTTGGCACGCAAGTTTCCAGAGGCACGGAAGTTGGGAGGTTTTTTCATGAAGTGAACTATTTATAAGCAAAATGTGGCACAAAAGTTGTGAGATGTGCTCAAAGGTGGCATGAAAGTATTGATTAGGCACGCAAGCAGGTGGCACGCAAGAAGGAAGGCAAGAAAGCAGGAAGTGGCGCACAAGTTGTTTGCACCAGGAGGTTCCTACCAGCTTCTGGGTAGGAAAGTGAAGACTTGTATTGAAAGAATTGATTTGTGAAATCTCATTAAGAAGCAATGAATAATTACATTACCCTATTTGTGCTAAGAGGGAGCACACACATTATTGGATTGTTCTCAAAGTGCTACATGAGTGTAAGGGTATATCCTACTCGTTGTATTCCACATCAAAGGATTGTTTTATAGTGGATTATATGGTACTGGATTATTTACGTACCATACCAAGGATGTAGCTACTCTTGTTGAGTAGTGAACCTTGTAAATCTTATGTTCCTGTGGTTTTGTGTGTTCAGTAGGGAAGAAACTTTTTAACAGGAGGTGAAGGTTGTTTCAAAAATAGGAAACATAAAAGGAAAAAGATATCACTGATTCAACCTCTACCCCTCTCAGTGATACTTGGATCCTGACTGGGAACTTCACTTATAATATAATGCATCAGGTGTTGGGTTATGATTAATACTTACATAGAGGGATATGATAGTATCTTATGGTCCATGTCATCATTGAAACCATGAGTATAACTACCCTACCGATTACATAGATGTGGAAGTAGCGGTCCATTCCTTGAATTTTTGGAAACACTACCACTTTAGTGATATATTTGTGGTATGCATTAACCATAAGATCCTTTGCTATATATTCACACAATGAGTTATGAATCTGAGGAAGAGGTACTGGGTATAATATCTACATATTACTGATTATAAGATTTATTATGAACCAGGTAAAGATAAAATCATATATTATTCTCTTATTCGTATGACATAAGTAGCCTGGGATCTCAGTGGGTGGTCTTATGAGGAGAAGTAGTGTCTGGCATGCTTTTTGGATAACTAAAGGATTAATGATTATAAGGATTAGGGATTTATTTCATGTGCTCCAGTAGTCGGTTCATTTTATTTGGTAGACTAGGTAAAGCCTATATAAGAGGAATATTTATAGTGTGTTGTGATATGAGAATAGATAGAAGGAAGTGACCTGATACTCAAGTGGTTGTTGGATGATGTTGATTTGATCTCGGTACATGGGAGAGTTGTAGTCCATTATTATATCATGGTATATTTCATGAGAGAATTTCATACCTCTAGATGGGTGGTACATCCTAGAGATCCAAAAGATGTACCAAATATTTAGGTAATAGTTTTGGTGGGTAGGGATGAAGAATAACATTGCTAGTATTGTATCATGATGCCTTCCTTGCTATAGGGTAAAGGTTGAGCAATGTTGTCCTAGTGGGTTTCTCCTACCACTTCCAATTAACATGTAGAATTTGGAATAAATAACAATGTACTTTGTGGGAGGGTAAACAATATAATTGAGGAGCCATGTGGTTTTTTGAGAGATTTTGTATCAATTAGAAATGTTCCTTATTACTTATCGGTCCATGAGGTTCACTAAGTGGAAGAGATGGGGAAGCTATATGTCTGTGAGATCATATTATAGTATGGAGTCCCATTTAGAACCACATCATATAGATATAAATCCTTCATGTTTCACTTTTGTAAGGGCTTGTATAAATACATATAGACTCATCTGAGAATGAACACAATGTACCATACTCAGTTAGATAGACAATTTGAGTAGTTGATTCACATACTAGTAGATATTATTAAAGAATGAATCCTAGATTTACATGGGGAATGGGATAATAATATGGACTTGGTTGAGTTCACATACAACAATAGTTACTAGGCTTAGATTTAGATGGAACGATATGTGGCTATTTACGGGGGTCCACGTAGTTCACTTCTCTATTAGAATGAGGCTAATGTGGAAACAATTTTAGGGCCCAGTATGGTTCATGAGACCTCTAAGAGAGTAAAACTAATCCAAAATAGGTTTATCAAATATCATAGTTAGAATAATTTATACACCAACCATAGGAGGATACTGTTTTATTTTATTGTAGTGAATGGGTCATTCTAAGAATGGCTACTTAGTTAGACCATCAACATTAGAGGAAGCAAAAAAATCTAGTCTCATGCTATATTATAACCTTCAAGATCACTGAGTGGGTTGGGACATGGGCATATCATATGTATATTTCTTCTATCCACCGAATAATGTATGATTTGTTTTATGTGTGTCATCTCTGGAAGAATATTCTTGATATTCCACATGTCATCGACTACAAGGATGATAAGCTATAGGATGACATGTAATATGGGGAGCACCCAATGAAGATCACATACTAATGTGATAAATCACTTCAAGGGAAAATGGTACCACTTATTAATATCTTGTGGAATCATAAGAGAATCTTGTAGGTGACTTAAGAGTGGGACGATGTAGATGGAACTTGGTGTCTTGAGTTGTTCGAGAAAGAACTGGATGGATGATTCTCAAGGATGGGAACTCCATCGAGGGGGAGACTATAAAGTCCAAAATATTTTGATTGAATATGTAAATGTTTGTTTCCATATTTTTAATTGATTATTTTATTTGATCCAAGTTGGGTAATGTATTTTGTCTTTTAGAAACTTAATTAATATTGTCTTCTATGACCATTCTAACCAAAATAGGCCGCACCATGTCATAATGGAGGTTGTAGTACCACAATAGTGTTGTGGAATTAAGGCCACACTATAGAGGAAAGGGTTGATTCATAATGATGTCATACATTTTATTTTTCAACATATCCTTCATCATAGAGGGATATTCAAGGAGGTTATGCCATAATGAACTAAACCACACTTCACAACCTTCTCCACATCAGTTACATATATCATGTCTAACAGTTTAGTCTTCGTGTGTTATAGATAAAAATGATATAATTTCATCCTAATGCGGGGTAGTAATTTATAAATTAAATAGGATTTAATGAAGGGTTTTCATACTTTTGAGCCCTCATAAATACAAGTTTTTTCACCCCATTTTGGTATCTTTCTAAAGATACAAATTCTTGAAAAGATGAATACATATTATAGTGCTTTCCTTACATTGAAATGGTTCAATATTATGTGTGATTTAATTTTTTAGTTCTCTATTGGGGAAATATAGGTCATCTTATGATAATATCTAGGATTTGGTTGTTCATCCCATGCCATGGTCATCCACTATGTGCTATGGTGGTTTCAAGTACACCTCCATGTCAAACTTACCGACTTGTTTTGTGGCCCATTCTAGGCTTCTAGGGAGACATTCTCCTTTGAAACCATTCAAGGGGAAACATTATTTTCTATTACAATTGAACTTGAAGCATTTCATTTATGGTGATTCACTTTTGGTATGAATTGGTACATCCATTTGGATTATTTCTCTTTTCTTTTCTCTAGAACCCATGTAATGTTGGTTAGAAATGATTCTCGGAATTATGGAAATATGAGGCATATCAGTTGGTGTGAAAGAAATTTTTGGGTAATGAAACCCTTAGCGAACCATGGAACTAGTGTTAAAATCCTTGAAGAAGGAAGTTCTATACGGTTTTGGACTCTCATTTACACATGTTTCCTTGTATAATTAATGTGTTGGAATACCCTATTTACCATTATTTATTATGATTACATGTGGGCGTGGGTGTATCTCATGAGACCCTTTACAATGTTTTATTCCATGAGTGTTGATAGAGTCTTTTTTTCATATTTTATGATGATAAAATATTTTTATGTATTGACTCTATATTATCATAATGAAATGAATTTATTCCCACGTACGTTATACCATGTTGTGTGTGTTACCATTCATTGGAGGTTGTTCTTGGTACATGAGATAGGCGGAGCATCATGTGATGTTTATCCTTTATAGGGGAAGTGTGTATGTATTGCGATAAGGACAATGATGGAAATGAGCATAGGGATGAGGAATGATGTCTTGAGGGCCTGAATGAGGCTACACATTAGAGGAATAATAGCTTGGAGATTTGACCCAAGGTAGTTCATTTAGGGATTAATGTCCAAGAGGCTTGACCCAAGGAATATATGGGGTATGACATAATGAAGGCTTGACCCATGAGCGAGTTGAGATATGGAAATTTGGGGACTTGATCTAACTAAATTCCTTGAGATCGTTGGAAGATGTGTTACGTTCTTAGTGGATTTTTCTTTCACACTTTTTATATTCGATGGGTATCCTACCATATTATAGCTAAAGAAGGTATATTCAGAGATCTGTGGTGGCTTGGTTAGTACATAACTTCACGATATGTGGGTATGATTATTATTCTTATTATATATGTATTATTAACGTGGAAAACAATTTTTATACTTGAGAACAATTGTTAAATACATATTTGTGTTATACTACAGGGTTTTATTACTCACACTATGTATGATAATTATTGATGAGTGTGTAGAAATTATGTTTAGTGATCCTTTTAATTGAAAGGGGAACGTAACTGATTTCTAATCAAAGGAGTGTGGAGCTGATTGTAAACTGGGATGAACTCTGGAGGAATCCGTAGTTTATTTTTTGTTCCTTGTTAGTAGACTCTTACATATGGGGAGGCACACATGAGGTATGTTGCACTCCAACCTAGACCTGATGGTTCAGGCCAGAGCGTTACAACTTTATACAACGAATGATTTGAATTGAACACCCAAAATAAAAGTCATTTGTAATCACACATATCCAAATGTGTATAATGTATAAGGTGTATAAAACATTTTCATGTAAAAGTTTTGAATCAGACAAAACCAAAATTTGTTCCAAGAGAAATTACGGGGAGATATATAATTAACTGGTCAACTTTCTAATAGAATAAAATTCCACACTCTAGTGCAGCCCGACCTAAAGCCCCGCTATACATAGGTCAATATTCAATATCGATCTTAATTCCAATATAATCCAAAAAAATAATATGTATAAATCATAACTAACCTTTGTTTTTTATTTTATTGCCCAAAAAAAATCATGGTAGTAGTTGAATGAAACTAAATCTCATGTCCTACCTAGAATGCATGTTCTTATATGCATAATAAGACATTGGTAATAAACAATTTAAAATATTAACTAAAACATACCAACATTCATAATCAAAAAAAATTATTTATAAGAATATTCTATAAGTATTTGATAAATAAATAAAGAATTATAATATTTTTACATGAGATAAAAAATTTATAAACATTAAAAAAATGAAGCTATTAAATATTTTTAATTATTAATTAGTTTTTTTATTTGTTATTTAATTTATTTTTAATTAATTATTGTTAATTATTATAATTATATATATTTATTATTATTAGTAATTAGTAATTCAAATTAATTAATAATTATTTTTTATCATTCTATATTAACTTTTACTAATTATTAATTATTATTTATAATTGATAATTATCATTATTAATTAATTACACATTTTCATTAATAGTTACTAACTTATACTATTTATTAATATTTTAAAAATAGTAATAATAATTTTAAATTATTAATAATTAGTAACTATTTTTAATAATTTTAATTTAATATTGATTAAATTGTTTTTATTTACTATAATAACTTCTAATTATTAGTTAACTTATGCGTAATTAAATTAATATTTATATTTAATATTAAAAATATTATTATTAATAATTATTATTAGTTATATGTAATTATTAGTAATTATTAACAATAATTATAAGATAGTGATTGGTTAATTATTATATAATTATTAGTTACATTACTACTATTAAGAATTATTAATTATTAAAATATTTGATAATTATTATTTACGTGATTATTAACTAATAATTAAATATTGTATAATTAATTTAATAATTAATAATTACTAAAAAAACATCCTATAATAAATAATTTATTATATTTTTAAAAATTAATAATAAAATAATTAACAACGAATTTAAATTTAAAAAATATTTAAAAAATATACTTGAAGAAAATAAGAGTTTAATTCACACCAGACATCTGCACAACATTTTATTAATGAAAATTCTCTATAAAGTGGGAGAGATTTATATATTGAGGGATAATGGGATGGATGTGAGAAATAGAGGGTGTTGATATTTATAGGGGAAAGGAGTCACTATGCTAAAATATGACTTTTCCAATATTCAAAAAAGGATTTCTCGACAATCTTTTTGTGTCATGAAAGTTGAAAATATAGTACCTTTTATCAGCACTGAAAAAGCATTGAGAATGTTTGTTTCACTATTTTTAATGTTAGGGTGGTCAAAAGCACCAATAAACTTGTGAACTCATGTTTCTAAGTAGGGTTGCTTGAATTCATGTGTGAATGATGTACATTGGAGGAAGGTAATATGATAGTTGACGGGAATTTACACCTTGAAAGGGTGACCATATGGGATATCTTCGAATAATGTAGAAATGCATTGAGGTTTATAACCCTAATATAGGTCATGAAAAATTCACCTTTATGATTGATGAACACTAGCTAAAAGGGATGATAAAGGGTTACTTTATTAGTGTTAAAAAGTGCAGATAAAAGCACCCCTTTGTCAACACATTTTTAGTGGAGAAAAAGGACACCATTTTCTGGGTTTTTTATCATTGATAAAAGTGTGATCATTATCAGTGGTATTTTGACACCAATAAAAAATATATTTCATAATAAAAGTTGTATTTCATTAAAAAACATATATTAATATATAAAAATATTTATATTGACATAAAGATTATATATTTTATTAAATATTATTTATAGAAAACAAAATGTATATTTCAATTAATATAAATGATATTTTGTAAAAAATTACTCATAAAATAATTAAAAAATAATATTATTAAATATTTTGTTAATTATTGTTGACTAATAGTCATTTAAAAATAAATTTATGGCCAAAAAATATATAAATTAATGAAAGATATAAGAGAAGTTGAAAACATAATATGAACTTCAAAGAGCCATAACCTTTGATCAGTGTATTTTTTTGGGATCTACCACAAATCAAATTGAATCTTTCACAAACATATATGAATTAATGATTACCGAAACCTTAGTTTAAATTTTTTGTGGTCATAAAAGGCCTGGAAGGCCACAATAAATGATTTTTTTGTCAAGGTACCTTAATTTTTGAACATTTGATGGAATTTCAACCTCGTTTTAGAGGGTCTTGTTGTATTTTTTAGTGAGACTAAATTTATTATCAGGTTTTACAGTCATATAGAAATTATAATGATTAAATGTTATCATTTTTCATTTTTAGTATATTCATAATTAAATATATACATATTTCTATATATTTGCATATAATAAATTAATAATACAAATAAATATTTAATCATATTTACATTAAAATGGATTTTTAAATATATAAACCATATGGAAATAAATATTTATTATTCATTTTATTTAAAATAAAAAATTATCCATTTTATTTAACTTATAAAAATTAATTAATATACATATATAAATAATTATTATATATAAATATGTGGGTGTCAATAAAAAAAATATATTTACGTGTATAGTCTAATATATATAAATAAATACATATATGTAAATATTTTTACATTTATGTGTGAAATATAAATGTGAAGGTGTGTGCTTGAATATGTGTGTATGTGTCTGTATGTGTGTTTCAATATAGATTAAATGAATCTAATATAAATCCATGTCTATAAATATATCATTATCATTAAATATGGTATATAATTGTATTTACAATATATATTAAAAAATAAATTATAAAAAATTTATATATGTAAATATACGATTATATGTAAATATGTATAAATGTATATGAAAATATATAAACATTTAAATATATATATAAACAGGTATAAAATTTATATCTAAATATACAGTATATAGATATATTTGTAAAATGTTTTTAGAAATAAATTTACAAATTTATATAATAATATCGCTAAATATAAAAATAAAAATAAATTATGTATATATATATATAAATAAAAATATCATAAAATATTATACAAATATTGATGGTGTAGTGGTAAAGGTGTTAGGCCTTGAGATCAAATGTCATGGGTTCAATTCTAGTAATAAAAAAGATTTAAGTTCGTGAAACATGCTAATATGGGTGTTGGAAAGTGTTCATAAAGATGGTGGGATTGAGAAAGATAGGATCTGAATGTGATGGAAACACAACCCTGATAAAGGGGATGTCGAAGCACAAAAAAAATCGATCGGTTGAATGAAAGAAAATTAAAAATATTTTTTTTTAAATTTTATCAACGATAATAAAATCTATATTTATTAGTGCTAAAAATAACTAATAAAGACACCCTTTATTAGTTCTAAAAAAATAATTGATAAAGTTTGTCTGATTTTCAAGGTTATTTGTATGTAAATGCCTTCTAAAAACTAACATTGAAAATTTCTATCACATTTAAATGATTGATTAGTAATAGTGTATACTCTATACCGACCATGAAAAATTATGATGTGGGGTAACCAATGAAATCTATGATACTCTTTCCCAATGTCAAAAATATATCACGAAAAGGGGGAAACATAGATAAATACACTCTTTCTCATCACAAAATTATCAAAACTAGAAACAAAATTCTTTTTCAACCACCAAAAGTGGTCACTATTTTCCATTAGTTGATGCACAATGACCACCAATTAGGGAATGATTTTTTTCCAGTAGCTATAGGCTAGAATGAGGGGACCCTATTGAGGTTGACAAAGTGTAGATTTTATAGATATTTTATTTAATATAATTAAACAAGAATTAAATTTCCAAAAAATCTATCATCATTAAATATTCAATAAATTTATCCATGATATATTAAATCATAAACTCATAACATTGCATGATAATCATCCTAACCCTGCACCCATCATCTAAAAAACTTAATTTGAAAAAAAACTAAAAATGTAATTAGGGAAGTAAAAAAATAAAAAAAATACAACAATTAAAATGGAGTATAATGTATCAATTAAATCATTGTACAACAGTTTGATGTTAGTTGATTTTGAATATATTAATAGTTTCTAATTATTATTTTAATTTAAAATTTCTTATTTGATCATTATGAGAAGAAAAAACATCCAATTTACATTTCATATACTCATACATGTAAAAAATAATTCAAATAATAGTTTTCTTCGATTTCAAATCATTCTGAGGTCATTTTCTATGGATATGACTATTAAACACACGTTTTGATGTTTAAAAACAATAAAAGTGTGTTTCTAGTCATCATGGGTAAAAAATTTAAATTAACATTCCATACACCCTAGAATTACAAAAAATAATTGTATGGTTGTTTCTCGATTATTTCATGTCATTAAATGTTCATTTAGATGGTTTCGATCCACATATGCATTTTTTTAAAGGATATCAAACTTTAAAAAACTGCTTATTTTGTTGTTCTGGGTAGACCAGATATCTAATTAGCATTCTGTATGCTCATACACATCAATAATAATAAAAATATAGTTTTATTATGATTTTAAATCATTTTTATGTCTTTATTTATGGATCTAGAATTTAAAAACATGTTTTGGTGTTTTAAAACAATAAAAGTTTGTTTTTGGTCATCTCAGACAAACATATCCTTGGATTCACATTTCATATGCTCAACCATTTCAAAAATCATTGTATGATTGTTTTTATTTTAATTTCATGGCATTCATAGGTATTTATATTCGTTTTTAACCCATAACACATGTATTTAAATGGGTCCAAAACATTAAAAATTGTTTATTCAATCATTCTAGGCAGACCACACATCTTATTGATGTTTTGTCTACTTGTACATGACCAAAATTATAAAATGATAGTTTTCAAATGATTTAAAACCATTATAAGGTATTTTGATATATATCATATCATAAAACATATATTCCTTGTTTTAAAATAACAAAGTTTTTTTCTAATCATCCCAGAAAATAAAATATGGATTGATGTTATGTCTACTCTACATTTTCAAAACTCATTTTACAATTGTTTTTCTACGATTTCAAGAAATTTGGAGGTCATTATATGGATTCTAACCTCATGAAATACACTTTTAAAGGGGGTAAAACAATTAAAAACTTATTATTTATTTTTTAAAGTAATACCCAACTTCTGATTGACATTTTTTATTCTTTTAAACATCAAAAATAATAAAAATGAAATTTTCCAATGATTTAATTTCATAATGAGGTTGTTATATATGGATCTATCTGTTAGATGAATGTTTTTTAGTTTTAAAACAATTAAATGTTTTTTACCAATCTTATTAAATAACTATAAATTTATGTTTCGTTTACTCCACTATCTCAAAAATTACTACATGATTTTTGTCATATGATTTTATGGAAAGTAGAGGTTGTTCGGTTACTTTTGATCCCCTAACAAAATTTTTTAAAGGGAATCAAACCTTTTAAAAATACATATTTGGTCATTAAATGTAGAATTAATGTACGATTGATGTGTTATCTATATGTAAACATAAAAAGGAATATTTTCCTATGATTTCACATCATTTCGAAGTTGTTTTTTATATATTTTTTCCATTAAACATATGTTTTAGTGTTTTGAAATAATAAAAGCGAGGTTTTAGTCATCTCGAGAAAATTATACCTTGTATTAAAATTTCATACACTCTACCATTTCAAAAATAACTATATGGTTTTTTTCTTATGATTTTATAACATTCATAGGTTATTCTGTCGGTTTTTTCTGCTTAACCCATGTTTTAAAGGATTTCAAACCATTGAAAACTACTTATTCAGAATTTTTGGGAATACGAAATGTATTATAGAAATTTTGACTTCTCACAAATGTCAAAAATAATTTTTTTTGACTTTGTTATGATTTCATTTACTTACATGATCATTATTTTTGGATATGACCATTGAATTCATGTTTTGGTGTTTTAAAACAATTAAAGTGTGTTTCCAGTCATCCTAGGTAAATAAAACATAGAATATAAATTCATTATACTCCACCATTACATAAATCACTGTGTGGTTCTCTTCCTCTAATTTAAAGGAATTTTAAAGTTATTAAGTTGGTTTTGACCCCATGAAGTGTATTTTAAAGGTAGTTAAAACTTTAAAAACTACTTATTTGGTCATTCTGAGAATTCTGAGTACCTATTTGACGTGTCGTCTACTCGTACACATTAAAAATATTTCAAAGACGATTTTAAATTGATTTATTGTCATTATGAGGTCTTTTATATGGATAATATTGTTAAATTCATGTTTTGGTATTTTAAAATAAAAAAAATGTGTTTACAGTCATCTGGGAAAAATAGGAACATGAATTTACATCCTTTAAACTCTCCTGTTTCAAAAATCATTATATTGTTGCTTTCCTATGATTTTATAGAATTCATAGGTCATTTGGTTTGTTTTGACCTACAAACTCACATTTTTAAAGGTTTTTAAACCTTTAAAACTACATATTGGGTCTTTTTGGGAAAATCACTTATCAGATTGACTTTTCATTAACTCATACAATTAAAAAATAATAAAAAATTATTTTTTTATGATTTCATTTCATTAGGATAAATCTTAATATGGATATGAATTTTAAAAACAAGGTTTTGGTTTTTTAAAACAATAAAAAAATATTTTCAATCATCCTAAGAAAACATAACCTTGGATTGATGTTATTCCTCTTACAATATTTAAAAAAATATTATTGTTTTTTTTCTCAATTGCACAACATTCTAATGTCATTCAGTTTGTTTTGACTTCTTAATTCTTGTTTTTAAAGGGTGTTAATCATTTAAAAACTATTCATTCAGTCATTTCAGAAAGCCTACATACCTGATTAATGTTTTATATTCCCTTATATGTGAAGAATAATATAAATATGGTTTTAATATTATTTTAATACATTTAAAGGTAATTTTTATGGTTCTGGCTGTTAAACTCAACTATTGGTGTATTTATAAAATAAAAGTTTGTTTCTGGTCATCCCAGTCATATGGAACCTCATATTAAAATTATTTATTCTCCACTATTTCAAAAATTAATGTATGGTGGTTCTCATAAAATTTTGAGTCTTTTATAGGTCATTTGATTTTTTTTGACCCTTGGGGAGCATGTTTTTAAAGGGTGTTAAACATTTAAAAACTGATTATTCATTCATTTCAGGTAATACACACATCTAATTGATGTTTCATCTACTCATTCACATAAAAAAGGAAACTTTTATTTTTTAGTGATTTCATGAAATTCTACAGTCATTTTATATAAATCAGATGGATAAATGCATGTTTTGATGATTTAAAATAATAAAAGTGTGTTTCTAATCATCTTGGGAAAAAGAAACATCATATTGAAATTCTCCATCTTTAACATTTAAAAAATCTATGTATGGTTATTATTTCTTAATTTCATGGCATTGAGAGTTCATTCATTTGGTTTTGACCCCTTATTACATATCTTTAAAGAGAAAATACTTTTACGGTCATTTCGGGTAGACCACATGTAAGATTGATATGTCATCTACTCATACATGTCATAAATAATACAAATATAATTTTAATAAGTTTTTTTTATTTCAAGGTTGTTTTATTAGGATCTGACCGTTAAACACACATTTTGATGTTTTAAAACAATAAAAGTGTTTTTGGGGTCATCCTAAGAAAATGAATGATCATATTGAAATTATATATACTCCACCATTTCAAAAATCAATACCGAGTTTTTTTCTCTTGATTTTGAAACATTTGGAGTTCTTTCTGTTGGTTCTGACCCCTACCCCCAAAACACATATTTTTAAAGGGTGTGAAACCATTAAAACACATTATTTTTTAGTTATAAGTATACCACATGTCCAATTTATGTTATTTATACTCATTCATGTTAAAGATACTATAAATATGGTTACCCTATAATTTCATTACATTACAATGTCATATTCTACAAATCTGACCATTAAACGCATGCATTGGTATTTGAAATCAATATATTTGATCTATCAGTCATTATAAGAAAATAGTACCTCAGATTAAATTATGACTACTCCAATATTTAAGAAACCAATCTATGGTTGTTGTCCTATGATTTTATGACATTTTAAGGTCATTTGATTGTCTTTGAACTGATGATTCATGTTATTTAAATGTGTCAAACCTTTAAAAATGATTATTCAATTCATCAAGACACACAACATGTCTGATTGATGTGTCTTCTACACACATACATCAAAAATAATAAAACGATGATTTTCCTATGATTTCATGTAATTGTTAGGTTGTTTTCTCTGTTTTTTACTATTACATGTATTATTTAGTGATTTTAATGTTGAATCAATAAGGTTTTTCTTATGTCTTTTCCATTCCTTCATGTTTGGGGAGATTTTTGAGTCAGTAAGGTCTCCTTATGACTTTATCATTCCTTCTTGTTTTGAAAATCACAAACACCTTATCTCAAGGAAAATCCCATTTTAACCTGTATTTTAATTCTATAAAGAAAATTTCCTTCCCTAAGGAAATTTATCCCTACTATGTTTTTCATTGTTCATTATCTTGTACAAATATAAAATTTAATTTCATATCTAAAAATCTCGAAATCATACAATACTTAGATAAAGAGAATTCTATTTTCTGGATCTGAATTCGGAATCTGAACTTTTCTATGTTTTGAATCCGAGTTCTCTGAATTCAGACTCTGAACTTTTCTAAGTTCTGAATCCGAGTTCTCCGAATTCATACTCAGAACTTTTCCGAGTTCTGACTCCAAGTTCTCTGAATTCACACTCGAAACTTTGTAAGTTCTGACTCCAAATTCTCATGAAGTCTAACTCCAAACTTTGTAAATCCAGATTCCAAATTTCCTTAAAATGTAGACTCCATAATTCTATAGAGTTCAGGTTCCGAATTCCCTAGAAAACAGATCCTGAATACCCTTGTATTATAGATTCCAAATTTATTTTTGGTTAGACTCCGAACTTTTATTTTCTTACATTCTGAATATTGGTTTATGGTAATGTAACCATATTTTTGCTTACATTTTTTTATATATAAAATGATTTCATGCATTTATTTACTAACTAAATGTTGTTTGAGTGACATGTGCACAGGCCCCTCCAAAATTCAAGGAAAAATATGACCATTGGAGGAGGGAGCTGACCGTTGGAGTTGTGCCTATAAATAGGATCTCATTTGAATGAGCTCATAACTTTTGGAAGAAGAACTTTTTATAATTGTGATTACATGATGTTGAAGTGATTTCTAGAGAAAGAGGATCTTAAAAACTCTCAGGCTTCATTAAGAATGTTTGAGCAGCTTGTTAAAACTTTGCTTCGTTCTTATTTGCTTTGTCTAGAGGTGCGATTTCCTTAAAATCATAGACTTCGGGTTGTGAAGTCAGAGGTGCCAATTTCCTTACAAATTGAGAGATTAAGGGGATAACAAGATAGATACCGATCTTCAGATTGAAGGCTTACCTGGGTTTAGGTAAGACAGACTTTCTGGAAAGTATAAATCAAGGGACCTTTATACAGGGTTGTTGGATACCCTTCTCTTTGAGTTAAAAGAGTTACTACTTGTTACTTGTAGTGATCTATTTAGTTTTCTTCTATAGTTTTGGTTGTTAAGGAATGTATGACTATCTTATACTTCCTTAAATATGTACATCAATTTTATAGGGTTCTATACGATTTAAGGTAGAATCTTAGTTGTTGTAAACTTTTGTTAAGTTTCATTTCCAGAATCACTTTTTCGGAATCATGCATGTTTTTAGAATTTAGACGTGTTTTGAATTTTTTCTATTCAAAATTTTCTTAATTTTTTTTAAATTTTAAAATTCACCCCACTTGTATATTGAGTATCTGCATCATAGTTTGTTACTATAATCAGTATCATATCTATCGTACTATCGACCGAACAATTGGTATCAGAGGAGGTGACTTTGTACCCTGAACCAATATAACAATTGGCTTCAGAGTTTTGGTTCAATCTGAATTAATCTCATGATTAGATTCTGGAGAAAAATATTCTTCTTCATTTTTCCAGAATCAGTTTTTTAGATTCACATTTTTGGATTCATAAGTTTGGATTCATTTTTTCTTAGAGATACTCTAGTTCTATATTTTTTTCTTAGGATATATTTTCCTTGTTTACAAACTCTTATTGCTAACAAGTTTGTGTGCCGAGATTTTCCATCATATGGAAGGTTTAAATATTGGTTCTATCGACAATATAAATCCTAACAGACCTATTATTTTTTATGGAAATTATTAACAATACTGGAGAGATAGGATGAAGACTTTATTTATTAACACTGGAGTTGATAACTACTTAATTCTGACAGGAGACTATCAAATTTCTGATAAGGAATTGAGAACTTTTACTAATCAAGAGAAATCAGAATATCAAGAAAATTTCAGAGTCATAAATACATTGTTGTGTTCCATGACTAGGAATATATATAGTCAAATATCTTCATGTGAAGCTGCAAATAGTATCTGGAAGAAACTTGAAGTTACACATTTTGTTACTTCCAAAGTTATAGAGATAAGAAGAGCTATGCTGAGAGCTGAATACCATGACTTTAACATTATGGAGAACCTATAAGGAATGTTAAGCAACGATTTATGACTATCGTGAATAGATTACAGTTTGTGGGAGAAAAAGGGTTAGATGATGAGGATCTTGTAGATAAATCATAGACATCATGCCAAATGAATGGGAGTCCAAGAGGACAATAATTGATGAGAATAGGAATGTTACCCAGATTTCCCTAGATGAGTTGTTTGGAACTCTTCTTCAGCATGAGACTAGAATGAAGAGAGATGCTGATAATGTTAAAAAGACGAATGGGAATGGAGGAGTTACTTTTACAACTACTTCTAAACATTTGAAAACCAAGACTCCAGAAAGAGTTACTAGATCAAAATCAAAGAAAGTCACTATTCAGTCAAAATCAAGTGATACAGAAAAGTATGCGAATGAATTAGCTAATCTTGCTCAAAGAATGAACAAGATAGTATATCAAAAGAACTATCAGAATAAATTCAAGAAAAGAGACTACAAAGAGAATAAATATGGGGAAGTTACTTGTTATTAATGTAGAAGAACTGGTCAAATCAGACCTGATTTACCTCTATTGAAAAATAAGGAAAAGAAAGAAAGGAATTCAGAAAAGAACAAGAATAAGTTCTATCAGTCAAAGCACAAGAAAAGCCTTAATATGAATGATACTTGGAGTGCTAGCTGTGGAGAATCTTTGGAAAGAAAATCTTTTGAATATGAATCATCAGCACCAAAAAATATCAGATTCATGGCTACTACTTCTTTCCCAAATAAATGTTAGATAACCAAAGTATGATCTGTCGAAGCTCTAATAAATTTATCTCTTGATAATATTTACTATTCTGGAGATATTACTTCTAATGAAGATTCTTTATCTTCAAATAATGAAGAAATACCTTCATATGAAGAAGTATCTAGATTTTCCAAGTTGTTAGAAGCAAAAAATTGGAAAATTTCTATGAAATTGGATAAGGAAAATACTAGAGAAGAAGTTCTTACAAAAGAGATTTCAGATCATTCTAGAGATCTTAAAGATAAATATGAAGTTTTAGAAAAACATTATAAAGGCCTTAAGAAAGTAAATTTTTTAAAGGAAAAACTTTATAAAGATATTAAGAATGCTATTTCAAAAATAAATGTTTTTGAGGAAAAATATAACTCTAAGGAAATAATTCCTCAGGATAGGAATTTAGTCATCAGACTAAAATCTTAAATATATTCCCTTAAGCAACTTCTTACAAACTTTACTTCATTCATGGAAAATTTAGACAAGATGTATTGTCAAATCAAACCTCAAGGAAATACTACTGGAGTAGGTTATACTCACCGAAAACGTGTTTTTAAAAACAATTATTTCCTTCCATATAGATACCCTTTTTTGTACTAAATGTCAAAGCGACGAGCATTGGAAGAAAAATTTATCTTTGAAAAATGTTCAATCTCATGGGTTTCATAAAGATTATTTATCTAAATAAATGTGGATACCCAAAATTTTGTTTTCTTACAATTCTGGATCCAAGGAAGTTTGGATTCTGAATGTATAACTTTCTTATTTTCAGGAAAATAAAGAAGGTACCAACATCAATACTTGTTACATGGATAGTGGATGTTCCCGGCATATGTCTGGTAACAAAAAAATCTTTGAAAAGATTATTAAGTCAAAAGTAGGGAAAGTAACTTTCATAGATAATGCTAAAGGGGAAATTATTGGTATAGGTAACATCGTTCTTCTTGGAAAAACTTTGATTTAAAATGTTTTGTTTGTTAAGGGTCTTAAGAACAATGTCATTAGCATAAGTAAATTATGTGATTAAGGTTACCTTGTGAATTTTAGGAATGAAACGTGTTTAGTACATAATTACATGGATGAATTTATTCTTTCTACCAATAGGCAATAGAATGTTTACACCCTAAACATAGAAGACCTTAAGAGCAAAGACTTACCTTGCCTTAGTGCAATGGAATACCATTCTTGGTTATGGAATAGAAGGTTAATTCAATTTAACCTTAGAAACCTATGAAAAATCTCTAAGAAAGGACTGGTTAAGGATCTACCGGAGCTTAGATTTGATTCTTCAAACCTTTGTGATCCTTGTCAATATGGAAAGCAACAAAAATCATGTATTAAATAAATTAGTGAAGTATCAACCACTGATGCCATACAGTTGGTGCATATGGATCTTTTTGGTCCAATAAAATCTGTAATCATTAGAGGCAAATATTATGTATTTTTCTTACTTGATGATTACACTAGATTTACATGGGTCTATTTTTTAGAAAAGAAATCTGATGTTTTTTCTTATTTCAGAATTTTTAGATCCCAAGTCAAAAATGAGAAAAACCTTCCTTTGATAACCATTCATAGTGATCATGGAAGGTAATTTCAAAATTATGATTTTGAAACATTTTATAGTCGAAAAGGCATTACTCATAACTTTTCATCACCTAGAACACCTCAATAGAATGGTGTTGTTGAAAGGAGAATTAGAGTTCTTCAAGAGATAAAAAGGACCATGTTGAGTGAGTATTCTATAGCCAATCATTTTTGGGCTGAAGCTGTAAGTACTTCTTGTTATACTATAAATCATGTTTTGATTAGAAACTTTCTTAATAAAACTCCTTTTGAGTTATGGAATCGTAGAAAACCTAGACTTTCCTACTTTAAGGTTTTTGGACACAAGTATTCATTCCTGAATACTAAAGATAATCTTCATAAATTTTCACCAAAATCTGATGAAGGAATTTTCTTAGGCTACTCCATAACTTCTAAGGCTTATATAGTTTTCAATAAAAACACTTGTATTGTTGAAGAAACAGTGCATGTTAAATTTGATGAAACTGATCCTTTTGTTTTTAAACAACCCCAACCTACATATTGAAATGTATTTTCAAAAACTGATTATCAACCTTTGTTAGAAGATCCTTCTAATAAAGAAAATCTCCAAAAAGATAATTCTAAAACATTTACCCCAGAAGATTTCCTACCCTATGTTGATGAACAAGTTTTACAAAACCAAAATCAGTTGCTTCTAAAGAATAATCCCAGTGATAGTGTCATTGGTGATGTTAATCAACCTGTAAGGACTAGAAGTTTTTTAAGAAATGAAGTACAATATCTAGAATTTCTATCCCAATTAGAACCGAAAAGCACTGATGAAGATTTAGGTGATGATGATTGGATAAAAGCTATGAAAGATAAGCTAAATGAATTCAAAAGGAATAAAGTCTGGACATTGGTTGAAAGACCTAAAGAAACTTTTGTAATTGGAGTAAAATGGGTCTTCAGAAATAAGTGTGATGAAAATGGAATCATAGTAAGAAATAAAGCTAGATTAGTTGCTAAAGGCTATAATCAACAAGATGGAATAGACTATGAAGAAACCTATGATTCAGAATCTATACTTGAATATATTCGTTTCTTACTTGCCTTTGCAACATTATTCAATTTTAAACTTTTTCAAATGGATGTGAAATGTTCTTTATTTAATGGTTATGTTCAAGAGGAAGTTTTTGTTGAACGACCTCCTGATTTTAAAGATATAAAACACCCTGATCACGTTTTTAGACTTACCAAAGATTTGTATGGACTTAATCAAGTCCCTCGATCTTGGTATGATATAATTACATGATTTTTGATTCAAAAAAATTATGTTAAGGGAAATTTAGATCCAACCCTTTTTATAAATAAAGATAAGGAAAATGTATTTATTATTCAAATTTATGTTGATGACATTATATTTGGTTCAACTCAGCAATCTTTAACTAATTCCTGTGCAGATCTAATGAAATTTGAGTTTGAAATGAGTATGATGGGTGAGTTAACTTGTTTCATTGGTTTTCAAATTTCTCAAAAACCATAAGGAATCTATATATCCCAACATAATTATATTAATGATATTCTTAAAAAATATGGATATGACAACACTAAGAGTATAAGTACTCATATTGGTACCTTAAACACTCTTGATCTTGATGAAGTTGGGAAACCAGTAGATCAAACATCTTTTAGAGGTATGATAAGAATTTTACATTACTTTATAGCTATTCGTCCAGACTTAATGTTTTCAGTATGATTATGTGTAAGATATCAATCCAATCCCAAAGAATCTCATTTAAATGAAGTGAAAAGAATTTTTTTCTACTTAAAGGAAACCATGGATTTAGGACTCTTTTATACTTCTGGAAATGATTTTGTTTTGAAAAGTTTTTTAGATACTGACTTTGGTGGATATTGAATGGATAAAAAGAGTACATCTAAAACTTGTAATTTATTAGGAGATTCATTAGTTTCTTGGTCATTCAAGAAGCAACACTTAGTATCACTTTCCACTACTAAAGCTGAATATATAGCAGCTGGATGTTTTTGTGCTCAATTGTTGTGGATGTAACACAAAATCACAGACTATGGTTTGATTTTTATCTAAAAACCAATTTTTTGTGATAATAAAAGTGAAATTTATCTGAGTAAAAACCCTGCATATCACTCTCGTGCAAAACACATAGATATTAGGCATCAATTTATTAGGGATCACACACAAAAAGGATATATCACTCTTCAATTTATCGGAATTCAAGATCAACTTGCTGATATTTTCAAAAAATCATTACCCTTCAATAGATTTGAATACATTAAATAGAAGTTAGGAATAATAATCGTAAGGTTATTTTCCCTATTAACTTCTTATTGAATCAATCTCCTTAAAATAATAAACTCATTTTCATAGGGGTAGTACATTTTATTGATAGTTTTCAAAAAAATTCGTGATGAAGTTTTTCAAAATTTTTCATACTTGAGATTTTCATAATAAAGGTTTTCATAATGATGATTTTTGTAATGAAGATTTTCGTAATGAAAATTTTTGTAATAAAGATTTTCATAATGAAGATTTTTGTAACGAAGATTTTCATAATGGATATTTTCATAATAAATATTTTCTCAATGAAGATTTTCATAATGAAGATTTTTATAATAAATATTTTCATAATGAATATTTTCGTACGCAAACTATTTTTATCATAATAGCTTTTTTCAGAGTCATGTTTTTTTTCTGAAATCTAAAGTTCTTCAGGAAGATTATTACCTATTATGAATAATCTTCTTGGTAATCTGAAAGGTATATTTTCTTTCATAAGTTTTCGTAGTCATCATTTACATGATGGTATTTTCTATTGTGTTTTAATTTTTTCATATTCTAGTTTCCTTAAATCTGAATATTTTTATTAAATACCTCAAAAGATCGGATTCTATCAAGTTTTACTTTAGGCTATCATTTTAACCGTCAGATCTATTTAGAAGTCCTCTCAACCATTGTCTTTGGAAGTTCAACCATCACTTCAAACACCTATATAAAGGCCCCCCTAAGGTGATCCCACGTCGAATTTCCAGACTTTGCGTGCTAGATCTCTGCCCCTATTTCAAAATCCCATTCTGAATTTCTCAATTCTTCCTCAAATCCAAATGTTTGGTGAAGTTCCTTCTCAAGAGATGTCAACTGGAAAGCTGATTTCAGAGTGGCAGGTATATAGAGAAAGGTTGGTGCATCCTAATTTCTTCAAAATTATGGTTATATAATTTCAATGAACATAAAGCTGAATGGTTGGGAGAGTGTCTGCATATCAAACCCAGGTGCTCAAGACTTGGTGTATCCGGATCTGGTTATTGAATTCTATGAGTCAGCCAGTTTCATTAAGGAAGAAGGCCAAGTGAAGTTTTCATTCAAAAGCTATCGAAATAATTATTCTCTTTCGTACACCAAGGCTGCTATCTTGGTTAGAATTCCATATGAAGGGGAATCCGAGTTCTGTTCCCACAAGTTGTCGGATGCACAAGGAAGTTTTGTTAAGGTAAAATCTATGGAGTTTCTTGGAATTTCAGATGTCAAGACTCCAAATATTTCTCATTTGTTTACAAATAACTATATCCTAGAATTATGGGTGCAAGGTTTCATCATTCCAAGAAAATGTGATAAGGACACTTTAAAGAACAGAGACATGTACATCCGAGATTTTCTGGTGAATCTGAGGAAGGTAAATTTGATGAAGCATATTCTCATTACAATTGAGAATATTAAGAATGGGAATTTGAAAGCACATATTATCATGTACCCAGCCATCCTCTCAAAGTTAATAGTTCGATGCCTTGAGTATTTCAAGATTCCTTGAATTTCCAAGACGGGGAATTGCAAATTTATGTTAGTATGTGATGATACTTTTAAGAGAATGAATATTTGTTTCTCTAAAGACTTTAGAGAGTTCTATGATCTACCAGAGGAAGAGGCTAAAGATGTTCTGAATAATACAGAACCTATGGAACCATCAAAAAATTCATGAAAGAAGATAAAGTTGAAGGAAGTGGAAGAATAAGGAAAAAACCCAAAAGATAAGGAATCCTAATCCGCACCTCCAAAACCTAAGAAACAAAAATTCTATCTAGATGAGATTGTAGAAAACTGGATGGAAGAAAAAAAGAATCAGAAGGAAAGAGAACCACAATTTGGTTTGGAACCTTCTTAGGCCAAGGATTTGAAGGAAAAGATAGCTGATGAGCTTGAGAAGCAAGATAAAGAGAAGAATTTAAAGAAGAATATGACTGAAACCAAGTTAATACAATCCCTTTTGAGGGATACTGAAATAGCATCCGAGAAAAGTCTGGTACCATAATCTTTCCTGGTATAGACCTTAATAGAGACTCCAGGGAAGAAGTTCATCACTGCAGAGAAATCCCAAGAGAAGGGTGTTGAAGAGAGAGAATCTATGAAAGAATTGTAAGAAGAATAAAGCAGCGGGGACACAAAAGACCTCATAAAGCAAGTTGATGAATTTACTTAGAAGGAAATTGCATCCAAAAAAATTGTCAATCCGGACCTCTCAAGATGGATCTTCAAAGCTTTCTACTCGATGGTTAGATGAAAAAGATGAAGATGATGTGAATATGCCCTCTATGGAAGAAAGTTATAACCACGATTTCATTCATCCTGATGATACTAAGGCAGGAGCTCAGAAAGAAGAAGTAGATGAGGATAAGATTGTTCAACTGTCTGACAGTGAACAAGATTCTCTAGATAAGAAATCTGTTCGGAGAAGTGATAAAGGTAAACAAGTGCTTGTTGATACATCCACTAAAGCGGTTGTGAAAAAGAGAGATGTTGGTGGAACCTCAAAGAGGAAGCTTGTTGAGCTAGAAAAAGATCCCTCACCAAGAAAAGTATCGGATTCAAAATCATATTCACTTGGATAGGATTTTGTTATCCAGTCTTTGAAGAAGTTGGTTAGCACCATTCTGATCTTTCCAAGAATTGACTCAAGATTTCAGATGCTCTAACACATCATGAATCAAAAGTCGGATTTAGTGTCTATGGTGATGGACAAGTGTGTTAAGATAGATGTGAATTTCAAATCTTTCCATATCCACTACAATGCCCATAAAAGGTTCTGCAAGAAAATGGTTGGCTGGTCAAAGAGAGTAGTTCAAGACTTGAGAGAGCTTGATGAGTTTCAACATGAAGTTCAGGAAGCTTTTGATAATGAATATAATAAAATCAAGTATCTCACAAGTAGCTTTGAGGAAAAGCTAACTCTTGAGCAGCATAATCAGTTTCAAGATGTAAAAGATCTTAATATGAAGTTGTATTCTATTTCTCAAAGTTGGAAAAAGGGAATTTGATCTTCAGATTGAGATTGAAGAGAAGCTAGTCAATCAAAATGAACTAATAAATTCTCATGCAGAGGCTCTGAAAGCTCAGGAAGAAAATATCAATTCTTTAGAGAATAAGCCATAGGATCAGGATTAAATCCTAAAACAAGCAGTGGAAGAACACAAGGAGCTAAAGAAGCTGAAAACCATAGTGAATAAATTGATACCCAAAGAAAATAAAGAAAAATAGATCCAATCCGATATTTTGTTGTATTTTCTTTCCTTTTACAAATTCTTCCAATCTTAATGAAATTTTGGTTGCTCATTTTTGTTTGGTTGATTTGTACTAATATTTTAGGTACTATAATGTCTTTTCCATTCCCTCAAATTCTTTTTGAAAATCACAAAGGGGGAGAAATGAAAAATAATACTATGTAAAGAAGAAATATCCCTACATAAGGGGGATTTTATCTAAGGGGGAGATTTCATTACAAAAATTCTTGTATCCAAGATTATGAAAAATATCAATCCAGAAATCTAGCATACGATCCTTAGAGTTCCAAAGACTAAGGGGGTCAGTTGTATTCATCATTTTCCACGTGTAAAGGGAGATAAGTTTTATTGTTTAAGTCCTTTTATTCTTTTCTGTAAGGACTTTTGTTCTTTCCAAAAAGGGGGAGATTGTTGAGTCAATAAGGTTTTCCTTATGACTTTTACATTCATTCATGTTTGGGGAGATTATTGAGTCAATAAGGTTTCCTTATGACTTTATCATTCATTCTTGTTTTGAAAATTACAAACACCTTATCTTAAGGAAAATCCAATTTTACCATGTATTTTACTTCTATAAGGAAAACTTCCTTCCCCAAGGAAATTTATCCTTACCATGTTTTTCATTGTTCATTATCTTGTACAAATATAAAATTTAGTTTCATATATAAAAATATCAGAATCATATAATACTTAGATAAAGAGCATTCTGTTTTCTGGATTCAAATTCAGACTCCAAACTTTTCTCAGTTCTGAATCCGAGTCCTCCAAATTCAGACTCCGAATATTTCTAAGTTCTGAATATGAGTTCTCTGAATTCAGACTCCAATCTTTTCTAAGTTCTGAATCTAAGTTCTTCGAATTTAGACTCCAAACTTTTTTGAGTTTTGAATCCGAGTTCTCTAAATTAAAACTCTAAACTTTTATGAGTTCTAACTTTTAATTTTAATGAATTCAGACTCTGAACATTGTAAGTTCTGACACTGAATTCTCATGAACACTGATACTGAAATTTGTAAATCCATATTCCGAATTTTCTTAAAATTTAGACTTTGGAATTCTATAGAGTTTAGGTTCTGAATTCCCAAGAAAACAGAATCTGAATACCCTTGTATTATAGACTACGAATTCATTTTTGGTTAGACTCTGAACTTTTATTTTCTTACATTCCGAATATTGGTTTTTGGTTATGTAAACATATTTTTTCTTAATTTTTTTTATATATAAAATGATGTCATGAATTTAGTTACAAACTAACCGTTGTTTGAGTGACACATGAATAGGTCCCTCTGAAATTGAAGGAAAAATATGACCATTAGAGGAGGGAGCTGACCGTTGGACCTGTGCCTATAAATAGGAGCTCATTTGAACGATCTCAAAACTTTTGGCAGAAGATATTTTGAAAATTGTGCTTATATTATGTTGAAGTGATTTCTAGATAGAGAGGCTCTTATAAACTCTTAGGCTTCATGCAAAAAGTTTGAACCACTTGTTCAAACTTTTATTCATGTAGATTTTCTTTGTGTAGAGGTGCGATTTCCTTAAAATCATAGATATTGCGTTGTGAAGTCAGAGGTGCCAATTTCCATAAAAATAGATAGCTTGCGGGGATAGCAAGATAGATACTGGTCTTTGGATTGAGTTATTACCTGGGTTTGGGTAATACAGAATTTATTGAAAGTATAAATCAAGGGACCTTTAACCAGGGTTGTTGGATACCCTTATCTTTGGGTTAGTAGAGTTACTACTTGTTACTTGTAGTGTTTCTGTTTAGTTTTCTACTGTAATTTTGGTTGTTAAGAAAAGTATAACTATCTTATACTTCCTTAATCTTGTACTCTAATTTTATAGGGTTCTATACTGTTTGAGGTAGAATCTTAGTTGTTGTAAACTTTTGTTAAGTTTCATTTCTGAAATCACTTTTCCCGAATCATGCAAGTTTTTAGAATTTAGAGGTGCTATGAATTTTGTCTATTCAAAATTTTATTAATGTTTTTTAAAAGTATAAAATTCACCCCTATTTTATATTGAGTATCTGTATCATAGTTTCATACTACAATCAGTATCATATCTATCGTACTATCGATCCAACATTTAATACACTAAAAGTGCGTTTTTGGACATCCCAAAAAAACAAGACATCTAATTGATGTATCATACACTCCATCATATCAAAAATGACTCTATGTATGTTTTTGATTTATTTCATAGTAGATTAAGAGAATATATTTATTTTTTACAATGAAACTATAATATAAGACTCATTTGTTCTTTATGATAACAATTTGTAAATATAAAACACATTTATATAATTCCTCTAAAATATAAATTTAGATATTAAAATGCTAAGATAAAAATAAATCATGCATTGTGTGAATCCACATCCAAATCACCTAAGAACTCATGATGACTTCCAATACTTGTATATGGATTCTACAACATATATAAATTATAATATTATATGTATATCAACAAAAATCAATATAATTATAATTTATTTTCTTTTTTAACCCATGGAACCATATATATACTATGAAAAGGATGAGGCATCATCACTTTATATATACTTGTTGATATAAGTGATAATCTATACTTGTACTCTTCCTGTAGTTTTTAAAATTGATCATCGAAACAAGGTTTCATAGTCTACATGGCATCATCTACCTCAACTAGTGTGTGCATCCCTACATTTACATTACATAGTGCCCCCACCTATGTAATTATAGGGAGGATATATATTATAAGAAAAATAAAAAGAAAAAAAAAATAAATAATAAATTATTGGAAAATGGAATATAAGAAGATAAAAAAATGGAATAGTAAATATTATTCAATACAAAAAATGAAATATGATGCAACGAGTTTCAGTTTTTTTATAAAACGACTATCTAAAAAATATTTATTCTTCTAGTTCTATATAATAAAGTCTAATACTTGTCAAGAATCTAGTTTCACTAGTCTATTTTCATGGATGAGGATGACTATCAAAGTTAAATAATCATGTACCAGCTAGATCGAGGATTGAGAATATAATCCCTACAATGTGTGAGATAAGAAATTGTAACCAAGTTACTTGATCACATTAAACATTAATATATCAAAGATCATTTCACATGAATATATGCAACATCGCATTTTTTTTAATTATATAATCATTCAAAGACTCTAATTTGGATTTATTGTAGGAGGAGAAGAGAATATGGTAAGAAGTGACCAGAGAAATGATAAATTATATATGAGATTACTCACGTGGGTAATGAAAAACATGAATATTTTTTTATGTATAATGAAAAAAATAATATTGTAACATGAAAATGGTTTATAGTATAATTAGGATTGATCAACAAGAATGCATCACCAGTGTTGGTCAAGAAAAATCAGTTAGTCTCATTAGCTCTATTTTCCATTACACTAATGATGCTGCAACCAAGATCAAGTTATGACTTGTTCTCTCTTACCTTCCAAAAATAATATTTTATCTCTTTCAAAATAATTTTAAATATAGAAATCAATGCCGAATTTATTCCCATTTGAGCACTTAATATAATGAGCATTAATAAGATTACGTTTTTGAACTCCTAGAGGTAATTATAGTTCTATACATTGACAATTTCTACCTTATTTATTTTAGAGATAGGGGATTATGGGTTCAAAATCCATTCTCAAATTAAAGGAAAACATAAGAACATGGATTAAGAATGAAACCTATTGTTACTCATCAAAACCATACATAGAAAAAATATATTTATATATTTACAAATCCAAAAAAAAATATTAGATGATATTAGTAATATTTAAAACCATCATAAGTTGGATAATAATTGATCTGAACTCCTCTTAATATCTTTTAAATCTTGATGCTCTAAAATTAACGCTGCGTGATAGCTTCTAAATATCTAGCGATAGTCTATTATTTTCATGTCAGATATTAGATCTATTTAGATGCAAACATTTTTACACTTGTATGAGAGAAAGAATATGTGTAGAAAAGAAACATGAAATATAAAAATAGAAACCAACTTAGGGAAGTAAGGTTTTCTTGTAAAAATAATGATATATGATAATAAATGAAAAAACATGATTATAATAATAAGAAATGTTTGAGAAACTCATGATTGTCGTGAAAGTCACCTCCCATTTAAACATTATTCTTGAGTCTTGGAGGGACTTGAATCAATGTGTGAACCTCACCCCTTATTGATTGATGAAATGATCGATATAAAATAAGGAATCAAAGTAACTGTTGGGAAAAAATATATTAATCATAGCCTACAAAATATACATCTCGATCTCTATATATGATGAGAAATGAAGCTAGAATTGAATCAAAAGGATGTTTTATATAGTTACAAAAGTATGACTTTGGAATTAATGTTCCTTAAAATTTATACCATGTAGAAACTATTTTCAAAAAAGAAAATATATAATATTAATTAACAAATTCATATAGTAATGTAACAATAGTAGGGAGAAAAATCTATAAAAAATAGTAAGTAATGGTTTTCACGTATATCTATTAACATTTGATTCAGATCTCCATTACATGAAACAATAATATATCCACTATTCTTGTAAAGTATTGGAAAATTACATGATTATATTTACCATATTCAATAGATAAAAATTATAAAACAAAGGGAAATTCAACTAAGCATTAGAATAAAACTATGCAAGGATATTTTCACCTAAATACCATCAAAATATAACATGTATAATACTAATATCCATCATTTATTATTTTGGAGTAACCTAAATATTAATACCATCAATTATTTCACATGGATAAGCCAATGGAGTATCTATCATGTCTATTAAATAAAATTAAAATTAAAAATATTCAAAGACTACTAATTTAAAAATCATAAAATAATATAAATTCATCAACAACATCAAATAAATTCACCAATGACTAAATTTAATTATTGTACTCTACCTATATAACACTCCATTATATGATATCCCCAATCATAATATTATAACTAAATCCAATTTCAATGAAATAAATAAATATATTTTTTATTTTAGAAATGAGAAAAGGTCATGTAAATTAAATGAAGAAACAATTATTAATTAAATAAAGGAAACTACCTATCTCACGATGATTGGTAAACATATTGGTATAATAGTCAGTGAAATATTAATTTTAAGAATGACATAAACAAATAGAATAAATATTCAATAACAAATGAAGAATCGACATAAAACAGTGATTTTGAAAATGGAAGTAATAATTAATACCCTTCCAACTGAAAAACTAATTACCCGATACCTGAATAGAAATTGAAGTTAAAAATTTTGAGCATGAATTTCAATAAAAAATACAGAATCAGTTTACAACATTAATTTATAGGGAGTTAATATAGATATTGAGGCTTTCCTGTCACTTAGAATATTCTAATAGAAGTGGATTTAAAAATCAATGATTAAAATTTTATTCACAACAAAAAAATGGTGAGGCTAGTGCCTCAACTCATTGTAGAAGGTGAGGTTTTTCTCAACAATGTGGTGAAATAAATAGAGAGTTCTCTATGTTTCCCATACTGATTCATATATATAATAACAAGATCTTAATAGGCTTAAATATATGCTGAAACAACCTAAAAAATTAGTAAGGTTTCATTAAATAAATTTGAAAATATAACATCACATGTGAAAACATTAACGCAATAACCCACACCTGGAGATATCATTTTACATGATCCCCCTTTTCTACTTAAGATAGTTTAGGTTTCTCAGAATCCATAATTTCTATAAATTCTCCCATGATTACAATTAAATTCTATGTAAAATATTGCATAACCTGTCCCCTATGTGTTGATGAAGGATGATGGTTTGTTTGCTCAGTATGAAACATGTAATAGATAACATACTATTATGAATAATTATATGGAAAATAAAACTAATCCTTCTGGGAACAATAAAGAGTTATTGAATACATAAACTAGGTATAACCTAGAAATGGATGAAGTGGAAATTCATACTAGTATTCTCTATTATTTCCATAATTATGGGAATATATTCAATTTAATTTACCTAACCAGTTTCAATCAGAAATTCATAAAATATATGCAATGATATAAGGAGTAAAAAAATATCGACAACTACCTATTATAATGTTAGTAAATTTTGGGATTTCATAAAGAAATGGAAAAATATATATATGCATAGAACATGTAAAAACTAATATTGTTACATATAATTTTTTATATTTTTTAAATTGGGTAACATGAGAAATATGATATATCAAAATTGGTACATTTAATTTCTTCAACCATATTGAATATACAAATAATTTTTTAAATATATATTTGATTTACATAACAACTCATTGAATAGTTTTTTAACACACCTAAATGCATATATAACTGTGCAAAACACCATATGAAACCATAGTTGTATTATCCCTGAAAACAGTGGTTTGAAAAAATTGAAGTAATCATTATTACACATCCAATTGAAAAATTGAAGACCCGGTGCCTAAATAGAAATTGGCGGTGACAATTCCAAGTGTGAATTTCAATAAAAATTCAGAATCAATTTAAAACATTAATTTACAAGAAGGGAACATAAATAGTGATGTTTGTCTCACTCTTAAAAGAGCATAATTGAAAGGGATTTCAAAATCAATGATAAATTTTTTTGATAAAAATAAAAATAAGGTTAGTTAATTTCATGAACTAATTGAATATGGTGGGGTGTTCCTCTCCATTTTACTAAAATCAATCATGAGTGCTTTATTTTTCATATATAAATTTAGAGTTATAATAATTAGATCTTACATGACGGGGGGCTTGAGAGCTGAGGACCGGGGGTCGGTAATGCAGGGGATGATGAGAGGGGAGGCGAAATATTTATTATTAATATTAATAATACTTATTGAATTAAAGATAATAATATTCAATAATTAAATTAAGTAATTATTTATTATATTAATAATTAGTATTATAATCCATATTATATATAAAAAATAATAATCTTAAATGAATTTTTAAATATTAAAAATATTTATTAAATTCTAAATAATAATATTAATAATATTTAATAATAAATTTAGGAATATTATTTATTATACATAATATGGATAATAATACTATGAAGTATTATTATAAATAACAAATTGTAATTATTATTATTACCAAAGTATTTATTAATATTAATGTTTCTTATTTATACAAAATTATTTGCACGAATTTACAATTATATAAATTAATTAATTTATGAAATATTATGTAATATATTAGTATGTATTTAAATAATATATAAATAATGATTTCAAAAAACATAAAACATGTATTATTAATTTAATCTATGTTTTTAGCCTGGATGCTGCTATGTGCCACAACTAGGTGTATATATAATGCGTCCACATTGAGTCTATCTATGTCTTTTCTCCGGTGTATGATGCTCCTGTATATCATCATTGAAACCCACCTCCATATCATCATGTGTTGTAGGCTATGGATTTACAATATTTCTACTTCTACCCATTCTTACCTCTAAGGATAGTGGCTGCTGGATGACACTCTCACCAACATTTGAACAAGATGGTTGTTGTGATACAGATGTCTATAGATCATAGGCTAATAAATAATGCACCAAAACTAGTCAGTATCAATATTTTCAATAAAATTTGGCATTCTAATAGACCATGCAAGTACTTATGCCTATGGTTATGGTTATGTATCATATGCAATAAAAGCTAGAGGGGAATCTGGGTGATCATGATCAACACCCTCCTCTTGTTCCACATCTCCATCAATAACAATTTTATCACCCGCAAAACATCTATATCAGTCTTTGCACCCTCAACATCACCTAACATATCAAAGAAAATCTCATGATAAATCTCAACAATGAGAGGAAGAAACATTTTCACAACTCTATGAAAATATACCATGTCAAATGAAACTCCTTCTACTAGATCATAGATGTAAAAGATTTGGGTGATATGTGCATCTTGAAAAAAGTACTATTAAGTAATGTTTATAAAAAAACTCTTCAACTATGGAAGGAAGAATTACTACCTAGTCCTGATAGCCATGTCTGTGTCGCGTAAGAAGTATGACTAGGGACATGCAGTACCAAGGCACATAATCCATCTGATCAAGTAAATTCATATGTATTGTTTCTTCCCCTCATAGTCGAGACTCATGTTGTCTATATCATATCTCAATATATCCTACCTGATATCTCGTCAATTATATGTAACACTACCCTAACATCTTTAAGGAATAATGTGAAGGTCACTGACTGGGCGGTGTATGAATGAGCTGGTAGAATTCAGATTGCCTCATAACCCTATCAGTATGATGCCACCCAACAATATGAAAATGAATAATGGGAATGATGTAGGAGTTGGAAACAAGAATCACCATGAAATATGGAGGGAGACTCTATATTTTATCCTCATTATATGGAATCCATAAAATATAAAAAAATGAATAATCAATTAATAAATGAATACATGTATAGTACGGAATAATGATTTAACTACATAAATAATAACCACTTACATCATATGGACAATGATTATCTAGCATAAATCTATAAGCGTGGACATCATGTTAGGTTGTATCTGAATGTCAATGTGAATTAATACACCTATATATAACATTTTAGTAGTTATATTTCATAGTAGAATGTTATATATTTGATTTAGAAATTGGAAGGAAGGAATAACACACCATCATCCACGCAAAGACTCTACTGTAATATTAATAGGCTATTACACATGTATATGTGGAGCTAAGTGAGAGACGTGCTCCCGTATCCATATCAGTATAATAATATAATATACTATGATTTTAATCTTATCGATGTGATATGTTCTGCATAGAACCCTTTATGTATATGTGATACATGAAGTCCCCCAACTATACCGACCTGCTTTTTTCAAGTCCTCTAATAAATGTAAATATATCAAATGTCTAGATATAATCAAATGGCCAATGAATATCATTCCACCAACCAATCTCAAAATTTACACATGTGAAAATCACATCACGGTGATCTCATCAAAGTCCTTGGATATATGATATAAGTGTTGGTCTATCCATGGCATATGTAATCTACTATCGATGATGAACCTAACATCATCGTGGACCTCAATGGCTAGTAATTTGTAAACCACCTCAACCCAATCTATAATAACTTAGCTTTTCACAGTCACACCATCAATGTGGAGGCCCAAAATAATGGACTTATCCAAGAGTGTAATATTTATGGCCCTCTATAAAAAATGAATTTATGTGTATTTGTACTCTATATCTCTACAAGAGCAGTAATAGGTTGATGATTAATAAATGTGAAGTATCACATTGCAATTCCATGCAACACATTATAACAAAGATGATGGATGATATCGAGAGGTAATGTAGCATTACGAAAATGGCGAGATCTTTTTACACTTAGAGAAGTAACTAGACATCCTTAGAAGAGTATTCCTAAAACATTCATATCCTTTAATGTTAGAAATAGAGGATCCAAAATATGTACATTTGATATCATCATCATTTTTTAATAGTTAATTCATTAATAACTGTGAACTATTTTTTTAAAACAACAATAAGAAAAATGAGGTAACAATTAGCATGTATAATTCAACATTATGATGAGAAAAGAGTTAAAAAATATATGTGACTAATGTTGTTTGTTTAGTCTATCAGTTTTCTATTTTATTTATCTCCAATCATTTTTAATTTATTTCTAAAATTTTTTATGTAAATCATCTGTGATTGAAATCCTACATAGAACACATGTCTTCATAGCATATTCAATTTACCATGTGAATTTAAGGACATACTTGAAGAAAAGTAATTCAGAGGATAAACCTATTTTTATTCATTTTTGTTATCTATTTATTTTTTAATAGTTATAGTATAAAAAAATTCAATCTAATTTAAACTGAAAATGAAGAAAACTGGAAATGAAATAGGTCAGAAATGGAGCATGTCAGAAATAAGAGGATTCATTAATAAAACGTCTATATACAAAAATATATATAATTATTCATGATAAAATACATAGACTCCATCATGGAAGATGAGAGGTGACAAGAGTTATCATGTGATACACCAGATTAATATCGAGCTCCCATGATATTATCATCAATGCTCAAGATGCAATAACATGTGCATAGGGATATATTAATGCCTGGAAGTTACCACAATAATCGCACATGTTATCCAAAAAGACCACGAACACCGAAACACTATTTTCTATAACCCATTTGTGGAACTCTCATTAATGAATATGATTTTCAATGTATTATTTTTTTATATTTCAGGGATTATATTCGATACCAAGCACTGAGGCCGCATGCGATTCCGAGAATGATTCACCTGAAATATATATTTGAAATATAATAAATATTATAAATATCGTTCACAGGTATTTTTCTTGAAAAAGTGGAATAACTTCAAAGAGGAGTCCAATATCAGAAATATGAGGTCACTATTGATTTCAAAATGTAGGTTTTACTCTAAGTGAAAAATAAACGTTTTTAGCATGGAGAATTTATGGAAATGTCATCATGAGTGTAAAATGAATAAAATAATTAATTAAATTATTTTATTTTTTTGTTGACACAATGACCTATTTTTTTCTTTAAATACGAACTTATGGAAAATTTATAAGGTTAGACACATAATCCTACAAATTTACAAGATACATTTGAGCCATTGAAAGATATTTCATTGCAGGACAACGAACAGATCGAAGATCGATGACCAGTGTGAGAGGTAATGAGAGTATCTTGCAATAAATATTTGTATAGCTCTATTATTCATCAAAGATTGATCTGAATCAAGGTAATATGTCTATTTTTTGGGTTTTCTTTCCCGTTTATGGTTTCAATGAGGAATGAAGGTCAATCAACAAATATATTGATATGATAATCATGTGTATTATGGGATGAATTAGTTCTATTTGGGAATTGGGGAATTGTTTCGAGATTTTCTGATTATCTCTTCATTTATGATTCTAACGGAAATGAAAGAAGGTCAACATGAACATCTTTTAATGTATGTTCCTCATGTATTTTATTTGCGCATTTCTTTCCTATTTCTCATTTATCGTGGCTGATTACTTTGTCATGTGGTTTGATGAAATCCAAATAGTCAAATATTTCACACCCGTTTATTGGCATAATGATTAAATATTGTATATTTAGGCTTAGAAAAATGTGAAGGTGGTGAAAAGAAGGTTACTAAAGAGGATCAGATGTTGTAGATACCCAGTTTTTATGTTCTTCAGTGCACAATGAATAATGATGTATGAAGCCATTTTCAAAACATATTTGATAACTAGTTTTCAATGATTTGATGACAGTATGGCCTTACCAATGAAAATCCTTGATTCCAGTATGGTACATTGTGTTATTGGTTTTCGAAGCAGTAGAGGATATGCATAAAAAATATACATGGGATTCTAAGAAATACAATAACACGTGATGTGTAATTTGGGATTATATGATGCGTGGGAAACTCCTAGTGATGGATAGGGTTTTGGGAGGGAGATAAGTATCACATGGTGTGTAATCTTGTCCGAAAGCTCATGGTCCAATTTTGTTATCTAAATGTGTACCATGTAGGGTACATGGAAATATTATGGAGAACATTGTCTAGGGAATGTCGTTTACTCCTATAAATACACTGTCTGGACAAACGGTACACGAGCTAAGCTATGTACCGGGACACGGGTATAAGTATATGGGAAGCAGCATGTTGAGTACCTTTACACAAATACAGACACATTCTATTTACATATATAGGACCCAAGATCAAAGGGGCATGATGTGTACCGCCCCACATGGTATGCACTTCGTAAATGTTTTCTTGGATCCCTTGTCCCCTGTATGTTGGAAAATTTTAGTTTGGTTGAGTTCCCCATATCCATTCCCGATGGTTAGTATCGAATCACCTCCTACACATAGGAAAATAATCCCTTTAAGAGAACATCTTGGATATAGTTGTTGGAATACTTCTATGAGGCACAAATTTATATCCTCTATCATCTTCTTACCCTAGTTATATTTCTTGGTATCGTCAGGACCAAAACTACATGGGGGTTGATCCTCTACTTAGTGTGATATTTCAAATTGAGTTATTGTCATACCCCCTGACCTTAGATTTGATCATCATCTATGTATCATATCTATTTAGACATAAATAATATACATCTAATGGAGATACCAGATGAGTGATACCTATCGAAAAGACGCCATATGTGCTATCATACTCATAGTGTGTGTTATCCTGGAAGATTTTTATGTGAATCATTTGTGCTAGAATCCTTGGCTTGAAATATAGGTGTGACTTACGTTTACAATTTAAGTCATGTTGAGTTTATATGGATATTTTTGTTATATATATTGTAGACATATTCTTATATAGGGACGAGTTTTATTTCTTTTTAAGATTTTTGGTTTTGGAATGACCTATTGGGTAGTGTTATACTTATCCCTACACGGGCTTTGCCTGTGCGTGTCATATCTTGTGTAGATGATTTACCTTTTGATAGAGTCATATGATGACTGGGACTAAACATTTCTTAATGTGGTTGTAATGACCTAGGTGTGTTCCTATGGTATCTTGACTGCAATCCCTATCTTTAATTTCAGATCAAAATTATTTTTCAGACTCTTTGTAGTTGGCTTGTATTTGGCCCTATTTATATTCCATTGCATCATGCATACTATAGTTGTGGGATTTAGATATATGCATACATAATTGTTCAGTTTTATGTATATTTCAACATTTTATGGGCTTTCATATTTTTTTGTGTGTACTGGTACATAGTCTAAGGCCTCCCATGTTAGTGATATTCCAACTCGACACTAGTCACCAGCCCCTAGCCTATTGAAGGTGGGATTGGGGAGTCACAACATGGGACCCTTTTGGATGGTTCGTGAAATAGTGGTATCAGTGGAGTCGATTCTGACTTAGGACTAGTGTCTTTGAGATTTGTTTAGGGAAACAGTGTTATGTGTTATGAGTTATTATTTCTGGCCAGAGACCCTAGTGTGGGAGTGGCAGCCGGCGTATCCATACACCAAGACTATGATCGCCTACCTTTAGACTTGGTAGATGAGGATAGTGGTTGCTGGGAAAAAAATGGTACACGCATCATATTGGGATTTGTTATGGTTTTATATCCTTCATGAGTCAGCTCTCCAGATATAATCATTCACCACAATATATCTTGTCTATTTTAGGATGCCTCCATGATATATGATAGCTGGGATTCAATTTCAGGATGTTGAGGATGATCCCCTCAGTGATGAGGCAATGACATAGGTACCGGTTCCATATGTGTTACATTCATGTGGTGCACCAGCTATACCCCACCTGTATTACAGAGGATGGTACCCTAAATACTAAAAAATGAGGTGTGAAGTTTGGGTGTAATTGATGTGTTTCGAAGATATACACCCTAACGTTCCCAGGCGAGGATGAACCATAGGCAGCTTAGTAAATAATTGAGGTAGTGACTCGATTTTTCAATCTGGTCATGTCACCAAGAGATCATTTGGTTGTCCTTATGGCAGGCCTTCTCCATGGCTCTTCAGGACAATGGTGGGGAATTTGTGACCCAGTTGTACCAAAAGGTGACAACATGGTAGGAGTTCTAACACCTTTTCAGAGAGGATTTATCCCTATGTAAACTAAGGGTTGTATACATACAAGTGCTTTTGTGGATTCTTAAAGTCATCACAACAGTAGAGAAGTATTCATCATGGTTTACCAAACTCTCTAGTTACTCAACGGATATGGTTTGTAACTAGTTCTTCATGGATTAAAAAATTTAGTGAGGACTTTATAGGGAAATCTAAGATATTTTTAAACCTCTATTCATTTCTAAAAATGATGGGGTTCTCGAGAGAGATTTGGTGGTTGAAATTTTCCTAGTTGAGCTGATGTAGACATTGGTTGCTGGTAGTGGGCCCTCAAGATGACATACCATGACATAAGTGAGATGACGTCGGAATTTGGGACCTAGACACACAAGATGTTTTGGGATGAGGTTTCTGGATAGAGGTTATATGGTTAAGGGATCATGGGATGAGTCTAGTTGGCCATGGGGAGACGATTTTACTCAAGTGACGGTAGAGGAAATATTTTGTGATATTGTTCAACTCATCGTATGGTCGATAGGGAGTTAATGGATGTGATTCTTAGTTAAAGGAAGAAATCAGAGAAAAAATGTTCATAGGGTGGCAGATGTGGAAGAGGATCTAGTAGAGTAGTTGGAGGTGGTAGACTCTTTGACCTCTTACCACCACCACCCACATGTGGCCTGCACCAGGCTCAGTGAGCTAGATGATAGGGGTGAGGAAAGATACAAGAAGTCTAGTTTTATGAATAAGAGGCATAAGAAATGATATGATGTACGATATATGTGTTTTCTACCTCAGTTATTGTACTGATATACACAGGTGGTAGTCATTACTTTATCTCCACCTTTCTAGTTCAAGACTTAGATATTCTGGTGGAGCCCTTGGCTTGAACCTTTCACTTGGAGACTTCTACTAAAGATGACTCAACGATCACAAACAGGTTCCAATAGTGTGACCTGACTCTTAAAGGTGAGAGTTTCTGCTGGGATCTATTTGTAGCAGTGATAAGGAATTACAACATCCTCTTAAAAATGGATTGGTTATCTAAAGTTCATTCCAGGATTTACTATTATAGGTAGAGGATGCAGTGTGTCCACAATAATGAGACCATATATTCTTTTGTGGGTAAAAAAAACCCAGGTAGCATAGGATGGGCTCATTCATAGGTGGATGATTCCAATTACACATCAGTTGGATTTCATAACCCCTGGTGAAATGGATTCTATGAGTTTTCAGTTCTTTGTAGTGGCGGTGGAGTATGAGGACATATTTCCAAATGATTTTACAGGTTTACCTCATCGATGAGAGATAGTATTTTTTCATTGATCTATACCTTGGGATGGAATCGACAGTTGTTCTGGCATATCATAGGGCTCTAGAAAAGATTTATGAGATAAGGGTATAGTTGGAGGACTGGTAGAGGAAGAGATTTATTTGACATAGTGTTTCACCCTGAGCAACCCTAGTTTTTTCACCATGATGGTGGATGAGATATTGAGGTTTTTTGTGGACTACTGGTGCCTAAATCTGGTGACAATGAAGAATAAATATCTAGTAACAAGAATCAATTACCTCTTTGATCATTTGAGAGGGGGCATGATGGTTCTCGAAGGTTAACTAATGATCGGGCTACCACCAGTTTCAAGTACAGGATGAGGATATACTGAATATGTTATATAGATGTCACTATGGTCACTATGAGTACTTAGTGATACCCTTTGACATGATAAATTCCCCAATAGTGTTCACGGGACTCATATACCTAATCTTTTATCCTTTCATAAACTAACTTGTGGTAGTCTTCATCGATGATATCCTAGTGTACTCGGTGCCCAAGGAGGAGAACATGAGACACTTGAGGTTGATTTTTGACATACTCTAAGAGAACCATCTTTACTATAATCTATTGATGGTTCATTTATGTTTTCATGAAATCCAATTTCTTGGAAAAGTTATTTTGTGGATGCAGTGGAAGTGGAACCAGCCATGGTTGAGGCACTGTTTGTTTGGGATCCGCCCAAGAGTGTGGGGAGGGTTTGAAGATTCTTTTGGTTGGTAAGATATTACTAGAGATTTATACATGATTTATCAATGATATCATCACCCATGAAAACATTGAATTGAAAGGGGAAAGCCATAATGTGGAAAGATAGGTGACAATTGGATTTCCTTGAGTTGAAATAGAGATTGAAGAGCACTCCCATATAGAGATTTTCAAAGGAGGGTGTCGAGTACATAGTGTTCTATGATGTATCATGAACCATACTTGGTCTTGTTTTTATACAGAGGCATAAAGTGATTTATTAGTGTATATGTCATTTGATACCATAAGAGAAAGACTATGTGAACCAAAATCATGAGATAATATGAGTATTCATCTCACTAAATACATGATGAATGTACCAGATGTGTGAGAATTTTATTTTCTGTTAAGATCAAAAGTGTCTCTGGTATATATTCTCTTAGAAGGATATTAACATGAGACAAAGGTGATGGGTAGAGTTCCTTCTAGATTACGACTTGTATATTGTCTATACTTCTGGGAAGGGTAACATGGTAGCAGATTCTCTCAGTAGGAGATCTTGTTCGTAGTTACTGAATGAGTCATCAGAGCACTTGACCTCATTTTAGCTACCCTTTGTGGATGGTGATAGAGCATCTTACCTCCAATTGATGGTTTTTATGCCTATTCTTTTATATAAATTTTGGGAGTCACAAATTTGGGATACTATATATGAGACCCTACATAATCATATATCCACTTGACATGCTCATGATGGACGTTTTGGTTATGGGGAGCACCTAATTATTTTTAGAGGACACATAATGGTACCACTAATATTGTGGGAGAAATTCCTCAGATAATTCCAAACATATCATTTTACGGTACGTCCAATAGTGTAAAAGATGTAATAGGTCCTCTAAAATCAATTTTGGTAGCCATAGATGAAGAATGGAGTTGCAAAGATTGTTTCCTTATTCCTAACTTGTTAAAAAGTGAAGGCTAAACACCAAGTTTCAGCAGGTTTAGATCAACCTCTTGAGGTGTCAAAATGGAAGTGGGATGGGATATCAATGGAATTTTTAATGGGATTAATTTTTAAGTCTAGAGGAAATGATTCCATATGAGTGATCTTAGTCTGACTCACCAATACAACCCACTTTATTACTATCCGAGAGAAGATTTCAGAAGATAGATTGGGATGCCTCAATGTGAACGGGATAGTCTTACTCCATGGAGTTCCCTTGATGATCATTTCTAACTACGATGACACTTCACATATAATTAATTGAAGAGATTACATGAGGTTTTTGAGACTCATTTACACATGGGCACAATGTTTCACCCACTAATTGAGGGCCAGAATGAGTGGATGAGGACTGTATAAATCCATCAAATGTCTTTTGAAGATATATGGTAGATGAATTTGGAGTCTGAGGAGGGAGACCATGTTTTTCTATGGGCTTCACATCGACATGGATTATGGAGATTTTTCTAGGGTGGAAAGTTATCTCTAATATTCATAAGTCTTTTTTAGATACTGCAAAGGGTTGGTGAGGTGGCTTACCACTTATCTTTACCACTACAGTTATATTGGATACCTGAAATACTCTATGTTTTGTAGTTGATGAGGTACATAAAAGACCCATCACATGTTATCAACTCGAGGGACTTGGACATCGAGGATGGAGATTCTGTTAATGAGTACCCGATAGAGATTTAGGATTGGCATGAGAGGATCTATCATGGGCGAGTGATTCCATTTGCACATGTCTCATGGCAGTATGAGAATATCTTAAAAATTATATGGGATCAAGAGGCTCAGATTCATGCTCAATACCTACATATCCTTGTATATCCATTTTTTGTTATTTATAGGACATTAATCCCCAAGGTTGGTAGAATTTAATGACTCTGAATTTCAATGAATTATTATTTGGATATTGTATGGATTATTATTTTTTTGACCAGAAACTATGATTGTGTGTGATTATGAGGTTCAGTATGCCCGAAATAAATATTTTAAATATAATAAATATATTATATACCCCATGTGAATAATGTTCTTGAAAAAGTGGAATAAATTAAAAACTATGTCTCATATCATAAATATAAGGTAACTATTATGTTCAAAATGTGTGTTTTACCCTAGGCATAGAATAACAATTATCGGGGAGGAACATTTGTGGAAATGTCATCACAGATGTAAAATGAATAAAATAATTAATTAAATTATTATTTTTAGTTGATGCAACGATCTGTTTTTACTTCTTTAAATATGTTCTTATGAAAAATTTTCATGGTAATCTATATAACCCTAAAAATTGATGAGATCCATTGGAACCATTTGAGGAGATTCGATTGGCAGATGACAGTTGGATCCTAGATTGATGATCGATATGATATGAAATCATAGATCTCTCAAAAATCACAAGACATCTCAATTCTTCATTAGTCATCAATCTGAATCTGGTTAGGATTATTTTTTGATTGGTTTTCTTCCCAATTTATGATTTCTATGATGAATGTGAGTCATTCAAAAAATAAATAGTTTTGTGGGTCGTATGTATTGTGGGATGGGTTAGTTTTATTTGGAAATTTGGTAATAGAATTGTGATTATTTTATTATCTTTTCATTTATAAATCTAACTGAATTGAATTGATGTCAATATGAACATCGGCTGAGGTATGTTCTTCATGGATATTATTTGTGCATTTCATTCCCATTTCTCATTCATCGAGAGCGATTAACTTGGCCCATGGTTCAAAAAACTCGAAATAATCGAACATTACACACCTGTTTCTTGGTGAAATGATTTGATATCATAGATTTAGGCTTTTCATGACACGTCTATTGTGTGATGGTGGAAGTAGTAGTAGATTAGATGATGTATGTGCCTAGTTTTTGGGATCTTCATCATGAAATGAAGAAAGACGTGTGAAGGAATTATACAAATGTACTTTATGGACGGTTTTTTATGATTCGATAATGGAAATTCCAAAAAAGTGACACTACTTGATTATATCATAGGGCACAGACATATTGGTTGCCTGAGTAGTGAAAGAGACACATAGAAACCAAATCTTTGACTTTTGAAAATCCTCTAACACCTGGTGTTTAATAATAGATTACATAGAATGTGGGGCCCTCCTAGTGGTGGCTAGGGTTTTAAGAGGGAGATAAGTATCACATGGTACGTGGACCCCTTTTTTTAGTTTGGTGTGTAACATATAGGGTAAACAGACACTGGCTAGACTACATAGGTTAGGGCATGTCATGTACTCCCACATTAACATGGACTGGAAAAAGGTACCTGAGCTATGCCCTATACCGGGAAAAGGGTAAAAGTACACGAACATAAGCACACCGTGTACTTTTACATGGACACAGTAAAGGGCCATTTACACGGGCATGAAGTGTACCCCAACTACACATTGTGTACTCATTAAATGATGGCTTAGATCCATTGTCCTTTATGTCATGGAAAAGTTTCATTAGGGTGTTTTCCCCACATCTATTCATTGAGGGTTAGTATGGAATTACCTCATAAGTATAGGACTATGACACTTATAACATGAATTCCAAGATATAGTAGTTAGAATCCTTATGTGAAACCAAGAGTGAGATCTTTTATCATCTCCTTTACCTATGTGGATTTCTTGGTATCATCATGACCAAAAATACATGGGTGTCGATCCTCTACTTAGCGGGTTATTCAATATTGAGTTGTTGGTATACCCCATGGCCTTGGGTATGATCCTCATCTATTTTTCATATATCTTTAGAATTCCAGTGTATACATCTAATGGATAGATAATAAAGCACTACAACTAGAATGGACATTGTGGGAACATTCATACTTGTGGATTGTGTAATCCTAGATGAGTGCTTTGTGGAACCTTCATGATGGGATCCTTGGATGACATTATAGTTTTGACTTACCTTTAGACTATGTGTCTTGTTGAGTATATCTAGATATTATTCTTATATAAATTTTAGATATATACATGCATAGAGATGAATAATATTCCTTTATTGAATGATTTGTGGTTTTTAGGTGTCAAACTGGTTGTTGGTATACTCACCCCTTCTCATGCTTTTACTGCACGTGTCATGTATTTTATAGATGATTAACCTTTTGATAGATTCCTAGATAGAATAGGACCTAATGATTCTTAGTGACACTAGACATACCAAGATTTGTTTTTTTGTGTCTTGATAGCAATACCTATAATTTCATTCTAGATGGAGTTGTTTTCATACTCTTTGTGCTAGGCTTGTATTTGACCCTATTTACTTTTCATTACTTCATATCGTACTCTAGTTTTTGGATTTAGATGAATGAATATATATTTTTTCATTTATTTTTACATTCCAACATCTTATGGGCTTCAAGAAGGGTTTTTTTGACAGTTACTTAGGCTAAGGTCTCCCATGTTAGTGATACGATTACTCGGTACTAGTCGCCAGCTCTGGCCTATTAGAGGCAGCATTAGGGACTCACGACATAGGTCCCTTTTTGATGGGTTATGAAACTCTCTTACTTGAAAGAGACTCTATACCCTGTAAAAGGTTTGAACAAACAATCTAGATGGGTCATGTAGTATCTGATCAATGGTACATTAGAAAATAATAGTAAAATGCATTCCATTTTGCATCATCTGTAGGCATGTTGATACTATTAAACAAAGTACTTCACACATATATAAAGTGTCTCTTGCACTAACCATATGATCGATCATTTGAGAACACCCTTAAAGACACCATTTATGCACTACACTATATTAGTGGTCATATATCCATATCTCCTTCCACCATCATATTCTAATGACCATTTATCCTATGAATTATCTGTCATATATTCATATGCATCTTGATTAGGACTTCATATTTCTTCAATTCTTTGATGAAACATTTCTAGTCAGGGATCATGTGATGAAACCATAAGAGAAAATGTATTTAAAATTATATTAAATTTTCCTTCAATAAAGTATGTTTAGAAAAATAAACCCAACTTGATGATATCCTTCTTTGCACAGACATGATTACCTAGAAAAAATAATTAATAATTTATTATATACTACATCATGAAAATTTTAAAGCATTTCATGTGGTTATGATGAAATAATTAAATTGATAATGAGAATTTTTCTATGGATTATTTTATCATTATTTGATAAACCAACCAAAACCTAGGGGGGATCCTAGCACCTCTATTTGCTCAGATATCAAATGTCATCCATCCCTTCTCATACATGGTGTAAAAATACAGTCCAGACATCAACAATTCTTATAGAACACCCTTTTATTACAATGATATTCACATGAATTTGAGGGGGCCTAGGGGTTTGAGTTAAATTTAATTTTTTAAGTGGAAACAGAGATCCATATATACTTAGAGAGAGGTATGACACACATGTCATCAATGAGGAAAAATGAAATTATTACAAATTATATAACTTAAAAAAAAACATTCAATTTCAATAATGCATTGGTTGGTAATATCAAGATAAAACAGTTATTACAAATTAAATAACCAAATACAAAAAAATATAATATTTAATTTGAATCATACATTAGATCGTCATATCAAGATCTGTCAATATTCTGGATTGCTAACATGTTTTTTTGAGATATTTATTATGTTTTAAATCATGTAAATTTACATATAAATATATGTAATAAGCAATATATATATATATATATATAAACATATGTACATATTCATAATTTCATGAATATTTTTCACTGTTACATGCAAAAAACTATAATTAAATCCTTGATAGATATAAATAACCTTACTGTTGAAGTATATTGACAGTGATATGATTTCCAAATTAAATTTCATAAAATATTATATATTTTTATTCCACATCATCAAATTTTTCACATATTTTAGTTACTTATAAATAAATAACTATGAATTTATCGTGATACTTTTTCTATGGATTAGGTTATTATTATTTGATAAACCCAAAAAACCTTGGTATCAACTCTTGGAGTCTCTATTATCATAGATTTCAACAACCATCAATCTTTTTTCAAATAGTGATGCCTCCTGTCGAATGATTTTTTATTACAAAGTTAATCACATGCTAGTGATGGGTCTAGGGGTTTGAGATATATAACATTTTTTAAGTGGACAAGTAGTTCCTTGCAAAACTAGAGAAATGTATGACATGTTGTTCGTCAAAGATAAAGATAAAATGAAAATGTCATAAATTATACAACCACATAAACAAAAAAATACATGTAATTTCAATTATACATTGGTTGTTCATCTCAATACCATTCATCACACAATACTCATAATATGTTTTTTGGGATACATATTATGTTCTATATATTATATGACATTTCCAATAACTATATCTAATATATATATATATATATATTTGGTTCTTGGGGGTCCAATTACATTCAAACACACAGACGCACACGCACCACACATACAGGCCTGAAAGGTATGTCATAACCCCATAGGGGATAACCCACACATAAAGCCATATTCTCTTTAGTACACGGTCTATAGGCCTAATGGGCATGAATTCCAATATAAGTCATGAAATCCAAGTGCAATATCAGTCCTACATCATTCCTGCAAAACTGTAGGATGCGTCATTGTTTACATCACCGCCTGCATAGAATTGTAATAGTAACTATGCCCAATATATATATTTTTAAATAATATGACATAAATATATAAAATTTTTAATATATTCAACTTTATTTATTAATAATTTAAAAAGTAATTAGATATAATTTTAGAAACAATTATAGTATTCAAAATATAATTATTATTAACTTGTACATAAATACTTAAAATATTTTAAATAACACATTTAATTATATTTATTTAATAAAAGTAATATAATTGAACTTACATAATACCATTAAATATTATAAACTTATTTTTCTCAATTATATAAAATTACATATATATATATATATATGTTTTGTAATATTTCTACATTAAAAAATGTATGTTATTATATTTTTATGCATTTTTAATTGGAATAATAATTCTTTATACATAATATGATTTAAAATTATTATTTAAAATTATTATTTATAGTAATATTTTTTTACATATTTAATGAAAATAATAGTTTATATTTAAATAAAAAATTTGAATGTGATACTTAATATAACTACTATTTTTTAATAATATAATTTTTTTTGAGAAATTTAGTAAATTTTTTATGTGTATGAAATATTATAATTTAAATTTATGTTACTTTTAAACATAATATATATAATATACATATAAACCAATTCAAATCTAATTGATCACCATTTAAATTAAAAATATATAAAATTTTAATATAAATATATATCCAAAAATATAATTTATATTATATACATAAAATTTAAATTATATATACATAATATTTAAATTTCTCAAATCATTCAATTTAAATTAAATCAAACAAAAAACAATAACTCACATTAAATTACACAATTAAAATTATCAATAAAAATTTTACCTTCTTAAAATACAAAAAAGTATGTTGAGAATGAATTCCAACTGGGGTTAACAAAAAAAATATAGAGGAGTGGAATGAAAAAATGGAGGGGGGGGATTCACCTCATTTTATAGAAATGACTGGCTAAGAGTTGTGAATATAATGATCCATCCTTAAAAATTACACAATCTAGTAAATTATTTTAGAATTTAGTTTCTTACATTACCAAATATATTTTCAGTTTAGAGTTTTATAGAATTAGTACATAATTCATACATATTAACCTATAAGAATACAAAGTGGGTAATACTAAAAAGGTATCAATTTCATTCACAATAAAATAATTTTTTAATAAAACATGAAATAATTTCAGGAAAAATCATCACAACATTCATCTTGGATTCTCCTTTTCTCTTTACCATCCTTAAACCTTGTAAAAAATATTTTAAAAAATGGGATGAGAAAAACAGTATTAGTAATGAACATAAAAAAAGGAACCATTAGTCCATTGATACTTATAAACATATGAAATCATTTTAACAAATACATACTTCTCACCCATAAAGTATCATATACTTACATTATGAAAACAAGATATTTAACCTTGATAAACAAATAAAATATTTATGTTACTTGAGGAATCACTTACTTATGAATGTAACCCTAATGGAAAGCTTACAATTTAACCATTATGGATACCCTATGATGAACCCTCATAGCTACCTTAGGGTGTAACCATTTTAGTTCCCCTTGGAAGAACCATTACAGTCAACATCCAATATAAACATACCCAAGAAATTAGAGGGATATATATATAAATCCCAAAATTTATCATAAAACATTACCAATAATTAGTTCATAATCATAAAATAATAATAATTTCATCATAAAAATATTCCTTTTGTATTTTTTAAAATTAGATGTTAAAAAGATAATTTTTAAAGAAATACCCCTTACATTGGATTTGACTTCCTTAAAACTTGTTTAAACCTCATGTATAATGGTTTAAAGAGTAATATTAATTTATTAAATAACAATATTAATATTTATAATATATTTTATGATCATTTTATAACATATTTCACCCTATTTATCAATTATATTTTGTTATTTTCATTCTTTTAGGTGTATTTGCGTCATGGTTTATAGGGGTGATTCATTATGGATGTTCTTGTAAAATTGAAGAATAACTCCATAAGTGGAATTAAATTGTGTTAATATGTCTCTATAATTTCAATTGATACCATATATCATTTTATTTTATGACATAAGGATGATTTATAAGATAAAATGCTTATGAAAATGATTTAATTAATTTTGGCAGTTTTTACGACCATCACGAACTCATGTCATTTTATTTTATGTCATGTTCATAAATTGGTCCCATAACATTATATAACCTATATTAAGTATAATAAAATATAATTTAATCATAATTATTGTTTTATGACAATCCTTGAAGGTAGTAAATAAAATAAATACACATCAATTATGATGATGGTAAATCGACACATCACAGACCATTGATTTTGTTGTTTTATAATAAGAATTTAAGAGCAGAGGTTTGATGATGAATATTATTTTAACTAAATAAAATTATAGTATAAGTAAGATATTGGATTTATCAGGTCACTTTTCATATGGGATGTGAGGATACAAAAAAACAATAAATTTAAAAGAAAATTAATGAAAATGTAAGAGGATTTTTACGTCTTCAATTATACTCTTTGAGAACCTCCTCAAAGAACATGATTTTAGACTTTTGATGAAACCATAATGTCTCAGATGTGAAGAAGAGGATTCAGAAGTGAATTGGTCAAAAATTAATCTAGATACAATGATTTGAGTTTTGAGGATAAGATGTGGTTAAGAGTGATATTTATAGTGGATGAGAGAGGTGTTTTCTCATTATTTTATTCATTAGTTTATTATTTTGGATCAAAGCTATGAAATGTTTAATAATTATAACTAATTATATTAAAATAATCAAGGATAGTTCTAGATATTGAGACTACATCAGCCATACATAATCTATGAGATAATAAATGATGAATTTGTTAAATACCATAACTAGTTGTATTTCATTATTCATAATAAAATTTAACTTTTTTAGAAAATTCACAAAAATTCACCCAATTTTTTTTCCAATGTATAGATTTAAAAAATTAACTCCATTTAAATATAATAATTTTCTAAATATGTTAAATTTATTTTTTAATTAAAATCAAAATTTGTTAAAAAAATACCAATTTTATATTTATAACTTATTTTGTATCACTTTGAAAAATTAATCAAGGTGTAATAAAATTATCTTATAACCATAGGGAAATAAATTATTAATTTATGAATCTATTTTATGATGATAAATTTTCTTTTAAATCATTATATTAATATAAAATTGTAAAAAAAATATGTTTCACAAAAAACCATCACTTAATTTATCATTTTCAAAACATTTATTTACTTATAATATGATATAAATATATAATATTTTCACTTATATAATACATAAATTTTTAATATAATTTCATAGGTGAGGTTACTATTATATTTCTTTATATTCCTTAATATCAATAAATACAACTTATTTTATTATACATTTATAAATAATTTAACTACTTATTTTTGTAATTAAAACAAATAATTTTATAAGTACCTAGGATATTAAATTCTCCCCTCATTCTAGAAATTGTTTCCTCATAATTTTTATTTACTTATTATACAAGTGTGGATACCTTTACCTCATAGTGTTTTAATATTCCCATGTTGCTTCATCAACCATGTGGTTTCTCCACAAAACCAAAACTTGTTTAATTATCTTATTTTATAATAAATTATTTCTAAAATAAAGAATTTGAACTAGAATATCCTAAAAAGAAAGGTTATCTTCTAGATGAATTTTTTCTAGGCTCAAAACAAGTGGATGAATCTGGTATATACATTCTTAAAATTGAAACATGAAAAAAATTATGTACCTGATATAAACTTGGAGGAAAAGATACTCGATAGGAAACTGGTCCAAATTTCTCTAGGATTTCATAAGGTCTAATAAACCATGGACTTAGGATTCCTTTCTCACCAAAATTCACAACACTTTTCCAAGGTGAGATTAAAAGAAAAAAATGATCTCCTACATCCGAAGAAAATTATTTCCTCCTTTTTTCTGCATACTTTTTCTACCAAATATGAGCTGTCCTCATGTGTTATTAGATCATATTAACTTTCTCAACTATATCTACTACTAATTCTTCTCCCATAAACTTTATTTCCCCTACTTCATCCCAAAATTATGGAGCTGACAATGCTTTGTAGATAATTCCTCAAAAGGTTCTATATTTATACTGGAACGAAAATTATTATTATAATAAAAATAAACTAATAAAATATATTGATCCCAACATCCTTGTTAATCCATTTTCCAAGCATGTAACATGTATTCAAATGTCAGAATTTTTCACGTGGTCTGTCCATCAGATTGATGATGAAATTCTATGATGAAATTTAATTCAGTTTCCAATGAATTCAAAAGTCATTTCCATAAGTTATAAGTTAGCCTAGGATCTTGGTAAGATACAATGTACAGTGGGACTACAAGAAACCATAAAATCACATTGAGGTATCTTTTAGAAAGCTGATATAGAAAATTAGTGTCTTGAATAGAAAAGAAATGTGCAGATTTAGTCAGTTGGTCAAAAATAACCCAAATAACATTGTTACCTTGAGGAATTTTTGTTAGTCCCACCGTGAAATCCATGGATATATTTTTTCATTTTCGATTGGGCATTGGAAAAGACTGAATCATCCCATTTTGTAGTATTCACTCTGCTTTAACCTATTCAAAAGTCAAATATTTCATTATAAAATGTACAATTTCTCTTTTCATTCCATCCAACCAGTAATACTTTATACGGTCTCTATATATCTCAGTGTTTCTAGGATGAACCAAAAATAGAAAACTATGACCTTCATTTAATAATTATTTCTTCTATTGGAAATCAAAAATCAAGCATTATCCCTTTACAAATATTAAGACACAATCTTTATCAATATTAAATTTCAGAAATTTATCTTTCTTATTCAATTCTACTTTTTTTGTAACTCACAATCTTCCATTTATGATTCCTAAATTCATTCTGAGAGGTATAACCATAATAAAACATGAAACAAAATAGAATAATTTACTACCCCAATAACTTCCAATCCAAAATTCATCAAAACATTAATCATGGGGTCTTGTTCCAAATGTAACATTGTTAATATATAATTATGTTTTCAACTCAAGGAATACACAATTTTTTTTTCTTTTCTATGATGGTAATTGATTACAAAATAATAATACTTTATCAGTTCAATACATCTTCTCTTCCTCATGATCAATTCATTTTACGTGAATATATGTAGGAATAATTTATGGTTGGTATATTCTTTAAATTTGGATCAATATAAATTATTTCAGTAAAATTTTAAAGTGAAAACCATAGATCCTCATTCCAGATCTTCTGTGGGATAATTTAAATCATGTGGTGTTAGTTTTATCTAAGAATAAAAAATAACCAAATCATTCAGCATCAGAATGAAAACAAGTCCTTTCAAGGAAGCATCATTATAGATGACAAAATCTCCATTTTTGGAAGGAATATACAAAACTATATCATTCACCAATATTATTTCCAATTCTTTAAAAAACATCACATTATTATATCCAGATAAATTTAACCCCTTTTCTTGTAAACTTAGTTTGCAGGATAGATAACCATGTAATCTTTTTAACAAACCGTCATTAATATCCTGCTAATCCAAGAAAACTAAAAATATCTATATAATTTTTAGGTCATGGTCATTCATCAACAACTTTTTTGGAGGTATTAACCGTTATGCCATCCTTATTTAAAATGTTTCCAAAAAAGATGTCTTTCATAACCAAAAAACTAATTTTCTAAATTTTCCATATAAATTATTATTTTTGAGTGTTTTCAAGACAATTATTAAATTTTTTTCAATATCCTCATATATTTTTGAAAATACCAAAATTCCATCAATAAAAACAATAAAATACTTATCAAAATATTTGTCATGTATTTTCCATCTGGACCCATGTCGTGACTACCTCGATCCCTCCACCAATAGGCTAGGGCCAAGTATCTAGCACTGAGTTGGAATATCTCACAAATGGGAGTAATTTTCTTAAGTACCTGTACACATGTATACATCTTCAAGAAAAAGTGAAGAAATGAAAATACTATTTAAACATTAATGAAACCCACTAAAATACTCACACAGAGTAACAACATAAAAATGAAAAATAAACAGGGACCAAATAAAAGCCCAACAAAAAGGGAAAGTACAAGGTCTTGAAATTCACCGCAGAAAACCCTACATGAAGGTTAGGTATAGAAAAAACTGTTTAAACTCTCTGAATCACACCTCGTCTGTTAGTCCTCTCTCTAAGAACCACCTGGCCCTATTCCACTAAGGACTATATCAAATCATTGATCATATGCACAAGATATGACACATGTGGGCATAGCTCATTCATGGGTGAGTAAAACAATACTCGAAAGGATACCCCGAAACCACAAAGGAAATCCCTAAGGAATACTCCAATTATATATCACAAGGGAAATCACTAAGAAATGCACTAAGTATACCACAAATTAAAACACATCAAGTATAGTCAATATAGTCATCTCACACAGGTATAAGTCTAAATCACAAAGAAAATCATTATCAATTGCATTCCATATAAATCCAAATTTCAATGATGGAACATAGAGATTTGATGAAGAATGGAGCATTATATTCAGCGTACTAAGCATTGATGTTGGTGCACAATATGTCAATGGAGCGCATAGCATCAGTTTTGGCGCACGAAGCACTAATATCGGCACACAGAGCATCGAGGGAGCATAGAGAATTAGTGTTGGCACATGGAGTGTCAATTTTTGTTCATGGAGCATCGATGGGTCATGAAACCCACAGGTCATGTATTCAGTAAGTCATATCTAGCCACATGATTTCCGTTAATAGAGTTCTTTTTCTGGGAGAACATATCCCTCAAGACACTAGGCAGAATGCCAACTTCTAAAAGAACTCACATAGATTATCCCAAAAGGACCCCCTCATTGGAAGGGTCTTGATACTATAGAAAGATATTTAAAAAAACACTATTTGAAAGTTATGACCATTTTTATAAAAAAGGATGACTTGGGTCTGGTCTGGGTCTGATCCGACCCACTGGACCCAACCCAGCCCCACCTGATTTGGCCTAGCCTACTAGGCCACAGAGTCTAGCCCATTATGAGTGGGCAAATTTGTGCACAAGAAATGCATCCATCCCTGACCATGTATGTCCAATCTACGTGGCACTAGACCACCTTTCACATGGCTGACCTGCCTTCCCTGCACGTATCTAGGGGCCGCCGAGGGTCCCTCCTCTGATGCGGCATCGAGATGAGTCCTAACTTTAATACCACATCCTATAGCGTCCCTTCGGTCACCACCCGTGACTTCTGCCTTTGCAATCCCTACATGGTCCGGTCATGCCTCCTGTGTGGTCCAGCTACCAATGCTTACATGGTCACCATTAGGGAAACTTCTATCCTCCACCGCACCCGCATGATCCCACCGCTGCTTGCCACTGGGCAATGTCACGTTCCACTGGGCACCGCCCTGCGCTACCTCCAATGCCGGCCTTGGGTGGACCTAGTTCCATGGTCTTCTACCTCTGCTCTAATGCTTTGGATTTTGAAACAGACCCACTTCTTTGATCCTCAGTCCGCAACCTTCACTGCCCTTGTACTTGATCTATTTTTCTAGCACTTCGGAGGTATGATCGCATTCAGTTCCTCCTATAAAATTTCATCATGATCTTGAGGGTCTAATGGTGAGTAACAATAATAATGGAAATGTAAATAACACATAGAACACCCAAATAATACATATTGGCCTTTTTTATGAGGGACTTGATTTTTTCTTAATATCATAATCACAAAAAAACCAACAACAAAAAAATCACTAAGATCTATTCAATTTACTCCCGTAATAATTCTCCCTCCTACAAGAATGATCAAACCATGTATCATTCTATTCATGGGATGGTGTAATTTCTTAATTTGATTATAATAAAGTAAAAAATAAATCATAAAGGGATTGAATCCCTACAGTGAGGTTGGATCGGTCATTGATTAGGAATGGGGTTCTGTGTTGTAATCGATCCTTGATCCACCGATGTTCAACATCGTTCTTTAGAGAGGTTACCATCTACTTTCCCTAGAGGGATTTCCAGGTTTAGGGCGATAACCCTAAATTCCCAAAAAATAGACCTTAATTTTAAAGAAACCAATGGAGAATCAAATAAAATGTTTTTGTTAAAATATTTTAATGACTGTTACGTCTAATTTCCCACTAGCACAATAGACCCACACTGGTCGATGTTAGTCCCCGCATAACGTAAAGTTACTATTCTAAACACAATAGTGCCCTTATATTTCTGATCTAGGAGACCATTTAGAAGTTATTCCCATTTAAATAAGAATCATCCAGTTTGATTTTTTAAAAACATAACATTTTCACCATAACATACCTAGAACACCGGGATGTGAAATTTCACACCCTCTTAGTACCTGGTTTCATAATTTTCCCAATTAATTTATTAGAATAAAAATATAGAAAATCTATGACATTAAAATATTAACAAAATATTCTATTCATAAGATCAATGAATACAATGGGAAAAAGTTTTCAAACCAAAGGGCATAACAAAAAAATCATAATGCTCATATCCAGTATGGAATACTATTTTGAGAGGGCCATCGTCCTCCACCTTCAACTGATTGTACCTGAATATCAAGTCAATCATGGAAAAATACTAATCTCCATGGAGAAGATAAAATAATTCATCTATATGAGGCAGTGGATAATTATTATTTATAGTAATGTTATTCAATAATCTATAATCAATTTAAAGCCTCATGGAACCATCTTTCTTTTATCATAAATAATTGGAGCACCCCATGGTGAAGTGATTGAATTAATGAAACATTTATTAAGAAAATACTGCAATTAAATTTTCTATTCAAGAAGTTTCATTTGACCCATTAAATAAGGGGGTTTTGAAATTATTTTATCATTTGGAACCAAGTAAATGATAAATTCAGCATCCTAATTAGGTAATAATGAAACTCATTAAGAAAAAAACCAGGTATTCATTTACCACCAACACATCATTAATTTGAACAATTAGTATATTTTTATAAAAATGTGAATGTTAATTTTTATTTCCATCCTTTAGCAGTTTCTCAACATCAAGATATGTTATCAATGGAAGGTTTTCATTCATGTATAAAAACTAAAACTTTTCCTGAAAAAATACATCTTTAGCTATATAAAAAATCATATCATGATAAATAGGAACCCAATCCACACAAAAAAATAACATCAACATCTATTAAGGTAAAAACAACAAGTTTTTTAGTTAATTTATTTCCACAAAAAACAACAATAAGATTTATGTAATGCCATTGGGCTTAATATTTCTCATTAGTGTTTTTACTATAAGTTTTGATTTAATTTATTGATGTGAAATTTCCGATTTACAATAAACTTTTTCAGAAATAAAGGAATGTGTAGACCACATATCAAACAAAATATTATCAAAATCTTAGTAAAAAACCAAAGTACCTAATAAAACCTCATTTGATGGACCTACATCTGCTGACATAGTCACAAATGATTTTACAACACCTTTCTGGTTATAATCTCTCTACTTTTCATCCTTCAAATCTTTCTTTGGTTAGTATTTTTATAATGACACATCCAACCACATTTAAAAAAATTTATAGCTTGATTTTAAAAATTATACTTAAGTTCATTTACATTGTAGTCTCATGACATATTTTCAAACCTAAAACATATGAAACACATTCTATATTTGTTAAGAAATTCCCCAAGGTGCATTTTACCACACATTCCACAAACTAGAAACTGGACTTTATTACCTCCCAATTATTTGATTTATTCATATCCATTTCTTACCATATGAATATTTTATTCTTTTTATTGTCGATGTACACTTTATCATCAAAAAACTTCATTTCCACCATCTCAGTACATCAAAAAAGTTTCTTATAACTTTTGAATTCACATGAGGGTAATTCCCTTCAATATATTTTCTTTAATCCTGAGTAAAAATGATTTATTTTTCTATTAAGTTCAAAAATAATATTTTGGGAATACCTTTGAAAAATGAGAAAAATTTTCTTTATACACAACCATTGAATCTTCCTCTTATTGTTTCATTTCAAATAATTGATTTTCCATCCAAAGATTAACTACCTTAGGAAAACATTATTCAGGGAAAAATTCTTAAATATATCCAATTCCAAGGAATTAATCTCCTCGTTATCCCTAATATTCTTGACCATATACCACCACTGGTTGGCTTCAAATTCAAAATGATAAATAAAAAAAACTAACCTTTTGAATATCTAAACAACCTATGGCATCGAACTTGTTTTCAAGTTCTTTAATCTACCCTTCATCCCCAACGGGGTGAGAAGATCCACTAAAAGTATGAAGGGTTTTCATCATAAAATGTTTCACTATCATAATTTTACTTTTTGGTAGCTCTATATGTTCTCTTACATGGATTACAATTCTATTTATATCCAGCTTCAAATAATCCATTACTATTACAAATAGCTTGTTTCTAATTCCCATAATTCTAGGTTGTGGATTTATAATGATATCATCCTCTCAATTCCTTCTAACATCAGCTTCCCTATTTCTTCTATGGAAACACATTCTGAACAGTCATATATCAGATGAAGAAACATGGTAATCATTAAATTATATATCATTTCAGCATAACTATAAGGTAAAAAATAATTTATATTATTCTATTAACATCATCAAAACCCTTAAAATTATCTAAACTATTCTCTGATACCAATTATATGGACTCGGCCTTAAAAATTACATAATCAGTAAATTTGTTTATAATTCACTTTCTTAAATGAAAAATTACTTTTTCAATTTAGAGTTTTAGAGAATTAGTAAATTCATACAAATTAACCCATTACATGTAATGTGGTAAATACTAAAACAATATCCATTTCTTCATAATACAAATGTTTTTTTATAAAACTAGAAATCTTTTCAAGAAAACACATCACACCATTTATCTTGACTTCTTATTTTCTTCAACCTATCCTTAAAACCTATGAAAAACATTTTAAAGTATGGGATAAGTAAAACAATCCCAGAAAGGAACATAAAATAATAGAACCATTATTCCATGAATAATTATAATCATATGAAATCCTTTTCACAATGACATAATTATCACCCATAATGTATCATATACATGCTTTATGAAATCAATAAATTTCCATAAAACCTTGGAAACATTAATAAACTATTTAGGTAACTTGGGGCATTACATAATTATGATTGTAACCCTCATGTATACCATAGTATTTTTAACCCTCATGGATACCTTACAATGTTACCCACATGATTACCTTATGATGTAACCATCATAGCTACCTTATGGTGTAACCACTACAATTACATTTTTAATAACCATTACAGTCAACTTCCAACAAAAACACACAAAACACATTGAAGGGAGATATAGGTCCCACCCTTGATAACAAAAAAACTACTAATAAATAAAACATAATCATAAAAAAATAATAACTGCATCATAAAAATATTCCCTTTGAATTATTGTAAATATATAAATTAAAAAGATGATATTTAAAGAATATTTCCTTACCTCAAGTTTGAATTCCTTCAAACTTGTTCAAACCTCCGATATAATGGTTAAAAGAGTGTTATTAATTTATTATAAAAATATATTAATATTTATAATATCTTATATGATCTTTTTATAACATCTTTCCACACATTCATCGATAACATCTTGTTATTTTCATTGTTTCGAGTACATTTATTTCATAGTTTCCATGGTTGGTTTATTTTTTATTTTCCTGCCAAATGAAAATAAAAATGAAAAATTTGAATGAACTGTTTTTAATATGTTTTCATAATTTTAAATGATACCATATATCATTTTTTTGAAATATAAGGATTATTCATTAGATAAAATGTTAATTAAAATGATTTAATTTTTTTTGGTGGTTTTTATGACCCTCATAAACTCATATCATTTTATTTTATATCATGTTTATAAATTGGTTCCAAAAAAATATATAAAATATAATATTATTTAACCATAATAATTCATTCATGTCTTTTTTTAGTCAAAAAAATTAAATAAAAATATATAATTTATGATGATGATAAATTGACACATCATGGAAAATCATTTTCATTTATTTTAAAATATGAGTAGAAGAGGAGATATTTGATGATTAATTTTAAATTAAGACAATAAAATTTCAATATATGTAAGATACCAGAGATATTATTTCACTTTGGATAGGGGATGTGAGGAGAGAATACTAAAAGAAAATAAATTGAAAATAAAATAAAAGAAAAATGAAATTGGTTTTTACCTCTTGAATTATCCTCCTTGAGAACCTCCTTAAAGAACATGATTTTGGTTTTTTTTGAGATGAGAAGGTATTGAAAATTTTGAAGAGTATTTGGAAAGGAATTGGGAATAAATTAGGCAAGCTACAAGTCATTTAGTTGTGAGGAGAAGAAGAAGTAAGGAGTGACATTTATAGTGGAGGAGAGGAGTGTTTTATCTTTATTTTATTCATTATTTTATTATTTTTTCTCATTAATTTGAATAGTTTTCAAATTATCACTAAATATAATAACATATTGGAAGATATTTAGTGATTTTGTGCTTAGAGTATCCATACATCATTTAGGGCTCAATAATTTATGAATTTGTTCAATAATGTAAATTACAGTATTTTACTATTCATAAAAAATTTATCTTTTTTAAAAAAATCAAAAAAATTACCCCTTACCATTTTTCAACATATATAAATCAATAATTAAATCTATTTTTTTAAAATAAATTTTTAAATAAAATAAATTTAATTTTTAATTAAAATCATTATTTATTTGAAATATAACAATTTTAAAATTATAACTGATTTTATAACACTTTTAAATTCTAATTAAGGTATCATAAAATTATCTTATAACTATAATATAATAAAATATTAATTTATTAATATATTATATGAAATTAAATTTTCTTTTAAATAACTATATTAATTATAAAATTAAAAATAAACATTTATGTGTCATAAAAATACCAACATGTAATTTATCATTATCAAAATATTTATTTACTTATTCCTTGACATAAATATATCATATTTCTACTTGTAAGATACATAAATATTAATTTTAATTTCACATGTGAGGTTACTATTCTATTTGTATATATTCTATAATTTCCATAATATAACTATTTAATTCATGAATGAAAAAAACTAATTTATTAGTATATTGGTTGTTATAGTGAAATCGTTCAAATATCCTTTGTAATGTCTGTGAAAAATTCATAAACTACGTTCAAACTCTCAAAATGGAGAAGCATGAACATGTTCATGTTTATCTAAACAGGTTCAGGCTTATCTGAACCCATATTCTAAAATATGGGAAACACGATCACATTTTTCCAAAAAAATTAAATCCCACTTAATAAAAATCACTAGGAGGTCATTGTGAGAGGAATAAACTGTAGTACATGATGTAAGAAGGAGATAATTGAGGTACCAATAGACATAATAGAGAGGAATATGAAGAGGTAGCTGACCACGTGAAGCAAAATCTTGATGAAAGAGATCTTGGGTATCCCCTCCCTCCCCATGTACATCTATATTGACAAATACATGATCAAAATCCAGAATATTAAGCCTCCAAGGAGTCCCAAGACATCATTGATAAAGGGGAACACCATGTCCTCTGATGTCATTAAAATCACATACCCTGTCCTCCACCCCAACATGAAGAGGTTCACTGAAAATCTATCATCGACTCAACTTGGAATTCCATCCAGAAGCTATAGGAACAGTTTCCTAGATTCTGACCACAACCTATTTCCCCAACAATAAAAAAATACCCAAAATGTATGGATGTAGACCTATGAATTTGTTACAATGTGTGTATGTGATGATAGTTAAATTTTTATAAAAAAATTATTTGTTTTTTGAATTTTATTAAATGATCCTATGTCAATATTTTTTGAAATCTGTGTTTGAAATCCATCAGTGATGCTTCCTGCTTTCCAATTTATTAAAAATAGAGAGATCCCCTAACTTTTCCCAAGATCAATGACATAGAAAATATTGGTGGGGGTGGCTGCGTTTCACATAAAAAATCAAAAGTTAGATGGGGTGTCACCTTTCACCGAATGTAAAGGTAAAATCCCCCCTCTTTCCTTTATGTCCCTATTAAAGGGAACCCCATCATCATCACCTCAAATTTCCATCCTCTTTCAATATTCTACACCCTCCCTCTCTAAAAGAAGCCTTCTTTGGGAGTGGTGGTTTCAGTGTCCTAAAATAAGTCCCATTTTTTTACAAATCATAATTTAGAGGTATTCTTATTATTTAATTTATTCTTATTTATTTATTTAGTTGAATTGTTTTTAGTTTGTTATAAATATGTTATTTATTAAGTAGTTTAGTGAGTCATGTATAGTTAAAAAATTATTGTTGTTATTATTAATGATTATGTATAGATTAACTAATGAATAAATTTTGATTGAAGAATGATTACAAATAATGATGAGCTGAGGATAATTAATAAATGAATATCATATGATTAAGTAATTATTAAGGCATAATTAATTAAAGATTAAGTAATGTTTAACTAATGATTATATAATGTGTAAATATTTATTTAGTAATGATTACATAATGATTAAGTATTGGTTAAATTATGATTAAATTATGAATAAGTAATGATTAATGATTTATTAAGGAATGAATAAATAAGTAATGGTTAACTAATGAATATGTAATGATTAATGAATTATTAACTAAATATTAAGGTATGATTAAGGAATGAATAAAAAATGATTAACTAATGGTTAAGCAGTTGTAAACAAATGAATAAATATTGAGTAAGTAATAATTAAGTATTGATTAAAAAATGATTAAGTAATGATTAAGGGATTATTAAAATGTGATTAAATAATGATTAACTAATGATTATGTAATGAATAAAGAATCATTAACCAATTATTAACCAATTATTAAGTAGTGATTGAAGAATAATTAAGTGATAATTAAATAATGATTAAGGTATGATTAAAGAATGATTAAATAATGATTAAATAATGATTAAGGAATGATTAATGAATTATTAAATAATTATTAACTAATGATTAACTAATTATTAAATAATGATTAACTGATGATTAAGTAATTATTAACAAGTTATTAACTAAAATTTAACTAATAGTTAAGTAATGATTAGCTAATTATTAAATATTTATTAAGTAATGATTTGATTGAAGAATCACTAAGGAATTATCAAAGAGTGATTAATGAATGATTAACAAATGATAAATAATTAATCATTAATCATTAACTAATGATTAACCAATTATTAAGTTATTATTAAAGAATAATTAATTAACGATTAAATAATGTTTAAGGGATAACTCAAGAATGATTAAGTAGTGATTAAATAATGATTAATGAATGATTAAGGAATGGTTAATGAATGGTTAATGAATGATTAAATAATGGTTAGCTAATGATTATCTAATGATTAAATATTAGTTAAAAAATTATTATGTTATGATTAACTAATTATTAAATATTGATTAACGAATGATTAACCAATGATTAACCAATGATTAAATTTGAATTTATATGGAATAAACCTAGGAATATATATGAAAAAATGTATGTCGAAGATGGTTAGCTGCACATATAATTTGTTACTACCATTATTTAGATGATTAATCCCATATAAAACACCTATTTTTTTAATGTTGGTGGATAAATTTTAGATGATTCAATTTCTCTTTATAAACAATTGAATATATCTTTAAGAAAGTTAAAAATTGTAATAAAAAATATTAGTGTCATATTTTAGAATATATGAAAATTTTAGAAAAAAATTGTTATTATAAAGATTATGTGGTTATCTAAAGAACCATGTCCTTATTTGGATACTACAAGCAGATGTTGCCCTGGCACAAATGTACCTATGGGTATAACCTAAAAACACAACACTGAGATAGACTATATCAGGAACTAGTGAATGAAGACGATTCTTACTGCACACCTGTTTTGACACTACCGTGGTATATGCTTTAGATGATTCATATTTTCTTTATAAACTACTAAAATAAATTTAAAAATATTAAATACTATACTATGATACATTATTACCAAATTATAGGATATAAGAAAACGTTCTAAAATTTTAGTATCATAAATATAATATGTTTAAACCTCATTATCAATAGTATTCACATAATGTTTTAGAAACTGAGTTAAAAATAATAGAAAACAACAAATCATTTTATTTATCAATGAGAATGTGACAATTATGATCATATAAAGTGAAATGGAGAAGAACAAACCCATTAAAGAACACATGAACTCTTTACAACAGATAAGATATACCTTGTCATTTTTCAATAGAATAGAGTTTATATGACATTATTTTAACATCAGAAGTGAACTAAACTCTAGTAAATTTTCATGTGGTATCTTAATAACATCTTCTAATGGGATGTACATAACTTATGATTTTTCAATAGATTTCAGCCTTCTTATGATGTAATCACTGTACGGAGAGGCATGTCATTATAAGGATGAATGATTTTGAAAATTTAAAATTTAACAACATATAGTTTGGAAATTTTATTAAGATACCACTTGAAAATAATTTGTATTTTACTTCACTTCCGATGCTAGGCTCATCTCATCAAAACTCAATTCTGTTGAAAAATTTCATGGTATTTCTCGTTATTTTTAAAGCATTCATATGTTCTTTAATGTGTTTGTTCTTATACATTTTACAATTTGTGATCATAATTTTTATTTTATCCTGGATAAATAAACTGATTTGGTGTTTTTTAATTTTTTACATTAGTTTCCAAAATATTTTTTTACTAATTATATAATAAAATATTATATAGTGAATCATTAGTATCACTTTTATCATATAAAAAGGGGTTCAAAAATTTCAATATCATAAATATTATATGGTAAAGTCTCATTTTCCATATTATTAAGACTATAAATATCATGATCAAAAACATTTTTATAAAGAGATTAATGTTTGACTGTGTCTATGTTATGAGGTAGTTATTCATTCCAAGAAAGTAGCTTCTTATGTCACACAACCAACAAAAACGGTTCAAACATATGATTGTGTAACCCTAAGTGAACATCATGACAGAACTTGTGGTTTCTTAAATCTAGGACTAGATCCATATATAATGTTTATTAGCTATAGAAATTTTCAATTCCTAGCTAAAATATGACAAGTATCTTGTTGATTAATTGATGATGAGCAGTGGAATATTCTACTCCAAAATGAAGAGTTAAGAAGGATTATTCCTATTTACCCCATCCATTGTGCACCAGAGCCTCCTTTAAGCATGCAAATAGGGTGACCCTAGCTTTTAAAAAAGGCAGCCTGGCCAAGTAAGATGGACTTGGGCAAATCACTTTGGATGATGTGAGGTGGGACTATAATGAAGATTTCATGAGGCGTTTTAACCCGACTTCTGAATGGGGAACGACCACTACGGAGGACTCTTATGTTGGTTGCAATGACGGGTATAGAGACTTTGGCTTTTAGTTTTTGTTGGTTGATCTGGGTGTTTGTTTGCTTGGTCTGTTTTGGATGTGTTTTGTGGGCTTGTTTGTATCTTTGGGTTTCTCACTTTTCCTAAAAAGTGTTTGGAAAATAATAAAAAAGTATTTCGGAAATTGTTTGAAGATGTTGACTTACATGAGTGGTTGAAGTTGGCCCTCCCCAAGAAATTGAGGATCCTCTCCATGATATAGAATATGAAAAACTAGATGATATCATGTATATTGATGTAAAACCAACTTCAAATGAGGATTTTGTTAATAAAGGAATAGGATAAGGAAATAATTCTAATGATGATGGAGTAGAAAAATTTGGTGAAGAATTTTCTAGAAATGTAGTAGTTTTATAGTAGCCTCGACCGATAATAAATCAACCACCACAATTTTCATCTTGGTCGAAAGAAATTGAATGTTTTTTGGAATTCGACTGCAATTTTCTCCAACTTTCAACTAAGTTTCCTAGACTTGTAGTGGATATGTTTAGTGAGATAGAAAAAACAATATATGTTGGATGGGTTTTTCCAAGTAAATATTCATGAAAAAATATTCTAAAAGGATTACATATAGAGAGGCACTATATATATTTAGTTAATTAATAAAGATATAAAAATATATCATATGGTGTGACAAATACGAGGACAGTTGTACGTTCCTCTTGAGGGAAATTCCGTGCATTACATTTAGAGGTTGGAGTTGAGGTAGATTATACTTGCATTCAGCCAGACTTGACACCAAATCATACTTCATTTGATGATAAATTTATGAAATCTATTATCATCAAGATTTTTAAGACCTTACATGATGTTCTTATGTCCCTTCTCCAAGACAGGATACAATAAACCTTCAGTTATAAAATTTATTATAATAAGGCATTGATGAAAAAACAGAAGACAGTTGTGAATGTATAAGGTTATTGTCATGACTTAGATTGGGGTTTTCCATAAATTTTTTCCATAATGAGACACAAATAACAATATTTCCTCCATATTCATATGAATAAATATGTTCATAAAGATAACAGACTTGATACATCTTGTGCTCAATTTCATTTGATGTTATTGGAATTCCTCCCATGTATTTATACATTTCATTTTAGAAAACAGTTCATACATATTAACTGAATGTTTAAATACATAAAATACAGGGTAGTATTGTTGATTGCAGAAACCTAAGATGGAAACTATTCACCTATTCCAATTTTATTTTACATTTTTTAGAAGGAAAACTGTGAATCATGGTGTTTATTTTTTTCATGTATCAATAACCATTTCTCCCACATTCAGGGTGTTTTTTTGATCTCTGATCAGCATCTGTTAATCAGTGTGACAATAAATGTTGACCCCGATACATAGAGTCACCCAAATTCACATCATCGCTACTACATTAGACACAATGCTAGAAACTTGTGAAAATCGTTTCATAATGAACCTATGAAGAATAAAATCACAAGTCATGGTTTGAAATGTATGTTATTTTATACTATTTCAATGTAAAGATAAAATATTTTTAATGGAAAATATGATCACTTTCTATATAGCATATAATCTGGATCATTAGAGTTTTGAGAAAAATTTTAAATAAACCAGAAAGGATAATCAAGAAGTGTATGGTTATATTATGTGAATTTAAATAGAAAAATTGACATCGTCATATGATAGGGGGAAGAGGTACAAACACATGAACACAATAATTGTGGAGTTCATAAATGGAGTCTTCAAAGGGATTCATAACTTACCTATAATTTACCTAGTTCATGATAAATTTTATCACTGTGTGAAGTACATTGTGGATAGAAAAAAAATGTACTAAGACAAGATTCAATAAGAGATTGAAAAAAATGTTGAAGAAAATTCTGGTTATCGAGTGAACCCTTCCCACTGAAAAGACTGTGAATTTAAAGATCAAGAGAGTACAAAATCCATCACAAGTATAAGTGGTGAAAATGGTGGTATTACTGAATTAGAGGCAATGATAATGTAGAAAATTCCATGAATTACGATTTCCATGTGCACATAACATCATAGCATGTGGATATGTGAACATATCATGAGAAGAATATGTCGATCTAGTGAACCAGTTGGACACTAATGCTAATTGTTATGTTATACCATGGATTCCTATTGGGGAGTTTTGATATTTCCAAATTCCTAAAGACCAACCAGTATTGATTCCTGACATCAACAAGTTTTATAAATGAGGGAGGTCGAACTCCATTAGGATGAAAAATGAAATGGATTGGCCTCAAGAACAATGGAAATATTTAAGATGTATCATCTGCCATCAATAAGGTCATAACTGGAAATAATGCCATAAAATTGATGGATTTATTTCACACTCTCATCCGCAATAATGTATTGTGTACAATAGGATCATCTCATATTGTTATTTATATGGTTCTAGTATAATATCCTTTATTTTTTGTAATTTTATGACATTTTACAAATACTTTTACATTAAAATAAAAATAATCCTTTTATATTTATATTAAAAAAATATGAAAAGTGCATGTGAGGTGACATTAAATAATAATAAATTTGTCCATGGCTAACCAGTAAGGAAATCATGCAAGGAAATAATCATAAAAGATTCCATCATATGAGAAATAATATATAAATTAAAAAGAACACAGTTTTCAAAAAAATATTTATATAATGAAGATAAAATGTTATATTATATAAATATATAAATCACATATCTTAAAAAACTCCCTTTACTAGGTAAAAATATATATCAAATACACATTAGAAATATTCTTTGAGAAACATGAAGACATACCATTTTCATGTATTAAAAAACATCATAAAAATGGTAATAAACATGTCATGCCTTACATTATACCATTAATAACATTATGCTGACGATAATGTTATATTTACATTTCAATGTTTATAATTATTTAATTTTTTTACATATAAATAACGGATACTATACTACTCTCAGACCAGGGTAAGCATGATTCCTCCACAATTCAATAGATCTAGGTGTGTCAAGTGCACCCTCGTTATCACAATCTACCTTTAGCCGCCATTATAGAATAACAATGACGTGTGGATTCTATGGAATTAAAGTATCTGGTTTCACATTCATTGATCATCACCTTATTAATTCCCTCATAGATTGGTGGAGACCAGAGACTCTCTGATTCCACCAACCTAGGTGAGAGGTGACCATCACCCTTGAGGATTTGGTTGTCCTTCTCAGTCTTCCTATACAGGGGGATGTAGCTATTATACCCACCTATGTAGATGGGCCTGAGTTATTTTCAGATACTTCTAGATATCAATATTTTGGCCAATGATACTACTGTAGATGGTGGGTCGATATCTATGAGGGGGATTGAGATGCACTTTACACTTTTACATTATGATGCTAATGAGAATACTATTATGCATCTTTCTCATGAAAATATACTATGGATCATTGGAGGGAGACTGTGTGATTATCACTCAGGTTTTCATGCGCACATGATGCATATAGGGCTATTAGAGGACTTTGATTGGGTCGGGACATACAAATGTGGACCTGAATGCTTGGATTACACTTATAGATAATTATGCACGACATGCCTCTATGATTGAAGATATCTTAGGGGATGGATCATCTTTTTTCATATGCGGTTAGGGGAGAGAATACCTTTACTCTGCCTTGACCTTTCTAGTCATCCCCTACCTATAAAGGTGATGCATGACTCCCCACATGGATCCTTGTATGATCACTTGTTCGTATGGGTTTCTGATTCTCGTATGAGTTATTGAATTTAATTTCTTATTATTTATCATTTTCTATGTTTTATATTATAGGTGGATTCATAAATATAACTTTATATTCATTTTGAAACATCATTTGGGTGTATACTAGTTCTTGATGGACAATCCTTAACCCACCTACGTAATCTTATGAAATATTTCATTGACTAACAAATTTTATAATATCATCATTTTTTTAGTAACAAACCTTTTGAAAAATATAACATGCCATTTAAAATTTCTTGGATGATATTATGGGATTTGTTATACTAGATTTCTACATACTAAACAACTAGATTTCAAGATTTTATGGGTGTTGTCCCACTCATTTACTTTTATATTATTGCATGACACCAACCTGATATATTTTTGCACCAGTTTGGTTGTGTTCAGCACATCCACTTACCGCCGATATTATTATAGGAGCTTTATTACATGAAGTTGATCGGGGTGAAATATTTATATTGGCACCGACGATAATCCCATTATCTCATCCTCTAGGGCAGACGAGCACCACTTCATATTCAGGGTTTACCTATAATCCTTTTATATCTATCACATCAGGATGAGTATGATAATTGGTATAAAATCAAGTATATACTATATGTTACTCAACATGGAAGCAGGATTCAGAATATGGTAAGTCAATAAATTTACATTAGTTATTTATTTTACTATTTTATAATTCATTTTGAATCTATTTATAGAATACCCAAGAAGAACATATTATCCAAATGAGTGATCTAGAGGTGGAGGATGTTTCTAGCCAGGAAGTAATTCATACTGTAGGGACGGACAAGATTCTATCTTATCATGTTGTTCACGACAACATATTTAATCATCTACCCTAGGTAGATAATGTTACTTCCTAGGGAGTGGAGGTTCCTTCTCACAAACCTCCTCCAGCAGCTATTGATGCTGAGGATTTATGATAATGATGACATAGACTGCATGATGCTCCATGTGAGCCCTCACCTATTCTACAGGAAGAGGTACCCCTCTAGCAGTCCAGCCTTAGACAGTGGGGATGTGCATGAGGTGGAATTGGATCTATCTATATTGACAGGATGCCATAGTTTTATCCAAGTGTAGATTATCTAAATTTCTATCAAGGGTCATTTCCCCTGACTACAGCCTTCATGAATGATCCTTCACAACCTATATTCCCCCCTTGTGTTGATGGTGGGTCCTTCTACAACCATAGTGAAAGAATGATCGAGTGCAATAGATGACATCCAATTAACACCTACTCCCATTCAGACACAGAAAGAGAATCTAATAGTCTAAGTCCCAGTGCGCAAGGATCATCCATATCCAAGTCATTAGACTCCACACTAGCACGAAGCTCGATGATCATGACATGGGTGTATCATTCTCACACCACCATGTGGGATGGAACCTCACCATAGAAATTGATTGTACTTGTTCATGTAAATGTTTTCTTTATATTAAAATGAAAAATTCTTTTTACTATCAACCATTTTTAATTGTTTATCCATTATTTAAAAATTCATTTATATTTTAGTAATAGTTTATATTTTATAATATTTCAAATTCAGATTCTTAAATCATAGGAAAACTTATTAAATTTCATATAGAATACTTTAAGATTTTATAAAATATAATGTATAATAACAATCTAAATTAAATTTAAAAAATAGCATAAATATCTAAATAGTTGATGAAAAAAAAAGAATTTCATACATATAATAATAAATTGAAAATGAAAGGGATATAAAAAAGCTTATAAATACCATTTTAATTGTTTAAAAGAAAATTGTATTCTAACACTAAAATTAATTTTCAATAAAATATTGATGAATTTGGAACATTATAAATTCAAACTAAACCTAGATATTTAACACCACTAAAATGAATACTTTCTACTCATGATGTACCTTTTATTGGTATATTCTTATTCTATAAAATAGGATGACTTACAAAATCCAAAAATGAAGTAATATAACATAATAATAGTTGTGAAAAGATTAAAAAAAGTTATCGACCAAAGATCACATTCAGTCCTATTGAAATATATGATTTATAAAAATCCATAATTCAGACCTCATTTATTAATGTAACACATTTCTTCCTTATGAGTTTCATTGAAATAGATGAATTGAGAGATTGAAATAAAGCAGTATAGTATATATATAACAGGACAATATATATACTTATAATGCATATATTCAAAATAAATAATCATATTATAGTTATGTAATTATTTAAAAAAAGTATTTAACAAAATTAAATTTAGAATAAAACCATATTTAAGCTATTTATAATAAAATACATTGATGGTGAAATGATTAAATTCGTTAGATTAGAAATTTATGATACATTTGAGAATATACATGAAAATAAACCATAATTGGAATAAAAAAATCAACAATATAAGATGTAAATGTTTATTTACATGTCATAATAGTTATTACATAAAAAATAATATTTAATTGAAAGGTGGTAGGGGCCCTTCCACCAGAGTTTAAAAAAAATACCAACACACATTTTAAAAAAAAAATCAAAAAACACATTAAAGAACACCTATAAGAATGATATATTGGTAATTCTGATGTGACATGGCATGCAACGGTGAGATGGGAAACCAAACATAGGATATAGAAGTCGATGATCCAAAAGAGGTAATAGGATCATAAGTCGGAGAGGAGTGTTCTCGAGGAAGAATTTCCAAAGGCGACATAACTAGTGATATCTTAGAGAAGGTAGCTGAGAGTTGTTTCCATCATGGACCACCTGATGGCCCTTTTCATAACTTTTCTCTCATGCATCCACGCACTCATCACGTACTCAAGGAAATAACAATCTCAATGATATTATTAAATATAGATAAAAATTCTAAAGAAAAAATGATAGGTTGTGAGGGAAAAAATATCTAAATCTCAATGACCATCCCTTCAGAAACATCCCTAGAAAAGAAAAGTATAAATAATGAAAACACACTGAAAATATCATTATTAGATGACATATCATCACCCGAAAGATGCATTGAATATATATATGCCCATAATGAATAGTAATGAAAATGAAGGATACGAGTCCCTTGTAATTTCTCATCTTCATCATATTTTAAAGACAATCCCATAGTATCCTTTCTTCCTTCAACTCCCCATTGACTTTTTCAATGATTAGAGCTACTAAGATGCACACAACTGATGAATGTGAATGTCTGAAAATCACTCGGAGTTTAGAGGGTGGTGGAGAAGGGGGTTCCAAACCCATAGGTAGCTTAGGGGAGTGGTGGAAACTAGCACACACATGGGTCAGCAATTAAGTAGACTCAAAATAAAGGAACACCCAACCAACTCTAGTCTTGAAACCTAGTCCCTCTGAGATAATTAGACATTATGAAAAGGAAAACTAGGATTTTGACCATTCATCTTACACATAATTAGGAAAAATTTGATTATTAGGTGTTTTTTATTTAATTAAATGGGTCTATGGATTTATAATTTAGGGATATGAGTATTTTTAGCCCTAGATTAATTAGTGTGTGTGGGTTTTATGCCAAAAGAGCCATTTCAACTAGCGCTTTTGTGGGTTTCACAAAAATTCCATACGAGGTGTCATTTTCACCTCCCCAAATTCCGTTCCTTCATTTCCTATTTTATAATTAATTATACGATTAAATATATTTTAAATTTATATATAAGTTAATATATATATTTAAAAATATAAATTTATAATTATATAATTGTAATTAATTTCATATTTTTTAATATATATATATATAAATTAAATATACAATTATTACTTGTTTAAATGTATATTATATTATATAATTATCAATTTATTTGAAATTTATTTAAAAATATTTTAAAAAATATATATAAATATATTTATAGTTATATAATTAATAAAATATATTTAAAAATATATTTTAAAAAATACTTTTATACATAAAAATGTATTTAAATTTATATAATTAAAACAATTAATAATTAATAAAATAATTTTTATTTAATAATATAATTACTATAATTAAAATTTTAAAATAATCAATGAAATTTTTTTGTCATGTAAATTAATTTTAGTTTACTATATTTTTATTTTTTTAAAATTTTCACTCTATTTATCATATGTTTAGTCAGGGTGACAAATTTCATTTATATTGTATTTATAATTTATAATTTATACGTTGTCAAAGTTACCTACAAGAATCATAATAATGTTACAAGTATGTGACTTTAAATGTATTTAAATTATAACGTATAAATACAATGTATGTGAAAATTTTTATACTGAAAAAACATATAATAAAAAATGATATAAAAAATTTGCAAAAAAGGTTAATGAAAAATAACTTTAATGGGAAAAAATATCATTGTTTCAAAATATAACATTTGTACATAGTATTATTCACATTCCCTTGAATACTCTAAATGAGATCCACAGAAACAAAATAAATTAATGTTGAAGGTATAGATCCCATTTTTAATAGTGAATGGAATATGATAAATATGTATAAGTACAAATATTATGTAACAATTAATACATTTGGAAACCTTATAAGATATAAACAATAAGTACAATCTAAGTGTAACATTAAAATGTTGGGATTTTTATTTATTTATTAATATTACTTGTAAATTAGTTTTTTACTATTTTTTAATTTTTTTATTTCTATTAATTTTTTTTAATTTTCATAATAAATAGGATTTTAAATATATACAATGTTACATTGAAATACATCAAATCTGATGCCCCATGGCACCCAAAAAAAATACATAAACCTCAAGCCCACTCCACGTCCGACGTCTCTGTTGCTCCAATGTACTAGTTATAGACACAATTTTCTCCTCTTATGGTGTTGTGGCTTCCTTCTCATGTTTCCGTGTAGTGGAATACCTGATATTATATGTGGAGGACTTCCCAACATCATATGTGGATCCATATGGCCTCAGAGCTCAAAAATATTACAGAAGTGTGATATTGTTTGGAAAAAATCCATCATGATGGTGTTTTTGGGTTGATTATGTTTGATGATAAGGTTTTAGGTTGTTAACAAAGGATGATTCTCAAAGAAGGCATGAAAACTTAGTATGGGTGTTTGATCTCATGAAAATCATTATTGTCTGATCTCATGGAGCGTGAATGTAGAACTGATCTCATGGAGCATGAATAATGAACTAATATCATGGAGTGAAAATACTAGAATGATATTTAGGGAATTTGAATGTCTGAACTCATCTCACGATGGGATCTCACAAAATTCTCAAGATTTTCTTTGGATCTCATGATGGATCACACAATTCATTGGAAGGCAACAACAAATACAATCGCAAGATTGACTTATGATCTCCCAATGAGATCTCTGCAAGTGAATTACTGTCATTAATTATCACAATGGGATCTCACACAACACTCATGGTTGTCTTTGGATATCAATATAGGATCTCACATAGCGCTCATGATTTTATTTTGATCTCACAATGGGATATCACACAATGCTCATGATTGTCTTTTGATCTTGTGAAGGGATCTCACACAATGAACATGATTTTATTTAGAGATCGCATCATGATATCTCCCAAAGTATATAAAGATAATGAAAAATATAGAAATTATGAAGACATCTCAAGGACATTTGAGATCATTCATACACATGATGAAAAATTATTTTTGTCAATGAAACTCATGATTAGATCTTTCAAACCACATGATTATCTTTGGAACTTGCAATAAGATCTATCATGGTGCTTGTGCTTGTCTTTGGATCTCATGATGGATCATGCCAGTAACTAACAGATAACATCATTGACAATCACAAGATTTACTTTTGATCTCACGAAAGGATCATGAGAAGCGCATGGTTCCATGGTGGTGGAAGGTATGGTTGCCTGGGATTTATGGAGTTATGGTTTTGTAATCTCACCTATAAATTCCTAAGGACCCATCAATAATAGGTGATAGAGTTTCCATAAAATATCGATACGAAGCAATGACTAAGAAGAAGGTTCATTGAGAGATATCAAAAAAGTAGTTTGAAAATGGATCTCATGAAAGAGGTTTTAAGAGAGATCTAACAATGGAGTACACATGATTAACATCACCTAATTCTTTTTAATGATATGATCTGGTTATTACACAAAGCACGAAATCAAGCTCATGAAATAGAACACTTTCCATGATCTCTCAAAAAGTGAACATGAAGTCTCATACCGGGGACTCGTACAAAGCATTAAAGAATCCACACATCAAGGAATCATACGAAGCATTAAAGTGGTCTCACACTAGGAAATCACATTGAGCAAAAAGGTAGACATATGGAAGGAACTCATTCCATGGTATCCTATCAAGGTCTCATGGAAGGGTCTCATACTTAGGTCTCACACTAGGATATCGTGAAAAGTGTCTCATGTCATGATCTCACACAAAGGTATACTCTATGATCTTGGGAAAGGGGATAAGATCTTGGTTATCCCACATGTGTATCAAAAATTAGTCTTATGCATAGAGATACATGACTAAATTTCTCTATGAGTGGTATCATTGTCATATCTAAATTCTGAAAAATAAAATCAATACAGAGGATCTTTACAATTTTACTATACTTTAAAAAGGGTTTAATTCACTGCTATATTCAAGGGAGTGAATGAAGGACCTGGAATCTCTTGAAACTCTCCTAAAAATAGGTAATTGTTGTTTCTATAATAAAGTGAATTCAATTCCAGTTATCTAAAAAGTGGAAGTGTTGCATCCTGGTGTTTTTATAGAAGTGAAAGTGCAACATACAATGATATTCAATTGAGAATCTACCAAAAAAAATTATGTATTTATTATGTTTAATGAAGGGAACTATATGTCCAAAAACTGTGTGTGAATCCTTTTTATAGAAGTGATCAAAGGACTAGGAAGAAGCTGACCCTTTCCACCGATAGTGAGCCATCGAAAGAGAGTTATGGAGTGAACCTTTGGAAAGTAGTGAGTTGACCCGAAACATTTTAATGGTAGTGACCCTGGGAATAGAAGCGATCTAGACTAAACCTTTTACTTTTAAAGTTATCCTTAGTGTATTTGGTACATCATCACATTATCATTGTATGCTCCTTGGATGTAGTATAGTGAGTTTGAATCAAATAAAATTGATGTGTCTTGGGAATGTTTTCATTTCTGTTCGTACATAGCTATGAGAATGGTAGATAAGAATGTTTTGTTTAATGATGAACCATGTTTTGATGGGGAATTTATTTTAATCAATCAAACCCGAATTCACCCCAATTTTCTGGGCATTTAATCTAGTTGGGTTAACAGATATAAAATAAGTCATCATCAGTGGGAGTGGGGGCCACCACAAGTAATGTTATCACAGAAAGGTCAAATTCAATTGTTGTAAGCTAATATAGAGGAAATATATTATATGTCTATGTGGGAATATGTCACAGATTATGTAACGCCCTGACCCCAGTTACCCAGAGTCGGTGCATTATTATATAACATTGGCATGATCACAAGAAAGATCAAATCTCGAAATACCTATTGGTTTAGTAGCCTGGGAAACACTAGATATATTCATAAAGTTTTACATTATATCAAAAAGTGAAAAACTACTACAACAACATAGTTTACATATTCCACACTCATATCCCCACATAAAATCCCTGCAGGTCATTCATAACTTACTTCTTCACATCCTGCGAAAAATAAAACATAGAAAAGGGGTGAGCTCAAATTCCCAGTAAGAATAAAAATATAGCGGAAACTTTCAAAAATAAGCATAAACATTTAAGGCAATGTATAACTAAAACAAAAGTCTTTTAAACGTGAACTTCAACATAGTATGAAAAAAGTAAAATGAAATAATTCCATTTATTTATTCACATGGATATTCTACTAATTGAATAATCACATGCAATATCAATAACCACTTTTATAATGATGGAATGCATAATGCCATACTATCATAACCACATAGCCAAGACCTCGTACCAAGACTACAAATAAGATTTTGCCAAGGCCTTGTGCCAAGACACTAGTTTGTCTCATGAGACCTACCGATGCATCGAGAAGCTATAGCGGGCTCCACCCGTTACTTACTAAGTCCAATGCATTCCAATATGAAAAGGTTTAAACATAACATTAACATTTGTATTAAAACTAGCATACGAAATGTCAACAAATTCTCCATAAACCATAAATGGTATAAAAATAAGAAATCCACAGTCAAACATATCACAAAAACTTCAATACATTATGGAAGTTTTGTATCATAATAAATCAACATCATATAATAATAAAATCTATCAAAGGAGGTTGACATAGATGAAATCAAAACTATTTGAGAGAAATATCTCCTTTTTTTTTGAAATCATTTAAAAGTCACACATTTATAAAGGAAGTAATTAAAAGGATATTTTTGAATCAAAGTGTCCCATACCACTTTGAAACTTTTGAAAGGAATTAACGTTTTAAAAACATTCATGTCCATATAAATAATTACTTAAAACCATTTTGAATACATGGACATTAATTAAAAATATTTAGAAAGATAAATCTTTAAAACATTTAAAATTCTGATTTTGATAAAGGGTACCTTTCCAAAATTTGTAAAATATTCATTTTGAAATCATTTAAAAGTCACATAATTATAAAATAAAACATTTAAATTGAAAATATCCTTGTAATCTTGTAAGGGAAGCTTTGAAAATTTTATAACGACGATAAATAGCCACACCCGCCATATAAGTTAAAAAACGATTCTTACCTTAATTTTGTCGAAAAGGTTAAAAAGTACCTTGTTTGGAAAACGATAGAAAGATTCCTTTATAAACCTCTTATAAAAAGTCAAAAAAGGGTATAAATGACTTTAACCCATATTCCAGTAAATAGTAAAAAATGTTTTGAAATTCATTTTTAAGAAACATGGATATGGATGATAAAGAGATCCCAGTAGATTATTACGTATAAACAACCTCGGATAATGAAGAGATTGCGAAATAATCCCTTACCTTGAACTTTTCCTTGGTTGACGGTAGGTTAACATCCTATATAATGGTTAAATAATTGTTATTAAATTATACGGGAATCATATATATTAATATGATATCCTATATGATCTTTTAACATTGTTTTGTTAATAATATCTTAGAATTATCGTCGTTTCAGGTGTTAACTTACTGGTTTTCTTTTATATGTTTTGTTACATAAGCCGTGTTTGTTATGGATAGGTTGTATATTATTCATATACATAATTATATCAAGTCCCTAAACATTATTTTTAAATCATTAAATGATAATTATACTTGAATGGATACGATGGAGAATGAATCTCATCGCGTTCGTGGAGGCGGTAGTCCGTACGTACGCACGAGCGACCATATCATTATTTTGATATTAAAATAATATATAAATGGATGTTATATCATATATAAAGAATAATTAACATGTTATATTTATTATTTACATGATTTACACAACATTATTATACCCATCCAAATAATAATATATTTAATAACAATTACACCACGACGTGGAGACGGTAATCCGTACGTACACACGTATGGTGACATGTTATTCAAAGGGTGGATAGAATACTGAATATGGTTGCACCATATTTATAATAACATCACAGTATATATATGATACTGGAGTTATTACTTTAGAATGGTAATAACAAAGTAAGAAGAAGTCGAAGAAGAAAGGAACTTGGAAAAGGGTGGTGAAATCATTACCTCTTCTTCGGGTTCTTCCTTTTGATTTGATCAAAATGGATCCTTAGGTTGGCTTTAGGATCAAACTAAGGCCTCTAGGTTGTAGTGATGGAAGTTGGGAGAGTATTTGGGCAGATTTTGGCCGAACCAAAAGGCTTTGAAGGTGTTAATAAATGAGAAGGAGGAGTGCCCTTTTATAAGAGGGGTGAGGGGCACCTTTGGAAAAACTAGAAATATTAATTTATAATAAATTCATATTCGGTTTCAAATGGCTCAAAAGTTGATTATTTAAATTTTAAGGTGGGTATGGGTCTAAAACAACTCAACCAATAGAATTTATAAAGGTTTGGATCATTATATTAACCTTATCTTTAAGTATTAACTCTTAGTTAATTAGTTTCACTTTTACAATGTCTCTTTGTATTTTTATATAATATGGTTAATAAACTTACTATATACATCTAAGAGACCCCCAAGTGGTCCATTAATGATGAAACTATCATGATATAAGTCTCTTGGGAAAACCTTAGATTTTTAGGAATTTAATATCAATTAATAATATAATATGTTTTTAAAAACTCTTTTATGTCAATTTTGACACTATTCAATAGTTGATTTTTCTGAAACTCATATCAGAATTATTACTTAGCAAAACGTTAATTAAATCAATCCTAACATGTCATATTAACCTATAAAATTCGTTTGGTTCATAAAAAGGTTCAAATTATATTTATTTGGGTATTTATAATATCAATTATTCTAGTTTTCATTAATTAGGTAATTACTGCATCATCATTGTTTCATATATAAATTAAATTATATAATGTCTAAAAATTATAAATAAAATATAATTTTGTAGGAAATCTCTTTATATTTCTAATTAATATTTATAGTCGAATATCCAACATATATAACCCTATGTAAAAATTGTTTTTCTAAAAGATATATGCTTGTGCCATTTTTGTATTCATTTTAACTTAATTAAAATAAAGTGCCCCTATCACCTACAAGTGGCACCATGGGGTCACAAAATTGACCAAAAGATGAATATGGTCGAAAATGTATCAAAAAATAAGGTTAGGACCCGTTTTAGGGTAATTTTTTATTATTATACTATTATTTTGTAACCCTTATTTACCGGATTTACCCTTAACCATGGTAAATAAAATATTTACCGAAGTAATTATTCAAAATTTCTAAAAATAAAAGTTACCTATTTACACAATTTGAACATCCTGATTCCAAATATGGAATCCATTTTTCAAAATTCAAAACACAGAAGTGGCAGAAATTAATTTAAAATTAATTCCCGTTGTTAAAACAAAAAGCGTGTTTTTAAGAGATAATAACTATCAAAAGATTGGCACTTGTTTATGTTCGGTTTAATTGTAAAATTATGTCCAATGACCAACATTATATTAAATGGTAATAATATATTCTAAATATACTTTAAAACCACTCAAATTCATAATTTATCACTATTAATTATTTTGATTAAAAAAGTTGTTTTTAATTAAAATTTAGTAATTTTCACTATTCATCAAAATATTAAAGTTATCCGAAAAGTACCAAAATTTCACCCTAGGCTAATTTTGATATTCCGAATCAAAAAATGAAGTCCATTTGGAGAGATAGAATTTATAAAATTTCAAAAAGTATGTATTACTGTTCATAACGGCTAGTTTGATTGGTTGTGGTGTGTGTTAGAACTCGAAGTTGCGTACAACACACGCTAGCGTATCGTGGAAGCTTGGAATGTTCCATTTTAAATTTTTTATGTCCCCATTTAGTCAAAAAGTTTAAAATATTGTATTTAAAAAGGGTTCACTATTAAAAGTTTGTAAAAGTGCAATACTGAAAATGAATTTGTTCTTACATTATGTCTAAGAAACTCATAATATGGTTTCTAAAATTATAAGGATTATATAAAGTTTTAGTTAATACTATTCATAAGCTATTTTAAACAGCTTGTTTGGTACGTCATGGTGCGCTTGAACTCGGTGTTGCGTGTAGTGCATGTTAATGAATTATTTCAAAGAAATAACACAGTATGAAATCTTATAGTGTTACATTCTCCCCTCCTTCAATAAATTGCGTCATCGCAATTTGAAATTGTTCTTCGAAAATAAATGGTTGAAAATAGAAAATATCTTTGTGGGAAAACCCCCATCGGAAATTAGGTTACTAAAATTTAGTCTTAATATGAGGAAAAGAGAAATGAAAGGGACAACACCAAATTATGATCTCGATTAGGAGAACATTGGTGGCAATTAGAGACATATAATTGGAGGAAAAACGTAAATATTTATAGGTAGTGATTGAGGTCATCAATCACAAACAAGTGTAAAATTGAGTTCCTTAAATTCATCAATCTATGATGATTTGAAATACCATCGGTTCAACAAAACATAGGGTATTAGGATAACACATTTTTGGTTTTAGGATTCCTTAAATAAAGTATAAGAATTAATTTCTTCATAGAACAAGATAAGAAGAAAAATATATACTTGACAAGTAGAGTCTAAACCTTTAACTAAGTTCTACGACAAAATCATCTTTTACTCTAAAATATAATAGAACTTAAAAATACTATTCTATTTATCCTATTCGTATAGGGTTAAAAAAATTGAATTTATAATTAATCCAGAAGAACCTTTAAAAAAATGACATTATTCAAACCAGGACATCACGTGGGTCAGTGGTAGGTGATACACCCTTGTCACCCTTCGGTTATGGGTTCAAGTCTCGCGGCCTTGCCGGACGTGACGGGTTGCCGCCCAACCTCTGGGTTGTTCTTTTATGGAAATCCAAAATAATCCAAGCTAGAACTATCAAAATACTTCAGTCCAAAATTTATAAGGAAGGTAAACACAATGAAGATCCTTTTTTCCACGTAACAACATTTGAACACCTTCATCTTGTATTATTTTAAAAAACTGCAACATCCTGAATTACCATAAAACCTTATTGATTACATTCATGATCCCTTATTCCTTAATGAATGGTACATATACTCCTTCAATCCAAAAATGTTGTAAGCCCCAACAATGATAGAATATACAAATCATTAATCAGTTTGAAGGTAGTCTAGAATATCCGATATAATTTATCCAAAACAATCATGTATTATTCTAAAATCACTACCTTTGTATCAGAACCATATTATGGTTTATCTTCCTCTCAGCCATATATTTTCCAAAAATTTAACCTGATATTGAGTCACTTTTCTTTGTTCCACACAATCTCAAGTCCATAATGAAATAGCAATGCAGTACAATCCTTATATACTCCATAATTATTATAACAAGTACATTGTTGATACAACACTCAAATGACATAATCAACATAAGAACTCTAATCATTCCTCATCATTTGCGGTAGTATCATAACTTGATTATTATCCAATAGCATCATTTGTGGCATAGTATGATGACTGAGACATAGGTTCTCGTAGTGTCCAAACTCCTTGCAAATGAATCATTGTACATTTGAAACCATTTTCTTACCCTTGTAGTCACATAATTTGTGCCTTTTTCCTCCACACTTATAATAAAATCCCATTCCTTTCAGGCATGTTCCAGGGTGTTTCTTTCCGCATTTATCACATACGGGAAACTTTCTTCTTTTCACTCTTCCCTTTATCCATCTTTCTCTCTTCCATCCTTTTCTTCTCTTGCTTCACTTCAAATCCATAGGACTCAGTAAACTCTTTACTTAACTTATCAACACATGATATTATTTCTTCATAAGATGATAATACATGGTAGACTATTTATCTTATAAATTCTAGCTTAAGACCATGAAAGATGTGATCCCTCCTTCTCTTTGGATCATGTGCATTGCTGGAGATCTCATTACTTCTACTGGGCGCCATTTCTAAACAATGTCATACAATAGATTAGTTTATGAATAACAATACTTAATCCTAAACTTGTAAAACACATAACATAAATTATATAGTTTATGGCTATAATCCATAATCATAAAAATTTCTCCTTTGAGGAAGTATATACTCATAAACCCTTCATAATGGTTTTTAAATAAAATGAGAATTATCCTAAGAATATCCCCGGGAGTGTCGTAACCAAGAGTGCAGCAAGGCCCGTTGTCGTGCACCAGTTCCCGTTCGAGTCTAGCTCAAAGCAGTGTTTTCGCGTTTTACCCCTAGGTACATCTGTGCCAGAGCCGCCTCTACCTACTCGTATCCAGACAGGGATGTATTGCTCAGAAAACTCAAAAAATCTCTACAATACCAAAATTCTAGTAAGTTCTTCTATACTAATCCTCAATGTCTATCTTAGGTCTATGTTCTCTAATCAGAGTTTATCTAAATCTAGCTTCCAAGGTTTGTACTAAACTTCCTCTGATAGCAACTATAAATTCCCCGACCCCAGTTACCCAGAGTCAGTGCATTATTACATAACATTGGCATGATCACAAGAAAGATCAAATATCGAAAGACTGATTGGTTTAGTAGCCTTGGAAACACTAAATATATTCATAAAGTGTTACATTACATCATAAAGTGAAAAACCAATACAACAACATAGTTTCCATATTCCACACTCATATCCCCACATAAAATCCCTGCAGGTCATTCATAACTTACTTCTTCACATCCTTGGAAAAATAAAACATAGAAAAGGGGTGAGCTCAAATGCCCAGTAAGGATAACAATATAGCAAAAACTTTCAAAAATAAGCATAAACATTTAAGGCAATGTATAACTAAAACAAAGGCCTTTTAAACTTGAACTTCAACATAGTATGGCAAAAGTAAAATGAAATAATTCTATTTATTTATTCACATTGATATTCTACTAATCGAATAATCACATGCAATATCAATAACCACTTTCATAATGATGGAATGCATAATTCCAGACTGTCATAACCACATAGCCAAGGCCTCGTGCCAAGACTACAAATAAGATTTTGCCAAGGCCTTGTACCAAGACACTAGTTTGTCTCATGAGACCTACCGATGCATCGAGGAGCTATAGCAGGCTCCACCTGTAACTTACTAAGTCCAATGCATTCCCATATGAAAAGGTTTAAACATAACATAAACATTCGTATTAAAACTAGCATATGAAATGTCAATACTTTCTCCATAAACCATGAATGGTATAAAAATAACACATCCACAGTCAAACATATCACAAAACCTTCAATACATTATGGATGTTTTGTATCATAATAAATAAACTTCATATAATCATAAAATCCATCAAAGGATGTTGACATAGATGAAATCAAAACTATTTGAGAGAAATATCACCTTTTTTTTGAAATCATTTAAAAGTCACACATTTATCAAGTAAGCAATTAAAAGGAGATTTTTGAATCAAAGTGTCCCATACCACTTTTAAACTTTTGAAAGGAATTAAAATTTTAAAAACATTCATGTCCATATAAATAATTCCTTAAACTCATTTTGAAGACAAGGACATTAATTAAAAAGATTTAGAAAGATAAATCTTTAAAACATATAAAATTCTGATTTTGATAAAGAGTACCTTTCTGAAATTCGGAAAATATTCATTTTGAAATCATTTAAAAGTCACATAATTATAAAATAAAACATTTACTTTGAAAATATCCTTGTAATCTTGTAAGGGAATATTTTACATTTTTATAATGGCGGTAAATAGCTTCACCCTCCGTATAAGTTAAAAAAATATTCTTACCTTAATTTTGTCGAAAAGGTTAAAAATTACCTTGTTTGGAAAAAGACAGAAAGATTACTTTATAAACCTCTTATAAAAAGTCAAAAATGGGTATAAATGACTTTAACCCATATTCTAGTAAATATTAAAAAATGTTTTGAAATTAATTTTTAAGAAACATGGATGTGGATGATAAAGAGATCCCAGTAGATTATTACGTATAAACAACCTCAGATAATCAAGAGATTGCGAAATAATCCCTTACCTTGCACTTTTCCTTGGTTTAGGGTAGGTTAACCTCCTTTATAATGGTGAAATAATTGTTATTAAATTATACAAGAATCATATATATTAATATGATATCATATATGATCTTTTAACATTGTTTTGTTAATAATATATTAGAATTATCATCGTTTCGGGTGTTAACTTACTCATTTTCTTTTATATGTTTTGTTACATAAGCCGTGTTTGTTATGGATAGGTTGTATCTTATTCATATACATAATGATATCAATTACCTAAACATTATTTTTAAATCATAAAATGATAATTATACTTGAATGGATACGATGGAGAATGAATCTCATCGCGTTCGTGGAGGCGGTAGTCCGTACGTACGCACGAGCGACCATATCATTCTTTTGATATTAAAATAATATATAAATGGGTGTTATATCATATATAAAGAATCATTAACATGTTATATTTATTATTTAAAGGAGTTACACATCATTATTATACCCATCCAAATAATAATATATTGAATAACAATTACACCACGACGTGGAGACGGTAAGCCGTACGTACGCACGTATGGTGAGATGTTATTCAAAGGGTGGATAGAATACTGAAGATGGTTTTACAATATTTATAATAACATCACAGTATATATATTATACTGGATTTATTATTTTATAATGGTAATAACAAAGGAAGAAGAAGTGGAAGAAGAAAGGAACATGGAAAAGGGTGGTGAAATCATTACCTCTTCTTCGGGTTCTTTCTTTTGATTTGATCAAAAGGGATCCTTAGGTTGGCTTTATGATCAAACTAAGGCCTCTAAGTTGTAGTGAGGGAAGTTGGGAGAGTATTTGGGCAGAGTTTGGCTGAGCCAAAAGGCTTTTAAGGTGTGAAGAAATGAGAAGGAGGAGTGCCCTTTTATAAGAGGGGTGAGGGGCACCTATGGAAAAACTAGAAATATTAATTTATAATAAATTCATATTCAGTTTATAATGGCTCTAAAGTTGATTATTTAAATTTTAAAGTGGGTATGGGTCAAACAAAACTCATCCAATATAATTTAGACAGGTTCAGGTCATTATATTAACCTTATCTTTAATTATTAACTCTTTGTTAATTAGTTTCACTTTTACAATGTCTCTTTGTATTTTTATATAATATGGTTAATAAACTTACTATATACATCCAAGAGACCCCCCAAGTGGTCCATTAATGATGAACCTATCATGATATAAGTCTCTTGGATGAACCTTAGATTTTTAGGAATTTAATATCAATTAATAATATAATATTTGTTTTAAAAACTCTTTTATGTCAATTTTGACACTATTCAATAGTTGATTTTTGTGAAACTCATAACAGAATGATTACTTCAAAAAAAGTTATTTACATCAATACTAACATGTTATATTAACCTATAAAATTAGTTTGGTTCATAAAAAGTCTCAAATTATATTTATTTGTGTATTTATAATAACAATTATTTTAATTTTTCATTAATTAGTTAATTACTGCATTTTGATTGTGTCATATATAAATAAAATTATTTAATGTCTAAAAATTATAAATAAAATATTATTATGTAGGAAATATAGTTATCTTTCTAATGAATATTTATAGTCGAAAATCCAACATTTATAACCCTATGTAAAAATTGTTTTTCTAAAAGATATATGCTTGTGTCATTTTTGTATTCATTTTAACTTAATTTAAATAAAGTGTCCCTATCACCTACAAGTTGCACCACGGGGTCCCAAAATCTACCCAAAGATGCCTATGGTCGAACATGTATCAACCAATAAGGCTAGGACACATTTTATGGTAATTTTGTATTATTATAATAATATTTTTTAACCCTTATTTACCAGATTTACCCTTAACCATGGTAAATAAAATATTTACCGAAGTAATTATTCAAAATCTATAAAAATAAAAGTTACCTATTTACACAATTTGAACATACTGATTCCAAATATGGAATCCATTTTTCAAAATTCAAAACACAGAAGTGGCAGAAATTAATTTAAAATTAATTCCCGTTGTTAAAACAAAAAGCGTGTTTTTAAGAGATAATAACTATGAAAAGATTGACACTTGTTTTTGTCCGGTTTAATTGTAAAATTATGTCTAATGACCAAAATTATATTAAATGGTAAATATATATTATAAATATACTTTTAAACCACTAAAATTCATAATTTATCCCTATTAATTATTTTTATTAAAAAAGTTGTTTTTAATTAAAATTTAGTAATTTTCACTATTCAGCAAAATATTAAAGTTATCCGAAAAATACCAAAATTTCACCCTAGGATAATTTTGATATTCCGAATCCAAAAATGAAGTCCATTTTGAGAGATAGAATTTATAAAATTTTTAAAAGTATGTATTACTATTCATAACGGCTAGTTAGATTGGTTGTGGTGTGTGTTAGAACTCGAAGTTGCGTACAACACACGCTAGCGTACCGTGGAAGCTTGGGATATTCCATTTTAGTTTTTTGATGTCCCCATTTAGTCAAAATGTTTAAAATATTATATTTAAAAAGGGTTCACTATTAAAAGTTGGTAAAAGTGCAATACTGAAAATGAATTTGTTCTTACATTATGTCTAAGAAACTCATAATATGGTTTCTAAAATTATAAGGATTATATAAAGTTTTAGTTAATACTATTCATAAGCTATTTTAAATGGCTTGTTTGGTACGTCATGGTGCGCTTGAACTCGGTGTTGCGTGTAGTGCATGTTATTGAATTATTTCAAAGAAATAACTGTAACACCCGATACTTTTATGTTATATAAATCATCAAAGGAATCTTTTTCTACACACAACACTTGCTTGGATTGCTTTACACGAAATCGCGACCTTCCTCGATAGCTTGCGTCGTACGCAATACGGAGTTTCACTAAACAACGATATACTATTAAAATATTATTAAAACTAGCCGTTATGAATAGTAATAACCACTTTTTAAAATTTTATAAATTTTATTTTTCAAAATGGACTTCATTTTTGGACTCAGAATATCGAAATTAGCATAGGGTGAAATTTTGGTATTTTTCTAAAAACTTTCAATTTTTGATGAATAGTGAAACTACTAAGTGGCTGTTAAAAAAACTGAATATTTCATAAAACTTAATTTTACCGCTTCTGTGAGTGGAATTTCAAAAATCCGAGAGACATGGTTGATGTCAGTAAGTAAAATGTGGTAAAATGAGATGAAAATAATTTTTTAGTGAATAGTAACTTTTTACTTTTTTTTACCACAGTTAAAAGTAAATAGGGTAATTAAGGGTAAAAATGATATTATTATTACCCTAAAACATGTCCTAATTCTATTGGACAAGTGTAATTCGACCAAAAACAAACTTACAAATAAAATATGACCATTTAGGCCCACTTGGATTAGATTAGGACATTTATTATTAATTTATTTAAAGAAGGGTTAAAATAGTTAACGTCAAAGTTTAATAACTAAATAATTTTTAATATAGGGTTATACATAATATAAATTCGACTATAAATATTCATTAGAAATCTAAAAATCTTTCCTACATAATGGTATTTTATTTGTAATTTTTAGACTTTAAATAATTTAATTTATTTATGACACAATGATGATGCAGTAATTACCATAATAGTGAAAAAAATAGAATAATTGATATTATAAATACCTAAATAAGTATAATTTTAGACTTTTTATGAATTCCAATAATTTTCTAGGTTAGTATGACATGTTAGTATTGATTTAATTAACTTTGTTAGAACTTATCATTCTGTTATGATTTTCACAAAAATCAATTACTAAATAGTGTCAAAATTGACATAAAATAGTTTTTAAAACAAATATTATATTATTAATTGTTATTTTATTCCTAAAAATCTAAGGTTAGGCCAATTGACTTATATAAGGTTATATATATTAATAATAAACAACTTGGTGTTCGTTTGGCTTGATATAGTAATTTTATTAACCTTATAGTATAAGAACAAAAAAAGACACGGTAAAAGTAAAATTATTTAACTTAATGTTAAATCTAAATGATAAGGTTAAAATAGGAACCTAAACTTATCTAAATTCTATTGGATGAGGGGATTTCGAACCATCCCCACCTTAGCCTCGAAATAAATCAATTTGGAGCTATTTAAAACTGAAATTGACTTTATAATAAAATAATAGTTTTAGATATTCTAAAGGTGCCCCTCTCCTCCCTTATAAAAGGGAACCTCCTCCCTCTCTTCCTCACACAACTTTGAGCCTTCAAGCTCGGACAGCCCATGCCATTTTCTACTCTCCACTTCCCTAGAGACATCCTAGAGGTCCTGGTCTTCTTATAAGTCCAATGTTATTGCCCTAAAAGGATGTCTCAAAGAAGCACTTCAAAGAAGAGGTAATATCCATTACCAATCCTTTCCAATTTCTTTCCTCTTCAACTTATTCTTATTTAGTTGTTTAATTATGAAGTAATAAAATAAGTATCACTCATATACTGATATTTTATTATAATTATTAAACAACCCTATTTAACCATCTATCCATCCTACGGAAAATGAAATCACCGCGCGTGGGTACGTACGAAATACCGTCTCCACGCCGTGGTGTAATCTATTTTCCACCACCACCTTACTTGGATGGGTATAATGGTGTAAATAATGACTATATATGACTATTATAAAGTTATATTGATTCTGAAATAGTATACATACACTCCAATACAATTCCACTATCATAGGAACGATATCATCACTCGTGTGTATGTACGGAATACCGTCTCCACAATGTGATGCGACTCGTTCTACATGATCTTTATTTCATAATGATTATATAAATGAATTGAATGAATGAATATGATATATATTACACTAATACCATTTTGAAAATGAGGTATCTATAACCTAAAGAGAATAATAAGAATTTATTCGACAAAACACGCATAAGAACAAGAAGTTATAAACACCCGAATAACAAGTAGCAATGAAATATTACGACTAAGAAGCTAAGAATATGACCATATATGATATCATAAAAATACGTATGATTCTGGAATAAGTCAATAACATTATTTAAATCATTATACAGGAGGTTCAGACACTTACAAAGCAAGTCGGACTTAAGGTAAGGGAAAATATCACAATCTCATTTTTATCCGAGACTGTTTTTTTTATTTTGGCATTTACTGGGGTGTATTTTATCATCCACATCCATGTTCCCTCAATATGTAATATTGTTTCCATCCACTTACAATAGTTTAAATCCAATTTTACCCTTCGGTGAGTTTTTAGTAAAGAATATGAAATGAATCTTTTGTCGCTTTTCGTACGAGGTACTTTTTGACTTTTCCGACAAAAGTACGAAGAATGTTTTTTTAACTTATATGGCATGAATGGATTTTTAAAAAATTATTTCCAAGAAGCTTCCTTTACAAGTTTTCAAGTTTATTTTTAATCAACTTCTTTTAGTTTATAATAGTACGACATGTTAAGAAAGGAAAAGTGTTTTTGAAGTAGAAAGGATATTTTACTCAAGAATGAAGTTCAAGTGTTTTATCAAAATTATTTTCCATCTAAGACAATAAAGGGTTATGTTTTTATCCATATTATTACATTTATTTGATTATGTTGTGATGGAATTATTTTTATGAATTCCTTTATCGTATATGAATTGTTTTATGATGTCATGATGTTTAGGATTCCCATTTTTATTACATGGGTTATGTAATGATGTATGATTTATGATTTTGTGGCACACATAAGAATGGTATCATTACGAGATGGGTGGGACCTATATCTCCCTCCAATGCATTGGGTAAAGATTTTATATCTCATGAGATAGACATGGCTGGAACGGTAGGTTATACCGGTTCAGTGAAGCAGGACTGAAATGAGGGTAACTCGGTTCAGAAATGGACTTTGTCCACTAAGAGTGTCTTGGAAATGAGTCTTGACTAATAAGAAATGATTCTCTATGATTATGTGTGTATTCCACAAGGTTTCATGTTTTAAGTTATGATTATTGGGATTACATTTCACTTCTATGATTTATCCCATGTTATGATATTATGATCTCTTTTGCAAGATAAGATTTCCAAAAGTTATGTTCTTATGTATATGATGTGATTGATATTTCTTTTACTTACCCTTAAGGAGAATTTGAGCTCACCCTTTTGTATGTTTTATTTCCCTAGGCCAGGAAGAAGGTTATTAAGTAGAATATTCCAAAAAGGGACTCTAGATATGATGAAATAAATGGGAGGCAATGTAGATGATTTATGAACCAGTTGTTTATGTTTCCCAGTTTCTAAAGACACTATACCTATACGGTCCTTTATTGGTTTTGTTAAATGTTGTAATAAGTGTGCTTCAATTCTGAAGTAATAACAAAGTATGTAAAGTATGGGTCGTTATAGTTGGTATCAGAGGAAAGGTATAGTCAACCTTTGAAAACTAGGATGCGAAAGCCTTAGTAAGAACCCTAAGGATAATTCTAAGCATAGAACACAATCTTAGTGTTTTAGAAATGTCCATGAATAACCTAGGATAAGACCTCAAGTGTGAAATTTTATTCTATGGTTTTCCTATTATAATTAGTGTTGCTCACAATATTCTTCTTGGTTTTAGTCAATGGCTGGAACCCGAAGGAACCGTGTTAATGAGGAATGCGATGGGAAATGCAATGATTGTCCCCCTGAGCAACCAAACGTTATGGGAGATGGAATGTAAAATCTTGTAGCCATGCTCACACAACTTTATCAAGCTATGAATCATGCAGGACTTCCAAACGAGCAAAGGAAGGAGCAACATTCTAATGAATCCTTCATGAGACAGCGTCCACCTTCATTCAGCGGGTCTACTGATCCATTAGTTGCTGAACAATGGATTAGTACTACTGAAAAGATATTTTCAGTTCTTCAATGTTCTGAGCATGATAAATTCATCCTAGCCATGTATCGTTTGGAGGGTGATGCTGATCAATTGTGGAATCTTATTAAGAATACAAGGCAAAGGGATGAAATTGATTCCATGGAATGGGACGAGTTCAAGAACTTATTTTTCAATAAGCACTTCCCTCGTATTCTCCGAACAAAGATGGAAAAAAAGTTTCTTGAACTGAAGCAAAAGGATGATGAATTTGTTGGTACCTATGATGCAAATTTTACAAGACTTGCAAGGTACGCTTCTGGTATTATTATCCAACCTGAGAGTAAGATCGATCAATTCTTTAGTGGCTTAAAAACAAGTCTTCGAAGGGCCTTAGCCATAAGGGACTTCAATAGCTATGAGGAAATCGTTCCATGTGCTCTCAAAGTTGAGATGGAGATTGGAGTAACCCATCAGTCATATGGGTTTGATAAGAAGAGGAAAATGGAATTCAAAGAAAAATCTAAAGAGCACACTGAAAAGAAGATGAACTTTCCCTTATGCACAAAGTGTGGAAAGAAACATGGAGGGAGTTGTCTTAAAGGGACAAGTAAATGTTTCAAATGTGGAAATGAAGTTCATCGGGCATTTGAATGCCGCGATGATGGGAAGAAGATGTCTAATGATGCAAACAAAGGAAGGGATACACAGAATGAACCTACTACACTTCAATGATTCAAGTGCAAGGAGATGGGGAATTATGCCAATAAATGCCCTAATCTAAGGGTTGATGATGATGGTCGACGTCAACAAACTCTTAAGGCTAAAGACAAAGGAAAGTCACATGCAATTTCTATCAGTGATGTGGAGTACGATAACGATGTGGTGAAAGGTACACTTACCATCCACTCTAAAGTAGAAAATGTTTTATTTGATTCTGGATCCACCCACTCTTTTATTTCTGAAGAATTTTCTAAGGATATCACCTTATTACCTCAACAGTTAGATGTTGAGTTAGCTGTGACAACCCCTAATGGCACAACAGTCGCATCAAAAGTTTATAATTCTTCTCCGATTGAAGTTTGTGGGAAAGTGCTTCCTGCAAATCTTGCGATCCTTCCTATAGTGGAATTTTATGTGATTCTTGGCATGGATTGTCTTTCTCTACATGGATCTCATATCAATTTCCAAAGAAGGGAAGTCACATTTCATATTCCAGATCAATCTATGATCGTCTATCGATGCAAGGATGAATATAACCTTCCAATGGAAATTACTTCCATCTTATGGGTCTTGATTACACTAAATGAAGGTTATTTATCTCAAATGGTTGGTGAGAAACTCATGATTAAGAATATGCCCATTGTACGAGAGTTTGATGATGTCTTTCTGGAGGAATTACCGGGTCTTCCACCGAATCGCGAAGTTGAGTTTTCAATAAAACTCGTACCAGGTGCTTTGCCTATTTCAAAGACACCTTATAGAATGGCCCCAATTGAGTTGCAAGAATGGAAGAAGCAACTCCAAGAGAATCTCGATAAGGGGTTCATACGCCCTAGTGCATCACCTTGGGGAGCACCTGTTCTGTTTGTTAAGAAGAAAGATGGATCAATGAGACTCTTCATTGATTATCGAGAACTTAAGAAGATCACTATCAAGAACAAATATCCTCTCCCATGCATTGATGACCTATTTGACCAACTACGCGGAGCTCAATACTTTTCCAAGATTGATCTTCGTTCAAGGTATCATCAATTAAGGGTCAAAAGGGAGGATATACCAAAGACGGCTTTCCGTACAACGCATGGACACTATGAATTTATAGTGATGCCATTTCGTCTTACTAATGCCCCTGCTATCTTCATGGATCTAATGAATAGAGTCTTTAGAGACTATCTTGATCAATTTGTGGTAGTCTTTATAGACGATATTCTTGTCTATTCGAAGAGCAAGGAAGAACATGAAGATCACTTGAGAATTATATTGAAGACCCGGAGAAAAGAGAAGCTTTATGCCAAATTTACCAAATGTGAATTTTGGCTTCAAAAAGTTGCATTTTTGGGTCACATAATCTCAAAAGAGGGGATATCTGTGGATCTAGCAAAAACAGAGGTTATCGAAAGATGGTCAAGACCAACAACAGTAACCGAGATCCCAAGTTTTCTTGGTTTGGCTAGATATTATCGACGTTTTGTGAAAGATTTTTCACGATTATCTAATCCACTCACCAAGTTGACTCGGAAAGGAGTTAAGTTTGTATGGACGGAGGAATGTGAAGAGAATTTCAAGGAGTTGAAAAGAAGGTTATCCAGTGAACCTATGCTAACACTGCCTTGTAGTGGAGAAAGGTTTGTGATCTACAGTGATGCATCCAAGAAGGGATTGGGGTGTTTTCTTATGCAAAATGATATGGTGATACCTTATGCCTCACGACAGTTGAAAATACATGAGCAAAATTACCCAACTCATTATTTGGAGTTAGCTACGGTAATCTTTGCATTATCGATTTGGAGGAATTACCTTTATGGTGAAAGGTGTGATATTTATACTGATCATAAAAGTTTAAAGTATATTTTCACACAAAAGGAGCTGAATATGCGCCAAAGAAGATGGTTGGAGCTGATTAAGGATTATGACTGCTCAATCCATTACCACCCTGGGAAAGCAAACAAGGTGGCAGATGCATTAAGTCGACAAGACCATGCCAGTTTATCCATGATGAGGATCACAAAAGATCCAATATTTATGGATTTACAAAGAATGGATCTTGGAATTATAATGGAAGGGGAAAAATATTATCTTTCTCAAATGAATGTTCAACCATCTATACATGTGAAGATTAAAGAGGCACAGAAAGAAGATGTCGAGTTACAAAAGAAGGTGAGAAATGTTCCTGAATTCAACCTTGATTGTGATGGGATAATAAAGTTCAGGAATCGGGTTTGTGTTCCTCCCATCCCTAAATTAGAGAAGGAGCTGTTGGATGAGGCTCATAGTTCTTCATTCTCTATTCATCCTGGAAGCACGAAGATGTATAGGGACCTGAAAGAGTACTTCTGGTGGGATGGCATGAAAAGAGATGTTGCTAAATATTTCTCTCGATGCTTGGTTTGTCAGCAAGTTAAAGCTGAGAGATAGAAGTCTAAGGGGATGTTACAACCATTACCCATACCCGAATGGAAATGGGAAAACATCACTATGGACTTTGTCACAGGACTTCCTAAAACATCCAAAGGCAATAATGCTATCTGGGTCATAGTTGATCGTCTTAAAAAATCTGCACACTTCATTGCTATTAGAGAGGATTTCTCTCTGGATCAGCTTGCCAGGATATATGTAAAGGAAGTAGTAAGATTGCATGGAGTACCACTTTCTATTATATCTGATCGGGATCCGAGGTTTACCTCAAAGTTCTGGCGAAGTCTTCAACATACTCTGGATACAGAGTTGAGTTTCAGCACTGCTTATCATCCTCAGACAGACGGTCAGTCTGAGAGAACAATTCAAACTCTAGAAGATATGTTGAGAGCTTGCTCTATGGATTTCAAAGGTGGTTGGGATCAACACCTACCATTGGTGGAATTTTATTATAATAATAGCTTTCACTCCAGTATTCAGATGGCTCCTTATGAAGCTCTCTATGGAAAGAAATGCAGGACTCCAACTTGCTGGGATGAAGTTGGGGAAAGAAAGCTATTAAGACCTAATCTCATTGATGAAATGGCATAAAAGGTCAGATCTATTCAACAACACAGAAGAGCAGCTCAGAGTCGACAGAAAAGTTATGCCGACAGCCAAAGAAAAGACCTAGAGTTTGAAGTGGGTGATAAAGTGTTCTTACAGATATCTCCCTGGAAGAGGGTTATGAGATTTGGAAAGAAGGGGAAGTTGAGCCCCAGATATATCGGTCCTTTAGAAATACTGGATCGTGCTGGGAAGGTAGCTTACCGATTGTCACTTCCACTGAATCTCTCTCAAGTTCACGATGTGTTCCATGTATCTCTCCTGAGAAAGTACATACCTGATCCTTCACATGTACTTAGCTCAGAAGTTGTACCGCTATAGCAAGATCTTTCTTATGAAGAACAACCGATAGAGATTCTGGATCATAGCGAAAAAGTCCTACGAAACAAGACCACTCGATTGGTGAAAGTTTTATGGAGGAACCACCAATTAGAAGAAGCTACATGGGAGCTTGAGGATATGATGAGGGAGAGGTATCCCCATCTGTTTGTTACAAAGTGACGAATTTCGAGGGCGAAATTCATTTTAAGGGGGGTAGAATGTAACACCCGAGACTTTTATGTTATATAAATCATCAAAGGAATCTTTTTCTACACACAACACTTTCTTGGCTTGCTTTACACGAAATCGCGACCTTCCTCGATAGCTTGCGTCGTACGCAATACTGAGTTTCACTAAACAATGATATACTATTAAAATATTATTAATACTAGCCGTTATGCATAGTAAGAACCACTTTTTAAAATTTTATAAATTTTATTTTTCAAAATGGACTTCATTTTTGGACTCAGAATATCGAAATTAGCCTAGGGTGAAATTTTGGTATTTTTCTGAAAACTTTCAATTTTTGATGAATAGTGAAACTACTAAGTGGTTGTTAAAAAAACTGAATTTTACATAAAACTTAATTTTACCGCTTCTGTGAGTGGAATTTCAAAAATCCAAGAGACACGGTTGATGTCAGTACATAAAATGTTGTTCAATGAGATGAAAATAATTTTTTTGGTGAATAGTAACTTTTTACTTTTTTTTACCACTGTTAAAAGTAAATAGGGTAATTATGGGTAAAAATGATATTATTATGACCCTAACACATGTCCTAATTATATTGGACAAGTGTAATTCGACCAAAAACAATCTTAGGAATAAAATATGACTATTTAGGCCCACTTGGATTAGATTAGGACATTTATTATTAATTTATTTAAAAAAGGGTTAAAATAGTTAAAATCAAAGTTTAATATCTAAATCATTTTTAATATAGGGTTATACATAAGATAAATTCCACTATAAATATTCATTAGAAATATAAAAAGATTTCCTACATAATGGTATATTATTTGTAATTTTTAGACTTTAAATAATTTAATTTATTTATGACACAATGATGATGCAGTAATTACCATAATAGTAAAAAAATAAAATAATTGATATTATAAATACCTAAATAAGTATAATTTGAGACTTTTTATGAATTAAAATAATTTTCTAGGTTAATATGACATGTTATTATTGATTTAATTAACTTTTTTGGAACTTAGAATTCTGTTATGATTTTCACAAAAATCAATTACTAAATAGTGTCAAAATTGACATAAAATAGTTTTTAAAACAAATATTATATTATTAATTTTTATTTTATTCCTAAAAATCTAAGGTTCGGCCAAATGACTTAGATAAGGTTATATATATTAATAATAAAAAATTTGGGGTTCGTTTGGTTTGATATAGTAAGTTTATTAACCTTATAGTATAAGAACACAAAAAGACACGGTAAAAGTAAAATTATTTAACTTAATGGTAAATCTAAATGATAAGGTTAAAATAGGAACCTAAACTTGTCTAAATTCTATTGGATGAGATGATTTAGACCCATACCCACCTTATCCTCTAAATAAATCAATTTGGAGCTATTTAAAACCGAAATTGACTTTATAATAAAATAATAGTTTTAGTTATTCCAAAGGTGCCTCTATCCTCCCTTATAAAAGGGAACCTCCTCCCTCTCTTCCTCACACAACATTGAGCCTTCAAGCTCGGCCAACCCCTACCATTTTCTCCTCTCCACTTCCCTAGAGACATCCTAGAGGTCCTGGTCTTCTTAAAAGACCAATTATAGTGCCCTAAAAGGAGGTCTCAAAGAAGCACTTCAAGGAAGAGGTAATATCCATTACCAATCCTTTCCAATTTCATTCTTCTTCAACTTCTTCTTCTTTAGTTGTTTCATTATGAAGTAATAACATCAGTATCAATCATATACGGATATGTTATTATAATTATTAAACAACCCTATTTAACCATCTATCCATCCTACGGAAAATGAAATCACCGCGCGTGCGTACGTACGGAATACCGTCTCCACGCTGTGGTGTAATCTATTTTCCACCACCACCTTACTTGGATGGGTATAATGGTGTAAATAATGACTATATATTACTATTATAAAGTTATATTGATTCTGAAATAGTATACATACACTCCAATACAATTCCACGATCATAGGAACGATATCATCACTCGTGCGTACGTACGGAATACCGTCTCCACGATGTGATGCGACTCGTTCTACATGATCTTCATTTCATAATGATTATATAAATGAATTGAATGAATGAATATGATATATATTACACTAATAACATTCTAGAAATGAGGTATCTATAACCTAAAGAGAATAATAAGAATTTATTCGACAAAACACGCATAAGAACAAAAAGTTATAAACACCCGAATAACAAGTAGCAATGAAATATTACTACTAAGAAGCTAAGAATATGACCATATATGATATCATAAAAATAAGTATGATTCTGGAATAAGTCAATAGCATTATTTAAATCATTATACAGGAGGTTCGGACACTTACAAAGCAAGTCGGACTTAAGGTAAGGGAAAATATCACAATCTCATTTTTATCCGAGATTGTTTTTTTTATTTTGGCATTTACTGGGGTGTATTTTATCATCCACATCCATGTTCCCTCAATATGTAATATTGTTTCCATCCACTTACAATAGTTTAAATCCAATTTTACCCTTCGGTGAGTTTTTAGTAAAGAATATGAAAGGAATCTTTTGTCGTTTTTCGTACGAGGTACTTTTTGACTTTTCCGACAAAAGTACGAAGAATGTTTTTTTAACTTATACGGCATGAATGGATTTTTAAAACATTATTTCAAAGAAGATTCTTTTACAAGTTTTTATGTTTATTTTTAATCAAATTCTTTTAGTTTATAATAGTACGACATGTTAAGAAAGGAAAAGTGTTTTTGAAGTAGAAAGGATATTTTCCTCAAGAATGAAGTTCAAGTGTTTTATCAAAATTATTTTCCATCTAAGATAATAAAGGGTTATGTTTTTATCCCTATTATTACATTGATTTGATTATGTTGTGATGGAATTATTTTTATGAATTCATTTATCATATATGAATTGTTTTATGATGTCATGATGTTTATGATTCCCATTTTTATTACATGGGTTATGTAATGATGTATGATTTATGATTTTGTGGCACACATAAGAATGGTATCATTATGAGATGGGTGGGACCTATATCTCCCTCCAATGCATTGGGTAAAGATTTTATATGTCATGAGATAGACATGGCTGGAACGGTAGGTTATACCGGTTTAGTGAAGCAGGACTGAAACGAGGGTAACTCGGTTCAGAAATGGACTTTGTACACTAAGATAGTCTTGTCAATGAGTCTTGACTAATAAGAAATGATTCTCTATGATTATGTGTGTATGCCACAAGGTTTCATGTTTTAAGTTATGATTATTGGGATTACATTTCACTTCTATGATTTATCCCATGTTATGATATTATGATCTCTTTTGCAGGATAAGATTTCAAAAAGTTATGTTCTTATGTATATGATGTGATTGATATTTCTTTTGTTTACCCTTACTGAGAAGTTGAGCTCACCCTTTTGTATGTTTTATTTCCCCAGGTCAGGAAGAAGGTTATTAAGTAAAATATGCCAAAAAGGGACTCTAGATATGATGAAATAAATGGCAGGCAAAGTAGATGCTTTATGAACCAGTTGTTTATGTTTCCCAGTTTCTAAAGACACTATACCTATACGGTCCTTTATTGGTTTTGTTAAATGTTGTAATAAGTGTGCTTCAATTCTGAAGTAATAACAAAGTATGTAAAGTATGGGTCGTTATAATAACACATTATGAAATCTTGGGGTGTTACAGATTATCCTCTATCACCTATGCAAGACCCTTAGTCTGTTGTGTATGATCATCTCTCTATGATACAACTATATCTGCAGGATACTCTTTCAAATGTCAATGTCCTCATCTATACCCTCATCGATTCTATCATATCTATACTCTGGCTTCCAGTGGTGGTGGTGGTGCATTTTCCCTATCTAGAAAAATTGGGACATCATCATCCCTAAAATTATTAGTCGGAGCATGTGGATCAGGTTATAATTGTAGATCCTTATCATAGAAACTCTCATGTATGAAAAGGGGATGATCTCTTAGAGCCCACAAATCTGGGTGAACTAAACCACACTAAATAAATTCCACCTTATAAGGATATTTGATATGTACAAGTTGATCAAGTCCATTCAAATTCAAATGAAAGAAAATTCAAATTAATATGAAACATGAGCTAAAAAATATAATAAATCATAGTAAACATAACAAAAACTGAATACCCATCCCATGATGCATGAGTTACATAATCATTGGTCATCGGTACCAATATGCATAGTCACCCGAATCACTTAACAGATAGTATCCTGTGTTATATCCATGCTAAATGATACCGTATTAGGCACATGTGTCCCAATATTTGATATAATATACATGAAATTATAGCCAGTCAACCATATATCTACCTGTAAGCATAGTGGAATGTTTCCCATTAATCTATCGTGGTTCCATGGGGATATGTTTTATATATCCAAACTGGTGAATGACTTGGTCTGGTTGTTTCCACACAATGATGTGGAAGTGGATGAGTAAAACCAATACACCACGATCTCTAATCATATCCATGTAGTATTGTGGAAGAGATACATAGAAAAATCAAGTAAATGGGGTCTATGAAACATGAAATATAAACTCAAAAAAGAACTTTCAAATTAACATGATAATTTTACTAAGATAACATTTAAATCTTTTGAAAAATTAATAAAAAAAATTAATTTTTCTATAATAAATTATTGTTTATCTTACATTAGTGGGATGCATAGCGTCAAATATATGTCAAAATATATGCACATTATGTCTCATATTATGTACATTATGTTGAGTCCAACTCCACCTAGTCAAAAAGATGTAACATACAATATGTTTATAAAGGAAATTAAGAAATTTCCTAAATTTCTCAAATTAAAGACATAAACATACCACCATTCCTGAGGACAGTCCTGAAATAAGTGTTGTAGATGTTGTGAGAAAACTCTAGGAGATATGCATAAAAAACTCTCTCAGGTCCACATATATACCAAAGATATACACAATACAATCTTCTGCACATCAGATCGATAATTGGGATATAGGTATCTAAACATATGTAATAATATAGTGTCCCCCTAACAATATCTTCCCATCTATTCAAGATCCCCATGAAACGGTAGGTACATCATGTGTACCATGGTGGTGGAGTGGTCCAGACACAACATGCCTCTAATTAGTTGCATAGTATAAGCACGTGTGTGCGGAATAAGCATCTCCTCATCAGCATCATTAGGAATGGTGTTGAAATACACATAACACCACCTCATATGAAAGTGAGAAACCTGGAGGACACTTGGTATGCTGACAAAATCAACACCGAGTAGATTCTATATGACCACACACAAGTCTCCAATAGTGGTAGTTGAAACTACATGTCCATGGATGGGTAGACCGATGATATAGGATATGTATTCTAAAGTAATGGCCATATCCTCTCAGGAAGATGAAATGTGTGGGTATCTAGCTTCTATCTCTCAACCAGTGAAATAATCAAATGGTGATCAATAGTCTTGAATTCTCATATGGTGATTCTATAAAACCAAGAACATATGAGGTATAGAAAAAATGGCTGATGGAGGTGCATCGTAATGAAAATGATGTTCTCTATGAAAAAAAAAGATGTTTAAAAGGTCCCAATGACAACACATCACATGATAGGTGTGCATTCTGGATAGATAATAGAGGCTTCTACATCTAACTGTATGAATAATATGACATTAATGCCGATGTTTATTTAACTCATAAGTAGTTTTATGATTTCGTATAAATTATCTTTTAAGTTTCACCTTGGTTGTTCATAAAAATGAAGTATGTTATTTCAAGTGATAATATATATATATATATATATTGAGATGGATTTATTCTAAAGTCAAGGCCACACTTCTGGATACGAGTTGATATTGTCTTATAGAGAACAATACAGAAACATAGGCATGTGACTGAAAATTAGTATCAAAAGTTAGAAAGGGATTTTTGACTTTTTTATAACATAGTTCTGATCAAACCATTGAGAAAATTTTTGAATGATAAAACTATATTAATATAATGTTTTAGTTAATTAGACATGTTTATAACATTTAGTTTTAAATTATTCTATGAGACATTTTTATTTATAAAGTGAATTCAACCCCCTCTTTACTGTTCTACTTCAACCATAAAATGATAATATTTAAAAATAATAATTATATATACAAAATTTTAATTCAACTTATAGAGTACATCAATCATTTTTACTATTATATGATTTCACTATAAATTTAGGGCATCGTGTATTCATGTGACCTTCTTGGATTCATATTACACACCTCCATCCATGTGCTCATTCACTAGGACAATCCATTTAATTTCTAATATGAGTCTACTTTGGCCTCCTTTTTTTGGCAGCCTTTTCATGATCAGTAGATGCGTGGATGTTCCATAAGATAGCCAAAAATTATGATATTCCTTAATACGCTTCCACATAGAACTATATCAGCCATTAATACTCTCTTTTCAATAAAATAGATCAATGAATTTCTCCTAAGATAAGTATATGGAAGCACACGATGTGATAACATGACCATATGGATATCATAATTCTTGAGAGTTTCCAAAATCACAGTAGCACTACCCTAGTAAAATTACTTGTACATGACCGCTTTTACTAGTCATAGAATCATATATCTCAGTGACTTGAAATATTTTCTTTTTATAATTAAAATTATGGAATCTAAATGTTGTAGCCTCTTAAATAACTTGTCTATATCGCACTGAAAATGGTGACCATATAGAATCCCTCTGTTCAGACCCACATCAAACTTGTTTACTTATTCCACATTATACTTTACACTAAAATATATGGTGTTTTGTACCAAACCTATAATCTACATTTAAATCATTATACTAATATAATTTTATAATTGTATCTCTTCTAACTAAAATATAATATAATATTCTTAATTAACTGTGATGGGTAATTTTCAAACTCCCTTAAAAAATCCATTTAAACATTATATGATGTGGGTCATCGTATTTCTATATACCTTCCCATCATCAAGCACCAATGATGATTTATTCTTTGTAATTCTAATTATGTAATTATAAATTTCCAGATTTTCAATGTGAAAAACTTCTAGATTCTCCTCTATAATTTTTTGTTGAGGCTTGTATTCTAACAGACAATACTTAATCTGAAAACATATGAAAATAACCATGATAATTATTTTTAAAACAAAAATGGATATTAATTCCTATTTTTATGCTTTGTTTCTACATAGAAAATTTCTTGAACTTCTTTCAAACATTTACAAAAATGTGTTGAATACAGTATCGATGATGGGAATAGGGTGGTCTCCATGAAAAACCCTCAAACTATTTTTCCACTTTGATTTCTCGATGATGACTTTAAATAAGAAAAATCCATTTTATTCTCGTAAAAAACTATAAGGAAAGATACAAACCAACTCCATGATGATAATTTCTCATTATTGAAAATATAAAATGAAAAAGGTATAAGGGATCGAATAACATATTTTTTGGGGGAAGTAAATAAATTTATTGTATACTTTACTTATAGAAATGTCCCATAAATATATATCAAATGCTTGTAATGTCTACAAGAATACACACATGGTAAAAGATTCCAAAACAATATATGAAATGAAACCATAAACTAATAAATTTGTTTGTATTGGTTAACATATTAAATAATATGTAACTGATATAAAATTGAACTTTTATTATGTAAAACCTTCATAATCTATGGTAAAACATGATAAGAGTCATCCCAATGACTATTAAAATTAACAATTGATATATGTCATACCACCCATTCTTTCCAGTAAGAGATATCTTACCTAAAAGAATGTTTTGATTATCTCCATCACTAGAATGAAATGAACATCTTGAAATGGTATTATCATTTCAATAATAATATTTTAAACAAAAAAAATCTAATGATGAGTGTTCCTTTGAAAATATTGGAATAACACATGTGTGTGGAGTAAATACAGTTCTAAATTGATAATGAATGTTGATATCATTTTTGTCTTTCAAATCAATCTAACCTTGTGTATCATATTTTTTAAACCTGATCAAATAATTAGATCTATTTGACTCTTGAACACCATAAGTATAATGTTTTTGATATTTTTATCACACATTTCATTTATTATTTACTATAAAACTCTCTTCCAATATACAAAACATCTTCAAATGACACTCTATTTGTGCCACAAAAATGCATGGAAATTATATACTAGGAGTAGTAATTAACTGATAAAATTTTCACAATTATGTCATTCCTTGGGTCGACAATGATGAAATTGGAAGAAGATGGTTGAAAGGTCAATTGAACCTCACAAGGGTGGGAAAAATTTCTATTGTCATAACATACTTGTTCTTTAACTCCATTGTCGACTTATTATTCTAAATTGTAATTATCCTCCAAATTATCAGCTAGAACATCAAAAGTACGTGGAATAATATCCATGTAAATATCACTTATTTTATAATACATTTTATGTTGTGGATATGAAACTGTGGCATGAGGCAATGAAGGAACATATACCATTAATTATGGAACTTTCTGAGGTGTTATAGAATGAGGATATGCCATTGTATCATGATGTTATAATGGACCCACTTCCAATGTTAGTGGAACCTCTATTGTAGCTATATTGGCATAATATACATAATTTGATTTTTAGGTTGATACTTAACCAATGACAATATGTGTTCCCATTCTTCATAATCTGTTAATAGATAGGGTACATTCCCCAACCTATCATTAAATTGTATATGCTGGTATATGATGGGATCTATCACTTTATTTTCCATTAGTTTTAACGTTTAATTATTTTTTAACATATTACAAATTTTTACACTCTCCAAGCATCGAAACTCTTTCTGGATTTATACTATAACTAAATCCTTGTTTATTCTCAGTTATTTGACTGTTGCAATAAATATAGACAACCATCATTCTTTTTCTAAAATAAAACATTATTATTAGTTAAATATGATCAAATAAAAAAAACATGGATTTGATGTATTTTAACATTTAAATGGAAAAACACCTAATATTTGAGGGGGATTTAATCTCACCCTCTTACCTTATGTTATTCTATTTTTTTATTAATTATTCGTGTAATTTAAGATGTAATCCTATTCCTCCAAAAAATTCAATATGATCAAAACATATTGATGTGTAACACTTTACACAACCCACACATTTGTGTTACTTGAAAAAAATATATATGTCAAACATATTCATACATATCCACATGGACCATATGCATGTGGTACATGAATGTGTCGTGTAAAACATTAGTGTCATATGTGATTTAAAAACTACAAATGAGAAAGATTGGAGAAAAATATAGCCAACCCCATTCACATTACTATCTAAGGAAAGTCTTTAGGAACGTAGGTGGTCTGACCTAAAGTCCCTTTGTAATGTCCCCTGATCTTGTACTATCTCACGTGGCCAAAACTGGTTTGGATATGATACCTAAAGCATGCCTCCCCATACACTAGAGTTTAATTAATAGCAGCGATAGTGTGATAAGTATAGTGGGGAGACTATACCCCTAGTTACAAAGTTACAACCTAGTGGAAATATGTAATATAAATAAGGGAATAGATATCCGAGTATAGAAATAATGGAAACAATACAATATAGCATAAGAACAACATTAAATCCAATTAAATAATCAAATAAACAATGAAGGAATAATGTATTGAAATGCTGGAATGTAACTAAATTTATTGCTATAAGTAGTAAAAAATATGAAATACAGGCTCGTAACATATGCTCCAAAATCTAAATAGTCTACTCAAATTGACCATCGGTCTATGGATGATTGTACGTACTTAAAAGAACCAATGATCCCAAAGGCTTCTGAAGATCCTTTTGGAACCGTGATGTAAAATGAATATCTCTATCTGAAATGAAACTCCGCGGAATACCGTGCAATCAAAATACCTCACACATGTAAAGAACATCTAGATCATCAACTGTGAAGGTCTCCCTGGTAAAAAAAAGTGGTTTACCTTCATTAGTAAATCTAGAATCACCCATGTTTCTTTGTTATTATATGTTTTCTTGGTTAATTCGGTTATAAAATCCATAGTGATATTATCCCATTTCCACTCAAGAATGGGAAATGTTTTTAAAAATACATTTAGGCTCTAATGCTTGGATTTAATCTTCTGATATGTGAAACATATCAACAAAAATCCAAATGACTCCTTCTTTTTTGCTGACCACTAGTACTATCTACAGAGACCATGCTACATATTTTTCTAACCAAGATGTACAGCCCATCTAGAATCATGAAACTCCCTCATTACCTCCTCACATAATCTCGTAAGATCCCATACTCATCCATGGAAAAAAAATAATTTCAACTACCAAGATACCATCCTGATGATGTCTACCCAACATATAAGCTATCTCTCATAACTAATCCCTCGAGATCAGATAACTTTTTGGTCTTATTCCAATCCAAAAAACAGGTATGAACGATGTCAAAGTCAAACCTATTTAACCTTGGTACTTCTAAAAAACCATTTTCATGTTTAAAAAGTGGTCCATTACCAACCACTCATCAAAATAATCCCATACTGCATCTATCTGTATCTTTTGGATCAATGCATCAGCAAAGACATTGCCCTTTCTAGATGTATAAAACAATTCCATGTTGAGAGATTGCAGATACTCGAACCACCTCCTCTACTGAAGGTTTATGCCTCACTGAGAAAATATATAGCTACATATTTTGTGGTCTTTGAATACCACAAACCCATTACCCATAATATATTGTCTCCCAAATATCAAGTCATATACCATTAGTGCTAACACTATACCATGTGTAGGGTAATTCCTCTTAGATAGTCTTAGTTTCCTAGAGCCATAAGCAACCTCTTGATCCTTGTGCATCAAAACTGACTGAAGTACAACTCTGGATGTGTTATAGTACATGATATATGTTTTACCTGACATATGTAAAGTGATGATAGGTGGTGAGGTTATCCTACCTTTCAACACCTGAAAAGAATTTACATAAGCATCTGACCAAACAAACTTCACTCCATTTTTCTTCAGCCTGGTAATTGGTGCTTCAATATATTATTAGTATTATATTAAGAATTGATAACAACAATGTATACCAAGAAAGATATAAATTTTGAATATGTTCTTGGGCTTCACCCATGATACCGTGAATTCAACCTTATCAGGTTCTACTGACACCCCTACCTCTGATATGACATGGCACATGATGTGCACTTTATCAATAAAAAAACTACATTTGGATATCTTGTTATAAAGTCGATTCTCTCTCAATGTAATCAACAAAATTTTAAGATATTGGTCATGATCGTCTTCTAATTGGGACAATACTAACGCATCTTCTATAAAAAAACCCACTAAAAACTAATCTAGACAAGGATTAAAGATTCTATTCATCATGTACATGAATACCATTGGCACATTAGCTAACCAAAATTTAATCACGATAAACTCATAGAATCCATACCTGCTTTTAAAAGCTGTCTTTGTTATATCAGATGGTCTTGACCTTAACTAGTGGTATTTTGAACTCAAATTAATCTAAAAGAATATCCTAACACCACTTAGATGACCAAAGATATCATTGATGCAAGGAAGGAAGCACCGGTTCCCTTCCATCATATAATTTAATCTCCAATAATCAACACACAAGCACAGAGTTCCATAAGCCTTTTTGGTGAAGAAAATTGGAGAACCCCGAGGAGACATACTCATCCATATGAAACCATTAACTTACAGATCTTCCAACTAGACTTTCAAATCCTAAAGCTCTTATAGTTCCATTCTATAAGGCGGGATATAAATTGGATCTTATTCTAACACCAAGATGATATTGAACTAAATATATCTCTTGTGTGGTAATTCATAGAACTCATCAGTAAAAACATCTTGAAAATGATCCACCACATGAGGAAAAAAATCATGATACATTCCACCATTTTCTAGAGAAATAACGACTAGTTGATCCATGATATAATCAAATCTTCACTAAATTGGTCCTGCATGACCAATCTAAAGATCACACTTCCCGTGGAGAGATTAGGATCCTACTTATAGAGAAAGAAAGGTAACTCTCCTCCTATAATTATTGATATGAGCCCGATAGAGAACTAGAAAATCCATACCTAGAATCACATAAAAACCTATCATTTACAGGAAAAATGGTTCCCAAATGAAAAGGTAACAAACAACCTCTAAAGAAAATATATTTCAACAATTTATATTCTCTTACTACACACCCAAAGGTGTATTTATGGTCAAATCAGAAGCCATTATTTCCAAAACAAAGTCCTAACGATTTTAATAAATAATGTATAGAAAGGAATGTGATGCTCCTATATCAAACAAAACAAAAACTAAAGAATATGATATGAGAATCATCCCTCCGATGGTAGAAGGTCCTGCATCCTAAATAGTCAGAGTAGTCTTCATAACATGTATCTATCTTTCCCTTCTGCCCGAGCTCCAGTCTTACTACCTTGATCTATTTCCTCTACCTGGTAATACTTCTCTTGCACTAAGGAAATGCATCCCCTACCTCACCCAGAATGGCCAGTTGAACTCAAGATACCGACCTACTGAGGGGTAGCCAATCCCCATCAACAATCAGGTTCTTATCCTAATACCTTTCCACTAGTTTGATACAAAAAGTTCAAGCATAACTTCTGAAGATAGCCTATTCTGCCACAAACATTACATTAAACATTGCGGTAAGGATACTGTGGGTTCTTTTGGTTAAACTTCCCACACTGATAGAAATGTAATGGTACATGGTCTTGTGATGGATTTTCATTACCCTAGATTCTTATCCCACAACATCCACTGAAAAAATTATCGAAGTGGGGCTTCTTGCTACCCGATGAAGAGATCCTAGTTGTCTTAGATGAAACTGCATGGACACTACTTAGGGCCTCTTTCATATTAACTTCCATGATGATTTTTGGATTCATCATGTCCTCAAAACTACTCTAATTATTATTTTTTAACTGGTGTCCTGATATCATAGAAAATACTATCATAAAAATATCTCACCCTAGAGATACCATTAGCTTACAATGTTGGTGAAATGAACTTCAAGTCGGTGAAACTTCTAACGTAGTACAATACTAACATTCCCTCCAATGTTAGATACATGAACTCTAAAGACTTCACATACCTTAATATCTCTAGATAGAAGTGTCCTGGAAACATTGACTCAAATTCATTCCATGATAAATCCTCTTGCTACCTGAATTTCACAAAAATGTCCCACCAATGCTTGGTTAGTCAATGAAGAATATATGCATAAGGATTAACCATCATATATGTGGGTGTCTCATGGTTCTTAAAGATCATATGGACTAACCCAAACTAGAACTTAGATACATGGGCGAATATCTCTCCAATAAACGTAGGTGGAAGCTGTAGCTGAAACTATCTTGTAATCTAAGAAATCAAAGGAAAAATATGAACAATATATATTTCCATGGATCACATGACCCTCAGGAAGTTGTTTCAAAGCTAAACATACAACTGATCCTCAAGAACTACATGGCGCTATAGATCATCTACATTAGGAGAATGATTATATACATTATACTAATTCTCTATTTGAAGATGGAGAGTGTGAATTTTTTCCACAACAAAACACACAGCCTAGAAAAATTGGTAACAATAAGGTCGAACTCACAGGTGACTACAACAGATAACCAATGACTCATATCCTCTCATAACATGTCTTAAAAAATGATTTATCATGACATAATAGTTCATTCATTTCATTTATCAGGTATAATAGATACCGTATATCATAGTCTACATAGGAAATATATATCACAGGCATATAAATATGTCCCTATAATAAACCACGCATGTCAGTAAATATCCCTATGTTAATATTAGGATGCATGCATAAAATCTCATTCCATATTGGCTCAATAGTAAAAATCTCAATAAATAATAACATCACACAACATGGGAATCACCCCAGGTTAAATAAAATCAAACCATAATAAGAGAAATCATACAAAACAATCCCATCCATGGGCACTTATATTTTCTCCCATACAAGGGTTAGCTACTCCCATGCACAATATAATTACGAAGTACCTAAACATAATGTTTTTTTTAACCTTTCCCAAATAATAAATAAATAGAAATAAATTTATTTTTTACTGATACAACTTTTTAATGTCCCACAATCTTACACTCTCTTGCATGGTCGAAACGGGTTGGTTATCAGACCTTAAGCATGCATCCCCATACGCCAAAGGCTACTGAAACGAATTTGTGGTGTGATATGTATAATGGTGAAACTATAAACCATAGTTACAGAGTTACAAAAAAATATAAATAATCAATATAAATAAATAAATAAATATTAAAAATAGGAAACAATGGAAACAATATGGTAAAGTGGAAAATGAACATTAAATCCAATTAAAAAATATAATAAAAAATAAAGGAATAATGTAATGACATAATGTAATTATAATGACACTATCTTTACAATCAATGAAATTAAATAACTTTTTGGAATACTTAAACTTTATACAAATAGACACCCAAAGACTATAGTTGGTATAGTGCCTTTGGAAAGATGGAAACATTAAAACTGGTACATATGTGTACTAAATTGTCTCCCCCTAGGTTCTTCTTGACTAGAACCCTTAATTAAAATATCAAACATAGTTTATATCATCATAACCATGGGGAAGGGAAATACAAAATAGGAGATCTCAAATGATCATTAACGGTATACAAGTGACACCTGTAAGTATAAGCATGAGTAAAAGGTATGAGAAAGTGATACCGTAAATAGAAGATCATAACCTAAATATCAAGGATCATAACCAAAATCCTGGCATGAATACTGGAAGTTCATAAAACATCAATCATATGAAATAAATATCAAAATCCATGAACACATAACATAAGAATAAGATATGGAATTTTTTAAAATACATAAGCATATAATAATTTCTATAGTAGCCAAGGCATCACTGCCAAAACCATATTAGTAGTATGGATTCGCTCCCTATACCTTCATAGTAGTCATTGTTCACTCTCATGTCCATCATAGTAGTATAAGTTCACTCCTCATACCATCTTAGTATTCATGGTTCACTCATATGGCCATTATAGTTGTCAATGTTCACTCCAAAGACTATCATAGTTTATATCATGAGATATAAAAATTTACACAATGTGACACCCCAAGACATTAAAATATTTACCTTTTAGAATATATATATATATATATTTTGTTGGAATTGTTTATTCACAATGTTAAACTTATGCCACATACGACACTGGATTAACTTTCATTACACACAAGACCAAGTATTACCGCCTTTTTATGGGGAACCTATTTTAAAACTAAATTTAGACATTTTTTTGAATTTTATTTTTTAAAATAAAAATAAATTTTTATTTTATAATTTAAATATTATCCTTGGGTTAATTTTTTATATTTTTTCTGAGAAACCTCATTTTTTGGTTAATAGTGAAAATTACTGCAATTTAGTTAAAAATACCATTTTGGTATAAATAGTTATTATTAATGAAATATATTTTAGATTTTTTTTTAGAGTAACATTAAATCATCTATATATCTATTTAAATAATTAATTTCATTAGAATCAATTTTACTTTAAAATTTAATATAAAAAAATAACAACATTATAATGTTTTTCTACTTTAAAAACTCGTTATTTCACCTTGTATGTGAGATATCATTAATCTTAATTTTTCCAATTCTGTGATTTGAAATTTTAAAATATTAAATACATGGATTTAATTAGTATGATATTTATGGTATAATAATATCAACATAATATTTCTACCAAAATTGTTAGTGAATGTGCTTAAAATTATTTACGATGATTAAGGTTTTATTAAGCTTAATAATTGACAAATCCTTAATATTAAGGAAGAAAATTACCTGGAAGCTTATCAAGAATCTATTAGATACCAATAATTTTACCATTTCCGCAATTGGTTCAAAATATATGGGTTATGTTGATATTATTCAATAGAAGTTCCTTATATAAAAGTGTAATTAATGAAAAAGATAGAAGTGAACTTTCCCTAACTTTAACATTTATAAAACATTGACATATGTAAAAAAATTAATAGTTTTGGTTATAGATATCATTTTTAAAGATATATGGGTTATTATCATCAAAATAAATTATCATTTTTTTATATATATGGTTTAGGTACTTAATATTCGTATGAAATGGCAATGTAGTGATTATTTAATTAATAATTAACTAAAATAAATTATACAAACAATTTTAAAAGTGAAGATAATTGATTGAATTATTGTATTTTTTTATTTTTTATATTAATATATCATGTTAAACAAATTTGAACCAAATATATTAGAATTCAAATATATGATTTATATTTTAAAATTAACATTAAATAAATAATGTCAAAATTGATATTATTTTTATTTAACAATAAATGACTCTTATTAAATTATTTAAAATAAAAAAAAAACATATATTTGTCCAATTTAATTATAAGTGTTAATAAATATTTGATATGGTATATTAATTTACCAATAAATCTTTTATAATTAACATATTGACCCATATACTGTAGAAATGTTGTGAACATAGTCCAGGTTTAAGCAGCGATTTAGCGCATCACATGGGCTTGTTGTAAAATTAATTTCCAAAACACGTGAAAATTTAATTTTATAAATTATATATAATATTAATAAATCAGTTAACCTATATGTTTTAATATATATCAATTTAATTTATCATTAATCGTTAAATTAATTATATTATAAAAATAAATTCTCTAATAAAAAGTAAAATGATAAAATTTGGGAATTTTAGAAGTTAAGTTTCCAAATTATTAAAATGCACATATTTTTGTGTGGATGAGGTTTTTACAAAAAATTATTCAACATTAATCCATTATTTATTAATTTTTAAGGATATTTTGGTATGATTGACCCCCAATAGTGAATACCTTTTGGTATGTACAAAAGTTCCACTCCCCCACCACTATAAAAATGCAAGCACTCTACTCCTTCCTTACACCTCTCAATCCACATTGGATTTTCTAAAACCTATCCATATAGTCTCCAAACATCCATCCCCAAGATCTATAAGCCTTCACTTTGTTAGAAATAAATTCCAGGATTCTTTTTGTACAAACCAAAAGAGGTTACCCAATTAATAGGTAAAACCTTCTCTCATTCTTTATAATTTCATTTCCATTCTCCACTCCTTGTAAACTTATTATAATATCATTACATAAAAACACCAGTATAAATAATATACTAGGAGATTTTTATGATATGTTTTAGACCTAAACTTACACACACACCCATCTAATTGGTAACATACATACTATTTCTGTGTACGGTGAACTACTACCTCACGAAATAATGATTGATCAATTTTCCCATACCACATCCCATGGTGTACATTATGATAGAAACTATATTTATATATGATATATATGTTATTTATTATGTCTCATTTTTCTGAAATTTTTATTTACAACATACCTTTTTCTATCCATGTTGTGTAAATATGATAATTTCGTTTGAGGAAGTGTGGACTACAACCCCCTCAATGTGATATGATTCGTTCATCCCATACATGGAAATTATAAAATATGCTTTCAATAAAAATATATAAAATATATAAAATATATATGATACTATAATTATATTATACATATATATCATTTAGTTTTAATTATTTTAATACAAAAAATAAATGAAAGTAGAGTTCATGCGTGCGTACGGGGTATTGTCTCCATGAACAGTGCACTTCATTTCTTATCTTCAAATATTATGAACCATTATAAATACATATGTAATTAATATATAAGATAATTTAGTAACGGTTTACATTATGGATATTATGAATCACGTTATATTTTATAATAACAAAAATAAAAAGTTAAAACCCATTTGACAAACTATGCAATTAACACCCAAAATAGTAAAATGATGTAAGATTGTTAATAAATAGGAAAAAATATTATAAGTTGTTAATATATGATATTATAAACATGATTTTAGTTCGTTTATTAGTAACAAATTTTAAACCACTATACAGGATGCCAAATACCATACAACAAAAGGAAGGTCAAGGTAAGGGATTTTGTCTCAATTTAATTTCGATCGAGACATAATTTTTGTTATGCACAAATTCAATTTTTTTGGTGTATATATTTTCATTTTACTTGTTTTATCATGATTATCCTTACTATAAAAAGGATATAATTTTCATTTAATTCATGTGGAATTATGATTTAAATGTTTCAATATGGTATGAGAAATATTGGAATGTTTAAATATTATTTTTCCTCAAGAATAATTTAATGACTACAACCCTTGTCATTACTTATCCTCCTCTAAGGTATTATTGATAAATATATATTCTTTATTCAATATATATATTTGTTATGGAATATTATTTATTTTATTATTCAATAGGTGGAATGCTTTGTACTAGTAGACAAGGGGAGGGTACCATTTAAATAAATCACTACGAGTTGGGGACCTGTGAATGAAAATTCCTCGATGCATTATTAGTCTTATGAGATGAAATAGTTAGATAGACACCATATATGGGTTTCTATCTTATAGATAAACATTCTTTTGAATGGTCTTGATGGTACCAGTTCTATGTACCAAAGAAACATGACACACAATAATTAATCATTCCCCTCATTTAGACCCAGTTATTATTTATCCTTGAGATTTTGTGTTGACATATCTATAGATTTATTTCATTTTTAATTTATTGATTAATTTTATGTGTTTCAGATTATTAATTTCCACAATATTTATGAATTATCAAGTTTTATTAATTTAAATATTATTCAGTTACTTAACATTTCATATCAATTGATTCATTATTTCTTTTTTGGTATTTACCCTTACTGAGCATTTGAGATCACCTCTATTATGTTTCTTTTCCTTGGTTTTGAAGAATATAATTTTGATTAAGATTTTCAGAATTAATTTTCTTTTATTTTTACATGTATCATGTTTTTATTTTTTATTTTTCAATGTATTATGGGTATCATGGTTGTAATCTTGCTTTCCACAACTGCTAAACTGAATTGTTGTTTGGGATTTTCTTCCTTGTAATAATTCAATGTAATTTCATAATATACCTACTCTAATATTCTAGGTTTGGTGTATTACAATTGGTATCAAAGGAAGTTTAGAAAAAACTTTGGATACTATATTTAGAAAACCTATATTAGGAAGAAAAACCCTAAGAAAGAAATTAAAGATAATTGTAGAATAATGTCCTTAAATTTTGATATAGTAAATATTATTAGGTAATTCATAGAAATAAATCCTTGTCTAGATACTACAAGCGGATGTGGTTCTGGAACAGATTTACCACGGAGTAACAATGTCGAAAAGGGGTTCCGGGCTTAAATCAAGGTAACCTAGTAAATGAAAATTATCCTTACTGTGCACTTTTTTTTGACACTCCTAAAAGATATGATTAGAATAGTTCACATTTTTTACCTACTATTATGAAGATTTAGAAGTAATTATTTCCCAAAAGTAGCCAAAGTTTATGATTCTAGGATTCACGAAGCATAAATTAATGTCATGTACTATACCATGTTTAGATTTATATAATTCTAATAATTTTATGAGATAATATAGTATATGGAAATGTTTAGATATATTTTCTAACAGAAGAAATGAGAACTCCACCTATGTACGTGACACAAAGAGTGAAAAGGATCATATATTTCATGGTCTTATAACAAAAGTTTAGAGGAAAATAATACCCCATGTATTCTAATAATATGAGGAAATATTATCATGTGTTAACATGATAAGTATATAATTATTTGAGTCCTATGGATTTGAAGGGGGAAGAAGATGGTAGTGAAAAATATTGATAAAGGGAAGAAGGGAAAAAAGGGTTTTCCCACATGTGATAACTGTGGAAAGAATCATCCTGGTAAATTATTTAATGTAATGTGAGTTTTTTATAAGTGTAGATAAAATGACACAAAGTTCATGATTGAAAGGGTAAGAAAAAGTTTTCCAATGTTCAATTCTTATTTTACAAGGAGATGAGACACTATATGGATAAATGTCCCGAGAGTCAAAGGATTATACCCTAGATGATCCCATTGGATAGTGATGAAGTTATGATACTGCCATAGGCAAAGAGGAATGATTAATATGCTTCTTTAATAATTATTTCAATTGAATATTTTATCCGTAATGTATTTGTTATAAGAATTATGGAACATATGAGTTTTGTACTATAGTTATTCATCGTTAAAGATTTTAGATCATATGATTAACGGTACCAAGATAATTTATTCACTAGAAAGTTACGATTTTTTGGAAAAAAAATGATTAAGGGAAAAAAAATTAATATATTCGTGATGTTAAGATAATAATGATGAACTGAGTTATTGGATGTGTGATAATTACCTTGGAACTGATTAATAACATGTGGAAAAGTGGTCTATGATATTATTAATGGTATTTACAACACTTTTGGATTTAAGGATTATATCCAATAACATGTGTCTTACTTAAGTAATAAGTAATAACTCATGGTAATTAAATTTATTAACATGTTTAAAAATGATAAATGATGATGTTATTCACATGTTTGGAATATGAATATTAAATGATTCTTCAAGTTGATTAAAGGCTATACAAAATTTCTATTTGGAAATTTAGTGAATTTCATTTAAAAGTAATTGGATCATTATATGTTGGAAAATTTAAACATTAATAAAATGGGTTAATATTATCATTGGATGGTATTTTAGATCGTAATTTGTTACTTCACTATATGTTTTATCATGTGCTAAGAGACGAAGTTAAATAGTTCAAAGCACAATCAAAGGAAAATATTATGTTTATCGAAATATATATTTAATTATATTCTTATGGAGTGAAATAATTCCATAAATATAGAACAAAATGATCTTAAAACCCAAAATTTTGCCTTAGTACCTTCGTTTATGAGGAATTAGTTGGCCTCTTAGATCATCACGAATTTATCACCTTATGATTGTTAACTTTCTCCTATCCATGTTCTCTAGCACTCTCCAACAGAACTTTATGGTTACATTTGTTTTTCGTGTATCTATATTTCCATTTCCCACCTATGTTCTCCTACAATGGAACCTAGATAAATGACCTTTATACTTTACTTTCTCTATAATTAATAAAATATGATATTAACCCTTTTTATGATGTGGGTCTATCAAAAATAGTTTAGTCTCAATCCATAGATTACTGAGTTCATGGTTAAATTGGGTAGAGGAAATCTAATTAAGGTGGGTATAATGTGACACCCAATACATTAAAATATTTTCCCTTTTGAATAATTATAATTTTTTTGCTGTCATTATGTACAGACAATGTTAAACTTATGCTACAAACAATACTGAATTAACTTGTGTTACGCGCAAGACTGATTTTTACTGCCTTTTAATGGAAAAATGATTTTACAACTATTTTATTAAACTTTTATGAATTTTATTTCTAAAAATAGACTTCATTTTATAAATCATAATGTAGAAATTAGATAAGGGTTATTTTTTGGGATTTTTCTGAGAAAGTTCTTTTTTTATGAATAATGAAAATTATTAGAATTTAATTAATAATAGCCTTTTCATTATTAATGATAATTTATATTTTTTATTTTTTTATAGTCACATTAGATCAATTATACATCTATTTATACAATTAATTTCATTTTAATTAATTTTAATTTGAAATTTAATATTAAAACATAACAATATTTTTAATGTTTTTCTATATTGAAAACACGTTATTTCGCCCCATCAGCGGGATTAGTGTTTATCATAATTTTCCCAATTATATGATTTCAATTATGAAAATCATAAAAAAAGACATAATTGGTATAGTAATTATGGTATAATATGATCAAATTAATTTTTTTACCAAAATGATAATCAAATGTGATTAAAATTAATTATAGTGATTATGGTTTGATTAATCTTAATAATGGGAAAACCTTAATATTAAAGAATAAAATGACCTAGAAACTTTTCAAAAATACATTAGTTGAAAATAATTTGATCATGTACCCACTGGGTTCAAAATATATGGGTTATTGTGATATTATTAAATGGAAGTTCCCTATTTAAATGGGTAAGGAAAAAGACAAAATGAATCTTTCCTTACCTTTAACATTTATAAAACATTGAGATATGTAAAAAAAATCATATTTTAGGTTATATATATCCTTTATAAATAAATATGGGTTATTTTTATCATAATAAACTATCAATTAATTTTACAGATGTTTAAAGTACATAAAATGCTTAAGAAATTTAAATGTAGTGATTATTTAGTTAATAATTAACTAAAATAAATGAGACTATAAATATTAAAAGTAGAGTTAATTAATTGAATTATTGTATTTATTTAATTTTTAATATTATTATATCATGATACACACATTTAAACCCAATATATTTTAATTAAAATATAATTTTTTTTAAAATTAACATTAATAAATAATGTCGAAATTTACATTATTGTTATTTTACAATAAATTAATATTATTAAATTATTTAAAATTAATAAAATTACTATTTTATGAAAATTGATCTATAAGTTTTAATATATATTAAATATGGTCTATTAATCTAAAAATTAATTTTTATAATTAACATATTGTCCTAAACACTGCAAAAAACTTTTTTAACACGACCCAAGTTTAAGTAATGTTTTAGCGCATAACACGCACTTGTTGTAAAATTAATTTCCAAAAAACATGGGAAATTTATTTTATAAAATATATAAAATATTAATAATTCAATCAATCTATATTTTCTAATAAATATTACTTTAATTTTGTCTCAGTAGTTAAATTAATTCGATTAGAAAACTAGATGCTTTAATAAAAACCAAAATGATAAAATTGGGAAATTTTATATGTTAAGAAAAAAAATTATTAAAATTAAAATATTTTTGTGTGGATGGAGTTTTTTAAAACAATATTCTCATTTACTCCATTATGCTTTCATTTTTTAGTCCCTTTAAGAAATATTGACACCAAATAGTGAATAACTTTTGGTATTTACAAAAGTGTCACTCCCCCTCCACTATAAAAAGGCAAGCACTATACTTCTTCCTCACACATCTCAACCACATTGGATCATACAATCTCTTTTCATGTATTCTACCAACATCCATACCCTTTAAATATAATCCTACCTTGGGGAAGAAATCAATTCAATGATTATTTTTGTAGAAACCAAAAGAGGTTACCTGGATAAGAGGTAACACATTCTCTCATGCTTTCTAATTTTATATACATTATCCACTCTCTATACTCTTAATATTATATTATTATATAAAAAAATAGTAACATAAATATACTAGGATGTTTTTAGGATATGTTTTATAACTACACTTATGTACACCCCCATCTAATCGGTAAAAAATATATTGTTTCTGTGTACACTGAACTATTGCCTCACGAAACGATGATTATTAACTTTTCCCCTACCACCTCACATGGTGTCCATTATGATGTAAAATATATTTATATATGATATATATGTTATTTATTATCTCTCATTATTCTGATTGTTTTATAACATACCTTTATGCTATCTAATTTGTCTAAATACAATAATTTCATTTGAGGAAGTGCAGAATACCGCCTCGTCAAAGAGATATGATTCGTTCATTCCATACATGGAACATATAAATGTTTTTTCAAATAAACATATATAAAAAATATGACATTGATATGATACTATTATTATAATATACATATGTATCATTTAGTTTTAATTATTTAAATATAATAAATAACTGAAAGTAGTGTTCAAGCGTATGTACGACCTACCCTCTCCGTGAACGGTGTACTTAATGTCTAATCTAAAAATATTATAAACCATGATAAATTTTTTTTACTAAATATATAAAAAAATTTATCCATGGATTAAATTTTTTATATTATGAAACCATTATATATTTTATAATAAAAACAAATAACAATTTAAAACAAAATCGATAAACTAGGCAATTCACACCCAAATTGTCAAAATAAGGGAAGATCATTAAAAAAATGTAATAATATATTATAAGTTGTTAATATATGATATTATAAACACAATTATGGCTATATTATTAGTAATTAACATATATTAAAAAAATATATGAAGCTAAATACCACACAAAAGAAGGAAGGTTAAGGTATGTGATTTCCTCTCAATTTACATTCCATTGAGACATTATTTTTGTTATGCACCCATTAAAATTTATTTGTGGTATATATTTCCCTTTTATATGTTGTATCATGAATATAATTACTCTTATGATGTTAAAATTTTCATTTAATTCTTATGGAAATATTATTTAATGGTTTCATTGTGTTATTAGACACATTGAAATTATTAAATTTTATTTTTTCAAGAATGATTTAATATCCACAACCCCTGTTATTACTTATCCTCCTATAATGTATTATTTATAAATACATATTATTTATTAAATATGTATATTTTATAAGGCTTAATATTTATTTTATTATTAAATATGAGTAATTATTTGAACTGGTAGACACGGGTTGGGGACTGTTTAAGGAAATCCCTACAGGTTAGGGACCGGTGAATGAAATCCCCCTGATGCATCGGTAGTCTCATGAGATGAAATAGTTGGATAACCTCCTTAGACGAATTTTCACACTATAGATAAATCATCTTGTGAAAGGTCTTTATAGTACTGGTTACATGTACCTAGGAAACATGGCATCAAATAATTAAGTATTTCCCTCATTTATACTCAATTATTATTTATCCATGAAATTTTGTATTAACATATCTATGGATTTATTTAATTTATTGTTTATTTATTAATGGAATTTGTTTTAGTTTAATACCATTCCATAATGTTTATGATTTATATATTTTTATTAATTGAAATTTTATTCAATTACTCGCCTTTTTATATTGATTGATTCATTATTAATTTTGTGGTATTTACCGTTAATGAGCATTTGAGCTCACCCCTACTATGTTTCTTTTCCCATGTTATGAAGAAGATAATTTTGATTAAGATTTTAAGGATGTAGTTTATTTTCTTTTTACATGTATCTTGTTTGCATTTCTTATTTCTCAATGTATTATGGGTATCATGTATGTAATCTAGCTTTCCAAGACTATTAAAATGAATGGTGCTTCAGGATTTTATTCTTTGAAATAATGCCAATGTAATTTAAAAATGCACCAGCTCTGGGCTTCTGGGGTTGAGGAATTACACCCAATCCATTGGAGGGAGATATAGTTTATACCCAGTAGTTAATAAAATCATACATACATGAGTCACAAGATCATTAATAAACATTTCATAACCTCTAAAATCCAATTGGTATCATAAACCTGTAGAAATATCATAACTAGGGGAAACAGATACAGATTTCATACTCATTTTATCAAAAACATAACCCATAAAGATAAATGGGAAAAAAAATAATATAACTCGTGAATGAGAAAAAATATTCCTAAACATTGGGCCACAAAAACAAAATATATTTCAATAAATAATATAAATGGAAACATTGAATAATTTTTCCATTAAGTCATGAGTAACACCAATTGGTATTATATTAGATGGGAAATAAAATTAAAAATTATTTTTGAAATAATTCTTTAGAAGAATATCATTTATTTCAATGAAAAATTATTTTTATTATAGAATACCTTTTTAAACCCTTTTTCTTTGAAAATAGATTTGAAAATTATAAATTGTACTTGAAATCATAGTTTTTAAAACTAATAAAAAAGATTTAAAATCATTTTGAAAACCTATTTTCTTGAAAACATATAATATATTCATCAAAAAATTTTACAAAAATTTATTCTAAATCACTTTGAAAACTTATAAAAATGTGTTTAAAACATTTTAAAAACTATTATAGTTGAAAAAAAATAAAATAAGCTTAAAAAAATTTGAAATTATTTTTTCATGAAAACATATAAAATAAGATTCAAAACATATCAAAAACGTTTTTGATGGAAAAAATTAATTTTTTTAAAAAGTATGTGAAAATGTTTTGAAAAACATTATAATTGAAAAATTATGAAATAATCATGAAAACATTTTGAAAACCATTTTTCATGAAAACATAAAAAATTAGATTGAATCTGTTTTGAAAAACATTTTCTTTGAATATACTTTTAAAACATTAAAATAGATCTTGAAAACGTTTTTAAAATAATTTTTCAATAAAAATACTTTTAAAAATATTTTATTAAATATGAAACTTTTAAAAATGAAAAGTAATATTCAAAGGAATAAGGGTCGGTAAATCTGTAGATGTCGTACGAGGTCAAAAGAACATTCTATTGTGGATGGTAAGAATGTTAGAAAAGTGCCTTGTTCAGAACACAACTAGAAGATTCCCTTGAATAGATTGGTAAAAGAAAAAAGGGTAAAATTTTATTTTACATATTATAGGATAATGATATAATATCCTTGGAAACACTATTTAGAAAAGATAAATTTCTGACTGAAGAAAGGGTAATGTCGGGCTTTCCTAAAAACACATTCTTAACTATCTTATATATCAAAGAGTAGAATATGGAACCAATACATGAGTATATAATGAAATAACATAGTATAATTAAACTCAGGAATATTATTTAGAGATGGATCATAATATTTCTTCAAATGAAGTATAAACATAAACAATGTTGAAAAGAAATGGGATTGTCTCAATAAACACTTATAAATGTGTATAATGGGTTCATTCTCTCCATGTAAAGAAAGTAAATTAAATTAAGCATAGAATATAATGAAAATATTTACATTAACAATATTTCATAAAAAAATGAAATATATGAACCTCAAAAAAAAATTATGTGCATAAAAAACATGAGTCTCAAAGAAGGCAAATTGAGACAAAGCATTTTACCGATTTAGTAACTTTTGAAGGATAAACTCCATGAAAGAAAGAACATAAAATGGACATATGAATACAGATAGTTTTAATTATAATATATATATAATAAAATCATGGGAATTAAATACACCACACAATAGGAATGAGTGGAGAATATAACATGTACCTCACAGAAATTAAAAGTGAGATGAAATCCCTTTACCTTGTGTCTTGACTCTCTCCGTTCTCATAAAAGCATCCTGTATACTAAATATATGTTTATTATACATATTTTAAAAAATAATATTCTTATATCTACTACCATATGTGGTTTGATTATGACCTTATATTACCCTCTTGTTAATGATCCTATGTTAAGGGTTCACTTCGAGTAATGTTCGCTTTGTTTTTCGCATGTGTGTTAATTTGTTACATCCTTGGCCCTTATACTTATATCATGATTCAATAATGTAAAAATGATTTAAATATATGGTATATATATTTTATTTTTATTATAATAATATATATAATATAGGATTATGAAATGGAATACACTGTTCATGGAGATGGTAACTTGTACGTACACATGAACATTGTTTCCGTCTTCATTGTCGTATTGAAAGACATTATGTAAATGAAATATATATATTTATAAGGGTATATATATATCATTTTTTTAAATATAAATAAAATATCATATATATCATATATGTTCATTAAACCAATCCTTTATATATTCCATGTGGTGTGTGAAAGAATCACATCGCTTTGAGGGGGTAGTAGTCCAAACTTCCTCAAATGAGATTATCGTATTAATACACAATGGAAAATAAAGAGATGTATTTTTTAAATGGAATAAATAATATTAAATATATAATAAATATAATATATTACATATATGAATATAATTTCTTTCATAATGGCCACCATGATTTGTGGTAAAGTAGTAATAAACAATCATCGTTTCATGAGAAAATAGTTCACCGTACACAGAAATAATATGTTCACCATACAATAGATGGAGGTGTGTGTAAGTGTATATTATATCCTTATAATAACAAAATTATAGTATATGGATTATACTTGTCTTGTCACACAATAATTGAATAAGATATTGGAGGGGTGGAGAAAGAAAATAATGAAATGATCTTGAGAGAAAGAGTTACCTCTAAATTGGGTAACTCCTTTTGGTTTGTTCCAAAAGACTTTCTTGAGAATATATATTACCAAAGGTAGTATTAACGGTATAAGGGAGGTTTTTGGAGATGCTATTTAAGTATAGATTTTCAGAACATAAAATGTTTGACATGGTTGAGGAATGGGTAGATGTGGTGGTCTTTTATAGTGAATGAAAGGATTCACATGGAATTTTTAGAAACAAGTTAGGTGTGCACATGTTCGTACCTAAAAAATTCATAAAAACCAATTGAACTCAATAATTTAAGGTTTATTGACTAAATATATATATAAAATGGGTGTTGGAAAAGAGTATTGGTCATTTGGGCCCTTAATTTTAAGGTTTAGTCCCTAATTAAGCTTAGTTTGGCCTTAACCTCTATGATTAATTTTAATCACTTTTACTAATGAATTTGGTCAATAATTAACATGGTCTTATTATAATATAATTATTATAACAAATAAAATTTTGTATGTATGATTTTTGAAATAAAGATTACAAAATAGGAAAAATTAATATTAGTGCTAATCCCATAGATCAGACGAAATGACATGGTTTTAAAGTAGAAAAAAAGTTCAAAATGTTTTTAGGATTTTATATGAATTTCAATGTGAAATTTATTATAATGAATTAATTTGTATTAATATATGTAATATTTATCTAATGAGACCTTAAAACAAAATTATAATATCATTAATCATTAATAATTAATTTGAAAAAGCGTATGTTTTTAACTAAAAAAGCAGTATTTTCACTATTCATCAAAATTAATGTTTCTCAAAAAAATCCCAAAAATTCACACTAGGATAATATAAAAATTCTGAATTAAAAAATTATGTTTATCTTATCAAATTAAATTTATAAATGTTTTTAAAATTACTTTCATTATTAGTTTTTGTTTATTCGGGAAAATGATGTTTTTAAACATAGGACTTTACCAACATCATATATTTCATTTCAATATGTTTTGATTATATAAAACAATTATAAAAAATATTTTGAAATTATTTATTACTATTAATATAAATACATTTAAAATTAATATTATGATTATATCATTTAATTATATATATATATATATGTTTCATAGAAACTCTATGTTGTGTACATCGTAGGCTAAGTCGGTGTTTCTTGGAGTGCAAGCCAAGTTGGTATTGCATGTAGTGTAAGATAAGTTGGTATTGTATGTGAAAAGAATTTTTGACATAGTGATTTAATATATATATATATATAACTATATATAGTTTAATGTGAAATGAAAAATATTGAAAATATAAATAAATTTGAAAAGAAATAATTATGAAAATCTCAGGGTGTTACATTATAGCCCCCTTAAAATAAATTTCACCCTCAATTTTTTTGGGTTATCAAATGTTTAATACTTGAAAGTTTCATTAATAGAAACCCACATCGTAAATATTGATACTAATACTTCCCTTAAAAAGGGATATTTGGAACCATAATGGTTACCCAATGTAACATATAACTAGGTTTCCACGTAGAGGAACTTATGTTGGGAGTAATGGCTGGACATAGAAAAAAAGCATAAATATTTATAGGGAAATATTGATATCATAAATAATTCAAAAATTTAATGATCAAAGAAAATTTGAGGTCCACAATGTCATAAATCAATTATGATTTAAAATGCCATCAACTCGAGGAAAATTATGGTATTGGAATAATAATTGTTTTTGATCACTTTCAGAACATTGAGTAATTATTGAAAAAAATTTATAAAAAAAATTCATTCAGGGGTTTTTATTTGAAAATTTTTTAATACACCCTTTACCTCATTGAATAAAAGTCTATAAATTAACTTTTATGAATAAAGCACTAAAATACGCTTTTAAAGGATCTTTAGGCCCATAAAAGAATAAAATGTATAACTATTTGTATCTTAAAAAACAATATTTATTAATCTGTAAAATAAAAATTAAAACTAATAGTTCATCAAAAATATTTATTCATTACAAATAAATACACACAATCTAGGACATCGTGTAGGCCATTGGTAGCCATGGAAGCCTTGTCATCCTTCGATTATGGGTTCAAGACCCACAACCTTGTTGGACTTGATTGGTTGTCACCCAACATACATGATGTCCTTTTTTAATCAATAATAATATAATATACAATATATAAATCCTTTATGTAAGGTTAATAACTAATTAGCCTTTAAACCATTGTTTTCAACACAAACTCATTGCAAAAATACTTCCTCTGATATTTAAATTAATCATTTCATGAATGGTTAACCTTATAACCCTTTTAAAAGGTTAAAATTAAAAACCATATAAAGTGAGTTAATAAATTAGCTTAACATTGATTCCACTGTATACCACAAATTATCTCTTGGTAGTCACATTCCAAAAATGTTAACACCCTCATCATATATTATTTTGAAACATGGTAACAACTTGAATTACCATAAATCATTATGGAAAACATCCATGCTTCCTCATTCCAATGTTTATTGGATTTAATCCTTAAATCCAAAAATGTTGTAAAATTCATTAGTGGTAGAATAAACCACATATAAACAAGTCCTTACTTAGTTCCATGGTAATCAATACTATACAGTTTACTAATTCATATCCCACATATCGTTATCCATACAATATTATCTTTTCATAATGAACATATTAAGGGTTAACATAGTAAAAATCTCATCTTGTCATCAAATAAATTCACTAGTACAACATAAACTTTTAAATACTGAGTGAACAAAAACAAAATTTGAAAAATCAGTGTATATGTAATCATTCATAACTTTTTAATCCAAAAAGATAAATACTTCGATTACTTTATCCTTAATCCATTAACAGTAATACTTGTTTCCTTTTAAATTTCATCAATAGTCTCGTCGTCATCCCCAATGTAACCGTTACTCTCACCACCTTGCTGATTCACATTAGAAAATTTCTTATTTAAACATTGGGTTGTATAATTAATATTTTCTCCATACTTAAAACACTTAAACTTATATAAAGAATTATGGAGGACTTATATCCCATCCAATTCATTAATCTAACTCTTAACTTTTCCCTTGAAATCACTTCCATTATTTCCTTCTCTTCCATAGTCATAGCACATTTTTATTCTTCTAAGACATTAACTTAGGTGACTCTTTCCACATTATTGACAAAAAGGAAACCAAATCTTCTTTTCTCTATAGTCTCCATTACCCAAAATCAGAGATAAAACCTTCTTTATCTATCATTGGGAGTCTAAGAGTTGTTTAAGGTAAACATTGTTAATCATGTTTTGTGAAAAATGATTAGGCATTGTCATGAAATATTTCACTCTAGTGATCATCACACTTGACTGCCCATCAGAAAATCTTCCATCACATTCAACATTAATCCAGTTCTGTTCAGTTCTTGACATTAACTAAAACCAGAATGATAGTGTGAGAATTAATTATCATAGAAGAAAACCACATAGTTATGAAACAAATTACATATAAGATATCTAAATCACGACACATTAAATAATATATGACAACTTGGGTTTATCCTAGGTTATTCATACCAAAATTATATAGAAATCTTTCATTATGGTTTGGGAATAGTTTGTGAATTCCCAATGCATATCTTCCGGGACTGTCAAAATAGGTGTGTAACAATGCCTGTCTTCATGTTCCAAATTACCTCGAGTTAGGACCGAAACATCTTTTTAGAGTTGTCCCACATAAGTACATATATTCTATAGCCACATACACCTGTTATATATAGACATGGATTTGTTTCTTGGAAATAATTCATCCTATCATTTACCAAAATTCCAAGACATTTTCCTAAATAGTAACTTATACTTATATTTATCCTCAAAGACATCCCTTATAGCGACTCGGGTTTTGGCCCTGTTATATATTGGAATATTACTATGAATAATTCCAAAGCTAGGCACGAAGACAACGTGTGATTCCGAGGCCCGATGTGTCTGGGATTAATTTTATAAAAATATTATGTATTTTTGTATTATACGCATGGTGGGGTTGTGTTTTCTCCTAAATGGTAGCTCAGATCAAAAATATGAGGGCACAGTTGTGTCCGAGGCGTGCCGTTTACCCTAGGCAGGATGTAAAATTTGCAGGCGTTTGCTTGATGTGGAAAAATTGACAAGGGGTGTTTTCTTAAATTAATAGACCAGTTTCTTTATGAGCATCATCTTTAATAATCTTGAAAGGAGTCTGAGATCTAAATTTTAGGATCACAGTTGAGTTTGGAACACCGTGTTTACCATTGGCGTGACATAATTTTAGTTGGCATTGGGTGCCAAGATGGAGGCATGTTGGCCGGGAGTTAAAATGAAATTTTTATAAAAAAGGAAAAAAATAATCAATATAATTTTCTCCCCCCTTCCTTCCCCGTCGGTGCGTACGATAAACCACCCTCCACCCTCCTCTTTCAATAAATCAAGGAGCTGCAGGCATCCTATTTTGGTGTCGATCGTTAGCAGATCAAGATTCAGTGCATTGCGGGTGTCGTTCTGCACCTGAAGCTTTGTCGTTTCTCCCACAAGGTAGGCATATCAGTTTTAAAATCTCGGATCCCATTTATGCATTTTTTTTAAATCTTCATAAGGGTTTTGTAGTTTGGGTCCTCAGCTTTCTGAAAGTTGTTTCGGATCTGAATTTGGAGCACTAGGGTGCTTCCAGTGGCTCCCGGAATCTTTTTGGTAGAAAACCCAGTTTTTGGTGGCGGATATGGTGGATTCCGGCAAGGGAGGCAGTGGTGTGGCGGATTCTGGCTCCGGCGTGGCGGCTTCTGGCAGAGACGCAGTGGTTTCCAGTGAGGCAGCCGGTGGTCCGGACAGGATTTTTCGGGGGTTCTTTAAACCCCCATAACACGCAAATCGTAACTCTAAATTGAAAAACGTTTATAGAGACACATTCCTTGCAATAAGATGGATCTTTTGAACTCACTTTGAGAATTTTATGAATTGGGTTCATGGGAAAACTCTACAAAACGTTGAAACTATAATAATTTTTTATTATTATTCAACTTCGACCCGTCATAACTTCTGCACGGAGCATCTGATTGACATGACGTCAGTGACGTTGTGATCTTTATAGTAAGGTGGATGTTTTAGGATAGTTTCTAGGTTCTGGGATGGAGTTCAGAATGTGGGACCCATGAGGATGCTTTTGGGCGTTTACGAAAAAACGTGACTTTTTCGTCGAGTGCCCATTTTGGACGAACACGTAGTCAATCTCAGATTTTTTTCCTAGGGGATCACAATGGTGTAGTCTATTTTATGATTTTCAAGATCAAGGTGTAGGTCCACCTCGGGCTAGCTATGGGTGAATAGTCCATTTCTCATTGGTTGTTCGTTTCGGGTGAGTAAATTGTCTATCCTGTGAGTTTTTTCACATAGTTCATGGTGGTGGCCTCAGTATAGGCCTAGGAGGTGCGCTGTGTGGAAATGTTGTGGGTCGCTTAGGTTAGCGATGTTTAGACTCGCAGCAGTTGAGTGTACTCCCATGGTTCATTCCTCTGAGGGTTTGTGTGGCATTACAACCTTAGTATAGGTTTGTGATCCCCTCGATAGGATTTTTTTCTATCAGATTTGTTGCATCACTCTAGTGGGTCTGGAGTGGGATCCTCTAGTTTCACATCCTTGGATCGGGTTCTTGGTATCACTATTACTACTTATCTACAAAAGGTGATCCCTTATCTAAAAGGTTAATCCCATAGGGTTTGAGGAATCATCGGTAATATGATCTCTTACATAGTGGGCCATGCATAGTAGGTTTGTGGAATCGTCAGGTATATGATCCCCTACTCAGCATGTGGTTTATAGTAGGGTTATGGTATCGTCGGGTATACGATCACCTACTCAATGCATGGTTTCAGTAGGGTTGTGGAATCGTTGGTTATACGATCCCCGACTAAGTGCATGGTTTTTAGTAGGGTTTGTGTATCGTCGATTCGATCCCCTACATATGAGTTATACTAGATGAATTTTCTGGCATCGTCGTGACCATATTCACACAGGCGGCGATCCTCTATCTGAGTGAAGTGATCTGTGGGGCACTAGATCTGGTTGTGGTATCCCCTAGCGGATATTTGGATTGATCCCCTATTTGTGAGATCTTCGAGATACCGGAGTGGGTTCTTGAATCCCCGAGTGGACCGTAGGAGTGATCCCCTATCCGAGAAGTTTAATGTTTCCACTGTTTCAGCGTGATGTTCTCAGTGATGATATTCGATGAGCGTGATCTCTCAGATTGGTGTCTGGGATGTTGGTGTGAGACCCGATGGAGTGTATCTCTCAGAAGAGTATCATCTGGGATGACAGAGCTCATGGAGTGTGTTATCCTATTTATCTACCTATCACATGTGCTGTGGATGGAACCACATAAGGCTTGGTGCATGGAATGAGTATATATGGTTTCTCATGGTATATGTACGGTTATATACCAGAGCGGATGTTCATGGTGTATTTATGGGCATACACCTGAGCTGGGCTGACTAGTCGTGTTAGCTGAGGATGGTCTCGATATGGACTTTCTCTCTCGTTTGGGTTTTCTCTAGCTGGGATGAGATGACTGTTGTCTTTCAGTTTCTCCCTATTATTTTAGGGTTATTTGGGTTCCTACAGAGTATTTTATATACTCACCCCTATATGGGCTTTGCTCACATATGTTTGTGTCTTGTACATACCGCATGCCTTTCGACGAAGTTCTAGGAGGACCCAAAGTAGGAAGAGATTAGTGAGTGAGACTAACCGAGGTGTTTACTAGAGCTGTTCTGGGGAGCTTACCGGTGGATGTATTTGGCAGTGTTTTCCCTCCTTCTGAGCGGGTTGGATGCTTCTGTAGTTTTCCTCTGGTGGTCCATGTTTTTCTTTTTTGTACTTCTATTGCACTCTGGTTTGGGATAAATGTATGCATGCATTCTCTTTTCTATATATATATATATATATCTTCACTATTGGATGGAGGTGTATGTGGGTGTGTGTGTACAGGTACCTTAGGCTAATGCCTCCCTTGTGTGTGATAGCCTACTTGGCGCTAGTCGCCAGCCCCTGGCCTATTGGAGGCCGTCTTGGGGAGTTGTGGCTCGAGGCCCACTGGGTCGGGTCCTGATAGAGTGGTATAAGAGGATATTACACCTTTGGGATCTTTGAGTGTAGGTGGTCTTGCTGCGAGTTTGGTTTGGGTAGCATAGCGGTAGTGTTAGGATGTTTTGAGGTCGACTTTTATGCCAGGGACTCCAGTGTCGGTGTGGCGGCTGACGTATCCATTCACCAGAACTCTAATAACCTGCCTTTCGACTCGAGACATCAGGAAACTAGTTGAAGGGACACAATGGTACATGAATCATATAGGACTGGGTTTTGGGTTTCCCTTGTTCTTCTTGAGTTAGCTCTGTAGATATACTCTTTGACCATGGTGCATCTTAATTGTATTTCAGGATGCCTCCATGACGACAACCATCAAGGGTTCCACAGTGGGATTATGGTAATGATCTTCCCCGTGTAGAGGCTGTGGACCAGGGTGCATGTTCTGAGGTTGGACCTCCAGGTGGTCCGCCAGTTGATCCACCACCTGTTGAGTAGCTGGTTGTGTTGGCACTACATGACGATGTTGCATGCATGCTTAGTGTGCTGCATGAGTTCCAGAGGAAGTGACCTCGGAGGTTCCTGGGTGATCCAGACCCTCAGGCAGTTGATGACTAGCTTGAAGCAATCACCTGAGTTTTTCGCCTGGGGAGGACACCTCCAGATCATATGGTGGTCCTAGTGGAGAGCCTTCTGCATGGTTCGGCCGACCGATGGTGGAGTTTGGGGACATAGTCCCATGACAAGGAGATGCTCATGTGAGAAGAATTTGAGTGGCTCATTTGGGAAGAGTTTTATCCGATGATACTGAGGTTAGTACGAATCCAGGATCTTCTGTAGCTTTGAAATGAGGGAATGACTGTGTCAGAGTACTCAACGAGGTTTACAGATCTGTTGCACTACTCCCTGGATATGGTTCGAGACCCATTCTTTAGGGATTGGAAATTCAAACAGGGGCTATGCTAGGATATCCGGACAGGTGTGGTTTCCTTGTGTCTACCCACCTATGCTGGAATACTAGAGAGAGACATGGTGGTGGAGAGATTTATAACTGAGCATATTTAGCCCATCAGTGTGGGGTACGTAGCAGCTGATATGTCGGTAGCTGGTAGCAAACAGCAGGCGCAGGGGTCTGGACCTGGCTGACGTTTCAGGAGGCGACCCCAGGACGGATGATCTGAGGCTTAGGTATCACAGGGCTCGCATGCTAGTTTTGGTTAGTCGTATGAGAGGCAGTGTTACGTTTGTGATTGTCAGGGAAATCTTGCTAGAGATTATCCAACCCATCATGCTAATGAGAGGGAGATGGTCGATAGGCCACCTTGGTCGCAACAACATTTTCAGTATGGAGGTCCCCAGGGAGGTAGACGTGGCGACAAACCTGGTGCAGCAGCGGGAGGTGGTAGGCGGTATCAGATACCGCCACCACCACCCTTAGGTGGTCCACGTTGAGCTCCGGGAGCTGGAGGGTGAGGGCAAGGACAACCACATGCCTTAGAGTCTGTTGACCCAGAGGCTCCGTGGATGGATAGAGGTACACCTTTTGTCCTTTATACTTTATGCAGTAGTTTTAATAGACACTATTTAGCGGTACACTTTCCTTTCCGTTGTTTACTTGAGATTTTTTCAGGGTGTTGGTAAGACCCTATGTGGGTGTTGTTCGACGTTCTTAAAAAGGATGAGGAAGAGAGATCCTTCCCCCACTAATATTCATTTTTGTGACGAGATTAAAATCTTGTGGGCGAGTCAGTGCCGCCCAAAGTGGATAGTGTTGAGGTGTGGTGGACAAGTCCCTCTAACATATGTTATTTGGAAAGGGTGTGTGTTGGCAAACTCGCTAGCGTGGGAGGCCTAGTTGAGAGTTCAGTTGCTTTGCTCGTGCTTATGGATTTTCATGGATGAAAAGTTCAAAGGTGGGGAGGATGTTGTACCGTGGGTTTTGACCCTGTCAGACTTTGGAATATTCGTATGAATAATTCTCAGGCTAGGAATGAAGATGGCGTGTATTTCCAAGACCCGGTGTGCCTGTAATTAATTTTATAATAATATTAAGTATGTTTTTCTATGCATGTGGTGGGGTAGTGTTTTCTCCTAAACAGTAGATCAGATCGGAAATTCGAGGGCACAGTTGTGTCTGGGGCATACTGTTTACCCTAGGTAGGGTGTAAACATTGTGGGCGTGGGCCAGTTGTGGAAAAAACCAATAGGGTATTTTTTTTAAATAAATAGACAAGTTTATTTATGAGCGTTGGCTCGAATAAATCCATAACGGATTCTCATATCAAAATTCTATGATCACGGTTGAGTTTGGAACGTCGTGTTTACCCTAAGAGCGACATAATTTTAGTCAGCGCAGAGAGTCAGGACGGAGGCGTGTTGGAGGTGAGTTAAAATGAATGTTTTATAAAAAAGGAAAAACAATTATCAATCTAATTTTCTCCCCCTTCCTTCCACCTCAGTGAGTTTGGTGAACCACCCTCCACCCTCCTCCTTCAATGAATCATGGTGCTGCGGGCGTCCGATTTTTGTGCCGATCATTAGAAGATCGAGTTTCAGTGCGTTGTGGCTGTCGTTCTTCACCCGAAGCATCAGCATTTCACCTGCAAGGTAGGTGGTTGAGTTTTAAAATCTTGGATCCCATTTATGCATTATTTTTCTTCAAATCGTCATTTGGGTTGTGTAGTTCAGGTCCTGAGCTTTCCGAAACTTGTTTGGGATTTGAATTTGGAGCACCGGGGTGCTTCTGGTGTCTCCCGGAAGTTTTTTGGCAGAAAAACCAGTTTTTCGCAGTGGCTATGGTAGATTTCGACAAAGGAAACAACAGTACGGTGGCTTTCAGCGACGACATGGTGGTTTCTGGTGAGGCAGGCGGCGGTTCGACCAGGATTTCTCGGGGGTTCTTTAAACCCTCGTAACTCACAAACTGTAACTCCAATTTGCGAACAATTTGCAGCAATACAATCCTTACATCGAGATAGATCATTTGAACTCACTTTGGGAATTTTATGAGTCGGGTTCATGGTCCAGGGATATGAAATGTTAAAACAATAATAATATTTTATTATTATTCAACTTCAACCCGCCGTAACTTCTACACAGAGCATCTGATTAACATGCCGCCAGTGACATTGTGATACTGATATTAAGGAAGAATTTTCAGGATAGTTTTTTAGTGATGGGATAGAGATCAATATGTGGGACCCATGAGGCTACTTTTGGGCGTTTACGGGGAAACATGACTTTTTCGTTGAGTGCCCGTTTTGGATGAACGATTGGTCGATCTCAGACGTTTTTCTGAGGGAATCGCAATGGTGAAATCCATTTTTTGTGTTTTAGGATCGTGGTGTGGGTCCCACATGGGCTAGCTACTGTGAATATTACCTTTCTCATTGGTTGTCCATTTCAGGTGAGTAAATATTCTATCCTATTTGTTTTTCCACATAGTTAATGGTGGTGGCCTCTGTATAGGCCTAGGAGGTGCGCTGTGTGGAGATGTTGTGGGTCGCTCGGGTTAGCGACATTTAGAGAAGCAGTGGTTGAGTGTACTCCCTTGGTTCATTCCTAGAAGGGTTCTTGTGGCATTACAAACTTATTATAGTCTTGTGATCCCCTCAATAGGATGTTTTTCTATTAGATTTTTTGAATCCCTCTAGTGGGTCTAGAATGGTATCCTCTAGTTTCGCTTCCCTAGATTGGGTTCTTGGTATCGTTGTTACCACTTATACATGGGCGAAGATCCCCTATAGAGTAGGTTAATCCCGTAGGGTTTGAGGCATCATCGGCGAGATGATCCCCTACATATTGGGCCATGCATAGTAGGGTTATGGCATCGTTAGGTATATGATCCCCTACTCAGTATGTGGTTTATAGTAGGGTTGTGGTATCGTCGGGTATACGATCCCCTACTCAGCGCATGATTTCAGTAGGGTTGTGGAATTGTTGGTTATACGATCCCCTACTAAGTGCGTGGTTTTTATTAGGGTTGTTGCATCGTCGATTCAATCACCTACATCACAAGTTATACCAGATGGGGTTTTCGGTATCATCGTGACCATCTTTACATGGGCAACGATCCTTTATCTAAGTGATAATATCTGTGGAGCACCATATTGGGTTGTGGTATCCCCCAGTGGATCCTGGGAGTGATCCCATATCTGTGAAATCTTCAAGATACCAGAGTGGGTTCTTGTATCCCCTAGAGGACCCTAGGAGTGATCCCTTATTTGAGAAGTTTAGTGTTTCAAATATTTCAGCGTGATGTTCTTAGTGATGATATCAGACAAGTGTGATATATCAAATGGGTCTCTAGGATGTTGGTGTGAGAACCGATGGAGTATATCTCTCAGATGAGTTTCATCATGGATGACAGAGCCCATAGAGTGTGTTCTTCTAGTTATCTACTTGTCACAAGTGCTGTGGACGGAACCACATGAGGTTTGGTGCATGGAATGAGTATATCTGGTTACTCAAGGTATATGTATGGGAATATACCTGAGAATATTTTTATCATGTATGTATGGGAATACACTTGAGCTGAGCAAACTAGTCATGTTAGCCGAGGATGGTCTCAAGATGGAGTTTCTCTCTCAGTTCGGTTCCCTCTGGCTTGGATGAGCTGACTGTTTTCTTTCAGTTTCTCCCTATTATTTTAGGGTTTTTTTGTTCCTACTGAGTATTTTGTATACTCACCCCTGCACGGTCTTTTCCCATACTTGTTTGTGTCTTGCACAAACCACATGCCTTTTGACGGAGTTCCAGGAGGACCCAAAGCAGGAGGAGATTAGTGAGCGAGATTGACCGGGGTGTTTATTGGAGCTGTGCTGAGGAGCTTACCAGAGGGTGTATTTGGCTATGTTTTCCATCCTTCTGAGTGGGTTGGATGCTTTTGTAGTTTTCCTTTGGTGGGCGTTATTTTTCCCTTTTTTACTTCTGTTGCACTCTGGTTTGGGATAAATGTATTCATACACATCCTTTTCAGTTTATATATATATACACACACACACACTGTTTATTGGATGTGTATGTGGGTGTGTGTGTATAGGTACCTTAGGCAAATGCCTCCCATGTGTGTGATAACTTTCTTGGTGCTAGTCTCCAGCTCCTGACCTATTAACGGTGGGCTTGGGGAGTTCTGGCTTGAGCCCATTGGGTTGGGTCGTGACATCCCTAGACATATACATATAAGTAATCCCAGGGATCTCAATAAGGTTTTATCATCATAGTTTCCAAAGTTTAACTATACCTTTTATATTATACCAAGTATAACAACCCTTTCTATAAAACAATAAAATTAAATAATTTTTTTTGGAATACTTAAACATTATACAAACAGACGCCCAATAACCGTAGTTTGTATAGTTCCTTTGGAAACATGAAAACATAAACACTTGAACATATGTGAGCTACACCATATCCCTCTTCGTTCTTCTTGAGTAACAACATTCATAGACAAATCAAATATAGTACATATCATCATAAGCTGGGGGAAAGGAAACATAAAAGGGGTGAGATCAAATTTTCAGTAAGGGTAAACAAGGGAGACATGTTATAATTAACATGATTATAAGGGTATGAGATTGTGATCCCATAAATAGAATACTATACCATGAATATCGAGGATCATAACTAAAATCATGACATTATGATTGGTAATTAATATGACATGAATCATATAAAATAAAGAGCATAATCCATGAACACATAACATAAGAGTAAGACATGGAATTGTGGAAAACACAGAAGCATATAATTATTTCCATAGTATCCAAGGAATCACTCCTAAGAACATCATAATAGTATTGGTTCACTCTTCTTACCATCATAATAGTCATGGATCACTCACATGGCCACCATAGTAGCATGAGTTCACTCCGCATACCATATTTGTTGTCATGGATTACTCCCATGGAGATAATAGTAGTCAATGATTACTCTTAATACCGTCATAGTTTATCTCATGAGATATGAAACTTTACCCAAAGCGTTGGATGGAGATATAGGTCCCACCTATCAAATAATTAAATAATAAATACTTATTCCAAAATATCATAAATAAACATATCATAAAAAGTGAATTTGAATGGGTATCATAATCATGTAAACATGTCATAACCAGTGGAAAAAAGTTATAGGTTCTATAATCATTTCTCCAAAATCATAACCTGTAAGCCTATAGTATGTGAAAGAGAAATGGTCTTTATAAAATTTCTTTTGTAAAAAAAATCTATTTAGGGAAAGAACATGAATTTAAACATTTAGTAATTTCCATATAGAGAAACAAGTAACAACAATGGATGTTATCTTAGATGGGAGATAATTTTGAAATATTTTTCAGAACATTTATTGAGGAAAATATCCTTTCTTCTTTGAAAAATTATTTTTATTACATAAAATATTTTTAAAACCTTTTTCATTGAAAATATATTTGAAAACATATAAGGAAGAATTGAAATCATTTTTTATTCCTTTTTCTTTTAAAAATTATAAAATAAATTTAAAAAAGATTCTTCAAAAAAGTTTGAAAACATATAAAAAGATTTTAAATATGTTTTTAAAACCATTGTACTTGAAAACTTATAAAATAATCATGAAAACATTTTGAAAATAATTTTTCTTGAAATCTTATAAAAAAATATTCAAAACATTTTAATTTAAAACACTTTAAAAACTTATAAAAAGAGTTAGAAAACGTTTTTAAAACCATTATACTTGATAACTTATATAATAATCATGAAAACATTTTGAAAACCATTTATCCTGAAATCCTCTAAAAGAATATTGAAAACAATTTGAAAGCAATTTTTTAGAAAATACTTTGAAAACATATAAATCGATATTTAAAACATTTTTAAAACCTTTTTTATTGAAAAATAATTTTAAAAAAAGTTTCTTAAAGATGACCCTTTTAAAAATGAAAAAGGAATCTTCAATGGAACAACGATGGGTAAATCTGTACATCTCGTATGCGGTCAAAAGAACATTCCTTTTTCATGGTAAGAAAGCTAGAAAAGTGCCTTGTTGAGAACATGAAAAAAATATTCCCTTGAATATATTGGTAATTGTAAAAAGGGTAAATATGTCTTTTAAATATTATAGGATAATGGTGTAATAGTCTTGTAAACCATTTTTAGAAAACATTGATTTTTGACTGAAGAAAGGGTAAATTAAGGATGCCCAAAAAATAATTTATTAACTATCTTATGAACCATAGAGTATAATAAGGTACCAATACATGAGATTATAATGAAATCAAATAGGATAAGAAAACTCATGAATATTTTTGAGATATGGATAATAATATTTCATAAAAGGAAGCATAAAGATAAACTATCTTGAAAAGCTATGAGATTTTCTCAACAAACTCTTATAACTTGGTATCATGGGTTCATACTATCCATATAAGGAAATTAAATTTCATGTATCATATAATATCATAAAAATATTTATATTGATGATATTTCATGAATAATGGAAACATATGAACCTCTAAAAAGTGTTTAGGTGCATAACAAAACACGAGTTTCAAAGAATGAAAGGAGAGACAAAGCATTTTACCGATTTGGTAGCTTTTTAAAGTTAAATCCAATGAAAGAAGGATGATAAAATAAAATTTTAAATACCCATAATTTTATGTATAAAATACATATAAAAAAATAATGGTTAGTACATACTCCGCACAAAAGGAATGAGTGGCAAACATAACATGTATCCCATGGAAATTAAAAGTGAGATGGAATCCCCTTACCATGTGTCTTGACTCTCTCAGCACATGTACAAACTTCCACAATAATAAATATATTTTTATTAAATATATAGTAAAGACTCATATTATTATATCTATTACCATATATTTTTTTTATTCAGACCATATATTACCCACTTGGTAATGATCCTATGTTAAGGTTTCACTTCAGGTAATATTCACTTTGTTCTTCACTTGTATCTTAATTGGGTAAATCATTTGTCCTTATAATTATATCCAGATTATGGAATGTAAAACATGATACAAATATCAGGTATATACTATATTTTTTTTATAATAATCTATATAATATAATAGTACAAAATGTAACGCACTATTCATGGAGACGGTAAGCCGTACATACACATTAATGTTGTTTCCGTCTTTATTGTCATATTGTAAGAAAGTATGTTCATGACATATATATATATGCATGGATATATATATATATATGCATATATAATTATTCTAGTTGAATTAATAAATCATATATATCATATAAGTTAATTAATCCTATCCTCAATACATTCCATGTGGTATGTGAATGAATCACATCACTTTGAGGGGGCGGAAGTCCACACTTCCTCAAAAGATATTATCACATTAACACCAAATATAAAGTAAAGATTTGCGTGTTTAAAATGGAATAAATAAGACATAATACATAATAAATATAATATATTACGTATATAAATTGATTTTACATCATAATGGACACCATAATTGGTGGTAAAGGAGAAATAAAAAACCATTGTTTCGTGAGGCCGTGGATCATCGTACACAACAACAATATGTCCAACATCCATTAGATGGAGGTTTGTGTGATTTTAGGTCATAAAAGTTTCATAAAAACATCCTAGTATATGAATAATACTGGTTTATTCACACAATTATTGAATAAAGTGAGTGGAGTGGGTGGAGAAAGAAAATAAAGAAATGATCTTAAGAGAAGACATTACCTCTAAATCAGGTAACTCCATTTGGTTTGTGCCAAAAGGATTAAATGATAAGATTTATTCAAAATGGTAGAATTCATTTTCAAAGGAAAGATTTTTGGGAGGGTATTTGGGCCAATATTTGGAGAACAAAAAAGGTTTTAGAGGTGAGATGAATGGTTACAGGTGGTGGCTTTTTTATAGGGAAGGAAAAGGACTCACTTGAAATTTTTAGACACAAGTTATGTTTGCACATGTTATTACAAAAAAAAAATTCATACCAAACCATAAAATAAATAATTTAAGGATTAAGGAATAACTAAGGACAAAAAATGGTTTTTTACAAGTGGATTGGTCATTTGGGCCCTAAATTTTAATGTTTAGTCTTTAATTATGCTTAATTTGGCCTTAACTACTGTGATTAATTTTAATCACTTTTACTAATAATTGTGTTCCAAAATTAACATGGTATGATTAGAATAAAAATGTTATAATAAATAAAATATTTTATGTTGGATTTTTGAAATTCAAATCAAAGAAGTGACAAAAGTAAGATTAGTACTAATCCCGCAGACAAGATGAAATAATGGGGTTTTAAAGTGTGAAAAAGTGCGAAAGTTTGTTAGGATTGTATATTCAGTTTCAATGTGAAATTAATTGTAATGAATTAAATTGTATTAATATATTTTATATTTATCTAATTTGTCCTTAAAAAATATTTACAATATTTTTTATCATTAATAATTAATTTGAAAAAAAGGCAATTTTTATCTAAAAAGTATTATTTTTCACTATTCATCAAAAAATGATGTTTCTCTAAAGAATCAAAAAACATCGCCATAAGATAATTTCAATATTATGAAATATAAAATGAATTTTATTTTATCAATTTCAATTTATAAATTTTTCTAAAATTACTTTCATTATTACAGGCGGATCATTTGAGAAAATAATGTTCTTAAACATAGATAGACTTTACCAAAAGTCATATATTTCATTATCAATATTTTTTATTTATGTAAAATAATTATATTAAATATTTGTAATGTAGTTATTATGATTCCTATAACTATTTTTAACATTTATGTTATAATTATATCATTTATCTAATTATATATATATATATATATATATATATTTAACAGAAACTCAGAGTTGTGGGTATCGTACCCCATGTCGGTGTTTCTTAGAGCGCAGGCCATATTGGTATTGTGTGTAGTGCAAGCCAAGTTGGTATTGTGTGTGAAAGGAATTTTTTAATTATTGTTTTAATTTATATATATATATATACATAAATAACTATTTCTAGTGTCATGTTAAATGAAAAATATCGAAAAGATAAATTAATTCAAAAAAATAATTCTCAAAATCTCAGGGTGTTACTGGAATTTAACTAAATTTCAGGCTAGAAGTAGTATAAATAAAAGGCTAGCAGAAAATAAAGACCCCGATCCTAATACCTAGGTCAATCATATCTCCAAAATCCTTTCAATCTAGTAAGTAATAATCAATATCAAGGTATTTTCTCCTTTTCCAATCTTGCATACATGTAATCCTCTCGAGTACCATATGGCAGCCCAGATAGGGTGTGAGAAAAACATAGTAGGTTAACACCACTATTTCTAAAAAACAATATGATAATACCTGTATGAAATAATTAAAAAAAATTATATTAATTAATTCAATATTTAATAATAATACCTCAACAACCCGCTTCGACACCATCTTGAAATATCTCTGAGCATGTCGCGCAACCATGGAATCCATAACTATATAACCGTTATAAAGCATAAACTACCTCAATGAAATGATGAAATGTAAGTAATAACGTTTCCCAATAATTCCAACCATTGAAATATACCCATGGTACAATGAATCACTGGTCCAAGACCACTATATAATCATCTCATCATGTGTCAAGGAATAGCCTTATATATAGGAATTACAACATGTGTTAGGGAGTAGCCTAGTATATAAGCATTATAACATGCACATGGGTTAAAACATGGTATATAATAATTAAAACATGTTTGGGGGTCATATACCAGTATATAAGCATTAAATCATGTGTCAGGGTTAGAACCAAGTATATAAGCCTTATATCACTTGTTAGGGTCATAACTCGATATATAAGAATTAAAACATGTGTTAGGGTTAAAACCCAAAATATAAGCATTAAATCCTGTGTTAGAAGTGAATATCACAACAACAAGAATATCACACCATGACTATATAAGACCAAATTATTAATTATGGAAATTACCATTTGACTTTAAATTCACCCATTATTTGGATAAATCAATTAATCCATATTCTATAGTGAATCTCTGTAATGACCCAATGTTTTTCAATGGAAATTCCCTTCTTATATTTCTGTCATAAAATAGCATGAAAACACAACATAATGAACTACTAAGTGATAAGTGACATTTAAACAAAAGTTTGTCACTTTTTTGTTTGTAATTTTAAAAATCAGACATACACGGTTATGCTCATGATGATTTTTGGAGTCTAATGAAACAAAAATAATTTTTGGTGAATAGTAACGTACCCTTAGGAACAGTAACATTCCCTTATGAATAGTAATATGACCCATATTAATATTAAATCATACAACATAAGAGTAACCTTGCCCATTAATAATTATATAAAATTTAGACATCTTAGAAAGTGACAATTTGACCTTAGTAAACATTTTGTAATTTTGTAAGTCATAAATAAATAATTATAATTAATTAATTAATTTAAAGTAAAATTTATTTACTTAAAATGTATTCATTATTTATCAAATCTATTTCTTATAGTTTTTAGATAATTTTATAAGACCCTACGTAATTTTAAAAAGCACTATAAAATCAGTTTTAATCTTAAAAACAATTTTTTAAGTAAATTGTCATTTTAATTAAAAATTAAATTTATAATATTTAAAAATTATTTTTGAAAAATGGAATACATTTTTTAATTATACACATTGAAAAATGGTAGGGGTAAATTTTTGGGTGTTTTTTGAGATACTTGAAATTTTGATGAATAGTAGAATCCGATAATTTACAAAAAATGCTAAATAATGGATTAATTGAGTAATAGATGATGCTATGCTAATTTAATCCCAATTGGTTTGGGATAACATGATACAATTACTATTATTGGTCCTTCCAGACTCACTATTCCTTGTCTTAGGGGAAATTAATATACTAATGAATTTTATATTAAGGAAACCCCTCTCCCCTGCACTATAAAAGCCACCCTTCACACCCTCATTTCCTCACACCTCTAAAGCTCCAAGACTTCTCTAAACTCTGGCCAAAAACCATCCCTAGAACCTCCCCCACGTCCATGAGCTTCTTGTATCGTCAAAATACCAAGATGAGGCCCTCAAGGAGGTTCTCAAGAGAAGGATTCAAGGGGTAATTTCTCTCCCTCTCCTCCTTTAATTTCCTTTCAAGTTCAAGTTCATTTCATGATATCTCCCCACCTATCTTCATATGAATTGTATTGTTACTCTATAATTATACATATAATGTAATTGTATTATTCTAATGGGATATTACATCATCCAACCCCCTTTCCCTCTTCCTTTTATTTTATTAAAGTGAACATTGTTCGTGAGGTGTTAATTTTTCACCTTCAACAACGACATGAGTTCTTCTTCCGTTTCTACATTAATATCTGGTAATGAAACCATTTTTATTGTTGAAACAGAATATGTTATATGTATTATGTCCTATTTGATGTTCTGGGTATAACTTATGGCCATATTACTAAGTGATAAATTAAAACAAGTTCGTTGTGATCGAAAACCTCCCAAATTAACCCAAATAATAATCATTTAATACTTATCAAATGATTCATCCCATGGATCTAATAAAATTCATTATAAGATCAATAAAACTCCTGTAATATCATTAATGACATTTAATATCATTTCTGGATGTTTACCCATGTTCTACCTGAACTTCAATTTATGAATACAGGTTAACCACGCAAGAAAAACCATAAAAACGAACATCCTCGAACAATGTTTCTAAACTCTATAAGTCATCCAAAGGAACATAAAATGACATAATGAAACCATAATGAACCATATGAATGTATAAAAGGTTCTTTAATTTCTAATTAATGAATATAATGTCATTATACAGGACATTAAAGAGAAGGAAGCATTCAAATACAAGTTAAGGGTAAATATCCAACCCAATTTTCTCCCTTCGGGTTCTCCCTCTTTCACTCCATTTTTGATATGTTTACTCCTTAAATATCATTTTTTAATCAATGCCTTTACTTTTCTAAGATATAAATGTTTTTCACTGGTTTTTATTTCAAAAAAAATGTTTTCCAAAAGAACTCTCCTTTTAAGAACACCCGTTTTACATCCCGCTCAAAGTGGACGATTCATGTAACTTGTATGTTATTACCTCTTTCTTTTGGGATCCCAATGAATATGAATGTGTTATTATGAGATGAAACCCATTAAATTACATGGGTTAGTTATGTACATTTTTATATGTGTTCTATGTGTCAATCATGATGATGATAATGTTATGATGTGACGGGTGCGCCCAGAATTATACAACGCTCCAATGCATTGGGTAAAGTGATGAACCTCATTATAAAATGTTAAATGATGTTTAAACAAGATGATATATTGGTTAAAAATTATGTGTGGTATTTAACCACTAATACATGATGTTTCATTTCTTATGCATTGCCACATTTCAAGTCTTATATTTATACTTCCTCTCATGTTCATGATGTTTTTTCCATGATATTACTATGCCCACCCCATGATATATTACTATTATCTATCCTCTTACTAGGATTCCAGATCACCCCTTTTGATGTATATCCTCAGGTGGATACATGTACTAAGGAGAGGACAATTTTCAATAAGAATCTAGAGAAGAAATTAAATAAATGTTTTTTCTTGATGTTGTAATTCTTATGTATGGTCCTAGTTTGCCCAAGACACTAAACCTTTGGATCCTCTATGTGTGATACTATAATGTTGTTTATATTTAGAATTATGTAATAGTAATTTAAGAAAAGTCCTGGTCTCTATAATCTCTATCATGAAATCACTTAAAATACACGTGATGCTAAAAATAATAAGTAAGCCATTTCTAATTAATTATTATAAAAGGTTGTCTCACCCTACATGTATCCAAAATCTAAGTCACATAATTAGTTGAATATAAAGGTATCCAAAAAAAGAATCCAAAAAAGGATTATCATCATTCAATTCAATTATTAAATTTTTGAGCGAATGTGTTAGCACTATCACAATATTATATATACTTATAAATTGAAAATCATACAATAGAGTTAAGATTTAGACCCGCACCTTTAATTGTTAATTAATGCAACGCTTAAAATGGTAAACACCATCAAAGATGATGGTGTGGATGATCACACGGGTAAACCAGATCATAAACGATCAAGACCAATATTAAAAATGAATGAGGTTAAGAGTTTTCACCACAACAACTGTAAAACCAACATGAGATAAGGGGAAACCAAAACAAAACATATTACTCAGGATTGATTGATCATAATGGGAATCCTAAAAGGAGGGAAGGCTTTCAAAATCACTAAGAAGATACCCTAGGGATGAGAGGGAGATGTTTAATGATAGAATGATAAAAAAATCAAACAAAAGACATAGTGAAAACACTATGTTGGGAAATTACATGGTGTGTAACTCATTTACACATACTGTATTTTTTTAGAGGTATAAATAGAAAAACCCATCACCTAATTTTAATATATAATTCTCACGAACATTAAAAAAATGGAGTTTCTTCATGGTATCTATTCATTTCACCTCATGTATCACTTTACGACATGAGTCTGGTGTCTTTTACATGTCGTGTAACCCATTTACATGGTGTGTAAATATCCCACAAATAATTTTTCACACATTTTACTTATAAAAATGGGAACCCTCTTTAAGGCTTATCCACTTACCAAGGAACCTTGGTAACACATGAACCATTTACCTAGACTCAATTAATTCAAATAAACATACATATCTAGAATTTACATCATTTTTTCTAATAAAGGCACTATGTATAGATCCTCTCTGGGTGTCTCATGTTTCCTTGCCACCCAAGATTGTTTATATTCAAAAAAATAGACATAAAATATTAAACAAGACCACCAATGAATAAAAATGAGGAAAAACTCATCCAAGATTAGTTTAAAAAAAACTCATAGAGATACGTACATGAAAAAAATGGGTTCTTACACCCTCTACCCGGGGAGACTTTACCCAAGATAGAATCCAATTCCTGACAACTATAACACTTAATATGCACAAAATATATTCAACTAAATTCAAGTTCATAAAATAAATAGAAAACTAAAGTTAAGGTAGATAAATATATATATATATATTCATTATTATACCAAGAATGTAATAGAAGGATCTATTCTAGAAGCAATTTATCAAAAATTCTCCAAAATACAGTCATTCATAAGATAAGAATAAAAATTATTAATTAATTAGTTTAGTAATTATAATTAATTAGTAATTTATCATTACTTACTTAGTAATTTCAAATTAGTTAATCCTAATTTATTCATTCCTTAATCGTTCATGATATAATTTTGCTTAATTAATTATTAATGAATTTTAAATTCAAATTAAATAGTACCTAATTATAAATTAGTTATTTGAAAATTTTGATTGAATTAATTACTAATTAAAAAAAACTAATTAATAATTATATATAATTAGTACTAAATTAATTACTAATTCTTATTATTTAATGAGAAATAAAAATTATTTAAATATAATTAAAATTAATTACTTAAATAAAAAAATACTAATAACAATTAATAAGGTACTATTTAAAAAACTTAATCACTAATTTTAATAAATTAATTACAAATTACACTTAAATAATTAATAATTATAATTAAGTAACTTTAAATTAATTACTTAATTACAATTATGTAATTAAAAATTTTAGTTATTTAATTACTAATTACCATTTCTTACATAATTAATTAATTACTAATTATAATTAGTAAAGTAGTAATCTCAAATAATTAATTGCTCATTTAATTGAATTAATTAGTAATGGAACTTAAAAAATTCATAGTTATAATTAAGTAATTCTAAATTAATTACTACTTTTGGTTATGTAATTAATAAATACTTTTATTTATTTGAAAATTATAATTAAATACATAATTAATTAATTAAAAATTACAATTAAAAAGTAATAATTAAAAATAATTAATTGAAAATTTGAAAGAATTAATTACTATTTACACTTAACTAATTAGTTTTCAATCCTATTTAAGAGAGATAAATGTATGAACACTGAGGAGTTAAAGATCAATCTCTCTCGGATTTGGCCTATCTAGATTAGCGGATTGACCCCATTGGCAGAGGCTACTTCTATATTCTTTTCATAGATATAGCCAATAGATTGAAGGCATTGAGAACTTTTTTCTAATATATTAATCCAAGAGTTTTTCAAATGACTTATTCAGACATAAATTTCAACCCTTATCTGTAGAAGAAATCAAATTCTCATATTTGGGTTAGAATTCATGGTCTATGCCAGGTGCTATGGAATACATTATTTATAAATGATTTAGTTTTGCATATTTTTGTGCCTGTAGAGATGGGTGAGAACACTATGGAAGGAAAATTTGGATAGTTCACCCGGTTCTTGGTCGATTTAGATATAAAGAACACCCTAATAAATTGTGCCACATTGGTGGCCAATGGTGAAAATTTTTGTGTTTGGATTTGAATATGAGTAATTCCTTTCATTTTTTTGGGTTTTAAGGTTTTGTATACATCACATATGTAAATGTAGAAATGTTAGTTAAATCCATATGAAAAAAGTGAAGAATTCCCCCCCAATCTACCCATTAGACAAAAATAACTTGTCTCTTAAAATGTAGGTAATAAGATGAAACCTACTTGAAATGAATCCAAGGGGACGATCAAGGTTGTAGTCCCCAAGGATAAAATGGATGTTTTTAGACATTGGAGCTATAGTATTGTACTAATGGAATTCTAGAGTAGGTCCAAAATGTGTAGGATTCTTTGGTATGTCCAGATTAGCTTGTTGGACACTCTTTTAGATAGTGAGAGGTATAGGAAGGGGATCTTGATGACCTTGGGGGCTATTAATGCACCCACTGATATCACTCGAATATAGATGGCTAATTCTCTATCTGATTATGAACACTGAGAGGTCTTCGGACCTGATAATGTCAAAGTTAAGGATAATTATAAGTCCTATTCCACCTTTCATCATGTTCTTATTATATGAATTTAATCCCCAATTGATGGGAACCTTGGTGATTTTTATTTAGAGCATGATGCTTAATTGCATGTTGACTCTCATATTTGGGAGAAACAAAATTATTAGAAAAATAGGTAGGCGAAAATGAATATTGAATATCTCATCCAAATTAAGGTGGTTAAGGATAGAGCTATTGTTATATACATTAAAGAGGATAAAATTGATGGGGGGAAACAACTTCATTGGATACTATTTAAGATGCACGAATATTGGGTGGCATCGAGTATTTGGTTAAATCATATATGAAGAATGTGGATAGGTTTGATGGGGAGGTATTGGAATACATGTTTCATGGAAAAACTCAAACAGTTTTGATAAATTCTTCTTTAACTCCTTTTAATGAAGTGTCCACCCCTAATCCATGTGTGACTAGCCTTAATATCGCCACACAATACTCTGGTAAAAATGTATCTAGTATACTTGAAATTTTGAATAGATCCAATTACAGGGATGTATTTTATGAATAATTTGGAAACACTCATGGATCTATTCATGTTGAAGGCCAATCCTTAGGTTTTTGATATGGCCAAGGTAGGGATAATCTTTAATTTGAACATCATATCGTAGGATTTAGATTCAATTAAAGTACACGATTCTTGGCCACATGAGGGGCCCACAGTGAAAGATTATAACATTGAACCTCAAGTGTATAATGAGACAAGGAAAGAGACTAATACATGGATGATGGACTATCATCTATGAGACATTGGTAGTGGCCACTGCTCCCACAGATGATGACCTCATATTTTTTAGAGTGTATTCTTTTCCATTTCTAAGAATATTTTATCACCAGTTTTCATCTGTCGTCTCCATATATTATTATTTTTAATTAAAATTAAATAAATTATTGGACCATGAGATTATAAATCTTAGTTCAAACCATCTTGAAAATTAATTACTTAATTAAGTAATTACCAATTACAATTAATAAAGTTATAATTAAAAATAATTAATTTATAATTACTGTAATTTTGTTACTAATTTCAATTAACTAATTACTCATTAAAATTAATTAATATTTATGTATTTACTAATTAAAGGTATATAATTACTAATTATAATAATTTAATTACTAATTACAATTAATTTCTAAATCCATTTATGTAATTACTAGTAACTATTATTTAATTTCTAATTATAGTATTTAAATTACTAATTCCAATTATTTAATTACTAATTACAATTAATAAAGTTATAATTAAAAAAATTATAATTAGATTAAATTAATTAGTACTAATAATTTAATAATTAATAATTAAAATTAATTACTTAATTAATTAATTACTAATAACAATTAACAATGTACTAATTAAAAATATTTAATTGCTAATTAAATTAATTTATTTAATAATTAAAATTATCTAATAACTAATTAAAATTAATTATTTCTAATTTAATTACTAATTCTACTTATGTAATTACTAGTTAAAGTTATTTAATTACAAATTACAACTAATTAATTAATTAATTAAAAATTATAATTAATGAAGTACTAATTAAAAATAATTACTTTCTAAATACATAAAATTAATTTCTAATTATAGTTAACTAATTACTAATTACAATTAATTAATACTAAATTAACTAATAATTACAATTATATAATTATTAAATAATAACTAATTAGAAAAAAACTTCTAAATAAACTACTATTTATAATTTTATAATAATTTAGTTTTAATTATAATACATTGACTATTTACTTATTATAAACTAATTACTAATAAATTAAAAAAATTAATTAAATTATTAAACAAGTTGAAATATAAATAGAATTACCTCAATACCAGAGGATGTATCCTTAATGAGTGTGGGGAGGGGTTTCAAAGTTGTGGGTTAGTGAGGGTTCGAAGGAGGATCATGGAGCTTAGATGAGTATCAATCTAGGTTGGATGAATAAAGGGAATAAGGGATCTCCCTTTTATAGGGTGGGAAATAGGTAGAGGAACATGAAGTAGTGGAATTTTTGGGTTTTAATTCAAAAAAGGTAACCACTTCATGCGGAACTCCACTTTTAATCAATTTGTCGAAGAGAACCACATGAAGTAACACTTCTAGAGTTTATCCACAAAGCGTCAGATGAAGAAGCTCTTTTTTGGTAAAACTGAAAAATGCCAGTTCATATGGAACTTGAAACACCCATACCCTTAAATAATAAAACCCCAATCCCATTAAATTAAATAAAAAAAATACCCTATATTCAAATTTTTCCTAGGTAAGTATAATATACTGTTTTGGTAATTAGTGAATTCAAGAGAGATCATTATCATATAAGATTTATTGAGTTCTATTGGATTTCATATATGTTTATATATATAATTAAATTACTTATAGAACTCTAATATAATGTTATTTTTCTTCATGATCCATCACAATACATCTATAAAAATAATTAAATATGTCACTAGTAGAGGACCCATGTAGCACACCCTTGTGTCTGCACCATTGTGGTGGTATATGTCACGACCCGTCCTCAGGGCCTGTGCCGTGACTACCCCAAGCCCGCCTTCCATAGGCCAGGGGCTGGCGACTAGCACTGAAGGAGTCAATCCCGATAACTGGGAAGGCATTGCCTTTATAAAAGTAAACAACACACCACAGAGTACAAGCGGAAGCAAAACACTAAGTACAAAAGAAATGCTGAAAAGTAAATGGGCCAGAATACAAACCCAAAAGAAAGTACAACAGCAAATAGAAAAACAGCTGGAAGAAGGAAGCAGCTCCGGGGTCATCCTCCTCGGATCCTACCTGAAGGGTAGGTACAGATAGCGCAGCTCCTGGTCGTCCACCACGGATCCTACCTGAAGGGTAGGTACAGATAGCCTCCTCCACGCTCTCGTCCGTCAACCTCCACTGTGTGTCGTCTCGTCGTGTAGTCCACCTTGGGGTACTGACTAGTCGTGTAGTCCACCTCCGGGTACTGACTTGTCGTGTAGTCCACCTCCGGGTACTGACTCGTCGTATAGTCCACCTCTGGGTACTGACTCGTCGTGTAGTCCACCTCCAAGTACCGACCAGTCCTCGAACAGTCGGCCTCCGTCACCACTTCCCGTCGTCTGCAACCAACACAACGAGGTGCGGGCATAGCCCGTGCAGGGGTGAGTATAACGATACTCAGTAGGGACCATGAGACCCTCAAGGTCTCACTAAACCAACAAGGATAACCACAAGAAGATCTCAACAGATAACCTCTACTTGGGTATATGCCCATACATATACCTAAGTTATCAAGTAACCAATCTCAATCATGAGGAGACACAGGGATTGTGAAATCAACGGATAACCACAACCCAGGTATATGCCCATACATATACCTAAGTTATCAAGTTACTTATCTCAATAATGAGGAAACACAAGGATTGTGAAATCAACGGATAACCACTACCCAGGTATATGCCCATACATATACCTAAGTTATCAAGTGACCCATCTCAATCATGAGGTGAACACAATGGTCAAAATATTCAGCTCAAACCAGGATTTTCATTAACGAAACCGTAACTGCTGAAGAGCTCCGTCTGTAGAGTGTATAGTGGTCCTGTCACGACTCCGAGGTACTGCTCACTAACCTAAGACTGGTGAGGTACTCCTCCTGTCGAGTACCGCGGGTCTGCGGCCAACTACCGGGCGCTCCGTCCACTGTGGGTCTATCGCCAAATACCGGGCGCTCCCCCTAATAGCCTACAGAGGTACTCCTCCTGTCGAGTACTTCGGGTCTGCGGTCAACTACCGGCCGCTCCGTCCACCGTGGGTCTGTCGCCAAATACCGGGCGCTCCGTCCACTGGCCTAGTCGACTCACTCCAAGTCGATTCGGTCAAGCAGTCGTCAGGTCTCAGCCGGCTACACGGTCTTCGTACTCCGCACGCTCGTCTCCGGGAGGGTCCTCTCCACGAGCTACTGGTCGATACTCCAAGTATCAAAAAATCCCACAAAGAAGTATCTCAAATGACCGCCTCGTTATAGGGGTCTCAACGCAACAGACAGCGCGTCAATCGGACGCCCGGTCTGTGAGTTATTAGCCTTTTTGTCCCCGGGGCCCGGTTGGTTTCGTGTGCGAACCAACCCGGCCATATCTCAACTGTACCCCGAACTCTCATAGGGTATGCTCATAGGGACCGCTTCTCAACGAGATCAACAACACCGCTGACGGTTCGTCAAACGGACGTCTTGTCTGAAAGATATCAGCTTTCCCGATCCAGGGGCCCGATTGGATTTCAGGTACAATCCAATCCGGCCATATTTCAACTGCGTCCAAAACTCGGGCAAAGTATACCAAAAGTTCCATCTCATCAAGAGGAATTCAACGAAATAGATGGCGCGTCAATCAGACGCTTGGTCTGTGAATTATTGGCTTTTTTGTCCCAGGGGCCCGATTGGTTTTTAAGGCAAAACCAACCCGACTATACACCAAATGCATCCAAACGTCGGGCGGAGTGAGCCAAAGGATCAGTCTCACTTAGAGAAAATCAAAAAAGTCGACGGCACGTCAATCAGACGTCCGAAGCTCAAGATATGAGCGTTTCCACTCCGAGGGCCCGATTAGTTCCGTGTACAAACCAACTCCGCCGAACGCAAAGTAATCTGAAACCTTGAGTGCAATATACCGAAATGACCTTCTCGATCCAAGGATCGCGTTTCCGCTGACGGCGCATCAATCGGACGCCTACATCTCAGGATATGGGCATTTGACCGAAAGTAGTCCGAAAACGGGGGGTCTAGGCCCGGACCGACCCAGCCCGACCCCCCTGGGTCGGCCCGAACCGGGTCGACCCGACCCGGGTCCGACCCGGCTGGGCCCGGCCCGGCCCGCCCCGGTCCGGCTCGGTCCGGTCCTGCCGGCCGCGGCCGAGCGTTTGTCGCGGAGCGGCGGGGGTGCGCGCGGCCTCCCCCACTTTGCCGTTGATTGACACCGGCGGCAACTGCCGCCAGAAACTTCCGGCGGCGCGCCGCCCCCGCTTTTCGCGGACCACCGGACGCGCTCCGGTGGTCCGTTTCTCTTGCTGTCTTCTCCTATGGTCCTCCCGGGACCCGATCTTCACTTCGAAGGCCTCAAAACTACCTTGCGGCCTCGTTTGTCATCGCCCGTCAATCCGCACGTCAAAAATGAAACACGTCGTCTTCGTGGTTCTTCAGCGCGTCGCAGTGGCACCGCGCCCCTTCGCCGTGGCCCGACTCCGACCACGGGTGTCTTTGGGTTCCCTTCAACGTGGCACGACGACGTCGCGTTCATAGAATTCTTTCCACAGCGCGGCGCGACGGCGTCGCGTAATACTTGCCGTGTGATTTCCACGTGGTGCGACGGCACCACGCCATTCCCTTCCATCCACAAAGAAGCAAACATGAACATAGGAGGGGGGGTCCGGCCATGTTCGTGCGGTCCGACCCCCTCTCGTTAAATGATAACATCTAGTCGAATATCAACGATGATTGATAAACTATAATCATGAATGGAAATAATTAAATAAAATAATCCTCTACCTCAGTTTCAAGAACATTGTTCATCAACGAGCCGCGGAAGACGAGCGTCGCAGAGAATGAATGTCGACGTCGCGAAGCGAGGATTCGAAGTCGTTGATGGAGATTTCATTGTGGAAAACCGTCGCGGAAGAGACGACGCGGAAGAAGAACGTCGCGTCGCGGATACGGCGTCGCGGAAGAACCATTGCGGAAGGAGACGTCGTGTCGCGGGTCGATGTCGCGGAGAACGAACGTCGATTCCGTTGTCGTCGAGGTGCGTTTGAAGGGAATACGTCGTTGGAAGAAGACGTCATGTTCTTCGGCGGAGGTGTTCTTCGCTTCCTTCACGTTCTTTGCGAAAGAGGATGAAGGCACAAAGTTGTCAAAACCTTTCAACGAGCATTTTTTCCAGAAGTCGCGCGTTGGTCTTATTTTATTACTATGCGAACAGATTGAAAACAGGTTAAGAAACGATTAAATTAATTCATCGAATTAACTCAACGAATAAAACCGCCCAATTAATTCAATGAATTAATTCAACGAATAAAACCGCCCAATTAATTCAACGAATAAAACCGCCCAATTAATTGGTGCGTTAAGAAATTAAAAAAAAAACGTGTCAGTTGACTTTCATAATGACGGGTTTTCGCGGGTGCGTTACTTAGCGGAAAGAAATGGTGGGGTTCATGCGGGCCCAACCTCACAAATATCCTACCAAGAGGGTAGGATATTTCTGGATAGCACCCAATCTTCATCGACTCAGCTTAAGATGCTTTAAGTGGCTTCAAGTGGCTTCTAAGCGACTTAAGTGAAATAAAATAAATTTTGTCGTACAATTTATTTTATTTCTTAACTTTAAGCCCAAAAATTAAAATCCACACCCGAGCAAACACAACACCAAAAAAGGTGTTTCTAAGAAATTACCGGTGCTGCGATTCCATCGGTGACCTCAGAATTCGATTCTGAGCACCGGTTCAAAAGTTAGAAAAACCCGCTCGTCCGTTCACTGAACGTATCTGAGCCAAACTTCGGAAAATGATTCCGGGCACACCGCGCCTCGGAATCAAGTGCCGTCAGAAACTGCGTTCTTGTAAAATTCCAATGAAAATTAAGATAAAAAAATATCCTTGGAATTTACGGGTCTTTACATTACTCCCACCACAGGGCTTTACGTTCCCATAAAGCTTCACCACAAACTTAGGGATACAAAAATGGTACTGAGCACGCATCTGAGCCTTCCGCTCCCGTGTGCTCACCCCGAGGTTCCTATACTTCCCGTGAAAGCGCACGCGAGGAATAGGCCATCCTCAAAGGATCCGCTCTTGTCGATCCTCGATTCCCACTGAAACCTCCGTAAAAGACACTCCATCTCCATCATCCAGCTCCTTATGGTCGATGATATGCGAAGGGTAGATCACATATCTCCTCAGTAGAGATACGTGGAAGTCGTCGTGCACCTAGTGCAACTGAGGTGGATGGGTCAAGCGGTAAACCACCCCGCCTACCCAGCTGAGGACCTAGAAAGGTCCATTGAACCTCGGAGATAACATGCCGCCTTGGCCACATCTCCGTAAAACTCGTCGAGGTGAGACCCGTATAAGGACGTGATCGTCATCCTCGAACTCCAGAGGTCTCCATTTCCTGTTAAAACTGGAACTCAAAACGACTGCTGCTACGAGGGTAAGGTTGACCAACTCAGGAGTGATCGGTCACACCCTCCTGTGCAATAGTTACCCTGCGCTGCATGGGGTTTCCTTTTTCGCCGACCAAGGAAAACCCATCCCGACGACTTAGTTAAACTACAAACTTTTTTAGCCTAATACCGTCAATTTGTGTATGAACTGTGATTGCCCAGCCCATAATCAATCCAATGTCGTAAGGCCTCAACGCTGCCACCAAGAGATTCTAACCGAAACTCTCGCCTCGAGGATCTGACCAAACTGTCATCATAAGTGTGATTATCGAGTCTCCTCCCAAGGTATCTCCAGACGTGAGAGTCAAGTCCACGGCTTACCGGAAACTCTAGGTCTGGAACAAGATTTGTGAAAGCAAGGAATGATTCATATCGACGTCCGTTACTACAGCAGCTAGTAGTGGACACAGACTGTCCCTTAAATCATTTCTAGAGCCATTGGGTCACACTCCTTGACCGCAAGCAGCCACACCCTTCCACTGCCCTCCAGCTCCCTAATCCTGGAGGGGATAACTAAGGCGGGTGGTTGTAGCATGTTAAGATGTCCACCACCTCATACTGCTCTCCTAGCTTTGCCTCCACGTCTGCTGCTTCGAAAACTCATATATCCTTAATGCTTCCACTTCTTGAAACATTTAACACGCCCGAGTCTCTAATACTGGCACCGGGTTCCTGTTTCTTACTGCACTGTGCAGTCTTCATCCTCTCCTGGATGACCTGGACCTTCTTTAGTCTCACAAGAGCTGCTATGATTTCTTCTTTGCCGATAAGAGAAATCCGGTCTCATCCCCTGGATGAACCACATTCGTTGCCTAATAAAGTCAATCCTGACATGAATTATTCATTCATTCCATGGATGACGTAGTAAGGCCTCGACGTAACTACTAAGAGATCCAACTTTCAGTCTCGCCTCCAAGGGCCGGGTCACACTGTCGGCATCAGTGTGAGGTCACTGGGTCTCCTCCAGTAGAAATCTCGTATGTGAGGGTCAAGTCAACAGTCTTAACCAGGACCACTCAGTATCAACCAAAAAAAAGGACAGGAATGAAAACATCACAAGATAAGTGTCTTTTTATTATTGTAGCTCATAGTACAAAGACATGAATACAAAATCAACATGGAACTAGAAGTACAAAGGACATATCCACTAGTTCCTCTCCTGTCCACCTGCTTCCGGAGCTCCATGACTATAGGCCTCAGCTGCCTGAAGCTGAGCCCTCCCATGTCCTCCTGTCCCCTGCGGTCGGGGTGGGCCTCATGGTGGTGGTGGTAACATCCCGAAGCATCGTCCACCTCCAGCTGCACGGCCAGTTCCTATACCATGGCCGCCTGCTCCTTGCGGTCTGCCTTGATCGAACCTCTGCCTCTGCCTCGGAGGTTCTACATTTAACTGCTGGTCATCTGCATGGTGGGTCGGACAGTCACGTGCCATGTGACCAATTCCGCCGCAGGAGTAACACTGTCCAATCTTGGCACGTCTGGCTCTGACTCCACCCTGGTTTCCACACACAACTGAACCTGAGTCGTGCAGTCAGCCACCGGTAGGTCTGGTCCTCTTGGACCTCTGCGTCATCTATCTACTGCCTGCTGTAGAAGACTCTGCCGCAAGCCGGCTAGTGGTGGGTCCTGTTGCTGGAGACTGCTCAGCAAGGAAACTCTCCACTAAGAGGGCTCTCTCCAACACCCCTGTCTGCGTCGGAATGCTGTGAGAAACAACAGAAGCTCTAATATCCTTCCTGAGCCCCTGCTCGAAGGTTCGGGCCCTGAAGAACGGGTCCCATACCATATCTATGGAGTAGTGCGAGAGGTATGTGAATCTCGCTGAGTACTGCGCCACTGACATACTGCCCTGCCGCAGCTGAAGTAGCTTCTGCATACGCACCGCTCGAAGGGTGGCTGGTACAAATTCTGCCTAGAACAGGCTCTCGAAGTCTTCCCATAGAAGTATAACCTCGTCATGCATCTGAAGCATCAGGCTCCACCATCTGCCTGCTGCTTCATGAAGAATACTGGCAGCAAGGATTACCATGAAATCTGTCGACGTCCCCACTAGCCTAAAGACTCTCACCACAGCCTCCAGCCAATCCTCAGCTACCTGCGGGTCCGTCCCTCCCTAGAACCTGGGTGGCCTCTGGAGCTGGAACTCATGTAGTGCGCTCAAGCGACGTGAATCCTCTACTGCTAGGGCTGGTGGCATCGGTGGTCCAACGGGTAGTAGTACCGCTGGTGCCTCCGCTGGTGCCTCAACTGGGATAGGGCCCTGTACTGAGACCTCGTCGCTCGGCGGGCTGTCAGTACGTACCACTCTTGGGGCTCTAGCTGGTCGTCCACGGGGAGGCATCCTGAAAGAAACAACGTGACACGGTCAAAATATTATTCCTGGTGAGCTGACCTGGTTTGAGCTGACATTTAAATAAAACTTCTGGAAAACACACACGCAATCAGTGTTTTCGTGCACAAAGTCGGAAATCAGTTGTCAGGGTCCTGGTGTATGGATACGTCGGCCGCCCGCACCAACACTGGACTCCCTGAACTAAAAACCAAACTCGGTACTCTTAACACTATTGCATCACAGAAAGAAACATCAGAGTTATAAGTTCTGCGGTAGAACCGAACTCCTCTGATACCAATTTGTCACGACCCGTCCTCAGGGCCCGTGCTGTGACTACCCCAAGCCCGCCTTCCATAGGCCAGGGGCTGGCGACTAGCACCGAAGGCGTCAATCCTGATAACTGGGAAGGCATTGCCTTTATAAAAGTAAACAACACACCACAGAGTAAAAGCGGAAGCAAAACACTAAGTACAAAAGAAATGCTGAAAAGTAAATGGGCCAGAATACAAACCCAAAAGAAATTACAACAGCAAAAAGACAAACAACTGGAAGAAGGAAGAAGCTCCTGGGTCATCCTCCTCAGATCCTACCTGAAGGGTAGGTACAGATAGCGCAGCTCCTGGTCGTCCACCACAGATCCTTCCTGAAGGCTAGGTACAGATAGCCTCCTCCACGCTCTCGTCCGTCAACCTCCTCTGTGTGTCGTCTCGTCGTGTAGTCCACCTCCGGGTACTGACTCGTCGTGTAGTCCACCTGCGGGTACTGACTCCTCGTGTAGTCCACCTCCGGGTACTGACTCATCGTGTAGTCCACCTCCTGGTACTGACTCGTCATGTAGTCCACCTCCGGGTACCGACCAGTCCTCGAACACTCGGCCTCCGTCAGCACTGCCCGTCGTCTGCAACCAACACAACGAGGTGCCGACAAAGCCCGTGCAGGGGTGAGTATAAAGATACTCAGTAGGGACCCTGAGACCCTCAAGGTCTCACTAAACCAACAAGGATAACCACAAGAAGATATCAACAGATAACCTCTACTTGGGTATATGCCCATACATATAACTAAGTTATCAAGTAACCCATCTCAATCATGAGGAAACATAAGGATTGTGAAATCAACGGATAACCACTACCCAAGTATATGCCCATACATATACCTAAGTTATCAAGTGACTCATCTCAATCATGAGGAAACACAAGGATTGTGAAATCAATGGATAACCACTACCCAGGTATATGCCCATACATATACCTAAGTTATCAAGTGACCCATCTCAATCATGATGTGAACACAAAGGTCAAAAGATTCAGCTCAAACCAGGATTTTCATTAACGAAACCGTAACTGCTGAAGAGCTCTGTCTCTGGAGTGTACAGTGGTCCTGTCACGACTCCGAGGTACTGCTCACTAACCTAAGACTGTTAAGGTACTCCTCCTGTTTAGTACCACGGGTCTATGGCCAACTACTGGGCACTCCTTCCGCTGTGGGTCTGTCGCCAAATACCGGGCGCTCCCCCTAATAGCCTACAGAGGTACTCCTCCTGTCGAGTACCGCGGGTCTGCGGCCAACTACCAGGCGCTCCGTCCGCCGTGGGTCTGTCGCCAAATACAGGGCGATCCATCCACTGGGCTAGTCGACTCACTCAAAGTCGAGTCGGTCAAGCAGTCGTCAGGTCTCAACCAGCTACACAGTCTCGGTACTCCGCACGCTCGTCTCCGGGAGGGTCTGCTCCACGAGCTACTGGTCGATACTCCAAGTATCACAAAGTCCCACAAAGAAGTATCTCAAAGTACCGTCTCGTCATAGGGGTTTCAACGCAACAGACGGCGCGTCAATCGGACGCCCGGTCTGTGAGTTATTAGCCTTTTCGTCCCTGGGGCCCAGTTGGTTTCGTGTGTGAACCAACCCGGCCGTATCTCAACTGTACCCCGAACTCTCATAGGGTATGCTCATAGGGACCGCTTCTCGAAGAGATCAACAACGCCGCTGACGGTTCGTCAAACGGACGTCCAGTCTGAATGATATCAGCTTTCCCGATCCAGGGGCCCGGTTGGATTTCAGGTACAATCCAACCCGACCATATTCCAATTGCGTCCAAAACTCGGGCGAAGTATACCAAAAGTTTCGTCTCATCAAGAGGAATTCAACGAAATAGACGGCGCGTCAATCGGACGCCCGGTCTGTGAATTATTGTCTTTTTCGTCCCAGGGGCCCGGTTGGTTTTTAAGGCAAAAACCAACCCGACCGTACTCCAACTGCGTCCAAACCTCGGGCGGAGTGAGCCAAAAGATCCGTCTCCCTTAGAGGAAATCAACAAAGTCGATGACACGTCAATCGGACATCCGAAGCTCAAGATATGAGCGTTTCCGCTCCGAGGGCCCGGTTGGTTTCGTGTACGAACCAACCCGACCGAACACAAAGTAATCTGAAACCTTGAGTGCGATATACCGAGCGGCGGGGGTGCGCGCGACCGCCCCCACTTTGATGCTGATTGACACCGGCGGCAACCGCCGCTGGAAACTTCCGGCGGCGCGCCGCCGCGCCGGCGGTGCGCGCCGCCGCGGCCTTCCGCGGACCACCGGACGCGCTCCGGTGGTCCGTTTCTCTTGCCGTCTTCACCTATGGTCCTCCCGGGACCCGATCTTCACTAGGAAGGCCTCAAAACTACCTTGCGTCCTTGTTTGTCATCGCCCGTCAATCCGAACATCAAAAACGAAACGTGCTGTCTTCGTGGTTCTTCGGCACGTCACGCTGGCACCGCGCCCCTTCGTCGTGGCCCGACTCCGACCACGGGTGTCTTCGGGTTCCTTCGACGTGGCGCGACGATGTCACGTTCATAGACTTCTTTCCACGGCGCAGCGCGACGGCGTCGCGTAATACATGCCGTGTGATTTCCGCGTGGTGCGACGACACCACGACATTCCGTTCCATCCACAAAGAATCAAACATGATCATAGGAGGGGGGGTTCGGCCGTGTTTGTGCAGTCCGGCCCCCCTCTCGTTAAATGATAACATCTAGTCGAATATCCACGATGATCGATAAACTAGAATCATGAATGGAAATAATTAAATAAAATAATCCCCTACCTCGGTTTCAAGAACGGTGTTCATCAACGAGCCGCGGAAGACGAGCGCCGCGAAGAACGAATGTCGATGTCGCGAAGCGAGGATTTGAAGTTGTTGACGGAGATTTCGTCACGGAAAACCGTCGCGGAAGAGGCGACGCGAAAGAAGAACGTCGTGTCGCAGATACGGCGTCGCGGAAGAACCGTTGCGGAAAGAGACGTCGCGTCGCGGGTCGATGTCGCGGAGAATGAATGTCGATTCCGTTGTCGTCAAGGTGCATTCGAAGGGAAGACATCATTGGAAGAAGACGTCGCGTTCTTCGGCGGAGGTGTTCTTCACGTTCTTTGTGTTCTTCGCGAAGTAGGATGAAGGCACAAAGTTTTCAAAACCTTTCAACGAGCATTTTTTCCAGAAGTCGCACATTGGTCTTATTTTATTACTACGCCAACAGATTGAAAACATGTTAAGAAACGATTAAATTAATTCATCGAATTAATTCAACGAATAAAACCGCCCAATTAATTCAACGAATTAATTCAACGAATAAAACCGCACAATTAATTCAATGAATAAAACCGCCCAATTAATTGGTGCGTTAAGAAATTTAAAAAAAACACGTCAGTTGACTTTCATAATGAAGGGTTTTCGCGGGTGCGTTACTTAGTGGAAAGAAACGGTGGGGCTCATGCGGGCCCCACCTCACAAATATCCTACCAAGAGGGTAGGATATTTCTGGATAGCACCCTATCCGCATCGACTCAGCCTAAGCTGCTTTAAGTGGCTTCAAGTGGCTTCCAAGCAGCTTAAGTGAAATAAAATAAAGTTTGTCGTACAATTTATTTTATTTCTTAACTTTAAGCCCAAAAATTAAAAACCACACCCGAGAAAACACATCTCCGGAAGAGGCGTTTCTATGTAATTACCGGCGCTGTGATTCCATCGGTGCCCTCATAATTTGATTCCGAGCACCGGTTCAAAAGTTAGAAAAACCCGCTCGTCTGTTTACTGAACGTACCCGAGCCAACCTTCGGAAAATGATTCCGGGCAGACCGGGCCTCGGAATCAGGTGCCGTCAGAAACTGTGTTCTTGTAAAATTCCAAAGAAAATTAAGAACAAAAAAAAATTCCATGTAATTTACGGGTCTTTACAGTATAAAAGAGGTCTTGAGTTTGAGCCTCCCCATATGCTGTTTATGTTTCCTTATTTGTACCTGATAATTGTATTTCATGTGTATATTTTATAGTGCTTAATGTATTGATTTCAATATTTAAATGAATATTATTTCCAATTTATGAGTTATTTAAACATGTTTTATGATTTATTATCAGATTCAATGAAAATATGTATAACGATGGAAAATGGATGGAAATATGAGTCACGGCGGGACACCAGATTTTTTAAGGGAGAACGATGCTAAAAAACCGAAGTAGAATGATTACATGCCGAGTAATGAAATTACACATCATGACCTTTTCAAAATGAATTCTCCATGTAGAATAAGAAATGATGGGATTTCACATTGTGAACAGAAGTTACACGTTGTGAATGTTAGTTACACATTGTTAATGGAGTCGGAGATCACATGATATTCATGCATGTGGAGGGAAACTCAGATCGATATTACACATCATTTACATAGTCACATGAATTTAGTTTTTTAGTGAGTAAAAAAATAAGTGTGATGTGGGATTAGGAATTGATAGGATTCCTAAATATGAATCCCCTCGACTACCCTTCCATGATACTTTGGGACAAATGGGAGAATGTGAGACACCAAAAGAGGCTACAGAACACATAGTGATCGTCCGGGGTCCCGTTTCACCATCATTCTTCATTTCCATTATTCTTCTAGTACCCATGATACTTATTTTCATCATGCGTAGCATGTGTGAGTATTTTTTTGTCACAGGTTATTTGTTTATAGGGGGATCATATGATTAGGGATAAATCATATTTTATTATTCTTAATTTGGATTGCTACAACACTATTTATTCAATTCTAATATCTTACTTTTTAAATCACAATACCATTGCTTCTAAATTGAGGAGTTATATTTAATTTCATCAATTAATCATCATAGTTTTCTATGAACATTATACAATCTAGGAAGGTTGTGTTTAATTATGGTTTTGGGTCAACTAGTTTTATGATTATGTTTATCATATGATCATCCCAATGGTTCAATCATAAGATTAGTGCAGGATACCAAGACCAAGGATCCCTACAGACCCAATTCTGACACAAAACCTGAATAAATAAATATTCAATAAAATCCCAAGAACAAAATCCTAAAAATCACACATCCTAACATGCCTCTCATGTTTATTCACAACCTAACTTTTAGAGCTGTTATTTCTCTTTCCTTCTAATAAAACAAATTATTTTCATTTTGATTTATTTAATTAATTTAAAACATACATATTATCCATTTGGGTTTGATAGTCAGGCTTACAACATACTTCATTTTTAGTTAAGTTTTCTAAATTTAATAAATTCATAAATTTGTGCATCCCTATAGGAATTAACGATGACCTAACAGCTATCAAATTTTTGGCACCGTTGTTGGGGGCAGTTTCTATTATGATTATTTTAATTTTGAATCTTGATAAATATTTTTATATTAATTCATTATTTTACACTTTGTCCAATCGTGTGGTAGTTTCAAGAAATAATCCATTTCATGAATACTGTACTTGCGATAAGGAAAAAATTGAAAATATTATATATGACCCAGAGCTGTAAATGTCTATTCTTAGTAAAAATTACGAAGAGTCCGATAAAGCCCAGAACCCAATGGATGGAAGAGGTTAATTTTAAGGAGCTGATCATGCGACGGGCCAACCAGTAGGACCAAAGGTCTATGGAAGAAATCTAGGGGCTATCATTGATAAAATATAGATGAACCATGAACATAGTAGTCAACCCAAGAATTCTGATACCCCCCATATCTACCCAACACTTTGATATAAAGATGACAGTCATCTATATGGTCATGAATTCATTACAATTCATCAAGATACCACATTAAGACCCCTAATCGCATATTTGATGTTTTATGGATATATATGACATGTTACAATTTTACAATGTCACAAATGATGATGCGAGATAGTAACTATCCAGATTCTCATTAAAGGAAAATGCACGGGAGTGGATCCAAAGTCTTCCTCTACAATCAATAATCACTTGGGAGAATTTGGTAAGAATGTTTTTAATAGGGTTTTTTCAACCGTGAATGTCAATGGATTTGCAGGTAATTATTTTAAATTTAGTTAAATTTAATGAATAATCATAATATAGATCATGGGATAGACTAAATTTTTTGATAAGGTGATGTCCTCAAAATGGAATCAAAATTTGGCTATTAATTCTAACATTTTATGAAGGATTATTATAGGGAAATTGATCGATAATAGTTGAAGGTGTTGGAATTTTGATAATGATAATGAATCCAGAGTAATGTTATGAGTTGTTGGATGATATTTCTTGGAACAGTTTTCAATGGAATCCAAATGAATGGTGAACACCTGGGGTGAACATGTTAGACAATAGATGGATGGCTACCTAGATGAAGTTAATGACAAAAATGATTCATGCAATGATGGCCAATAAAACTCCCCAAGGTATATACTATGAAGATGTAAATTATATTGATCATAATCATCAAAATTATACATAGGGATGGATTCCACAACAACCAAAATAGAAGAATTAGAATCAATTCTAAGGATTTCAATCAAGGAAAGACGGTTTTCAACCTCAACACCAAGGGCCAACACCGACTAGTCAAGTCCATTCACTGGAGGAGACCCCTAAAACACTTATGAAAGAAACAAGATATGAAATTATGGAGCTGACATCATATTCAAGTGATCAAGGAAATTAAATTAGATAATTGAAGAATGATTCAAAAAACCAATAAGTTTCAATAAAGAACTTAGAAGGTCAAGTCAGTCATATTTCTGATCAAATATGAGAAATAAAAATAAGAGAGCATCCAGGATTCCTAGAAAAAAATCCATGTGAAGATGTGAAATAAATATTTTATAGAAGTATAAATATGACACGATGGAGTTTCATTGAACTTTCAGGAAACCGTGGACAAAAAATAAGAAGAAGCATGTAACGAAAAACATAGATAATATGATGAAAATAAGGAAGAATAAGCACCACCACCCTAACAAACACTACTAACATTTTAACATTAGGTGACGTAGGTGAATATTGATGAGAAAAACAAATTTTTTTAGATATTTCCATGAATATACACATCAAAAACCCATTCAATAAGGCAATCATAAATATTCTTGTGTACACAATGTTCATGAAGGAGTTGGTGATGAAAAAGAAGAATCTTGAAAAATTATCCACCATTCCACTAGTAGGAGAATGGTCAGTATCTATTTCAAGCATCCTACCAAAGAAGCAGAGAGATCTAGGTTGTTTTTTGATTTCGATTAGTATTATTAATAATGAGTTTTGTAGAGATTTATGTTATATAATTTCCTATATAAACATTATGTTATATAAAAAATTCAAAAGTGTGGTATTAAAGGACGTGCACCCAAATCGAGTTATACTTCAACTAGTTGGTATAACACCGAGACAACCTCAATGATTACTTGAATATTTCATCATCAAAGTAGATGAGTTCTATTTTCTGGTGGATTTTACAGTAATTAACATGGATGATGAGAAGATTAAAATAATCTTTGGAAGACCATTCCTAGATACACGGAGGCCACTGATTAATGTTCCTAATGGAGAGATGAGTTTAAGAGTAGGAGGATCACAAGTGGAATTCAATTTTTATCAGGGTATGCATATGTTTGAAGATATATATAATGATTTTTTAGAATATAGGTTGCTCAAATAAGAGGTCAATTTTTTCCATGGAAGACAATCTGAAGTAGATAATTTAGAAAGTGAAGAAGAATATATGAGAAAGTGTAAGGAAGATAAAAATTTGAATGAAAAATATAAAGATATTGGATGAATATTTATTAAAGAAGAATTCAAATAAGGAGAAAAAGTGTGGGAAATCAGTGAACTTCCATTTTACTATTCAGAATGGGCCATAAACCACTGGATTGGGTCCATGAAGATAGTGAATGTTTTCAATAATGGAAGAGTGAAATTACTTTAATAGAAATATAGATGACCAAGATACACAGGTGAATCATGGATTTGAAATTTTGTAGATTCAGATCAGGTAACCTCTTTCCTAACATCAACCACCTAGAGATAACTTAGGTATGTTCGAGCAAAAAATGGTAAATAAAAGCACTTTTTAAATGAAACCTGAGTTTTTAGTAATTTTTTCATTATTTTTTAGGAAAACCACTCATCCAAAAATATTTTTAAATTTTATTGATATGACCTATTCTTTCAATTGTATATATTTTTTTCAGGACAATCAAGGCAAGGAGCAGGCATAAAAAGTAGTATCAGAAGAAGATACAGAGGAATCACACACCGTGAAGGGAAATTATACGTCATTAAAGGGTTTAAAAAACATGTACAAACTATGTTTGAAGCGTTAATTTATAGGGGAGTAATCATTTAAATTCATAATTTTTCTATTACCCACATTAATAATGTTTTTGAGATTTTACTGCAAATTTCAGGCCTGTACTTGATTCATTCTTTAATCAACAGAACTAGGAGATATAAACTTCCCAGTATAATTATCATGCCCTAAATTTATATTTCATTTTAAATAAATATGAATGAGAAAAATGAGAAAAATAATTAGTAGAGATAAAAATGTGGATTATGATTTAAAAAATCATAATTTATAGAAGCATGTTGATCATAGTAAATGAAATTTTTTGTAGATTTATCCATGCTTTGAATTTATATTAGTTTCATTAATTAATTTAATTATTTGTGTTCATTTCTACATGTGATTTTCCCAACCACTCATCTCAAACCCTATACATCCACTATGACAATATTTTCTATTTTTTATAGTATATATATTTAGAAACTCGATCATTATTTCTTCTAGAACATAAATTTCATCTTATAAAAGCTATGGACAAAGAGACTCACATTTAAAATGATTGAGACATTCTTTTTGAAGCCCTTATCCTAAGAACCATATTTAATTAATCCTTTTTTAAGCCCATAAAATCTATGGATAACATTATTATGAAATTATTTGTGTTACAATCCTATTTTATCCTTTCCTAAATTCCTCAATATTTTTTGCATGATTTATAAAATAATAAGTGTATGGGAGGAACATTTTTGGTTGTACTAGGATGTGATTTATTGTGGATATTTTTATTGGGGGATTTTAATTATGAAATGATGAGTGGCCATGAAATATTTCATTATAATTTTTTATTCACCACTCTTGATAAGAAAATGAATAATACTGGGTAATGTTTTGGGAGGATAAAATATAACCATTTTCCAGAGTCATTATATTTTGATCATATTTGGTTTGGTGATATATGTGATATTTATCCAAAACATATATTTCAAAAACTAAAAAAATATTAAATGAAAAATAGAGAAATAGAGGATGATTCATTCATTTCACTTACATGTATCATGGGCCCATTTTGAGCTTTTTGGGGGAAGAGAGAAATGGAATTTGTAAAGGGATACATCCCTTGAGATTTTCATTTGATATCTTGAAAAATAATTTAGAGTCAAACCTATTATTTGAGTTTCAATTTTTTTACATGATTCACCTACCTACCCTAAAGCCATATAGTCATTTTATACTTAACGGTGAATCCGTCATGATTAATTGTGATCTCTATCTTTACATGGTGTAGATGTTTGGTGATTTTTACTAGGTGATGTGATTATATGGGAATGCAATTATTATAGATTAATTATATTTTATTATTCATGTTTTGTATTGATGCAACACTATATTCAATTCCAATATCTACCGTTTACAATTTCATGACCATTGCTTCAAAATTGATGAGTTATAGTTCATTTCACCAATTAATCACCTTAGTTTTTCTATGACCATTATATAATATAGGAAATTATGTTTAATTATGTTTTTAATTCACAAAGTTTTATGATTTCATTTAGTAGAAAACCATTCCAATAGTTCAATCATAGGTTAAAAGTAGGATTCCAGGACAAATGATTCCTGATGACCCAATTCCAACACCAAACTTGAATAAATCAATTGTAAATCAAATACCTAGAACATGAACATAAAAATAACAAAAACTAGAAAGCCTCTCATCTTGATTCACAACCAAATATTTACTCTTATTATTTTCCATTCCTTCTAATAAAACAAAAAAATTTCATTTTGAATAAATTAATTAATTTAAAACATACGAATCATCCCTACGAGTTTGACACTCAGGCTTACCGAGTGCTAAATTTTTTGTAAAGATTTATGAGTTTAATAAAGTATTAAATTTTTGTATCCCTATAGGAAATAAAAATTCTCTATGGGATGTTAGTAACCCTATCCTCATATCTAATGTAACATAATTCAGATTTAGATAAATGGAAATACATGAATTCCAAAAGCATTCACAGAAGGGGATTTTGGGACATGGTAGACTATTCCATGAATACCTTTTGAGGAAAATGTAGATAGGGTCACAAAAACCCTTTTTGAAATCATAAATGACGACCACCATTAGCTTGTGACTTCTCTAAGTGGTCTCTATAATTATTTTTGCAAATAACCATTTATAGACCACCAATTATGGTTACCAAAGGTAATTTTTTTTAAAGAATATAATATGAATATTTGTGTTAAAGTTTCATGCCCACACATCAATGTTCATCAAAAAAAATTATTCCTTAAAGGAAACTGAGAAAATATCACATAAAATATATTATGTTAACTATATGAAATATTGAGAATCAGTAAATATATTTTATCTTTAACCCCATAACACTCATACTTTTTTGGTACACCGGAACATATTGTAAATAATAATATTCTCAATAGATATTGTGAATAACCATATTTATCTTGTAATTTTAGGATCCTATTATGACTCTGAACATCTTCACCCCCCTATGTTTTCTCTCGAGACATTCAATACACATGATCAACAGCCAGAACTTGGCATTTTCATAAATCAATGAATATTACATAAAAAACATATATATAAATACTACAAAACAATTATTATTACAATCAAAACAATATATATATTCATGAATAATTTTATTACTCTGTACCTTAAGCGCAATCTCTACTTCATCATGTCCACAATAAACTAAACAAAATGAACTTTTCAAATAAAATCCACACCAGATCATTAAATATTCTCAAGTAATCCACAAAATGTTGGAAAACCAATATTAACACCAAAATTGAAACTAAGAATAGAAAGGAACCCCAATCATGCACCCTAACCAATAGTTAATACAACATATAGGCTACTTCAAAGAAAACCAGATATTTTCATACTAATAGAATCCTTTAGAAATAGAACAAACCATGATCTAAAAAACACAAGTATCATCCAGTGGTCTCACAAATAGTGATAAACAAGAAAATTTGTTTTTTTTATTTTTTCAATCATATTTTAATTGAATCCAAATATTACAGAATATTTAAATTAAAATAGTAAAAAAACATTAACCTTTAATACCAATACTTCATTAAAGAGATATCTTATAAAATTCCACACTAAATTCCTTACAAATAAAAATTGTACTATAAATATATTCACCTCATTCACCTTCAATAAATGCTATATATCAAAACATTAAAAGTAGGATAAATTACTTCAATATTTAAAACTATCCAACCACCCAAAAAAATAATTAAATTCATATTCATAAGAAAACATTTCCATCAAAAAATAATGTAAAAGAAAAATTTTTATGAATATGATTATTAAAAAAATGTCACCCATTCGACCTGTAAAAAATATAACAAACATTTTATCATTTTATACTTATTAACAATATTCATAATAATGAGATCAATAAAAAAGGGATTATAATTATACCACAAAAATTATATAAACATTATAACCATAAAAATACAATTCAATTAAAAAAATCACACAGAAAAACATTGTTTTAATATGCTTGACATACCACCCAAACATAATGAGACATAACATAGAAAGTTGCTTAATTTTATGTTCTATAATCCATCAGTTAGTATTGTAGTGCTGGAATCTCAATATAGTGACCATTGAATTGGAAGCTATCAATTGTCCCTATAACCACTTGGGATATAGGGGTGTTTATCCACAACATTTCAAAGGGAATCATAGTGGGTTGATTCATGGAGGATGGAGACACAAATCTTGTAAATGGTGATGTCCTCATAGGTGAAGCGATGCATCTTAGTCGGCAATGTGTCATTGATACATGCACTCATTGTTGGGTAGGTTTATCGAAAGTGAATTGGGTGTGTTTAAAACCTATTATCTGAACCTCTACACAAATGTGGGTTCAAATATGGATTTACTTTCATTACTTCATAGTGGCATAACATAATGTACTGACTAATTATAAGAGGAATTGTAGTGAGAAGGATGGGATCATGATGAAAATTTTTGTTGATCATCTTGGGCCTTCAGGTTTTATCTTTCTACTTTCAAGAAAATTTCCTTTGGGAAAAAAATGTAATGGTCTATCAAGTCACAAATCCCTTAGGTCATGTAAGTGGTACCCTTAAATACTATTTAATAAATGGATTTGTTTCCATACAAAAATTAGGCATTTCCCCCTACTTGTTAGAAATGGAAAAGTAATGGCTTGAACATGAAGAACAATAAATTATCATCTAGATTTACCTCATTCAATTAAACAAGATATTTTCTATATAACTAAACTTAGAGTTGACACATTTTTCTAGATCATAACTTTTAGTTTTTCAAAAAAATAAATTATGAATATTTTAGAGACTCTATTTTTCATTTTATGTATTTGAAATATATTAAGAAATATTTTTCGATCTAGGCACTAAGAAGACATGTCATTTCAAGACCCAATGAGCCCATAATTAATTTTATAAAAATATTAAATATGATTTATATCACATGGTCTTGGTTTTTATGAAATAATGGCATATATTATGAATTTATTCCAAAATCAAAAATCTAAGACCATGGTTTAATCCAGATAATATATTTTTCTCTAGGGGAAACCTAAAGTTGGTCAGTGCCAAGCATTTAGATAAGGAATTAGTGGGCGGTTATATTAAGTGAATTAATTAACTGATCTATTATATTAATTCATTTAATTACCAAAACTGTTTTACCCTATAAATATGCTGTAATGGAAATTTGACAGGATTACCTGCATAACCCTTGGATCACTAAGAGTAGGTTCCACCATTACTCATTGGTTGATCAAGATTGCATGATGAATGATGATTAGATCGAGATGGATTGATAAAAATAAACCAAAATAGATCTTCCCCATCACTGGAAAGCATGTTCTTCATCAATGAGTTATCTATTATCAAGGTAGGTTTCATTGATTTTTGTTTTACTGTGATTTTTATTTAATTTTTGATGCATTTATTTTAATATATTTTTATCCGGTGTTTTCACTCATCGCATGATCCATGTGGGTGGATAATTTTTTATTTGATTATTATATTTTGATGCCATGGTTTCACCATATTGATCCCTAATTATGAAATTATTATCTAAGAACACTTAAATAATTATTGATTCACCTTTTTATTTTGTGATTTTCCCCCATCATTCATCATGTTCTTTGTCTTTGGCCTATGGGGTCATGGTACGACTTTTCTAAGAGCATTCGATCCTAATCAAACCCCTGTATTTATGTTAAATTCTGATATGGAAAACAAATTGGTTGTTCGAGGATGGATTGATATGGATCATGACATGCAGGTGATATATCCCACGGATCTCACATCTAGGACTGATTGACATTGATGTGAGGAGTGTAGGGAATGTGAAAGACCATCTTAGATCAATATGGTTCGATTCCTGGAAAATGGAGGGCCAAAACGGACTGTCTAAGGTGATTACCAACATTTTCAAGTGGTCAAACAATGGATTTGGGGTGGAATATAGAGATTTGGAGACGCAAGAAAAAAATTTCATTTATATGGAAAAATTGGCAACATGATATGTAGTCTAATGAACAAACATAGTTCTACCCAACCCATTTATTATAGATAGGGTTTTGGGAGGATAAATATCGCACGCCATATGGTCAAACCAACACACCATGTGACCCGACCCAGGCAACCAAGTCATGTTCTAGCTGACACACAACCATGACCCAATATGATAAAACATGAAATGTACTCTGGGAGTACATGGGAACACCCTAAAGAACAAAAACATGGCTATATACATGGCTAGGGACATGGGAACAACCCTAGTTACATAGAAATGGACAAGAGAGCATAGGTATGCCCTAGGTAGCCAAGACATGATGTGTGATATCACTACACGCCATTTACTACTACACGGCTATCCAAGATGTTTGCTAGTAGGGACATTAATATGATAACATGAGAGTTCACACACCATGTGACCCCGCATACACATCATTATCTCCTTTGGAGAGTGTCCTACCTCTTGTATCTCTTTCATTTTGACACAGATTTTGGCTAGCTAGTAGCGTATCCAGTGTGATTTTCCCACTTAGAACATGATAGTAGAATTCTGTGTGGATTTAGAGATACAATACGAGATGTTTTGAGAATGAATATTCTTCTAGTGATGACTGAAAAAGGAAGTGATTGGGTTGGATCATTAGATATAGTGGTGGTACTCCCGTGTTGCACTAGAGCATGGGTCCACTATCCATGTAGATGGTACTCCCCATTCATACTAGTGTGAAGGTCTTCAATACTCAATATATATATACAAAGGTGGAACTCCCATGTCTCACCAGGGTGTAGATCCTATATCCATAAATATGGTACTCCCCTATCATGCTAGGGTGTGATTCCTCCATATTCGATATACAGATATAAAGGTATCATTCCCTAGTCGAACCAGAGAGTGGTTCCTATACCCAGAGAGACAATACTCCAATGTTGTACCTGGGTGATAGTCCTCCAAACTCAATGTATGGATATAGAGTTGGAACTCCCATATTGTACAAGAGAATATGTCTTATATCCACAGAGACTATACTCCCCTACTGTACAAGGGCTTTTGTCATCTATAATCATTCTACAGGCACAGAGGCAGTGCTCCCCTATCACACCAGGGTGTGAGTCATCCATGTTTTATAGATTTATCCCACTTGGTTTGTGGATTAGTGAAAAGTTGTGGACCTTCATAAGGACTCCTTTAGAGACATGGGAGATGATGGGTATCAAAAATGGAACTTCAAAACTATTGTCATAGTCATCATTCTTGGTTGTGCTATGAGATGGATATCCCCTTTCTATCTCATATGGGTTTATTTTACGAGCATATTAATTTTTTTAGGTTTCATTTCCCTCATAATTTGTATAAGATGATTACTTCTATCATATATCATATATCATCCTCTCTATATTTTAGGGAATCCTACTGGGTATGTAAATACTCACCACTTCATGGGATTTTCCCGAATGTGTTGTGTCTTATTAAGATGAAGGATATGTAAAAAGTGATTTTAGAGGAGCATAGGGATACTTAGGTGAATTTGAACATGTATGGTGGTCGGGTCCTAGAGATATGGAGCAAGTCTCTCTTAGCATTTCTTTTCCGTTTATTTTCATGTTGAGATATCTTTTTTTGGGTGGGTGTCTATTTTTCCCCATTCATTTTAGTTTACTTTTTCACACTCATTTGCAATACCTTGAGGTTATTACAAGCATGGTTTTTACTCTATAGGTTATTTTCCAATTTTATTATTAATCTAAACTTATATTTGGAGATGTTTGGGTGAATCAATACATGAAATATTGGAAAATTCCTCACATTTTAGTTACGACTTTTGATGATTTTCTCTAGCCCCTAGTATATATATGAGGGTTATGGTAGTTATGACTCAGCCTTCAGCTGACCAAGTAGGTCTCGATTGGTTGGATCGTCAGAGATTGGTATTAGAGGTTTTCAAACTTAGGATGGTTTTTGGAGTTTTGTTCCCATATCATGTTTTGCTGAGAACTTAGGTTAATGTTGTAGAAGTGTCTTAAGTGTGTATTTTAGGATAGGGAACCCACTGTTGGTGTGGAAGATGATGTATACATTCAACAGGACTCTGACTACCTACTTGTCAACTCAGAAAACTAAGACATTTGTTGTGGTGAAGATTGGTAAATGAATAATATAGTATTGAGTCATTTGGATTTACTTTCTGTTTTAACTCCCCATATATATATATATATTCTCACTTGAGCATGGTAATTTTTTATTACTTTTTAGTATGTATTTAGGAATACAACCAGCTAGGTTAATGAATTAGGATCGTAATGGCTATCTGATGAGTTATGATGCTTAGTTCATGGGTCATTTCATAGAATCCTTCCTTTATGCAGATAAGTATTAGAATTCCAACATTTCACACAATATATTATAACTTCATAGTATATATGTATGCACATAGTCATAGCCCACTATATGAGTTACAATGATAGAGGTCCCTGAGGTTCCATGGTGAGAGAGATCTCAAGGATTTGGGGGATTGAACCGGGTCAGTGATCAATGTTCTAAAACTTGTGTACACCTAGACTAATCAAATGGTTTTGCGGTCATCCATTCATTTATATAGAGCATATAGGCATTACTTGAGTCTAGTCACATAGATGCATGATGAGTCTAAACTCTCAGGTTCTGAATTCTAGTAGTTATTTCAGGAGGAGTATTACCCCTCATTATTAAGTTCCATTCAGATTTAAGATGTTTTAGAGTTGCAGTAGGGAGGGATAAAAGTTAGAGATTATCATGGGATTTTCACAGGTTATATGTATTACTCTGTCGAAATGATTCAAGATTGTTACATTAAAGAATGGATGTTTGAGATGGGTCTTTATAGGGGCATTTGTTCTAGTGTGATACCTATCTACATTCCCAAATATTCTAGAGTGTAAGAGTGGGCCCTGTTGATTGAGACATTCCTATTTTTGGGATTCCATGCATCATATGCAATCTGTATTCATAATAAGGAAAAGTCATCTACAATTGTTGGAATATGACATGTGTCTAGGAACATGAGGCCCGCCCTTTCTTAGACTTAGGCATGTAGTCATAAGACTCAGGTATAATGAATTGGACCAAGGAAACCTAGAGTGGGGATATTCCATGCATGTGAAAGGTGAGGCCACATGGAACATGAATTCCTGAATCAATGTACTAAGGAGGTAATGTGGAAAATGGATGGACCACCACGACATAGGTAGCTCTTTGATTAGGGTTCTTCAAGATATGGCCAGGTTTGACCCTAGGAAGGAAGAGCTAGAAGAGGAGAAGCTGGGGATCCCTGTGGAGGAGATGCTAGTGGTTGATGGTGTTAGGATCTTTTTTTCCACCACCACTAGGAGGCCCATGTTAGGATTAAAGAGTTGGTGGTTGGGTCCTTGGGTAGCTGTAGACTATGGAGGCTCATGTCCTGGTAGCTCACGAGATCATTAGAGGTATAATATATCATTATTCAACTCATGATTCAATACTTGTAGAAATAGGTTTGATCCATTACATAATTTACATACTCTTTGTGTGCGAGTTTTAGTTTTTTATAAAGACTATAGCCCATCAAATTTTCCTTGATGATCCCACAATGAATAATTATTTGATATCTCTTATTTGCTAGTAGTGTGAGTTATCAAATGGTGGAGAGAGCTTCATGTGGACATTTTGGTAATCATGATGATACCGAATGATTTAATCATGGAAATATAATATTATTCTAGGATCTGAGACCAGATTGATGGTCACAACAAACAGGTCAGATGACTTTGGAAAAATAGGATTATATTCTCATTTGTGGTGAGAAAAATAAAATGGCAGAGTGAGTGGGTCTTATGAGCAAGAAGATAAAAACCGCCACCCACCAGTTGGTTTGTTTATTTTAGCATGATGAACTCTTCAAGAGTCTAGATTCATTAATTAATGGATGATTTTATGGACATATTCCTTGAATACTTTCTAGGACTACCATCAAGGTAGGATATGGAGATTTGCATGGACTTGCACCTTGGGACCACTCTTATATCTTCTAATTCATATCAGATGGCCCCTACTAAGATCTTTTAAATGTGAGTGTAGTTGGAAAACCTCTGACAGAAGGGTTTTATCAGACCCAACGAATCCCCCTGGGTAGATCTGGATTTATTCAGAGAAAATGTGTACTAGATCTTGAAACTTTATGTAAATTATTATCAGTTGAACCAACAATCAAGAAAGAAAAACTTCCAATTTCTGAGAAATTGTGACCTATTTGACCATTTGGGAGGTGTGACATGGTTCCTAAAGACTGATCTTGGGTCCTGATACCACCATTTCCGGGTTTGTGAGGTAGATATTCCAAATATGGAATCATGATGTCACTATAGACACTATGAGTTCCTAGTGATTCATTTAATTTTGAATAATTCCTCTATTATGATTACGGATTTGATGAATTATATTTTTTATTCATATCCGAACTAATTTTTTATTGAATTTATTGAAGACATACTCATCTACCCTGCATCAGAGATGGAGTATGAAACACACTTGAGGATGGTCCAAGACTTTTTTTGGGAGGACTATATTTTTGGTAATATCTAGAAGTGAAACTTAGGGATACATGGTATTCATTTTTGTCGAATGTTAGTTATACTCATAGATTACATGTGGTCCAATGCTTCCTTGGGAGCCACCCAAGATCATGTTAGAGGAAAAGAGTTATCTTAGATTGTCGGGCTACTACATGAGTTTCTTGGGAGTCTTCTCCATGATTACAAACACTTTAACCACCCTAATGTAGAATGTAAAGACATTTACCCGAAATGATAAGTGGAATAGATTATTTGGGGATTTAAGGTCAAGGATGATGAGTTATCATATTTTGAGACAATCTAAGGAAGGTGTCGAGTATGTATTATATTGTGATGCATTTAGAGCAGGACTTGGGTACTTATTGACGATGAGTTAGACAATGATCACACAAGGGTATATGTATTTAAGAAACTTATTAGCAACTGAATGTGGCTAATATTCATTTTTTATATTATAATATTTATGTGATTAATTATTTAGAAATATCATCTTTAGTTCACATTACAATTTGAACATTTTTTTACGTCATGATTATAATTATTTATTAAAGTGTGTTATTAATTGGTACATTTTAAGACACATTGTAAATCACCAATTGGTATTGATTTGAATTAAATATTTTATTTTTCGTTTTACCATTCCATTGGGTATAATTCAATTTTTTTTGGAGCACTGGGAGATTCACATTATAAGGCCACCATTTTAGAAATTCAACCCAAAACATTATAGGTGAAGTAAACAGGACAACTTCCCAAAAAATGAATGTAAAGGCCATGCTCTAATACCAATGAAGATGATATAGGAACTATTGATAGATGAAATAGTTTTTTACATTTAATTAAACTGAGTACAAGTAAAATTTGGTCATTTATAGGTATATCCCAGTGGCCCAAGTTAAATATTAAATTCTACACCATATTTCGAGGCCCAAAAATCAATCTCACAATTTATGGCTAAAATATTAAATGGATGATCTAATTGGGATAATTTTTTAAATAATTTATAATAATTCTAAATATACATTTATTTAATCTATGAACAAGATCAATTTTCTCATAATAATGGTCATTCTATAATGTTAGTTAGAAAAGATAAAATTAATTCTGGTTGTCTTGGGAATGATAAGAGATCAATTATCCACCCAATTTCTTCCACACTTTGACCTACCCTATTTAATGGTTTGAATTTTAGAGGTTTAGATCGAACAAAGGGACTCTATGTCTCAATTTAAGGCATACTTTTGGAACAAAAAATAAGTAATTTGTGTTTGTTTTTATTTTAATGTTATGATACCAATTTGATGTTTTAATTGTAATATCTCAATTATATGATGCTTCAATCAACTTATATTATTTATAAAACATTTTTCCTTCTTATTTTATTTTTTATTTGTTGACATGTTCATACTATTTCATTAAGGTATGAATTTATTCATAATGAAAATAGAAAAACCCTTCAATAAAGGTAAAGTGTTGGATATTTAATTTTTTCACTTCTTTAATTCATCCCACATGAGTCAAATTTCCACTTCCATTGAGAAAATAACATCAATAGAGGGATAACCCTATTATGGTTAGATACAAGGGAGTAGAAAGGGTATGGATTTGATGTTATTTATCACTATATAAATGTGTAATAATTTTTTTAATTTGAGTTTTTTATTTAATTATATTATCTCTTCCTCTTTCTTATTGAATTTTATTTCCACATTTTTCAGCTGATAATAAAACCCTTCCATTAAGAGGTCCAATGAAAATGATCCTATAAATGTATAGGTGATTAAAATTTGTATGTTAAGGTTTTAAACTAGTATGCAATGAGGTTAAATTTTTTTCATTGCATTAATCCTTCTTGAATTAATGAAATTGAAATAATTTAAAAAGAATATCATTCAATGCACCCCCTATAATAACCTAGGATTGATCCTTTATCATAAATTCAATTTACATAGTTCTATTAATTTCTATTAAACCATATAAAAATAAACCAATGATTTCCAATCAATATCCAAATCTCCCTCTTAGAATGTATGTGTCTTTTGGTTTCTTTATAAGTATTTGAGGATTCAACAACCCATGATACACAACTGCTAAAAATTGAATTTTTATTAGTAAGGAGGGGAAAGACCCGTCGACAAAAAAGGTGACTCATGGTGGCATGAAGTGATAAAGGACAAGGGAATCACCTTGGACAAAAATTTTACATTCAAAAGAAAGTGAACCCACACTATCAAAGAGGATAAGAGGGTCCTCCGGATTACCAACATGTGCAAGGGAATCCACTGAGAAGTTGGCTTGATGCCAAATGTGCCTCACCATCTATCTGCCATTGTTATCTATGTAGAAAATTATAGTGATGTAAACTAATTTCCATAGAGAGATACATTTCTCCTGCAGAATTCAAAAAAAAAATCTCCAAGTCAGACTCAACCTCCATCATCTAAATATCCCATCATTTACACAACTTGAGACCCATATGGAGGGCTCTCTCTTCTGGACACAATGAGAAACCAGGGAAATAGAATCCACTAAAACCACACCATACAGAGCCCCTTGAATCCCTAAGAAGCCCCCACATCTCATGTACCCATACATAAAGGATCCACCCACATTAAGTTTCGGGCCAATCAAAGGAGGTGGTCATCCAATCCAACTTCTACTAGTCCGTTCAACCATAGGGGTTCTACTTATCACCATGGAAGGGGAAAATGGGTTACATCCCCCCTTAAAGAGGGCCCCAACTCAGCCAACAAACATCTCACTCTCAAAATGTGGTATCTCCTGGATCAGACATGGTCCATTCAAACCTGATTTCATGCATCCTAGAGTGTCCAATAAATCGACTCACAAACCCATGCAGGACAAAAAATGGAAATCCAAATGAGGATTCCCTAAAATTCAAGAATGTTTTCAATAAAACAATGAATAAATTCCCAAAAACTTCTTAGAAATATGAAACCTATTTTATTATAAATTATTCCGTAGGAGAAGCCCACTATGTCATCATATGTCAATCATGTCAATGAATTCAATGAAATTGTTGAAACCATGTTCCCACCACATCAATTTGAGTTAGCTAAGATGAGGATATTTCCTTTCTCACAAAATTATTGATAAAATAATTGATTAAAAAATATGATACCTTCATCAATCGACTCTTGGGAAAAATTTCAATGATAATTCTACCAAAAAACATCCCCCATATCAAAACAATTACACATAAAAAGAGTATCCAATTTATTTTTTAAAAAAGAAGGGAAATTATTTTATAAAACATTGGAATGGTTCAAAGACACACTCAAAATGGTAAATAAACATGTATTTTCTATCAAATAATAATTTTGAATCTTTTATAAAGGGTTTGGTTTGGGAAACAAATAATTCATCAATATTATGAGTAATGGATGACATAAAATTGTCTTTTTTATTTTGCAAGCATGTTAAAAAAAAGTGAGATCCCATGAAAATATGAAATATAAAGCTTCAAATATGGTAAAAGATATCCAAAACATTGAAATATAATTTATCCTATTTTACATATTATTCCTAAATAAATAATAATGAAGTCCATTTACATATGTAGCTCAATCATCTTTGATAAGAAATTAAAATAATAATCCTTCTTACCCCACATTTGGATGTACTTATCTATTTTTATCTTCCCTGCATTGAATCCTCTAACCAAATAAGATATTTATTTTTTATCCACTACATATTCTCCTTATTATTATAATATGGTAATAATATCTCATACATATTATCAATATACACTTCGGAGACATTAATCACAAGAGATCCCCCCAACATTTCTTCCTTATAATTGATATTAAGTTCCCATAATGACCCATTATATGTACCCTAAACCCGATCCATGAAGACCACACTAGAAGATATGTTTTCCACCATTGTGGATTCCTTATATTGATTAAGAGTCTCAAACGAAGATCCTTCCTACTCCCGATCCTTAGAATCACCAAAAACATTAAAATTATTTCATATGACGTTGTGCTCATAGTCCATCACCTATGACATTGTGCTCACCCCAAATGATTCTTATGATTTTCTAGATGGTATATATAAAAATACATGGGAACATCACATTACAATAAGAATACACCAAAATATGGTGGAATGAACACCCTATGAGAAGAAGAAATTTGTACGAAAAAACATGCTACTCTCCCTAGGAAGGTCGAGAAGATGGATCTTAGGATGGTCTAAGAAATCATAATTGTTGACCCTGTTTGCACATTTTGTTACAAACATGACCACAATACCAACAAATCTCTAACCATCCCTTCTATAATGGTTGTTAATTTTTTATGAACACCAATGAAGGTCAATTATTTGAACTTTAAAAATCTATATTACGAAAAACATTCAATCCAAGGTACAATGACCATCCAATATTCCATTATAAAGATAACCAAAAATCAATCCAACGACCCAGAAAACCAAATGGTCTAGACCCCTACTCTCCATATAATTTTCAATCCCATAATTAGTTCCAGCCACGACTGGTCTAATAACAACATCCTTTTTTCCAATAACAATTACTCATCCAAAAACCTTTTTAGTTTCCAATAAAACAACCAATGTATCCTCATGGGATACACCAACAAGAACAAGCCCCTAACCAATTTGTCCATCTCCCAATCCTTGAATATTTGTGAAAAAAATAAATAAAATGATCATAGATGTCTCATCCATTAAACATTAACTGAAAACCATCAAAAAAATGGAAAGGAACCCATTCCTAGTCATGTTTTCTGATCCTCAACCATAAGGGGAGAATCCAATTACACATAGACCTCTCATGAATAACTAAAAGTTGTGACGGTGTTAAGAAGTGGTAAATCCTTTGAAAATCCTAAATAAACCATTCCAAAACCATTAAATGATTTAATATCACTTGAAAATTTTGATGAACCACCCTTAGAAGCTAAAAAATACAATGATAATGTGATGGAATCACAACCACATTAAAAAATAAAACAACCCTATCATTTACCTCAATGAATGCATATTAAAGATTTCCAACAAACTTCTATTACAATTCAACTTACTGATTGTTGTTTTTGAGTATCTAAGGGAATCATAAATGATGTCTTAGTAAAATTTAAAATTTTTATTTACCCTAAGGACTTCATTATCCATTAAAATTACCCAAAATAGGTCATAGGGATAAAACAACCAATATCCTTGGTTGTTCATTATTATAAACAATCAACATAGTTATCTAATTTAGGAATGGAAAAATGATAATATCCTTCAAAAAGCTGATCCTCAATTTGGAAATTTATAATGAAAAATCTTAATGTGAGGATCATAAAGAGATCCATGAGGTCACTTGGATATGTAGTATTGATAGTGAACCGGAGGAACATCAAGGAATTGTTGAAGTATATTTAATTCAGTATAAGATTGATTTTCTTTGTTCACATGAGGTAAAATTTTCTCCTTAGCTTGATTCACATTCAGATAGATCCATTGATGATTTTATCAAATCACCAATTAATGAATCCATTGGAGTAATAAAAAAATTTATTTAATACCCATTCTTAACACTGGTATAGACAATGTGGTGGCTAAAAATTCAGTTTAAAAATAACCAATTATTTCAATAAATATGGAAAATTAAACTAAGTTCAATGAAAAGTACCATAATTATATTAAATGTTCTAAGAAACATGATCTTGAATTTCAATTCCTTCCTTAATCACTCATGTATGAATTATTAAGGGATAATCTAACCTTTCCCATTTTTATTTTTTCAGTCCTTAATTCCAATAAAGATAGGATTCTTTTATTTGTCCTTTGAAATAACCATAATGTAATTGGATGGACCCTATCTAAAATTCATGGGATTATTCCACTCATTGGAATTCATAGGAATGTTCTAGAATATGAATCCAAACCATGTTTTCAACCTCAATGTATACTTAATCCCAATATTACAAATGTCATATGGACGTAACTTCTAAAAATGATAAAATAGGGTGTCATCTACCCCATTTCAGAGATTTAATCAGTAATCTGAATTCAAGTTGTTCCAAAAATGATTAAATAACTATGATCAGTAATGATTATGGTTATTATATTTCTATAAGGATTATCAGTGTATGGAGAGTTTTCATTGAATATAGTACGTTAAACTCACACACTAAGAAATAGAATTTCCTTTTTCCATCTATTGATAAAGTCCTTGAAAGAGTGGAATATCATTAGTTATATTGTTTACTGGATAGATTCTTGTGATATAATAAAGTTGGGGTCATATTATAATATCATGGAAAAAACCTTCAACTATCCATTAAACACTTTTTCTTTTAGGCACACACCCTTTGGGTAATATAATTCCCATAGTAACTTTTAGTTGTGTATGATGGGAATATTCTTTGAAATGATGGGGGTTTTTAGAGGTTTTTATGGATGACATATCCATCTATGGGGATATATTTGAGGGATTCCTTATAAATGTTGAAAAGTTATTTTTTAGATGTGAGGATAAGAATCTCATCCTAAAATGCAAAAAATTACATTTCAAGGTAATGTAAAGAATTGTTCTAAGACATATTTTCTCTAGTAGAGGGATTGAAGTTGATAAACCTATGTTTTATATCATTATTAACCTTCCCACTTTGAAAACTATCATGGAAGTGGGGTCCTTCTTAGGACATTCTGGTTTCTATAGAAGGTTAATTTGGAATTTCATCACTATTTTTAACAAATTTGTGATCATTTGGTGAAAAATTATCTATTTATATGTATATAAAGATATGAGGAATCATTATCAACACTGAAGTCATCTCTTATATCCCTACATATAAATCAATATCCTAATTGGAAACCCCCCTTCAAACTCATGTGATAAGCAAGTGACTTTTTTGTATGTGTTGTCTTAGGAAACTATTGTGATAAAACCCCATGTATTATTGCATATGCATGTAAATCATTAAATTGTTCCCAAATAAATAACACCACAACTGAGGAAGAGTTACTTGTTGTTTTACTTTTCCTAGAAAACTTTAGGACCTATATGTTATGATCTTAAATCATTGTCTTCACAAACCATTCATCTCTAAAATACCTATTCTAAAAACAAATTCTATGATAGATTTATTAGGTGATTCCTTTTCCTCTAAGAGTTTGATTTAACGATCAAGGATAAAAGGGTGTTGATAATTTTGTATCAGATCACCCCTCTTGGATTGAATTTAATGAAAACTCACATCACCTTTCTGTGTTTGATTCATTTCTTAGTGAGCACCTCTATTCTATAAGTCGTTGACCATGATACACTTACATAAAAAACCACTTGGTTATGTGTGTCATTCTAAAATTCATCAAGACCCAAGCTAAGAAGAAATTCCATTCCAATTTCAAACACTATGTGTTTCATGATCCGTACCTCTTCATGTTTTTTCTTTCATAAAGTCATTAGGATATGTGTTCACGAGAATGAGAAATTGTCCATTCTTAAATTATATCTTTGAGAGGAATGTGGAGGATAATTTTACACAAATAAAACTATGATTATTTTTCTCCAAAGAGGTTTATACTGTTCTAACACCAATATTGATTCCTAAAAATTCTACCAATGTTTTCTTGAATGTCAAAAATTTGGATCTATACGAAAAATTAATCAAATTACCCTTACTCCCATTATAGTCATCAAAATATTTAAATATTGATTAATTGATTTCATGTGACCCTTCTCAAACTCTATGGGTCATATATATACATCATATTATCTATTTATTATGTCTGAAAATGTTTAGAGTCCATTCCCAAAAATTCCAATGACCATTATGTTTTGATATAATTCTTGAGAGAACACATCTTTTTTTAGATTTGGATTTCCTAAGGCCATAATTAGTGATTGTGGAACCCATTTGTATAACCATCCCTTTTTCGTAATCATCCATAAGTATAGGATTTATCACAAAGATTCCACTACCTACCATCCGAAAACCAATGTTCATGATGAGTTGGAAAATAGGGAAATTTAGAATTTTTTTGAAAAACCTGTCCATCCATTTAAGAAAGAAGGGTCCGAGAAACTCTTGGATAACCTTTGGGAATACTAAACTGCATTAAAAAACATCCTAGAATATTAACCATATAGGTTTGTTTATGAAACATCATACCATTTACATGTTAAAATTGAACATAAGGACTTTGGAGCATTAAAAAATTGAACATTGACATTTCATTGAACGAAAAAAAGAGGAAATTATACCTTAATGAACTTGAGAAAATTAGGATAGAGGATAATGAAAATTCAAGTATTAATAAAGAAAGATTTCAGGAATACCAATCTAGGAATATTGATGTCAAAAACATTGAACCATGAAAATTTATGATCTTATGTAGTTCCAAACATTATTTACATCACGAAATGTTAAGGTCAAGATAATAAAGGCCATACACAATGAATCATGTATTCCCAAATTAGGCAGTAGATATTTATGTTCCCACGAGTGGTCATGTCGTCATTATCAATGGTCATAGGATAACACCATTAAGTGGTCATTCAATAAACAAGAAATAATAAAGTATTTAATTGAGCCAACCTATGAACCATAAATGTTTTGATAGATTTAGGGTCTATGTAGAGATGATGACATTAAACAAAGTGATTTTCCGGAGGAAACCCTGATTTTACCTACACATTGAATTAGTTTTTAGAGTCCTAAGACAAAAAAGTACTTGTTTTCCTTTCCTTTTGTTTGATTTTTTGTTTTCTGTTAAGGGATCCTCAAGTGGATTCCATTATGTTCTAATTGTGTTGATGTGTAAGATTCAATGGATTCTATGGTTGGAGTATTTTTGGAAAAATAATTTTTATTCAACTACATCAAACAAAATATTCCATCATTAATAAGGTATCCCAAAGTGATATTGAGATCAAAGGAGTAATTAAGATCATCATGATATTATACTTCTACCTCTAGGTAAAATTGTTCTTTATTTCTTATTTCAATTTACATTTTTCACTCCTGTTCCATGCCTCTACTGCTTCTAAATTGTTTTTATTTAAAAACCGTGGATAATGTAATTCATTGATGGGGGGGGGGGAGAAATAAAAATGCATTTTATGTCCAATAATTTTTGTGTGTTAATAAATGGGAGAAAAAAATTACTTTATCCTAAAATGATAACACAAAATAAAAACTTTCAAATCGAATATCAAATATTTGTGTGTGGTTTGATTATGATTTTAATCCGTGTTTATGTTCAGGATAATATATTTTGGAAAGTGTTTATATCTAATGTGACTTTTTTACATTACATATTTTAATACATTTAATAAAAAATTCACACTCCACACCCATTGGATTTTGGGTCTAAGTTTGAGTTATTGGGCCCCTTTCATTATAGCATAGGCTTTAGTTCCACTTTTAGTTTAATTTGAGTATCCAACAAAAAATGAAAAAAGACAGTGTAGAGAATTATTTTTTCCAAATGTTTGGCATCAGTCACTTGGGGATTGTGAATTTGTAGTTATCTTACACAAATTCATGCTTTAAATCTCTATTATACATTTTAAAATAGAAAAAATGTGTGGTTTCCGACACATAGGTATCATGAATCCATATTTTTCTTCCCTAGAGCATGACATTTCAACTCTAATGTGGTTAAAAAAACCAAAAAAACCAAACAAAAAAAACAAAAAAAGGAATAAAAGGAAAAAATATGAATACTCATCTTATGGTTTAATGTTATTCTCACATAGTGTATCTATTTATTTCCCCCTTGAATAAGAAAATAGACCTAATGTCTTCTATGATGCACTACACATCATCACGCTAAATTGAAAATGGATTAAATTTAGAAATGAATTTGAAAAATGGAATGGTATTGGGCTTGGCATATTTTTTGGACCTATCTTGTCTTAAATTATTTCATATATTTGACAATTGTATGATTTGATATAGAAATGGTAATCAGAAAATGTAAAAATGTTCTTGGAAAAGGGAATTCAATTTTCATATTTTTGAGATAATTTTTTGCTCGAGACTAGGAAAACTCATGTTGGGGGTATGATTAACCACCAAATGAACATAATATTAATTTTTTATATTATAATATCCAGGTTCATCATTATTCATACACATTTTTTAATGTATTCTACAATTGGAACATTATTTCATGTCAGATTGTAATTCTTTCTTAATGTGCACTGTTACTTTGTACATTTTGAGACACATTGTAAATTAAACATTGGGATTTATTTGAATTAAATATTTTATTTTATGGACTCCCACTCCATTGGTAACAATTTATTCTTTTTTATCCGTTAGGGATTGACATAAGAAGACTGCCGTTTTGGACACTCAACCTTGAAAATTCAGGGTGATGTGAACTAGACTGTATCGCAAATAAATGACTGTATATTCCATTATTATAGCCTAATGAAGCTTAAATTTGAATAATAAATAGATTAAATCATGGTTAAAATTTAATTCAACTATGTCCAAGTCTAATTTGGTCATTTTAATGGAGATCCAGGGGTCCCAACTTGAAGATTAATTTCTGGGCTAGATTTCAAGGTCCAAAAATCCATCTTACCATTTGAGGCATAACTCTTAAATGGATGATCCAATTGGTCTCAAATTTTTAAATAATTTATAATACTTCCATATCTACATTTTTCAAGTATTACCAATCCAAATTCTCTCAAAACTAAGGTCTTTATTGTATGTCAATGAGGAAAGAGAAATTTAATGTATATTGTCATGGAAATGATAAGAGATTAATTAGCCACCCACATTCCTCCGTCTATTATAATAACCAAGTTAATGGTTCAAATTTAAGAGGTTTAAATCGACCATAGGGACTCCAATTCTCAATTTATGGTGGACTTTTGGAAAAAAAATGGAGAAGATGTGTATGTTTTCATTTTAATGTTATGCTTCAAATTTGATGTTGTAATTTAATTTATTTATTTGTATATTGCTTGAATTACCATATATTATAAATAAAACCTATTAATATACTCATTTTATGTTATTTTAGTTAAAAAATGGACAATGTTTCATTAAAATTTTAATTTATTCACACAAAAAAGATATAAATCCTTTAACAATGGTGGAGTGTTTGTTATTATTTTTGTTTTCACTTCTCTAATACCTCTTTCATGAGTCTAATTTCTACATCTATTGAGAGAATAGAATTAATAGAGGTGTAACCTGATTATATTTTTATATAAGTAATATCAAGGGGATGGATTGGATTTAATTTCAAATTATATAAATATATAATAATTAATTTAATTTGAGTTTGTTTTATTCAACAATTTTCCTCTTCCTCTTTCTTATTGAAATTTATAGCCACATTTTTCATGTTATAATAAGATATTTTTTCCAAGATATCTCTTGAAAATCATATTCTATGTTTATAGGTGATTATAATTTGTCTATGAAGGTGTTAAACTAGTAAGTGATGACGATAGATTGGTTTCATTAAATGAATCCTTCTCGAGTTAATTAAATTGAAATAAGTTTTAAAAAAATTCATCCAATACACCCCTTGTAATAACCTAAGATCAACCCTTTACCACAAATTGAATTAACTTTGGTCTCTTAGTTTCTATTTAATCCATCTCAAAATAATCTAAAGTTGGGTAGGTCATATCTAAATATCCTTCTTAGAATTTGAGTTTCTTTAGGTTTCTTTTTAGGTCTTTTGGGACTTGATAACCCGGTTTACACAAAAAGTGATTGATTAAACCCTAAAAACATTGTTATATTTAGTTGATACCAGAAACCATGAGAATATAAATATGACTCAAGACAGAAATTTAGAAGTTTTAGTATTTCCTCTAATTATGTGAAGAAAATATATTCTTGGAGGTCCTTTTATTTTTTACTCAGACCATTAGAGTATATGGTATATCTCAATGAAGAGAGATTTGAAACTATGATAGTGGTAATGGTTCGAGTTCCTAATGATCCTAGACATTGAGATAGCTTATACCTATGGAAAGGGAAACATAGTGGTAGATTACCTTAGTAGGTATTTATGGAATGATTGGTGGCGGAGGAGTTAGAGTAGTTGGCATCGTTATAGCTGATCCTGGAAGAGGAGGAGGGTGCATGTTATCTTTAGTCGATGGTGTTGAATCCTCCACTTATCTAGAATGTGAGGTGGGGGGGGGATAAGTGGGGAGACAAATAATTGATGTCATGTGCTAGGAAATATCCTTCATAATATTCACCAAATGGATTCTATAAAATATGGATTAACATTATATTTTTTAGGGATGGATGGCGGTTTAAATCATTATGATAGAGTAGGTGATGAGGAGTTTTCATAATTCTCCTTTGAATGTACATACCGATGTGAGGAAGATGTATAGGGTAATTCAGTAGTAGATTTGGGGGTATAACATGGGGTAGATCATGGCTGAGTTTTCCTATCATTATCTCACATGTCAGTAGGTGAAGACTAAGTGCTATGTTCCACTATGTTTATTGCAATCACTTGATATCCTAGAGTGCAAATGATATTGCATATCCCTGGAATTTTTGACATAGATTTCATAGAAAGTGATAGGTCACAATTCCATCTATGTGATATTTGATGTTGACCTTACCTGTTTTGATAATCCCAATTATGCTTTCACATACTTTGATAATCCCAAATAATGTGTATCTATACATTAATTCTTTAAATCTATGATCAAGTTGATAATTATATTAAAATAATCTTTGAAATATGTTAATAAATGTTTATATATGTTTATATTACTTTTGAAATAATTCTAACTCAATTGGATATGTTTTTCATAGAACAGATAAGTGTTAAGTCACTGATATGCTTATAGCTGCTAACACAGTTCTACCGTTACATAGTCTACCGATAGACATAGCCACTGATAAGCACAGGCCACTGATAAGCCCACCGATACAGACAGCTACTGATAGAAGCTAAGCTACTGATAGAACAAGTTTACTAGTATGCATAAGTCTACTGATGTACACTTCACTAGTACAGAACGAAGCTACCGATAGAACAAGTCTACCGATAGAACAAGGCTACCGACACAAAGTCTACAGAAAAGTGTGGTTTCCGATACAGAGTCACCGAGAAAAGAAAGCTAATGATAGACCAGAGCTACCGATAGACCAAGAGATACCGATAGAAGGAGTCATCGTTATATAGAGCTACTGATACACACAGTAACAGCTACCGATACAAGGAGCTTCCGGTACAAGATCAAAGAGATGCCGATAAGAGATCACTACTATACAAAGTCCACCGTTAAATATCTACCAACAGAAGATACTTTTAGACTTACCAGTCAATGTTTACTAAACTCTATACTCTCAATATTATTTAATTATTATGAAATGAGTTAATAAGGCACATGAAAGGTGTGAAAAAGAAAGGTTTGAATAGCATTTGAAAGTGGTGCATTCACACAGAAAAAGAACGACTACACTCATACTCAAATAGCACTGGACATACACAAAGCCATTTCTCATTCTAGAGGAGAACACAAGCTGCACCTTAATCAAGGAGTGAAGAACTACAATGAGATCTTCATGCACTCAAGCTGATCTAAATAAACATGAAGAAAACGACCCTTTGTTTTTCATACAAAAACCAGAGAAGGACTCAAGAGCATTTCTGGTAAATTAAAAGAGTCCAGAGTTGTACTTCAAATCACTAAAGCTTTCTAAAACTCATATCTACTTTCTTATTGATTCTTTTATTTACATTTTGAGCAGTGTGTGTACTCTGTATATTTTATACACACACTGTATCCTTAGCTAAGCTGGAGGATTTATAAATCCTTACTCAAACATTCTATAACTCTCTTGTATCCCTCTGTGGATAGTGGAAGAGGTCAAGTGTGACCTGGAGAGCCTTTGTTCTGTTGTTTTTGTTCCCACGTATAACTGTGGTAGAGGTATTAGTACCTGGACAGTCTTTGCACTGTTTTTTACCCCGATCCACGGTGTGGATCAAATTTATATAAATTGTTTGAAAGGAATAAGTCTAGGATTGACACTGAACCTCTTAGTTACATCTACTATGTATCTTTATTTAAGTTTAAATTATACTATATATTTCATATTCCGCTGCTAATTACATTGAAATACAATTTTTTTAAAGATACTTTGATAGTAAAATTAGTAAGTTTTTATACTTGTTGTGAACCAGTAAGTTAGTTTCAAAAGTTAATTTAATCTTCTAATTAAATTAACTGAGACCTAATAAATCTTTGAGAAACTAATTGACCTCTTACAATATATATAAATTAAATACAGTTTAACATGTTTTTAAATAGAGGGATTTTAAGAGAAATATTTTATAACAAAAAATTTTAATTGGTACTCAATTCACCCCCCTCTTGAGTATCCACTCTGACCAACATTTGGTATCAGAGGGTTGTTTTGATTATCAATGTTTTCAAAATACTATATTTTTCAACTGTGATTTTAGTTGTATCTTAAAGATCTTAAATTTATTTTAGTTCTAAATTTTATATCTTTAAATATATTTTCTAAAATCTATCTATTGATAATAGATTAGAAGGTTCTGCTACCAACAAGACACCTTTCTTTAATGGTACAAATTATGCTCAGTGGAAGCTTAAAATGAAAATTCACTTATAAAGTATTGGATTTGATATCTGGACTGCTATAGAAACTCAATATAAGAATCCAGAAATTAAATGAACTACTTGGGATGAACCTACTAAAACATCTTACAATAATAATTGTAAAGCTATGAATGCCCTGTATTGTGCTCTAGGAGATGAAGAGTTTAATAGAATATCTTCTTTCAAAACTGCTTATGGAATTTGGGACAGTTTGGCTATTTCCTATGAGGGAACAACCAATGTCAAAGAAATGAGGCTGAATAACTATACTATTAAATATTATAATTTTAAAATAATGCCTGATGAGCCTATTTCTGACATGTATCTCATGATCAATGATATTGTCAACACTATGAGCTCTCTTGGTAAAGCTATTCCTACAAAAGAACAAATTATGAGAATATTAAGATGTCTTCCAGAAAGATGGAGTGGCACATCTGTCTCTATAAGACAATCATGTGATATAAGTTCACAAACTGTTAAGGAGCTTATTGGTAAGCTTATGATGTATGAGGAAGATCTGAAGGTCAACAAAGAAGAGGATGATGAACCAAGGAAAAAGTCAGTAGCCTTCAAGACATATGCTTCAAAGAGTAAAGACAAAGGAAAAATTCAAAGTGAAAGTGATAGTTCAAGCAGTGATGAGAGTGCATCTTACAATGATGCAAAGATGGCTCAAATAGCCATAAAATTTATGAAGTTCTACAGGAAGAAGAAATTATTCATAAAATCAAAATAAAAACGTAAATATGACAACAAAGGTCATTGGAAAAAGGATTAGAAGAAAGCTGATAAGAGTGATGAAGTTATCTTCTATGAATGCAAGAGAAAAGGTCACATTAACACTACTGGAATGGAGGGCTATACCAACACTTTGATTCCAATGGTTATAGAAAACTGTTGGTATATGTGGAGTATATACCTTTTTTCCAATGGTTTTATCAAACCGTTGGGATATCTCCCAATAGAACCCATTTTTTCCAACGGTTTGATTAAATCGTTGGGATATCTCCCAATTCCACCACCTTTACCAATGGTTTTAGTGAACCGTTGGTAAATTAATTTTTTCCCAATGATTTTAAAAAACCGTTGGGGAAAAGTTCCTCTAAACACACAGTGCCCCCAATTCTTTGTTCGCCCGACTGCATCCTTAAATTTGAAGCTCTCCCGATGCTCTCTCGTTACCCAGTCTCCGAAACACTATCCATCATCTTCAATCAAACAATTTATCTATTCTGCACTTCAAATCTGTAAGTTCTACCTAATTTATAATGTTCTTCGTCTATTTTTTTATTTTCTATTTTGATTTGACCTAATTGTGAGGGATCTCTTTATACAAAGACTCATAAACTCGTTCCACTCATAGAGCCATCTTAAATTAAACAATTTTGTAGTTATACACTATAAATCTATAAGTACTACCTTAGTTTTAATGCTTTGCATCTATTATTTTTGTTTTTTGTTTTAATTTGGTATAAACTAGTTTGTGTTGTTTATGGTATCCGATGGTTAGTGATATTGAGGATGAATTGGAGTTGGTTGGGTGATGGATTGGAATTGTGATGTTTTTGGATTAAGTTTAGATAATTTTCAATTAATTATTTGGGGATTTCCTCCCTTTAACAGAGCCCCCACTCCTCATGGACCCTGGACACCCCCCCTTTTGGACCTTGGACAGTACCCCCCTCCTGGAACTTGGATAGCCTACCCCCCCTCTTTCCTAAAACATGGACAACCCCCAGAAAACCCCCCTCAACCCTCCTCCCAGGACCTTGTATATCCCCCCCTCCTTCCTGGACCCTAAGAATCCCCCCACCCTTACCCTGGACCCTGGATATCCCCCCTCATCGATGGACCCTGGACAACCCCACCCCTCCTTCCTGGACCATGGACAACCCCTTCTCCCCTTCTCCTTGACCATGGACAGCCCCCCACCCCCCTTCATGGACTCTGGATAGCCCCCCACCCCTCCTCCTAGACCGTGGACATCCCCCCACCCCCTCCTTATTCACCAAATACCCCCACTTCAAAACTTTGACCACCAAACTTGTACATGCTTGATTTTCTCTAAAAAGATAGATTTGATCCTCAAACTACCTCAATAATATCCTAAACAATGCTTATAATGTGGTTTTCGCCACAGAGCATCCAATTGTATGTCAAGTCACTAGTCTATCCTCCCTTGGATAGATTTTGAAAAAAGCGCTCAACCATAAGGATAAAAATAAAAATAAATTGATATAAGACATTTGATAATGGATTAAAATTTCAAATTGGGATCCAATGAGGAATATTTGAGATATTATGCATCATGTCCATGAGTAAATCCATTTTTATATATTCGATAAGTTATTTTTCACAATTTTCACACATTAATTGTTTGTAAAAATGGGAAAAACATTTATAAAGGTTCTAATATATAAAAATGAATCTATTTGTGGATGCATCTTAACCAACAATTTCTAGCTTGTCCGCCTCTTCCATGATCATTGATGTGCACGTCCCATCTCCATCTAACCTCGCACGACGGGTGACTCAGCGTCTGGATGATGACGAGCGACATATTCTCTTACTTCCACACCAGATTCACACCTGCTACGCTCCTGAAGTGATCAATTCCACTAAGTGTCCCCATGATCTTGATGACATGACCACCAGTTCTTGTAAGAGGCAGAGGAGTTCTGAGTTGATGGACCAAGATGATTGGCTAGTGTCCATCCATCTGGCTGAAGATGTAAAACATAACGCTTCATGGGAGGCAACCCATGTTCTATAATTTCATCATTTTTCTTTTTTTACTTTGTTTTAGGAAATAAACATGGAATGTATGCAACAATTATTTAGCTGCTTCTGATCTGTATGTGCACTTTTCATTACTCTGCATGACTACTTCTATTTTGTCTGATCCTTGGTGTTATTATTTATGACATGATGCGGCTATGTGCTGTCTCTGTGTAGATTTTATGGGTAAATAAGTATGTGCACTTTCCATTATTCCATTATTTCAGTGCCTAGGCCGATGGTACGAGGGAGGTTCGTACCAGAGGTAGACGAGCATCTCTGCGTACCCGACTAGACCCTTCCCCTCCAACTGACATGTCATCCTCCTCCCCAGACCCCGGACATCCCCCCTGACAGCCCCCCACCCTCCTCTTTGGTCCCTGGACTTCCCCCCAGATAGCCCCCCGAATATCCCCTCCCACCCTCCTCCATGGTCCCTGGAAAACCCCCCGGACAGCCCCCGGACAGCCCCCATACAACCCCCTCACCCTCCTCCCTGGACACCGGACAGCCCCCAACGCTCCTCCTCGGTCCCCAGACAGCCCCCCGAACATCCACGCCACCCTCCTCCCTGGACCCCAGACATCCCCCCAGACACCCCCCGAATGTGACATGTACGAGTCAACCCCGCCTCAATACGAGGCTCGGTGTGGCCGACACCACTCAAAATGCATCTGTTTTGTTAAAAATGGACTTAATTTTAAGTGAAATCAACAACTGACATACGTTAAACTGACCAAACACCTTTGGATTCTATTGATACTATAGGAAAACGATATATGGGTCATATGTGACGTGTACAAGTTAACCCTGCCTCAATCCGAGGTGCGGTGTGGATGGTACCATTCAAAATGTCTCTTTTTGTTCAAAATGACTTTAATTTTAAGTGAAAACAACAACTGACATACGGAAAACCAACCAAATGCATTCAAAATCTATTGAAACTTTAGTAAAATGATCCATGGGTCATATGTGATGTGTACGAGTCAACCCCACCTCAATCCAAGGCATGATGTGGCCGAAACCTCCCAAACTGTCCCTCTTTTGTTTAAAATGGACAATATTTTACGTACATATGCCAAACCAATCAAACGGATTCTGATTGTGTTGATACTTTTTAACAAAGATCCATGACTCATATGTGATGTGTATGAGTCAACTCTGCCTCAATTTGAGACTCGGTGTGGCCGACACCACTCAAAGTGCCTCTGTTTTGGTAAAAATGGACTTAATTTTAAGTGAAATCAACAATTGACATACGAAAAACTAACCAAACGCATTCAAATTATGTTGAAACTTAAGGAAAATTATCCATGAGTCAAATGTGATGTGTAAGAGTAAACCCCGCCTCAATAAGAGGCTCACTGTGGCCGACACCACTCAAAATGCCTCTATTTTGTTAAAAATGGACTTAATTTTAAGTGAAATCAACAATTGACATATGGTAAACTGAACAAACGCATTCATATTCTATTGATACTATAGTAAAACTATCCATGGGTCATATGTGATGTGTACGAGTCAACCCCACCTTAATCCGAGGCGCGGTGTGGATGGTACCATTCAAAATGTCTTTCTTTTGTTAAAAATGACTTTAATTTTAAGTGAAAACAACAACTGGCCTATGAAAAACTGACCAAATGCATTCCAAATATGTTGAAACGTTAGGAAAACGATCCATGGGTCATATTTAATGTGTAAGTGTAAACCCTGCATCAATACGAGGCACGGTGTGGCCGGAACCACCCAAACGGTCCCTCTTTTGTTTAAAATGGACAATATTTTACGTACATACGTCTAACCGATCAAACGGATTATGATTGTGTTGATAATTTTTCATAACGATCCATGACTCATATGTGATGTGTACAAGTCAACCATGGCTCAATCCGAGGCCCGGTGTGGCTCAAACCACTCAAAGTGCCTCTATTTTGTTAAAAATGGACTTAATTTTAAGTGAAATCAAAAACTGACATATGACAAACTGACCAAACACATTCAGATTCTGTTGAAACTTAAGGAAAACGATCCATGGGTCAAATTTAATGTGTACGAGTCAACTTTGGCTCAATATGAGGTGCGGTGTGGCCGGGACCACTCAAACTCCCTCTATTTTGTTCAAAATGGACTTATTTTTAAGTGAAATCAACAACTAACATATGGGAATCCGACCAAACGCCTTCAGATTGTATTGAAACATTAACAAAACGATCCTTGGGTTATATGTAATGTGTAAGAGTCAACCCTGGATCAATCTTAAGTGCGGTGTGGCCGGTATCACTCCAAGTGTATGTATTTTGTTTATAATTGACAATATTTTACGTACATACGCCAAACCAATCAAACGGATTCTGATTGTGTTTATACTTTTTAAAAATTATCTATGACTCATATGTGATGTGTACGAGTCAACCCCGCCTCATTCCGAGGCCCGGTGTGGCTGACATGACTCAATGTGCCTCATTTTTGTTAAAAATGGACTTAATTTTAAGTGAAATCAACAACTAACATATGACAAACCAACCAAACACATTCAGATTATGTAAAACATAAGGAAAATTATTCATGGGTCAAATGTGATGTGTATGAGTCAACTTTTCCTCTATCTGATGTGTGGTGTGGCCGGGATGACTCAAACATCCTCTCTTTTGTTCAAAATGGGCTTATTTTTAAGTGAAATCAACAACTAACATACGGGAAACTGACCAAACGCCTTCAGATTGTGTTGACACTTTAAGACAACGATCCATTGGTTATATGTGATGTGTACATGTCATCCTTGGCTCAATCCAAAGTGTAGTGTGGCCGGTATCACTCCATGTGTATGTATTTTGTTTAAAATGGACAATATTTTACGTACATATGCCAAACCGATCAAACGGCTTCTGATTGTGTTGATACTTTTGCACAAAGAACCATGTATCATATGTGATGTGTTCGAGTCAACCCTACCTCAATCTGAGGACTGGTGTGGCCGAAACCACCCAAAGTGCCTCTGTTTTGTTAAAAATGGACTTAATTTTAAGTGAAATCAACAACTGACATACGACAAACTGACCAAACGCATTCGAATTCTGTTGAAACTTAAGGAAAACGATCCATGAGTCAAATGTGATGTGAACGGACAGCCTGGATAGCCCCCCACCCCCCTTCCTAGACCCTAGACAGCCCCCACCCTCCACCTTGGACCCCAGACATGAATAACATTTTCCTTTTATACCACTGTGTATGCAAGTAAATGAGACTCGTATGCCTTATGTATAATTCTATTACAATTTTATTAAATGTTATACCTCATGGATGATATGTAAATGTAGGCATGTTGATTTCACATGCATTTTTTTATTTCTTTGACCATGCAATGTTATTTGAGATTATTCCATTTTTGTATACCTTGAACTATATGAATGACTTGGTAAGCTTATAAGATCATGCTCATCAAATGCATGTGATGATATGATATAATTTGAATACAAATACTTGTTGCACATTCTCCATGACCCCCATACTCGCTCCCTGGAAATCTCCCCTCCCATCTTCCTGGACAACCCCCTCCCCTCTCTGGACATCCCCCCACATCACATTCAATGCAAGTCATGCCTCACTCTAGATGATGAAAAAATATTAACCACAATGTTAATTCACGTTATCACACATACCCCCTCATGAACCAATTTCTATCATAATCATCACCTTTTTGAGTAAGAAAAAATTGATATGTGTGAACCCAATAAAATTAAATAGGTTAATTGGAAGAGTTTTTGTCATATGAATATTGAAATGGGGAATTGTAGTACCTGGCATGGTTGGAAGAGTGATGCTTTTATGTGTTTTTTTGTGATATTTTCAATGTTTTTTTGTGGTCTTTGAAGTATATTTCTAGCTCTTATTTGTGATGTTTTTATGTAGGTGTATCAAGTGGAGGCAGCTGTATGCAGGCTACTGGTTTTTTGTGAAAATACCCAATACCAACGGTTTAGAACCGTTGGTATACTTTGAGAATATATGAATATATACCAACGGTTTATCTAAACCATTGGTAAAAAGCTATACCAATACTTTCAAACCATTGGTATGCTTTGACCATATATGAATATATACCAACAGTTTATCTAAACCGTTGGTAAAAAGATATACCAATGGTTTTGAACCATTGGTATAAGCTCAAAATATAAAATTTCCAACGGTTTTAAACCATTGGTAAATCCTTTTGACAACGGTTTAGAGGAACTGTTGGGAAATTAAAACTTACACCACCTTTTGACAACATTTTTTCTTAAACCGTTGGTAAAGGGCTTTCCCAATGCCTTACTTCCCTATGGTTTGGGAAACCGTTGGTATATCTTATACCAATGGCTTTCCAGCCTATACCAACGGTTTTGAACTGTTGGTATTGTCTCTATTTCCAGTAGTGTAAAGCTGACTGTCCAAAAAAGAAGTTCAAGAAGAAACATGACTATAAGGAAAAAAGCATAAGAAATCAATGAAAGAAACTTGGAGTGCTTACAAAGACAACACAGGTGAATCTAAAGTTTCTGACTCTGAAAAGAATCAAGCTAACATGTGTTTTATGACAAACACCACTGAGGTAACACTGGATACTCCTGCTTTAAATTCATATTACTCTGGAGTTGAATCTGATTCTGAATCTGAAAATATGTCAAGTGAAGAACTATTTGAATACTATAATATGATAGAAGAAACCTGTAATGAACTTAAGGACAAATATAAGTCATTGAAGAAACAACATGCTCTCACTGCAAATGTTAAATCTTCCCTTGATATTGAAAAGGAAAAGAATGCTCAATTGCTTAAGGAAAATACAGAACTGAAATTATCTAATGAGAAATTAAAGAAGGACTTAGAAAAAATCACAAAGGGTAAAGATACTCTTACTCAAATTCTAGGAAAACAAGTGGCACCAATGTATACTACTAGAATAGGCTATCAGCCTGGACAGAGACAGTTTACTAAAACTAGATTTATTTCCAAATCTGGATAGAATGCTGTTAGTTCTAATTCTAGAAATTTGTATTCTTCAACTAGTTATTCATATGGTTATAGACCAAATAAAGTTTATCTTTCAAAATCTATCAATTCTGTAAATTATATGAAACCCATAAGACAAATTTGGGTACCTAAATATTTTCTTACTAACCTTTCTGGACCCAAGAAGATTTAGGTACCAAAATCATTTTCCATATAAACCTGTTTTTTAGGAAATATTCTTGAAGAGTTCTCATAAAAAGGTATGGTACTTGGACAGTGGATGTTCAAGGCACATTTCTAGAGACTACTCATGCTTTAAAAGCTTAATCAAAGTTGATGGAGGCCATGTCACCTTTGGTGATAACTCTAAAGGAAATATCATTGGCCTAGGCCAGATTGGTAACACTGATTCAGTTTTAATTTCCAACGTTTTATTTGTTGATGGACTTAAATATAATCTGTTAAGTATTTCTCAGTTATCTGATGAAGTATTTAATGTTAAATTTTAAAATGATTCCTGTAATGTTTTTAATTAAAAAAATATTTTTGTATTTTTTCCTCTGAGAAATGAAAATGTTTATGCTGTTGATTTGATTTCTTTAGATAAGAAAAATGTTACTTGGTTAAACTCTTTTCATAAGGAATATTGGATTTGGCATAGAAGATTCGGACATTGCAACATTCATTCACATATAAAACTGACTAGGAAGAACTTAATTAGAGACTTACCCAAACTTGAATTCCCACCAGACAAAGTTTGTAATCCCTATCAAAAGGGAAAGAAACATAAAGTTTCTTTTAAATCAAAGAAAGAAGTTTCAACTTCTCAACCTCTCCAGCTGGTTCACATGGACTTGTTTGGACCTTCTAGAGTTTCTAGTTTTAATGGGAAGCACTATGTCTATGTCTTAGTAGATGACTTTTCTAGATATTCTTTGGTATATTTCTTAGCTCACAAAAGTGAAGCTTTTTCTTACTTTATTAAATACTCCATGTCTGTAGAGAACCGTAGTGGACATAAGATTAAGACCCTAAGAAGTGATCATGGATGTGAGTTTGAAAATCATGATTTTGAGTCTTATTGCTCACACAATGGCTATAATCACAATTTTTCTTCCCCTAGAACACCTCAACCGAATGGTGTAGTAGAGAGAAGAAATAAAACCCTACAAGAAATTACAAGATCTATGCTTCATGAGTATGATCTGCCTGTTTATTTTTGGGCTGAAGCTATTAATACAACATGTTATATTATTAATAGAGTATTTATTAGACCTATTCTTAAGAATACCTCTTATGAAATATGGAACAATAGAAAACCTAAAGTTAGTTACTTCAGAGTCTTTGTATGCAAAGTCTTTATCCTCAATACCAAGGATAATCTTGACAAGTTTTCTTCTAAGAGTGATGAAGGAATCTTTTTAGGACATTTAGTTACTAGATAATCCTATAGAGTTTTTAATAAAAGAACCAAATGTGGGGAAGAATCTGTACATATCAAATTTGATGAAACTGATCCACATGAACCAAATCCTTCTCTTGAAAATCTTGAAGAAGATTTGACTATTCTGGACCTTAATGATAAAACTAAAGAACCTACTGTAAAAACATAATGTTCTGAACATATTCCAGAATCTGATTCTTTAGAACCCGAACATAGAGAATATCCTGAAATTTCTAGTCCTACCTTTACTAGATCAACTAGGATTATAAAAAATCATCCTTTGGATGCTATTGTTGGTAATCTTGATAGAGGGACACAGACTAGAGCTTCTCTAAGAAACCAGGTTGAACATCAAGCCATTCTTTCACAGCTAGAACCTAAAAATTTCAATGATGCAATTAGTGATGAATTTTGGGTAATGTCTATGCAAGAAGATTTAAATAAATTTGAAAGAAACAATGTCAAGGAATTAGTTGATAGACCTAAGGACACCTTGACCATTGGCACTAAATGGGTTTTTAGAAACAAAGTTGATGAATCTGGAAATATAGATATAAACAAAGAAAGGCTAGTATTACAAGTGTATAGTCAAGAAGAAGGTATAGACTATGAGGAAACCTTTTCACCTATAGTTAGATTAGAAGAATCCATTAGGATCTTACTTGCCTATGCTGATCATCTGAATTTGAAGTTATATCAAATGGATGCCAAAAGTGATTTTCTAAATGGTATTATAATTGAAGATTTTTTTTATGGACAACCACTTGGATTTACTAATCCTCATTTTCCAAATCAATTTTTCAATCTATCCATTGCTTTATATAGTTTGAAACAAGCTCCAAGATCTTGGTATGATATACATATAAATTTTCTTATTTCAAAATGTTTCACTAATGGGATTGTTGATCCAACTCTTTTTATTAAAATAATCTCTAAAGATGTTTTGATAGTACAAATCTATGTTGATGACATTATTTTTGGATATTCTAATCATTCTTTATGTACTAATTTTTGAAAAAGTTTACAAAATGAATTTGAAATGACTTTAATGGGAGAACTCAAATTTGTTCTTGGATTTCATGTTTTTCAAAATGAAAATGGTATTATTTTCAGTCAAAGTAAATATACAAAGGATCTTTCAAAACTTTTTGGTTTGGATAGTATTAAAGAAAGTGATACTTCTATGAGTACTATCTTTAAATTGGATGTAGATGAAACTGGGAAACCAGTGTATCAAACCAACTACAGAGATATGATTGGAAGCTTACTTTACCTTACTGCTAGTCAACCAAATCTTATGTTTAGTGTGTATATGTGTGAAAAATTTCAAGCTAACCCAAAAGAATCTCATTTACTTTCTATTAAAATAATTTTTAAGTATCTTAAACATAGTAAAAATTTGGGTTTGTTTTATCCAAAAGGAAACTCTTTTGAATTAATGAGTTTTTCAGATGGTGACTTTGCTGGCTGAATGTTGGATAGAAAAAGCACATCTAGAACATGTCATTTATTGGGAAAATCCTTAGTATCTTAGTGTAGTAAGAAACAGAATTATATAGCTTTTTCTACTGTTGAAGCATAGTATATAGCTGCTGGTAGTTTCTGTGTACAAATTCTGTGGATGAAACACACTCTTTTGGACTATGGGTAGGATTTTACGCATTTTTCTATTAACTGTGACAACACCAGTGCAATTAACATTTCAAAGAATCTTGTGTCTCACTCTAGGACTAAACACATTGATGTAAGGCACCATTTCATGAAAGATCACTACCAAAAAGGTGATATTACTCTAGATTTTATAGGCACTGAACATCAATTAGCTGACATTTTCACCAAACCTTTATGTTTGAATAGGTTAAGTTACATCAGATGTGAGTTAGGAATGATTAACCTTGATCAGTAGATGTACCTCAACGATGTACCTCACCGATGTGATACCTCATCGATGTACCTCACCGATGTGATACCTCACCGATGTACCTCACCGATGTGATACCTCACCGATGTACCTCACCAATGTACCTCACTGATGTGATACCTCACCGATAAATCTCATCGATAAACCTCACCTATGTACCTCACTGATAGGAATTCTCATCGATATACCCTTTCGATTGTGCGCTGTTTTAAACTTCTGTCTGCCACTAGAATCTAAATCGTTTATACTTATGATATTTTAATTAGTTATTTTATGATTCCTAAATGATAAAACTATGTCCTAGTTACTTCTCAATCCACCAAACCTTTCCTTTACCCTCAAACCTTAGCTCCTGAATTTCTCGAAATCCCTAAGTTCCTCGAACCAAAGATGGAAAAAACCAAAATGCCCTTTGTCAGAGATGACATTGATAAGCCGAATGGGAAGAAGCAGAGGAGAAAGCCAGAAGAAACTGGCAGTGTTGGTAGAACAAGGTCAGAGAGGCGACCAGTGAACCCCCATTTACAAAATAGAGCTATTGTAATTGAGAAAGAGCTATGTGTGGAATGGTTGTTGTCCAGTAAATTGTTAGTTCTAGAGGTTCTAGAAGATCATAAGTGGGAAGATTTATTTTCGAAAAACAATGGACCCTACTATCCGAAGTTGGTGAAACAGTTCTATGAGTTTGTAAGCTCTGAGAAATCAAAATATGAGAACCGAATGATTTCCTTTGTGAATTGGAAGGAAATGCCTTTCTCATATATTGAGTGGGCTGAATATCTGAGAGTACCACATAAATGAGTTTGTGGTTATTAATTGAATAAAATACCACCTACAAGTAATATATTTTACTATGAGACTGCCTTAGAGGAGATCACGGGCAGTGGAAAGCAATGACAGGTGGTGGCTGCTGAAATGGATTGAGAGAACAGATTGTTGTTCAAGTTTGTTTAGCAGTTTTTATTCCAAGGTGAGGGGACTTTGTGAATTTAAGATATTAGAATATCTATCTATTACATCTCATGATACATTGTGTGAAAGTTAATCTGTACAGATTGCTAATGATTCAAATGGAGGATATGGCCAGGCCAAAATCAAAAACAAATGCCCTATTCTTTTCCAAGTTGATCTCAGTGATGATAAAATTAAAAGGGGTAGATGAGTCTCAAGATGAGAAAGTGTTAGTAAAGAATAATTTTTGTATCACAAACACAGTTTGAAAATACATGAAAATAAACTTGAATCCATGGAGTAGATAGTGGGTTAATGATGACAAGAAGATATATGATAAATTCAATCATGTGGATCGTCCTTCAAGGCTTATGGATGTGAGGGATCCAGGTGTAGGACCTGGTGAAGAAGAACCTGAGTACTGTGATGAGACTGATGAAGAAGAGACTTCTATAGCTGATGGAAGGGATCCGGACTTGCCCCCATGTCATGTTGCTGAAATTATATCTTTCGGAAATGAAACATTATTAGTAGAAGAAACACCTATTGATGGGGAAGACCAGCCATCACCTGAGAATGAATAAGAAAGAGAGAATGAATCTGAAGCCTCAGATTCTTTCTTCTTAAGTCCGAGTCCATTGATTGGAAGCTCAGTTGGGCCTGTTAGGGATGTAGTGGGTGAGATGGAATGACAATTACCTATTCCCGAGGAACCTCATGCTGTTGCAGAGATGGAGTTTATTGTAGAAGATTCTACTAAGGAATAAAGACCTACTGAGAATGCTGTTTCTATATAATAGAATGTACCGGTTGAGGGGGAGAATCCAACTAGGTTTTTCAGTGTCATAGTGGCAATTGAAATTGAGGATTGGACAGAAGACCTTATCTTTGTGGTTTGTGGATTGGACTATCATGATTCTGATAATGAGGAATCTCTAAATAGACCAAAAACCAATTATGATATAAAGAATGAGTTGTTACCTGAAGATGTGGTTAGAATGCATGATCTGGATAAGCTAAAGTCTAATCTCAAAATCAGTTTTGTGGAATAAATAAATAAAAATGGAAGCCTCACTAGTGTCATCCATTCAATAAATTATGAATGACTCTGTGGCCAGTATGGTATCTTAAAGAGAACCTATTATGGTTGCACCTGCTGATATGATCACCAGGGAAGATCTTGAATCCTTGAAGAATGAGCTGAAAGAGTCTTTTAGTACTTCTATTGCCGAATTGAAGCACTTCCTTGTTGAAGATATGAGCAATTTGGAAATGTCCTTTGAACTCTCTCTTGGCTGTAATGTCTCTACCTTTGTGGCAGAGATAGTGGATGATGTTACATCCTGCTAGAATCAGATGTCTAGACTAGCAATGGATGTTGAAGTTCTAAAGAAGTATGTTATCTCGTTAGAATCTTATATGAGTTATATATCCCAAGCAGATAATGATCTAGCTTATGTCAAAAGTGTTGTGAGCCTGATGGTATCAACCTTTGAGGGATTTAAAACCTCCATGAAAGATCATGTTATCACCTAGGATTACCAACTGAAAAATCTTATCAGTGGTTTGACCAAAAATTTCAAGGAAACAGTAACATTAACTATTGATTCTCTTTCCTCCAGACCTTCAATAGAACTAAATCTTATTTTTTCTTTGATGAAAGAGGAGATTGGTTCGGTATCAACCAGTGGCTCTATGGACTCATCAGATCTGGCCAAAGTGGTGACTTCTTCTAGAGATACCACTAGAGATATAATGAAGATAGTCCAAGACTATATGAGAGAAGATTTTGCCTTTGAAAAAGAAGTGAAAGACAAGTTAGATTACTATTTACAAATGATTTATACCAAGCATCAACTCAATAATCATTTCAAACTTATGTTAGAAAACACGAAGTTACCTCCTATCAATCAACCCTTCAGAGAGGAAGTCATCAAGCTTAGGGAACTAACTCCAGCCTTGAAAAAATTGAGGACGTGGATTGACTAAGTGGCTAAGATATTTGATAGGAATCCCTTGTATTTTGTTTTTGTTTCCTTGTACCTATTTTCAAAATGAAATACAAATGGTTGTTTTTTTTCTTTCCAATTTTTCTCCTTTCTTTGTTGTTTCCCACTTTATTGTAATCACAAAGGGGGAGAGAGGTAACATAACTGAAGAGGAGATCTACTATCTATTTCATTTTGTGACTTGTAACTTTGATACCATTGCATTTAATTCCACCTGTGATAAATTTAACATTTCATATATTATATTGTTTTCTCTACTACAATTTAATTTAATGCTATATCCTCTGATACATTACTAATTATTTTGAGATTATAATATAATAAGTTGGGATTATCAAAAAGGGGGAGATTGTTGACCTCACTTGTTTTGATAATCCCAATTATGATTTCACATACTTTGATAATCCCAAATAATGTGTATCTATACATTAATTCTCTCAATATATGATCAAGTTGATAATTATATTAAAATAATATTCTAAATATGTTAATAAATGTTTATCTATGTTTATATGACTTTTGAAACAATTCTAACTCAATAGGATATGTTTTTGCATAAAACAGATAAGTGTTATGTCACTGATATGCTTATAGCTGCTAACACAGATCTACTGGTACTTAGTCAACTAATAGACAAAGTCACCGATAAGCACAGGCCACTGATAAGACCACCGATACAGACATCTACTGATAGAACAAGTCTACCGGTATGCATAAGTCTACTGATGTACACTTCACTAGTACAGAACAAAGCTACCGATAGAACAAGTCTACCGAAAGAACAAGGCTATCGACAAAAAGTCTACCGATAAGTGTGGTTTCTAATATAGAGTCATTGAGACAAGAAAGCTACTGATAGACTAGAGCTACTAATAGACCAAGAGCTATAGATAAAAGGAGTCACCAGTATATAGAGCTACTGATACACAGAGTAATAGCTACCGATACAAGGAGCTACCGGAACAAGATCAAAGAACTGCCGATAGGAGATCACTGCTATACAAAGTCCACTGTTACATATCTACCAATAGAAGCTACTTATAGACTTACCTATCAATTATTCCAAAACTCTATACTCTAAATATTATTTATTTATTATGCAACAGTCATATATGATGTTTTTAATGCGATTAATGATATTTAATGATAGTTGTTGGCATGTCAGGGAACCGTACCTAGTACCCATGAAAAAGGTAATCATTCTTTTTACCGGATAGGAAAGCTATAAATGGAAGGACAAAGACTGGGCAGAATAATGAGTTAAGAAGGAACGTGAAGGGTGTGAAAAAGAAAGGGCTGAATAGCATTGGAAATTGGTGAATTCACATAGAAAAAGAACGACTACACTCATACTCGAAGAGCACTGGACATACACGAAGCCATTTCTCATTCTAGATGAGAACACAAGATTCACCTTATTCAAAGAGTGAAGAACTATAACGATCTCTTCATGCACTCAAGATGATCTAACTAAACTTGAAGAAAATGACCCTACGTTTTTCAGACAAGAAAAAGAGAAGGACTCAGAAGCATTTCTGATAAATCAAAAGTGTCCAGAGCTGCACTTCAAATCACTAGATCTTTCTAAAACTCATATCTACTCTCTCAGTGATTCTTTTATTTACATTTCGAGCAGTGTGTGTACCTATATAGTCTTTGCACTGTTGTTTACCCCGATCCAGGGTGTGGATCAAATTTATATAAATTGTTTGAGAGGACTAAGTCTCAGATTGAGACTGAACCTATTGGTTACATTTTCTGTGCATCTTCATTTAAGTTTAAAGTATACTATATATTTCATATTCCTCTTCTAATTATATTGAAATAAAATTTGTTTTAAAGCTACTTTGATAGTTAAATTACTAAGTGTTTATACTTGTTGTGAACCAGTAAGTTAGTTTCAAAAGTAAATTTAATCTTTTGATTAAATTAACTGAGACCTAATCAATCTTTGAGAAACTAATTGGACTCTTACAATCTATATAAATTCACTACAGTTTAACTTGTTTTTAAATAGGGGGATTTTAAGAGAAATATTTTTTAATAGAAATTTTTAATTGGTACTCAATTCACCCCCTTTTGAGTATCCACTCAGACCAACACTTAACATACTTACCAAGTTGGCACACTTCCTTTATATGAGGGATAAGAGCTTGGTAGAGAGTTTGGGGAACTTGTACATGCAGGAGGTCATACGCCTTTGTGGTATACCATTGATGATTTTCTCTAACCATGATGTGGGGTTTACATCATGATTGTAGAGAGGCCTACATGAGGCATTCAGGACCTAGTTAAGGATGGGTACATATTTTCACCCTAAACAAATGTGAAGACCGAGTACACTATCTTGGTGTTGGACGATATAGTGAGGGATTGAGTACTAGACTTTGGCCAGAGTTGGTAGGATCACTTAACTTCAGTAGAGTTTTCTTATAGTAGAATCTGTCACTCTACCATCAATAAGAAAAATTTTGAGGCCCTGTATAAGAGACCATATAGGTCAGTGCTATGACTGATAGAGATTAGTGAGACATCTCTTTTTGGGATAAATTTAGTGCATGTGACGATAGAGAAGGTCCAGGTGATCTTTAAATGGATGAGGATAGCCCAGATCAAGAAATATCAAGTGCAGATCGTTGTTGTAAGCCCTTGTAGTTAAATAAGAGATACCGTGTTTTCTTAAGAGTATCCTCAAAATGAGTATTTTAGTCCTTAGCTTGGGGAGGCATGCTATCCTGGAGGTTCATCAGTCCATTTGAGATCCTAAAGAGGGTTGGTGATGTTTCTTACTACCTCACCATACCCCCATAATTATATTGGTTTCATGATGTATTCAATGTGTCAAAGCTGAGGAGATATGTGTAGGATCCTACAAACCTTATTAATTGGGGAGATCTAGAAATCAAGGATGGATCCACCTTCATAGAGTACCCATTATATATTGAGTATTGAAATAATAGAATCCTACATGGACAGACCATTCCTTTAGTTCATGTGTTGTGACAGTATGAGAGCATGCATGAGAGCTCCTGGTAGTGGGAGAGCTAGATGCATTCGTGGTATCCCCACCTTTTTTATATGTTTTTTTAGATGATAATTTTAAAGGGGGGATAATTTAAATACTATTGTTTTACTTGTAAGACATTTAAATATTTTAATAAATAATTTTAATGCTAGAAACATAGACATCACATGATTCTGAGGCTAGACTAGCCAAAAATTAATTTTTGAAAAATACTAAAAATATTTTATTTCTTGAAGACATATTTTTTTTAAAATGGTTGAATATATTCGGAACAGAGTACCATATCAAACAACTAAGAAAATAGTTGAACTCAATGTGTATGGTTTACCCTTGGAATGAATTAAAAATTTTTATTGATGGAAATTCAGTTGAGGAAGCTATTGGATGGTATGTTAAGTGAATTAATTTGTTTATTTATTTATATGATTCATTTAATCCCCAGAAGCATTTTTCCTCTATAAATATGCAATTATAGAAAATTTTATGGGTTATCAACATAACCCTGAGATCATTGAGGGGTAGTTCCACCATTATTTGTTGGTGGATCAAGATCAGAAGATGATCGATGATTAGATCGATGTTGATTGATAGGTAGAAACCACCAAACTTATTTTCCATCACTAGAGAATGTCTTAATCACTAAAGAATGATTCAATATAACGTTAGGTATCATAAATTGTGGATTTACATCCATTTTGATTAAATCTTTGATGCATGGAATATAAAATTATTTTGATCTTGTGCTTTCACACCAATAACATGTTCCCCATGATGAATGAATTTTTAATTAGATTATTTTTTTATATTCCATGGTTTCACCCCAATTATCCCAAAATATGAAATTATTTGGAAAGAACGCCTTCCCAATGATTGATGTAGATTTTATTTTGTGATTTTCTCCCATAATTCTCTGCATTATTCATTGTTAGATTATGGGGACACTGTTTTACATTTCTAGGTGGGTTCGAGCATGATTGAACCCCATGATTCATGGAAGTATCACATGCGATGAATGGGTTGGAATTTTGAGGTAGTATTAAGATAAATCACATGATTCGAGTGATAAATATCATGTATTAGGGATCTAGGACCGATTGACAGTGACATGAAGTCATTGGGGCATGTGACAGACCACTATGGAGCAACGTATTTCAATTACTTTCCAATGAAGGCATGGAATTGATATTTAGAGTTTATTACCACCATTTCAAGTGGTAAAATGGTGGATTTGGCAGTGGTAGAGCTACATTTTTTGATGTGTGAAGAAACTGCATTTTTAATCAAAAACATTACTATACAGAATATAGTATTATGAAAAAAATCCATGTAGCCCCACCAAGATATGGTGTATATGGTATTTTGGAATATAAGGATCACTCATTGTTTGGTTAGACCAACACACTATGTGACTCAACCCAGGAAGCTAAGTCTTGTGCCAGCTAGCACACGCCCATGACCCAATGTTATCAAACACACCTTGTACTATAAGAGTACACATGCATGACTTAAGGTACATGGTCACTAATCAGTACCTAGGCCCATCTAGATACACTACCAGGTAAATGTTCATGCCTAAGATACATAGACACAACCAATATAGCACATGCATGCCATAGGTGTCTCCGAAACAGTATCTAACAACACTACATGATGTGTAATACTACAAGGATAGAAAAGAAATTTTATATCAGGTATATGACCATGAAGCCAAGTGAGTTTACACATTGCATGTCCCCTAATAAATTACCTATAACCCCTCATATAATCTTCTACCTACTGTATATATTTCATTTTGACTCAGATTTTGGCTTGTAGGGAGCCTATACTTAGTGATATTCCATTTAGTACATGATGCTAGCATTTGTTTTATCTTTTAAGATATGATGTGATATTTTTTTATCACATAACTTCTTTAGGAGATGCTCAATAATGGGAGTGATTCAGTAAGATCATCAGATACAAATGTAGTAATCCCATTTATAACCAAGGTGCATGGCCACTATCCACATAGATGGAACTACCATGTTGTAATAGGGTGTGGGGCCTCCATAGATGATGTAAAAATACATAGGTGTTACTCCTGTGTCACACCAGGGTGTGAGTCCACTATCCACATAGATGGTACTCCCTTGTCATACCAAAGAGTGACTTCATGATACTCAATATACAAATACAGAATAAGCACTCCGCTGTCACACTAGGGTGTGGGTCCTATATCCATAGATATGGTACTCCCTCATAATACTAGCAAATAGTTCCTACATACTCTATTCAAATATATAGATGTGGAACTCCCATTTCATACCAGAGCATGGGTCTTCTATTCACAAATATGGTACTCCCCTGTCATACCGGGGCGTGTGTCCTCCATAATATTTGTACAGATACAGAGGTGGTACTCCCATGTCAAACCATGGAAGTTGTCCTTTATCATTTAGAGATTACTTTCCCTCAGGATGTGGATTTTTGGAGTGATGCATAACTAAATTGTTTCTATTTTGAATAAATGAGATACATTGTGAAATATTGATGGACCTTTTTATAACTATTGGCATAATAATTTTCCCCAGATGGGCTATGAGATAGAGATCCACTTTTATTCTCATCTGGGTTTCATTTATGATCATGTATCATTTTTTTGGTGATTCATTAACCTCTTTCTTTAACAGAGTAGATTACTTCAATCATGTATCCTATTACCCCTAGTTTTGGGGTGTCCTAATAGGTATGTGTACTCTCACCCATGTATGGGATTTTCCTGAATGTGTCTTGTATTATTCTGGTGAGAGATAGGTTGGATGTGATTTCATAAGAGTATAGGGATAATCAGGTGAATTTGACAACATATGTTGGTCAGAGTTTGGTGATCTGGAGGATCTATCATAATTTTTTCCATTTATTTCCATGTTGTGACATATTTTCTAGGTGGGTGTGTATTTTACCCCTTTCAATTCATTTTACCCGTTCACAATATTTTGTATTCCATAGATGTTATTACATTCCTAGTTTTTACACTACAGGTTATCTTCCGTTGTTATTATTCTTTTACACATTTTCATGGAGATGACTGGGTGCATGCATACAGGTATTTAGGAGAATGCCTACCATTTTATTTATTACTTTCAGCACTTGTCTCAATTTTCTGGCATTTGGAGATGGGTTTGGGGTAGTTGCAGCCTAGCCATCTGCAAGATAGTTAGGGCCGAATGTATTGGGTTGTGAAAAATAAAATTCCAAAAATAGAAAAAAAATGTATTTACAACTATCTAATGGATAATAAATAGAATAACAAATTTAATGAAAGTGAACGTAAAATTGTAAACTCAATTTATTTAAGAATGAACTAATAAAGTGATATATAATGTAACTATAATGTAGTATGATAAATTTGGAATTTTACATCAAGAAATGGAATATAAAGAAAAAAAGTAAATAAATTATTAATTCATAAACCAACTATAATAACTAATAAAAAAAAATAAAAGAAACAATAAATAAAAATTTAATAATTGAATGAAAAATATAGAATCTCAACATGTACAATATTTAATCTTCTAAAAAATTTGATATAGTTTTTTAAATCGAATTCATGACCCATCATCAATAAGATCTGATCACTGCATCTTTGTACTAAAAAACTGGTAACTATAATGGTCATAAAATAAATTGGAAGAGGGAGAATATAAGTCTAATCTCAATGCATGAATTTAATTCACTATCTAAAATGGTTTGATCCAACCCAACTTATTGGTGTAGTTTTCTTAGTGGAAGTTTTCCTTTAGAATTAAACCATGATTTTTGGGATAATGGTCACCAAAATCTGATAATCTCACAACATTGATGTTGGGAAATTTGTAACTTCATAATTTTGGACTAAAAGGGTAATATGGACAATATTTCCACCCATTTATTTATTGATCAAAATCCACGTGATTCACAATGATTCGATCTCAAACATTTTGGTCAAAGAAATCAATGGTGTGATCGAAATGAGACAAATCATAGTGGAGGGAACCAATTTAAATTTTGAAAATTTAAAATCCAACCATTATGACTAATCACATTATTAGTCATTTAAAAAAAATATTTTTTTTTATTTTTTTTCTTCATATATATATAATATAACATAAAAATTTATAAAAAAATATTTTATATAAAATTTAATATCATTTTGGAATATATAATTTTTATTGAAAAAACAGAATTCTTAAATACCCTTTTATAAGATAGGATATTTTGGTATTCTACCCACATTTCCAATGTGTAATTCCCAAAAGATTTCAACCTTATCAATACAATCAAAAATTGTTTGAACAATCCAAAAAATTTATTAAATTTTCAATATTTTAGGAATAAAATCATAACAATCCCCCAATTTTATTATTAAATATTAAATATCCAGATCGCAAGTGAATGATTATACATAATAATGGTATATTTTAATTTATACCTTTACTTAATATCCATATCTCAGAAAATTATTATATTTACTAGTTCATAAAACATTAAACCTATTAATATTTAAGATAATTCTGATAAATCATATATATAATGACTGTTCCAAATAACTTATAATGTTATTGCACTTTTATAGCCATGTTATTATATCTTTTTCACGAACTCTATAAGGAGTAAACCCACTAACTTCTATAAGAAGCGATACCACTTCTAAGTTCACATAAGAAAAATACATAAATGTGATTCCATTATTAGAAAACATAACTCAATGTGTGTTAATATTTTTATAATATTTAATAACTCAACGTCTAGTTATAAAGTAAAATATTGACACCAAGTAGTTGGTATTGTAACGCCTCGACCCTAGTTACCCAGAGTCGGTGCATTATTACATAACATTGGCATGATCACAAGAAAGATCAAATACCGAAAGACCGATTGGTTTAGTAGCCTTGGAAACACTAGATATATTCATAAGTCTTACATTACATCATAAAATGAAAAACTACTACAACAACATATTGTCTCCATAAACCACACTCATATCCCCACATAATATCCCTGCAGGTCATTCATAATTTACTTCTTCACTTCTTGGGAAAAATAAAACATAGAAAAGGGGTGAGCTCAAATGCCCAGTACAGATAACAATATAGTGGAAACATTCATAAATAAGAATAAACATTTAAGGAAATGTATAACTAAAACAAAAGCCTTTCAAATTTGAACTTTCAACATAGTATGGCATAAATAAAATGAAATAATGCCATTTACTTATTCACATGGATATTCTACTAATCAAATAATCACATGCAAAATAAATAACCACTTTCATAATGATGGAATGCATAATGCTGAACTTTAATTTCTTTGTCAAGGCCTTGTCCCAAGACCTTGGGGCTAACTGTAACCGGAACCCAACCCGGAGTGCCTCTAATAACTGGAAACCAACCTGGAGTGCCTCTAATAACCGGACACCAACCCGGAGTTCTTCTAATAACCGGAGACCAAACCGGAGTTCCTCTAATAATCGGAGACCAAACTGGAGGGCTTAGTTTTACCGGTCCCCAACCCGGAACATACTTGTCTAACACATTCATCTGAATGAAAGGTGGAAATATAACATAAACATTCAGATTACAAATAACTTATGAAATGTCAATAATCTAAACAAAAACCATGAGTGACATAAGAATAACTTATCCACAGTAAAAAATATCACAAAACCTTCAATAAAATATGGATGTTTTGTATCATAATAAATCAACTTCAAATAAGCTTAAAATCAATCAAAGGATGTTGACATAGATGAAATAAAGACTATTTTAGAAAAATATCTATTTCTATTTTTAAATAATTTAAGGTCTTATATTTATGAAATAAAACATTTTTTTTTGAAAATATTTTTATTATCTTGTAAGGGAAGCTTCGACGATTTTATAATGGCGGAAAATAGCCGCACCCGCCGTATAAGTTAAAAAAACATTCTTACCTTAATTTTGTCGTAAAGGTTAAAAAAGCACCTTGTTTGCAAAACAACAAAAATATTCCTTTATAAACCTCTTATAAAAAGTAAAACAAGGGTATAAATGACTTTAACCCATATTTTTATAAATAGTAAAAATGTTTTGAAATAAATTTTTAAGAAACATGGATGTGGATGATAAAGAGATCCCAGTAGATTATTACGTATAAACAACCTCGGATAATGAAGAGATTGTGAAATAACCCTTACCAATTTGGTAACTTATGAAACATACAACCCATGAAAGAGGTATCATACAATGAATATGTAAATACACATAAATTAGAGTGTATTACACAAAGAATATAATTATGGGCAGTACATACACCACACAAAAGGTGATGGTGGTAATATGGCATGAATCTCACGGGAATAAGGAGTGAGATAAAAACCCCTTACCTTGTACTTTTCCTTGGTTGAGGTAGGTTAACCTCCTGTATAATGGTGAAATAATTTTTATTAAATTATACAAGAATCATATACATTAATATTATATCATATATGATCTTTTAATATTGATTTGATAATAATATCTTAGTATTATCGTTGTTTCGGGTGTTAACTTACTTGTTTTCTTTTATATGTTTTGTTACTTAAGCCATGTTTGTAATGGATAGGTTGTATATTATTCATATCCAGAATGATATCAAGTCCTTAAACATCATTTTTAAATCATCAAATGATAATTATACTTTAATGGATACGATGAAGAATGAATCTCATCGCGTTCGTGGAGACGGTAGTCCGTACGTACGCACGAGCGACAATATCATTCTTTTGATATTAAAATAATATATAAATGGATGGTATATCATATATACAGAATCATTAACATGTTATATTTATTATTTACATGAGTTACACATCATTATTATACCCATCCAAATAATAATATATTGAATAACAATTACACCATGACGTGGAGACGGTAAGCCGTACGTATGCACGTATGGTGACATGTTATTCAAAGGGTGGATAGAATACTGAATATGGTTGTACCATATTTATAATAACATCACAGTATATATAAGATACTGGAGTTATTATTTTAGAATGGTAATAACAAAGAAAGAAGAAGTGGAAGAAGAAAGGAACTTGAAAAGGGGTGGTGAAAACATTACCTCTTCTTCAGGTTCTCCCTTTTGATTTGATCAAAAGGGCTTTTTAGGTTGGCTTTCTGATAAAACTAAGGCTTCTAGGTTGTAGTGAGGGATTTTGGGAGAGTATTTGGGCAGAGTTTGGTTGATCCAAAAGGCTTTTAAGGTGTGAAGAAATGGGAAGGAAGAGTGCCCTTTTATAAGAGGGGTGAGGGGCATCTTTGGAAAAGCTAGAAATATTAGTTTATATTAAATTCATATTCGGTTTCTAATGGCTCCAAAGTTGATTATTCAAAGGTTAAGGTGGGTATAGGTCGCAAAAAACTCAACCAATAGAATTTAGACATGTTTGGGTACTTATATTAACCTTATCTTTAAGTATTAACTCTAAGTTAATTAGTTTCACTTTTACATTGTCTCTTTGTATTTTTATATTATATGGTTAATAAACTTAACATATACATCCAAGAGACCCTCAAGTGGTCCATTAATGATACACATATCTTGATATAAGTCTCTTGGATGTTCCTTAGATTTTTAGGAATTTAATATCAATTAATAATATAATATTTGTTTTAAAAACTCTTTTATGTCAATTTTGACACCATTCAATAGTTGATTTGTGTGAAACTCATAACAGAATGATTACTTCAAAAAACGTTAATTAAATCAATCATAATATGTCATATTATCCTGGAAAATTAGTTTAATTCATTATAAGTTTCATATTATATTTATTTGGGTAATTATAAGATCAATTATTTTTATTTTTCACTATTATAGTAATTACTGCATCATCATTGTGTCATAAATAAATTAAATTATTTAATGTCTAAAAATTATAAATAAAATCTAATTATGTAGGAAATCATTTTATATTTATAATTAATATTTATAATCTAAAATCCAACATATATAACCCTATTTACAAATTGTTTTTCTAAAAGATATATGCTTGTGTCATTTTTGTATTCATTTTAACTTAATTAAAATAAAGTGTCCCTATCACCTACAAGTGGCACCATGGGGTCCCAAAATCGACCCAAATATGCCTATGTCCGAACATGTATCAACCAATAAGTCTAGGACACGTTTTAGGGTAATTTAGTATTATTATAATATTATTTTTAACCCTTATTTACCTGATTTACCCTAAACCATGGTAAATAAAATATTTACCGCAGTAATTATTCAAAATGTCTAAAAAGAAAAGTTACTTATTTACACAATTTGGACATCCTGATTCCAAATATGGAATCCATTTTTCTCAATTCAAAACACAGAAGTGGCAGAAATTAATTTAAAATTAATTCCCGCTGTCAAAACAAAAAATCGTGTTTTTAAGAGATAATAACTATCAAAAGATTGACACTTGTTTATGTTCGGTTTAATTGTAAAATTATGTCCAATGACCAAAATTATATTAAATGGTAAAAATATATTATAAATATACTTTGAAACCACTCAAATTCATAATTTATAACTATTAATTATTTTTATTAAAAAAGTTGTTTTTAATTAAAATTTTGTAATTTTCACTATTCATCAAAATATTAAAGTTATCCGAAAAGTACCAAAATTTCACCTTAGGCTAAATTTGATATTCCGAACGCAAAAATGAAGTCCATTTTGAAATATAAAATATATATAATTTCAAAAGTTAGGTATTACTATTCATAACGGCTAGTTTGATTGGTTGTGGTGTGTGTTAGAACTCGAAGTTGCGTACAACACACGCTATTGTATTATTCAAAGGAAAGCGTACCGTGGAAGCCTGGGATGTTTCATTTTAATTTTTTTTTGATGTCCCGATTTATTCAAAAAGTTAAAAATATTTTATTTAAAAAGGGTTCACCATTAAAAGATGGTAAAAGTGCAATACTGAAAATGAATTTGTTCTTACATTATGTCTAAGAAACTCATAATATGGATTCTAAAATTATAAGGATTATATAAAGTTTAAAATTTAGTTAATACTATTCATAACCTCTTTTGAACGGCTTGTTTGGTAAGTCATGGTGTAATTGAACTTGGTGTTGCGTGTAGTTGAAGTTATTGAATTATTTTGAAAAAATAACACACTATGAATTCTTGGGGTGTTACATTCTCCCCTCCTTCAATAAATTGCATCCTTGCAATTTGAAATTGTTCTTCGAAAATAAAAGGTTGAAAATAGAAAATATATTTGTGGGAAAACCCACATCAGAAATTGGGTTACTAAAATTTAGTCTTAATATGAGGAAAAGAGAAATCCAAGGGTCACCCCCAAATTATGATCTCGATTAGGAGAACATTGGTGGCAATTAGAGACATATAATTGGAGGAAAAACGTAAATATTTATAGGTAGTGATTGAGGTCATCAATCACAAAGAAGTGTAAAATTGAGGTCCTTAAATTCATCAATCTATGATGATTTGAAATATCATTGGTTCAACAAAACATAGGGTATTAGGATAACACATTTTCGACGTTTCAAAATATCTTAGTTGAAATCCCACATCGAAAAATGAATTAATGAGGCCTCAATTTAAAATAAAGAGTGGAAAGTATGAAGACTACCGAAAATAACACATAATAGGGTTCCATGTAGGAAAATATGGATGTGGAAGAAAAATCTAACCATCAATTATCTGATGGAGAGTGGTAGAGAACATGACTATGAAAAGGCCAACAACCCCAAAGCCATAAATTAGTGATGATTTAAGGTACCATCTAGGACAACATTTTTGTTCTAAGTTCCTTTTCTTAATGTTGAGGAATTTATTTATGAGATTGGCTAAGATCATAAGGAGATATACTTACTTTATAATTAGAGTTTTATCCATTAATAAATTTCTACCACAAACTCATCTTTCACTCTAAAAGATAATAGAACGTAAAAAATTCTATTTACACTATTCGTATAGGGTTCCAAAATAAACAAATTTATAATTCATCTACAATATCATTTAATAAAAACTACATTATTTAATCCAGGACATCTCGTGGGCCAGTGGTAGGTGATACACCCTTTTCGCCCTTCGGTTGTGGGTTCAAGTCTCGCGGCCTTGCCGGACGCGATGGGTTGCCGCCCGACCTTCGAGATGTCCTTTTATGGAAATCCAAAATAATCCAAACTAGAACTATCCAAAATACTTCAGTCCAAAATTTATAAGGAAGGTAAACAAAATAAAGATCCTTTTTCCACGTAATAACATGTGAACACCTTTAGGATGTATTCTTTTAAAACACTGAAACATCCTGAATCACCATAAAACCTTATTGATTACATTCATGATCCCTTATTCCTTAAAGAATAATAGATACACTCCTTCAATCCAAAAATGTTTTAAACCCCAAAAATGATGGAATATACAAATAATTAATCAGTTTCAAGGTACTCAAGAATATCCAATATAATTTATCCAAATCAATCATGTATTATTCCAAAATCACTACCTCGGTATCAGAACTATATTATGGTTTATCATTCTCTCAACCATATATTTTCCAAAAATTTATCCTGCTATTGAGTCACTTTTCTTTGTTCTACACAATCTCAATTCCTTAATGAAACAGTACTGCAGTACAATCCTTATATACTCCACAATTATTATAACAAGTACATTGTTGATACAACACTCAAATGACATAATCAACATAAGAACTCTAATCATTCCTCTTCATCTGTGGCAGTATCATAACTTGATTATTATCCAATAGAATCATTTTCTGCATAGTATGATGACTGGGATATAGGTTCGCGTAGTGTCCAAACTCCTTGCAAATTAAGCATTGTACATTTGAAACCATTTTCTTAGCCTTGCAGTCACGTACTTTGTGCCCTTTTCCTCCACACTTATAACAAACTCCCATTCCTTTCAGACAAGTTCCAGGGTGTTTCTTCCCACAGTTATCACATATGGGAAAATTCTTATTTTCCCTCTTCCCTTTATCCATCGTTCTCTCTTCCATCCTTTTCTTCTCTTGATTCCCTTCAAAGCCATCGGACTCAGTAAAATCTTTACTTATCTTATCCACACATGATATTATTTCTTCACATGATGATAATACATGGGAGACTATTTCTCTAATAAATTCAGGCTTAAGACCATGAATGGTATGATCCTTCTTTCTCTTTGGATCATGTGCATTGCTGGAGTTCTCATTCATTCTACTGGGCGCCATTTCTAAACAATGGAATACACTAGATTAATTTATGAATAACAATACCTAATCCCAAACTTTTAAGACACATAACATAAATTAAATATTATATGGATATAATCCATAATCATAAAAATTTATCCTCTGAGGAAGTAAATCCACATAAACCCTTCATAATGGTTTGTAAAGAAAATGAGAATTATCCTAAGAATATCCCTTGGGAGTGTCGTAACCAAGAGTGCAGCAAGGCCCGTTGTCGTGCACCAGTTCCCGTTCGAGTCTAGCTCAAAGCGGTGTTTTCGGGTTTTACCCCTAGGTACATCTGTGCCAGAGCCGCCTCTACCTGCTCGTATCCAGCCAGGGATGTATTGCTCAGAAAACTCACAAAATCTCTACAATACCAAAATTCTAGGTAGTTCTTCTATACCAATCCTCGAAGTTCATCTTAGGTATACGTGGTCTAATCAGAGTTTATCTAAATCTAGCTTCCAAGGTTTGTACTAAACTTCCTCTGATACCAACTGTAACGCCCCGACCCTAGTTACCCAGAGTCAGTGCATTATTACATAACATTGGCATGATCACAAGAAAGATCAAATCTCGAAAGACCGATTGGTTTAGTAGCCTTGGAAACACTAGATATATTCATAAGTCTTACATTACATCATAAAATGAAAAACTACTACAACAACATATTGTCTCCATAAACCACACTCATATCCCCACATAATATCCCTACAGGTCATTCATAATTTACTTCTTCACTTCCTGGGAAAAATAAAACATAGAAAAGGGGTGATCTCAAATGCCCAGTAAGGATAACAATATAGTGGAAACTTTCATAAATAAGAATAAACATTTAAGGCAATGTATAACTAAATCAAAATCCTTTCAAACTTGAACTTTCAACATAGTATGGCATAAATAAAATGAAATAATTCCATTTATTTATTCACATGGATATTATACTAATCAAATAATCACATGCAAAATCAATAACCACTTTCATAATGATGGAATGCATTATGCTGAACTTTAATTTCTTTATCAAGGCCTCGTCCCAAGACCTTGGGGCTAACTGTAACCGAAACCCAACCTGGAGTGCCTCTAATAACCGGACACCAACCCGGAGTGCCTCTAACAACCGGACACCAACCTAGAGTTCCGCTAATAACCGGAGACCAAACCGGAGTTCCTCTAATAACCGGAGACCAAACCGGAGGGCTTAATTTTACCAGTCCCCGACCCGGAACATACTTGTCAAACACATTCATCTGAATAAAAGGTTGAAATATAACATAAACATTCAGATTACAAATAACTTATGAAATTTCAATAATCTAAACAAAAACCATGAGTGACATAAAAATAACTTATCCATAGTCAAAAATATCACAATATCTTCAATAAAATATGGATGTTTTGTATCATAATAAATCAACTTCAAATAAGCTTAAAATCAATCAAAGGATGTTGACATAGATGAAATAAAGACTATTTTAGAAAAATATCTCTTTCTATTTTGAAATCATTTAAGAGTCTTATATTTATGAAATAAAACTTTTTTTTGAAAATATTATTATTATCTTGTAAGGGAAGCTTCAACAATTTTATAACGGAGGAAAATAGCCGCACCCGCCGTATAAGTTAAAAAAACATTCTTACCTTAATTTTGTCGAAAAGGTTAAAAAAGCACCTTGTTTTCAAAATGACGGAAAGATTCCTTTATAAACCTCTTATAAAAAGTCAAACAAGGGTATAAATGACTTTAACCCATATTCTTATAAATATTAAAAATGTTTTGAAATAAATTTTTAAGAAACATGGATGTGGATGATAAAGAGATCCCAGTAGATTATTACGTATAAACAACCTCAGATAATGAAGAGATTGTGAAATAACCCTTACCAAATTGGTAACTTATGAAACATGAAACCCATGAAAGAGGTATCATACAATGAATATGTAAATACAAATAAATTAGAGTGTATTACACAAAGAATATAATTATGGGCAATACATACACCACACAAAAGGTGATGGTGGCAATATGGCATGAATCTCACGGGAATAAGGAGTGAGATGAAAACCCCATACCTTGTACTTTTCCTTGGTTGAGGTAGGTTAACCTCCTGGATAATGGTGAAATAATTGTTATTAAATTATACAAGAATTATATACATTAATATGATATCATATATGATCTTTTAATATTGATTTGATAATAATATCTTAGTATTAACGTTGTTTCAGGTGCTAACTTACTTGTTTTATTTTATATGTTTTGTTACGTAAGCCATGTTTGTAATGGATAGGTTGTATATTATTCATATCCAGAATGATATCAAGTCCTTAAACATCATTTTTAAATCATCAAATGATAATTATACTTTAATGGATATGATGAAGAATGAATCTCATCGCGTTCGTGGAGACGGTAGTCCGTACGTACGCCCGAGCGACAATATCATTCTTTTGATATTAAAATAATATATAAATGGATGGTATATCATATATACAGAATCATTAACATGTTATATTTATTATTTACATGAGTTACACATCATTATTATACCCATCCAAATTATAATATATTGAATAACAATTACACCACGACGTGGAGACGGTAAGCCGTACGTACGCACGTATGGTGACATGTTATTCAAAGGGTGGATATAATACAGAATATGGTTGTACCATATTTATAATAACATCACAGTATATATAAGATACTGGATTTATTATTTTATAATGGTAATAACAAAGAAATAATAAGTGGAAGAAGAAAAGAACTTGAAAAGGGGTGGTGAAAACATTATCTCTTCTTCAAGTTCTCCCTTTTGATTTGATCAAAAGGGCTCCTTAGGTTGGCTTTATGATCCAAATAAGTCCTCTAGGTTGTAGTGAGGGATGTTGGAAGAGTATTTGGGCAGAGTTTTGTCGAACCAAAAGGCTTTGAAGGTGTAAAGAAATGGGAAGGAAGAGTGCCCTTTTATCAGAGGGGTGAGGGGCACCTTTGAAAAATCTAGAAATATTAGTTTATATTAAATTCATATTCGGTTTCTAATGGCTCCAAAGTTGATTATTGAAAGTCTAAGGTGGGTATAGGTCTAACAAAACTCAACCAATAGAATTTAGACAGGTTTTTGTACTTATATTAACCTTATATTTAAGTATTAACTCTAAGTTAATTATTTTCACTTTTACAATGTCTCTTTGTATTTTTATATTATATGGTTAAAAAACGTAGCATATACATCCAAGAAACCCCCAAGTGGTCTATTAATGATACACCTATCGTGATATAAGTCTCTTGGCCGAACCATAGATTTTTAGGAATTTAATATCAATTAATAATATAATATTTGTTTTAAAAACTCTTTTATGTCAATTTTGACACCATTCAATAGTTTATTTTTTTGAAACTCATAACAGAATGATTACTTACAAAAACATTAATTAAATCAATCCTAATATGTCATATTATCCTATAAAATTAGTTTAATTCCTTAAAAGTTTCATATTATATTTATTTGGGTATTTATAATATCAATTATTTTGATTTTTCACTATTATAGTAATTACTGTATCATCATTGTGTCATAAATAAATTAAATTATTTAATGTCTAAAAATTATAAATAAAATATAATTATGTAGGAAATAGTTTTATCTTTCTAATTAATATTTATAATCTAAAATCCAACATATATTACCTTATGTACAAATTGTTTTTCTAAAAGATATATGCTTGTGTCATTTTTGTATTAATTTTAACTTAATTAAAATAAAGTGTCCCTATCACCTACAAGTGGCCCCATGGGGTCCCAAAATCGACCCAAATATGCCTATATCCGAACATGTATCAACCAATAAGGCTAGGACACGTTTTAGGGTACTTTAGTATTATTATAATATTAGTTTTTTAACCCTTATTTACCGGATTTACCCTTAACCATGGTAAATAAAATATTTACCGCAGTAATTATTCAAAATGTCTAAAAATAAAAGTTACCTATTTACACAATTTGAACATCCTGATTCCAAATATGAAATCCATTTTTCTAAATTCGAAACATAGAAGTGGCAGAAATTAATTTAAAATTAATTCCCGCTGTCAAAACAAAAAGCGTGTTTTTAAGAGATAATAACTATCAAAAGATTGACACTTGTTTATGTTCGGTTTAATTGTAAAATTATGTCCAATGAACAAAATTATAATAAATGGTAAAAATATATTATAAATATTCTTTAAAGCCACTCAAATTTATAATTTATCACTATTAATTATTTTGATTAAAAAAGTTGTTTTTAATTAAAATTTAGTAATTTTCACTATTCATCAAAATATTGAAGTTATCAGAAAAGTACCAAAATTTCACCTTAGGATAAATTCTATATTCCGAATCCAAAAATGAAGTCCATTTTGAAATATAAAATATATCTAATTTCAAAAGTTATGTATTACTATTCATAACGGCTAGTTTGATTGGTTGTGGTGTGTGTTAGAACTCGAAGTTGCGTACAACACACGCTATTGTATTATTCAAAGGAAAGCGTACCGTGGAAGCCTGGGATGTTTCATTTTAATTTTTTTAAGTCCCAATTTAGTCAAAACGTTAAAAATATTTTATTTAAAAAGGGTTCACCATTAAAAGTTGGTAAAAGTGCAATACTGAAAATGAATTTGTTCTTACATTATGTCTAAGAAACTCATAATATGGATTCTAAAATTATAAGGATTATATAAAGTTTAAAATTTAGTTAATACTATTCATAACCTCTTTTGAACGGCTTGTTTGGTAAGTCATGGTGTAATTGAACTTGGTGTTGCGTGTAGTTGAAGTTATTGAATTATTTTGAAAAAATAACACACTATGAATTCTTGGGGTGTTACATTCTCACCTCCTTCAATAAATTGCGTCCTCGCAATTTGAAATTGTTCTTCGAAAATAAAAGGTTGAAAATAGAAAATATATTTGTGGGAAAACCCACATCAAAAATTGGGTTACTAAAATTTAGTCTTAATATGAGGAAAAGAGAAATCCAAGGTTCACCCCCAAATTATGATCTCGATTAGGAGAACATTGGTGGCAATTAGAGACATATAATTGGAGGAAAAATGTAAATATTTATAGGTAGTGATTGAGGTCATCAATAACAAACAAGTGTAAAATTGATGTCCTTAAATTCATCAATCTACGATGATTTGAAATACCATCGGTTCAACAAAACATAGGGTATTAGGATAACACATTTTTGACGTTTCAGAATATCTTAGTTGAAATCCCACATCGAAAAATGAATTAATGAGGCCTCTATTTAAAATAAAGAGTGGAAAGTATGAAGACTACCGAAAATAACACATACTAGGGTTCCATGTAGGAAAATATGGATATGGAAGAAAAATCTAACCATCAATTATCTGATGGAGAGTGGTAGAGAACATGGCTATGAAAAGGCCAACAATCCCAAAGCCATAAATTAGTTATGATTTAAGGTACCATCTAGGACAACATTTTTGTTCTAAGTTCCTTTTCTTAATGTTGATGAATTTATTTATGAGATTGGCTAAGATCATAAGGAGATATACTTACTTTATAATTAGAGTTTTATCCATTAATAAATTTCTACCACAAACTCATCTTTCACTCTAAAAGATAATAGAACGTAAAAAATTCTATTTACACTATTCGTATAGGGTTCCAAAATAAACGAATTTATAATTCATCTACAAGATCTTTTAATAAAAACTACATTATTTAATCCAGGACATCTCGTGGGACAGTGGTAGGTGATACACCCTTGTCGCCCTTCTGTTGTGGGTTCAAGTCTCGCGACCTTGCCGGACGCGATGGGTTGCAGCCCGACCTTCGAGATGTCCTTTTATGGCAATCCAAAATAATCCAAACTAGAACTATCCAAAATACTTCAGTCCAAAATTTATAAGGAAGGTAAACATAATAAAGATTTTTTTTCCACGTAATAACATGTGAAAACCTTTATGATGTATTCTTTTAAAACACTGAAACATCCTGAATCACCATAAAACCTTATTGATTACATTGATGATCCCTTATTCCTTAAAGAATAATAGATATACTCCTTCAATCCAAAAATGTTTTAAACCCCAAAAATGATGGAATATACAAATCCTTAATCAGTTTCAAGGTAGTCAAGAATATCCAATATAATTTATCCAAATCAATCATGTATTATTCCAAAATCACTACCTAGGTATCAGAACTATATTATGGTTTATCATTCTCTCAACAATATATTTTCCAAAAATTTATCCTGCTATTGAGTCACTTTTCTTTATTCCACACAATCTCAAGTCCTTAATGAAACAGTACTGCAGTACAATCCTTATATACTCCATAATTATTATAACAAGTACATTGTTGATACAACACTCAAATAACATAATCAACATAAGAACTCTAGTCATTTATCTTCATATGTGGTAGTATCATAACTTGATTATTATCCAATAGCATCATTTGCGGCATAGTCTGATGACTGGGATATAGGTTCGCGTAGTGTCCAAACTCCTTGCAAATGAAGCATTGTACATTTGAAACCATTTTTTTTACCCTTGCAGTCACGTACTTTGTTCCCTTTTCCTCTACACTTATAACAAACTCCCATTCCTTTCAGACAAGTTCCAGGGTGTTTCTTCACATAGTTATCACATATGGGAAAATTCTTATTTTCCCTCTTCCCTTTATCCATCGTTCTCTCTTCCATCCTTTTCTTCTCTTGCTTCCCTTCAAATCCATAGGACTCAGTAAAATCTTTACTTATCTTATCAACACATGATATTATTTCTTCACATGATGATAATACATGGGAGACTATTTCTCTTATAAATTCGGACTTAAGACCATGAATGGTATGATCCTTCTTTCTCTTTGGATCATGTGCATTGCTGGAGTTCTCATTTCTTCTACTGGGCGCCATTTCTAAACAATGGCATACACTAGATTAGTTTGTAAATAACAATACCTAATCCCAAACTTGTAAGACACATAACATAAATTAAATAGTACATGGATATAATCCATAATCATAAAAATTTCTCCTTTGAGGAAGTAAATCCACATAAACCCTTCATAATGGTTTGTAAAGAAAATGAGAATTATCCTAAGAATATCCCCCGGGAGTGTCGTAACCAAGAGTGCAGCAAGACCCGTTGTCATGCACCAGTTCCCGTTCGAGTCTAGCTCAAAGCGGTGTTTTCGGATTTTACCCCTAGGTACATCTGTGCCAGAGCCGCCTCTACCTGCTCATATCCAGACAGGGATGTATTGCTCAGAAAACTCACAAAATCTCTACAATACCAAAATTCTAGGTAGTTCTTCTATACCAATCGTCAAAGTTCATCTTAGGTCTACGTGGTCTAATCAGAGTTTATCTAAATCTAGCTTCCAAGGTTTGTACTTAACTTCCTCTGATACCAACTATAACGCCCCGACCCTAGTTACCCAGAGTCGGTGCATTATTACATAACATTGGCATGATCACAAGAAAGATCAAATCTCGAAAGACCGATTGGTTTAGTAGCCTTGGAAACACTAGATATATTCATAAGTCTGACATTACATCACAAAATGTAAAACTACTACAACAACATATTGTCTCCATAAACCAAACTCATATCCCCACATAATATCCCTTCAGGTCATTCATAATTTACTTGTTCACTTCCTGGGGAAAATAAAACATAGAAAAGGGGTGAGCTCAAATGCCCAGTAAGGATAAAAATATAGCGGAAAATTTTATAAATAAGAATAAACATTTAAGGCAATGTATTACTAAAACAAAATCCTTTCAAACTTGAACTTTCAACATAGTATGGAATAAATAAAATGAAATAATGCCATTTACTTATTCACATGGATATTCGACTAATCGAATAATCACATGCAAAATCAATAACCACTTTCATAATGATGGAATGCATAATGCTGAACTTTAATTTCTTTGTCAAGGCCTCATCACAAGTCCTTGGGGCTAACTGTAACCGGAACCCAACCCGGAGTGCCTCTAATAACCGGACAACAACCCGGAGTTCCTCTAATAACCGGACACCAACCCGGAGTTCCTCTAAAAACCGGAGACCAAACCGGAGTTCCTCTAATAACCGGAGACCAAACCGGAGGGCTTACTTTTACCGGTCCCCAACCCGGAACATACTTGTCTAACACATTCATCTGAATGAAAGGTTGAAATATAACATAAACATTTAGATTACAAATAACATATGAAATGTCAATACTCTAAACAAAAACCATGAGTGACATAAGAATAACTTATCCACAGTCAAAAATATCACAAAACTTTCAATAAAATATGGATGTTTTGTATAATAATAAATCAACTTCAAATAAGCTTAAAATCAATCAAAGGATGTTGACATAGATGAAATAAAGACTATTTTAGAAAAATATCTCTTTCTATTTTGAAATCATTTAAGAGTCTTATATTTATGAAATAAAACATTTTTTTGAAAATATTATTATTATCTTGTAAGGGAAGCTTCGACGATTTTATAACGGCGAAAAATAGCCGCACCCGCCGTATAAGTTAAAAAAACATTCTTACCTTAATTTTGTCGAAAAGGTTAAAAAAGCACCTTGTTTACTAAATGACGGAAAGATTCCTTTATAAACCTCTTATAAAAAGTCAAAAAAGGGTATAAATGACTTTAACCCATATTCTTATAAATATTAAAAATGTTTTGAAATAAATTTTTAAGAAACATGGATGTGGATGATAAAGAGATCCCAGTAAATTATTATGTATAAACAACCTCGGATAATGAAGAGATTGTGAAATAACCCTTACCAATTTGGTAACTTATGAAACATACAACCCATGAAAGAGGTATCATACAATGAATATGTAAATACACATAAATTATAGTGTATTACAAAAAGAATATAATTATGGGCAGTACATACACCACATAAAAGGTGATGGTGGAAATATGGCATGAATCTCACGGGAATAAGGAGTGAGATGAAAACCCCTTACCTTGTACTTTTCCTTGGTTGAGGTAGGTTAACATCCTTTATAATGGTGAAATAATTGTTATTAAATTATACAAGAATCATATACATTAATATGATATCATATATGATCTTTTAATATTGATTTGATAATAATATCTTAGTATTATCGTTGTTTCGGGTGTTAACTTACTTGTTTTCTTTTATATGTTTTGTTATGTAAGCCATGTTTGTAATGGATAGGTTGTATATTATTCATATCCATAATGATATCAAGTCCTTAAACATCATTTTTAAATCATAAAATGATAATTATACTTTAATGGATACGATGATGAATGAATCTCATCGCGTTCGTGGAGACGGTAGTCCATACGTACGCTCGAGCGACAATATCATTGTTTTGATATTAAAATAATATATAAATGGATGGTATATCATATATAAAGAATCATTAACATGTTATATTTATTATTTAGATGAGTTACATATCATTATTATACCCATCCAAATAATAATATATTGAATAACAATTACACCACGACGTGGAGACGGTAAGCCGTACGTACGCAAGTATGGTGACATGTTATTCAAAGGGTGGATAGAATACTGAATATGGTTGTACCATATTTATAATAACATCACAGTATATATATGATACTGGAGTTATTATTTTAGAATGGTAATAACAAAGAAAGAATAAGTGGAAGAAGAAAGGAACATGAAAAGGGGTGGTGAAAACATTACCTCTTCTTCAGGTTCTCCCTTTTGATTTGATCAAAAGGGCTCCTTAAGTTGAATTTATGATCAAACTAAGGCCTCTAGGTTGTATTGAGGGATGTTGAGAGAGTATTTGGGCAGAGTTTGGCCGAACCAAAAGGCTTTTATGGTGTGAAGAAATGGGAAGGACGAGTGCCCTTTTATAAGAGGGGTGACGGGCACCTTTGGAAAAGCTAGAAATATTAGTTTATATTAAATTCATATTCGGTTTCTAATGGATCCAAAGTTGATTATTCAAAGTTTAAGGTTGGGATAGGTTGAAAACAACTCAACCAATAGAATGTAGACAGGTTTGGGTACTTATATTGACCTTATCTTTAAGTATTAACTCTAAGTTAATTAGTTTCACTTTTACAATGTCTCTTTGTATTTTTATATTATATGGTTCATAAACATACCATATACATCCAAGAGACCCCCAAGTGGTCCATAAATGAAACACCTATCATGATATAAGTCTCTTGTCCGAACCGTAGATTTTTAGGAATTTAATATCAATTAATAATATAATATTTTTTTTTAAAATGCTTTTATGTTAATTTTGACACTATTCAATAGTTGATTTTTGTGAAACTCATAACAGAATTATTACTTAGAAAAAAGTTAATTAAATCAATCCTAATATGTCATATTATCCTATAAAATTAGTGTAATTTGTTAAAAGTTTCATATTATATTTATTTGGGTATTTATAATATCAATTATTTTGATTTTTCACTATTATAGTAATTACTGCATCATCATTGTGTCATAAATAAATTACATTATTTAATGTCTAAAAATTATAAATAAAATATCATTATGTTGGAACTCTTTTTATATTTATAATGAATATTTATAATCTAAAATCCAACATATATAACCCTATGTACAAATTGTTTTTCTAAAAGATATATGCTTGTGTCATTTTTGTATTCATTTTAACTTAATTAAAATAAAGTGTCCCTATCACCTACAAGTGGCACCATGGGGTCCCAAAATCGACCACAATATTCCTATGTCCGAACATGTATCAACCAATAAGGATAGGAAATGTTTTAGGGTAATTTAGTATTATTATAATATTATTTTTTAACCCTTATTTACCGCATTTACCCTGAACTATGATAAATAAAATATTTACCGCAGTAATTATTCAAAATGTCTAAAAATAAAAGTTACCTATTTACACAATTTGGACATCCTGATTCCAAATATGGAATCCATTTTTCTAAATTCAAAACACAGAAGTGGCAGAAATTAATTTAAAATTAATTCCCGTTGTCAAAACAAAAAGCGTGTTTTTAAGAGATAATAACTATCAAAAGATTGACACTTGTTTTTGATCGGTTTAATTGTAAAATTATGTCTAATGAACAAAATTATATTAAATGGTAAAAATATATTATAAATATACTTTAAAACCACTCAAATTCATAATTTATCACTATTAATTATTTTGATTAAAAAAGTTGTTTTTACTTAAAATTTAGTAATTTTCACTATTCATCAAAATATTAAAGTTATCCGAAAAGTACCAAAATTTCACCTTAGGCTAAATTCGATATTCCGAATCTAAAAATGAAGTCCATTTTGAAATATAAAATATATTTAATTTCAAAACATAGGTATTACTATTCATAACGGCTAGTTTGATTGGTTGTGGTGTGTGTTAGAACTCGAAGTTGCGTACAACACACGCTACTGTATTATTCAAAGGAAAGCGTACTGTGGAAGCCTGAGATGTTTCATTTTGAATTTTTTTTTGATGTCCCCATTTAGTCAAAAAGTTTAAAATATTTTATTTAAAAAGGGTTCACCATTAAAAGTTGGTAAAAGTGCAATACTGAAAATGAATTTGTTCTTACATTATGTCTAAGAAACTCATAATATGGATTCTAAAATTAGAAGGATTATATAAAGTTTAAAATTTAGTTAATACTATTCATAACCTCTTTTGAACGGCTTTTTTGGTATGTCATGGTGTAATTGAACTCGGTGTTGCGTGTAGTGCAAGTTAATGAATTATTTTGAAGAAATAACACACTATGAATTCTTGGGGTGTTACAGGTATTATATTATTAAATATCATCAATCATCTTTATAACTTGTTTTTACCCATTAAACACTTTGATTAGGATATACCTAAAGAACATATCAGGTTTAAATTATGTAAATGATTTATTATATGGTTTTTAATCCCATATATTTATTAGCTGTAAAAATTATCTATCCTAGTAGATATTTTTTAAATGGATCTTCAAGGATTTTACCTAATCTCACATAGAAAATTTTCATGTTCCAATATTGTAACAATTGTCTTTCCATTGTACATAAAACTATATTCCCTTGTTAAAGTTTATTCACCATTGAAACTGATAAATATTAGAGGCATCAGACTAAGCCAAAATCTAATATCCAATAATAGATTCTTAACCCATTCATCTTCATTTCCACGTGCTGCTAAGGTGATAAACTTTGATTCCATTATAAAATGTGGAAAACATGTTTATTTCATGATTTCCTAAGAAAAATCCTAACTTCAGTGAGTAAAACAAAAATATATATATTGATTAATTATCAACAATATTGGTAATCGAACTCGTATTTGTGTTTCCATATAATAAATTTAGATATTCATTGTAGTATAAATGTAAATATTAAGTCTTTTTTAAGAATACGAATATTCTTTTTATACATATCCAGTGATCCACACAAAGATTAATATTATATCTACTAATTTTACATACCACAAAATCAATATCTGGTCTAATTCAATTTATAAATACATTTAAGAACCAGTTTTACTAGTATACTCATGTTGTTCTATGACACTTCCTATATTCACGAACAGGTTTACACTAGAATCAAATTGGGCATTAACATCCTTGAAACCAAGATGATCAAATTTATTTAACATTTTCGCTATGCAACAAGATTGACATAAAGAATACATGAACTCTGTTTTGTAACATGGAAGCCTTAAATAGTATCAACAATTCCAAGATCCTTCCTTTTAGACATAGAATATAAATAATTGTTTGTATCATTTACACCAACCATATTAGTTCCAAAAATTAATATATAATCCATATAGAAGCGAAAAATAAATACATATTATTTATTAAACTTGGAATGAACAAATTTATCGACATTATTATGACCGAATTCATTAGATAAAATAATATAATCAAATTTATCATTCCATTAATTCAGATATTGTTTAATTCCATAAATATATTTAACTAGATTATATACTTTTTTTCATTACCTTGTGAAATTCTCTTCTGGTTGCTCCATGTAAATATCTTCACTTAAGTCGCTATCTAAAAATGCAGTCTTAACATATTTTTTTGGACATGAAAATGATTAATTGAAACTAAATCAAATAAAATCATTATTGAATTTATTCGAGCTATGAGGGAATAGTGATCAAAAAAATAAATATCTTCTTTTTTTTCTAAATTTTTTTGAAACCAATATTTCTTTAAAATATTAAATGTTACCATTAGAATCCTACTTATTTCTGAAATCCCACTTAAAACCAAAATAATTTTAACCACTTAGTAAATATTTAATGACCCAAGTATGATTCCCCATAACAGAATCCATTTCATCATTAATTAAGTATTTCCTAAAAGAAACATCTCTAGAAGTCATAGCTTATTTACATATATTTGGACCATATTATGGAGTATATACCATAGTATACATATTCAAAAGATGATTATTTTTATCATCCTCAATATAGAATGCTATGGAATTAGGAGAAATGAAATCTATATGTAAATTTTTCTCCATCCAACGTCTTTTACCCTATTTATGTTCAACACGAAAATCATCATTATTCTCTACTATTTTATTTGAACTAGAGGGAGTAAAATATATATGGGTATATGGAATAAATTCCTCTATATTATCATTATAATAATTATTTTCAACGAGATCTACATTTTGTGATTAAACATTTACATTAGCTTTTAAATCCATAATTTTATAAGCTTTTATATTATTTTCATATCCAACAAAACACCTTTAATTACTCTAAGAAAAATTCTAGTTATTCTAGGATCAAGAACTCTACAGTATGATAAAATCCACACACTTTAAAATATGAAATATTATGTCTTCTACTCTTCAAAATTTAATAAGGGGATAATTGGGTTTTCTTATAAAATATCCTATTATGAATATGACATGCAACCATTAAATCATCTCATCATAAATTTAATGGTAGCCTAGATTTATTAACCATGAAATTTCCCATTTCATTTAAAGTATGGTCATTATTTTATCTAATAATTTTTTTTATGGCGTGTAAGGAGTATTAATTTGATGAATTGTACAATTTTGTTCCTAGAAATCATTAAACTCATTCATATAGTAGTGGATAACCCTTTCTGAGTGCAATAATTTATTATAATTATTTAATTGGTTTTGAACATGAACTTTGTACCTTTTAAAATATTAAAGTATTTATCTATTATTTTAGTAAGACATATATATGTAAATATCTACCGTAGTTACCAATAAAAGTATAAAATACCTTTTTCATCCATGAGTAATTATACCATTGAATTCAAAGATATCAGAATTTAAAAATTATTATATATCATAATTTATTTCAATATATTTAAAATGATTCATAACTATTTTAGATTCTACACTTGTTTCACATTTATTTAATTAATTTCCAAAGTTAATTATTTTTTACATATTCATTACTTTAAATGAATTGTATTTAAAATGTGCTAAATGATCGTTCTATACATCAGAGGACTCAATCATGTAACCTAATTATTTAATCATATTATTAATAGACATTTGATACATACCATAACTTGAGTAACCCTTACCCAAAAAAAATGAATCCCTAAAATAAGACAACATTTTTTTATTTGGATGAATCACAAAATACATTCTTACACAAAATATAAACATTAATTAAATTATTCCAATTTTTATGTACGTACAACACACTAAGAAGAATCAACTACTTCTCGATAGTAAAATCTCTATCCATGCTTCCTTTCCCACGGACATTTATGCATAAAATATTTCTAAGGTGTAATTTCTTGGTAATAGTATAATCATCAAATGTTTTAAACATAAAATTATCTTTGCACACGTGCACCATTTCTCCCAAATCAAGTAACCATCCCTTCTTCACTGATGAAATTTTTAAATAGGATATCATTATAATTAAATTCTTTTCAGTCATTATATTGTTATAAGGTCTATAAATTTTTTTCCGATAGATAAATTACCTTGAAAAATGACATGGTTTTCCATAGATAATAATTCTCCTTTTTTTATCGAAGTATATCATTTACTCTTGAAATTTATGAATTTTATTCTTGACATGTAAGGATGATTTCCCTCGAGGATATTAGTCTTAGTATCCAATTTAGAATCCATACCCACATATCTCAACATGTATTATTTATCAACAGGAATAAGTTTTGGTAATTATTGTAAGGAAATATCTTGACTATATTCTCTCATTGATATCCCAAATTCTTTCCACATAGGTGAAAATTTAGCAATATTTGGCTCAAATTGTAAATTTTCTTGTATATTAATCTTATGGAAAATATTTTTTTATAATAACTTTGATCTCATGAACATGCTCTATAACTAGAATGTTATCAACCATTTTAATGTTAAGATACTACTCAATAATATATTTATTGATACCTTCTTCCTCGACTTCACACTTGAAATAGAGGGAACCCCATATCTCTCAATATGTCTTTATTTAAAAAAAAATCATTAATACAATTTCATAATGTGTTGAGAATATTTTCTGGAAAAAACGTGATTTTATATACTGTAAATCCTCATTTAATAAATGTACATGACTTGAGTTATGTAAACAGGTGTGCTACTCATATTTAGAGTATGATTGTTGGGAATGAGAGGAAGGTTCAATTCTAGGATTTTAAAATATATAACACCTTAAAAAGAAACATCATTATTTCCTACCACTGAGAAAATTTGTTTCCATCGAAATGGTAAATTTCTACTATATCTTGGTTTATTACTATAAGGGATTAAGAATCCATATACTAGGTTCTAACATTGTTTAAAACATTTTTATTCTTATAATATCTGTTGGTATACAGGGAAGATAGATCAAATCTCAATATTTGAATTTAATTAACAGCTCTAGAGGGTTTAATCCGCCACCACTTGTTAGTGCATGGTTATTAGTGGATGTTTCCCTCAAGGATTTCTCCATGATTTTGGTGATGATGGTAACCAAAATCAGACAACAACACAACACTTATTTTTTGAAATTTTTATATAGATATTTTTGTAATGAAGGGATAATATGGACACACTCTTCAACCCATTATTTATATATCAAAATTGGTGTGATTCCCAATTATTTTATCTTATGTTTTTAGTTAAAGAACACATTGGATTTACCAAAAAAGATAAAACTTTGTAGAGGGAACCCATTAAATTTTGAAACTTCAAAATCAAACCATTATAACTAATTACATTATAAGTCATTTTTTAAAATATTTTTTGTTATATATATAAATTATATATGTAACAAAAAATTATAATAAAAAATATATTTTTAAAACTCTTTAAAAGAATTTTGGAATATATATTTTTTATAAAGAAACCCAATTCTAAAATCCCATTTTATAAGGAATGATATTTTGTAATTATACCAACATTTCAATGTGAGAAACCCAAAATATATCTACCCTTTCAATCCAAAAATTTGTTTTTGACCAGTAAAAATATTTATTTAATTAATATTATTTTCTGAATAAATTTATAACAGTAATATGGGCATCAAAGTAAATCATCTGAATGTTTGTAGAAATAAAACAATTCATGGAAGAGGGTGAGAAAGTTGTTGACATAGTGGCTGTGTGTATGGCACTGGAAAAGGAATGTCATATTATCATAAATGAAAAAATGGGTTACATTCATGGGAACCGATAAGGGAGAGAAGTGGAGAAGGGGTAAGGTATGGTGTCTATAGATTGGGAGTAGTGTCAAAGAGGGGGAATAAATTTAGATTGGGAGAAACTATAGCATCAATAACAATTCACAGCATAGATACAAGGAGAGATGCACTAGAGAAGATGGGAGATGTTGCAGTGATGAGGGTAGATTTCATTGTAGATGAGATGGATCGGAAGAGATCACACTAATTAATGGGGATATGATTTCTATGGGAAGGGGGTGCGATATAGGTGGGAGAAATATAAACAAGGTGAGTTTTTTAATATTATATATTAGTGTTTTGGTGATTTCGTTAGGAGGTTAAAAAACCTATATTTCCCACCACCAATGGAAATTTTTTATTTCTTCAATCAATGGATACTCAATTTTATAGTAGATATTTCATCCTTTTTTTGGTGATAGTTAGGGGTAATGGTGATCGTTTATCATTTCATTTTAGCTAATAAATTTTGAACACTGTATTTTGACCAATTGTGTTCACATTCACTCACATGGAGATTTTTATAGGTCATTTCCATGTCATTTCCTCTCTTTGATTTTCATTTTTTATTTGTTTTACATTGGGTGCCACTTCAAGAACCACTTTTCATGATTATATTCATATCTGATTTTATTGTTCGGTTCAAATAAAACATGCGTTTCTTCAATATAGTCAATTCAATCATGATCATCCATATCATACATTAAATTTTAGCTTCGATGAGGGTATTTTATTTATTTAGATCACTCTATAATTTTCTTCAATGTAGAGAAATAAAATAGAAGTCAAAACCTATAAAGAATACTGACGGAATTAAGAGAGGGATTCTCATAATCTCATAAAATGAAAAAGCAATTTATAATTTTTTTATTTTGTTATAGATATAATCATGGTTTATCCCCTTGTTAATATTATGTTTTGGTTGTAAGGATATTTTTTATTCTCATGTGTCTTTTAATATTTTAGGGTATTAAGTATGTGTCAGCTATATTTTAGATTAATTTCATGTTTCCATCACTGATTAATCAAGATGATCGAGTTGCCCTAATTTTTTTATAGTAGGGAGGTGTATATTTATCATGAACACCATGGTATTATGAGAGAAAATGTTCATAACAATACAATCAATATATACAATTAGATATGTATTAAGGTATATATAATAATATTTTATTATCAAAACCTATATAAAAACTAATTACATAGTTTTATCAATGTTTTAATGGTTTTTAAATAATGTTATTCTATTGATTATGGTTATTACATTTTTTAATTTAAAAAATATATTATATTCCATCCATAAACTAGATTCTAAGAGTATTTATTTCTGAAGGTAATTACCATTTAATTTAAAATATTTATTAAATATTCATATATCAATATTTTTCTACTTCTAGCAGGATTAACAGTAATATATATACTTGAAAGGGGAAATAATTTTTTTATATGATTTTGAAGCTAACATGGTGGTAGAATATGTTTATATTCCTTGAAGAGGTGGTTTCTGATCACCTTTCTAATTATTTTTATTTCATAGATATCATGATGATGTAGTTTATCTACCAATTTTTCAGTTAAATTTCTTATAATTTTATATTATATTTATGAAGGGAGTATTTAGAATTGAATGGTATTCATATTAGCGGGGATATGAAAAAATATATGAATTGTTGTTTTAATAAAGGATTGTCTAGTAATGTTTGGAAAATGAGATTCAGAGCCTAGATATTTTAATAATTGATTGTCTTTTATATTTTGACACGTTTATTTTTTCTGATGTAGATATTAATGAACATGTATCCAAAATTTTTATAAAATATATGGTAAAAATGAATAAATAGTTTTAGTGTGATTTTTGAATGTAAAATTCATTTGAAACTAAAGAGTTAATTTTATAGGATTGTTATTAGACCAACAATTATATATGGTGGTGTGTATTTATAAATACATCAATCCCATTATCCAAGATCTGATGGTTAATTTATTACATTAGCATAATATATAAAAGATGACATCTAGAAGAACCAAATATTTTATTAGTCTTGGTAAACTAGATACATAATTGAATATCAAATTACATTTGAAAACATAAATTAAAAAAATTTTGATAATAAATATTCTGCATCATTGATCTCATTTAAAAATTCCTTCTTCATATCCTGGTGAAATAAAAACAAATGAGTATGAGCTTAGATACACTATAAGGGTTTTGTACAATTGAATTAATAATGAGTAAATAAGTTATAATCAATATTTATGGGTAAATAACTAAAAATATTACATTAAATCAATAACAAGATCAAAAGGAACAATATTTTATGAATAAATGATGATTAAATAATCCAATATAAATAATCACATGTACTTGAATCAAATCCATGGATATCATAACTAACCAAATAATCACTTGGACAACAATAAATAAATTCTAAATAAAAAAATGATTAATATTGGACATCGGGATTTCAGATATCATAATATCTATACCATTAATACCTTGCGCCAAGATGGTTTAATTGAAGGGTTGGTAAACACCCAAAACCCGTTTAATTCTAGTATACTAATTTATCACATTATATATGTAGACGCATCATGAAACTATAAAATTTGGACAACAAAAATCAATTCATATCCAATTTATTCCTCATATATATAATGATAAATTAAATTCATGAATAATATTCCTTATCAATAAATATTATTATTGAGTAAAGAATAGAGATTTAGAAATGCTATAACAGTTCAATCAAATTACATTAGTAGTAAAATACTATATGTAGAAATGATAAAAGTTTTAATAAATAATCATATTCATGTTCAATAATATTGATATTTAATTAAAATTTAATGTATAATGATCATAATCTGGTAAATGTTTGAAGGCAAAGTTAATAACTGCATAATTAATCCTAAAAGGGGATGTTAATACATTCCATAGTTAAATAAGTCATAAAAAATCCAAATAAAGGATAAGTATGGTATTATTACGACATGTACCCAATAGGGTATAATAATAATAATGTTTTTTTTCATTGATGGATTGAAATACTATAAAAATATCATTAAAAAACATTTTAGGGAAATACCAGTTATACATTGAAAATAAATTTTAAAAACATAAAAATTTCCAAATTTTTTGTAATACTATTTTTTGAAATGGACCTTTCAAACCTACAATGGAAGATTGAAAGAAATGAGTGGTTATGATGGTGGAAAAATCATGTTCATGACTTTTACATTAAAATAATTACTCCTTTCACATTTTTGGTAAAAAGTTACAAAGTACCTTGTTCAGAAAATGACAAAAAGATTCCATTTGATCCATTTTAAAAAAATAAAAAACATGGGTAAATATGTTTTTAATAAATCATTAGATAATAATAAATTTTTTTATTAAAATAAATTTGGGAAAATATGGATATGAAATAAAAAACTTTTTCAATCAAAAAGTAAAATGAAGTTGGATTTTGTTATAAAAATGTTATCAATCCTTTTACGTACCAAAAATATGGAAATGAAACTATTAGTTTTAAATTTTATCAATAAAAATAGGAGAATAAAATTAAATAGGTTTATTATAAAATGCTGAAATATTTTCATTCAATGGAAATTCAAGCATAAATAATCCCTATTAACATGATAGAGAAGCATAAACCCTTACTACTTTGGTATGTTTTGAATTGTAACCACTGTGAAAAAATAACATCCAATGAAACATTAAATACAATAAATATAAGGATATTTGTGATATAACATATCTAAGGGGTAGTGTATACACATCATAATAATAAACATGTTCATAATACCAAATATGTCTTAATAGAGAGGAAATTGAGATAAAAATTCTTACAATGATAATACAAATAAAGTGAAGATTAATCAATGAATTTATTATGGGTATCAAATGTAAATCCACATAAAACTAGTAGAAATAAAAAATCAAATAATAAAAATTTATCACATTCATAATCTTATGATATTAAAAAAACTTAGAAGTAATATAACCCAATGAGATAATATTGAGTTATAAAACCCTTACCACTTATTAATATTTAAGTAAAATCCACATATATGAAAGGAAATAAATTAGATTTAAAATATCATGATTTATGAAGTATTAATGATATAATAGGTTTAAAGTATAAGAAAATGTACTTTGGAGGACATTAAATTAAATTTTATTTTAATATAGAGTTTCATGAAACCCCAATAGAGGATCTTATCACGTTAAATTTATTATTAATTAATTTAAGATTAGAAGAAATTGTTTACCTTGTATTATGATATTATCTTTGATGTAGATGATGATAATCTAAAAACTCTTTTCCAGAATACCTTCATTTCATTGTAAGGATCCTACTATAGAATCCCTCTAGTGGTGATCCACCCATGGTCACATCATCTCAGATCAATGTCAATTGATTTCCTAGTACTATCACAACGAATTGATTATCATGAATCATTAATATTGATCACCTTTTCTTTGATCTTGAAGTAATCTATATTGCATTTTTAGTTATTGATAGGGAGAGAGAAATGTGGATTTGAGATATAAATCTATTCTTCACAACAATTCTATATTTCTCAATTCTCAACCAACCCTACACAATAATCATAACCACTACTTATAGAGCTAGGTTTTAGGATAAATTCATGCTAAACCTAAAATAATATAAAAATATTTATAAAACATCATTCCAAATTAGTAATAATAATATTATTATTTTATGGTTCACATGGTTAGTTGTGTAGTAACAAATAAAATTTAATTGGCTTATAAATTAATCTTTGTCACCAAACACGGTCTTGGTCCGTTTTAAATCCTCAACATTTATTAAATACCCAGATAAAAACTACTTTCAAAAATAAATATCTTATCCATAAACCATGGAATATATATTTATAAAATATTCAATAAAAGTAATAAATATATTTTATTCACAATCTAGTGAATTAATATTTATTAAATTTAAGTAATCAATAAAACATGAATAATTTTTTTGCTCATTTATGAGAATAACACTTATTACATTAATTAAATTCCAATAGAATTTAATCATGATCAATGTAAACACTTAGTGTGTGTGATTCATTTGGATTATTTCTCATTGGGATTATGTGGGTGTGCCTAAAGTCCAATATTACTATATAAAAATAGGTAAAGGAACCCATGAGAAAGAACTTAATATCACAATGTCTAAACCACATAAAAATTATCACTGTATAATATAATACCATTACCTCAATATCTCTTATGTAGTTTGTGCATCTATTTCGTCAACCTATAAACTTGATACATATTTCTTTTATTTTCTGAAATAAACATCATTAAACTATGATCATTTAAATTAAGGTGATAGTTATATTTTAAAAAAGGGTCGAGACATCAAAATCTATAATGATGAATGGAAAAGATTATTCTTAAAATTATTAATTAATAACATGTCAATTGTAATGGACCCAATGTATCTAACATGGACCTAAACTATTATCATCAAGTTTTATAAAATACATCTATGCTCATGATTTGTAACATGCATTAATAAAAATATTAAATTCTAAGGACCATTACACACACTCACTGATATAAATATCTAATGATGCCAAAACATGCTGAATTCCAACTAGTTGGTGTATTTTAATAAACTCCCATATTCTATGATCACTATGCATGATTTATTCATAAATGAATTTATGTAATACACTTATCTTATTGGAATCTATTGATGTCACTGACCCTTTTTAGTTATGCCTAATAGGGATATATCATTGGGTATCCATTTGTTCGCATCATATAGACCTCTACCATATGGTTTCCTCTATGTGAGGTGGACTTGAAAGTCAATATCCCAATATAATGATGATAGAAATATGTGATGTAAAAGTTGAATTACAGAAGGATTTTATTCAAAATTATTAGTGTATATGAGTTATTATAGACTAGAAATTTCAAAAATCTCTCATGATTTGTTAGTATGGTCTTGTACCATCCATGTCTATTTTTTATTTAAAACTCACCAATATTATGAAATATTATAAAAATTCAAAACAAGGAGTCCCTAAATCATGATATATGGAGTCCATTACTTCAATTTATACATAATTGTTAACCTTATAATATTACCATTTACTTCTTCCTTGTAGGAATATTTATTCTGAAATAATAATATAAGTATCATCCATGTTGGTGAATATAAATCACTTATGTGGTCATATATATTCCTACACAATTTGTGTCCCTAGAACTAATCACCCCATTTGTAACACCCCGACCCTAGAAGCCCAGAGTCGATGCATTATAATGTATTATTGGCATGATCATATAAGATCACGTCTCGAAAGACAGATTAGTTTAGTAGCCTTGGAAGTGCTAGATACATTAATAAGGTTTCTATTACATCATAAAATTGAAAACTACAGAGACATTGTTTCTATATACAACATTGAGATCCCATAGACTATCCCAACACGTCAATCATAATATACTTCTTCACATCCTGGAAAAAATAAAACATAGAAAGGGTTGAGATCAGATGCTCCATAAGGATAACAATAAAGCTGAAACATTCATAAATAATCATAAAAATTTAAGGTAATGTATAAGACTAAAACAAAAGCATTTTTAAACTTGAACTTCAGCATAATATGGAAAATATAAAATCAAATAATGACATTTAATTATTCACATGGATATTCTACTAGTCGAATAATCACATGCAATGACAATAGACACTTTCATAATGATGGAATGCATAATTCAAGACTTCATAACCACATAGTCAATGCCTTATGACAAGACTACAAATAAGATTTTTTCTAGGCCTTATGCCAAGACACTAGTTTGTCTCATAAGATCTACCAGTGCATCGAGATTCTATAGCGGGCTCCACCCATTACTTACTAAGTCCAAATAATTACTCATATGAAGAGATTGAAGAAAAACATAAACATTCGTATTAAAACAAACATACGAAATATAAATACGTTATCTAAAAACCAGGAATAGTATAAAAATAACACATCCACAGTCAAACATAACTCATTCAATACAATATGGATGATTGTATTGCCACATATTAACATCAATCAATAATAATGAAGGATATTGACATAGATGAAAATAAACAACAAAACTATTTGAGAGAAATATCCCCCTTTTTCTTGAAAACATTTAAAAATCACACTATTTCTCAAGAAGCCGTTTTAAAATAGATTTTTGAATCAATGTATCCCATACCACTTTGAATATTTTAAAAGAAATCTTAATTTTAATATATTAATGTCCATATAAATAAAATATTAAAAGCATTTTTAAAACATGAACATTAATTGAAAATATTTATAAGAATAAATTTTTAAAACATTTAAAATGGTATTTTAGTTAGAGTTACTATCCAAATGAGAGAAACATGAATAAAGAAAATTGAGGTAACCGAAAAATTATAATACCATGATAATAAATGATTTAATTATATACTATGTCAAAGGATAGTATATACACCATTTAAAATTTAATTGGTGCATAACAACAATGAAGTGTTAAAGGAATACAAAAAAGTATTTTATGACTGGCCTGTAGGGATAGTCTATGGGATCTCATTGTTGTCTATGGAAACAATGTTTCTATAATTTTATATTTTATTATGTAATGTAAACCTTATGAATGTATCTATCACTTACAAGGATACTAAACTAATCAGTATTTCGAGACTTGATCTTTTGTGATCATTCCAATGATACATAATAATTCACCGACTCTCGGATTCTAGGGTTGGGGCATTACGCCATTGATCCTAGTAGAGTCCAGTATAACTATGTAAACCCATATGCATCCAAATCCTTAGCCCATAGAAGTTAAGTCCGTTCCCACTATATTCAGAGATATGGGATTCCTTTATGGAAATATTGACAATCGTGACTAAATATTAATATCATTAGTGAGTATATGATAAGTATATCAGATTTACCTTAGTGTTTTAATGATTTTTGTAGCCATGGATAAATTTTAACAAATGGTTATAAAAACACTTATGGTAGTGTCCTAATAGACTCTTATCATATCGCTATTGATATGATGTTAATTAGAAAATATGGATGGCATATAGTTAGTGGTTGCACATCTATTTGAATAAAAAATCATGGAAGGAAAGACAGAATATTTTCACTATATATATATATATAATAATCATCATTGATAGTCATTTTACTACCATCATTACATCGATATATATTATGAAATTTGAGTTAGTGGTAACCTTTAATCCACATGTATGATCAATGATTACATGGATAATATGTTTTTTGACATGCTATCATAGAGATTACTCATTCATTACCAGTTGTAACCATTTAATTAACTGATAATTTATAATATTTCTTAAAGAAATATCATGAAGTATATGAGGTTACCTTTAGACTTACAATATTCTACAAGGCCTTGTTGAATTAACTCTAAAACGTTTTTGACATACCTTTATTTTTTAAAGTTTATTTTTCTAAAACACCATAATTTGTTTGTTTATATATCTAGTATCTTATCTAAATTGGGACTAAAACACTTTTATGCATATAAAAAGGTCATAGAAATTTAGTTTTATTTTAAAAATATTTATATCGTACTAACCAGGTAAGAGTATTATATTTTGATAATAATCATTAATTATAATGAATACTTGTTATTCAGGAGTTACTAAACTGTTAGTTTAGTATTTAAGTACCATAATGGAATTTATTTTGAAAATGAAAAAATCTCTCGTTGTGTCAATATGATAATTGAGATAAATTTTTGGGACACAATTATTACAAACATGCATCAATTCAATCTAGAAATGAAAAATAGTGATCACCCATTGGGTGATATAAGAATCACCATTTCTTGACCCCGATTGATTTCACTATATAAACTTTTTTCCATTCTTGTTTCGTGTTTTGAAATACATGTATATTTCAATAAAATTCTATTTAATATACATGCAATGAATCTAATTTTTTTGAATATACCTAAATTAGATGTAACTTTTTTCTTCTTCAATTTATTTCAATTTCTTTTCTAGTGACTATTATTTCAACATAAGAAGAAAATAGCCTCCTGTTCATTCTGCTACCATTGAATATTTTTTCTCTTTTATGTACACAATAGAGGATATTTTGGTTTTTTATTAGACTTGGGATATTCAACCTTTCCAATCAAACTTTTCACCAAAAGTTCTGGAGAAATGTGTTTCAACCAATCCTTTACTTCTTAGTGAAGTGTAGAAAAAAGTTTACTGATCAATTTATCCATTTGAATCTAGTATTGGGAAACAATGATGGTAATGATAATACAATAAAATTAATTAATAATTTATTATCCTAGTGGAAGGATAATTTTTTTAATAGATCAATATACCCCAACATTTTCTTAGCATGATCAGTAGGAAGATTCCATTCTTCCTGTTTTCACTGATATATAGTTCATTGAAAATCATATTCATTTCTATTCGATCCTTTTATTTCTCAAGAGAATGGTGATGAGATATTATTGTGAATGAATCCTTGTATTTATATTATATCATAACCTATTTGAACATATTTGATAATATAATCAATGGAAATGGTAAGTATCTTCTCCATATCTTTGGTAGGAACTCTTTTCACATTCACCAACCTACAGAGGTGGAAGAATGGGAAAAAGAGATTCCAACACATAGTACATAATTTCTGATAATTCATCATATAAATGATTATACCATATCTAGAAATTTAAATTTTTAAGGACATATGACAAGTTAAGGAATGATCACACTGCATTCATGGTTTTTATTTTCATTTTTTATAATAATTAAAGCATATGATTAATAATTTACTTGATTAAAAATTATATGAGAAATAATAATAATTAATTTCATTAATTCTCTAGATATTTTACCATGTCTTAATATCCCTCAATATTAAACATGGAATGTATAGTTGACCTAGAATTCTAGTTTCTAGGATCTATATTTCCTTTATTATAATTCAAATAGATCCCAAGAAAATTACTTGAATATATTTAGGTAGGTCGATTTTCCATCTATGGGCTTGTAGCCCCATGATCCATTGAGTGAAGTCCACAATCTAGAAATCCAGAATTGAATTTCCTCAGGACTAGACTCTAAATTTTTATTGGATTGATGAATACCATTAAACACAATACTTATTTTTTTATGTCAACCAACTATATTTTAGTTAAGAGTTACCAAAAATCAAAAGTTCTATGACAGAGGTCGAAATGACCCTTAAATTATGCATTCATCATAATTCAGATAATGGAAGTCTGAATGACATAATATTAACTTGAGGTATTTTTATTTATTATGAGTTTTTTTTTACTTTTATAACCCTTTACATAAATTTTTAATATTAAGTAAGCTCTACGCAATTAATTATAAATGGTATATAAAAAAGTTACACATGATCCATTTATTTAAATTCCATCTTTTCACATTAAATCATTTATTCATGTGATAGTGGTCTTACATCTATAAAATAAATAATTCATAAGATAGATGTAAAAAATAAATTAATGAACCAGTTATGAGAATATAAAATAGTATATTTATTGAGTGGAAAATAAATCAATCTTCGACCTAGGAGAATATTCTTTTTATTGGCCTTGGAAAGAGTTAAAATGTTCCATTGTATAACCTATGGTGGAATTATTATTGTTCTGTGTTGAACTCCCTTCACACACCTTAGGATACACTATTAAATACAAGTATTTATAACCTACACAAATGTGGTAGAAACCAAAATAATAGTTATTGTGGATTATATAAATAAATATGGACACACAAGTCCTATATAATAATATAGGGAAAGAATACAAACAAACCATCAAATTTAATTTTATATTAAATAATAAAAAACCATTTAGATAAATTAAATTAAATAATTACAATCCATATATAGGTCTTGTTAAAGCTCATGAATGGTCATAAACAAGAAAAAACACAAAAGTAAAACTAGATAACATTAATTTAATATTCATTCATTATTATTAAGATTAAAACACTTGCATTAATTAATTAATTAATTAATTAATGAACTTTCATCTTACCAAACATAAAAATTAATTTTAAATTAATGAAATATATGGTAAATTAATGGTATAAAAATATTCACAATGGTATTACTTTAAAATAATTGAGAATTTAAAATTATTTAAAACCATTGTTAAATTGTAAAACACACTAGTTATGCCAATATATAAAATTACATTTTAAGGAAGCAATTTTATATTTAATATAATTTAATTATTTACTTTATTGGTATACTTCATAGTGTGTACTAGTGAGCTACGCACCATTTACCTAGGTTACCATGTATTCATGTTACATGCCTGGGGATTTAGCGTGTTCCTCGGTTGGACTACATGATCTATGCAAGCCAACTACACACCATGTATCATTGTTCTTGTGTGTTTCTGGAATCCAATAAAGGAATCAACATATTATTCCGATGTTGAACCATAAGACGTGTATGATAGATACATTCCACGAGTTCAACTTTCTGTGTGTTTGTTTGACTCACAGAATATCATGACGCGTAGCTCAGATGTCAGAAATGATGAACTATATGTTGTGTACACCACATACACATCATGTATATCGTTAATTCTATGTGATTTCAGACTCACATTGTTTGAAAATTTTTATGTCCACATATGATATGCTAAATATTCCACTAATCTATGTATAATACACAGCGTTTCTGCCAGCTACACACCATGTAATCTGATATGCCATGTGCCAGGTTGGCCAGATCAACACTCACTGTGAAATAAATTCCCAGTATGTAATTAATTGCATGGATTATTGTGTATCTCATAAAATTGATATGTGTATTTCACTTAGGTGTGTGGATATTTCGCTGGCTACATATCATGTAGTCCCATGCTATCCATCCATATTCCTCAACACTTCCAAATGACATATCTGGTCCTTATTTATCTATTTGTCAACTTAATAAAGTGTAAATATTGAATGAAAAATATAAACTATTGATGATATGTTAATTAAAATCATATTAAAGAATGAATATACATAAATAAAAATACAATTACTATCACATATAGATAAACAATAAAATAAGTAGTTATAAATGTATGATGTGACCATTTTGATACCATTTGAAGGCTTCGAGTGCAACAGAAGTTCATATGGTGGGCGTTACATTAAAATTTCATTTTACATAGAGTTTCCCAAAACCCCAATAGAGGATATTTCACGTCAAATTTACAATTAATTTATTTAATATTGGATAAAATGGTTTACCTCTTCCTTAGGATCATTTCTTCGATATAGATGTTGATCATCTGAAAACCCTTATTTGGATTACCATTTCTACGCTATAAGAATCCTTATATAGAATCCCTCTAGCGGTGATCTATATGTGCTCGTTTGATCTTTGAGAAATGCTAATTTATTTTTGGTTTTCTATCTTAGTGAATTATGTTTCATGCATCATTCATGTTGATCATTCATCCTTTGATCTTGAAGAAATATTTATTGCATTTGTCATTCTTGATAGGGAGAGTGAAATGGTAATTCAAGAGATAAATCTATGGCATTCAATGATTCTCTATTTCTTGATTAATGACCAAACTTACACAATAAACATAATTATATCTTTATAGAGTGAGGGATTTAGTTAAAATAGTATGTAATTATATATTGGACCTTATATAATATAATAATCTTTATCAAACCCCATTCCAAAATAATATTAATATTATTTTATGGTTCATTTCCTAACATGGGCAATAAAAAATATTATTTATCTAGCGTATAAATTAATATTTATCCCTGGACATGGTCATGGTCTATTTTAACTTCTTGAAATTTATTAAATTACTGAATAAACACTTTATTATTAAATTAATATTTTATCCACAAACCAGGGAATAAATATTCATTAAATATTCAACAAAATAAATAAATATATTTTATTCACACTAAGATGAATAAATATTTATTTAATTTATAGGATTAATAAAACTTGAATAAAATTACTCCTTACTCATGATAATAATTTTAATTATACTAATTAAATTTTCAATAGAATTTACTTGGGATCTGTGGAAACACATAGCGTACCACCATATAGGATTATTTCTCATTTGCATTAGGAGAGTATCCCAAAAGTTCAATATTATGGTCTAGCCATGGGTCAGAGAACCCAATAGAATGAACATAATTTTTAAATGTAGATAACCATGTACAAATGATCACTTTGTAAAATAATTCCTTTTCTCCAATATCGTTTCATGAAAGTTTCACATATATGTCATCAACCTATATTATTGATACATATTCCTTTGAATATCAAAAATAAAGGTCATTACACCGTGTCTATAATGTTACAATTATATTTCAATCAATGTGCTGAATTATAATCTTCTATAAATATAGAAGGGACAAATTTCTCATCAACTTATTAATTGACAACATGTTATTCATGATTCACCCAATGTATCCAACTTTACCACGAAATGTTATCATCATGATTTATGAAATACATCTATGTATGTGAGTCATAAAATGAATTAATAATAATCTTAATGTCTAAGGAAAATTACACATTCTCACATATAGGGATATCCAATTCCAATAAAACATGTAGAATTCCTACTAACAGGTATCTTCTCATAATCTTCCGTCATAGAGATTAATAAGTGTAAACTTCATTAGATAAAGCCTTATTAACATTAGAGTAACCACACTTTATAGTTTATATTATATATTCTCTATCATAATATTTTACTGAACTAAAGAACTATATTTAAGAATATTTTCAGAGAATTTAAAGATTCTCATCATAGTAGGGAACTGCAATGAAAATTTCAATGCAACAGATTCTCTAGAACATAATCACGTCAATGTTATGAAAAAGAATCAACAATATGTGATACAGTATTTATATTAATATTTACATATTAGAATATATATATATATAAAATAAAAAGTAAAAATTATTTTGTTATAGGGAACAAAATCAAGTTGATATAACATCTAAAAGGGTAGTGTATATACTATATAAAATAAATTGGTACAATGCATTATAATATGACCCTATGAAAAGAAAATTGTGATTGATCCCCTTACCTCATGTTAGACTCATCACATATATTATTTATCAACCTAAATAATAAACTTATGATCATTATTTACATACAAAAGAACTTTTTTAATGTTTATTATTCCATTTATTTTATTTATTTCCATCTTATAAATAATTAATTAACTAATTATGTTTACATCAGATGTTTTGATGATATTTAGTTTATATATCCAAAATAACATCAATGGGTTGATTATGGTCAAAGTGGTCATTGTTTCATCATCTAAAAATTAATTTTAATATCTATAATTTTCTGTGTGCATTTTTTATATATATCGATTATCTTCATGAATAGGTGCTGAGACGATGTGTGATTTCGAGAACCGATGTGCTCATAATAAATGTTTGAAATATATTAAATATATTATATTGAACTTGAACACAATTTTCCTAAAAAAGATGAATAACATCTAAACAAGTTCTCAGATTGGAAATATGAGTGAACCATTAATCTTAGAATGTTGGTTTTACCCAAAGTGTGTCTTAACATTAGTCGGTGTGGTTAGTTTGTTGAAAAGTTGTTGTTAGCACAGAAATGAATAAAATTATTTTATTTCTCATTTTGGACATAACGATAGGTTATCCTTTAAAAAGGTAATTATTTCAAAGTTATAGGGTTTAACACACAACCTAAGAACATCTAGATAACTGTTTGATTGAGCTTCAAGAATTCTCTCTCAGGTGAACAATGAGGGATCATAGACCGATAATCGACACACGCCGATTTTAAAGGATCATGCCAAAAAAACCCGACATAGATTCGTTCTTAATCATTGATCTATCCAAATAGATTTAGTGAATGTGTTTTTATTTTTTTATTTCAGATTTTTTAATTACACTATGAATGTGAGTCAATATATGAACATATTAATATGCAATTTGATCTTGTTACGGGATGAAATAATTTACAGGGTTTTGTAAAGAGATTGAACTTTGTCATTTGATTATTCTAATAGCTATTATAAAAAGGACAGGTCGATATTGAAATGAACATAAATCTAGATTCATTCTTCTAATTTTTTATTTTGATTTTCTCCTCCCATTCATCATCCACCATGATGGTTCTTTGCTTGGCCCATGACTTGAGAAATCTCAATCAATCGACCCTTGTGCACCAATTTCTTGGTACAACGATCCGATATCATAGATATGGGATCATCACGACATTAAGAAGGTGATATTTCAGAGATATGGAAATTAGAATGATGGAGGATACCCTATTTTTAATTATTAAATGTTCTTTAGTACACAATGAAGAATGTTGACTTGATCTATATTATGGGAACATCTAATAGAGGAACATGTTATATGTTGACAGTGACGTTTGGATTAGTTGGGATATTCAATTGTGGAAAAATGATCATCAACATAGAGGTTGGATGAACTATAATGAATGGGAAGCATGTTTTGGGTTTTAAAAATAACCCAATGAACAGAACAAGTAATCTGGGATTCGCGGCGTGTGGGCCCCCATGAGTGATAGCTAGTTTTTATTAGGAAGTTAAGCATCACATAGCGTATGACCCCTATCACCCTGAATGTGGTCCCTCCTAGGTGACTCAACACGTACTTAGAGATTTATATGGGAGTGTGATGTAATACAAAGGCTAGAGCATGATATGTACTATCCCACACGAACATGAGCTACACCAGACACACAGACTAAACAGTGTACTAGTACATGGGCATACATACATGGGCAGAAGTCGTGTACTAGTACATGTGCGAACTACATGGGAAGACTACATGTCATGTGGTTCTACAAAGACATAGATTGTTGAAAATGAAAATTTACATCGATAAGACCTATTGTCAAGAGACAAGACGTGTTACCCCTACTACCTGTCGTGTACTCATTTATACATGGCTTGGATCTCTATTCATCTGTGTCTTAGACAAGTTTCATTAGGATTTTTCCCTTTATTCATTCCTTGAGGGTTGTATTGAATTATGTCCAACTCCTAGGGATACGATGCGTTAATTATAAATTCTTGAATATAGTCGTTGGAATCCCTCTCAAGATGCCCCAAGTGAGATTCTCTTTTCATCTTCATTCCCTAGGTTGAGTTCTTGGTATCATTGTGATAAGCACTACAATGTAATTGATCCTCAACATAGCGGGTTAATCTATATTGATTTGTTGGTATCACCCCATGGCCATGGAATTGATCCTTATAAGTGTGTCACATTATTTTTGAACTATCAGTGTGTTCCCCTCATGATGAGGCTCGACAAGAAGTACCTATTAGACAGATATCATCAATGATATCATACACAAGAGTGTGTTCTTCCAAATGGGTGATTTTTTGAATCTTTGATCAGGAATCATTGGTTGGTACACTATGATTGTGACTTAATTATAAAATATGTATATTTTTTGAGTATATCCAGATATTATTATTATATGTATTATAGAATAATACCTATATAGAGTTGACTGTGTTTTGTTTTTTCTTTTCTTTCTGGTTTCAGGGTGTCCTACTGACTGAAAATTGAATTTTTCATTAGAATGGAGGGTGAAGACCCATCGAAAAAAGCAATCTCAAGGATGTTTAGAGTGATGATGTCCAAGGGAATCCCCTTGGAAAACAATTTTACAATTCTAAATAAGGGATACAAAACTATCAAAGAGGATAAGAGGGTCCTCTGGATTTCCAACCCGTGCAAGAGAATCCGTTGAGAAGTTGGATAAATTCCAAACATGCCTCACCATCTGCACTCCATTGGTATCCAATGAGCAACTTCTGGTGATGTAATCCAAATCCCATGGAGCTAGACATTTCCCATGTATGATTCTTACCAAATCCTCTGAGTTAAACTCAACCTCCAGTGCCTGAATTTCCAATCTTTTACACAACTCGAGACCAGTATAGAGGGTCATAGCTTCTGCAACCAATGAGAAGCTGTGACCATAGAATGCACTAAATCTGAACCTAATAGAACCCCCCAAATCCCTGAGATGCTTCCCACCTCTCATCTTCCCGTTCATAAAGGATCCATACACATTATATTTCAGGGCATTTGAAGGAGGTGACCAACAAACCCGCCTTCTACTAGGCCGTTTAAACATAGGGGTTCTACTCATCACAATGGAAGGGGAAAACATGATACATCCCCCCTTAATGAGAACCCCCAACTCTGCTAGCAGATATCTCACTCTCAAATTGAGGTATCAACCAGATCGGATGTGGCCCATTCAAACATGGTTACGGGCTTCCCAGAGAGTCCAATAGATGAAGGTGAAGATGACAAACATGACCTTGGTTTCCATGCGATTCTTATCTCCATGGAACCATGTCACGATGAAGGACTGCATGGGAAACTGCCCCTCTTAGAGATAAACTGTTGTCTGAAGGAGGACTATAAGAAGATATCCCACTCTATCTGGAATAACAGGTGGGATATAGACTCGGTGTATTACAACTATTCTAATGAGATTATAGATTAATACCCATTTTATGGACATTCTCCCCAATTTGGAGTTCATGATTTCTTTGGCGCCAAAGAACAAAATTCATTTTCATGGGATGATCCTTGCAAAAAAGTCGGGTCCCCCACTAATCGTGTTCCACCTCTATATGGTGAACGCTACTAAAATCACTGGAGGAGAAGGAACCCGAGATCGAACTAGTGTAGCATCAACTATGAGGTTCGCCATTAAGGGAGATCAACTCAAAATGCACCAACTCCTCTAGGGAAATAAGAATCTTGATTGTATCCCAGTGGTCACTCGCCTCCCTAACAAATATTCTCGGCACTAGACACCCCAAAAAGAAAAGTATCTCTCCTACATAGTTAATATTCACGAAGATAATATTACTCATCCTAAAAATCCACTAGGAGGAATCCTACATCTCTTTCAACATATGAAAAAGAGAATGAGATGCACATGTCACGTATTGTGTAGATGACTAACATTTTGACAGAGTCCAAGGAGGACCAGGACCAGATGGTTATTAGTTATATCTTACAAACAATGGTGTGTTCTTGCAGATTTCTAACAGTAGTGTCAGTACTTACTTTCAAGTTGTACTTGTGTTACAAACTCTTTTTGGTGGGATTTTATTTGGCCATGTTTACTTTCTTTTACTCATTGTTGTACTCTAGTTATGGTACTATAAGTATGAATGCATGGTTGTTTAGTTTTTTTAAAAAAATTTACTATTTTATAGGCTTGTAGATGTGTGCATGTGTACAGGTACTTAGGGAAAGGCCTCCCATGATAGTGATATGTCATCTCAGTGCCATTCGCCATCCCCTGACCTGTTGGAGGTGGGAATGGGGAGTCACATCATGATCCCCTCTAGGACGGTCCATGATAATAATATTGTTTACATAATTATAGTTTTTATATGTAAATTATAATTTTGAAATAAAAAATAAAAAATGGTTATGTAGAATGAACTACCTTACAATCATGAAGATGGTAGGTCGTCTGTACGCATGAGTGACGTTTCCATTTTTTGACGATCATTGTTGAAAGAAGGTAAGTATTATTTAACATATAAATAATGATGATAATATATTAAATAATATATTAATTATTTAAATATAGTTATATATATCATCCATTTAATGTGGTGATAAAAAATTAATCACATCACCTCAAGGATGCGGTAGTCCCCACATATACATGAACGATGTTATTTTATTTGTTAGTGGAAATGAAATGAAATGAAATGATATATTATCATTTAGTAAAGATAAATATGTTATTAATATCATATATATATGTATATATTCAATGTTTCAAATAAAATATTCATGAGTTTTGGTGATGAATAATAAATTACATCGGTTTGGTGGGCGGTTGTTTGTCGTACACAAGACTGATGGTTTCATTTCCCATTTCATGGAAGATGAGATTGATATTGGTTACAAAATTAACATAATAAAACCCATTGTATATGATATAATTATGTTATGATATTATCGTTTTAGATTAATATTTGAAGTATTTGTAATAATAAATAAAACAAAAATGATCAACGAAGAACGATACGTCTTCTTTGGACAACCTCTTTAGGATTATAACTAAAGATGCCCTTGATTAGATTTCAGATCAAAAAAATACCTATAAGATGAAAAAAGGGATGTAAGTATGGTATTTGAGTAGGACTTGGCTGAACCAAATGGTTCTTGACATATGGAGAGGTGTGGAGAGGGGGTTCCCTTTATTAGCGAGGGTAGGGGTACTTTTAGAATTATATAAATTAACAAATTATTATATGGACATATTCCATTAAAATAATTATGAATGGTAGGGTATTTGAATTTGGTATAGGATAAGGTTGAAATATTTACATTCAATAGTATTTAGAAAATATTAATTAGTTAACTAACCCTTATCTCTTGGTTTAGCCAATTTTAAACCCATTGATAATAACAAAAATATTTAAACATCTATATGAAGAAATAAGAAATTTTAATTTGAATTTCCCACCAAAGGATCTGGTTATATTTTTCAATAAATAAATAAACCCAAATATTTAACATTAATTAATTTTATGACAAAAAAGTTGATATCATGCCTTTTAACATACATCCCCAAAAATTTATTTTCATTGTTCACAAATAATATTTTATGTTAAAACTAATGTTTATATATATATACCTCAACCCTATAAAATTTATAATGAAATATCCGTAATTATCTAGAAATGATAAACATTTAATATTATAATAAGTTTCCCAAAATCAAATTAATCTTTATCCAAAAAACATTTAAGTAAAAACAATATGACATTATCCATTACATCACATAGGCTAGTTGATGGAACTGCACCCTTTTCACCCTTTGGTTGGGGGTTTAATCCCAATAGCCTTTCTAGACGTGATAGGTTACCTCTTAGAATGTCGTTTATCATTTTTATATGACTATATTAAAATAATTACACTAATATTCCAAAAATATAATGAACAACCTCAAAAATAACATTAATCGTAATAACTTTTTAACAAATAAGGGTTTCTAAACAACTTATTTTTTCTAGAAAAAAATAATCTTAATTGTATATTATTATCTCAAAATCAATAATCACATTATCTCTAATGTTTATCAATAAAATTAAACAGAATTCCACAAAATATTAAATCATTATATCTCAACTAAAATTCCCACTAAAACAAAAGTTATAATTAAGGGTTACATATACCTGACACATCTATTAAAACTCAATAAATGTCGCCAAAGTGATTCCATCACATAAAACCTCAAAATAAGTATCTATTCCTTTAAAATTATAATTTAACTTACACCTATTAACAACGTATGTTACCTAAAAATCTTAAACTAGACTCATCTAAATCATAAATTTGTTTATTTCATGAATGTCCTAAAATTTTTTCATTAGGTTATGTTCTCTAATATATGTTTATCTAAATCTCGTTTCTATGTTTTCTAATAAAATTTCTTTGATTCGAGCAATGAAGACTCCAAACCCAGTCTTTAAAAGCCCAAAATTACTTTATTACATTAGCACTAGATATAATAGATCACATTCCAAAGGAAGGAAAAATTTACTAGACTTTGTAAACTAGAAACATTCTTGAATCTCACATTACATTTTAAAAATTAATACAACATAATGAAAGTAAATATTATGAATCAATGAAATAATTTAAAGATTTCTTATTTATATCCCAATGAATGAAAAACAAATAAATGGTGATATTAACAGCTTATTAAGGGTTACATACAAAGAAATCTATCATGAGAAAATATGTTATAATTAATATGTAATTGAAACTAACTGGAAATGAATTCCTTTTAATAAATATCTTTATCAAGAAGAATAATATTGTAATAATAAATAATTATCAGATGATGACATATAAATAATAACATGATCATGAATCTAATTAATGGATATCATAAATAATCAAACAACCACATGGATATCAATAACAAAATTCTAAATGTATGAAATTATTACTACTATATGTCATGATTTTAGAAATCATGATATATATACCATCAAGTAATTATTCCAAGATTGTTTAATTTATAGGTTGGTAAACACTAAAAAACCATTTAATTCTATATTATAGATTTTTATCATGAGACTTGTCGATGCATCAAGAAGCTATATAATTCTAGGGCCCACCCTCACTGTATATCCAATGTATTCCTCATATATTAAATAATCAATTTAATTCAGGAATAGTATTCCTTATCAAGAAATATTCATATTGATTAAATAATAAATATTTATCAATGTTTTACATATAAATCAGTTAAATATCATAGTAAAAAATCACATGTTTAAATGATATACATTTTAAAAAATATTCATACCCATGATAAATAATATGGATATTTAATGGAAATGTAATTCCCAATGATCATAATAAAGTGAATGTTTCAAGGGAATGTAAATGAATACAAAATTGATAAATAATGTGAATTTCAATACTTTAACTAATGAAAATGATCAGAAACTATCTAGATAAAGGATGAAAATGGTATAATTACAAAATATCCCTAGTGGAGTTTAATTATAATAAATAATTGTAGTAATTTATGAATATAAATAGAATAAAAAGATCATTAAAAAATATTTAAGGAAAATAATCATTTTTACTTTGAAAATTACTTTTAAAAACTAAAAAATTAAAGAATATCATGAATAATGTTTTCTTTAATATTTTCCCTTTATAATTTAAAAGGATGATTGAATTTAATGAGTGGTTATGATGGCCAAATAATTAAATCCATGTTAAGTTTGTTAAAAAATATTAAATTCACATTTTTAACAAAAACTCAGAAAGTAACTTGATCAGAAAAGGACAAGAAGATTCATTTTAAAATATTTTTTAAAAATTAAAACATGGGTAAAAATTTATTTAATAAATATTTAGATAATATTAATATTATTCAATATTTATTATGGAAAATATGTATATGGAAGAAAAATCATTTTTGACCAAAAAAATAAATATTGATTTTCCAAAAAACATTTTTTCTATTATTTGAAGTAATAATGAGTAAAAAATGGGACTACTAATTTTAAAATTCATGAATAATAATAAGATGATAAAATGAAAGGGTTTTATTAGATATTGATCAAATAATTTCATTCAATGTAAATTCAAGAACAAATAATCTCAATTAACACAATATTGAATCATAAACCCCTACTACTTTGGTAACATTAGTATCATAAAACCATGAAATAATTAAATACAAATGAAACATTAAAACCCATGAATATAAATATATTAATTATATAAAATATAAAAGGATTATTAGATACATATCATTAACAAAAATAGGTTCACAATACTAAACATATCTTAGTGGAGTGGAAATTAAGACATAATCACTTATAAAGATCATATTGTTGAAGTGAAGATTAATAAATTAAATTATTATGTGTATCAAATATAAATTGATATAAAAAACTATCAACAAAACATAAATTAATCAAAATAAATTACACACATAATCCTCGAATACCATATACAATGAAAAATTAATATAACCTAACGAAAAGAAATTGAGTTATGAAATACTTACAATATTGTAAAACTCAATTAAAATCACCTTATATTAAATAATTTTAATTTAAACATAAAATAATAGGAAATATGATGAATTTATGATGTTATATGTAAAACTGATCTTTATAAACCATAAAAAAATTTGGTGCAATACATTAAAATATTCCTCAATGAATGGAAATTGAGATAGAATCACTTGCCTCAGGTTTGTCACATCAAACACGTTCTCGATCTTCATAAATACTAAATTTATTTTAACTATTTATTTTATTATGAAAATTTTTAATGTTTGTTATTCCATTTATTATATTTATTAACTTTTTATTTTTATTACTTAATTAATTATATTCATTTTGAGAGTTTTGATGATATTGGGATTATATATCCAAAATGAATTCGATAGGTTTACATTGATAAATGTTGTCATTTTTCCATAATCCATGGCATAAATATAATTAAATAATTATCATTTTTATAAAAAAATTAAAATTTTAAAACAAAAAAGTTATATATGGTTATGAAAAATGAACTATGTTACATTCATTGAGATGATAGGTTGTACGTACACATGAGTAACATTTTCATTTCTAAATGATCATTATGGAAAGAAGGTAACTAATAATTTACCATTTAAAAATTATAATAATTTAATAAATACTATATTAATTCTTTAAATATACGTATATATACTATCTATATGATGTGGTGATACAAAATGAATCACATCTCTTTATAGAGGCGATAGTTCACATGTACACACGAAGGGCGTTATAATTTTTGAGAGAATATAAAGGAATGAAAGTTAATGATATAATATATTTTGATAATGTTAAATATTTCATGTATAATATATATATATATATATTAATCCAATCATTACAACCAGTCATGAGCTGTGGCTATGGAAAACAAATTACATCTGTTTTAATGCGGTAGTCAATCGTACACCCGAATGATTGATTTGTTTCCCATTTGATGGAAGAGGAGATGGGTATAGGTTATAAAATAAACATAATAAAGTCTGAGTAATTTTTTGTATTTATGTTATTATATCATAATTTTTTAATAATATTGTAAGGATGTGGGAGAATAAATAAAACAAAAACACACAATGAAGAATAATCCCTCTTCTTCAGAAAACCTCTTTAGGATTATACCTAAATCATTCACTACTATAAAAGAGACTTTTAGTGACTGCCAACAGAATTCCCTAAAAGTATTTAGAGACTGTACAATGACTTCTATTAGTGGTCGGATCTACATCTTTAGTAATAACATTTACTGACCGCTATTGGTGGCCCCTGAAAGCCCTACCTGAAACTACAGGCAAAATAGGCATGTTGGATGCTCAATGTCACGCAACCACTAGGGGTGTTGCCTAACCTTGGAGTCATCAGACATGGTGGATTCATAGTTGTCGAAAAACATTTGGAGTGGTTATATGGGGTCGGGATGGTAGTACGTTGGTCGGGATGGTAGGACGTCTTTCGGGGTCATTGGCGAAAGGACAAAGGAGCATCAAGCGACAGTTTATGGGTGGAAACGTCTGACGGATAGAGCAACGGTGTAGGTTGAAGATGTTGTGGGGGGAACCAGAGGTTGATCAAAGAGAACATGAAAGGCTATGGTGGGATGTAGAACTGCTGAGCGGGAAAATCCCATGTCAAAATGAAAAGGTATTATAGACATCTTTTGGTCGTCACTATTACCACTAATAGAGACCACCAAAGGCGTTCTCCCGCTTACACAGCCTCAAAAACTAAAAATTCTAGAAGTAATTCATTGACTATATTTATGATCATAAAAAGACCTATGAGATGTAGTAAGCGAAGTGAGAATGGTTTTTGATTTTTTATTTATTAGACTAAATTATTAATGAAGTGTGGAGAGGAAGGGATAGGTGGTTCCCCTATACAAGTGAATGAATGAGATCTTTTTGAATTTATTAAACTATTAAATTATAATAAGGTCATATTTAATGGAATTACATATTAATGGACAGTGAATACAATTTGGGATATTATAATGTTTAAATATGGTTATAAAATATGATTTATACATGTTTAATCATCAACTAATCCCGAATCTCTTGGGCTAACCTCCGATAAACTTTTTTACCTTAACCACGGTAACAATAGTTTAAATACGAAAGGGTTATAATTTTAATTATAAGATAAAAATTGGATAATAAATTGAATTGGATGGAATTTCATACCATTAATAATTCTAATTATTTTTATGAAAGTTTTTATTGTTTTTAAATAATTTAATAAAATATAATTTAACATAAAATATAATTAATACTATTTTTGACACTATTTATTTATTTTAAATCTAAATACCTAAATATAAAAATTATTTAAAAATATAATTAATTTAACCATTAATAATACATAAAAATTAAAATTAAAAATATTTTTTAACTATAAAAAATCCAAAATAAATTACTTTCGAAGCCTTTTAAAATTGCATTCCTTCAGTTTTCCACTGTTTGTACGAGCACTATGTCAGCATTGTATATGAATTTATGGTCACTATATAATCACTAAAAATTAAAAATTAATTATCATAATTACAATTATATAATCATAAACAAAATAACCTTAAATATTCATTCACCACTTATGTTTCCCCATGTGAACATATAAGAGATATTTAAAGAAAAGAGATCGATAATTTTTATTTTTCTTAAATTAAATTATTATATTGATCACTTTTATGGAAAACTGTCCAATAAATAATAAAATATATATCCTAGGGTTATAATGGTATAAATAAACTCATACAATAATAATTAATATTAAAAATTGTTGCATTATCATTAATTTTAACCTAGGTTAGTCTGATTTACCATTTTCTCTTTGTGATGTTTTTTTAATATTTTAATCATTCATAATGAAAATAACATAAAAAAGACATATTAAATAATAAAAATTATTTTGATTCAGATTATGTAATATAGTTTTTTATATCATATCCCTATAATTGGAATAAATTTATTTTATAATAATCTTACAAAGCACGTAAAAAATCAGTTTTCTTGGAAAATGCATTTTATCAAGAAAAAATTATTGTATATAAATCATATAAAGAAATAACTATTATATGAATCTATTATCATATATATATATATAATATATTTATTTTAAATAATTCCTTATTATGGTTTATTTTAACTAATTAAAATGGAGAAGCATTATTCACTTAAAAAGAGTTTAAAAAAATGCGTTTTAAGCCTAAAAATAAACTTATATCAAAATAAAGTAATTTGATAATTCAAATGTAATTAATTATATTAAATATAAATAAATAAAACTTATATTAATTGTAAATAAAATTAAATTCAAAATGTTACTTTTAATTTAATTAATTTATTGAAAAGAATGAGAGCATGTAAAAAAGTGATATTTTTCACTATTAACTGATAAATCACTATTTACAAAAAAATCCAAAAATTACACCCTGTGACAATTTTAACCTGATTATTTCAAAAAATAGTTTCATTTTTACTATAAAATTTATAAAATTAGTATAACTTAATTATACCATTTTCTCAAAAAATCAATAAATACATTTTTTATGAAAAATTTATATTTTTGAAGCATTAAAATAATTTAATAAAAAATGGGTCCTTATTTACCAATATATTGGACTCATATAACATATTTATATATACTTTTTAAAAAGTTATTATACCTATTCATAATCACATTTTTAATGGCTATATTGTGATAGTCATGTTTAAGTAGTATATCGTGATTTATTTAGGCTCAGTGTTGTGTCACATATATGCTACCAAACATAATATTATTCTTTTAAAATATCAAGGTGTTATCGTATTGGAATATTATGGAATAACTTGAACAAAAAATAAGGGTATTAGAAATGAAAATGTTAGGATTAGAATTTGGGTATACTACAATAGATAAGATTATAAATGAATGATTTTGAATTAAAATTAGAGTGGATACAATTGATAAGATGATGAATGAGACTATATTTTGATGTTTTGAACATCTTATAATAATACCTAGGGATTAAAATATAAATAGTTTAATATTAATAACAAAATCAATCATTAAACGGAGTAGAGGTATACCTAAAAAAGGAATTTTTTTAAAACTCACATCACATACTCAAAACTGAGAAACCACACATGGACTGTCTTTATACATTAGTAAAATGATCTGTTAATAATTTCTGATGTGTTTAAATCAACAACATGCTAACCTGATACACAAAGTGTCATATATCACTCAAAGTGTGTGGTTTCAATTTAGAAGTAACATTTTAGTTCACAATGCACGTCACATTCTCATAATTGTGAAAAATGTGTGAGTATTATATAGCTACTATAGGAAAACGATTTATAATTCATTTTTTATGTTTGAGAATAAATCCCATATCAATCTAACACTCTATGTTCTTAGTATTATTATATGTGCATGTTTTTCATTTAAAAAGGAATTTTTATTTCGAAATTCATACCACATACTAAAAAAAGATTAAACACACTTAAATTTTATTTATAATCTAAAAAATATTTATTATTAATTTTTGATTTATAATAATTTACTACATGTCAATCTGATGTACATTGTGGCCGATATTAGTAAATGTATGTATTTTAATTTTAAAATTACACTTTAGTTTAAAACACACATCACATACTCAAAAGTGATAAACACTATCAGATTGTATTAATACTTTCAAAAAAATATTGATAATTCATTTGTGATATATAAGAATTAATCACATATCAGTCTGACCCACAATGTAGCTGGTATAATGAAAAGTGTCTTTTTTCATTTAAAAGTGACATTTTAGATCAAAAAAATTATCACATAATCAAAACCAAGTAAATAACGTTCTATTTTATTTGTACTTTATGAAAAATAATCATGATTTATTTGTAACATATAGAAATAAACCACACACCAATACAATATACGATGTCATCGGTATGAATCAATGTGGACGTTTCCAATTTAAATGCAACATTTTAGTTCAAAATGAATTTCACATAAAAAAATCTAGACACAAACTCATATTATTTTGATACTTTATAAAAAATATAGATAATTCATTTTTTATGTGTATGAATGTTTCTGACATCAATATTATAAACAATGTGGCCGATATGATTAGAAGGGGATACTTTTGGTTTAATAGTAACATTTTTGTTAAAATCACGTGTCAAAAAATCCAAACTGAGAAAAATAATATTATTATATTGATAAGTATAAAAAAATATCATTAATTTATTTATGTTGTGTAAGAATTAACTACACATCAATATGACACAATTTGTAATCGATATAATTGATTGTGCATGTTTTCATTTTAATGTGACATTTTGGTTCCAAACTCACCTCATGTACACAATGATGATAAAACACATTAATTTTATATTTATACATTATGAAAAATATAGAATTTTTTTTATGACATTAAGAATTAATTTCATGTCAATCCAACACATTGTAAGACAGTTCGGACTAAAAGATAATTTTTTTAATTAAAAAGATAAATTATATTTAAATACATGAATCACAAACAAAAATCCTATAAAACACCATAATATTGTCTTTATATTTTAGGAAATCATCTCTTAATTAATTTGTGACATGTAGGAATCATCTGAATGTATACATGATACACGATATAGCTGGTATGACATAAAGGGAATGTGTTGTGTTTAAATGTTACATTTTAGTTCACAATTTGGATCACATACTCAAAACTAATAAAACAAACTCTTATTTTTTTGATGACTCAAGAAAATGATATTTTATTCATTTATAAAATATAGGAAATAATTTCACTCTATGTATCGATGGAAAGGATGACAAAAGTATTAGATGGGGGGTGAGTAAGCCTTAAGAAATTGGCAAATGATAAAATAGATGAAAATAAAACAATATATAGAAAATAGAATTTTTATAGTAGTCTAGTAAAAAGTATACCTAGTCCAATATAACACCTCTCTACATAGAGAGTGATAAGTTTTCATGACCTAATTTTTATGGGATTTATAACTTGATACAACACATACCTTTTTTAGTAGAGGTATAACTAGAAATACATAGTGAAATTTATATGGGGATTCAAAACCCTTAAAAACCATTTGAGGGATCTCTAAAAAATATTGACTTTTAGATTCGTGGATTCAAAACCAAATTTTCTTAAATTTTGAATATATGAGTCAGAACCTGAATGGAGATATTTATTTATAATATGAAATGCATAAGCCATTAGAGAAATAATATTTGAGAGATGAGACATAATGTTGTAGAAACAAGTGACCAGGATGAAAACGATATATAAGGAATGACACAACTTCCCTTGTTATTTAGTATTGGATCAAATTATCTCATCAAGGAAGGTGAACCCAAGGTAGTTTAGGTACAACCCTTTAGGGATCATCAATAATGGTAAACATTGTGTATTTGATCACATGATTATTTTTATAGTGTGAGTGATTTATCTTATGTAATATTATGATCACATATGTAATCATTATCTCATTCTATGCATCATAATAGTAAATTATATAAATTCTAAAAAGCTTAAAATAACCAGAGAACGCATGCAAATAGTTATAATTATAGTAAAAAGGTCAACCAGTTTTATTAGAGATAAAACGAATCCCAAAAATATTTAAAGAATTCAAAATAATTTAAACATATCATTTGAATAATTAAAACATGTCAAAAAATTGTAAATAAACAATTGAAACCAATTACAGAATGATCATTCAAATAATTCCATTAGTTATTCAAATAAGTTAACAGTATAAAAATACATCCTACCTCCATCATTAAATATTGAAAAAATAAATATAGTATTAAGGAATTAAAAACTAATTGAACATCTTCGGAAATTTAGAATTAATTTTAAAACATTTAAAATAAAAAAATGAAACAAAAATTATATTCAAATGTATAGAAAACATGATACCAGTATATTATACGGGGAAGAAGAAGCATTAATGAATCAAAAAATATAATTTCAACACTTTAAAATAAATTAAAAAATGTTCAAAATAAATTATAATTAATTTAAAAATCAATAAAATAATAAAAACATGAAAAAAGTATATAATATTTTTTAAATAAATATTATAAATACATAGGAAAAATATAAGAAGTTAAAGAACCAGGTATTTTTTGTACTATTAAAAGTCACATTTATGACAGTCTCACAATTCATAACTGATAGAAGAATATTTTTAAAATGACAATTGCATAGTTTTTTAACTATTGATAGTATAGTTTTTAACAGATAATAGCATAGTTTTCTAATTGATGGCATCATAGTTTTTTAAATAGTGATAGCATAGTTATTCAATTGTATGTAGCATTGTTTCTGAGCTAATGGTGGTATAGTTTATGATATTATGAAAGGATAAATTTTGAATTAACGAATATAGAAATTTTGAAATAAAGGATTATTTTTTCGAACTAACAGAAGTAATTTTTTATCTAATAAAAGAATAAAATATAAGATTAATAAATTATTTAAAAATTTTAATCATTTTTTTCACAAAAATAACACATGATAAATATATCTGATATAATACATGACCATTCTAATCTAAGTTAAAATGCTTAAAAATTATCAAAATGTTCACAGATGATAATACGATTAAAAAATATTGAATAATATAATTAAATTTCTTAAATAATTTGTACATTGCAAAAAATAATTAAAAAAATTAATTATATTATCAACACATGTAAATCATATAGAAAAACTAAACAAATGAATAAATTGAAAAAATAAGTGAATTTATAAAACAAAACATGAGACACAAAACACATGTGAGGTAAATCTAAGAAAAAAAAAACAAGAACACAATAATATCCCCATTTTTAGTTGATTACTAAACCGAGCATGTAAAAATAAAATTTTCCCCACCCTTTTAAAAATAAAAAAATATAAAATAAGAGATCAGATCTACTCTTCTATCTCTCAATCGTGAGATTGCCCCTGGCCCTAATGGATTCATTAATAAGATTTTCATGTTCTAATGGAAGATTTTGTAGAATGATATTGAATTGTCCGTTAAAGATTTCTTTTCCCACTCATACATGCCTCATGGAATGAACTTCTGTTTCATTGACCTCATCCCAAAGAAAAATAATTCTCTTGATATCAAAGACTTCAGGACAGTTGCATTTGGGAACACAATACCCAATCTTATCAGAAAAATTTTGATGAGTAGGATGGTGGATTGGTTGATTCCATGATTACTGCTAACCAATTTGGATTTTTCCCTAGGAGGAACATCCAAAAGTGCCTCTTCATAGCCTCTGAGAGTGTCAATATAATGAGAAAAAAGAAAAATGAAGGAAATTATCCCCTCAAAATTGATATTTCCAAGGCTTTTGACACTCTTAAATGGATTTTTCTTCTAGATGACCTTCGAAGGTTTGGTTTCTCTAATGGGTTTGTTAATATGATTCGTATCATACTTGTCTCTTCAATGATGTCATTTCTTGTAAATGTTTCCCCGAGGGGTTTTTTTCCTTACACTAGGGGGTAAGACAAAGTGACCCACTTTCAAGTATTATTTTTTCCATTATATAAGAATACCTTAGTTGATGTATTAATGACCTAGCACAAATGGAAATTTACAAGAATATTAGGGCTAGTGTGAGAGAGCATTCCACATCTCATTTATTGTATATAGATGACATCTTATTATTTGGACAATATTCAAGAAGAACTATATCCTATATTAAAGCCCTTTTTAGTCATTATGAGGAGGTGGCTAGCCAGACATTTATTTGGGACAAGACTTCCATTATTTTTGGGAATTTAATTTCGGTTTGGAAAAGGAACGAGATCGTTAGGTACCTTTGGGTGAGGAGGGGATCCCTGCCTTTCCAAAACCTTGGGCTCCCACAGTTTTGGGGAAAAGTGAAAAGTAAGTACATAGAGAGAATTTCTTCTAGTATTTTTCATCAGATGGCTAGCTGGAAAGGGAAGGCTATGTCCCTATCTAGGAGGGTCTTCCATGTGAAATTAGTGATCACATCAAAGTTTGTCTATTCCTTCTCCCTCTATTGATGGCCGAGAGGACTTCTCAAAACGATTCAGATCATGGTACAGAATTTCATATGGATGAGATCACTACATTAGAGGAAGTTTATTACAATTTAAAAGAAGGAATAAATTAATCCTGTGGGGATGGGGGGTGTTGGACTCAAGGATCTTCGTACCTTAAATGATGGTTTGATTGGGAAATTCACCTGGAACCTGATTTCCCATGAAACTGATGATAAATGTCTTTTTAACAGAATCACAAAGAGGCTTCTCAATGGTTACAATTATTATCATAACTCATCGGTTTGGGCATCTCTCAAGCTTGAATATGAGAATATCATGTAAGATACTAAGTGGTTGGTTTGCAGGGACTCCACAATGAATTGTTGGAACACAAAGTGGCTCACACAGCCCCTTTGTGATTTGAATATACCACCTGAAGTAGCCCCTTTGTCCATCTCAGTTTCACTCTCACATATGCACTTTCCTTCCTTTAGTATTCCTATACATATGGATATTTAAATCAATATATATGATTTTATATATTATAACACATTGATTTAGTCCCATAGCAGAAATGGGTAGTTTAACCGCAATGATTTTTTCAGGAATCTCAGGGGGGAAAAACTCCTCCACCTGCTTGGCTAATACAATTTAGAGATTGATTTATTCAACCTTGAAGATTCCTTATAATATGGAGAATTCGGAAAAATTGAATTCCCATAGTTGATCATATCAAGTGGGATGACATATAGATGGACTAAATTTGTTCTCTCTGTAAGGTTGATGAGGAATCCATACATCATGTATTTATAGACTATAATTATGCCAAACAACTATGGGCCTATACTGGATCTTTGTTAAGGATGGAATTTGACACTTGTATGCCAGTCCTAGACCTGCTATTTGGTCTATTAGATGATTGATTTAGTGGTCAAATTCAGAACATTTTGTTGGCAGCTATTGCTACAGTAATTTCAGCCATATAGGTGGCCTGGAATGCAGCGTTGCTTGGTGGTGTGCACAAAACTGACTAGAAAGGTATGGTGGCTGTACATAGGAATGTTTATGATACTTCTCTAGTATAGTATGGTGCCATGTCTAACACTATTTCTGATCTCCAAATTCTAATAATTCTTGCTATTTCGGGTCAGCCAAATAAGCCTTGGATTCAGAAATATATTTAATAGATACCACACATTGTGTCTTGCCTCAAGGTTAATGTTGATGGTGCTAAATCAGGTGCACCAGGCCTGTTGGATTGTGGGGGAGTGTTCTGCACTTATTGTGGGTTTGTAAAGGGATTCTTCGACCACGCCATTAGAATTGGCACTGCCTCTAAAGCAGAAATCTGTGCAATGATTTCTGTTATCAAGTACGTTGTCTAGTTTAATTCGAAATATATATGGATTGAATATGATTCTCATATTGTGGTCCATTCTTTAAGAATAAAGACGCACTAGGTTCCTTGGCGTGTTCTACCTCAGTGGGTTAACTATCTCAGCAAGATTGCTCAGATTCATGTTGTCATCTCGCATGTCTATCGAGAGGCCAATCAAGTGGTGGATGTATTGGAAAAGTGGGAACTTTTGGATCTTGGAGAGATGTTGTCCTTCATGGATCTTGATTTCTATGACCCACATATGGATTCAGATATATGTGGTGTGATACACACTCATTTATATAATATCCCCTTTTATGCTTTACTCGTTTCCTTTTTTATTTAATCTTTTAGGACCAACTTCCACCGGTTCCTGACTTTTCTGTTCTAATAAAATGAAATCTATCATTGAGGTTCTTTGTTTTAGAGGATATAATGAATTTTATAAATATAAATTTCAGATGAATTATAAAAATAAATAAGAAACTTATCATGATAAATACTAAAACCACATATTGTTTTCATAATCCAAAAATTTTGAGCACAATAGGTAGTAGAAGAAATATACTATTCTTCAATAGTAGATGGAAAATTAATAATTACTTCATAGAAGACCAAAATAATAAATTTTTTCTAAGAAAATGAAATATAATTGATATTATTTTTCTCTCAAATCTATATCCTCCAAAATTAGTGTTAGAATATGATATTAAATCAGAAAAAATATATCTTACTAAAAAATAAACCAGAGTTAATAGATCCTTTAAAATATCTAATTATTATTTTCATATCTTTAATATTAATCTCTTAAGGATAATCTCTCATCCTTGTAAATAAACAAACACTAAAAATGAAATTGTATCTTAATGAAGTTAAATAAATCAAACTATCTATCATGCCTTTATAAAATGTAATATATAAAAATTTCCCCAAATCATCAATATCTAATTTACAAAAAGTACACATATAATTTTTCAATGATTTAAAATAATCGTGATATAACCCCTTATTCAACTATTTATCATTATTATAATAATCAATAAATAAACTATCATTTCATTTAGAAATTTGAAGTCCAAGAAAGTACATTAATTATTCCATTAAGATCATGTCAAACTCAGATTCCGTCAACTAGTAGAAATCATTAAAAAGTGATTCCATAAAAGAACCAAAATATATATCATCACTATAAATTTTAAAAAATAAAATATCATTAGTAACTCTTTTAATAAAATTATTTTAATCAAAATTACCTTCTTTGGAACCATTATTCAATAGACAAAAATAAATATTATCTTACCAAGAATGAAGTTCTTGTTTGAGACCATAAAAAGATTCAGATAACTTAAAATCAAAAGTAAGAAATTTATTATCTTCAAAAAGAGGAAGTTAACTAACAAGAACATCTTTTGATATAAAACCATTTAAGAAATCACTTGTAAAATCCATTTTATTTATCTTAAAACCTCAAATCAAGTAAAATATAAAAATATTATAATAAAAATTATCATTTAAATGAAATAAATGAATCTTGAAGATATAAAACTTCTTTGTGACAATATCCTTTCTAAAAAGGACGACTTTATTTTTGAAAATCATTCTAGATTTTTCTAGAATGTTTCTAATGATCTATTTACATTCATTAAACTACTTATCATTAAGAAATTCAACTAAAGACTCAACATTTTTTCTAACAAACTGATCAAGTTCATCATCAATAAAAAAATCCAATTATGATCAATTAATGGATAAAAAACATGATTAAGAACATGATTATAAAGACACACTAAAATTTTTAAGGGTAGTCATAACCCTTACAAACTTTTTGGGGATATCTTTAACTTATATCATCTTTTAAAATTTGGGATTCATAACTTGAATGTCTTAAAATTAGAATCTAAGAGTCATAACCTAAATACATAAAATGATTTTATATGGGAAAATAATAATTTTTTAGAGAAATCATAGGTGAGAGACAAAAATCAGTGTTAAAGAAAAAAGAGGATAAATCAAAATAAAAAGAAAAAACAACGATGCATAAAAATGGTTCTTGATTATTAGATTAAATCATCATGTAAATCCATTCAAAGAGAAAGAAGTTTAGATATAGCCTCTATGAGATTATCCGCATTGGTAAACAATCTGTATAGGATCACTTGATGGTTTATAACTTTTTATCTCTTTGTATTGCTTCAATTCAGAAGAGTGTATCCTCATGTATTGTCATATATACTCATATATAATAATTGTGCCTTCCATGCATCCTCTAAGTAATTTAAATAAATTCTTCCATGAAAAAATTAGCTATATAACTCATGAAAATTATTAGAATAATAATAATAGTGTCCACTTGATTTATCAGAGACAAAACAAATCTATAAATATCAAATGAATTCAATCTAATTTAAATATATCATTTAAAAATTTTAATATTGGTATAATTATTTTAAATAAACTATTAAAACTTATTATATATTACTGATTCATATAATTCCGTGAGTTTCAGAAGAAATTTATCATGTAAAATACAGCCTTATTTATTTAATTTAATATTAAATTAATAAATGTACTTTGGAGACATTAAAAACACATTTAACATGTATATAGATATTTAAAATCAATTCCAAATTATTGAAAATAAATAAATCATGCAATAAAAATTGTATACAAATGTACAAGAAACATGTGGAAAATATATTATATGGATATATAAATAATTATTAAAGTGACTCTAAATATATTTTTCAACACTCAAGTTTTTTTCTCAAGGTCTCAAAATAATTTATTATTTATTTTGAAAGAAATAAAATATTAAAAACATGAAAAAGGTATAAATATAAGTTTAAAATTTAAAAAAATTAGACTTATAAATTGTAAAATAAATTAATGAACCTGGTATTTGTGGTACCATTAAAAGTGACATGGTTGATTGTAACACCCAGTATTTCATAGTAAGTTATTTTCATTAATTCAATAGCTTGCGCTACACAGAACACCGAGTTTGAGTGCACCACAACTTACCAAACTAGCCATTCAAAACCAGTTATGACTATTATTAACTAAATTTTGAATTTTATATACTCCATATAATTTTAGAATCCATATTATGTGTTTTTTAGACATAATATAAGAACAAATTCATTTTTTAGATAAAAGAAGTATTTTTCCAAAAAATGTAATTTTACCACCTTTTAATGGAAAACCCTTTTTAAAACATATATTTGAAACTTCTATATATTCAATTTAATGAAATTAAATTCTTTATTAATATCGTGACATAAAAATTTATTTTGGATCAATTTTTGGAGCATTTCTAATAACTGTTATATTTTGATGAACACTGAAAAATGATAAATTTTAATTGAAAACAACTTTTCTAATAGAAATAATTTATAGTGTAAAATTATGTATTTTAATGGTTTGGGATTATAATTAGATTATATTTATATCATTTAATACAATATATGTGATTATAAGTAATTTTACATTAAAATTTTACATAAACACATGTTAATCTTTTGATAGTTTTTACTTTTTAAAAACTCACTTTTCAGTTTTGACAATGGGAATTAATTTTAAATTAATTAATACAACTTATTTTATTTTAATTTGTTAAAATATAATTCATGTTTTAATTCAGAATATCAAAATTATCTTAGGTTAAATTTTTGGTATTTTTCTGAAAACATTCAATTTTTGATTAATAATGAAAACACTGCGTTATAGTTTAAAACCGAATTTTTATTTAAATAATAATTTCTTTGATTTAAATTTAATTTAATTCAAAATATATATATAATACCTATATAAGTTTAATATAATTCATTGGAGTCTTTTTATAATAAAATTAGCTGTATAAAATGTTATTGAATTTTTTACTGTCTTTTACCCACCACCTAGGAGCATTTATAAATTTACACAAAACATAATTTTACTACTTTTGGGAGTTTAATTTAATAAATTTGAGAAATATGGTTGATATCAGTAAGTAAAACTTACTTCTACGAGATGAAAATAATTTTTGGTGAATAGTATCTGTTTTTACTTTTATTTACCACAGTTAAAAGTAAATAGGGTAATTAAGGGTAAAAATGATATTATTATTACCCTAACACATGTCCTAATTCTATTTAATAAGTTTAATTTGACAAAAAACATACTTTTGAATACAATAGGATCCTTTAGGTCCACCAGGATTATATTAGGACATTTATTATTATTTAATTCAAAGAAGAGTTAAAAGTATTAAATTCTACGTTTGATAACTAAATAATTTTTAATATAGGGTTACACATAAGATAAATTCGACTAAAAATATTAATTATAATGATAAAAGTATTTCATACATAATGGTATTTTAATTATAATTTTTATAATTAAATAATTAAATTTATTTATGAAATAATGATGATGCAGTAGTTACCTAATTAATGAAATATTAAAATAATTGATATTATAAATATCCAAATAAATGTAATTTGAGGATTTTTAGGAAGTAAAATAATTTTATAGGTCAATATGAAATGTTAGGGTTATTTAGATAAGTTTCTTTTTAATAAATAATGTTGTTATGAATTTAGAATGAACAAAATACCAAATAGTGTCAAAATTGACATAAAAGAGTTTTTAAAAAAAATATTATATTTTTAATTGATATTATATTAATAAAAATCTATGTTTCAGAAAAAATAATTATATAATAATATTTTTATCATTAATTAACCACTTGGGGTTCTCTTTGATGTTTATAGTAAGTTTATTAACCATATATTATAAAAATACAAAGAGACATGGTAAATGTAAAACTATTTAACTAAAAGTTAAATCTAAAAGATAATGTTAATATAGTGACTCATACCTGTCTAAAACCTATTGGTTGAGTTTTTTTGACCGATACCAATATTATAATTTAAATAATTTTTTTAGCCATTAGAAACCGAGAATGATTTTATTATAAAATAATATTTCTAGATTTTCCTAAGGTGCCCCTCACCCCTCTTATATAATGGCACTCCCCCTTATCTCTAATTCAAAACTTAAAATCCATTAAACTAGACCACACCCTACCCAAATATCCTCCCAACTCTCCTACCTTCATCCTAGAGGCCTTACTTTAGTCATAAAGCTAACTTATGGAGCCCTTTTGATTATATCAAAAGGAAGAACCCAAATAAGAGGTAAATATTTCATCACCTCTTTCAAGTTCCTTTCTTCTTCCACTTCCACTTTACTTGTTCTTTCCATTATAAAATAATAACTCTAGTATCTTCTATATACTATAATGTTATTATAAACATGGTTCAACCATATTCAATTTTTTATCCATCCTTTGAATGACCTATCACCATACGTACGTACGTACGACTTACCGTCTCCATGTCGTGGTGTAGTTGTTATTCAATACATTATTATTTGGTTGCGTATAATAATGATGTATAATGGATGTAAATAATAAATAAAATATGATAATTATTTTTTATATATGATATATCATCCAATTATATCTGATTGTAATATCAAAAGAATGATATTGTCGCTCGTGCGTACGTACAGATTACCGTCTCCACGAACTCGATGATATTCATTCTCCATCGTATCCATTTTATAATAATTTTCAATTTATGATTAAAAATAATGTTTAAATACTTAATATCATTCTGAATATTAATAAGATACATCCCATCCATAACAAACATGGCTTACGTAACCAAGCATATAAAGGGGAATGAATCAGTTAACACCCGAAATGACGATAATACTATAATATCAATATTAGAGGATTATATATGATACCATATTAATGTATATGGTTATTTTATAATTTAATAACAATTATTTCCCCATTATACAGTATATTGACATAACCTTGACCAAGGAAAAGAACAATGTAATGGGTTTCTTATCTCACATTTAATTCCTTGAGATTTTCATTGTTCGCCACTTATTTATTGCATGTGGTATATTGTGTACTTCCATTTGATATATATAATCATGATTCTATTTATATTCATGGTATTCTGTGATTCATTTGGTTATTATTAACTTTTGGTCATACGAATCGATTGATTACAACGAAGTAATGGTTTTTATCTCACTTTTTATTCCTGTGAGATTCATGCTATATTGGCCACTATTTCCTTTTGTGTGGCGTATGTAATATCTATTATTGTATTCATGGTGTAATATAATATAATTTATTATTATTTACATATTCATTTTACGATCCGTCTATTTTTTATGCTTTCACCGGGGCGTACGGATTCGTCATGCAGAGGACACACTACTGTTTCCCCGCATTCCCGCTTTCCAAAGGTGGGTGGCATCCACTCGTTATTCAGGGATGTCTTCTCCTTGATCGAAATGGGATGATGGGATGTTGATTCTTCCTTCCATGTATTCCTCCTTAGAACTTCTCACCTGGTCTGGGTCACCCCTATAGATTTAAAACGTAGTTCGTGAAGCTCTTCCCGACGCCAGATCTTCGTGGACACTGGTTAATTACGTCGCTTCTGTCAGGACCTTCCAAGGGGTCTGGTCAAGGAAGCAACCTTCGGTAAGGAGAGTAGTCATGTTGGGGCATCACTGGAATGTCTTGACATTGGAGATTGGCATGTCTGTCCTCTATCTGTTTTTATAGGGCTTCTCGAGGGCACGAAAGCCCAAGGCATCCCACATCGAACATGGGGAATTTTATGCCATTAGCTTGTATCTATGTTTTTCCTCAGCTTCCCATGTTTAACATAGGGTATGCCACAAGTTTAACATCCATCAGAGAAAAATCAGACTGATTGGAACACTAGCTAGAGTGGATCAGATTGAAGAACCCCCCGGAGGGAACACCGATGTTGGGCCCAACACGTGGACGGCTTCCGGAATGTTGTGGGGGGGGGGGGTTAGGTGGCATGATCTCATCGGGATGTGGTGGCCTGGGTGATAATCAGGATGGGCGATGGTCTTGGGCTTGGGTCTCTAAGAGGCTTCCTACTTATCCCCGTGGTAGGAAATCAAAGTCCGCATAGTTCGATGATATAGTGGGACACCTAAAGAGGCGACCCATGAGGATGGACGCATGGATGGTACCTAGAAGGAATTGAACCTTGGGGTTATATAATGAGCTTCCCGAGACACGTGGGCTTGAGGGAGATATTAGGATGAGACATGATTGATGGGATTGGACCTCGTGGAGGCTTCCTACGTACCATGCCTTAGAATGGATCAAAGTCCCCATAGTTTGGGTTGGACAGTTTAACGTCATGCAGGACAAGGGAATTTGGGCCTTATGCTCTCAGGCGACCTAAGGTGGGGGGGGGGGGGCTTGAACCTAGTGTAGGCTTATAACGTACCATGCCTTAGCACGTATCAAATTCTCCGTAGTTCAGGTTGGATAGGGCTTATGATCTGAGACGACCTAAGGTGGTGGGGCTTAAACGTCATGGAGGCTACTTACATACCATGCCTTAGCATGGATCAAAGTCCCCATAATTCAGGTTTCTTGGGGATTATGCTCTGAGACGGCCCAAGGTGGTGGTGCTTGAACCTTGTGGAGGATTCCTACATACCATGCCTTAGCAAGGATCAAAGTCCCCGTAGTTCGGGATGGATGGGGATTACGATCTGAGACAGCCCAAGGTGGTAGGGCTCGAACCTCGTGGAGGCTTCCTACGTACCATGCCTTAGCACGAATCAAAGTCATTGTAGTTCAGGATGGATGGGGCTTACGCTCTGAGATGGCCCAAGGTGGTGGGGCTTGACCCTCGTGTAGGATTCCTACGTACCATGCCTTAGCATAAATAAAAGTCCTAGTAGTTCTGGTTGGTTGGGGCTTATGCTCTGAGATGGACCAAGGTGTGTCATGGTCAGTCCTCAATCTAAGCTCACGGAAGTCATGCTCAGTGTGAGAAGTAAGAGGTAGTAGAGACCTGACGATCACGTTGGGAAGGGTGCATCCGTAATAAGTGAAAAGGGGATTACGCGTTGAGCGGCCCACGGTGCCAGGAATTACTCCAGGATGGAGGCCCAAGGGCGGTAAAACACGGAGATAGAGGGATTTGGCACCTGGGAAGAGAGGAGGGGCCCCATTACCTAACGTGACCTCCACTGGCCTTGTCCCTAATGAAGTGAGGAGGAGCATGGGCGGTGCCTCTTGGAAGGAAGGTTAGGGGCTTACACAATGGTGGTTGCCCTTCCTCGCGGATAAATGCCACTCCAACAAGGAGGATATCATCCCCTGTTAGTGGTGATCCAATCCGCATGGAGACGAGTGGGCGTGGAGAATGTCCGAGGTGGGGGTACCCTGCGTGCGAGGCACGGGGCCAGGTTACAGTTTAACATCATGTGTTGAGGACGAGATGCTTGGCAGTTTAACATCCTGCATCTCAGATGAGGTGTGCTAGATCCGCACCCCTATGACTTAAGTAACCGATTCCCTCTACCCCTTGTTGATGGGAAGGCATGGGAAAGGCCCTATTGAGGGGGCGTCGCGGAGCGAACCGTCAATGGGTCCACGTTAGCATGGCTATGCAAAGAAGCAATAGCTGTTAGCGTGCCTATGTAAAGAAGCATGAGGCAAAGAAATGCAATGGGAAGGATTGTCCAAGGGACCTTGAAGTTACTTCGTACAAGCCTAGACGGTCATACAGGAAAACCATGTATGTTGCTGGTGCTCGAGGTGCACGAGACACTTGTGAATGGCACCCAGAAGGAGGACATCAGGCGTTCATGCAAGAGGGTTCCCAGGGAGCACCGAGGCGAGGGGCACTGGGAGATTGCGTACAACCCTTGGGTCTTGCGTGAAATAAGGGGGTCCAGTGCAAAAAGCCCCGGGTTGGTTCAAAATCAATGTTTCTTGTGCGAAATAGGGGGATGAGGCTTTGCGTGCAACTCAAAGGGATTGCGCGCAAAGGAAGGATGATTTCATGCAAAGGAAAGACGATTGTGTGAAACGGGAGGACCCCGAAGGGGATAGAGTTTAGTCTAAGCCAAGAGGATCTCATGTGGAGGAGGATCCCATGGCGAATTGGCATGAAAAAGAACCTTTCCCGAAAGCCATATTGCGTGCGCGCCGAATTCCAATTACGCGCACGAGAGGCGGTTCAAATTATTCATCCCTTAAAAGGGAGGGTGTCTCCTACTATTTACAGTCATCTGGAAGCGTGGTATTCAAGAATGCACAAAATAATTGCACGAAGGTGGTGGCAGTGCGAAATATCAACTGCGCGGGGCGCGGGCATGAAATGATTTCGCGCCTCCACTGGGGACTCTTCACGAATCCAGGGACTTTCCGTGCGGGAAAAATTTTTTTTGCACTTCGTCCTTTTTTCCACGCAACACCTCTAGGCCCTCTGGACTGGGTATCTGGGTCCGAATATGACTTCCCATTTTCATTTCGTAACATTCTCTAGAACATAAACACTTTTTGTCTTCTATAAATTCCCCCCCCCCTCGGAATTGGATAGGCAAGGGGTCTCAACGATCAGATTTCGAGGGAAATGCCGAAATGCAGGGCCTCGTGGGCCCTGTGCATGAATAATTTTTGAGCAGTGCATGAAACTCAGTCGTGCGTGTAATCTGCCTTTTCACGCAAGTGTGGAACCCCAACTGTGCCTATAAAATCCACCGTGGGTCCCATTCTTTGTACGGTGTTTCTCGCACGATAAGAATTGAGCTCTCTTGCACGAAATTGCATCTTCTCCTGCGCGAAAAACCGCCTTGGCCACGCGTAATTCCATCGAGATTTAGCGGCCTTTTATGTGTAATTCCCGAATTTTTCGTGCAATAGCTTAAAATTTCGTGCCGGCCGATGATTTTATGCACCAGACTGCCAGATTCTGTTCCAACTCATAAAATACTTTGTCGGAAGAAAATGGCCACAAACTGGGCTAATGAGGGGGTGACCGTTGCCCAAAGAGCTGAGATGGCTGTGAATCCTGTGGTTTATGGATCAAAGATGGTTTTCTCTAAGAACCACACCCTCTTCAACATGATAACCCCCACCCAAGAAGAGTACGCCTTGTCTGACAATCTACTGCGGTGGAACTTCGGCATTCTGGAGGGAGGTTCCCCTTCTGGGTTTTGAGGTTGATACATCGTGGTCGTGGGTGACCCGCGAAGATGACCTTCTTCATTACAACATCACCAAAAACGGTCATCCTGCCAGAAAAACTAGGCATATGGACGTCTTGTCCTGAATCCCAGGACCCAGACCATTGTTGGGGGTGATCCTGTTGCGGAGAGCTCACCGGCTCTCTACATGAGAACCTTCTGTCAGATTATCATTGACGAGACCAAGGGGTGGCTGCAGGACTAGGATCTGTGGTCTGGAGGCAACTTCACCAGTGATTGGGGTTGGGCGTACTGGGTTTTCCACACTTGCGACCAATTTGGGGCCGAGCTGCGGCATATTAGTCTATTCGAGGTGGTGGGGACATCACAGTTCCACTTATACTGGTAGCCCGAGCATAGAATAGAGCTTTTCACCTGGTGGTCTCTTTGAACCAACACATTTAATCTTCACCACGGGGAAGTTGGCCTTAGCCTCTAGGGCATCCACTGCATCAGAGGCATCCCTTTAGAGGGCCATCAATATGATGACTTACTCCCACCGATGAACATCTAGGGTGACAGGTCTCGAACCCCCATAGTGACATGGAATCTACTGGGGATGGCCAAGGAGAAGCAGACGGTCAAGGACTTCCTGAAGGGCATCGCCTACAAGGACTGGTTGAACCTGTTCTTGGAGAGGGATCCGAAGGTCAAGATGTTAGGGTGGGGGAAATGGTGTCCAACTGCGGTTCAGAGGAAAAAGAGAGGATCCTACTGGAGGGTCCTGGAGGCAGGGAAATACCAATCATGGGCTATAACATCAATGAGTCCTGGGACCCGAATGTCTGGTACGCCGGATTCCTCGCCACATTCCTAAGCGGATGGCTCTTTCCTGTGCGGGACGCAAGGATGGGCGTCCGTCTAACGACTCTGGTGATGGCGGGTATGGTGGATTCCAACAAGAGGGTCAACCTTGGGGTCCCCGTGCTGGCCCGACCATACAACATATTAGGGAATACCTCAAGAGGGGGGTCACCTAAGAGAGTATGTGCCCCCTTCCAGATCTTCCATGGCTGGGTTACGGCTCACTGCGGTGGCTACGCCTTCCCAAATGCCATCCGTCCTCCAGGAAAGGGCCTATGACCATCTCTGTTTAATATTGCCAGGGTTATGACGATGATGCTCAATGAGGAGGGGGTACATATCAGGATTGTTAACCATGCCAACTTCACCTTCATCCCTTTCCCCAACCCAACTGGTTAGCTTATAGATGATGGGCAAGGCTCACTGGAGCAGAAGGAGTACTTATAGAGCATTAGAGGTGGGGTGCTCGTGGCCTGGATTGATGGGAAGATTATTTGCGAGCCTTATGTATCGTCCAGGTTCTGTAGGTAGTTCAGATACCTCCAGTGAATTCCAAAGAGAGTATACACATATTTCTAAGAAAAGAGGCATCCTTGTGTTCTTCGTCAGCTGTGGCTGAAGTTCACAACCTACGGCTCTTGTGACATCATCATGTTTTCTCCTATCGGATTCAACGCTGTCCTCTCGATTGAGTATGCTGAACATTGGACCATATCATATCATCTGGGGCTTCTGCAGAAGTGAGTTCGGTAGCTCAAGGTCGCCAGTTCGGAACCTCGATGGTGAGAGAGCAGGCAGGGTGCCACTAGAGGGGGAGGAACAGAAGTGCCTCCGGCAATGGGGCATGTGCAGGCTGGAACCTCAGCAGTGGGGGCATCACATAACGTGGTCGCGACCTCATTTCCTGGGGGAGGGGGTCCCCACAGATCATCCATATAACTTCCAGGGAAGCAAATAAGATACTTGATTCAACCTTACTAGGATGTCGTTTTCCCCATGCTATGGTCGTCCTGGCTAACCCTATGGCAGTCAACAAGTACCGAAGCCCTCTGGCAGAAGATAGTGCAGGACAAGATCCAGCTTCAAGAAGTCAGGCTTGTCTGGGTCACTGACAAAGTGAACTTCCATTGACAGCAGGAATACCAGACGACCATGGAAACATATTCACGTCAATGGGGTCGACATGTGGACCCACCTCTCTTGGTGAAGGTGCTACTCGGCCAGGAGCGTGATCTGGAGAGGATGCCGCCAGGAGAATATAACAGTGATGAGGAGTCGAAAGGCGGAGAAACAGGAGAGAAGGTAGTAAGAGAAGGGGTGGGTGAAGAAGAAGGAGAAGGGGATACCAAAGGCGAAGGATCTCATGGTGCGTCCCACCAAGGGAGTCTCCGGGAGAGTGGTGAGATCATTGGATTTGAAGTAGACATAACTGAGATACTCGAGGTATGCTTCAACCCTCATTTTCTCTTGTATTACCTTTCCTTTGAAATCTTTAAACCACCTTTTTAATCTTACTCAGAAGCACATCATTGGTGACCAAGAGTCTCCGGCTCAAGGAGGGGAGGAAGCGTCAATAGGGAAAGGCGGGGCACCGACACTCGTTATCGAGGTGACAAGTGCTAAGGGATCTCCTGACACGACATCTGCTGTAGTGTCCAGATCACTAGATGGTGACTCCTTGGGTTTCTGTATGTTCCTCACATTGATACCAGTACTCACTGTCAGAGGACTCAACTAATCAGGGTGCTCCTTGTATGTACAGTGATAACAGCGCTGAAGGCTCATCGGGATGCTGAGCCCGGACTATCTGTTAGCGTGTCGATGGCCAACGTTCCGCCCCATCCAGAACATGACTCCCAAACTGAGTTGGCTCCAGCAATTGGTGAACAGGGAGCGGAAAATATTGGTGGTGCTGCTGTCGGGGCAGGGCCGGAAATTGATGAGGGTGACACCAGGATTGAAGGGAGAGACGAAGGTCACCCAGATGTTGAGGAGCCCATTCCCCTTGAAGGAATCTCTGAGGAAGAACTTGCTGCTACACTGTTGGTTGTCTTCCCTATCTATCAGACCGCTGATCCTGAAGAAATTGATGATTCAGATTCGGAAGTGGCCAAGGAGAGTCGGATGATGCAAAGAAAGGGATAAAAGTGCATCTATCATTTTCTCAATCAGCCCCCAGGGGAATGGATGAAGCGGATGGGGTCCCTCCACACCTGGCTGCGCTTCTTGCGTGTTGGAGGGGCAGATGTGAAATGTCTTCACCTGACGGTCCGTGAATACATGGTTGAAAAGATGCATGAGAGCATCTGGAACGCCGATGTCATCCGGTGCCAGGAGGTGTCGGGGAGTACACGAGCATTTCTGAGGGCTGAACAGGAGGTCCAAAACCTCAAGGAATAGTTGAAGGAGAAGAAGGTATTCATCGTAAAGTGCTTTGAGCTCATGGATCATTTGAGGTCTGAGCTGCCAGATGCTTAAGATCAACTCATAGAAGTGTGTCGGAAGATAATCAAGCTCCAAGCTTAACAGGTGCGGGCACAGGCCAGAGTCAGTGAGCTGCACTCTGTGACCGCCGATGAAGAAAGGGTTCTTAGAAGATGAGAGGCTGTCCTGGGGGACACCAGAAAAAAGCTGGTGGCATTGGAGAGATATATCCAAGCAGCCGACCCTTAGGGGCGCTGTTTTGGCCACACACATACACTTGTCCCACTTTTACTGCTTCTTTTTATTTTGAACTGTATGTATAGAAAAATTTACATACTTTCCCCATTACTTAATGTACTTTTCCCTTTGGTTTAACATTCTCAACCATAATCATGGAATAAATAGAAATCCCTCATTAAGCTCACGCGGGTCATGATAAGCAAAGTGGGCTCATACTATCAGTTCGTTTGATCATGGGAGCGTCAACCAAGCTTTAGGAATTTGAAATTAAAACCTAGATTTTCGAGGGGAAGCGGGAGGCCCATCCAAATGAAGAGGACCTCAGACCAATCGATGTATTTTCTTCTCATTGTGCTCTTGCTCATGAGCGGGGAAATACGAGGGGCATTGGAATTTTTCCGAACATAGGGGAATGAAAAATGTGAATCACGTTACCCAAATTAGAAACACTATGGTAGGGGAGTGGAAATGAAGGATGATTTTTGACTGTGTTCGAAACACATCATCCTTATTTCATTATCCTGAAAAGGGGACAAAAAATGAAGGCCAACCGCTGACCATGTTCACAACATAGGGCCTAACTCAAATATCGTCGATGAGTCTTCCAGAACGTTGGCCCAGGATAGCAGGAGGACCATAGGTTGAGCATCTGTACTGTTAGGGGGTCCCTTAAAATGTGATCAGTCTTCCGAAATGTTGGCCCATGACAGTAGGCGGACCATAGGTTGAGCATCCATACTGTTAGGGGGTCCCTTAAAACGTGAAAGAGGATGAGGATCCGAATAAAGGGGCATGGAAAGCGTGGAATGTGATGTGGTGGTTTGTTCGAACAGAATCCAAAACTCCCAAGATTATGCCACCGTGCTGGATGCACGTTAGGCGGCCACATTAATTTGGTAATGGATCATTCCTACTTTTGGACAGGACCTCTCTGGTGAGGGAACTGTCGCTTCCCAATGTCATTATGGGGCATTCCGAACTTATTCGGGGAAAATGATATAGTTTGACAACACCTCGAGAAGTCAGGCCAAGGGGCCGACAGTGAGGAGGGATGGGATTTGATTATCCTCGGGGCTGGACCTAAAATGTTTGGGCGTTCCTATGTATCCCATAATGATGAGAATCAAGCCATACATTTTTCTAGAAAGGGTCTTAGTTTATCGTCTTAGAACTCAGACCAGGGGATGGTAAGAAAAGAAAGAGACACATGGTAACATGGTTACAAAACCCGACGTGAATGAGGACATAAGCCCAACTTACCATGTGTTCCCTGGGGAAGTTCTCAGGTCAAGGGACCGAACAAGAAAGTTCAGATGGGCTCACGAGGAAGTTCCCAGGAGGTCCTACGGATCTCAAGAGGATGAGAATCAAGCCATACGTAGTTCTAGGAGGGTGGAACAAAATGGTAAGGTACATGTTCAATGTATTAAAGGGGCATGCATGTATAGCCCTCGCACGAAAAGAAGTTTCATTTGATGTATCTTGTTTGTCCTTCAAGGTGAATGGTTTTTTTGGAGATACCGGCCTAGGGTAGAAGTTTCTGGAATCACCACAATAATCAAGCCGTATATGGGCATTGAAAAATGCTATGGAAATGACCAATACCCAACATGATGTCCTCTATGATGTGTTCTTCACAATGCAGTGCCGTTTTCCATTGTGCGGCCGGGACGATATCATCACAGTTTATGGTCATGTGGTAGGTCCAAACAACATAGTTTAAGGTCGTATGGCTTGGACATGGGGTAATGTGCATGACAAGATAAATTCCACCAAAAGTGAATGTGGGCGAGGCCCACATCATCACCATGCACGATTCTGGAAGAGGAGCCACGGGCCAAGAGGCCAGTGAGGGTCAGAGGATAAGGGGAAGGAGAGACTAGCTCCAAGCTGAGCTGGACCCGGAAGCACGATGTTTGGGTGATCCTATATATCCCATGTGGATGAGGATTGAGCTACACATAACCCATAATGAAGATCCCAGCCTATAGTTTTAGCACTCGGATGGGAGGAGCCTCAAGAGACACCGTATTGTAACTTTTCCCCCCCTGACGTGCGAAGGTGAACTGAGGGATAGTTCCAAAAGTGTCGAGATTCCACCTGGAAATGATGGGGTGGAACATAATGTGACTCATGCAACCAACATTCAAGGCCCAAAGGGGCTAGCGTGACGACTAAGGATTACTGTTGACCATGTTCGCAACACAGCACCCCGTCACATTAGCCTGAAATGGGGACAAACAAATGAGCATCGACCGCTGACCATGTTCGCAATGCGGGAATTGTATCAATTTGTTGTCTGAAACCCTCTGGGGTGTTGGACCATAACAGTAGGAGAGCACTTAGGTTTGGTATCTAGGCTATTTTATGGGGTCCCTTCTGGTGTGACAGATAACGGGGGCCCAAATGAAGGGGAACACGAAGCTAGAAAAGTGGAAGGAACTTGCCTAAGCTGAATCTGACACTCCTGGTGATAGACCAGAGTACTCTGAACACATTGGTGGACCACTGTAAAGGGTTGAGGGACTCAATTCGAGAGCGGCCTAGAGATGGTAGATTCCTAGGAGAAGGGGGGAATGGCGCCAAAAGCCATGTACCACACCTATATATCCCCCTCATACAGAGAAATAGGCCCAGGGGCCTAAGTGACCGGGAGATCATGGAATCTCTATGAGATGGGGCTGGATCTGACGTTCAGGTGGTCCTACGTATACCATAAGAATGGGAATCAAGCCACACGTAGTTCTCGAAAGTAGCACCCAGAGGTAAGATACCCTATCAAAAAAGTGGGGTGTACTGCATTATGAACAACCTGACATGAATGAGGACATAATCTCACACAACACCGTGAAATCCGGGAAGAACTGGGGCTAGAGTCCAAGAAGGCCAAGGGGCTTGAGGATGTGCCTTGGTCAAGAAGGCCTGACTAGCTTTCAGTTTAACGTCATGCGGGACAAGCGTGTAGTTTAAGGTCATGCAGGACCATAGGGGACCGAATGTAGGAACAAACATGGTTTAAGGTCGTGTAGGACCATAAGCTAGTTTAAGGTTATAGAGGAGCATCATGCAGTTTTGGGTCATGTAGGACCATGATCCTGTTTAAGGTCAGGGGGGACCATGATCCAGTTTAAGTTCATGGGGGACCATGATCCAGTTTAAGGTCATGGGGGACCATGATTCAGTTTAAGGTCATGGGGGACCAAAAGGGCCCAAATATAGGACCAAAGGTAGTTTAAGGTCATGGAGGACCATCATGCAGGTTAGGGTCATGTTGGACCATGATCTAGTTTTAGCTTATGGGGGACCATGATCCAGTTTAAGGTCATGGGGGACCAAAAGAGCCCAAATATAGGACCAAAGGCAGTTTATGGTTGTAAAGTACCATGATTAGTCAAAGTATTTCTTGAGGAACTTGGCATTGGTGGGAGGAGTTATACGCTCACCATCCATGGTCACCATGGAGTATGAACCATTGGGATAAAACTTATGAACAATGAAAGACCCTTCCCATTTGGGCTCCAACTTGGGTGGTTTCCTACTAGGGATCATTGGCGCTCTGAGGGCTAATACCAAGTCACCTTGCAGGAAATATAGGAGGCAAACCTTCTTGTTGAAAGCTCGACCCATCCTACTCTGATGCCTCTCTAGGTTGTGCAGGGCACGAAGCCTATTCTCATCCAGTGCTTCTAATTTAGTTAGATGGATTTCAGCCACTCTATCTGGCGCTTGCTGGTCATAGACTATTGTTCACAATGAGGGAAATTGAATCTCTATGGGATGGATGGCCTTCGTTCCATACACCAGGGAATATGGGGTCACATGGGAGGAATTACGGGTCGTCGTCCGATAATCCCAGAGGGCATTGGGGAGCTTATCCGGCCAACTCCTCTTGTTCTGACCAACCATTTTCTACAGGATGTTAGAGAGGGTTCTATTTAACCCCTAAATCTGGCCATTTTCTTGCACATGATAGTGGGAGGTATGGTTGGAGAGAATGTTTTATGTGGCGTACAATTTATTTAGCTCAACTTCTCAGAAGATGGTGCCGTTATCGGTGAGGATAGCATGAGGTTCCCCAAATCGATATATGATATTGAAACTCAAGAAGTCAATGACAGAACGAGCCTTGACTTCCTTGAGTGGAATTTCATATGCCCACTTGGAAATTAAATATGTAGCGGTCAGAATTAACCGACATTGGAGAGCTGTTTCTAGTGGGTACGGTCCCACGACATCTAACCCACATACTGCAAAGGGCCAAGAGTACGTGGTAGTACGGAGAGGCTCTGGTGGCCGATGCACAAAGTTAGCATGAACTTGGCATGCATGGTACCTCTTGGTGAACTTGATGCAGTCATGGATCATGGAGGGCCAAAAATATCCTAGTCTCCGTATCTGGTGAGACAGTTTTGGCCCAGCCAGATGGGCACCACAAGAACCGACATGAACCTCTTTCAGGACCTATAGAATTTAGACTCCTTGAAGGCAATGGAGGAGAAAACCATCAAATCCGTGTTTATAGAGAATCTTATCAAGGCCAGAACCTCTATGAAAGGTAAACTGCAGCGCGCAGTGTCGGATTGTCTCATGCTCGGCACGGTCTGATGGGAGATCACCATGTTGGAGGTATTCGACCAAGGGTGTCATCCAATCAGTAATTACATTTATCACCACATCGGAAGAACCCGTGTTTTCTAATGTAGAGGCACCGAATGTAAGATGGTTTACTTGAAGGCCATTATCATCCTCTGGGGTGATGAGAGAAATGACTCTCTCATGTGCCATGTGGATAATTAGATCGTCCTGCTCGGGCTCTGCAAGAGACATAGTCAACCTGTCCGAAGCATCTACTCGAATGTTCTATGACCGAGGGACATGGATAACCTATGGCCGAGAAGGGAACTGTGCCATCAGCTAGAGAGTGTGTTCTAAAAAAGGTAAGATCTCTAGCTTTTTGACAATATAGTTTCCATTGACCTGTTTGATAACCAGCTCAGAATCCCCTTTCACATGTAAATGGGGCACGTTGATCTCAAGGGCCAGCTGGAGACCAGTAATGAGGGCCTGATACTCTGTCATGTTCTTGGTGTAGTCTTCTGACAACAGGAATGATTATGGAAGAATGGCTAGTGCCAGGGTGATAAAGACAACACCCAGTCCCACTCTGTTGAGCCTAGGATCGTTGAGTCTACTACTGGTGGGGATATGGGAGGCACCGTCGAAGTGAATTTTCTAACATGGGATGGCATGGTCTACTGAGAGGATTGCCTCATCAGAAAAATCTAGGTCCAAGGACTGGTTCCCAGAGGTTGGATGGGCATCCAGGAAATCTGCCAATGCCTGCCCCTTGATAGCTTTTTGGGGCACAAACCAGATGTCAAACTGCTGGAGGATCACCGCCCACCGTGCTAGTCCACCAGTCAACATGGGGAGATTCAGAATGTACTTCAGTGGGTCTACCTGAGAGACCAACAATACCTCATGGTGCTGCAGGTAATGCCATAATTTTTGAACATCAAATATAACTGCAAGGCATCTCTTCTCTACGACAGAGTATCTAGTTTCTGTATCGAGGATCATGTGGCTGAGGTAGTAGAGACGACTCTCCGTCCCCTAATTGTACTTTTGGGCAAGAAGGGTGCCGAGGGACCATTCTAGGGTGGTGACATAGAGAATCAGCGACATCCTGGAGACGGGTGGCATCAAGGCCGGAGGATGGAGCAGATATTTCTTGATTTCCTCAAAGGAGGCATGGCACTCCTCATCCCACTCATAAGAGGTGCCCTTCTCTATGAGCCGAGAAAAGGGATTACACTTTCTAGCTAGATTCGCAATGAATCGACGTGTGTAGGATAAGTGGCCTTGGAGACCTCGAAGCTCCTGAATATTGCTCGGGGGAGGAATCTAACTGATGGCTTTGATCTTTTACAGATCAATCTCAATTCCTTGGTACCTAACAATAATGCCAAGATACTTCTCAAAGATGACCCTGAAGGCACAATTCAATGGGTTCATCTTCAAGTGGCAGGAATGGAGGAAGTTGAACACTTTTTCAAGATCCTTGAGATGGTCCTGGCGCTGGAAAGATTTGACCACCAGATTGTCCACATATCATTCCACCAACATCCCGAGGATCAGCTTGAATATGCGATGCATGGCCTGCTGATAGGTGGCACATGAATTCTTCAGGCTGAAGGGCATAACCTGGTAACATAAAGTACCTTGAGGCACTCTGAAAGCGGTAAACTCTTCATCCTCAGGGCCATCCAGATCTAATTATATCTAGAGTATCCATCCATGAAGGAGAGGGCTTGGAACCCAGCCATAATGTCGATTAACAATTCTATCACTGGAAGGAGAAAATCATCCTTCAGACAGTGACGATTGAGATCTCAGAAGTCGATACAGACACTGATATATCCGTTCTTATTTATAACTAGCATGATATTGGCTAGCCACTTGGGGTATTGGACCTCTTTGATGATGTTGGCTCTGATGAGCTTGTCAACTTCGACCTCGACTAAGGCACTGTGATACATGTGCATCTTTCTGGGAGGCTGCATGAACCCACGATGGTTTTCTTGGAGTCCGAGGCGGTGGATGACTACCTGAGGATCTAGTCCTTCCATCTCGTCATAACTCTAGAAAAAATACATCACTATACTATTTGAGGAAGTCTACGTACCACTGCTTCTCCTTATGGGACATAGCAGCACTAATCAACATGGGTCTCAGATCTTCCTCGCTACTGAGGTTCACTTATAACAGCTCGTCGACCGGGGCTGAGACACCTTCCTCAAAGGCATGAGGAGCATCCTCTATATCTTATTCTCTATATATGGAGGGATCCTACATGGGGGAAGCTACTTCTGATCTACCAAACCATGATGGGAGGCTGCTAACAGCTTGTGCGGCCCTATTCATTGCATCGGAGAACTCTGGTGCTATTGAGACCATGGCTATAAAGGCTATTGACCAGATCCCGTTTGGTCTCCGGCCCAAGGTGACACCCATGAGAATATCAAAGAAAAGTGGTGCGTCAGTTGGAGCTGAATTATTCTAGCTCAGTGAAATAGATAAGTATGATGCAACGCCATTTCCATGAGCCATATGTCTCGATATCTGATGGGAGTAGGAGGCTCATGGATAACTGGAGCCTGGTTCATATTTGAATATGAAGTGATCTTCTGAAGCCACATGGATCTGGGAGCATGGTCCTCTCTTGTCACGGAAATGAAAAAATACTGCCTCATATCATGGGTTGTGGCCTCCAACCAATGGATGGTGAAGACGCAGGTGTCATTCAGGACTTCCCATGGGTAGGTCATGGCGGCAACTGGCTCAACTTTTCTTGCCTGGACTTTCTTATCCTTTCTCTTTTAATAATCAGCATCCAAGTAGTGGGATTTTCAAGAGGCGAATGGAGATGCATCCCCATGGAGTATGCTTACTTGAACATTAATGGAGTACTTGAGGCATTGGTGATACGATGAGGGGAACACCGCGTGCAGATAGAGCCATGGCCTACCCATTAATGCATTGTACGTGATGTCCTGGGAAACGACCATTAACTCAGTTCTAGAAATTAGTCCATTGAACTGGGTCTTTAGACTGATCTTTTTGACCAGTTTCTGATATGTCCTATCATATCCATAGATCCTCAAATCATAGGGAGTCAGGTCATCTTCAGATAACCCTAGCTTCCACAGTTTTCACGCCAGGATGAGGTTGATACCAGAGATGGTGTCAACGAGATAGTGGTGAACCTCCAAACTATTAAATTAGCCAGTAATGTACAACGGGCGGATGCGACCCTATATGGGGCAGCCTTAATCCTCTCCATAGAACAAAATGATGGCCTAGAATTTGACATCCTCAACTGCTTCAACATTGAAGGCCTCTACAGCTACTATCTCTGTCTCAAACTAGAGGGGGCTCCTTAAAGCCTTGACGAGTGCTTTGTGCATATCTGGTGACAGGCGAAGGGCTTCAAGGTTGGAGAGACTCGCTAGGATTCTGGTGAGGTTCTATAGAACATCATACCTCCACTCCATGCACAAAATTCTACTTATAGGAGGCCGCTCTGTGATTAGAGGCACAACGGGCCCTGTCAGCTGGACCGGCGGCTGGCCGGTACTGGGGACATCACGCTAGTCAAATCTCATAAGGTCACTATCGGATGAGGACCAGACGACTGAGATCATCCTGTAGTAGGGAGAAGCTGGTCGTGATGTGGTCAAAGTGGCTCTGCCTGATCCAGTAGCACAAACGGTGGTGTAGGCGGACCAGTCGATACCAGATGAACATGCTGTGTGTGTTGTGTTCTGTGATGGGCCTGCTGTCTGGTCTCAGTGGCATGAACGAACTAGGTTGAGGTGCCAACTGACGTGCCCTGACATCCCATATGACCGCGGCTTTTCCGACATTGGCATCGGCTGGGGACATTGGGGAGGTTCGCTTGGTGCTCCCCCTTGTCGGGAGTCATATAGGGATTTACCAACTCGACGGTGTTAACCGAAGCGTACCCTTGACTGTCACTTGATGAATCATCCACCATTGGAAGGATTCTGGGAGGTATTCCCATCTCCATAGGCATAAAGTCTACGAGAGTGTCTGATAATGATGCCATTGGTGGGGCGTGTTGCTTCCTCTTGCACCGCCGATGCTTGCTCTTCTGGGAAGAGGTCGGATGAGATGATGATATTGAAGTGGTAGCTATATCTTCTGGAGGATCAAGATGACTTAAGCATGCCCGAATAATGCCTTGGGCACGAGCAACTGTCCTGTGAGCCATCCAGTTATTATAATTATGGGACCCATGGTCAGGAACCTGCTGCCACTCACCTTTGCTGTCGCTACTGCTATCTGATCCCATAAAGAAACCCGCCACTTGTGCCGGGGCTGGGCCCAACCTGACTATGTTGTTGTCAATCTAGTCTTGGAGCCAGTCTTTGAACACATGTCATTGCTTGATCGTGTTCCCCAGGATCCGATGATAAGGGTAGTAGTTGGGATGATCAGTTAGACGCGCCTCTTCTGGCTTCCGGCACTCTGGCAGTCGCACAATTCTCTACTCTAAGGTGCGGCTGAAGTAGCCGGCGACCTGAGCCTCATCAAACAAGTAGGTCTAATTCCTTCTGTCCGGAAAGGGGGCTCTGGGAACTTGACCTTGACGGGGGGCCAGAGGAGCCCGGTGATGGGGAGGAACTTGATTATCTCACCTAGGCGGCGGTGGCGCGTTACGTAGAGCCACCTTTCGATTTTGGGGAGGGCGCTACTGGGATGGAAACTATACCGGAAGTGGAAGGCCTCTGCGGGGCTGTAGAGATGTCTCCATTCATTGAAATTCAAGCTTCCTGGGGGCCTCTACATGGGCCACGACAGCGGGCTCGGCTCTGGAAGCTCTCCTTGCTGGAATTGCAGGGGGGAAGTCGGCATGCCTGGACAGCCTATTGCAGGGCTTCTTCGAGGCGCTAAACCTTATCCAAGAAGTCATGAAACCCTCTGAGATAATTATGAGTGATGAGGGAGGGAACCAGTTCCATCTTGAAATTCCCCATGCACATCTTCAGTAATTTCCCTTGAGTCAGTGGTATGTCAAGGGAGTATGTAATCCCCTTCCACCGGGCGATGAAGTTTGTGACTCTCTCATTGGGCATTTTCTTGCCCCTGAAGAGGTCTGTGATGTTCATCTTCTGGGTGGTAGAGCTAAATTGGTAAATGAACTACCTGTGAAGGTCTTACTATCTTGTCACAGATCCAATAGGGAGCTGGCTGTACCAAACAAATTTCGGCCCCTCTAGTGCCTGAATAAAGCAACGGAGCATGGCGGCCTTCAGCTGCGCTGGGGTCCCCAACATAGGCCCACACCTTGAGTTGAGGTGGTCCAGGTGCTACAGTGGGTCCCCTGTCCCATTAAAAGGGTTGAAAGTGGGATTCCCAAATCCCGGGGATGCCGGCATGTCATCCACCCATGCCAGGTATGGTTTTCCATCTTGTGGGATAGCCACTAGTCGCGTTACCAAAGCCTCAAGGAGGGAAATGAGTGCCGCTATTGGATCATCTAGATGGGGGTCCCAGTCCTAACAAGTATCCCCATACTCATGCACATTTCTAGGCTCTTTGATGTGGTATAAAAGATCAGCGGCTCGTGGAGCGGCTGGTGGAGTGACCCTTGGGGCGGCAGGAGGAGCTCGAGCAAGGTTCCTTGGATTATCATGCCGTTTAGGAGGCTTCAAAGAGACATATTTTCCCCCCTTACCGTGAGCCCCGACATCCATCCTATCAGCAAATATTGCATGATCAGGGTTTCCTGGGAGAATCTTGCTGAGGGGTAGTTGTTCCTGAACATACTTCCCCAGCCAAGGATCACCGTAGTCGGGTCGCCGCTCTACAATGCATTCAGACAGAAGTTCATCGACTAACTTCTTCTGCTCAGCAAGCTCCTGGCTGAGCATGGCCTTCTCAAAATCTTCCTCTGCCTTCTGCACTGAGGTAGATAGGTCGGAGTTCTCAACAACTCCAACATGCTCTTTTCCTTTACTTTCATTCCGGCTCACCACTAATGTCTAGGTGGGTGGAGGGAGACATAGGAGGTTCCACTGCTGGAATGTAATACTTCCTGATGGGTCCAGTGGAAGCATGTCCTCTGGGGGGATGCCCCCATCGAGAAGTCCCAGCTCATTCAACTCACCTTCCAGATTGGTCATGTTGACTGCCACTCTTCCTGGGGGAATGTCCTCACCATCGCCAAGCGAGTCGGGCTCCCAGCGAATCACACTGAAAAGGAGGGCAGCGTACTACCCCCAGCCACAGACTTTCACGTGGGGGGTATCCTTCTCAATAACTTTGCATAGTACTTGGAAACTCTGAACGCATTGGTGTTGGATGGCCCTGTATCGGCCGGGTGATTTAGGGTGCTGGACTGTGGGGAGTGTGGCCAGGTCTACCAGACGACATTGCTTGCCGATGTCATCTAGGTTCTCTTGGATCCCGGTATAAGTCACCCGCCAGTGGTGAAGATGAAGGTGAGTTTCCCAGAGGTTCTGGGGGAAACATTCAAACTCCTCAGGGGTGAGAGATTCTGGCGTATCAAAATTCGATCCTATGACTGGCCAAAAATTCTTGGGGAAGTGGCCCACTGCAAGGATGGTCCAGAAGTTCCCCGGCATAGATTCAGGGTCTGGCCTTTGATTTCCCCACTCGTCAACTAAGGGTGGTTGAGGAACTGGTAGTGGTGATGGGGTGGTCCACTGGGATGGCAAGCTGGCCGATGGAGAATACGGCGAGCGAGCTGATTGGCCGCCGAATCTTGGGCAGTCCTCTAAGGGTTGCAGCGACCTGGCTGCCATATCACAATAAGATGGACCAGTGACCAAGGATCTTGATGCAACATCAGTGCCTGCCGAGGGTGAGTCATTCCACGACTCTTCTTCTATTGACCCCCAAATAGCTCTGTGATAGAGGGATCTTCTGGAGATTATGGAGACGGCTATATGGTCGGCGCCTGGGAACATACCATGTTCTCTTCCTCCTGGATATACCTTCGGATGGAAACAGGGATCCTGTGGATATCACATTCGGGGCGTACGAGGGTGATGCGCCTCGTTCTTGCCCAAGCCCCTGACTCGGAGGGCTGGGGGGAGGGCTCCTACACCATGTCATACTCCACCTTGGAGTTTGAGAAGTGGACTAGTCTGATCCATGTCTGGCCTCCCCCAGAATTCCCATTGCAACGGCGGTAAACCGCCATCCTGCCCCGGGGTGGTTTTTTAGGGTAGGGCTGATTTTTGACATGGGGTCCTCCGGCCGCACTGGTGCTGGGGCGGGGAGAGTTTCCACCCGAGAAAGCCAGGGTGCAGGGAGCACTGAGACAAATGTTAAAAGGGGCACGGGGGGGACCTCCATGCAAGGTGTTGGTGAAGTGGGGTTGGCTTCCACCTCTCCGATTGCTGGGCCGAGGAGGAACTTCACCGATCAGAGTGAGGAGATGGGGAGGACCTCCATGTTGGTGAGTGACCAGAAATGCAATTTCTCCATGCTCGTGGTCCGCGGTAGGGGGAGTGACCCCATACCCAGTGTGGTGAGCACAGAAGAGACCCCCACATGGAGTGTTGATATCATGGGGAAGACCCTCACCTGGGTTGAAGGTGGCATGGGGAAGACATCCAAGCTGAGGTTGGAAGTAGGGAGGGCCCGCACATTCCATGGTGGTGGTGCAGAGTGAGCCCCCGCACTGGGCGGCACTACTGTGAATTGGTCTACAACGGCCATTGCATGTGCCAGCGACTGGGAGAGTCGACTGAACCTGCCCGTGGGGCGGTTGGGGGATCAATCCGGGTCGGACGTATAGCTTCCCATGCTCCACACATGCAGGTATTTGAGAATATGAACCAGTGGTGTCTTGGGCCACATTAGTCGACGACATTGGCGCCCTACAGTGAGCATCTTCTTCTGCTCATGCCAGACGCTGGCGTCGGGTCAGGTGGACTGGATCCAGTGGTGTAGGCGCATGGACTACCTGCTCCTCAGCTCAGAGAACCAGGTGGCAGCACTGACATGGAATGGTGGGGGCCCTCGTAAGGAGCCCTTGAAGCAGGACTTCGATTGGGACAACCCGAATATCCCCTCCTTCGTCGGCGTAGGGGAGGGAACTGTCAAGGTGCTCCATGGAAAAACTCATGAAGTGATTGAATGTTGGGGTTGGAGAAGCGGCTCCATGCATGGCCCTCGAGGGTGGCATGGATGGTGAGGAGCCACTGCCTCAAGATCTAGGAAAGCCATATCCCTAATGGGGATGACCCCTCCTCCTCGTACCTACGAACAAGGTTTTTAATTAACCTTCATTGGATAATCTCTAATGGGGAGAGGTGGTGTGTGCACCCAACAGTCATCGTGGTTGAAGCCATCATGGAAGAGGTAGAACCGCACGGGGTAGCCGCATCAATGTTCCCCCTGTTCCTGCACCAGTGGGTAGGTGAACAAGCTCTGGATGCAACAAATTGATTCCTTTAAGCAGGGAGATGAACTCATTAAAACTTATAAAAAAGGAATCGACAACCAGTGCCCCATTTCCATCCCATATTTCATGGTCACCAAGAGGGATTCACACTAACAACATCACAGAACAGAATGCTCAACGTCCTGACTATCCCAACTTCTTGCGAGTTTCGCATTAAGCTTGTTTGGTGTGACCTGGTACCGGATGACAAGGTTAGATGACATGCTTATCCACTAATGTCCCAAATGCTACAAGCCTCCAAGATGAGGAGAGGATCTTCACATTAGGTTCACCATTTTTGTGTTTCCGATGCTTTTATGAAGGCGCATGAATCTGTCATGAAGAGGATGTGATGCTGTTGTCCCTCATTCCCTCTTTATAAAGGTGGGTGTCATCGACTCCTAATTTTGGGATATCTACACTTGGATTGAAACAGGATGATGGGATGTCAGTTCTTCCTTCCTTGGATTCCGCCTCGGAACTCGTCACTTAGTCTGGGTCTCCCTCATATATTTAAAACGTAGTTCATGAAGCTCTTCCCAGCGCCATATCTTTATGGACACCATTTAATTATACCGCTTCTATCAGGACCTTCCAAGGGGTCTGGTCAAGGCAGCAACCTTCGGTTAGGAGAGTATTCACGTTGGGGCATCACTGGTGTGTCTTCACACTGGGGATTAGCATGTCTATCGTATGTCCCTTATTATAGGGATTCTTGAGGGAACATAAGCCCGAGGAATCCCACATCAAATGCGGGGAATTGTATGCCATTAGAATGTATCTGAGGTTTTCCTCAGCTTACCATGTTTAACACAGGGTATGCCGCAAGTTTAACGTCTTGCAGAGATGGATCAGACTGATTGAAACACGAGTTAGAGTGGATCATATTGAAGAACCCCCTGGCAGGAACACCGATGTTGGGGCCAACACGTGGGCGGATTCCCGAATGCTGGGGGGGGGGTGAGGAGTCATGATCTCAACGGGATGTGGTGGCCCGAGTGGGAATTAGGATGGGTAATGGTCTTGGTATTGGGTCTCGAAGAGACTTCCTACATATCCCCATGGTAGGGAATCAAAGCCTTCATAGTTCGATGATACCGTGGGACACCTGAAGTGGCGACCAGTGAGGATGGACGTATGGATGAGACCCGTAAGGAGTTGAAACTCTGGGTTAGGTCATATGCTTCTTGAGACGTGTGGGATCGAGGGAGAGATCAGGATGAGAATGAGTGATGGGCTTGAACGTCATGGAGGCTTCCTATGTTCCATGCCTTAGCACGGATCAAAGTCCTCGTAGTTCGGGTCGGACAGTTTAACGTCATCCGGGACAAGGGTGTTTGGAGCTTACGCTCTGAGGAGGCCCAAGGTGGTGGGGTTTGAACCTCATGGAGGCTTCCTATGTACCATACCTTAACAGAGATCAATGTCCCCATAGTTCAGGTTGGATGGGGATTATGCTCTTATACTGCCAAAGGTGGTGGGTCTTGAACCTCGTGGTGGCTTCCTTCATACCATGCCATAGCATGAATCAAAATCCCCATAGTGTGGGTTGGTTATGGATTCTGCTCTGAGACGACCCAAGGTGGCGGGTCTTGAACCTCATGGAGGCTTCCTACGTACCACGCCTTAGAGCAGATCAAAGTCCCCGTAGTTCGGGATGGATGGGGCTTAAGCTCTAAGACTGCCCAAGGTAGTAGGGCATGATCCTCATGGGGGCTTCCTACTTACCATGCCTTAGCATGGATCAAAGTCTCCATAGTTCGGGATGGATGAGGATTACACTCTGAGATGGCCCAAGGTGGTGGGGCATGAACCTCGTGGAGGCTTCCTACATACCATGCCTTTTCACGGATCAAAGTCCCCGTAGTTCGGGTTGGTTGGGGCTTACGCTCTGAGACTACCCAAGGTGTTTCATGGTTGGTGCTCACTCTAAGCTCATGAGAGTCATGATCAGTGTGAGAAACTAGAGGTAGCAGAGACCCAACGATCACGTCGCGTAGGGTGCGGCCGTGGGAAGTGAAAAGGGACTTACGCGTTGGGTGGCCCATTGTGCTAGGAATTACTCCAAGATGGAGGCCTGAGGGAGATAAAGTACAGCGGGAGTGGGATTTGGCACCTTGGAAGAGAGGAGGGGCACAATTCCCTATCGTTCCCTCTACTTTCTTTAGCACCGAGGAAGTGAGGAGGAGTAGGGGTGCTACCTCTGGGAAGGATGGCTAGGGGCTTACACTAAGGTGGATTCCCTTCCTCGTGGACAAATGCCACTCTAACAAGGAGGATATCATCCCCTTTGAGGGGTGATCCCATCCCCGTGGAGACGCGTGGGAGTAGAGAATGTCTGAGGTGGGGGGACCCTGCGTTCGGGGCACAGAGCTAGGTTACAGTTTAACATCATTGGTTAAAAAAAAGATGATTGGCAGTTTAATGGTCTTCAGTTCAGATGAGGTGTGTTAGCTCCGCACCCCTTGGACTTACATAAATGCCTCCCTCTACCCCTTGTGGAAGGGAAGGCATTGAAAAGGCCATACTGAGGGGGTGTCGTGGAGAGAACCATCGAGGGGCCCATGTAAGCATTGCTATGTGAAGAAGAAATAGCCGTTAGCATGCCTATGCGAAGAAACATGAGGCTGAGCAAGACATTGGGAAGGATTGTCCAAGGGATGTTGAAGTTACTTCGTACAAGCCTAGAAGGTCATACGGGAAAACCATGTATAGTGTGGGTTCCCGGGGTGCACGAGACACCTGCGAATGGCACCTAGATGGAGGGTATCAGACATTCACGAAAGAGGGCCCCCGGGGAGCACTGAGGTGAGGGGTGCCGGGAGATTGCAAACAACCCTTGGGGCTTGTGCGAAATAAGGGGTCTAGTGTGAAAAGAACCAGGTTGGCACGAAATCAATGTTACTTGCGCGAAATAGGGGGGCTGAGGCTTTGGGAATGACTCAAAGGGATTGCGAGCAAATGAAAGGATTGCGCACAAAGGAATGGATTACACACAAAAGAAGGAGGATTGTGCGCAAAGGAAGAAGGATTGTATGGAAAGGGAGGACCCCGAAGGGGCTGGAGTTTAGTCTAAGCCATGGAGATCTCGTGCAGAGGTGGATCCCTGGGTGACTTAGCGCGAAAATGAACCTTACCTAAAAGCGATATTGCACGTGCAGGGAATTCCGATTACACGCACAAGAGGCGGTTCGAATTCTTCATCCCTTAAAAGGGTTGGGGTCTCTTTCTATTTATAGGCATCCGACAGCGCAGAATTCAGGGCTGTGCGAAATAATTGCCTGAAGGAGGCGGCGACATGAAATATGAACCACGTGGGGCACAGGTGTGAAATGATTTCATGCATGCACCAGGGACTCTTCGTAAATCCCGGAACTTTCCGTGCGGGACAACTTTTTTCGCGCACTTCATCCTTTATTCCGCGCAACACCTCTAGGCCCCCAAAATCGGGTCTCTAGGTCTGAATATGACTTCGCTTTTTGGTTTCGTAACTTTCTATGGAACTTAAGCACTTTTCATCGTATACACCATCTTTTATGGGTTTTATGTTTCATAAGTTACCAAATCTGTATAGGAATTTCAAATTTAAATTTCAACTCAGTGGGCTTTACGCATACTTCATTGATTATTTTACTCCAAGATTATGTGTGTAATCACTATTTATTATTTATGTATTAATTTTCACTCTCCTTTGTGTGGATATACTTTTGACACACATAATCACTCCATTGATAATTTCTCTGGTCATTGATATAAACTTGATCTTAACTCAATTTCCCTTCATTAAGATAAACATCCATGTCATTAGTGTTGTTTTTACAAGAATATGTGTGAATTTACCCTAATAGATTTACAATAAATATCAAATCATATTTAGTGTATTTTTATTAGTCACACATAACTATGTCATTGATTTATCCTTTACCTAAGGATACTATCCTTATAAGGTATTTCATCTAAATTTACATTCATTTGAGACTTCTTTATTGTTATGCACCAATTAACTTTTATATGGTGTATATACTATCCTTTGACATAGTATATAATGAAATCATTTATTCTCATGGTATTATAATGTTTTGATTACCTCAATTTTCCATATTCAAGCATCTCTCATTTGGATAGTAACTCAAACTAAAATACCATTTTAAATGTTTTAAAAATTTATTCTTCTATATATATATCTTAATGTCCATGGTTTAAAAATGGTTTTATTTATATGTAAATTAATGATTTAAAATTAAAATTCCTTTTAAAATTTTCAAAGTGGTCTGGGACACTTTGATTAAAAAATCTATTTTAAAACGGCTTCTTGAAAAATAGTCTGTCTTTTAAATGTTTTCAAGAAAAAGGTGGATATTTGTCTCAAATAGTTTTGATGATTATTTTCATCTATACCAATATCCTTCATTATTCTCGAATGAGGTTAATCTATTACAATAAAATCTTCCATATTGTATTAAATGAGTTATGTTTGACTGTGGATGTGATATTTTTTATACCATTCATGGTTTGTGGATAAATTATTGACATTTCATATGCTAGTTTTAATATGAATGTGTATGTTATGTTTCAAACTTTTCATATGAGGAATGAATTGGACTTAGTATGTGACAGGTGGATCCCACTATAGATCCTCGATGCATTAGTAGGTCTCATGAGACAAACTAGTGTCTTGGTACAATGCCCTGAAACAATCATATTTTTCATCTGGGAACAAGGCATTGACTATTTAGTTATGAAGTCTGGCATTATGCATTCCATCATTATGAAAGTGGATATTGATATTGCATCTGATTATTTGACTAGTAGAATATTTATGTGAATAAGTAAATGAAATTATTTGATTTTATCTTTTCCATATTATGATGAAGTTCCAGTTTAAAAAGGCTTTTTTTAGTCTTATACGTTGCCTTAAATGTTTATACTTATTTATTACGGTTTCTTCTTTATTGTTATCCTTAATGAGTATCTGAGATCACCCCTTTCTAGGTTTTATTTTTCCTAGGATGTAAAGAATTATATTATGACTGACCTGCATGGATAGTCTATTGGATCTTAGTGTAGTCTATGGAAAAAATGTAGTTGTAGTTTTGCATTTTAGGATGTAATTTAAACCTTATGAATGTATCTAGCACTTCCAAGGATACTCAACTAATCAGTCTTTCGAGACATGATCTTTTGTGACCATGCCAATGATACATAATAATGCACCAACTCTGGGATTCTAGGGTCGGGGCATTACAGTTGGTATCAGAGGAAGTTTAGTACAAACCATGGAATCTCGATTTTGATAAACTCTGATTAGAGCACATTACCCTAAGATAGACTTTGAGTATTAGTATAGAATAACATCCTAGAATTTTGGAATTGAAGATATTATGTGGGTTTTCAAAACAATACATCCCTGTCTGGATACAAGAAAGTAGAGGCGGCTCTGGCACAGATGTACCTAAGAGTGAAAACTCTGACAAGGAGTTTCGGGCATGACCCAGGGTATCTTGGTACACGACAATGGGCCTTACTACACACTTGGTTACGACACTCTCGGGGGATATGATTAAGATAATTAACATTTTCTTTTCCAACTTTTTTGAAGGATTTTAATATAAGATGAAAATAAATAAGCATCATCAATCCAAAGGTTTTTTAGATTGAAAATAAGGTCTTATGATATTCTATAAATAATTTTATTACTCACACTATTCTTTCTTGTGTTAGTCTATAGATGGATTCCAAGGAAGTTATAGTAAAATTGAACATGATGTACAAGGTGGGCACAACAGAGGAAATGAAAAATAGAATGGTATGTTGATAGGTGTAAAAGATATCGTGTTGATACGGAATCTGTTTTCAAAAAATATGATCAACAACATATATATTAACCAACTCCCAGACTCAACAATGAAGAGAAAGGCTGTGAATGATATGAGCTCCAACAGTGGAGACCATGGAGAAAAGAAAGCTCAATTTCTATCGTGCAGCAAATGTGGAAGGAGACACCTAGGGAAGCGTCTTAATGGAAAATCGAAATTCTTTATCTGTGGGATAGAAGGACATAAAGTAAAGAATTACCGAGGAAAAATGAAGAGTACTATGGATGAAAATAAAAATGATCCCAATAATACAATTATAGTCATTTTCCATAAATGTAGGGGACCTGGGCATTACCCAAGTGAATGCCCTATTCTATAGGATAACCCCTTGGTCAAGGAATAACCTATGTGGAAATAAATGGATAGTCAAATGTTTAAAAGTATTAGTGCTCTTTTGTGATGGGATTACTTTGGAAGACTTTTCTCTTATGTGTAACCCTGTAGTTTATTACGTGAAAAATGCTATTTTAGGAAGAATTTTGTTTTCTATTGTTGATGTAATTACAAATAACCATTTTTGTTTATATGATCCTTGAATTTGAGGAAATTACAAGTTATTAAATTTTGGGACGAAAATGTGAGGTATGAGATAACATTTGTGGTGAAATTATGTTATAGTTATTTTGAGGAATTTATCTCATTTTGGGAAAGTTATAAAATATCGTTTTTTTTGAAAAGGACAACATGCAGACCATGTGACAACCCTTCACGTCAGACAAAACTGTAGTAATCGAACCCCCAACCATAGTGTGATTTGGATTTATCACCTACCACTAGACTACATGAAGTCCCTGGTTAGTGTGACTAATTATTTTTAGTTAAATGATTTTATTGATCAATAATAAGTTGATTTGGGATCTTATATCTTATCAAATGTATATCCTTAGTATAGAAAAATGATTTGGGGATTAAGTGATAAATGTTTTTTTGGAAGACATTCACTCTGTTGGGAATACTATATGCCTAAGGAAAATTGAATAATAAAGGATTTAATTTGAGGAGTAATGGTGTATTTTTATCTATGTTTTTATTATGGATTTATAGCGATTTGGGTTACTTATGGAAATGATTAACCTATCATAGAGAATATGTGATTAGGTTAATTACTTTTATGTATGTGACTTTAAGAGTAGTCGATGTAATTTGGAAATAAAATTTAACATGGAAGATAGTGTAATCAAATTCTTCTATGTTTTGGTTTTCAATATTAGTTTGGATTATATTGATCGATTTTAAGGAAAAGTTTTTATTGAATGTTATTTATTGAACTTTGGATATTGTTGGTTTCATTTTATAAATTAAGATATGTATTTATTTCACTAAAGGATTTCCCTTTTTTCGGATCATATGATCTTGTACTAACCATTTGGGTTTTGGTTAATCTCTAAAGACAGGGTAAATATATATAGTTTATCCTTTGTGGATTATGTGATTCTCTTGAAGTTTATTCTAGCAATTCAGGTGTGACCAGGTCATATTGAATACTCATCATTTGAAAAAAATATAAGTTAGTGGTATAAATTTATTAAAGTATGACACTCTACTTAAAAAGTAAGTATATCTATTTATGTTCTTAGTCAATCTCATAAATAAATTCCTTAACTTTATGAAATGTAACTTAAAACAAAAAACATTATCCATTTACTTTTTCTACTAGGAAACTAATGATCATTTATCTCATCACAAGTATGTGGTTTTCTTGTTTTTAACTTTCTCCTAACCTTGTTTTCTAACACTCTCCACTAGAACATGATTCTAATTTTATCTTCCATATCCATGTTTTCTTACATGGAATCATAGCATGGGTTATCTCAGGTGACCTTTGTACTTCTCTTTATTTCTTTTAAAGAGATAGTTATATTGACTCTTTTTCCGATGTGGTACTTTCAAGGAAGTTCCCATGCCTAATTTTAAAATTTCTAGGATCAAATTTTCAAAAGGAGGGAAGAATTTAACACCCCAATATTTCATAGTAAGTTATTTTATTTAATTCAATAGCTAGTGCTACACGCAACACCGAGTTCGAGCACCCCATGACTTACCAAACTAGTCGTTCAAAAGAAGTTATGAATCGTATTAACTAAATTTTGAATTTTATATACTCCATATAATTTTATAATCCATATTATATGTTTATTAGACATAATATAAGAACAAATTAATTTTTTTTCCGATGAAAGAGGTATTTTTAAAAAATATGCAATTTTACCACCTTTTAATAGAAACCCCTTTTTGAAACTAATATTTGAAACTTTAATATATTCAATTTAATGAAATTAAATTCTTCATTTGAATTTGGGAATAAAAATTTATTTTGAATATATTTTTTGTACTTTTATAATATCTTTTATATTTTGCTGAATACTGAAAAAATACTAAATTTTAGTTGAAAACAACTTTTTTAAATGAAATAATTTATTTTGTAAAATTATTTATTTGAATGGTTTGGAAGTATAATTAGATTATATTTTTATCATTTAATACAATATTGGTGATTATAAGTAATTTCACATTAAAATTTGACATAAACACATGTCAATCTTTTGATAGTTTTTACTTTTTAAAAACACGCTTTTTAGTTTTGACAACGAGAATTAATTTTAAATTAATTAATGAAAATTCTATGTTTTGAATTTGGTAAAATGGAATTCATTTTTCAATTCGGAATATCGAAATTATATTATGGTAATTTTCTGGTAATTTTCTGAAAACATTCAATTTTTTATGAATAGTGAAAAAAACTACATTATTGTTTAAAAACGACTTTTTATTTAAATAATTATTTATTTTATTTAAATTTATTTTAATTAAAAATAGATCTATAATACTCATATAAGTTTAATATAATTCACTAGAGTTATTTTATAATAAACTTATTTGTATAAAATTTTATTGAACTTTTTTCCGTCTTTTACCCACCTCCTATGAGCATTTGCAAATTTACATAAAACATAATTTTACTTTTTCTGTGAGTTGAATATCAAAACACCAAGGGACACGATTGATATCAGTAAGTAAAATTTGGTTCAATAAGATGAAAATAATTCTTGGTGAATAGTAACTTTTTACTTTTATTTACCAAGGTTAAAAGTAAATAGGGTAATTAAGGGTATAAATGATATTATTATTACCCAAAAACATATCCTAATTATATTGGATAAGTGTAATTAGACCAAAAACAAAATTATGAATAAAATATTATCCATTATTTCCACTTGGATTCGATTAGGACATTTATTATTATTTAATTCAAAGAAGAGTTAAAAGTGTTAAATTCAATGTTTAATAACTAAACCATTTTTAATAAATGGTTACACATAAGATAAATTCTATTATAAATATTAATTATAAATATGAATAGATTTATTACATAATGGTATTTTATTTATAATTTTTAGACATTATATAATTAAATTTATTTATGACACAATGATGATGTAGTAATTACCTAATTAATAAATTATTAAAATAATTGAGATTATAAATATCCAAATAACGGTAATTTGAGACTTTTTATGAATGAAAAAAATTATATAGGTTAATATTACATGTTAGGGTTGGTTATATTATTCTCATTCGATGTAATAATTCTGGTATGAATTGACCATTAACAAAATACCAAATAGAGTCAAAATTGACATAAAAGCGTTTATAAAACAAATATTATATTATTAATTGATATTCAATTCCAAAAAATCTAAGGTTCGTCCAAAAGACTTATATAATGATAAATTTATCATTAATTAACCACTTTGGGTTCTCTTGAATGTTTTTAGTAAGTTTATTTATCATATAATATAAAAATACAAAGAGACATGGTAAATGTCAAACTATTTAACTAAGAGTTAAATCTAAATGATAAAGTTAATATAGTGACACAAACCTATCTAAAACCTATTTTTTGAGTGTTTTTAGACCCATCACCACCTTATACTATAAATAATCTATTTTGGAGACATTAGAAACCGAAAATTATTTATTAAAAAAATAATATTTCTAGCTTTTCTTATGGTTCCCCTCACCCCTCTTATAAAAGAGCACTCCCCCTTCTCTCAAATTCACACCTTCAAAGCCATTAGGCTCGTCCAAACCCTGACCAAATATTTTTTTGACTCTCCTCCCTTAATCCTAGAGACATTACTTTAGTCATAATTCCAACCTATGGAACCCTTTTTATCAAATCAAAAGGAAGAACCCGAAGAAGAGGTAAATATTTCATCACCTATTTCAAGTTCCTTTCTTCTTCCACTACCTGTTTCCTTGTTGTTTCCATTCTAAAATAATAACTCCAGTATATTCTATATATTTTGATGTTATTATAAATATGGTGCAACCATACTCATTATTCTATCCATCTTTTTAATGACATGTCACCATACATGCGTATGTATGACTTACCATCTCCATGTCGGGGTGTAGTTGTTATTCAATACATTATTTTTTGGATGCATATAATAATTATGTATAATTGGTTTAAATAATAAATATAACATCATAATTATTTTTTTATGATATAACATCCAATTATATATGATTTTAATATCAAAATATTCATATTGTCGTTCATGCGTACGTACAGATTACCGTCTCCACGAACGGGATGAGATAATTACCCATCGTATCCATTAAAGAATAATTGTCATTAGATGATTAAAAATAATGTTTAAATACTAAATATCTTTTTTAATATTAATATGATACATCCCATCCATAAAAAAATTGGGCTTACGTAACCAAACATATAAAAGAGAAAAGACCAGTTAACACCCGAAACGACAATAATACCAAAATATCAATATTAGAAGATCATATATGAAATAATATTCATGTATATGGTTATTTTATAATTTAATAACAGTTATTTAACCATTATACAGGATATTAACATAACCTCGACCAAGGAAAAGTACAAGGTATGCGGTTTCTTATCTCACATTTAATTCCGTGAGATTTCCATTGTTCACCACTTATTTATTGCATGTGGTGTATTGTGTACTACCATTTGATATATATAACCATGATTATATTTATATTCATGTTATTCTGTGATTAATATGGTGATTATTAAATTTTGGTCATACAAATCGATTGATTACAAAGAAGTAAAGGTTTTTCATCTCGCTTTTTACTCCCGTGACATTCATGCTATATTGGCCACTATTTTCTTTTGTGTGGAATATGTACTGTCCATGATTGTATTCTTGGTGTAATATACTTTAATTTATTAGTATTTACATCTTCATTGTATTATATTTCTTTCATGGGTTGTATGTTTCTTAAGTTACCAAGTCGGTAATGGAATATAAAATTTCAATTTCTACTCAATGGTCTTTACGAATACTTCATTGATTATTTTACTCCAAGATTATGTGTGGAATCACTATTTATTATTTATGTATTAATTTTCACTTACCTTTGTGTGGATATAATTTTGATACACATAATCACTCCATTTATAATATCTCAAGTCATTGATATAAACTTGATCTTAACTCGATTTCTATTCATTGAGTTAAACATCCAAGTCATTGGTGTTTTTTTACAAGAATATGTGTGAATGTCCTATGATTGATTTACACTGAATATCTAATAATATTTTGTGTATTTATATTTTTCACACATAACTGTGTCATTTATTTATCCTTTACCTAAGGATACTATCTTTATAAGGGATTTCATCCCAATTTACATTCCTTTGAGACTTCTTTGTTGTTCTACACCAATTCACTTTTATATGGTGTATATACTGTCCTTTGAAATAGTATATAATGAAATACTTTATTATCATGGTATTATAACATTTTTATTACCTCAATTGTCTATATTCAAGCGTCTCTCATTTGGATAGTAACTCTAACTAAAATACCATTTTAAATGTTTTAAAAATTTATTCTTCTTAATCTTTCTCATTAATGTCCATGTTTAAAAAATAGTTTTAATGTTTTATTTATATGGACATTAATGTTTTAAAATTAATATTATTTTTAAAATATTAAAATTCATATGGGTCACTTTGATTCAAAAATATATTTTAAAATGTATTCTTAACAAATAATGTGACTTTTAATTTTTTTCAAGAAAAAGGGGGATATTTTTCTCAAATAGTATTGATGATTATTTTCATCTATGTCAATATCCATAATTATTCTTGATTGAGGTTAATCTGTTATAATAAAATCTTATATATTGTATTGAATGAGTTATGTTTGATTATGTATGTGCTATTTTTATACCATTCATGGTTTGTTTATAATGTATTCACATTTTGTATTCTAGTATTAATACGAATTTTTATGTTATGTTTCAAAAATTTTATATGAGGATTTCATTGGAAATAGTATGTGATGGGTGGAGTTCTCTATAGCTCCTCGAAGCATAGGGAGGTCTCATGAGACAAAAATAGTGTCCTGACATAAGGCCTTGAAAAAATATTATTTGTAGTCTTGGCACAAGGCCTTTACTATGTGTTTATTAAGTCTGGAATTATGCATTCCATCATTATGAAATATGCTATTGATATTGCATGTGATTATTATACTAGAAGAATATCCATGTGAATAAGTAAAAGTCATTATTTTATTTTATCTTTTCCATATTATGCTGAATTTCATGTTTAAAAGGGATTTAGTTTTGCTCTTATACATTGCCTTAAATGTTTATTCTTATTTTTGAATGTTTCCTATGTATTATTATCCTTACTGAGGATCTGATCTCACCCATTTCTTTGTTTTATTTTTCCCATGATGTGAAGAAGTATATTATGACTGACCTTCAGGGATAGTCTATGGGATCTCAATGTTGAATATGGAAACAATGTGGTTGCAATTTTCCATTATTTGATGTAATGTAAACCTTATGAATGTATCTAGAACTACCAAGGCTATTAAACTAATCGGTCTTTCGAGACTTGATCTTTTGTGATCATATCAATGATACATAATAATACACCGACTCTGGGCTTCTGGGTTTAGGTAATTATATTGATTCCTAAATAATTTATAACTCATGATAACATAGTTTTTGATATGTTAGTTGCATAGATTGTGAACTAAAGTTATCATGGTTATTGAGCTGATGATAGCAAAGTTTTTAAACTGATTATAACATGCTTTTTAAACTAATGGTCTCAGAATTTTTGAAATGATGTGAGTAGTAATTTTGAATCAATGACAGTAGATATTTTTAACTGATATAAGGAAAACTTTTTAACTAGTAGAAGAAATAAATATGAACTAAAAAATAAAATAAAACACTAATAAATCATTTAAAACATTAATACACAAATTTTACACAAAATATCACATTACAAATAAATGTGATATAACACTCTAACATGTTTGATATTAACCAAAAGTAAATCCAACATATGTTTTCACCAGTATAACTAAAACTTGATCACGTAGTAAAAAATTGTGAAAACACGCTATGTGTGTCAGATTAATTTTTAATATGGTTAATTTATATATTTTGTTATCATTTTTATTTATGTATTATGTTATCATTTATATTTATTATAAGGACCCAACCTTAAAAAATTACATAGTATTGAATTAAATGAATAATTCACATTGAGGATCTTTTCAGTTTAGAGTTTTATAGAATTAGTTCATGACTATTACATATCATTTCAAATACAAAGTAGACACTTCTACTCAGTTTCCATTTTCTTCACAAAACAAGAACTCTTGAAAAAAGAGTCATGTATAGTTCCATGTTTAAGACAAAATGACTTTTCCTTGATCCCATACTTGACTCTATTCAAGCTTATGTCATGTGAAAAACATTTCAAAAACAGGGTATTAGCATAAAAATCTCAGTAAGGGATACACTAAGGTATGATATAAATGAAAAATACAGAAGCATAAAGAAGACATAAACATAATTTGTCCATGTGGTCAATATTCCATTATATCCAGAATTATATTCATGATTTAGATATCATATATATCATATATATCCAGTATATTCATGTATTTATAATAGTACATAACATTTGGAGGTATGAAATGAAATGCACCGTTCATGGAGACGGTAAGCCGTACGTACGCATAAATGCTACTTTCATTTTTATTTCTTATTTTAATGGAATTAAAACAAAATGATACAAAGGTATATTATACTTCCAGTATAATATCATATATAATATCATTAACTCCATCCTTTATACGTCCCACATATGGTATTAACGAGTCATATCACTTTGATGGGGCGGTAGTGCACAGTTCCTCAAATGAAATTATCACGTTTACCCATAATGGAAACCATAAAGGTATGATATAAATGGAGAATACAAAAACATAAAGAAAATATAAACATTATATATATCATATATAAATAAATTATCATCATAATGGCCTCCATGATAGGTAGTAGGAGATAATCGAACAATCATAGTCTCGTGAGGTGTTAATTTTCCATCCACAGAAACAATATGTTCTAAACCCATTAGATGGAGGTGTGTGTTAGTGTAGTTAAAATCCATATCATAAAAACATCCTAGTATATTGATGATACTGGTGTTGCTATAAAATAAAGGAATAAAAAGTGTTTAGGTGTTGGAGAATTAAAATAAAAGAAAAGAAGTTAAGAGAAACCATTACCTTTAATTTGGGTAACTTCCCTTGGTTCGAACCAAAAGGACTTCTTGAAGTGCCTTATGCCTAAGGTAAGGCTTCTTGGAGGAGTAGAGGGATGTAGGGAGCTTTATTGGGAAGATTGTGGAGGAGAATAAAGGCTTGATAGGTGTGAGGAATTAGTTATAAGTAGCCTTCTTTTATAAGGGAAAAGGAGGGGCTCTTTAGGAAAGTGTGAAAATATTATTTTATTATATAATGATATTCGGTTTCTAATGGTCCAAAAATAATTATAGTCAAATATTAGATGACTCATGGTAGAAAAAAAATCTTCCAATAGGAATTGAACAATTTTTGGACAATATTTTAATCATTATAAGCTTATTTATTTAAATCATTTATTAATGAGGTAAATACTGCATCATTATTGTGTCAAAAATAATTTAATTTATTCGATGTCTAAAAATTATAAAGAAAATACCATGAAATATGAAATATTTTTATCTTTCTAATTAATATTTTTAGTCAAAAATATTACTTATATAACACCATATAAAAATTAATTTATTAAAATATTTTTTTTTTGTCATTTTTGCCTTTACTTTAAATTAATTAATCTAAAGTGTCATTATCAATCATAAATGGCTCCATGGGGTCCCAAAATATACCCAAGGATGACCATGGTCGGCCATTACTCATCCAATAAGGTTATAACAAGTGTTAAGGTAATTTTAAATTATAATAATATTTTTTTTACCTTGAACTACCTGATTTTCCTATAACCACGGTAAATAAAAGTCAAAAGTTACTATTCACTAAAAATTATTTTCATCTTATTAAACCACATTTTACTTACTAATAAAAACCATGTATGACAGATTTTTTAAATTCAATTTACATAAGTGGTAAAATTTCATTTAAATGAAAAAGTCAATTTTTTAACTACTACTAAGTTGTTTCACTATTCATCAAAAAATAAAGTTTTTTATAAAAATACCAAAAAATTAAGCCAAAGATTTATTTGATATTCCGAATTCAAAAATGATGTTGATTTTTCTAAATTGAAAACATATAATTTTCATTAATTAATTTGAAATTAATTCCCTTTGTCAAAACAAATAGTGTGTTTTTAAGAAACAATAACTATCAAAACATTGACATTTGTTTATGTCCACTTTCAAAGTGAAATTAATTCCAATGACCAACATTGGATTAAATGGTAAAAATATATTCTAATTACACTTTAAATCCAATTAAAAATATAATCTAACCATATAAATAAATTATATTAAAACATAGTTTTGAATTAAAATACAATATTTTTCATTATTAAAAAATGAACTTTATCAGAAAAATTCCAAAAAATTACACAAAGTAAATTCTGATGCCCCCATTCTAAAGAAAGATTTTATTTGGTCAAATTGAATGTATTAAAGTGACCAAAACTATATTTAAATAGGGTTCTCCATTAAAAGGTGGTAAATCGACCTTTTAATGTAAATTATGCTTAAATTTAGATTCATTCCCATTTTAAGCCTCTAAATTTTATTGGATAAATGTAAATACATTTACAAAACATGTATAATCATATTGTAGTTAGTTTTGTTCATTCCCGCCAATACAATAGCTAGGAGTTAACTACCATTTAAAATAATAATATTATATTATTAGTGTGCAACATAAGATTTCAAAGAAACCAGTTTTTTCATATCTGGTATGCTATCAAACAAAGAAACCTTTTTAAGAAAGTTAATATTTAAGTCACAAATATTAATAAATATTAAAATTGCTTATTCATCATTTACCTAGGATGTTACATCCTTCCCCCCTTTTGGTAATTGCATCCTCAGAATTTTTATTCACTAATCAAAATAAGTGGGGTTATTTATCCCTCATAGAATTTTTCTATTCCCACTTTGCTTCTTCAACCATATGGTTTTTCCAAAAAAACTATTACCTGGTGAATTACCTTATTCCGCAACACTTTCTCTCTTTAGACAAGAATCTAGACTAATTATTCTTCATAAGAGAGATTCTCTTCCAACTGAACTACATCTGGACTCAAAACATGAGATGAATCTGGCATATACTTTCTCAACATCGAAACATGAAAAACATTGTGTTCCTGGGATAAACTTGGAGGTGAAGCCACTCTGTACGCAGCTGATCCAACTTTCCCCATGATTTCATATGATCCAATGACCCTCAGACTCAAATTTTCCATCATACCAAAATGTATCACACTTTTCCATGGAGAAACATTGAGAAAGACATGATCAACTATCTCAAAAGAAATATCCTTCCTCCGGTTATCCACATAACTTTTCTGTCTTCTCTGAGCTATTCTCATGTGCTTCTGAATCAACTGAACTTTCTCTGCCATCTCTTCTTCTAATTTTGGTCCCATCAGCTTCCTTTCACCTAATTCATCCCAAAAAGCTGGAGTTCGACAAAGCTTTCCATATAATGCCTCAAATGTAGCCATATGTATACTGGAATGAAAACTGTTATTATAAGAAAATTCAAACAAAGAAAGATTTTGGTCCCAACTTCCCTTGTAATCTAGTGAACAAGCACACAATATATCCTCCATGTTCTGAATTGTTTGTTCTGACTGTCCATCTAATTGAGGATTAAAAGTTGTAGAAAAATTCAATTCATTACCCAATAACTATTGAAGGCCTTTACAAAAGTTAGAAGTAAACCTGAGATCACGAGCCGATACAAAAGAGAGGGGAACACCATGCAACCTGAATATCTCTTTAATATACAACTGAGAAAGTTGATCTAGAGACAAAGTATCTAGAATAAAAAGGAGATGAGTAGATTTAGTCAATCGATAAACTATAACCCATATTGCATTATTACCTCGAGATGTATTCGGTAATCCTGCAACAAAGTCCATGGATATATTTTCCCATTTCAACTCTAGCACCGATAAAGAATGAAGAATCCCTTTCGATAACTGCCGCTCTGCTTTAACCTACTGACAAGTAAAAAAATTCACATTAAAATCAGCAATATCTCTTTTCATTCCATCCCACCAGTAATACTCCTGAATATCTATGTACATCTTAGTACTACCAGGATGAATTAAAAACAGAGAAATATGAGTTTCACATAACAACTCATTATTCAAATGTGAATCATAAGGAACACATAATCTCTTCCCATTCCTCAAAACACAATCATTATCAACATTAAAATTAGGCAACTTACCCTTCTGAACTAACTCTACCTTTTTCATCAACTCACTATCTTCCTTCTGCGCTTGCTTTATTCTGTCTGATAGAGATGATTTCACTGACCCCTGAAACAAAACAAAATAATTTCCTAAACCAAAAACTTTTATTCCAAAGTAAATCATATCAAAAATAAAAGGATCTTGTCCCAAACATAACATGGTTAATGAAGCATTACTTTTTCGACTCAAAGCATAAGGAACTTTATTTTCTTTTCCCTAATGGTAATGGATCGTGCAATAATAATCCTTGATTAATTCCAACAATCTCCTCTATCACATGGTCAATTATTTTTGAGTGAATATATACTTTAAACTTTTGTGGTCAGTATATATTTCTCATTTTACTCCATAAAAATGATGCCTCCAAATTTTTAAATGAAAAACAGTAGTAGCTAATTCCAAATCATGTGTACGGCAATTTAACTCATGAGGTTTCAACTGAAGTGATGCATAAGAAATTACCAGATCATTCTGCATAAGGATACATCCAAGTCCTTTCAATGAAGCATCATTGTAAATAAAAAACACACCATTTCTGGAAGGTAGTGCCAAAACTGGAGCATTCACTAATATTCTTTTTAATTATTGAAAAAAATCATCACATTCTTTGGTCCAGATGAACTTAAAACCTTTTCGAGTTAACATGTCAATGGAATATATAATTGTGAAAACTTCTCATCAATCCTCTAGTAATAAACTTCCAAACCAAGAAAACTACAGATCATAGTTATATTTGTGGGTATTGGCCATTCTTCAACAAATTTTGTTTTAGGAGGATCAACCGTTATGCCATTTTCTAAAACAATGAGACCAAGGACAGAAATTTGTTGCAACCAAAACACACAGTTGCTGAATTTCCCATATAGTTTCTTTTCTTTTAAGGTTTGATAGAAAAACCTTAAATGAATTTAATGTTCCTCTTTAATTTTGAAATAAACCAAAATATCATCAATTAACACAACCACAAACTTATCCAAGAACTCATGGAAAATTCTACTCATAAGATCCATGAATACAGTAGGTGCATTGGTTAAACCAAAAGGCATAACTACAAATTCATAATGGCCATATCTAGTACGAAATTTTGTCTTCAGAATGTCTGCATCCTTTACTTTCAACTGATGGTACCCCGACCTCAAATAAATCTTCGAAAAATACTGAGATCCCTGGAGCTAATCAAACAAATCATCGATATGAGAAAAAGGATACTTGTTTTTAATAGTGATGTTATTAAATGCTCTATAATCAATTCAAAGTCTCATTTAAGCATCTTTATTTTTAACAAAAAAGATAGGAGCACCCTATGGTGATGTACTAGGTTAAATGAAACCTTTATGCAATAACCCCTATAATTGCTTCTTTAACTCTAAAAGTTCAATTTGAGCCATTTGATAAGGGGTTCTTGAAATTGGATTAGCATCAAGAACTATGTCAACATTAAATTCAACTTCCCGATAAGGTATAATACCAGGAAAATCTTTAGAAAAAACATCAATATACTCATTTACCGCTGGCACATCATTAATTTGAACAGTTCCTTTGTTTTCCAAAATATATGTAAGGTAACATTAATTTCTATCTTTTACTAGTTTCTCACCTTCCTGATAGGTTATCAAAAGCAAGGGTTCATTCTTGTACACAAACTATAAATTATTCTAAAATGAAACCCCTTTAGCTCTGCAGTCAATTTTATCATGATAAACAAACAGCCAATCCAATCCCAAAAAAACATCAAACTCTACTAGAGGCAAAACAATAAGGTTTTCAGGTAGATTCTTCCCGCACACAACGACATGGAGGTTCTTATGTTTTCTTTTTATATCAGCATTTACTCTAGGTGTTTTTACCATAAGTTTCATATCCATATCTTGATATGGAATTCCTAATTTATTAGAAAACATCTCAGAAATGAAAGAGTGTGTAGACCCTGAATCAAAGAACACATTGGAATAATATGAACAAACAAACAGTGAACCTGATACTACTTTATTTGATGGCCCAAAATTTGCTGAAGTGGTTGAAAAGGATTTCACCACCCCTTTCTGCTTGTATTCAGGTTTATTTCCCTTAGTTGAGTTCTATGCTGGACACTCAGTTTCATAATGACCCATTTCATTACACTTAAAACATCATACCGATGGCTTTTCATTGCCTGATTGATCATATTATTTACAGTTACGAGCAATATGACCAGACTTACCACACCAGAATAACTTTACAGACTTTGATAAACATTCTCCAAGATTATTTTTACTACACTTCTCACATGTTGGATATTTAATTTTCTTACCTCCAGGCTTCTTTGATGAATTCTTTCTCTTTGCCTGCCAATTGGACCTCTTATTCTGCTGTTTATCAACGAACAACCGATAATCGACAAAATCCATTTCCACCTTCTTCACACATTGAAGAAGTTTTTCATAACTTTGTAACTCACAAGAGGCTAATTCTCTTCGATATCATGGCTTAAGTCCTTAGTAAAATTGATTTATATTACTTCCAAGATCTCGGATGAAATTTAGTGCATACCTTTCTAGTCGAGTGAACTTTTCTTCATAAGAAGCCACTGAGTCATCCTCCAGCCTCAATTCTATGAATTGTTTTTCCATTATAAGACCAACCACCATATGAACACATTTCTAAAGAAACATACCTTTCAATTCATCCCAATCAAGAGCATCAATCTCGTCACTATCCCTAATATTTTTCATTATCAACCACCACTAATCAGCTTCACCTTCAAAACAGTAATCAGTGAGACTAACCTTTTGATGTTATGAACAACCCATGACATTAAAAATCTTTTCCACTGCTTTAATCCACCCTTCTTCTTGCACCAGGTCATATGATCCTCCGAATTATTGGGGATGTTGCCTCATGAAATGCTATACTACTAACATGTTCCTCTACGGTTTATCTAGCTGCTCTCGTGCATGGATACCACCACCATTTATATCTTGATTCAATTATGCCATCACTGCAACAAATTGTTCAGTTCCGATTTTGACCATCTTAGGTTACTGATTTTGAAAGTTGTCTACCTCCTGATGTCGTCCCAACATAGCTGCCATGTTTCCTCTGCAGAAATCCATTCTGAACATAGAAAAATATTAGGCAAAGAAAAATCGTAATCTCCAAATGCTATATCATTTCAATATTACCATAAATTAATTTAGGGACATTAATTTTACAATAACCTAATCTTATAAAGTTATCTAAACCGACCTTTGATACCAACTATAAGGACCCGACCTTAAAAAACTCCATAATATTGATTTAAATGAATAATTCAAATTGAGGATCTTATTAGGTTTAGATTTTTATAGAATTATTCCATGACTATTACATTTCATTTCAAATATAAAGTAGACCCCTCTACTCAGTTTCCATTTTCTTCACAAAACAAGAACTCTTGAAAAAAGGAGTCTTGTCTAGTTCCATGTTTTGGACATCATTACTTTTCCTTGATCTCATCCTTGACCCTATTCCACCTTATGTCCTGTGAAAAACATTTAAAAAATATGGGATGAGCATGAAATTCTTAGTTAGGGATACACAAAGAAGGAAAATTGTTAGTTTTTTTAAAACAACAAGTAAACCATGAAAACTTTAACATAAGTAATACTTTTAACCTTTATGAAGTAGTAAATAATATTCAATAAATAAATGATCACTACATACCATTTTGTAACCAAAAGATTACCCATATAAAGAAGACATAACATATAAAGGTAACTTGGGACATAAACATACTTAAATGGAATAACCATACGATCGACTTCCACACATATCACTAAATGGAATAGCCATACAACCAACTTCCATACCCAATGAATTGGAGGTTATAACGTAACCACCCATCTAGGTTTTCACAGCACCACCCGTCATTTGGTTTATCACGTAACCACCCATCAAATGTCCAAGTACCAACATAACACATAAAATAGAAACCAATGAAAGAAAACATTTCCATATTTCAATCCCAATATATCACTTAAATATATTGACATAACAAATCCATTATCAAAACCATTTTCAATACCAAAATACATAAAATAATATATGGTATTTATTTTCCTTAAAAAAACATTATGACTTGTTAAGGAAGCCAAAGAACAAATAATACTCGCGACGACGGAAAGGTCGTTGTCATCGCTTATGTTAAAAGAAACATTCCTTTTTTTTTATTTAGTAAAATGATTCATAGAAAAATATTCCCTTTAAAAAGTCAAGGGTGATTATACAACATATAAAAGAAAGTTTTGTATTAAAACAAAATATGCCTCAATGAATGGAGATTGAGACGAAGTACTTTACCTCATGTCAGACTTGACTTGATCATTCTTTAATCTCATGAATAATAAAATAAAGTTAATTTATACTTTCATAAGAACCCTTTTCAAGTTTATTATTTCTTTTATATCACTTAATATCATGTTATAAAAATTATGTAATCATTCATGTTAATAATGGTTGTTTTGTCGATATTTGGTATATGAGTCGAATAATGAACACCTTATATTTAGATGTTGTCCATGTGGTTAATAGTCCATTATATCCAGAATTATATTCATGATTTATATATCATATATATCATATATATCCTGTATATTCATATATTTATAACAGTACATAACATTTGGAGGTAAGAAATGAAATGCACCGTTCATAAAGACAGTAAGCCATACGTACGCATGAACGCAACTTTCATTTCTATTTCTTATTTTAATGCAATTAAAACATAATGATACATAGTTATATTATAATTAATGTATAATATAATATCTAATATCATTAACTTCATCATTTATACGTCCCACATATGGCATTAATGAGTCATATCACTTTGAGGGGGCGGTAGTCCGCACTTCCTCAAATGAAATTACTGCGTTTACCCATAATAGAAACCATAAAGGTATGATATAAATGGAAAATACAGAAGCAAAAAGAAAACATAAACATAATATATATCATATATAAATACATTTTCATAATTATAGCTACCATGATAGGAATTAGGAGATAATAGATCAATCATCATCTCATGAGGCGTTAGTTTTCCATCTATAGAAACAATATGATCTTCACCCATTAGATGGAGGTGTGTGTAAGTGTAGTTATAATACTTCTCATAAAAACATCATATTATATTGAATATACTGGTTTTTCTATAAAATAATGGAATAAAAAGAGTTTATGAGTTGGATAATTAAAATAAAATAAAAGTTAAGAAACTTCATTACCTTTAATTTTGGTAACTTCCTTTGGTTTCAACCAAAAGGACTTGTTGAAGTGCCTTCTGCCTAAGATAAGGCTTCTAGGAGGAGGATAGGGATGTAGGGAGTTTAATTGGTTAGAGTTTGGATGAGCCTAAAGGCTTTAGATGTGTGAGGAATTGGTTAGAAGTTGTCTTCTTTTATAAGGGAGAGGAGGGGATCTTTATAAAAGTGTGATACTATTATTTTATTATATAATGATATTCGGTTTCTAAAAGTCCAAAAATAATTAGAGTCAAAGATAAGATGACTCATGGTCTAAATAAAATCATCCAATAGGAATTGGATAGGTTTTGGATAATATTTTAATCATTATAATCTTATTTATTTAAATCATCTATTAATGAGGTAAATACTCCATCATTATTTTGTAATAAATAATTTAATTTATTCAATGTCTAAAAATTATAAAAAAATACCATGATGTAGGAAATATTTTTAAGTGTACAATGAATATTTATATTCGAAAGGATTACTATTATAACACCATATAAAAATTAATATACTAAAAGTTTTTTGTTTTTGTCATTTTTATCTTTACATTAAATTAATTAATCTAATGTGTCATTGTAATTCATAAGTGGATCAATAGGGTCCCAAAATCAACCCAAGTATGCCCATGGTCATAAATTACTCATCTAATAAGGTTATAATAAGTGATAAGGTAATTTTGAATTATTATAATATTCTTTTTACCTTGAATTACCCTATTTACCTTTAATCGTGAGAAATAAAAGTCAGAAGTTACTATTCACCGAAAATTATTTTCATATTATTGAATAATATTTTACATAAAAATAACAACCATGTATGTCGGATTCTCAAAATTCAATTCACAGAAGTGGTAAAATTTCATTTAAATGAGAAAGTCAGTTTTTAACTACAACTAAGTGGTTTCACTATTCATCAAAAATTGAAGTTTTTCAGAAAAATACCAAAAATTCAGCCCAATCTTTATTTGATATTCCAAATTCAAAAATGATGTCTAGTTTTCCAAATTCAAAACATTGATGTTGTATTAATTAATTTAAAATTAATTTCCGTTGTCAAAACAAATAGCGTGTTTTTAGGAAACAATAACTATCAAAAGATTGACACTTGTTTATGTCAATTTTCAAAGTGAAAATAATTCCAATGACCAACATTAAATTAAATGGTAAAAATATATTCTAACTACAAATTAATAATTATTAAAAATATAATCTATCCATATAAATAAATTAGATTAAAACGTAGTTTTGAATTAACATACAATATTTTTCATTATCATAATAATGAACATTATCGGAAAAATTCCATAAAATTACACAAAGTAAATTTTTCTGTCCCCATTATAAATAAGGATTTTATTTGGTAAAATAAAATGTATTAAAATGAACAAAACTATATTTAAATAGGGTTCTCCATTAAAAGGTGGTAAATCAACCTTTTAAGGTAAATTATGCTTACAATTAGATTCATTCACATTTTAAGCCTCTAACTTTTATTGGATAAATGTAAATACATTTAAGAAACATGTATAATCATATTGTAGATAGTTTTGTTCATTCCCGCCAATACAACGTCTAGGAGTTTACCATAATTTAAAATAATAATATTATATTATTAGTGTGCAACGTAAGATTTCAATTAAACCCACTGTTGCGTATCAGGTACACTATCAAACATAGAAACCCTTTTAAAGCATAATTAATATTAAATTCACAGATATTAATAAATATAAAAATATCTTATTCTTCATTTACCTGGGTTGTGACATTTATTTATTATGTTTTATCATTCATGTTATCATTATTATTTATTATATAAATTATTGTATCATATTTATTATTTATTTATTTATATATAGTATTAATAGAATTAATATTATTATATATTATAGGTTCATTTGTCTATTTGAGATAGGTGTGGTGTTTTCGATAATTATTTTCATGATCGAGTCCCAAAGGTAGTGGAATATGGGGTCTCACAGTCTCCAACAAGTTGGATTGTTTTTGAGACAGTTGTAAATTATAAATGTTTTTAATAAATTGCACATAGTAATGTACACTACAACATATTCATCTTTATCCAATGCCACCCTTTATCAGTGCTGCTAAAGGGTAATTTTATTATCACTTTTCTTAGCATTTATAAAATTTATATTTCATAAAAAAATTATTTATCACTGAAGATCATATATTAACATATTAATATTTTTATAATGATAAAAATATAATGTATTTTATTAAAAATGATTTACATACGGATAAAGAGTAACTTACACTTAATATATAATATATTTAGAGAAAAATGGATTATAAAATAATTAAACTTTTTATATTAATTATAAATTTTTTAGTTATTTTTGAGTAATATACATTTAATAATAGTTCAATGATATAAAAAATCAAAAAATTAAAAAAATATCTATATTAAGTTGAAAACGTGTCCCAAACTTCAAACAATCATAACTTTTTATTGGGGTGTTATTTTGAGATCTTCTACGTATAAAATTGAATTTTATGATGATCTCTACACCCTGATGACTTGGGATAACCCCCATTCATGTTTTTCAAGGCCAAATAGGCTAAGAAGAGCTCCTAAACAGAGTTTTTAGTCATGTAACCCACATTTTTTAACATATCATTAACTTTTATACTCATTTAATATGGGATTTTTGATTTTTTTGTGGATACTGAATTTATTATAAGGGACCACATTCACATAAAAATTATGGTTTTAATGTTTTCTCATTTCTCATATTGTACTGTAATTTATAATAAAATATATTAAAATATATACATATTTTGTATATATTCACTCATAAAAATTAATTTTATAAATATATATGTAAACATATTTACATGTAAAATATCTTACTCAATTTATAAAACGTATATAAATAAAAAAATAATTTCTTTTCGTATTTAAAATCAAAAAGTATGAATACTTATATACCTCTATAATGTGTGTGTATCTATAAATATATTTTTGTGTGTGTTTTTACCAAAACACTAATATATATTCTCTTTATATTATAAAATATGTATATAAATATTAATATATATTATCTATAAATAAATATAAATATTTATAATTATATTTCTAGATACACACAAACATAAATAAATGTATATATATTTTAAATGTGCATAGACACACACAAAACATATTTTACAAATGCATTTAAAAATAATATATATATCATAAAATATAGAACAAAAAATTGAGGAGTGGAAAAGGAGTGAGTTCGTGAGGGTGGTCTCAGGTTAAAAATTTGTTGCAGTCAACTGTGTGGGTAGGAGGAATGGACATTTTTAAATGACGTGGGTGCTTTTAGCACTATTAAATGGGTGGTGGCATGGTTTCAAAAACTATTAAAGGTTTGGTTCCCATACCACTTAATGGGTGGTGGTTTGGAATGACCACTGAAAAAAATTCTATTAAAATTTTATTTTTAGGACATTTATTAGAGATAATAAAATGATCATTTATCATCATTAATATGAGATCTAATAAAATAACCCTTTTGTTAGTGTTAAAAAAAGTGATGATAAAATCACTATTTTATCAGTGTTTTTTAGTGAACATAAAAGTGGCCTTTATTATTATTTTTTATTATTGATAAAAAAGACCCCCTTTTAATAGTGTTAAGGACAAAAATATTTTTTTAGCGCTGATAATTGTCTTTTTTCACACTGCTAAAGATTGATATGTAGTAATGGTAATTGTTATGTATTAAAATATATGAAATATAATTTTTTATTTTCTATTTATTTTAATGTACATTTATTATAAATTTATTTATCTTTTATTTACCTTGGTGGTTCAATGTTCTATTCATGTAGAAACACACCATTTCATGTAATGATTTTATTTGTTCTAGATATATTTGGAGGGTATTTGTGTGTCGACTGAGTGATAGTGGGGTGAAATATTTAAAGAATTTATGAGAGAATAGAGTCTTATAAACATTATACCAATTGTTCTAAATTCACATATGGGGAAACTAATGATGATCATGGAGCCATTTAACATCCCGAAAAAATAATAAGATTGATAAATTTGTGATAAAGACACCCATTCTCCATATTTTCTATATGTTCTCTAAAAGGGTAGAACTAGGTAATCCAGATATTGTGGAAATGAGTTCAATGTGTTACTTCCTTTTAATATACTAGTATGTTTTAATTAAATTAATTAAGGATATAAACATGTTCATTTTTTAAAAATAATGGAAACATCCCATCACCCTAACACATTCTCAGGTCATCAATCATCTTCACTAATCCAAGGAAATACATCAGGAAAACTAATTAATTTCTTAATCATGTTAATAATAAATTTTAACCTATGCCTATTTGAATATATTTTAATATTTTTAACCATTTAAATAATTAGTATAATAAATACTTGAATGTTAAAGATTATGCATCATTTGGAGTTAAGGTGGAATATTTATTCTGTTCCAAATTTGTAGAAATTTTTGTAGAATTTTATTTTTATTAAATGTCTTATACATGAGGAAATGTATAATATGGAAAAAATTTATATCAATTAGTAATAAATTATTTTATTCATGTTTTTATCCAAATTGGTACTCTTTTATATTTTTAGTAGGACACTTTTGTTTTTTAGAATAAGCGTTAGATTTTTTAACATTAGATTATCTCAGATTAAAAATAAACTATAACACTATGAATCTATGAGGTTCAAGTGAAAGGATTGAACTAAAGTATGTGAGGAATGAGAGAATTAATGAAGGCTCTAATATATATAATCAAGAGGAAGAGTTAGAGGTAAAAACTCTCAAAATATAAATGGGGGTGAACCAAGGTGTTCCATCCCTCTATATATACACATGCATCGAGAAATAAATGATTAATGTTTATTTCTTTCAAGTTAATTGGTTTCCAAAATAAAATAATTTATTATTAGTTTAATGTTTCAATTATGCATTTTTTAGATCATTATTATATTTATCTACAATTTTTATTTTTCCTACCATTATTATTTTATTCTTCTCTTGTTGTTTACCCTTAAATGAGGTTTTATTTACCCTCATATGGATTATTTATTGAAGGCCTAAAACCTATGTGAGTTTTTTATTTACCATCGTCTTGGATTTTGTTTCTTCTATTTATAAATAATTTAGGTTTTTCTTAACCTTTAGTAGCTTCAACCTACACTTAAATTTTGGTACCATGACCATTACATATCCTTACTAGTACCTTGTATAACCTTACGTAGCCTCAGGTTACCTTGACATAGCCTATTTCCTTGATCCTTACCTTTATGTGGTGAAAATTATATCCCTACATAATAGCCAATTGACTCTTATACTATAACCATTTCTTCTAGAAAACCTTGAAAAACTATGGTTTTAGAGCAATAACTTTTTTTAGTATTTTTATTTTACATTTACATGAAGATATTGATTACCTTGATGCAATTATTATGTTTTAACCTCTTTCGGGTTGTTAGGTATCAATTATTATCATCTTTTAATTTATCATTTCTTTTCTAGTCATTATAATCAGTTATATTTAATTTTGATGTATATGAATTCCAATTTGATATTGGTGGTGATTTGATTCATACGAAGTATTTGAGAGAGGTAATTTATATTATTACATAGAGAGTGAGTGAGAGAGAGAAGGAGAGCTTGTTTGAGAGGAGTTCAACCTAATCCAGAGGTGTTATTACTATTGAGACACATGGTTTTCCTCAAAAATGATGATCATATATTATCATAGTGTTGTTTTCTAATGGATATGTTCTATTTATAACTGGTAGAGCTATTATTGTCTTATTTTCAAATAGTAATTAAATAATTTTGAAGATTTTAGTTTGTAGAATTCGGTTGGTAAATCCAACTATTTATAAGATTTTCTTATAATTTTTCGTTGGAGTTTCTTTTTTTGTCTTCTTATTCTTTCTAATATATTTCATATATGATTTCTCTCTTTTTATAATATGTTTATTTGATCTTTAATATAAGGTAGGAAAAGGCTATGTTATTGTCGTGTTGTATGACCATAGTGGTTATAACCACAACAAATATCTGGGTTCTTCTTTTCATATTTTCCTTTTCACTTATCCTTGTTACTTGGGCTTTCATCATTTAATTCTCTTCATTTTTAAATAAAATTATGGATTTTTATATAGGAATACCCATGGTTGTTCCCCTAAACAGTTTTCATTAGATATTCACACATTTGATAATGGATTTCAGTATGGGATTGATGAACTTGATGGTAATAATGAACTTAACTTGTGGAGACTTAATACACGATGAATTATAATAAAACTAGGGCTGCAATATGAACTTTTCTGTCATATAAAACCTCATCTAATTCAGTATGTAACCACCTTTATGTGAAACACCAATTTGGTTATGGGTTATAGAAGACCATATGACATATCTCAATAATATTTTAATGGGTGAATTTTGAATAATATTTTTCAAAAAGAGAATTAAAAATAAGGGGTGTTTTGAATGATTTTTTCAAATGAATCCACATAATTAAATATTTTAATAGTAAAGAAATTGAAAAGTTTTTTAGAATTACGTGAGATGGAGATTATTCTAATTTCAATACACAAGATGTTATGTTCATACTTTCAAAAAGATCATTTGGTTTAGAGTAACTATTTTATAGAGATTAACAAGAAACAAAACTACTATTCAAGGATTTATATTATTTTAAGAAGAACCAAAAAATTACATAATAATAATATAGGAATGTTCTAGCCCTTATTAATGATGTATGACTATCCAATGTAGATTGAAATAAAAAAAATGTGGTAATGAAAATGATTCTTATATTTCTCAATCATAACAACACAAGGTACACACTCAAAATCTCTTGTGGTTTGGTAATAAACAAATCAAATTCTATTAACATGCATCAAAAAAATTAAAATATGAAATAATATAAAATAAAATCTAATAAAATGATTTCAATCCCAAATTTTAACAAAATAGTATCCAATATATGTTCCCAATCTCCCTTGACTAATGGGTAGCTCCCTCATAATGATCTCCCACCATTTATCAAGCCATCGAGAGGAGGACATGGCTCATATGAAAATTTTCATTCCTATTTGATATACCTATGAAGATAGCTGGATATATAACCTCTAGGATAAAGAGTTAAATCCTTTAGAACTACATAACGATAAAATATTTCCCCCGGTATAGATTACAAATTATGTGCCTATGTTTCCTTTTACAGGAAAAATAGATGGTGGTTTTGGGAAATCAAATTTCAAAATGCAACTTTTGGATTATATTGGGACTGTAAAACCTCCTTATCATTAATTTGAAAAAAGAAACCATTTATTAGAAAACACTTGAATGTATATCTATAAAATATTGTGGATAATGTACTATTATATTTGTTAAAAAATTAAAAATAACAGTCAATACTCTTTACTTAATGTGGTTTTTGTTTTCCAAATAAATCACTTTATTTGGGACACCAAATGGATAAATTGGGATTGGGTGTCCTTTTAATAGTTATAGACCATATTTTTGGGAATCCTTACCTAATATTTCAACCTAATTAGATGGTATCATATAATCAATATGGAAATTAGGGGACATTTGTTATTTAGATTCCATATATATTGACCCATTTTTCTCCCTCTTCATTTGGGGCTCTCTAAATCTCCACCTCCTATAATGGATACATAAAAAGAAGTTAAATCGATCATTCCAAAATGTATTTAAAATTAACTAATTTAATCAAATGTTATGTTCTATATATTATTAAAATTTTATTTTAATACCTCAAAATAGTTTAACACATTTGGTTAAATCTGTAGTATAATAGTGAATTGTGATGTAATCCCACCCCACACATAGAAATTTAAATCCTTAAGAAAAGGATCATTTAATACAATAATGAATTTTGGAATTCCATGGCTCATTTAGATTTAACATTCATAGTAAATTAAAATCATGAATTGAATTTTAGGGAAAAAAGAATCACATCATAGAGTTAATGTCAATAAGCATGGAAATAAGTGCCTCATATATTGTATTAGAATGAAATTCTAAGAGATGCATGATATTCTTCCTATAAATAAAATCCAAAAGTCCACCATGCCATTAAATTATCACATTTTTTTGTAAAAACCATTTCATGCACATATCTACACATTTTATTCAGTAAATATATTCTAGTTATAAATTTGTTGGATTACATAATTATTTCTCCTGGACCTTCCCTATACCCTTTATAATCAAAATTTTAAAATTATTCACTTATGAATTTCTGAAAGTAAATACTTTTTGGTTAAATCCTATTGATTTTAATGTATTATTTTTAATTATTATTTTATTATATAAAATTTTTATTATTTTTCTAACAACAATATTAGGAATGAACTTTAGTTCCTTCTAGTATAGTATTTAAACTGATTCAATAAGGAATGAATGTATAGAAAAATCATTTTGAAAATATGAATAAAATTAATTATAACATATATATAACATCAATTAATAATAAAATACTCACAAGTCTTGGTTGTGAGAAATGACGTTTGGAGATATTAAATGTCATGATTTTATCATAAACAAATTTCACAAAAAGTATCAATATATTAAAGGTTTTATAGAGAAGAAACATATCATATCAATGAAAAATAAAAACTTTTAATTAAAATCATCCCTAAATGTTAATTATATACTACAATTCATATGTTATTAATGAATTGAATTTCATTAAATGTTAAAATATGTGTAAAGAGATATTATAAATAAATTTTCAATAAATTATATGATTATATGGGATTTTAGTATGAGTATTATACCACAAAAGTGAGAAAAAATTAGGATAAAGAAAAAACATAAATATACTATGAAATAAGAAATAAATATAAAAAATGAATAAAAATGATAAAAGACCTAAAGATATGGTGAATGTATCCAACCCCCAAAACCTAGAGTGTGTATTTTCCTCAATATAATTAAATATAAGGTAGGAAGAATGGATTAAACCTTTTTAGTGTTATTGATAGGTCACTGCCTGAAGGTCAAGCTCATACAATGGGGAATCTAAAAGGGTTTTGTGGAAGTTAATTAGAAACTTCTCATTTATAGTGAATGTTTTTATTTTTTTTATAATTTTTGACATATAAAACTATAAATGGATAAAAAATATTTATAGTGTATGTACCAAACAAGTAGGAATGAAGATTAAATGGGTGAAAATTTATCCTTTCATTATAAAGGATGATATTTTTTCTTAATGTGGAATTAGTGACAAAGGTTGAGGTGATTATGAGTATCCTCGGTAATCACCTTATAGATTCATGAGTTATCATATGAGTCTCTTCACATTTCCTCTAACACTAAAATATGTTTTTTTATGTTCACCTATATCTGATAGATTTATATTACATTGTTTGACATCCCAATATTCACAGTGATCTGGCTCTACTGGGGGGGTGGTAATCGTTTCCTAACACGATCATGTAGGGTGAAATTAAGATTAGGAATTTAAAAGTTTTATTGTACACACATATTGAACAATATTATCACATACTCTAATAATTTATGTTGGGTTGTACAATTTTTTACAAGATTTTATTAACTCCCAATTTGAAATATCATATTGTTTTTTAGTTTTGGGGTGATATGTTGTGGATAGTCTATGAAAATTTATATACTTATGGATTATGTTTTTCATTTTTCAACTATATAAATGATAATTCTTGTCACTAATGATAATCCTTGGTTACCCAAACCTTCTAAAATTGTTAGATCTTATGAATTCAACCACTACACAAGAGTCATCAATCCATGTTTCCTTTTCCTCCTCCAATTTTGGGACATAATAAACTAGATAAAGTATATAAAAAAATATAATAAAACTAAGAATTATTCCTATGAATTCAATACCCCAAATTTAAAATATAACATGAAAGATAATGAGTTATCGGGGAATCTATGTATTCTTGGACACATTTTTATTAAATTTTCATCATGAACATGACTTAAAAAATTAATGATCACCAAAAAATTACATTTTCTAATAAATATCAAAGTCTATGACATTACATTCAGTTCCTTGGGGACCAAAATAACCTCTTCATGCAAGAGTTTTTCAGAATGTGAGGACGGATGTGAAATCATGGTCATGTACACTTCATCTTAGGATTTTTTTCATTATATATTATGCAAAAATATTGGTCATCCTAAAGGAAATACCTAAAATCATTGATAATCATATATAGTTGGTTTTTATAAAATTCATGATGTGCCTTTGAGGAAGCCAAAATATACACTAAATCATAAAACCTTGAAATGGTATCATGAAAATGGTATAAGATCTCATCGTGGAAGGTTTCTATAATGAAAGATTTATTAGATGAGAAGATGTTTATGTTAATGGGGGTGTGGATAATATGGTTGGAATCTAAATTTTACACCCCTTATTTTTACTAAATTCTTATATCAAACTTCTAAATTAGTAATATCCATTTAATAAGGTGTGATTTATCATTATAATCCTTAGCAAATATTTAATGGCAGTATGATCATAAATCACCATTAACATTGACCTTAGTAGATATGAGTTAAATTTATCCATAGAATAAACTAGTTTAAGGAATTATTTTTTAGTTTTAATATAGTTATCTTATGTTGGGTCTAGAGTACAGGATGAAAATCGAATAACATGATAAGTGTTTTCTACCAGTTGTGAAAGGACATCCTCAATAACATAACTATAGGAATCACACATGATTTTAATGGGTAGATATCACCATGGCGGTTAGATTATTGGGGCTGAATTGAAAGTATTTTCAAAATTTTCAAATTCTAGTTTAATTTTTTTTTTCAAAAAAACGATCACAAATTTTTGAAAAGATTTTGACAGAGGGAGTGTATTTTTACTAAAATAATTAATAAATTGACTATAAAAACTAGAACGTACTAAAAATAATTGAAAATCCTAAATATAATTTGAGAAAGGTAATGAATAATTAACATATATTTTTGACTTACCAACCCAGATACCCTATCTAGAAATAACATGAACAAAAAAACCTATTTCTACCTAAAATTACATTATTTATAGTTTTAAATAAAATTTTTTATATTCATTTATGAAACATAAAACCAATATTATACAAAAAATTATCAAAATAGGAGGCATAAATATTTAAATATTCCATAAATACTTTCATACAATGCACTTTGTAATTAGAGAAAATAATAACCATGCAATTTTTGAATGTAATTGAAGTATTAAAAAGGCCAAATGTCGTCCTCCTATATGAAAATTTATCAAATTCACATATAAATGTGGTCTTTTATTGACACATAGGTGATATATATATATCCAGATGTTTCTATAGAATCCATAAAGGAAAGAGTAATGGGGATTACCCACTATCCTTTCAAATATTTAGTCTATACATAATAATATAAAATCCTCTTTTCAAGTGAAATGGTTAATCATATAGTAGTCTCTGTTGAATCGCCAGCTATTTTTCACCCTTGTGAGAACCAATTCATTATGCTCATTATGAATAATTATAAGACCAATAATTTTAGACAAATTTTTTTACAAACCCTTTTACTATCACAGATAGGATATGTAATGAAAAATGATAACAAGTTTCTTACCACATTTTTTGCAATGTCATGGAGGGTGGGGTTTAGTCGACATTGTGATTGCCTTACTTTATTTGCATCGTACTTAAGGATAATTTTATGCATGATTATAAAAATGATAATACTAGGGATATTTACCAATGTCTATCCAATTACATTTTTATACTCTCTCAAAAGGTAATCAGATGTATTTAATTCTTTAGAGAAATATTAGAAAATATTATTTGTAAATGGTAAAAATACATAAGGAATTCATATTTTATGTTATTTGGAAGTGGGTTTAATCCAAGGGAAGGTGTGTAAATAATGTAAGGAAATGATATTTTGGGAATATTTTAATTTATACCATTTATCATCTCATTATTTTTCTCTTAGGTCAGTGAGTTAGTATCAATATTCATTTCTAAATTATCAATGATTTTAAAACTACAAAGTTAAAATATATCTTCAATATACTTACATGGATTCTTATTTTCATAACCATTACAATAATATACACACGAATCATTTCCTAGAATGTATATCAATGATAAAAACTAGTAAAGGGGGTCAGGAAAATTAATATAAGCAGTTATAAAAAAGGATTACTTTAAATAAATTATTTTAATGTGAGGAATGCTTTTCTAATAGGTGATTTATGTAATGAAGGATGTTGAAGTGGAAATAGTCACCACAAAACACTATAGATAACGCACCATTGTATATATTTATTATGTTTTTCTAGTTTTAAATAATTTTAATCTTAATATAATCTGGGAATGTTCATTTATCTTATCATCTTTAATTTTACGTGCATAAAAATTAGTAGGGAATATTAAAATTTTAATCCTCACAAGAATATCCTCTAAGACACCCACAAGATTTCTTATACATTATTTTTCTAGTTTAAGAACCATTTGTGTTTTCTTTATATCCCCATCCACCAATAAAGAGAAAATAGAGTGAAACATCACATTTATAAAGGAATCCAAATCATCCATGGCATTGAAAATAAAATAATCCCTTATGGTAAATGGAATCTAGAATGTTCCAAGATCATTCGATTTAGTAGGTAGTGTTGGTCAGTTCAATGTTGAGACATTTCTTGATAAAATCATCTTTTCATCACCTCAATGTCTCTTTTGGTGTGTTCCCATCTCCTTAAATAACATTAAATATAGAGTAATTTTTTTCACATTATAAATACAGGGAATATTGTCTTGGAATTTTTTGAGTGTTTATAATATTTATTTATAATGTTTAGTTTTTTTGGATTCCCTTACTGGGTATCCCTTTTGATAAATTGAAGTGAAATTTTTAGCCAATGAGGATCATTAATTGACACTCTTTTTCCTTTGGTGTGACTCCTCTAAGGAAAATTATTTTTCTTTGTTGAATTTTTAAGTGTAGTTGGAATGATTATTTATTTAGAATGGGATGACTCTAATGGATGGTACATTTGGTTCCAAAATTGGTTACAACTCTAGAGGGTGATAAAACTATCATTTCTCGTGTTCCTTAGGTTGAATATTAGTTGAGATGGTAGTTTACATGACCCTTAACTTTGGATTTCCCCGACCAAGCTAGAGAGTTATCCAACAACATGGGTTGTTATTTTTAATTGGAGATTATTTATAGCCAATTATTTATCTAATTCTTATAGGCTAGGATTAAGTATTATAGGGGGTTATTATAAATGCCTCTATGTTGGGTGAGTAATTTTAGGTGGTAGTGGAGTATGAATACCCTACCACGAGTAGTTCCATGATTGTTAAAGCTAGTTGGGATAACCCCCTTGAATATAGTCTTGGTTATATATACATCAAGAGTTGTAAGAATATAATGGCTCTTACCTAATGGGTTGGTTGTATGGATTACCTGGTATGATTGACACAAAATTCTTATAATGCTCTCTCAATTTAGATTACTAATCAAAGTATTGGGTATTGACAATAAAGATACTATAATGAATCATAGGATGAGGTTGTGAATTACCTAGAGAAAGACAAATTTGTTAGGTTAGGGTATTTACCCATATAAATATCACGTCCAAATTCTTCTAAAAGTCATAAATTTACACCTTATAAACTCTACATATAAGTATACTAGACCTTGAAGAAAATGGATATGTTTTCAACACCGTCTTTTCAATTAGGGTCCTTATAGTGATTAAAAAATTTTCAAACTAGAAACCACCTATAGAAGCATCAATCATTATATGATCAATTTTAATTAATCATTCATAAAAAATATATTAAAATTTTCTCACTTATTTGGTAATGTGGAAAACCTTAACAACGTGTTATAAACTAATCTCAGTATTCAAGAAGCCTTTCTCTATTAGATCTTCTCATTCCAAATATTTATTTTCTTATTATTTCAATTCAATAGGTTTGGAAATATTATTTAATATAAAGATATTTCATGTCCTCCCAACCACTAATTTGGGAGATAACATAATACAACCATTCTTTTTGTAGTTTCTTTAAAAAAATGTAAAATTTATAAGTTTTACAAGTTCCTTATCCACATTTTTAGGTTTGAATGTTGATTATAAAGTATGAATTTTTTAAATACAAATGTGTATATTCTGTATATTGTGTATGAAATTTTTTTAATAAGTAAATTTGGCCATAATTTAGTCTAATTGTTTTTCTTCACCATGTATTTGAATATACACAATTTGAATATTAGCATCAGCTGAAGTTAGTTATTATAATGTTTGGTAATGTTCATCCATTTTATATAATTTTGTTTTGGTTTTAGTTTTATATTAAGAACAAGAAGGGTTGAGAAGAAGGTTGTCAATAGGTTGCGTGTCCTCCTTTAATGAATCATTATGTGTGTCTGGGTATTGATGTCATAGGATCCACTATGGCTTAGGATAGAAAGGTTGTTGTTCACTCAAAAAATAATACATCATATAAAAATACCCTAAAATATAAAAGGGTTATAATATAAATTAATATAAAAAGTAATAAATACATAATAAAATAAACAAATATTTAAATAATACAAGATATTTATATAAAAAACACACTAAATACTAATGTTCTCCTAATAAAACTATAATTTGTCTACGGTGTCAGGAAACAATAAATTTCTTATGTTTTAGAGATAATTTTCTTGTATGGGGAAGACCCCAAGTTATATCTCAAGGAGTGTGGAGGATTTAAAGAGTGTATTTTAAATAAAATTCTTCAAAAAAATAAATAAATAAGGGGTGTTTAAAATTATTTTTTCAAATATAACAACTAACTTATAGAGTTTAATATTTGATAAATTAAAAAGGGTTATAGAATTATGTTATAAATATATCATTGCACATTAAAAAAAATTATTCCAATTTCATTGTTCTAAAATTTTAGATAATTTTAGAATAACTCTTTAATTGAGATTTATAATAATCTCGATTAATCTCTAAGCCTCTGTATAAATGAAATTAGAAACAATCCAAGATAAAATAATCATATTTTGAAGGTCCATTAATTATGAATGGTATAAGATATTTAATATTATATTGAAATATAAAAAATGTGGGAAATAAATGTATTCTTATGTTTTCTAATCAGAACAACCGATGTCACACACTAAAAATATGATATTGATCGATTAAAAATAAAGACAATTCCGTTCACATACATCAAAAATAGAATTCAAATATGAAATAATGTAACATAAAACTAAATGAAATTTTATTCAAAATAAAATTAAACAATACCAATAACTAATATATGTATCGAAACTCCATTACACATGTTTATATCCCTCGTCATGATTACCCAATTTTTAGGTCACCATTGAGAGGAGGATACAGATCATATGTAACTTCTCATTCATCTATGATCTCCCTTTGAGGATAGAGGCCTAAAAATTTATAGGATGAATGGAGGACTCATTTAGAATTCCAAAATGATAGAACTTTTCCCCCTAGGAGAGCATAAAAATTACGTTCCCAATGTGACCTTTTATAGGAAAAGTGGAAGATGGTTTGGGGCTCTTAGATTTCAAAATATAGCCTGTGGCTTAGATTTTTACTGGTAAATAGCCTTATATTTAATTGTAAAAAATAAAATTTGTTTTATGGCCTCTTGAAAAAATTTATATAAATGTTTTCTACCATTGGACTTATATATGTTGATCAATTATCAAAATTTTAAGTAAGACTCATGAATTCAACCAATTTTAGTTTTGTAGACATATTAACTCAGTTGGTCCACCAGATGAATTAATTTGGATTAGGTGTCTTCTTAAGAATTTTATACCAAATTATTAGGAATCCTTTCAAAAATATTTATCCAATTTATAATGGAATATTTTTTGGAATTTGGAAATAGGTGGACATCTGGTCCTGGTATTCTGTGATGTTTAGATCATTTTGTCCCTCTTCATCGTGGGCTCTCCAAATCACATTCTAATAAAATATAAACCTAAAGATAAGAAAATTTACCATTATAGCATTATTTGGCATTAATTTATTGAATCAAATTTAATATCAATTGATTATCAATTTTTTTATTTTCAATAAAACAAGTTTAATAAAATTCTATATAGGTGGAATATAATAGTGAATCATGGTATGATATGTCTGCTGATTGACATATTGTGACCACTAAGTCTTAGGTCCCTCTTAAAATCTTGATTAAATACAATATCTATTTACTAGTGGCCTCAGATGATAATGTTATTAAAGAGGTTACTTTATAAACATATATAGCTAATATTCAATCTAAGTTAGAGAACCTATATATAAAGACATTATTGTTAGGACATGTATATAAGAAAAATAAAATATAAACCATAACATTCATCCTATAACTCCCACACAAGTACATATTGACCAGTCTAATAAAATATTTTTGTACTTATCCAATATTGAAGTTAATTTTAAAGTTGAGGACAGGTCCATTGATTTTCTAATCTCCTTAGATAATTCATATAAGAATCTTATATATGTTGTTATGTGTGTAAAGGACTCATTATACATAGAGGAAGTCAAATTTACCTTGATTTCCCATGAGTTTTGTGGTGAGGATAATGTTAAATCCAAATTAGAGGGATTGACTACTATTGGTAATTCTTTTTTTAATGGAAGAATTAAGGAAAGAATAAGATGTGTGGAAGGAATTGTAGTCAGTCTATAGAGTCATAGTCGAAATACTAACTAGGAGATTCTATTTTTTTCATTGAGGGAAACCTTTCCATATAAATCAAAAATACAATAATTTGAATTTTAGAAATCCTTCAAAAGAATCTTTGGATCATTAAAGTTTTTTACCCAATGATATTCGAGTGCTGAAGTGCTAAAAGTTTCTCTTGTCAGGTCGTATGCTAAATGGGCTTTACACTTAGGGTGTTTTTTCCATATGTTCCTAGATATAAGTTCCTTTTCTTATTTTTCCAAAATAACTAATCAATATGTTGTTTTAGGAAACAAGTTGAGATATTGTGTCGTGGGTAGAATTTCAGTTATGGTATAACTCTCAAACAATTATCTAGTCACATTATTTGATATGAGATAAGATCCAGGTCCATATAAGAATATTATTTTAGTGAATATAGTAGATAATAGAAGATTTATATTAAAATCTATGTTACATTTTATAAAAATTTACAAGGGTTCTTATATAATTATTAAGGATTCCATAGTGAATGATTCTAATGTGTTAAATGGGAAGACACATGTGAGGTTGTTGGGAAACAACTATTTCACTAGAAATGACAACACTATGTTTAGAATAAAATAATAAGGATTGTGAGTGTTAAAGGATTAGATAAATTGAGTAAGAAATGGATTTTCACCTAATTTACATTAATTAGATTCCCCTTTTGTAAGGACAGTTCCCTAGAGAAGTTTAAAAGATTCTATTTTAATAATTCATTATTCAATGAATGTCCCCATCTTGACTATATTCACTCTAACATGTAGGGTCCTTCCAACATTACCTCCCTTGGTAGAGGCTCCTATTTTGTCATTTTTATAGATTAATTCTATAGGAATATATTGATTAATGCATTTTAAAATTTGTATGATGTTATTGAGTTGTTTAACACATGTAAATCCTCTATAAAAAAATCAAACTGGGAAGAAATTAATGGTCTTGAGGATTGATAATGTCCTAGAATACCAAATAGCCAAGTAACTGATTTTTTGAGTATGAGTGACTTTTAATATACCAATCCATGAGTTGTAATCCTTAGAAAACTGATCTTTTTTGAATTCATGAACTAATTCATTCTTGAGTTGATTTATAGCATGTTATCATGCTCATTCATACCCAAGTACTTTTCAGATGAGGATTCTAATATGTCAGTTTAGGTAATAAATAGGCGTGCCTCATATTCTTGTGGTTTTTATACTTCATAATATATTTAGAGTAGATGACCCCTGTCTCAAGGTTATCTTACTGTGTGTGTATGCACTATATATGTTCATGTCATGAATGAAAAGGTTCTTCCCAATGATATCAAATGTATCTTTATAGGTTTTCCAAAGGGTATGATGGACTATAAGATTTGGTTAAATAATCCCTGTGTTTAGAAGTGTATTTTTATTTGAGATGTATTGTCTCAAGATAATTTTCCAAACATTTTCAAACATACCATTGATGTTAGTGGTGACCATTCTTATAAGAGGGATCTTGAGGTTTATCTGTCCACTAATGGGGAGTATCCTATTGAGAATTCTTTATATATCCCTAAAACTAATTTAGAATTTGGGTTTGTATCTAATGAGGATTTTTATGCTAAAGATCTTATTGGTCTTAGATATTATGATCTCACCAGGGATAGGTAGAAGAGAGTGATTAGAAGTCTTTTTTGGTATAATAATGCTGATATGGTTGCTTATGTTGTGCATGATTCTTATGATTTTTATGGTGTGTATCTTCAAATATATAAGTCATATTTCAATGAAAACAACTCTAAGAACAAGATTTGTTCCATGAAATATGATATATATACCCTTATAAAGAAACATACTTGTCATGTAGTTAATAAACCACCTAATACAAAGGTTCTTGGTTGTAAATGTATCTATAAAAGAAAAGAATATATTACTATAGGGAACAAAATCCAATATAAGGGCAAACATGTCTCCAAACAAATTCTTAAAAGAAAGGGAGATTTCTATTCATAAATTTTTCTCTTCAGTTGTTAAGAAATATTCCATTAGAATCTTATATGCTTTTTCTACTTATTGTTATTTTCATGTTTAATAGCTTCATTGAAAAATTGATTTCTTGCATAGTGATTTAGATGAAAAATATACATGAAACCTCCTACAAGTTTTTATCATGAATTTAAATCTAACCAAATATGATTTCCAAATAAATAACTTTATGAATTAAAATAAGTTTTTATAAAGTCATAAAAGATTTATTAATTAATTCTACAAAATAGTTTTTTAAAAGACTATTTTATGCATTTATTAATTTTAAATATGTTAAAAAATATATGATTTACCTATTGATTTATGTTGATTATAGGTTTCTCATATGTAACATTCTATTATCAATCATTAATGATAAAATTTAATTAAATTATGTTTTTAAAATGAAACATTTTAGATACTATAGGCATATATTATGTATAAAAATAATTTGGGATTTAATGTAAATGTAAATTTATCCATCTCACTCTTCTTATGCTCTTTAAATGCTTAATAGATACTTTTCTATTCATCGATTCTAATTAATATTCCCTTTTCCAAACATTTAAACATTATTTTTCTTAATATCGTACAATTGTTGTTGATTGTGAATATATGAGAAGAATCCCATATGTTAATGTTGTTGTTAGTATTATATATGTTATGATTTTCAACAGGTTAAATTTCACCTTTTCTATTCAAATCGTTAGCATGTTTATGAAAAATCAGGGTAAGTCACATTGGCATATCTTGAAGTATCTATAAAGTTACATCTCTTTTACATCATCCCATTCAATTTTTTTATTATAAGAAAGTTAAACTTGGAGACATGGTGATTTGTTTGTTTCATTTTGACTATGCTGATATACGTAAATCACTAAATTGTTATGTTTTCATTGAATGTTGGGGACCAGTCACTTAGAAATGAAATATAAAATTAGTGTTGGTACTATAAACTATTGTGGATGACTAAATTTCATATAAAAATGTTATTAAAGAATCCATTTGGATTATGGATTTTATTTTTGAACTCAGTTTTTGTAATACTATTGTTACTATTCATTATAAATCATAATATTCCCTCTATCTCTCTAGGAACATAGTATTCCATGGTAGGTCTAAATATATTGATATTAGGATTCATGTTATTTTAGAGGTTAGTGAAAGTGGAATAGAAAGTTCTAATAAGATACACACAAATGAAAACCCACCTTATAGTTTTACTAGTATTGCTTATTTTTCCAAGTTCAATCATTTTTCAGATATTCTAAACTAGGTTCCACATGAATATAATTTAATTTAAATAAATCATAATTTTATTTTAATTTTTCTAGTTTCTTTTTAAAATAATGGATATTCTTTATCACATTAATTTATTTCTAAAGTAAAATAATTCCATGTTAGTTTAATTTTTTAATTACTCATGTTGTATATCCTTATTATATTTACCTATTTCTATAGATTATCCTTCCTTTTTATTTTATTATTCTCTTGTTTTTTATCCTTATATATAGTTGTGGTTACCCTCACATATCTTGTCAATTGAAGGCTTGACACCTATGTGAATTTTTCTATTACATTCACATGGGATTCTGTTTATTTAATTTGACGAGACATAATGTTTTTTACCCTTTCATACCTTTATCCTACAAATTCAAAGAGGTAACCTATCCTTTACACATCTTTATTGCTTTGTTTTCTACCCTTACATAGCCTTGGGTTACCTTGACACAGTGAGTTTCATTTAGCCTTATGTTTACATAGCGAATGTTGTACCCTTATTCCACATCTAGTTAAACCTTACATCATTGCAGCATTGACTAGACTACCATGACACATTTGTGGTTCCAAAATTCTACATTTACATAGTAGTTTATTTTTTATTTACTTACCGATCATGGTTACCTTGATGGTGTCATTTTTTTACCCTCGTGTAGGTTATTAGGGGTCCATTATTTATTGCCTTCAATTTCTCATGTTTATTGAGTTATTGTAACCACTTGTGTTTCCCTTAGATATATATACTCACCATTTATATATTATGGTACTTTTGATTCATGTGAAGGATTTTAGAGAGGTTATTATTTCTATTATAGATATTTAGAGATAGAAGGAGGGAGGGAGAGATGAGTTCGACAAAAGTTGGAGGTGTTGTTCCATAAAGAAATATGCCATGATGATCTCTGTTTAATACCAAGTATTTTCCCGACACTATGTTGCAATGGATATGCAATGCTGATGATCGTGAGGTCTATTTCCCACCAATCATTGAATTTTGGTCGAAGAATTAGAATGATTCCTTTGTGCGTGGAAGTATATTGGTAAATATGACTATCTATAAGAGTATCGTTTTTCTATTCTTTGGAGTTTCTTTATAATACTATAGATCCTGACATATTCAATGTGAAACATTATCATATTTAAACAAAAATCACTGATAAATGGGGGGATTTTATAAATTTTATATAATAGGGCAGATAAAGGTGACATTTATCAGTAATTTTTCTAACACTAATAAAATCTCCACAAATAACAGCATAAAAAAGAATTTATAAAGGGTATGATGAAAAATTTAATTTATATATATGTATATTTATATATTTTTAAATAAGATTTATATAACAATAAGTATATATAAAAACATAATATATAAATATGATTTAAATAAATATATTATAATAAAAAAATTGTATCATTCTTATTTTCATAAATTTTTATATAAAATTATTCAATTTTATATTAATCAACTTAAAATTTAAATAGTATATTTATATACATTAATTAAAAAATTTATATATAAATAAAAATACAATTTATTAATAATTTATTTAAACAATTTTAAAAAAATATAAATGAATATATTTATTTAAATAGAACATATTTGAATTCATATATTTATATTCATATTAAATAATTTAAAATATACATATATATTTGAATGCATATGTATGCATGTGTATGTATGTGGATGTATGTCTACGCCTGTATGTGTGTATATATGTGTTGTATTGTGTGTGTGTGTGTTGTGATTGTATATTTTTATGTGTACATGCTTGTATACTTGTGTCAGTATGTATGTTCATATGTATGTGTATATATGTGAATATGTATGTGTATGTTTGTATGTGTATGTGTATGTGTTTGTATATTCATGTGGATGTATATGTGTAGGTGTGTGTACAAGAATATGTGCATATGACATGTGTATATGTCTCTGTTTGTATGTGTGGAATGTTTTTGTTCATATAGTGTGTGTATGTATGCATATGTATGTTCATGTATGTGCATGAACATGTATGTAATTGTATGTATGTGTATGTGTATACATGTGTGTATGTGTATCTTTATATATATGCATGTATGAATATGTATGTGTACATGTATAAGTATATGTATGTTTATGATTATGTGTATGTGTATGTGTATGTGTATGTGTATGTGTTTATATATGGGTATGTGCATATTCATGGGTATGTGTATAGGTGTATGAGTCTGTGTATGTGTTATGTAGTATGTGTATGTATTCATATGCATGTGTATGTATTCATATGTATGTGTATGTATGTTCGTACAAGTGTTTGTAATTGTATTTATTGGTATATATATACATGTGCGTATGTATATGTGTATCTATATAAATTCATGTGCATGAATGTGCATGTGCATGTGCATGTGCATGTTCATGCACATGTTTATGTGTATGTGTATGTGTATGGGTATGTGTATGTGTATGTGTATATGCATATATATATATATGTGTGTGTGTGTGTGTGTATGTGTACGCATGTGTGTATGTGTATATCAATTTATTCATTTAATATTATATAATCATTTTTAATATTTCTCCATTTTTATTATTTTCAGTAATTTATTTATTTTTAATAATTATTCATTTAATATTTTTGTACTATATTAAATTTTGATAGTTATTTATAAATTTTTAAATATTTTTACATTTAATTAGATAATAATACTTTTAATTATTATTAAAACATATAATGGTTAATAATTGATTATATTTTTTTATATAATCAATACAATACGTACATCAATAATTAAAATTAATTGTATTATCCTTTTATTCATTTTTAAGTGTTTGTAATTCATGTAATTAATGTTATGAATTGACTTTTTGTTAAAACATTTTGTAATTTATTAAATTTTATTAAATCATTTTAAATATTTGTTGATTTAATAAAAAAACTGGTTTTTGATATTTATTAGTTTTTAATATTTTTAGAATTTATTCATTTTTTAAAATTTATACATGTTGATGGCCCTTATTCTTGTAGTGAAGAATACTCTCTCGTGAAACCCTTCTTGTTTCTGATTGTGATTCAGTGATGACTCTCCTTAGAGATGATCCCCTCTCACATCATGGATTAATTTCACCTAGAATGGGAACATTCATTAAAGGATGTGATTGGTGATTTTTCTGAAAGCAAGAAGCAATGATATGAATACCTAAATTCAGTTAGGGGTTCACGGTTAATGAAAGGGAAATGAATATCTTTTTTGGAGGATCTTTGAGGTACGAATACCATCAATGATTATCTAACCAGGCCTTCTATTTTTAATAAAGTAGAAGATAGTTGCAACTCAGTGGTAATATATCCATAATCCCTACAACAGAGAATGTATTTATGAAAATTCTCCATTTTTGGGCACATTATTTACCCCAAGGGTTACAAAATGAGGCCCTACACACACATAAAATCCAAAAATGTGCTTTTCTGGGGAATACATGGTTGGAAAATAATCCCAATCGGAGGAGGTTTATTCTATATACAAATGGGGAACAAGGAGGATCTGGATGCAGTAAAGATGATTGGGTATGTTCAGTTTAAACATGGTACTCTGAGTTTATCCAAATGGGATATTAATTTCAATCCTTTAAATCAAAGGAATTAATCAACACAAGTGGGTAATGCATTACATGGTCTAAATTGGGCATTTTGGCCCCCTAAAATTAAGAATGATCTTGTTGTTTACATTGGAATCCCTTTGAAGTTGGTTCATTATACTATCAATGGTGAACTTGGTCATTATGTCATAATTATTGTTGATTCCAACATTGATGCAAAGCCTCCTGAGGTGATTAATTTCACTTCCAATGATTATTATGTTGGAATTTTGGTGGAGTATGAACATGTTCCACCATTTGTGGGTTTTTTTAGAAATTTTTAAAATGGAATTCCTCATGGTAGGGTTATCCATAAACAATTGACACCCCCACCTGATTCCAATTCATATAAAGTGGTCAATAGAAATAAATAAATCAAAGACATTTTCTGGACAAAGGTGAGAAAGCTAAAAAGTATGAATCTGGGAGATGGTTGAAAATATCCAAATACCTTTGAAATAAACAACACTACTATAAATACATAGAATTTCCTTATTGATAAAGAAAATAAGTAGGTGAATTACCTGATACTTCTATAAATCTCAATAATGTTTCAATGATTTAGGTTTGAAATGTAAGGAATAGTTGAAGTTTGGACATTATGGATAAATTTATTTATCTAAAATTATCAAGGATATTAAGGGATTTGTGGTAGCCATACAGGCTGAACATCATAATAAAGTATATACTTTATAGAAAGGGGACTCAATACACCAACCCGAAATTAATCAATTGTTTATTCATAATTAAGAAGGACTTCTGATGATTCTTCTATCTTTATTTATGTGGATTCTGATGATGGTATGGGATGTAATCCCTCAGAGCATCATGTTTGCAGTATACCATTTCATTATATGTTCGAGATATATAAGGAAGACTCATCGACCAAGTTTGACAGAATCAAATGGGATTCATCTTTACATGTTGCTAAATTTTCATATTATAGTGTACATATATCTGGTTTGTTTTCCAATGATGAAAACAATAAGTACATCACAAAATATGATGGGACTCCCCTTCAAGATTCCATTATACCTGATCTTCATCATGTTCATAATGATTTAGTAGAATATGGTAATACCATAAAAAACATCCACTATTCCTAATGTGTCCATTGTTGTTGAAAATTAAATGTTGATGAAATCTAAAATTTTAGAATTAGTAATTCTAAAATCAAAACTACAATTCAACATATTCTAAAATATAAAGATACTCAATTGGAGGTTATAACTGACAATAGAGGCATGGAAGATGAAGCCAATCTTAATGTTGATATATTGTAAAATACACATGCTTTGGTCAATTGCACATATGAGAATGAAATCAAAATATATATTCCATAAAGGTGCATAGAAAAAATATACATCCTTGAAAATGATGGGAGTAAATCTATTGTCATTATAAAATCAACCAAAAAATAAAAATTCTAATGGTAAGATAAAAAGGGAATTCTTTCTTTAAGCACTGGTACAAATGAATATTTTATTCTAGAATTTTCTAGGTGTGACCATCCTTGAAACTACCATCCTCCTCTATCTTTTTGTGAGTAAACATAATCCTAATATTCTAGGTTTTTTTATGCCAAAAAACATTTTTTTAGAATATTTAATATTTATGTGATTTGTGCAACAAGCTTATAAATATAGGAAAATCCAATAATAACATAAAAATTATTTGGGTGTTATCTCATTAAAGACTAGATGTAATCTCATCATTCCGTTCAAATAAAAATATGGTTACTCCAAGATATAATTTTATACAGATACATCAATTTTTCTCTTTCATATATGATTATAATGGTTACCTGGAATGAAGGGATTTTTTGTTGAACATTCAGATTTTGAGATGTTTAATAAATGGTTCAAGGAAATTTTTTATTATCATTAATTCCATTATTAATCTAGATGAGAGGATTGTAGTGATGAAGTACTCTACCTCAATAAGATAGTTTAAAACTTGTATTAATAATATAAACTATAATTATGTTAATTTTTCTGGAGATGAGTATACATGATATAGAGGGAACCTCAATAAAATTATCACCAATAAATTTTATAGGGGGGTTTTCAATAAATTTTCTTTTGATATTTGGGAATTTATATCTTGTACCACCTTTGTGAAATTTAATTGGGATCATCATACTATATTGTCAAATCTTATCTCTAGATTTAAACCTCATTTCTGTTTAGATTTAATAGCACATGGGCCTTTCTTCCTGATTATAAAAACTGTTTTCAAGACACATTGAACTCTATTAATAATAAGGATGATGCCTTGGATTGTGTTTTAAAGCTCAAACTCATTAAGAAAAAGTTGAATGTTTGGAGTCGAGATTTTTTTAGTCACATGGATAAAAACATGTCTCATTTGTAATCATTACATCACTCTATACAAGAAATTAGCACTGGACGTGACTTTTCTACTTACATTGAGTAGGAAAATGTGGTCACAAATCACCTCAATACACTTATTAATCTAAAATTTGGAATAAAAAGAGAATATTTTAATGTTAAATGTATAAATGAGGGTGACGTTAATACCAATGTTTTCATCTCTATTTTTGTAGTGAGAAATCTAAGTAGACCCTTGAATATTCTATATGATAGTGGGGAGTTCTTGAAAAAAAAGTGAACACTCGAATTCTAATATTGTCTCTTCTTATAGGAATATCTTTGTTGTTGCTAAAAATAGCTTTGATCCGATGAAATATATCATTCCATAGTTTATAGATAATAAAAAATACATGTATTATTACTATTCCCCTTGACTTTTAGATCAAATAAGGTTTCTTGGGTTTGAATTATGGCAGTTCTCCATTTGGATGGGTTCACAGAGTCTATCTTTCAAAGCTTTTAAGATATTATTCATTGTGATGTTTATATACTTGGAAATAATTTTATCAAAGGTTGTGAGATAACATAAGGAATCAATGCTCAATATCTTGCAGTCATTCCTAAAGTGGATAACATGAAAGAAGTTTATCTCTTTAGAAATGTGGCTATTGTAAAAACCAATTACAAAATTAATGGAAAAACCCATACCAATAGGATTGCCAACATTTCAAAAAGATAGTGTCTTCAAACTATTTTTGTTTCATCAAAATTATAACTATTAAATATTTTATGATAACTTCTTATAACTTTGTTAATCTTCTCAGGAAATCAACTAGAGGAGGTAATGTTTCCATCAATGTTAATGTTAAAAATATTTTCAAATGCTAGAATGGGTATTCATGAGTAATTATTTACCAGTATTTATTTTGATTAGGTCTTTATTAAAGAGGTTAGAATTATTTTTGAGCACAACCCATATCTCTAGGCTTATCAATGGAACCCCGAAAGGTTATTTCATATTCTCTATAGGAATCTGAAAAGGTGATCTTATCTCATCCCTTATTTTCTATTTTAGTAGATATTATTTAGGTAGGCTTAATCTATACAAGGTAAATGTTAGTAAAATTAAACCCATTAGAGATACCAGAGGCCTTATTTTCCTTACTCACATTTTGTATGCTAGTGAAATTATTTCATTCACTCAAGGTGATAGAAGAAACATTAGTAATATCAAGAATTATCTTATTAATTATGTAAAATTCTCTAGTATAGAGATATGTTGGGGAAAAATACTTATACTTATGAAGGAATATCCTTATAGTTAGAAAAGTGAGAATCATTATTGGGTTGGTAATTAGAGAAGGTTTTATATCGTTCACTTATCATGGTGTCCCTATGTTTTAGGTAAAACCACAAGTCGGTCATTTTAATAACATTGTGTGTTAAATTAGAAATCAATTAGCTTCATGGACATGAAAAACTCTGTCGATGGCAGGCATGGTCAACCTTGTCAAAGGTATCAAGGTGTCAAAATTTGTTTGTTTGTTTATGGTCTATAATGGGATGAATGCTCTGATTAAGAGTGTCAACACTTCAATCATGATTTTTTCTATAGTGAAATCATCCTTCAATGAAGACATTATATAGTTCCCCAGAAACAAATCTTTTAACCTATTTATTATGGAAATCTTATTATAAAAATCCGTACAAATTTAATCAATATTTATAGGCTAATTTAGGTGGACACTCCTAAACTAGATGTTGGAGGCCCTCAAATCTATGAGATGCAACTTTTTGAGATAGATGAATGTAGGGAACTTGAATTATGTGTATTCCTCCATTTGGTCTACCCTTAAAGACTATTATTTAATATTTTTAGTGAATCAGCACTGGCTGGCCAACATCAATTACAATCTTAATTTTTTGTCAAATTATTAAAAGGGTATTCCCCTTATCAATAGGTTTAATTCTCCTAAACCATCACTTTAGAGATATGTTTAGATAAAATACCAAATGGATAACTCCCTAGATATTCTTTCCACCAAAGTCAACAAAATGGTTTTGAACTACAACTTCATTAATGGTGATGATATATTGGTTTCATAGCCTGCCTCCATTGGGAGTCTTTCTGGCAAATTATTTTAATCGTATTTTATATAAGTGCATGTGAAAGGATGGGATACGAGTTTTAGTATAATATATATTCATCTATCCATATTTACCCTCCCATGTTGTGTGATTTACTCCAAGATTCCTACTAACAATTTTACCCAATATTTTTGTATTAATTTATTTTCAAGGTGTTCCCAACATTATCAACAAAGATAATATAAATAATATATTTTATAGCTTTATGAAAACCACCAATCTATTTACAGATGCTTTCAACCACTTCGAAGTAATAATTCTCTACAGAACATAATATTAAAGATCAGTTATCTAGTTGCATCAATCTGCCTCTCTCCTAGTAATTGGTTAACATATTCATGGTGGCATGTACTGAAGATTTTCATGTAATATTCAAAATTTCAAACAACCTGCTACATGAGAATACATCATTCTGTTTATAGTAGGACCTTACCCGTATCATGCTTACTATTAAAAATAAAAAGTCACTTCAATATGGGAATTGTTACAATTATATTCATGAAATCTCCTTGCTTAAGTGTCTTGGAATTACAGGTAGTTTTCATTCTCTTTATTCAACCTTTGAAGTCTAGTGGATCCCTCCATTTGTGGGATGGATCAAATGAAATACAGATGGAGATTCATAAAGAAATCTTGCTCCCTCTAGATTTGGTTAAATATTTATAAACCACAATGGTTATGAAATGGCTTATTTCTATGGCCCATATGGAACCACTACATTTCTTGTTATGAAATGTTTGGGATAATCCATGTGGTTGAAATAAAAAAGAAAGATGGTTTGATCAATATGTGGATTAAATGTAATTCTACTATGGTTGTATAGGCTATCAGGAATTACACCATTCACATCTCATGGAATCGAATCTCCATATATATTAATTGAAAGGATTGTCATTTTTCTATGAATTACATTTTCATGCATGCATGTCATGAATCAAATCATTTGGTTTATTGAATTTACAATAAAGAGGTTATTTCTTATGAGTTGACTTGGCTCAACGACCTTCGGGGGTACCTTCTCCATTTTCTTTCTTAGTGATTATTGTAAAAATATTTATTTATGATTTTGGAAAATTTTATTTCATTTAATAAAGGAGACATTTCCATTGGTAAAGTTCTCATTCCGAACAAAAAAATGATTAATATCTAAGAATTTTTATTAATTAATTTTTAATATTTTTAAAATATTTAAAATTAATATAATCGAATAATTTTAAAGAATTATAATTTTAATATCTTTGTATTGTCAATATTACTCATTTGTAATAATTTTTTTTATTTATATATATTTTTGATTATTTATTAATTCATTTTATGTGATTGAAATTCATGTAATTAATTCTATGAATTATATTTTTTGATTTTTTTTGTAATTTATTCAATTTATTTATTCACTTTTATTATTCTTTTACTTAATATTATTTATCCATTTTGAATTTTTTTTATTTATTTTTGGAATTTATTATTTTTTTTAATATATATTTATACATGTTTTTACAATGATTTAATATATTCAATATATTATTAATTTATATGATTAATATTTATTTAATTTTATTTGTTATATTTTAATATTTAAAAAATATTTTAAATTTATATTATTAATTTATTTAAATATATTTTTAAATTTTTTTAATCTAAATAGTTAATCCAATTCATTCTAATAAATTTTCATTAATATAATTTTTATAGTTTATTTATTCATTTTGCTTAAATTTTTCTTTTGTTTATAGTTCATGTAATTAATATTACAAATTCATTTTTGAAAATATTATTTTTATCTATTAAATATTATTTATTCATGTTGAATATTCTTTTATTTAATATTATTTATTGATTTTTAATATTGATTAATTATTATATATTATGAACTTTACTCATTTTTTAATATTAATTATACATATTTATTTACTATGTCTTAATATTTTCAACATGTTTATAATTTATATATATATATATATATTAATTCATTTTTTATTATGTTTTCATATTTTTAGTTTGTTTGAAATTTTTTTAATTAATTTATTTAAACACATTTTTATGAACTTTTGTAATTTACAAAGTTATTATAATTCATTTTTAATATTTTGTTATTAATATGACTAATATTATTTATTTATTCATTTTATTCATTTTTACGTGTTCGTACATTATGTTATTAATATTATGAATTCATAATATTTTATGACGGGGCTGAAGCCTCTTGTTTTATTAAAATAAATGATCTATTTTTCTTAGGTAGTGGAGCCTCATTACATTTTTTATAGGCCCATATGACATTAAATCAAATTACTTTTTCTAAAGACCCATATTTTGGCACAAAAGGACAATTTGGAGAATAATACTACTTTCTAAGGCTGCTACAATCCCTACTACTCTACCACTATAACTATAATTCCTATTACAACGCCCACCACTAATATAGTGTCATCACTACTACGGTTCGACCTATGCTACAATTTCACTATATTGTTGCATCAATAATCTGTTCCCAATGGGTGATTTATAAATTTTTAATATTTATTAATTTTCATTTTATATGAAGATATCCATTTTTAATATTTATTATGATTATTTATTTATTACGATTTAATATTTTCAATATGTTTTTAATTAAAAAATAATTTATTTAAATAATTTTTTAAAATTTTTCTTATAATTTAAATAGTCTTTATAATTTAATTTTTAATAATTTTATTAGTTTAATAATTAATAATTAATAATTTTTTATTTTTCATTAATTTTTTTATATTTCTGTTAGCGCTAGGTTGTGCACTGATGAAAGTATATTTTATCGATGCTAATAAAGAAATGCCGATAAATACCACTTTTGTCTGCTCTTTTTTAACGCTAATAAAAGTGATGATTTATCAATTCTATGAAAGCACTAAAAAATGTTGTATTTGTGAGTTCTTATATTCTTAGCACTAAAAACATTTTTCTTTATCAATACTTTTCAGTAAACATTAATAAAACCCATCTACTTCTTTAAAAAATAACCCTACTAGATCATTTCATCCTCAAACTGCATTCAAACTCTCACAAAACTAAAGCTCTACCTTAGCCACAATAGATTATTTGGGAAAAATCAAACCTCAAAACAAAAATTATGAAATTTAAAACTTGATTATAAGGAATCTCAGTTGTTCTTTCATGTTTTTTCACAATTTGTTTTAGTATACCATCCCTTTCTCATCGATAGTCACCATACACATTCTTTTTGAAATTATCTAGTTAGGATGAAATGAATATCTTTGTTTATATACTTTCCAATATCACATATATTAAAGAGGAAGTTTAAAATTAATGAAGGAATTAATATTTTTAGTCAATTAAATTAAATTCCAAATCTATAAAATATCCATATATTTTTAAAAGTTGTGATGTGATATTATTAGTTATTGTTTCCTCTTGACTAATAGGATATTTACCCAATTAATTTCCACCAAAATTATATTTTCCCAATTTGAAATTGAATATCTTTTAAAGGTACATTAATTGATATTCATTGTAAAACATGCCAGGAGTTATTAAAAATAATTCCCACTGCATTATGTGGTTTCTTATTTAATCTATGTTTATATTTTACCCAAAAACAATTCAATAGGACCACCTACATTACAAATAGTTTAAGAATTATATGAAATTCATAATCAATGTTTTCAAATTGAGACACAATACTTTTAATTAACTAATTATCCTTTCCCTTGAAAATTTGTAAACCTTTTCCCCTAATAATTTATACAATTCACCCAATATTTTTAAACATCATTTTAAAATTTAAATTATTTTCAACAGAAGATGAATTGGAATTTGTAAATTCTCAATTTTTTAGAATTTAAAATTTTCAAAACATTAATTTTTTCAATTTTAATAACAATATTTTTTTAATTTATAGATTTCATTACTCATTAAAAATATTTTTGAGTAAAATACATCATCTTTATGATTTTTATATTAGCAAAACATTGGTTATTTTCATTAAAACATTCATTTTTACACTCTATCCAAAATATTAAATATTTTCAAAATTTTATTCTATCTTAATTTTTTTACTATTACCTGAAAAAAATTCAAATATGATATCTTTAATAAATTTATGAATGTAATATCCATAATTTATTTAATTAGATTCAAAAACTATAAAAATGTTGTGAAAAATAATTAATTCTTCTTATTATGTTTTGATAATAAAAATTTATTATATATAACCCAATACTTTTCTAGTTGTATAAATCCAAAGGTCTCTTGTAAAAATTGACAATTAAAGGGATTGAATTATCTCCCAAAACAAATCCATTATAAATAAAATGATTTATGGTACTTCATATCCAACATTAAAAAAATAAGCATTATAATATTTTATTTTCATATAATTATTGGTCGTTATATTTTCTAAAATGTTGTGGATGAAATGAAAATTTATATAAAATATGATGACTATATGTGCGTATATATAAATAATAACATTTAGGATTCTAATCTCACACCTTCTTTTTATTTATTTAGTTTATTAAATATTAATATTATTAAATCAAATAAGATGGATACGAATAAAAATGGATGGTTTCCAATCATATAAAATAAGTGTATGAGGATATGGTGATAGAGTTCATCTTGTTTTCAAAAGAGTGTTCATATAACCCTTCTAAAATACATTGATTATGTTTATGTCATTATTAAAGACTAATTAGACTAGTGTAGTTTAAAGTACACTTGGCCTATCATTGAATAGATCGAAGTTATAAATGATGGAGTAAAAATAGGGACGGGCAAAATGTTTTTATTGACTAGTAAATACTATGTTTTATATATCCTCTAATATGGGTACATGTGTTAATGATGATAAAGTGTATATTGAGGATATGGTCATAGGATTAAATAATGATAATGATTATATTGAGGAAATGTCAATGAAATTTTAAGATTAATTTCCTGATTATCCACAACTATTTCAGTAGTTAAAGAGTTATGAAAATACACTATTGTATGTTGGTTTCACTAAATGTAGATCATTTTCATCCATACTAATGCTATATAATGAAAAATCTGGAAAATATGCAGTGACACTAGAATTAATAAAATTATTTGTCTCTTAATGATATGATAAAAAATATAATAATATTTTTTCCAATAATATGCTTCTAAATTAGTTCGACATTTAATGGTTATGATCTATAAAATAATATATTCATATTCAAATGATTGCATATTTTTTTAAAAGGATCCTGAATTACATAAAATGTTTCCAATTTTTTGTGTGTCTTTATACAAGAAAGAAAAATCAAGTCCTTCAAAATTTCCATTGTACATTCTAATAATTCTATAATTTTGGTGCCTATATGGAAGTGAGTATACTACAAGTAAATTGGTGTGGCACATAAATAAAAAAATTGAATATGAGAAATATTATCACCAGCTAAACTATCATACATGGAAGAAAATTGATCATGAGTATCTCGAATTTAGAAACAATCTAATAAAACATTCATCTTGTGTTATCAATAGACGGATTGAATCCTTCTAGCTTAAAAATTAGTACTCATAATATATAAATTATTATGCTGATAAATTATAAATTTATACTATGGTTATATGTTAATTGAAAATAAATTAAGTTGTATCTATTTATATCTGGACAATTCACTTAACTAAGTTAAATGCCCTGAGAGGGGGAGATCCTGGTTTGATAGAATAAAAAAATAGTCCCTATGATCTTGTTCCATCATTAAATAGATCCCTCTTATCTCCCATCCTCATGTCAATGTATGAATAAAATTGAAATAATTCACGTGACACATCAATTTTACTTGGTCCACCATCACTTGGATACATCCAAAGAGAATAAAACGATAATGTTCTGATTTACCAAATACATTGAGGATCTCTTCCAAAATAGTGGTTAGGCTAGATCACTTCTATTCCCAGGATCGCTGCCTTTAAAATTCTTGGAGTTAAATCGTTGTCCCTCCTGGTTTACAACCAATCACAATTTGAATGTTCACTTCTCTATCATCTAAAGAGTAATCACTACTCTTCTAGAATATTTACATTTAATCACTTGAATAATTATGTTTTACACCTCATATGGTCCATAATTATGTTCCAGTTTCATCCACATGATGAATACCTCTTTACCAAATAATCACTAAGAAAATCATTATAGGTTTGAAAATACATCGTTCCCACAACCCTTCACACGATGTATGTACAACTCTACCGACTTGTGCACAAAATTTACATTTTATCAAAGAAATCCAACTTACATTAATTTTAACACTTTCTGGGCAGCACCCCTAGTGATAAAAAAAAGTTATTTTTTGTGTGCATCAAACACTTTACTTATTACTATGTACTACTATTCTTGTGTTCATCTTTTGTTCATTGCATGAAACTCTTATAGGAATCAGATCCCTAATATCCCTCAAGGGTTGAAATGATCAAATGATATGAGTAGCCACATATTTGTAGGTATATCCGACCCTAAAAAAATATTCTTGTGAGCCTTCCACTATGTGAACAATAAATACATTTTTTCATGGAAGTCCTCTCTTATGAACAACTATATTTAATCACTAAACATCATATTTTTACATTATATTTGGTGCATAAGATATTTATCTACATATTATTTCCCACAACATATGTGTCCTGAAAACCCATATTTTGTGCAATTATAGATCTTATGCACATTTTTTATAGGCTTATTTTGATGTTATGATCCCAAAACATCACTTGTGTGCAAATTTCCAAACAACCTTCTACCTCGTGCAAAATATTTTAATTAACATGAAAATCCATCCATTTATAAAAACAACATTCTCCATCCCCTAGAGTTTGGAACATAAAAATTTGGAAAACACTGGAAAATGGTGTCATCTTGTATATATATCCTCTTATACCTCCTATAAGGCATCCACTCTTTCCTCTTGGACAATTTTTAGCACACTTTATCAAAAATATCCCTTGAACTCCACAATAAACCACGAAAACATCTTTGTTAACAAACACAATCAACCCAAAAATACTACAATGTTACATTAAGTGATTTCTTCCAAATAAGGAGAGAAAACATGGTAATTATACTGATTTCTCTTTGGATCCATTGATCAACGATCTAAAATTAATATGGTATTCTAGTGTCATATTTTATGATAATTATAGAATTGAACATTTCCCATTGAGAGCCATGTTATATTGGAAAATAAATGACTTTCCTTATTATAAAAAATTCATAGGATAAATAATTAAAGTTACTCAAGGGTATTCCACTTGTGAACATGGTAATTACTTAATTGGGTTCAAACATTCCTTGAAGTTTATGTTTCCAGGAAATTGTAGATTTCTACCTCAAGAACATGAATTCCAATCTTGGATAACATCATTCAATGCAAATTATGATGAAGGTTTATCATCATCTCCACTAACTCGAGATCTAATATTTTACAACGTGAAGGATATAGACACCACTTTTGAAAAAAACTTCATTGAAAAACGTTATGAAAATTTATTTGTAAAAGAGATCAGTTTTTTTAATTACCATTGTTGAATTGTTTGTAGAGAATTTTTTTATTAATGTCATTCATGTGGAAAAAATTTATTTGATATATTACTTGAAACATTAATAAATTCACTGAAATATTAATGGGATGAAATTATTACTAGATTAGACATGAATAACATGGGGACACATGATGTTTTGTGGCCGATGAAGAGTAAAAGAGATAATTTTAATCCTCTAGCTACTTAAACACTTTCCATGATGAAGAAATATAATATTTCAATCTTCTTGAATGATGTAAAGGTTTCAAAGGTGTATTCATAAATTTTTAATAATATCATTTCAATGGATAATTTAAAGTTAAAATGCATCAAATAAAATGACTGATGGTTTTTAAGATAATATTTAAAGCATGTATATTTATGTTTTATTCTTCCTAAAAATTCCATCGCACATAAACATATATTTTTAAATTTTTCAGAGCAATATATAATAAATTTATTGATCAGATAAAAATACCAAATATAAAAAATGAAATTGATTTAATATTTTGTGAAATGGGGATATTATTCCCACCATTATTATTTGATATAATGGTTCACTTGGTTAGAGAGATCTGTCTATGTGGTTCTCTAAATTAGAGATGGTGGTGCCAAATTGAATGATATATGGATATTTTGAAAGGGTATGTCAAAAATTGAAGTCATCCATAATGTTGTATTATAGATATATATATTTTTGAGAATATAATTGAATTCTATAACAACAATCTATTTGACATGGAAATCATTGGTCTTCCAAAATATCATTATAGTGGGTGTCTTTTGGGTGAATCAATTTTCAGATGTTTCCATAATTACCAATATTGAGTGATAGAAGGACCACCTTTATGTTTTACACAATATTTTAGTGGTTTATTAATATATTGAAACCCAAAAAGTAATTCTTAGGCATTTAAATCCTTCAAGTAATGAAATATGGATATCAAATACATATAATTTATAGTTTATAGGATGGTTTCAAGACCATATTTATAAAGAGTAAACTGAAAATCAGAACTCAATTTCAAAATGACTCTAATGTATAGTTAGAAGACCAAGTGTGCATGTAAACATTTGTAATGGTAATTTAATTAATGGTTATATTGTTAATATAAAGGAAAATTATGAGCATGGTATCATGGAAATTTTTTTGTTAATCTTGGGGATGAAGTGATGCATGTATCTGGTATCAAAAAAGTAAATATAATTTATTTTATCTTTCATACTTTGGCATTATCGAAAATATCGGGGAGTTGGATTATATAATATTCTGTGTGCTTATTTTTCAATACCAATGGATTTATAAAAGGAGTGCAGTTAAATTAATGAATTGGATTCAATGAAAGTAGATTTCATTAAGGAAGGTAACAAAAATAAACCATTCAAAATTTATTTATAGGTAGTAGTAGTATTTAATATTTTGGATCTTGGAGACATAAAATGGTCAATTATTCTGTTATTAACGAAAACCATTATAGGTTCATATGTCAATTCAACTGATATTGAAACATTCATTGGGATATAAAAATAATTTCAATATAAAACAAATATAGTTGTGGTTGTGTAGGCCAGATTATACTCTAATGAGGGGAAATGTATACTTGATATTGGGGTAAAATACCTTCAAAATTTAAAGAAAACAAAAGGGTGTTCAACAGTCAGTGTATATTTTTTCATTTTATACATTGTGTTACCTCATATAATTAATTTTTAACTTCTGTATTTATGTAATTTTTATTTTATTATTTAATAAAATTTGAAGATATTTATTTCTAAATATTTATATGATTTTATTCTTGAGGAATTATATATTTATCAACATGTTGATGCTACCAATGTAGATGGAAAATATGTTTCACGAAATGCCAATGCTACAAATCCCAATGAACAACATATTATTGATGTTAAAACCAAGGAAATGGTAGAAGGTTAACAACAGATGTCCTAGAAAAAATAGGTGCATCATAACAAGATGGTTTTATCAAAACAATTTAAAGTGAGGAGAAGAGACATAAAATTCAAGGTTATAGGTAATGCACATGACAAACCTATTAACCACAAAAAGTCTATTTTCATTAGTTACAAAAGGGTTACCACTCTAATTCACATTTCTACTAATGATGATATGTGGCAGAATGATCTCTCCTTGATGAAGGAATTAACATGTGAAGATATTAACTTAACATTACGATATAATTTATCTATTTTACTAAAAATATAAATTAATGAAACATTTATTTACTATTTATTATCACATATAGTATTAATTAATACTCGATCAACATCAAATGATGTTTTTTAAATGTTTTATACAAATTATCATAGTGGTTATCTTACAATTCATATAAAAAATAATCTCATTGGTGATAAATGAAAAGTTAACCTACATCCACCAAAAATATATTAACACATGAAAAACCAAGAAACATGGAATGTCTTTCTTGGTTATCCCACAAGGTCATAATTTCATATACAGTTTTATTTTTAAAAATTTTCTTATATATATATATATCTATTAATAACATTGTTGAATAATTTCTATTTTATAAAAAAGAAATTGAGTGTTGGAAATAAGAGGAATGCAATAAAACCAACATACCTCTACCATAAACCAAATATATGGTGCATATAACTTGATAAAAAATTATAAATATTTTAGAAATATAGTTATTCTTTTATGTGGAATGAAAAAAACATAAATATGTTCCATTGTTTATATATATATATTCATGAATAAAAACCCAAATAAGCTTATATCTCAAATAATATTATATATAAAGAGGCTCATGAAAATAATGACTTAAGACTAGTAGATGAAAAAACAAAAAGTATAGGAAAAAATGTGAGTATTACATAATAAAAATTTATTCTTGTTAAATTCCATATTACATAACACATAATAGTTATTATCTTATATTTTTATTTGGTTTAGACACATGAAACATCATATGATGAAGCTGATGAATGTATACATTCAATAAACTTCAAGTATTTAAAATAAAACATCGATTCCTGAGGTGTAGGTTTGGGAGTGTCACCTCAAACATATTTTGTGAAAATAAATGCATAAGTGGATAAAAATAAGAAAATTTATTAGATGTAGTAATATATAAATGATATAAAAGAAATTATTAATGACCAGATTGAGTTATTAGAGAATATTATGGGAAATATTAATAGAGAAGAAAGAACACAACAATAACCACTACTTGCATATCTAGCCTTCAAGCTTTGAGGCAATCCATTACCCTAAAAGTCATTCATTTATAGAGGTAATAGATTTTTTTCATAACTAATTTACAATATTCAAATTAGGATGATACTAATACCATTCATGTACTAATATTATGAATGGTGAAATTTATTTCGGTTTAGATCAATCTGTACCCACCCATCACCTTATTGAGAGGGGTATAATGTCTAATATCCAAATATATATCCAACACATCAAAAAACATTTAAAAGTTTATGTGAGAGTGGGGATTCACAAATATCACAATCCAAGTGTCGATATACCTATTACCCATGATGATTTAGATGTTCACATGGAATAAAAAGTTATTTGATGATTTATATAATGGGTGTTTGATCTTGAAAAAATATAATTCAATAAGGATGTATTTTCTTTACAATTTATTTTTTATGAAAAAAACATCAACAAATACTAAAAAAATTCCTAAACTAGGGAATGTTATTACTGAAGGATAAATGAAAGGAAAAACAAAATGTAAAATAAAAAATCTATAAGATCAACTAATAAATCAAAAATAAATGAAAAGTTTACCTTTAACCCACAAGTTAAACTTAATAATTTATTAATATTAAAAGTTATTATTGATAGAAAATTCAAAGATGTCAATATGAACCACATTTATTTTGAATATAAAATAGTTGGATAGATAATTACAGATGTTCTTAGTCTTGTTAATTTATATGAAATCCTCATGAATGGATTGATAGGAGACTCAATTGAAAATTTATAACCGATGTGTGTTTTTTTGTAATCAATTTTTCCAATAGCTAATGGACTATGTTAATTATAAGTAAACAATATTCATATTATATCAGGGGTATATATCAGCACTATGTGGATTAAAAACCCTATTTACAAAAACATAGACTCATTAGTCCTCACATCACTTTTATAAGGAAAAGTTCATTAGAAGAAGAGGAATATCCATAAATAGTTGACAAACAAGACACATTGTTTGAAAATAAACTTATAGATAATATAATCCTCTTAGAAACTACTATACAGTGATTGAAATCTATAATCAATTTATATAAAATATATTTTAATTTAATTTGTTACTGAATCCTTTTTAGGGAGAATTGGTTTCTATTTATAAAAAATTGAGACACTCTAAAAATTTATTATTTCTATTCAATACATGGATTCCCAAAAAATTGACTACACATTATGGATTTATCAATCTCTAATAAACTAAATTCAATATTCTATAAATAAATATCATGTTATACATTTTCTTGTATGTTTCAATGAATATTTTTTATGATAGGGTTTTGTTTAAATATCTTAAAAATCATAGAATGAGGACAGTCTACGAGCACAATAGGCCTATCAAATTCAATAAATTGATAATTATCTAAGAACATATAATAATATTTCCCTAAAAAAACATATATTAAAAAATTACTTATTTTCCATAATGTTTTAGAATTGTATGAAATAAAACAGTGTTAAAAAGTTTGGTCATTACTTTTGTAAATTTATGAAATATATTGTATTCATCAATAAAAATTAATCTTCAAAGATGTATTTCTGATTATAATTACAATTTCATTTAAAATATTTATTAATTGTTTATTTATTTATAATTATTTTGTACTATCATGACTGAAGATAGTAAACATATTCAAAACATTAAATATATTTATTTAGAAATGAATTTTCTTAAAACCTGGTGTCAAAATGTAAGTATACATAATGAAGATGTCACTTAATAATAATTATTTATTAAATTTTATCATTATTTTGTCGATATTTTAGTTAATTACTATTTCATATTTATCTAATACTTATTCAGTTAATCTTCCCAGATATTATGAAAAAATTACTTCATCTAAAATAGATGTTTATTTAACTATTTTGTTCTCTCTAAATAGAAAAAAACCATTATGAAATTTTTTTCATGAAATTTGTTTAAATAAATATGATTATTTAATTAAATTTTTTTTCTCCTCATAGATAAATTTTTTATTCATTTGATATGTTTATTCTTATTAGTGTGTGTTTTGAATTTACAAATGAGTCAAAGTTAATATTTTTAGTTTAAAATGTCATTAATGTTGAGAACATGTGGAAATCACAAAAAACTGAGAAAACATTATTACATTGTCTTCATAATTTATAAAAACGACTCATAATTAATTTTTTATTTGTTTGAATTTGTTGATTATCAATCCAACCCATGGTGTGCCCAATTTTATTCAAAGAGCATGATTTTAGTTAAAATTAATAATTTAGTTCAAAACAAACAACACATAATCAAAATTTATAAAATTCAACCGTATTCTATTAATAATATAGAAAAATTATCCACAATTCATTGTTATGTTTATAAATCAACCTCACATTAATATGACACATGGTGTAGACAGTATGACTCAAAGTTTGTGTTTTTATATAAAATTTCCATTTTAGTGAAAAAGACAAGAGAAATAATCAACCCCAAGAAAATAAATAATGATTTTGTGGATAATTCAAAAAATTTGATACATATATCATTTTCGAAAGCTAAGAATCAACCTCACATCAACCTGATACACAATGTGATTGGTAAGACTCTAAATTTTTTATTTCTGTTTAAAAATTTTATTCTTGTTAAAAACATGTTTAACTAGATTAAAAATAAAAAATATACTTGAATACCATTTATACTGTAGAGAAATGACCAATAAGTCATTTTTATGTGTCAAAATCATCCACATGGAAATCAAACAAATACTGAGACCGGTATGACTCAAAGAGCATGTTTTCACTTTAAAATGATGTTTTAGATAAAAATATTTTCCACTCATTAAATAACCATGAAAAAAGTATCATAATTTCTTGATAGTTTTTGAACAATAATCTAAAATCCAATTGTGAAATGTAGGAATTTGGGACACATCATCCCAAAACATGGTGTGACTAGAATGACTCAGTGTGCATGTTTTTAGTTTAAAAATGAGATTATATTTAAAAACATGATTCACTCATTTAAAATGAATAAAACACCCCCATATTGTCATGATACTTTTTCTAAAATGATTCTAATTCATTTTAGACATTTAAGAATCAGACACATTCCAATATGATACACCGTGTGACCGATATGGCTCAATGTTCATATTTTCAGTTTAGAAATTAAATTTTAGTTAAAATCATTTTTCACTCACTAAAAACAATGAAAACACACTAAAAATATATAGATACTTTAAAAAATTACCCATAAGTCATTTTTTATTTTTTAGAATCAACAATATGTTAATATGACACACAATATAGCCGGTATTACTCAAAGATCATGTTTCTATATAATAATGAAAATTTAGTTAAAAAGAAATCTCACATTCTCAAAATTGAGAAAAGGATCTATGATTATTTTAAAACTTTATGAAAATAATCCATAAGTCATTTGCAACATGTAAGAATCACCCACCTTCCAATCTGATACATGATGTGACCATAATAACTCAAAGTGTGTGTTTTAAAATAAAATTGAAATATTAGTTTAAAATTCATGAAATATTCTCAAAAAATGGAAACACATTCAATTTTTTGATACTTTAAGAAAATTATCCATATGTAGTTTGGGATGTGTAGGAATCAGTAGAACCTCAACTTGATACATGATTTGATTGATATGACTCAAAATATGTGTTTTCAGTTTAAAAATGCATTTTGGTTAAAAACATGTGTTATTGATTGAAAATCAAGAAAAAAATTTTGTATTGTCTTGATACTTTTTAAAAATTATTAATAAGTCAATTTTGACATATATGAACAAGCCACACTTAAATCCAAGACACAGTGTAACCGATGTGACTCAAAGTGTTTGTTTTCAATTTAAAAATGAAATTGTAGTTAAAAGCATGTGACGTTCATGGAAATACTAGAAAAAAACCACATTGTCCTGATATTTTAGGAAAATAATCCATAAATAATTTTTGATATATAGAATTCATTTTCATATCAAAATAACACATAATGTACCTAAAATAACCCTATGTGCACGTTTTTATTTGAAATTGAAATTTTAGTTAAAAACAAACATCACATAAATAACACCATAAAAATCACCTGGATTCCATTTATATATTAAGGAAACAAACCATAAAATCTTTTTGATGTGTTAGAATCATCCACATTTTAATTCAATACATGGTGTCCCTAATATAACTTGAACTAAATATTTTCATTTTAGAAGTTGTATTTTATTAATTAATTATTCCATATTAATGTTTCAATTTTTTTTATAAATTATTAATAATAGAATAATTTATTTTTATATAGGAACACTAATTTTCTTATGCTGGGGTGGTTTTTTGATAATTGGTAGCATAATCAGGCTCTTTTGGGAGAGGGTTACAGTCCAAAGACAATTGAACATTAATGTTTTTTAATTTGTTGACATCTGTGATTAATTTTATGTTCTAATGTATTTGTATATACTAATGTTTAATATTTTTGTAATCACATTATAGAGTTTTATTTTATTATGATGTAACAGTAATTGAATTTAAAATATCTATTTACTACCAAAAGTGTGCAATAATTTTAGCAGGACACTCTAGTGTTGATAAAAGTTCACATTATCAATGGTAAAAACACACTAATAATGTGCCCCCTTTATCAATGCTAAACTAGAACTGATAAAAAGCACCATTTATCACTTATTTTTTAGCATTAATGAAAATAATTTTGATAAAATGTATTTGCTTTTATATATACGTACAACATCTATTTTTGTCAATATTTAAGGATATTTCTTATGTTGTTAAATACTATATCAACAATAGTTTTATTATTGTTTTATCATTCTTGATTAATTTTCTATATTCATTATCTATTTTCATATATGTTTCTTTGAGAATTAGTAAAATTTATGTTATTATGGTGTTATTGTTCAGGAATAAGGCCAAAGAGGTTTGAACTCTAATAATTTTTTTGTTATTATCCTATTTTCTTGTTCTCTTATCTAGGTCACTGGGTTTTTCTTTGTTTTCTCTTCCTCTCTAATCAATCCCATTATAGAAAATAATACTACACTATGTGTGATGGAAAAAATGATAAGTGCACAGCCCATATAAACAAAAAATGTCTATATATATTCAATTATAATTAATTAAATATTTGAAATCAGTGAATATGTCATAATCACCATGATTTAGATTACCAATAGAGGAGAAAATGTGAATCTTTAGGATGATTTTGAAAATTTTAATTTAAATAAAAACCAGTTTTGAAACAAAGAACAAGTTTTAATGAACAAACAATAAATAAGTAAAAGAAGACAATGGATTTAATATGCTTCATCATATTCTAGAATTACATGAATGAAAAGAACAACACCCACACAAATCTTTTATATGCTCAAAAAAAATGTGATACATGATACAATCCATCAATATTTATAATAAAATAAATTGATGAAACATGATATTTTCTATTATAACTAAAGGTATTAGGTAATTATAATACTTACATGGATCAAGTGGGGACATCTCTAATAGTCTTTTTCACATCACGTTTTCTAGAGGGAATGATTCTGGGATAGAAAAAGGTAGACTCCCATGCATGAAACCTAGATCATAAGTTGTGTTATTATCTCAACATTTTTGTATTGGATAAAGGAGACACACCTATTCACCATGAATGGATGTCATAAAAACTCCTCCATAAATGACATATGAGAGGTATCCAAGGGGGAAAATGAACCAAAATCAGATATCACATGAATCATCCTTTCCTAGATGGGATAGGGTTTTACTATACAAAATGAAAGATGAAACTAAGAAAGGAATGAGACAAATAATAAAGGTACACTTAAGGTAGGGTTTATGAATCCCCTAAATACCAAAATGTGAATGAAATGACTCATCCAAAACAATTCAGGACACAAAGTGGAGCAGAATATCCCAATAACAATAAGTGGAATATGTTAATTACTTAGATCAAAAGGGTTGAAAGAGAGATTAACGGTAAATAAAAATCTCACAGTGGATTAATAACATGATATATTATGCAAGGAACGAGACCATTGAACAAGTATGCACACCCAACATTGTGGCCCAAGATAGATTCCCATGTGGAAGCCCAATAGACCAGTGAATAAAGGGGGTCTAGAAAAATAAATTGAGTATAATAAAAAAATTTATAATAATTTTCTATTCATGCACAAAATATCATATAAATATATGAATAAAAAATAAAATATTTCTATATGAAAACAGTAAAATTCACATATCTCCACCATTACCATTTTCAATTAGAGATGTTCTTGAACTTATGGTCATTAAATGAGAACCAAATTCAAACTATCTAAATATTACATGAATTTTGATAATACCACTTTCTCAGTATAACTACTAGATTGGATATTTCCCATATGCACCTTCTTAAATCATATAGTTCTAGTTGGAATGACATATCTAATAAAGTGAAAATTATTACCTATGTGCTTATATTTTACATGGAATACTATTTTTTTCAGAAAAATGTAAAGTTGTTATACTATACGAATAAACTATAATATTGGAATAATATATAATTATTTCATAAGTAAAAACCTTTAACAATAATTAATCCTTAATATCCTCAATCAAATCTATATATTTGTCCTATATAGTTGATAAGGCTATATCAAATTGTATTTACACTTATAAGAAACAGGCACTCTACAAGAAATGAAGTCATATTCAGTAAGTTATTTTCTAGAATCAATACTACCTATGTTGTTATACTTTACATATCCAATAATAAATTCATTAATATCAATATTTCTCATTATTTATTGTTCTATGTGCTTTTTATTTTATTAAGATGACGACGTTGATGATGTGAAAAAAATAGAGGCTAAATCTAGTATTGTTTATATAATTGAGTAGATGATGATACAAATAATTTTGGACTATGTAATTTTGACTTTAATTCAATATTCATAGGAACATAAGGTTCTTGAGATAAAGAAAATTCGAATTATTGGTAAAATTGAACATTTACTTGATTTAAAGACATAAGAAAATGTTTTTTTGGACTTTAGGAAAGATTGATGATTGGGATAGGTATAGTAGTTTATTAGGTATGTTCCTAATTATTTCCATACCTTGTATTTGATTTATTATATATAGGTATTTAATTTTAAATTCCCACATAAATTGGGACATAAAAAATTATTAATATTTAAATTGTTCCACGTAATAGACCTATCTTCTACCAAAATAATTAGATAAAGTATTCTATTTTTAATATATTTTAAAAAAGTACATGCATCAGTTTGAATTTTAATTAATTTTTTATCAAGCCTAAATGAATCAAAATGTCTACATCATTTCCTAAAATATTATTTTAAACCACGTAATGATTTATTTAAGAGGCATACCTAGCCATTTTTGAATCCATTAGAATAACCATTAGGTTTTTTTATGTACAACTAGTCATTAAGGTCACCATAAAGGAATAAACTATTCACGTATAATTGTTCAATGTGAAAATCATAGAAAGAATCCAAATAAAGAAACAATATAGTAGATGAATTTTTATTAATAGGTGAAAATATATCATCATAGTCAATAGTTTTTCTTTGAAGGAATCCCTTATTCACCGATATAGCCTTAAATTTGACCTTATTTTCCTATGTGTTATATTCTTTTTTTTATAAATCCACTTACACCTAATAACTTTAACAATATAAGGCATATAAAAAATAAATCAATTGTGATTTTTATTAAATTTCGTCATTTCTTCACATATAAAAGATACCCATTGCTTGGAATCTCTATCATTTATGGATTATTTTAAATATTAAGGCTCGTCATAAATAAGATACTCAGAAGTATCAAATTCAAAGGATGCTATGTAATACTAGATAAACTAATTAGGGTGTCCAAGGACCCTATTCTCTCTGTCTCGAGTCAACTTGTAACCATTATTATCGTTTTGAAGTTTAGAATTTTATTATGAATTAGAACTAGATTTAGTCAGAGTCACTATATTAGGAGCTAGTAGAGTAGGGTCAATATGAGCATCAAATTAGGATGGTGATCTAGGATGAATAACCTTAGTGTGAGGTGTGTTGATGTTACAATCTATGATACTTATATACTTGAGAAAATATGACTCATTTAACACTAAAAATCTACCAACTATACATTTTTTCTACCTAGGTCTATCAACCCATAACTTTTACCCTTTAACTCCATTGGAAAAACCAATAAAGATGCATTTAACATACATTGGTTCTATCATGTCAGTTTTGATGTAGTAATATACAGTAAACTAAAATATCTCAAATGGATAAAAGAAGGATTTTTGTTATACCACAATTATTCTGGGGGTTTGAACTGGTTGGTCATAGATGTGAACCCAGTAATTAGGTAGACTGTCATAGTGGAATTCACTTCATAGTAGGATATGGGAATACTAGATCATAATTACATGCTTCATACCCCCTTAAGAATATTATGGTTCATAAATTCAGAAATATCATTCTATTAGGGGTATTACCTAACAGCTTGATGCCTAAATATTCCCTCAAATTAATATAATTAAATGAAATTAGTGGACATTAATTCTAGTCCATTATCAATTCTCAGCACTTTAATATTTTTTCCAATATGGTTTTTAAAATAAAATTCCATGTTATAAAATTATCAATGATATAATACTTTTTTAAGGATATAAATTCACAATTTTCATGAGAAATCATCAATAAAGGTAATAAAATATGATTCTCTAATATGGGAGGTGGTCCTGAAAGGGCCCTATAAATCAGAATGTAGGTACTCCAAAGGTTGAGTATCATTAAATGAGGACCTTCTGAAACTAATACTCTTAAACTTTCCCATAACACAATATTCACAAAATAGAAGGTTTCTAGATGTGGTATCACTTAACAACCTTTTTTATTAAGTTCCTCAAAATAATTGGAGCTCATATGACCCAATATCCTATTCCATAATAATGTGTTATTAGTATTTGTAACATACACAATGTCCAGTTTTCTAGAATGTGTTTTAAATTAAATATATAAATTCAATTAACAAGAGATCTCGTAATAAAGTTTTAAAAGATGATTTGATATTTTTAGGTAGTCTGATTCATACCTAAAATTTAAACCATTTTTTTCCTGAATCCCTAGGGAGATCAAGTTTCTATTAAGGTCAGGTACCCATATAGAATCTAACAATTTGATGATGGAATGGTCATCAAGTACTATTAAAATAGAATATCCTCCTAAGAACTTACATATACTATTGTTTATAATATCAGTTCTTATAAACATTTTTTAAATTCAAGGAATGACTCTCTAGAATGTCACATATGAAATGAGCACCTGGAATATTGGACCCACTCATTAGTGAGTACATTATTAAGAAATTTAATACATAAAAATATCATAACATGAATAAAAAAATAAGTATTTTTCAACAAGTTATTTATTCTTAAGATTTTTTAGGTTTCTTACAATTTTTTTCTATTGAGCCTGAGTATCCTATTATTATAATATAAACAAATTATATCCTTATCTATAGACCAAAATTTGGGTATATTGGTTTTATAAGTTTTATCTTTTCTATAATATTTCTTTTTTACTTTTAGTCTAGGTTTTACCCATAGTAAATATACCTTTAGACTCACCATTTACCATATGTTTAGAATATAACTCCTTATAGAGAAGGTTTGATTTAACTTATTCGATAGTCAATGAGTCTCAGACATACATCATAGTTTCTACCACTGTACTATAAAAATTATAAAAATAAATAAAGTGGATCATAGATCAATCCCCATCATCAACATTAGAATCAATATTGGGTAGGACAAGTATGATCAAGTTAAATTCATATATATATTCTTTAATAGAAACACTGTAATAAATTTTAAAGTTAATCATGTGATGTTTCTTATAAAATAATCCAACAAGAGTTGTTTTTATAATATTTTCTCAAGATTAATAAAAATTCAAACAATAATCGTTTCATATGAAAATTCCCTAAGGACCTTATCCTCTAAGGAAAGTAATAAAGAACTATGGGCCTTAACCATAATGTCAACACGGATATATTGGTATATAGGTGAGTTATTTCATAATTATAATGGGTCACAACAAGTTTCATATGCCTAATAAAAGAATCTATAATCAATTTCTTCATAAGCCAATCCCTCATTTTAATTGAATACAAATTAAAGACATTATCACCACATTTTTTTCAATTTCATACTTTGTTAAATCCATAGTTTATTTGATGGATTTCAAACCAATTTTCTGGGGATAATGAAAAAATATGGCCATAAGAAACAGAAAACATATATAGATATATAATTATATTCCACTAAGAATTTGAAAATTAAGGGGATATCATCATTTCAATTATTTAAATTAACAACATAGAAGGAAATATGTTGATTTATGATGATTTTGACAAGTTTAATTAATAAAAAATAGTTTTGAAAAAAATAACAAGTTCAAATGAACATAGATGTAAGTAATAAAACAAGAAAAAGGATTTAACATGATTTAAATCTATTTGGACTTATGTGAATGAAAAGAAAACCACCCACACAAACGTTTTATTATTATCAAATGTAATTTTATAGAAGAAATAGTATATAGATTTTAAAAAGAACAAAAAATATATACAACAAGATCCTTTTGTTAAAAATAAATGAATGAAGAAATTAAAATACTTATATGTTTATAGTGGAGATCTCTCCAATAATACTTTTCTATTTTCATTTTTTGGACAAAAATATTTTAGGATAGAAAAAGGTTCTATCATATGAACTATATTGATATTAGATGTTGTGTTCTTATCTAAGAGCATTTGAATTGGGGAAAGGTGAACACATATTCACCATAAAGGGTCTTCATAAAAATTAAACCATTAAATTACTATGTGAGGTAGCTGGGGTGGATTATAGGATTAAATTAACTCTCACCAAAATAAACTCATTGATATGATCTAGGGTTTCACTAAAGAAAATTATATTCAAAACACAAAATGGAATGGCATAAATGCCGTAGGGATTCCAATGGTAGGGGTGATGAAACCAACTAACAACAACATGTGGCTAAAATAACATATCCAAAGTAAAACATTCCAAGAAATAAAGATGAATAGGGTGAGAAAAACAAGTGTAATTGGTGGAAACATTAGTTAAATAAGGAGAAAAAAGATATTTAAGGTTAGTAAGACATCCCATGGTGGATCACTGACATGGAATTATAGGAAAGGGATGGGCCAAATAAACAATTAAGAACACCCTACATAGCATACTATGATAGATCCCCAATGGAAATCCCATTAGACCAGTGAACCAAGGGAGTCCCAAAAGTTATATTGAGTATAATATAGAGAATTATAACAATTTTTTCATTATTGAACATAATAACAATGTTTCTAAGAGTAAATATTCCAAATATCTAAAAAATATAATAAATTGATATTTATTCTTTATGCATGATCTAAAAAATAAAACAAATAAAAAAATAAGTTTATTCTTCATTTCAGTGATGGATAGAGGTTATGGTGACTTTTATTATATTTCTTTTTGTTTATAAATTTTCAATATTTTATTTTGATCTAAGTTGAACATTTTCATTAAACTAGAAATTTTCTACATCATCACCTAACTATTGTTTCTCATAGATATTAATTTTTTTTTATTTTTTTACATTGGGTGGAAATTTGTGGCCCACCTTTCATAATGAATTTTCTCAATTTATTAGACGGATCAATTGAAAAATGTTTTCTTCTCTTTGATAAATTTTATCATGATCATATATCTCATATAATTTAATTCAGTTTTGTGGATGATATATTATTTTTTTAGTTTATTATGGGATTTTTTTCAAATTAGAGATCGAAAAGAGACATCAAAACATATAATAAAGAATAAAGGAATAAAGAGATAGATTATATGATTCACAAGAAAGGATAAAATGTAAAAACCTTTAGTCTAGTAAACCATATATAGTGTTTAAATTATTATACTAGTATAAGATACAATATATCACATCTCAACATATTGAATAGTTTAGCAGTCCTGGGGGACTCGATACATATATGATTTCTATATTAAATTAGAAACATAAATCATAACATATAAATTTATTTAAATATTTATTATTACTATATGTACATACTAGATATCTTTCAAATATCCCTTATTGATAAATTTTGGAAATTAAAATAAATGAATATTTTAGCTCAGACTTCTAGTAAGGGGCTACATACGATCATAGATATCATTGATACATAAGACCAAAAAAATAATGATAGAGGGTAATTTTATGGTCAAAATAGAATAACATTTATATGTTTTATGTGGTAATGTAACAAATAGAATTATTCATTTAATTTTGGTCTTGTGGCCACAATTTTGGGCCTATGACACATAGGGTATCTGGGTCACCAATATCCATTGAGCTACAGGGCCTCTAGGCCACATCACGACTATGGGATATGAGATTTTGGGCTACAGGATCATGAATTAGTCCAAGAATACCACACAAGAGTAGGCCCCAAAAGAGTATTCAGAGCAAGTTGCAATAACCAAAGCTGATCTAACCAAATTAGAAGAGTTAGGGGTATGAAAATTACCATCAATTCTAGAAACTATGAAACTATTCATGGGGAAATGCTAGCTGATCATCCAAGTGATGTGGGGAACTATGCATCTTCAATGGTGAAGATTCTGGAGAGGGTTAGTTCTAGTGTAGTCAGGTCTTCGAGTAATCGGGTCATGTATTGAGACTTTTTTCTCTAGTCCTTATGGTCATTTTTAGGGTCTTATTATTTTGGGTCTAAGAGTCATGAAAGGGTTACCTCTCAACCCAACTAAAAATGAGAATTATCCAAAAATAAATAAAAATATAAAAGCCCTTAAATCTAGGTTGACCAAAGAACATGCCATATATTCAATAACTTTATCATGAAATATATTCATTGATAAAAAATAACATGAAAATAATAACTAGTTTGATAATTATGGAATACATAATTCTAATCATCTTAATCATAAATCCAAGACATTATTATCATATCATCATGAATATATGGTAAGAAATTATGATTATACCATCAATCCCTCATGCTAATTTATCTTACGTTGTATATTCTCATATACACCAAGTGATACCCACACTTATTTGTCTCATGATACATTAATTATTGAATCTAGGTTCTATAATGGAACACACCCGTCGCATACACATTTTAATGGGTTATAAAAGTTATCACTCATCACACACACATATACAATGATTTCCTCATTCTTTGAACAAATAATATAGTACAAATTAAATATTGATTTTTAAATGATAAGTAAATATATTCAATCAAATAAATGAAACATCAATATTTCCCCAATCAATGTAATTACTTTCCTACTAATCATACTTAAATCCACAAAAAATAGATTAATGGGTATATGGTGAAGTAAATATTGAAATGATGCTAAATAAAACCATATTATAAAATATCACAGACATGAATAAGAAAGATAATTTCAATTAATGATTGAGAGTAATAAAGAACATTAATTTAAGAAAGTGAATGATATGAGAATAAATTATTGTGTGAAAAATGAGGTATAAACCATATATTAGTATGGGATGAAAAGGCACCATCTATTCCTAAAAATACAGGTTTTTAGTAAAGTAATTCACATTGGAATAAAGATATAATAGTTAAATTAAATAATTAAAAAGTTTATTCCTATTTTTCTTTGATTTTTTTGTAAAAACTAATTTACAAATTATAACATAATTTTTTTCAAGTTAGAAATTTCAGAATTATTTTGAATTTCGATTTTTGGATGGATTAATTTTTTGATAAGAGATTCAAAATGGAAATTTGAAGGATGTTTTGAGTCTAAATAATGTTTTTAGAAAATGTTTTGAGTCTCAAAGATTGTTTTAGAGGTTTTGGGAGTGCTATAGGGGTTTAGGGATTGGTGTTGGAGTTTTGAAAAAAATAAAGCATATGGTGCATGGTTGGATTTAAATTTGTGTTAATGGTGTGACCTAACCATGCAGTAAAATTTTTAAAAGTTCATGAGCTAGGAGAAGCATGAGGTAGGTTAGGGGAAACAGTGTGGTTTGGTGAAAAGGTATAGAGGGACTCTCATGGTTGGTGTATATTTATTCAAACCATGTACTAAAACTTTTCAAGATTAGGGTATTTAAATAGTGAGTTTCACATGGTTGGCATATGGTTTGTCTAACCATGCTACGTAACCATGAGCCTCATTAAAAGGGAAAAAATTGTCAATTTTCCCCTATAACCCTTAAGGTGTTTTACACCTTTATTCTCCCTTATTTCACCCAATAGACTCCCCTACATACCCTCAACTTTCACTCTCCCTTGTTCTTGGGAATAAAAGTCTACAAAATGGGTTGTAAGACTTTTGGTAAGCCTTTAATTCCATTAGCTTCTATTATGTTGTTCTCATCCTTATTAAGAGATTCTATTTTCTAGATATAATTTTTATTACTAATTTCAATGGATCGTGGTGGAATCAAATACTAGTGTTTGGACTTTTTCAATGCCTAGGAAGTGTAATACCTGAGATGTTGTTATCACTTCACCATGTGTTGGTTCATTGAGGTAGACTTCCATAGTGAATATATAATTCTTTAATGATTTGAATGTAATTTTTGGATGGTTTCTTAATGTGGTTGCTTAAGTCTTATACCTGATACATGGATGATGATATTCCACTGGATAGTAGAATTGTTTTGGTGATGGTTCTAGTGTGAAAAGATTATCCAGTTGGGATTTGAGAATGATTCCTTGATAGTCAGTGTTTCAAAATTATTTATAACCTATTAGGTTTAATTGACTAATTATAGTTACCTATAATTAATTAATTATTGGTGGTTTGACTGTGAGAAATAATCTTAAAATGTCTTCGTTGATCATGTATAGTTCCTAGTTATTATTTTTGGTCAATGTAAAATAAAAATAATTATTCCTAAAGGTATGTGGTTTGTCTTAACTACCTTATAGTATTTATGCATGTATATGGTAGTATGTATATGCTAGGTATCACCCTTGAGGTTCATGAATCCAATTTAATTTATTCCAATGAACTATTTAATTAATTAAATGTGTAATTTATAATGGATTAATGCTAGGGGTCACTTATAACCCATAAAAACAAGTTTTATATATTAGACCTAATGGATGAGATAGAGATTACATGGAATAATAGGTGTCCTCCACACGTTTTTAGAGGTAGAATTTACTTGGTAAGGCATATAATCATTATACAGGGATTAGTGGATGAAACTTAGGTGGACCGATACAGGTTTGTATTAGTAGAATATCTCAAACCATCCTTATGTACTAAGAATATCCATGATCCATCTTATGATAATTGAAATAGTTGAAATTCCCCGACTAGTTAGCAAGTCCATCATAACCTATTTATTATGTCAGATGATACGATGTCCTAGTGCATTGGGTGTTAAATAAAGACTATGACTTGACTCATATTTAATGTGTCATTGTTTTGGGTAGATATGGTAGTGTCTGTCACCATAGAACCCATACCAATCATTTAAGACCGAGAGGCTATGGAAATGGTGTTTGGTTTTAGTGTTCAAACCAATATTAATCTTTATTTTAGGCATTCACATGGTTACATCTGATGTCACTGTTGGTTTTAGATGTGATTTATGGTTTTTGGATTGTGATCCTAATGTAATGTAATGGTATAATGGGGATGGCCAAATTTACATCATAGTATTGTGATTCTAAGCCTTTTTTATCAACAGTTACATTATCTGGATTCTTAATGGCACTTCTTGGGGTTCATGTTTTGAACTATACCAATCGAATGTTATTGGACATTGTGTTACATTTCATTAATTTTAATATTACTAGACATGGAGTCCCTCATCATTGATGTGAATGCTATTGGACATGGTATTCGTCATCTTTTATGTGGATATTATTGGTCATTGAATTCCAACTCATTAATTTGAATATTAACAAACATGTGGTTTTCCATTGTTTTTGTGAGTTTTACTGGACATTGAATTTCTCATCATTAATGTGAATGTTACTAGGAATATAATTCATCATCATTAATGTAAATGTTATTGGACATGGAATTCCTTATCTTCAATTTTAATATTATTGGATATGTAATTCCTTATCATTATTGAAATTATTTGATATGGACTAACTCATAATAAATTGAATTATTGGACATGGAATTACTTATCACTGATTTTGGTAATCATGAATTCCCTTAAAAATCCCCGGTTTTGTATTCTTTAACTAATTCCATCATATTTTAAAAATATAAGACCCTTATGAAGTTAGGTTTGAAGACATTTTTTATACTGCTCAATCCTGATATGGTTGATTGGGATTATAAAACCAATTATCAACTTGATTATACACATCTTGAGTGGGGTGACATCCAACTCAATGCCTTATACACTAGATGTTTCATTTATTGGGATCACATAACTGAGGATCAATGGTGTAATTATATTACCCTCATTTTATTTTATTTTTTATTATATTTAGTCGTTATTATTATTGTTATCCTAGTGATTAGTTCTCATATATACCATTTATATTACTGGATATTTACAAGATTGTGTTGGGGTAACCTTCTATGTTATATACTCACACCCTTCTCGAGCCTCCATTGCATTGGGGTACCTAAGCAGTCCTTCACTTGGTTGCAGGAACAGGATGGGAAGAGGTCTGGGACTGATCGACCAAGATGACTCTCATATATATGTGGATATTGGGAATGTGGTTCAGATCAGACGTAGTAGTAGAGAATTGTAATTTTTTATCTCATATATTGTTGAGTATATGATCAGCCCAGTGGGAAATAAGTGTTGTATATACTACATGTTCATTCTGGACATTACATAATTCCATTTTATTACCACCTTACTTATATTTATTACTTCTACACTCTCATTATTTACGGCTATAGATGATGTTTGGTTATTTATAATGTTTTTCATATTCTGATATGAGGTAATATTCTCCCCACAAACACACCTTAATCCCACAATACATAGAAGTTATGTCTAGAAAAAGAGGAGGCATGATATAGGTCGTATTACTAACAAGTCTAGTTATTGTTTATAGAGTGATCTAGATTGGGACATGAAAAACTAGTATCAGAGCTATTAATTTCCTATTATATTATTATTTTTTATAGGGTAGACAAAATTATTATGAATGTTTTGGATCTAATGATGGATATCATACTGGTGCATCAAGAACACTTAATATTGTAAGTATTATAGGTTTCCAAGGATAAGATATGCATATTCTTGATATAAAAAGATATATTTTATATGTTTTTTAATTTGAGTACTGTATATGTTGATATGAATTTTATAATTTATTATGGATTTATGACTCTTGTCCCATTGGTGAGGGGTCGGTGATTTATTTTGACTCTTAAATTGAAAATTTAAGTGGCGTATCAGAAATCATATTTGACATGTAAGTTCCTTATATTATAGTTCTTCTAGTGTGTTATTTTTCAACAGATGATGTGGTCAGTTATTCAAACTATTAAAAACAACCAAAATGGTGTTTTAAAAAAAATGTTTATAGTGGTATTCTAGTCATTTAGATTGATATACATATATTTTCATCTGATGACAGGCCACATGGATCTACGATGAGACTTTTGATGATGTGGATGATAACTCATTCCTTATGCACAAGAGTTTAAGTGACTTTATTATGTCTATATGGAACACGATTCCTTGATGTTAGAACTCATTTAGGGTGTTGTTACATAGTTTTATTTATTCAATGTGTCCATGGAATCCTATATAGTGTTTTCCATTGTAGTTTAGAATGAAATTATAATAAATTAAACCATGTTTGTGGTATAGAAAAATCATTATAATGACACAATAAATTTACTTTTAACACTAAAATTTCAATATTGGAAGTTGACCCCTTTCTTATAGACTCATAGTGTGTGTCTTTTTTTATGTGTGGTCAACTACAGGTTCGTAACAACATACAAGGAGTTTTCTCATCCACCATGATATGATAGAACACTTAACCAAAATTCATTTTAATTTATCAAAATAGATCATCATGGGAGATTTGATGGGTTCCTAAATTTTTATTGTGAATTGGAAACACGTGGGGGTGTTATCATATATGGAAATCGGATGAGTGCATGTTATTATCTATTTTAATTTATATCATAATAATCTATGGTAATACCTATTGATAATACTCAGAGAGGATCAGGTCTTGGTAGGCTGATACTTGGTAGGTGATTCCTTAACTTCTTATGAAAATAAAAACCTTTCAATAGTTTTGAGTTACAAATGGGTTTCAATTACATGGGTTTTCATTTAAAAATTTTAGGGTGTTTTCTTATATAACAGAGGAATTGAAAATTTGAATAATTGAACTCATTTTTATAGGTTCTAATCCTTATAGGTCAATGTTATATTTACTTTCTATAGAGAGGTTTGGAAGGTGTGTTATATTCCTTATGTTCAGATAGACATGTGATTGATGCCCTGAGAGATGTGACCTTGGTGAGAAGTTTGACCTATGGGATATGTGGGACATCCCCCTGATAAATCATGAGACTTGGTCTATAAGGATATTTGGGAGACCTAGATTCCCTCTGTTTTGACTCATAACATCGCATGTTGATGTTTTCTTTAATCAGGGGAAACATTTGAAATTCATTGACTGTGGATTAATGATGAGTTTTTATGTAGCGAGCTTGGTTGTATTCTTTTTTATGACTAATACATTGGTGGTTCTTGGGTTGTTCATTATAGATGGGTTGATTCCTTTGGTTTTTTAGAAATCACCATGGGTGTTTGTGTATCATGAATGGCCTCAATGGGAATGACTATTTGGGTGCTTTGCCCTATTGACCCTTTTTTTGCAGTTAGCAACGTTGATAGAGTGATAGTAGACAAATGTGACTGTAATGATGCCATCTGAGGGGAATTCATGGAATAAATCTAGGCATGGGTGAGATGTGTGGTTTTGAGGAGTTCCAAAAGAGCATTTGTCTTAATAAGATTAATGTGAAATGTATCATGGTCATCTTGGCCCTAATAATGCGTATCTCATGGGATCATGAGTTGTGTGATGATCGAGTTGTACAAGATTATACAACCCCTACATTGGGAGATTTTCTACATGGTTGTTAAGAACATAAAGTATTTAAATTGTTAAATTAGTGATGGACTATGTGTGTTTCAAGGACCATTACTTTAAAAAATCATACGAGAATAGTTTCTTGAGAGTTGTGACTATTTGAGAAATGTCCCGTTGTGGTAGAGTGGATGTCATGAATATATCATGTGTAGTTAGGAGGTTAACCCATGTGTGGACCTAGACATGCGTTATCGGGATACCTAACATCAAGGGTTGGTTAACGGAAAGTATTTCCTTGTTTTACGTGAGTGTAGCTCGGGGAGAGTGATACATGCCATTCAATTAAATCAAGGTGTACTCATAGTTTAAAGGCAATGATGCATGATATATTTACATATCGCGAGTATGCTGAGATAGAACAATCTATATGTTTAAGAATCTACATATATTTTATGGTTTGATAGAAGAACTAATTTGGATTTGTGATCGAGATATGGTATAAGGTAAGACATATGGAAGGGAGTGCACCATTGGGTGCTTGACAGTGGTAATCCCTATTATGAGTCGATATTCATCTAATTTTGTGGTTGTTGTTTCCATTGGTCAAGAATGGGTGATATGCAATTGAAGTGTGTTATAAGATAAGACATATAGTGGGGAGTTCACCATTATATGGTTTAGGGTAGTGAACCCTGATATGAGTTGAAACTCATATAATTTCATGGATATTATTTCCATGGGCCAAGAATGGGTAAAAAGTTATGTTTTCATTGGCATGTACGAATGAGTAGGTTCTTATCCATTCCATTTGTTATGTCTGGATATGGATGTTCCATAGGTTGCAGTGATTGTGAAATTATTTCATTAGTGAAACTACAATTATTTTTCTAACACTAGGAGTAGGCCACTGGATAACAATATATGACCCTCTTGTGAGATGATGTACGAGATGTTGAAGTTAGTTTTGTGATGTTAGTTTTAGATTTTGGATTCTAATGGATATATTAAACCCTATATCGATGGATTTCTTAGTAAATTCAAGGTATAAGTTTGAATATGGACTTGGGTAGAATCTAAGTACAGGTGCCAGGCTCAGGTCAGCTTGTGATGATCCAGGGATATCAAATAAACAACATGTTAATATTCATGATGTATCTTGATGAAATTGATGTATATGGGATGGTTCAACCATGAATTTTTATTGAAATTTGTTACAGGCCTGAGTGATTGTGCTAAGAATGATCTCAGTGTGCCTTTGGATAAAGGAAGTAGAATCATGTTTTAGTGACGCATCATGTGCTAAAAAATGAGTTTTTTAGAGTTGTTTACCCGAGGTCTTTTGAATTGATTTATCTTGAAGAGTTTGTTGTTGTCAGTGCAGAACCAAATCAGGCATGTAGTTTAGATGAGATGTGTGTTGTTCAAATGTTGGAAGGGTATTTTCAGGGAAAAGTTAGTGAAAATAGGTTAATCTTGATCGATTGGGATTTGAAAATTAGATAAAATCAAGGACTTAGAGTAGTATTATTATGTGTGATATGATTTTTTTATTTGATAAATGTTCTAGTATCTTCGTTAGGATGCTAGTGGCATTTTTTGTTAGGAAATTTTGATGGTGGAAGTATCATGGCTGAAAATTGGATATTGAAATAAAGAAACTATAGTGGTGAAAACCATAAGTTGGATGAGGAATTAGAAGATTATAAGATCATATTTTGGTTTATACATGGATTGAGTGAGAATTTTATTAATGTTTTGATAATGGTTATGGAAATTAGATTGAGTTTTGGTGGGTTATGTTCTATATGATTAAAGTGGCATTGAAAGCATGTTGGGTGTTAAGAAACACAACTTGATAATTTGGATGGAATTCAAGAATCTATTAAGTTAGGTTGTTCTTTATTATCCTCATCATGAGTTATCAAAGAAGAGAAGCATTAATGTATGGAAGATGAATGTTTTATTGTTTTCAAGTTGGAAATTTCAGAAGGATTTTTAATTTTATATTACTGGACATGTGAATTTTTTATCTATGTTTCATTATAGAGATTAGAAGGTTGGGATACCTCCAAATAATTTTTTTAGATGTGGGTTAAGGATCAAAGAGTGTTTCAGAGGTTTCGATAGTGTTTCAAGTGTTATGGGACTAGAGTTTGACTTTTGGAAAACAAATGAAGCATAGGGCGCATGATTAGATCATGGTTAATGATAACCATGAAGCCCATTTTGTACATGCACATGGGTTGTGAGATTCATGTGGTAGGATAACGGAAAATGTGTGGTTTAGTTAAAAGTTATAGATGGACTCACACATTTGGTGTATGACAAGTAAAACCACTAATTTCTATGTGCAATAAGATGGTGTTCAAATAGTTAAGCCTACATGGTTAGTACCTAATTTTTATAACCATGTGGCTTAACCATGAAACTCATTAAAAGAGGAAAAATTACCAATTTTACCCTCTGACCCTTAAAGAGTTTTACCACTCACTTCTCCCTTATCTCACACAAAATATCCCATGCTTTCACCCTAATCCTCCTCTCTCCCTTGTTCCTTGTTGAAATCAAATGTATTATGATGAATTGGAAGCCTTGAGAAAATCCGTAAACATGTTTGGACATTATTATTGGGTTCTAATCCTTCCTATAAGTTTGTCTTCTCGGATTAGGTTTTTTATTCTTGATTCAACCAGATCACAGTTGAATTGGATACTAGAGTTTGGGATTTTTCACTTAATAGGAAGAGGAATACATGGGATGCCATCTTCACTTCCCTGTGTGTTGGTTTTTCAAGGTATGTATGCATGATGAATTTAAAACTCTTTAAGGATTTGAATTTCATTAGTGGGTGGTTTTTTGGATTTTTTTCCTTGGGATTATACCTGATCCAAGTTTAAGGGTGTTCCATCAGTTCTTAGAGAGATTTTAATTATAGTTCTAGTATAACAATATCAACCATTGAGGATTTGTGTTTTAATCCATGATAGTAAGTTTTGTAAAATATTTTATAACATATTACGTTTAATTAATTATAGTTAGTTTTAATTAGATAATTTATGGTGGTGTGACTATGATATAAGATCTTTTTATGTCTCAGGTGAACTTCTACTGGCCCTGGTCGCTACATCTATCCCTTCTAAAAATATAGAATGCTTCTTAAAGGTAAGTGGTTTTTCATACCCTCCCTATAGTATATATGAATATATATTATAGTATTTATATTATAGGGATCTCCCTAGATGGTGATTACACATGTTTAATTTATTACAATGAACTTTTTGATTAATTAATTGAGTTATTTCTATTGGATGAATGTCATGTTCATAATAAAACCATGGGTTCAACTCTTATATGTTCAACCTAATAGATGATTCCAAGATTCCATAAAATACAATGTTTCCTCCATAAATTTTTGGATGTGAGACTTCAAATGGTATGAAATGTAAACCTTATAAAAGCCTAGGTGGATGAACTTTAGGTGTATTGGGATTGGGTTGGATGAGTTGAATATCCTACAGTGACCTTATGTACAGAGATTGGTCATAATCTATATCTTTATCGTTGAAATAATGGAAAGACCATGTGTAACCCACAGGGCTTCACTATGCTATTTATGATACTAGGGTATAGTATATCTAATTGAAATAGGTATTTACCAGAGACCACGACATGAATCAAAGAGAATACATCATTGGTCTGGGAAGGGATAGTTATGGGTTATACCATAAAACCTGTATAGAACATGTAATCTGCAGAGGTTGTATAAATGGTGTGGGGTTAGGCATTCCTAAAATATCACTCTTTATTTTATGATTTTACATGGTTATTATAGATTCAAATATTATTACAAATTTTCTTTACTATAATTTATCCCATGAGCATAATTCAATTTCATTATTTGATGAGGATACCTAGAGGTACTTCCTTGCATCTGGAATATCATCCTTTTTATTAAAGTTTTCATTATTCGGTTTCCTATTGGTTCTTCCTAAGGTCTATTTTTTATCTTTCATTATTTAATGTTATTTTATATGTAATTACATCTCATTAATTTGATTTTTTTGGATAGGGTTTTCCACATCGTTAATGAAAATGTTGTTGGACATGTCGTTACTCATCATTTATATAAATTTTATTAGACATGGATTTACCTCTTGTTAATATGATTGTTGTATGGATATGGAATTCCTCATGTTAATGTGACTATTATTGGACATGGAATTCCTCATCATTAATGATAATGCTATTAAAAATGGAATTTCTCACTGTTAATGTGAAAGTTGTTGGACATGACATTCCATATCATTAATTTAAATATTATTGAACATGATATTCTTCATTACTATTAGAATTATTGGTTATGGAGTTCGTCATTGTTATTGAAATTATTAGATGAAACATTACTCATCATTGATTGGGTTGTAAGACATGACTTTCTCTATCCCCATTTTTTGTTCTTAGAAAAATTTCCCCTAAATTTAAAAATGTGAAACCCCTATTATTTGTGGTTTAGATAAAAATTTGGTGTTTGATGAAGTAGGCATGTTCGATCAATATTACAAACCTGATGATTGACTTGATTATAGATGGATTTAGTGGGGTGAATTCAAACTAAATTCCTTATTCACCCAATGTTCGCTCGATCAAGATCACAGACTTGAGGATTAATTATAGAATTATATTACCACCATTTTATTCTAGTTGTTTTAGACTTTTATTTATTATTATTTCTATCCTGAAGAGTAGTTCACATATACACACACTGCATATTTCAAGCTACGTACGAGACCACATTGCGGGTTCTATTCTAATTTTTGTACTCACACCCTACTCATGATACCAATGTATTTTTGAAACAGACCACTCATTCACTTGGTTACAGGCATCAACTAGGTGATGCCTTGGACCGATTAAGCTGGATAGCTTAGATATGTATGTGCATATCAGATATGTCATTGGGATTAGATTTAGTAACGTAGGCTTGAATGATTTTGTTTATTTACTTTATTACTATGTATTTGATTATCCTAGTGGGTGATCAGTGTTTTATTTAAGATAGTAAAATTTGGGCATTTACCACATTTCATTTCTTATAGAGTTATATGTATTTCCTCCATATTCTCATTATCTTCTACTATGGTCATGTTTGGTTATTTCCACTATTTTTCTTACTCTGATATAATGTAATTATATCCACATATAAACAAATTAGGACCTCATTTATCATCACCAATCTCTGACATATGGCGAGGTTCAAATGATGCCTTCTCACTAATAAGTCCACTTACTATTTACAGAGTGATTCAGGTCCAGATGTGACATAAATCACTTCCATAACTTATTTTAGTAGGTTTTTAGGACAATTTTAATGCATAATTGGAAAAAAATTTAAAACTTTAGAATAATGAAAATGAATTATGGTTATGTAAGAAAATATTGTGTAGATAATGAAAATATACATAAGAAAAATAAAATCCCTTTCAAATCTTCTATGAAAATAATGTTATCTTATTTTAGAATAAAAGAAACAAATTATAGAATTATGTGAATAGATATTAATATTTAAATCCATCAATACACAAAAATTAATTGAAAAAAATATGAAGGGTCATGATGATAGAAAAATTCATTCATGAAAAAATATTAAAAAGTGATTCTTTTCAAACTTATTTAGATAAAATCAAAAAAGACTTGTATAGAAAGTGTTAAAAAGAATCATTTTAAAATTTTAAAAATACATTAAAATTTTATATAAAATTAAATCTATAAATAATTGATATATATAAGGTAAAATTATTGAAAAAAAAGAATATGGACAAGGACAAGAAATAATCATAACTTAGTGAATTTAGGTTAAATTTGTCTATAAACATTATTTTGGTGGTTTTGAGTAAAATAGAGATGTTTAATGTCAATAATTGTTTTCAACTACAAAAAAAACTAATTATAAGAAAATATATGTGTTTTAATATATTAATAAAATAAAATTCACTTAATATAAAATAAAACATAAATAATCTTAATAAAAAATGACATTGGAATATAAACCCATACCCAGATTCCATCACGGTTGGATGAATTCCAACATCCTGTATATTAAATTTATATTTATTATTCAACTATATAAGATCAATATACATATATATATATATTTATATCATTTATTCATAACTTATTTTTATCCATTTACTTTTAGTTCTTAATTAAAATAAATTATTCTTTGATAATCGTTCTGTTTCTCATGCATGTCTTGATTGGTAGGTTCTGGTCCTTACACCTTATTCATATTTTTATCACCTTAATAACGTTATTAATATTATATATATCATATTTATACATTAAATACACATGTATAACAATCCATGTAAGGAGGGTATGAGAAATAAAATACATCATTAATGGATGTGGTAGTCCACACATATGCATGGGCTATGTATTAATTTTGCAATTAAAAGAAAGAGAGGAAGATAGATAATGATCTATATATATAGAAAAATGATTATTCCATTAATATCATATATATTCATTAAATCTATCTATATTAATATATATGTGAGGAAGTGATGAATATTTAAATATGTTTCTTCATGGAGGTAATTATTTTCACATACACATGATAGATGATTTTATGTTTCATTACATAAAAAGGAGATGAAAATGGTTATAAAATCAACATAAAAAATTTAATTATATGATTATTATTTCATTATTTTAGTATGGTTAAAATATATCAAAAGGATGTGAAGGAATAAATAAACTTGAAAGAAATTGGTTCAATCCTTTACTTATTCCTTGAATATCCTCCTATAGATTAAACATTAAACATTATAAATTTAGTATTTTGGTCTAATAAAGACCTCTAGGACATGGATAAGATAATTGGTAATTGATTTTGGTAGATAGTTTTTCATCTAATTTTCTCTAATTGTTTTTGTATGTGAGTAGGTGGGGTATCCTTTTATATATGGGGGGAGTGCCACACTTGTAAATACTTATAACATTAAAATCTTATACAGTCGTTTTCATTAGAAAGAGGAAAAAAATATAAAAAATTTATAATATAGGATATGTTAATGTTATAATCCAATCATATAATTAAATTTTGAACCATCTGTGTGATCTTTTAAGCCCGATCTCTTAGTTTAACCCCTTCATTAAACTTTCAGCCCTTTTATGGTGAAATTTGTTTAATTATTAAATAATTTTAATATTATAAATTCAAATTTGGAATATATTTTAAAAGATTAAATTTCAATATGTGTTAAAAAATCATTTTAATATATTTACGCAAAATGATATAACAAAACGTTTATAAAAGAAACATATTTTTATGCATAAAAATGGATTTCCACTAGAATCATACACTAAATTGATACTCAGGATATTAATTAGAGTAGGGATAAAAATTATAATTATGTGAATTTATAACCAATCCAAAACCAAATATAACATTTTAAATACATAATTAAATAAAAGGATAAAAAATATTTATTTTATTATAATAAAAGATCACTTAGTTCTAAAATTAAAATCATGGGTCTTTAAATTCAAAATAATTATTTTAAATGTTTAATATTACTTATTAAATACATATTTGGTCTATAGAAAAGGTTCTTATAAATTACAAGTTATTTATATATCATGATTATTTCATATATTTGATGGTATTTTATAACACAATATTTTCCCTATGTACTCAAAACTCAACATTTAAAAAAACCATTCAACTTAAGCTAACTTTGACATTATTAATTCAAAAAATATGATCATTTAATGAAATTAAAATTAAAAATATAAGAATTCATCTTTTAAATGAAAAAAATAAAATATAAAAAAAAATTATAGAAAAATTACATTTTTAAATATTAAGTGTTCTAAATATTATTTCATATAAATTTTTTATTAATTGTGTGTTTTTATATTAGTTGGTATTGTTATTTATTTTAAAATTTATCAATTTATTAAAATACACAACACTAAAAAATATTTATTTTAAAAATATCACTTTTTAACGTTGAATATGTTTAATTATATCACATTATATATTTATTATCTAATAATAAAATTTCATTAATAAAAATGGAACAACACAACATAAGTATCATAATTGATTTAGTATCTTTATCTTCATTTATGTTTTATTCTTCTATTAATTTTAATATGTTATGAATTGTTTTAGTTTGGTGTTTCATGTGTTATAATTTATTTGACTTACTATTTTTTTAAAGGAAAATACATACTAAAATCATAGTGTGTTATATTCCCCCTTAAATAAATTGAATACCCAAAATATTATTTTTTTCCCTTAATTAATAAATGATTATCTACATATAAATAATATCACACATATATATATATATATATATATATTATCTTCATAATTAATTCCTATGTTACTACTAGGAATCTTATTATTTATTATTTATGTATTTCTAAACACATGCATTTAACATTATAAGACCCATACTTATGAATGAGTTTCATGGGTCATACCTTGATAACTTAGAGATATTTACCAGATAAGAATTTATAAAACTATATTCTTCTTTTTAGTAGTTTGAGTAATTATTTTACCATCAACATAAAGAATATGTGACCATATACGTATTTAATTTATTTCTATTTTATAAACAAAATTTGATCATTGGTTGTATTTCAATCAATTTTCTACCTCTTTTTCTTTCCATATTATAAAAATAAATAACTGTAATGAATTTTTGATGCTTTGATAATCATATTAAACATTTAGTAGATCGTAATATAAATAAAAGAATTAATAATTGCTCTTATTATCACCATCAATTTTCTAAAACAAAAATGCTTAGTGTGAGTAAAAAAATATAATGAAATGATATACATTGAATCCTTTATTAAAAAGTATACAAATAATTCAATATAAATTATTTTATAATTTATCTATTAGTTATTTAATCCTAAATACTAATTATACCCAAAAAATTAGGATTATGTTAAAAAAATATCAAATGATTAATTTCTATATCTACAACTAGGGAATAACTGTTTATCTTAACAGTGTCTACCTAGTATATTCTCATTGTAACCATATTCTTATTAATTTTTAAAATTGAAAAATCCTTGCTCATATTTTTATGGTATGATTCAATATTAATAAAAAATATGAGAATTGTAAGATCTAGAATCTAATAAATCACGTGTTTATGATCAAAGAACATCTATCACAACCTAATTGTGTTCATTTTCAACTATATAAATTGAATAATCTTGGAAATTCTATCTTTTCCTATTCTAAGTAAAATTCTCTTGATTATTTACGAATTAGTCAAAATAGTTAAATTTGTTCTTATTGTTGAAGCATTGGATATTGGTAGCTTCATTATTTCCCTTGAATTCATGAGCCATATAGACTTTATCTACACACATGTAACAACCTTCCATTCCAATAAGTAATTACCATTATGTTTCGTTCCATAATTATTACATTCATGAATTTCAATCCATTCCATCCTCTTACTCACATCATTTATTTTTCCTTGGTCCTCAGTTATCCCCTTCTTCTTTTAATTTCCATTGAAAAAATAAGGCTTGTAAAAAGATTTCCCTTTCTTGATGGAACTTGATATTGTATCATCATATGATGAAAATATTTATGTTACTGGTGCCCTATCGAGGCCAAGATTAATCCAACCAAATAGAAGAACAATATTACATTTTATATTATATAGATAGTTCGTATCATTCCATATAAATACCATAATTTTTTCCTTATGTATAAAAAAAATTACTCATTACTATGTTATAAATTAAATAAGTTCCTTTCCATATCATCTCATTTATCTCAATGAAAATAATTCTAAAATAATATCACCTTAAAAATATTTTATTCCATTCATTATATCTCCTCTCCCTTTTCATTTTGAATTCATGATCACCATTTATTATCATCTCCCATTAAACAATACGCATCTAGAATAACCTTATCACATTCATTAATAATCAAATATAGAAATATCTTTTCAAGGGAATTGATCTTTTTATCAACTATTAATAGATTATTAGTTCCATTAAATGATGTTGGTTTCTTCTGAATGAAGTAGTTCAGTGTTATTATATCATTCAATGAAGAAACTTGTTGTTTCATATATGCATTATTATGGGTAATTAACTTAGTTAAATTATCTATTATGATTTTTACATACTCATATTAAACACTAAAAAGTTTAATTTCATTGGAGATTAATCCATACATTGATTACATGCATTAATACATTTTCTATTCCTTCCGATAGACATTAACTCAAAAAATTGAAATACACTTAATCATCTCAAATCTGTATGAATATTGAGCCATAACCTAAGTATTGCTAAAAATCCCTTCAACATTATAGATTTATATCATAATGCTCATGCTAGCTATGTTCATATGAAATATAGTTCCCATTGTTCCTACAGAAATTTATCTAGTATGAAATATAACTACCCCAAATCTAATAACATGAAGCTAGTGTGTACATTATTATAATGTTAGACAATACAAAAAATCACATCCTTTAGGGTAAAATAATTTATCGTTCTTGGGAAACTAGATGAATTCATGATTTCAAAATTTCATTTGAAAAATAATACATATTTTATTGATAAATACATGTCGCAAGGTGTAGAAAAAGAAAATTTCTAAATGTTTCCTTGTGTAGCATAGTGGTTTACTTAGGTCATCTCACTTGAAGTGATTTAAGGTTTTTTTACTTACCTAATCTAATACACCTGAAATATTTCTTCTTATTATTTTAATTACTCTATTAAAACAGTGAAATTGAGTTTTAGTTGATAGAAAACAAAAAATAAGTGAAAAAATAAAACTTTACAAATACAAAATGAACGAAAGAATGAAGAAATGACTTGGTATTTTTGGGTTTGGATTAAGATTACTTACATTATTCATAGAAGTAGATTAAATTTAGTTTTATAATTAAATTGTGAAATATCAATATTGAATTACTATTTTTTAGTAGTTTTGAAATATTGAATTCCAAATAAACTACAATTCCACATCCTTCTATATTTAATGTTGATGACACACCATAATAATGATTGTGGCACCTTCTAGGACCCTAATCTATAGTATAATGTTTTATCATTGGAATGGCTCAATTATCTCATGTGAAGAGCTTATGTTCAATTTAATTAAGGGGATAGGTTTAAATAAAAGAATACAAATATTTCAAGATATATGTTGTGGTGGAAAATTGCCACACCTGTACACATCTCTCTTAATCAAAAAAATATAAAATAATCATTAAAAATTGAAGAATAGAATTCAAGAAACCCAATCCTACCTTGAGGAAAAACATCAGGCTAGCCTCCCATTATTAGGAGTAAGAGGTCACAATGGTGAGAGTAATAGAAGAAAACATTTATAATAAAAACATTTATGGAAGATAATTGAAGATATAGAGAGAATGAAAAAGAAAATAAAAGAAAAAATAAAGAATTTATTAAATTAAAATAATTAAAATAGAAATAATAAAAAAATAAAAATAAAAATAAGGAGAATTACAAGAAGATGGTGGATCAATTGAATTCAAAAAAAACATATATGAATTTTATTTAAAAGATAACTAAAATAAAATTGAAAAAGATGAATAAAACTAAAATAAATTAAACCATATAAAAAATGTGACATCTTTGTTGGTGGCTTCTTTCTCTCAATGTCCATTGGTCTCAACCTATCAGTAGTGGGATAATACCCCTATATTTATATAGGATGAGTTATTATATCTCTCCTTATTCAAATATTTTGGTTCATAACTTAAAAATAATCAATTCCATATTTAATAGGGAAATTCAAATACACCCATAGATAATGGGTGTTTGAGATTTTTGATTGATGAAATACATATGGGGGAGGCATGGAATTTGTTTTGTGCGCAGTTCGTTAAAGGATCATAGTGGCATGGATGATGCATGCATTGCATGGTGGCGATGGAAGTGGTGAAACAAACATCATAAGTGGTAACTCATCCATAATATTGTCTTCATAAAGGCTGGATGAATCCTTAAAATGAACATACTAATTCGTGGATGAGGCACCAGATGTGATCCATAGTGTTCTTTGGCCTCGATATGGAGATTAGCATCGAGACTGATATTTTCTGGAGGTTTCCATAGAGTATCCTGGTTTGAATCAATGGTGGAAGTGACGTTGAGTAATTAAGTAGCAACGATGGGTGGTGGGATGATGTATATGTGGAGGTCGAACATACGGGCTATCAAGATGGTATCATTCAATTAAAAAATGAGTCGTTCCCATTTAAATACATTCCCAGATCAGAAAATGGAAGGAACCCTTTAAGAGTTTAAGTATCAACTCAAAACATTCGATCAATAGTGAACTTGGATAGAGGTCAGAGGACCCCCACCACTAACATGGATCCCCTCATCCTGGTGAGACCGTCCTCCCATTTTCATGTGGGATTAACCACCTTTCAAAATAACTAAGAGGCTTAATCCCATATATGATCATCATGGCTTAGGCCCTATAGCATATGCACCTTGGTTTCTTGGGAAGAGCTTCTTGCGGGTCGTATGGATGGTCTGACCATTAGGTCAATCTATGTGGCATATGACTCATATTTTAGGGTTGTCTTTAGGCTAACCAATATTTTTTCCTCCATTAAAATTTAACACTTTTAATATAATTTCAACAGAAAATTTAAATAAATAAAAACACCCAATTCTTAACATATTTTTTCATTTTAAATCATTTATATTCCACAATTATAATTCCTCACAATTTAGTAAAACATTGAGATACATGGGAATTATTCCTTAAAATCCATAAAAAAAATAAATAAATAATTTTTTAAAAGATTCATGACATATGTATGGGTAATATATCTACACTTACTCAATGATTTTCCCCAATAATTAAATCATAACATAGAATTTAGATGGAACCAATGTTACCATTAATTAAATCTCAATGAAATAAAATAAAAAAATGGTAGTGTTAAATAGAATTTTAAAATTCCACATAAAATATTAATTTAACTTCTCAATTTTCAAAGAAATAACAAATTATAGTATTTTAATTTATCCCATTTAAAAGTTGGGTAACTTATTATTTCATTAACTCAATATTTGTAATTCAGTATTATTAAACATTTTATGTCATGATTTACCACAATTTTTAATATCTTCACTCATCACTCATGATATAATTCAATTATATTTATGCTCAAATCATGAGAAGTTTCTCCCTATCCACAGTCTTATAAATGAACTACTTTTCTACCTTTTAATGTCATAACTCATATAATATAATCTATGATTTTCAATCAAGGTTCTAATGACTTTGGGGGTTAAGGTATGTAAAAATTGATGTTTTAAAAATTAATTCTCAAAGGTGGATACTTATCTATAAAATTTTAAAGCATGATATCAAAAGTTGAAGATAAATGAAAATATCATCTTAAAATTTCAATAATTACCACTTCCCAATCTTATTTTAAGGCGATGAATAAGGAAATAGTAATGAATGATGTTCCCCTTCTTGAAATTTTCTATACTTTCATACATTTTTTCAGAATAATTCTTCAAATTTTTCAATAGTATTTAGAAATATATCCCTAGGTTAATCCTCACAAACACCACCTAACCAAATGAGTGAAAGACCATCTATCTAGTATGGATGATTTATGATTCATCCTAGTCACAATCCATTCCTATAAATTTTATCTCTTTTTCAGGAATAGAAAACAATAAATCATTAATAATGTATTAAAAACATTATCAATACTCACAATTGAACATACCACACTTTTAACATACAACCCATTTCGTCGAATTTACCCAGACTTCCCCACCCCCATACTCCAGCTATAAAATATCATTAAAAATACTAAGAGGAAGGTATGAATGTTAAAAAATGGATTGAAATATGGATCATCCTTCACAAAGTCATTCATGGTCTATGTGGGATAACGAAGTATAAATGTATAAGGTGGTATCAAGTTTAAGGTCTTATAAACATGTGACTCAGTCATTTAGAATGTTTTTTACATAGTTTCAAATTTTCAATGATTCAATGCAAGTTCTGGTAGGTGGAATTTCCAATATCACTTAAGAAATATTCTCAAAACAGAATTGGAAATATTTTTCTATAAATAATTTTGATAATGATACATAAGAAATTAGATAATAAATCATGAAATGAATAATAAAAACAATTAAATTCACATGAGTTTCATAAATTCAAATCATGGAAAATGATATGGAAATTTCATTTACATGAATAATCTAATTACCTCAAATCATGGGTCCTCATTTTTAATATACATGATTCATTTTAATCATTCGATTTTCCATCTTAATAATTCAATTTTATTAACATTGTAATATAAAATATGGAATTATAACGACCTGGCCTTTTCTTACATTACTATTACATCATTTCAAAGATAAAAAACATAATATTATTACACATGGAGGATCCATAGGTTTAGTGTCTTGGGAAAACTAGGACTACACATAACAAGTACAACATCAAGCATAAAAATTCATTTAATCTCTTCTTCTATAGCTTCTAAGTAGCACTTGTCCTCTCCTTAGTACATGTAGTCACCTGAGGATATACATCAAAAGGGGTGAGCTAAAATCCCAGTAAGAGGATATATAAGAACAATATAGCATGGGGTGAGCATAATCATGACATAGGAAGAAGATCTTGCACATGAGAGGAGCATAAACAATAAACTTGAAATGTGGCAAAGCATAAAAATGAAACATCATGTCTTAGTGGTTAACAACCACACATACTTGTGAAAAAATCTAGCATCATGTTCACGCATCATTTCACATTTACTCATGAGATTCATCACTTTACCCAATGCATTGGAGCGCTATATAATTCCAGGCGCACCCGTCACATTTAAACATTCATATTGCGCTATATAATTCCAGGTGCACCCGTCACATCATAACATTATCATTATCATGCTTGCCACATAGAAAACATATCAAACATTTACATAAATAACCCATGGAAAGGAATGGTTTTCATCTCATAATAACAAATTCATAAGCTTTGGGTTCCCAAAAGAAAGAGGGAACAACATACTTGATAGAAGAACAATCATCCTTGAATGAGAGGATAAAGGTGAGATCTTGAAAGAAGAGTTCTTTTTGGAAAACATTTTGATGGACATTAAAACTAGTGACAAACATGTATATCCCAGAAAATTAATGGAAATGATTGAACAAATTACCTTTGAGGAGTAACCATATCAAAATGGAGTGAAAGAGGGAGAACCCGAAGGAAGAAAATTGGGTTCGAGATTTCCCCTTACCTTGTACTCGAATGCCTCCTTCTCTTTAATGTCCTGTATAATGACATTATATTCATTAATTAGAAATTCCAGAACCTTTTATACATTAATAGGGTTCATTCTGGTTTCATTATTTCATATTATGTTCAATTGGATGACTTATAGAGTTTAAAAACATTGTTCGGGGATGTTCTTTTTCATGGTTTTCTTGAGCGTTCCACTTGTAATCTTGATTTGATGTTTGGGTAGATCATGGGTAAACATCCAGAACTGATGTTACATGTAATTAATGATATTAAAGAAGCTTTAATGATTTTATAATGAGTTATATTAGATCCATGTGGCCGAATTATTAGATAAGAATTAAATGAAGATTATTTGGGCTAATTTGAGCGGTTTTTTTTGGATCACAACCAACTCATTTTAACTTTTCACTTAGTAGAATGGCCATAGGTTATTTCCAGAACTTAAAATAGAACATAATACATATAAAAAATTCTGGTTCAACCATAAAAATGGTTTCATGAACAGATTGAAGGTATAAATGGAAGAAGAGAGCATGTTGTTTTTGAAGGTGATAAATTATCACCACATGAACAACGTTATCTTTAATAAAAAGGAAGGGGGAAAGGGTGTGGGGTGATATAATATTACATTAGAATCATAATATTACAGTATATATATAATACTGGATTTACAGAACAATTTGAATGAAGATAGATAGAGAGAGATCAAGAAAGGAACTTGAACTTGAAAGGAAATTAAAGGAGAAGAGAGAGAGAAATTACTTTTAGAATCCTTCTCTTGAGATCCTCTATAAGGAAGCTAGGCTTGGTATTTTGATGAGACCAGAAGCTTTTGGATGTGGGGGATGAGCTAGGGAAGGTGTTTGGGCAGAATTTAGAGAAGGCTTGGAGCTTGAGAGGTGTGAGGAAAAGAGGGAGTGAAGGGTGGCTTTTATAGTGGAGGGGAGAGGGGTTTCCTTAATATAAAATTGATTAGTTTATTAATTTCACCCAAGAAAAGGAATAGTGAGTCTTGGATGACTAAGAATAGTAACTTTGACTTGTGAATTTGGGATTTGGGTGCTTACATCACTTGTGATGTCATGAATAGTGGGTTTTAATTAAATTGTATTTATATGATAAATTAATGTATTCTACTATTCATCAAAAATTCAAGTATCTTATAAAATTCCCAAAATTTTACCCAACCATTTTTCGACGTGTAGAATCCAAAAATGAATTCCATTTTTCAAAAATAATTTTCTAAATATTATTAATTTAATATTTAATTAAAACCATAATTTACTTAAAAAAACAGTTTTTAAAATTAAAACTGATTTTGCAATTCTTTCAAAAATTACTTAGGGTCTTATAAAATTATCTAAAAACTATTATAAATTGATTCAATAATTTATGAATATATTTCAGGAAAGTAAATATTCTTTTAAATTAATTAATTAATTATAATTAATTATTTATGACTTATAAAATACAAAAAACGTTTACTAAGGTCAAATTATCACTTTCTATGATGTCTAAATTTTATTTTATTATTCATAGGTAATGTTACTCTTATTTACTATTCATAAGGGTAGGTTACTATTCATAAGGGTAGGTTACTATTCACCAAATATTATTTTTGTTTCATTAGACTCCAAAAACTGTCTTGAACACAACTGTGTATGTCAGATTTTTAAAATTCCAAACATAGGGGTGACAAAATTATGTTTAAAGGTCACTTATCACTTAGTAGTTCATTATTTTGTGTTTTTATGACATAGATATAAGTAGGGAATTTTCCATTGAAAAACTTTGGGTCGTTACATTCTTCCCCCCTTAAGAAATTTTGCCCCCGAAATTTCACTTTACACAAACAGGTGAGGGTACTTCTCCTTCATTGCCTATTCCGGTTCCCAAGTTGTTTCCTCAAACTTTTGGTTCCGCCACAACACTTTGACAAGGCAGGTTGTCTTGTTGCGTAGAACCTTATCAATTCGGTCCAGAATTTTTACCGGATGCTCCTCGTATGAGAGATCATCTTCCAACTGTACCACCTCTGAGTTTAGTACATGTGAGGGGTCTGGAATGTACTTCCTCTGTAGTGATACGTGAAACACATCATGAACTTGAGCCATATTCGGTGGAAGTGCCAGACGATAGGCCACAGCTCCTATACGATCAAGGATCTCAAAGGGGCCAATGTACCTTGGGCTTAGCTTCCCTTTCTTCCTTAATCTCATGAATCTCTTCCATGGAGATATTCGAAGGAAGACTTTATCTCCAACGTCGAACTCCAATTCCCTTCGACGATTGTCAGCATAGCTCTTTTGCCGACTTTGAGCAGCTTTGATGTGTTTCTGGATGACTTGAACCTTCTCTGTGATCTCTTGAACATGATCGGGACCAAGTAGTTTTCGTTCTCCAACTTCATCCCAACAGGTTGGAGTTCTACATCGCTTCCCATAAAGAGCTTCATACAGAGCCATCTGAATACTCGAGTGGAAGCTATTGTGGTATGAGAACTCAACCAATGGAATATGCTGATCCCAACCACCTTTGAATTCAAGAGAGAAGGATCTTAGCATATCTTCAAGTGTCTAAATAGTCCTTTCAGACTGGCCATCAGTTTGGGGGTGATAGGCCGTGCTGAAATTTAATTCAGTACTCAAAGCATGTTGAATGCTCCTCCAGAATTTAGAAGTGAACCTTGGATCACGGTCAGAGACAATCGAGAGTGGAACACCGTGCAACCTCACTACTTCCTTCACATATATCCTTGCAAGTTGTTCAAGTGAGAGGTCTTCCCAAATAGCGATAAAATGGGCAGTCTTGGTGAGTCGGTCAACCACAACCCATATCGCATTATTTCCTCTTGACGTTTTCGGGAGACCCATGACAAAGTCTATAGTAACATTTTCCCATTTCCACATGGGTATAGGCAATGGCTGCATTATACCTTTGGACTTTTTCCTCTCAGCTTTAACTTGTTGACATATCAAGCACCTTGATATATATTCCGCAATCTCCTTCTTCATGTTATCCCACCAGATGTGTTCTCAAAGATCATGATACATCTTGGTACTTCCAGGAAGAATAGAGAACGTTTAGCTATGTGCATTATCCAATAGCTCCTTCTTTATTCCGGTCGATGAAGGCACACAAAGCCGCGTTCCAAACCGAATCACACCATCATCTTCGATATGGAACTCTTGCAACTTCCCTTCCTTTACTGCATTCACCCTCTTTTGTATCTCTACATCATCCCTTTGTGCTTCCATAATCTTCTGTTGGATGGATGGTTGTGCAATCATTTTGGCAAGGTAGGATGTATCCCCTGCCCTTACGATTTCCAAATCCATCCTTTGCATATCCAAGAAGATAGGGTATTTATCAATCCTCAACATGGATAGAGTAGAAGGTTCTTTCCTTCTTAGAGCATCAGATACCTTGTTCGAATTTCCAGGATGATAGTGAATAGAGCAATCGTAATCCCTGATTAGGCTTAACCATCTCCTTTGACGCATGTTGAGCTCCTTTTGTGTGAATATATACTTTAGGCTCTTGTGGTCGGTGTATATGTCACACTTCTCACCATAAAGGTAGTGCCGCCAGATTTTCAAGGCAAAAATCACGGCTGCCAGCTCTAGATCATGCGTCGGGTAGTTCTGCTCATGGATCTTCAACTGTCGTGAGGCGTAGGCTATCACATTATCATTTTGCATGAGTACACAACCCAAGCCTTTCTTTGAAGAATCACTGTATATGACAAAACTTTCTCCACTTTTCGGTAGTGTGAGTACAGGTGCAGTGATCAGCCTTCTCTTTAGCTCCTTGAAGCTTCCCTCACATTCTTCCGTCCGTACATACTTTACCCCTTTCCTTGTTAACTTAGTTAGCGGGATTGACAATCATGAGAAGTTTCTCACAAAACGTCGGTAGTACCCATCTAATCCAAAAAAACTACGGATTTCTGTGACACTAGAGGGCCTGGGCCATTCTTCAATTGCCTTTGTCTTTGAAGGGTCCACAGAAATTCCCTCGCTTGTGATCACATGTCCCAAGAACGTGACTTGATTCATCCAAAAGTCACACTAGCTGAACTTGGCGTACAACTTCTCCTTTCTCAATGTCGCCAACACAAGTCTTAGCTGTTCTTCATGTTCCTCCTTGCTCTTGGAGTAGATGAGAATATCATCGATAAACACTACCAAAAATTTGTCGAGGTAATGTCTAAAGACTATATTCATTAAATCCATGAAGATTGTAGGGGAATTAGTATGTCCGAATGGCATTACCAAAAACTCATAGTGCCCATACCTCTTACGGAAGGCAGTCTTCTGAATATCTTCCTTCTTCACCTTTACTTGATGATATCCAGAACGAAGATCCACCTTTGAGAAGTATTGAGCTCCTCTTAACTGATCGAACAAGTCATCAATCCTTGGGATAGGATACTTGTTCTTTATGGTGATCTTGTTGAGTTCCTGATAATTGATACACAGCCGCATGGTACCATCCATCTTCTTCACAAAGAGCACTGGCGCACCCCAAGGTGATGCACTAGGGCGTATGAACCCTTTATCCAGATGCTCTTGCAACTGCTTCTTTAACTCCTCCAGTTCGATAGGAGCCATCCTATAGGGGCACTTTGAGATAGGAGTAGCTCCGGGTATGAGTTCAATTGAGAACTCTACCTCACGATCCGGGGGAATTCCGGGTAACTCTTGGGGAAATACATCACCGTATTCCCTTACGATGGGCATTTCCTCAAGGTTGGAACTTTCCTTTGACTCAAACATTTGGGCGAGGTATGCTTCTTCCTAAGGAATCATCACCCACACCATTGAAGGATTTCTCAAAGGAGATTCATGATCTTCATTGCATTTGTAGAGGAGCATGGTATGGTTCGGAATATGAAAATATATTTCCTTTTCCCGACAGTTGATATGTGATCTATATAATGAGAGCCAATCCATTCCCATTATAGCGTCGAATTCCACCAAGGGAAGTATTACGAGATTTGACGGAAGAATCTTCCCACATACATCAAAAGGAGAAGAATCAAACACTTGGGTTGCAATGATTGCACCACTTGGTGTTTTTATAGATATCTCTACTTCAAGGTTTCGGGGCTTCGATTCTATAGTTCTAGAAAACTTTCAAGATATAAAGGAATGCGTAGAACCAGAATCAAATAAGACTTTTGCCGTTCTTGAGTGAATAAGTACTGTACCTTGTACGACTTCATTATCATGTTCCACCTTCGCAGTAGTGATGGTATAAGCCTTCCCTTGTTCCTTTGGCTTTGGTGGTTGTTGTCGCTAATTACCCTCGAAAGCTCGAGGTTTAGTGCACTGGTTTGAATAGTGTCCTAGCTCCTTACAGTTGTAGAATTGAACCATGAGTGGTTCTCTCCTTTCATCGGCTACATTATCCTTCCTTTTCATGTCTCTTCGACACTCGTGGGCTAGGTGTCCTTCTTTCCCACACTTGAAGCATTTACCCGTCCCTTTGAGGCAGTTCCCATTGTGCAAATTCCCACATTTTTGGCAAGTGGGTCGTTGTGTTTTCTTCCCATCTTTATCACTAGATCCACCAGCTTGAAACTCCATCTTTCTTTTCTTATCACCATAGCCATGGGACCATTCTACAAACTCCATCTCCACTTTGAGAGCACACCGAACAACTTCTTCATAACTCCCAAAGTCTCGAATTGCAAGAGCCTTTCGAAGATGTGGTTTTAATACACTAAAGAATCTATCAATTTTTCTATCATTGTTGATAACAAAACCTGAAGCATACCTTGCGAGCCTTGTGAAATTTTCTTTGTAGGTTGTGATAGATTATCCTTCTTTTTGTTTGAGCTCTATGAATTCTCTCTCCATCTTCGTGCGAAGAGTTCTTGGGAAGTACTTATTAAGAAACATTATCTTAAATTCTTCCCATTCCATCTCTTCAATTTCCTCCCTTGGCATGGTGTTTTTAATCAAAGCCCACCATTGATCAGCTTCTCCATCTAGTTGATAAACGGCTAGAGTCACCTTCTCCGTCTTGGAACATTGAAGAACATAAAAGATCTTCTCCATGGAGTTGACCCACTGTTCCACAACTAGTGGATCAGAAGATCCAAAAAACGTCGGTGGTCGTTGCCGCATAAAACATTCGATAGCTAGCTGCTCCCTCTTTGGTGAAGGATGACATTCCCCATTATTATGGTTATTATTCATAACCTGGGATAATTGGGTAAGCATCGCCATGAAGTTTTGAACTCCACCTCCAAAATCATTGGGGATGTCGTTCGGGCAATCGTTGCATTGGCCTTCGCAAGAGTTGTTGGCCTGATTTCTCCTGGTTCCCACCATTTTTTAAAATAGAAAAGGTTAGAACAAAAAATAAGTAAACAAGTCATGAATAACTTATCCTTTTAAACAATTATTCCAAAACATAACATATGGGATCCCTAGGTAAATATCCTTGTGTGCATATTTGTACTTAGTCTCATGCTAGAGGTTTTCTTTAGGGTTCACTAATCCTAATTCCCAAATTAACTAAACCTTTCCTCTGATTCCAACTATAACGACCCGGCCTTTTCTTACATTAATATTACATCATTTCAAAGATAAAAAACATAATAGTATTACACATGGAGGATCCAGAGGTTTAGTGTCTTGGGAAAACTAGGACTACACATAACAAGTACAACATCAAGCATAAAAATTCATTTAATCTCTTCTTCTATAGCTTCTTAGTAGCACTTGTCCTCTCCTTAGTACATGTAGTCACCTGAGGATATACATCAAAAGGGGGTGAGATAAAAGCCTAGTAAGAGGATATATAAGAACAATATAGCATGGGGTGAGCATAATCATGACATAGGAAGAAGATCTTGAACATGAGAGGAGCATAAACAATAAACATGAAATGTGGCAAAGCATAAAAATGAAACATCATGTCTTAGTGGTTAACTTCCACAAATACTTGTGAACAAAGCTAGCATCATGTTCACGCCTCATTTCACATTTACTCATGAGATTCATCACTTTACCCAATACATTGGAGCGCTATATAATTCCGGGCGCACCTGTCACATCATAAAATTATCATTATCATGCTTGCCACATAGAACACATATCAAACATGTACATAAATAATCCATGGAAAGTAATGGGTTTCATCTCATAATAACAAATTCATAAGCTTTGGGTTCCCAAAAGAAAGAGGGAACAACATACTTGATAGAAGAACAATCAACCTTGAATGAGAGGTAAGAGGTGAGATCTTGAAAGAAGAGTTCTTTTTGGAAAACATTTTGATGGACATAAAAACCAATGAAAAACATGTATATCCCAGAAAATTAATGTAAATGATGAACAAATGGCCTTTGAGGAGTAACCATATCAAAATTGAGTGAAAGAGGGAGAACCCGAAGGAAGAAAATTGGGTTCGAGATTTCCCCTTACCTTGTACTCGAATGCCTCCTTCTCTTTAATGTCCTGTATAATGACATTATATTCATTAATTATAAATTCCAGAACCTTTTATACATTAATAGGGTTCATTCTGGTTTCATTATTTCATATTATGTTCCTTTGGATGACTTATAGAGTTTAAAAACATTGTTCGGGGATGTTCTTTTTCATGGTTTTCTTGAGCGGTCCACTTGTATTCTTAATTTGATGTTTGGGTAGATCATGGGTAAACATAAAAAACTTATGTAACATGTAATTAATTATATTACAGAATCTTGAATGATTTTATAAAGAGTTATATTAGATCCATGTGGCCGAATTATTAGATAAAAATTAAATGAAGATTATTTGGGCTAATTTGAGCGGTTTTTTTTGGATCACAACCAACTAATTTTATCTTTTCACTTAGTAGAATGGCCATAGGTTATTTCAAGAACTTAAAATAGAACATAATACATATAAAACATTATGGTTCAACCATAAAAATGGTTTCATGACTATATTGAAGGTATAAATGGAAGAAGAGAGCATGTTGTTTTTGAAGGTGATAAATTATCACCACATGAACAACATTCTCTTTAATAAAAAGGAAGGGGGAAAGGGTGTGGGGTGATATAATATAACATTAGAATCATAATATTACATTATATATATAATACTGTATTTACAGAACAATTCGGATGAAGATAGATAGAGAGAGATCAAGAAAGGAACTTGAACTTGAAAGGAAATTAAAGGGGAAGAGAGAGAGAAATTACCTTTAGAATCCTTCTCTTGAGATCCTCTTTAAGGAAGCTAGGGTTGGCCTTTTGATGAGACCAGAAGCTTTGGGACGTGGGGGATGAGCTAGGGAAGGTTTTTGGTCAGAATTTAGAGAAGTCTTGGAGCTTGATAGGTGTGAGGAAAAGAGGGAGTGAAGGGTGGATTTTATAGTGGAGGGGAGAGGGGTTTCCTTAATATAAAATCGATTAGTTTATTAATTTCACCCAAGGCAAGGAATAGTGAGTCTTGGATGACTAAGAATAGTAAATTTGACTTTTGAATTTGGGATTTGGGTGCTTACATCACTTGTGATGTCAGGAATAGTGGGTTTTAATTAAAATGTATTTATATGATAAATTAATGTATTCTACTATTCATCAAAAATTCAAGTATCTCAGAAAAATCCCAAAATTTTACCCCAACCATTTTTCAACGTGCAGAATCAAAAAATGAATTCCATTTTTAAAAAATAATTTTCTAAATATTATTAATTTAATATTTAATTAAAACCATAATTTACTTAAAAACTGTTTTTAAAATTAAAACTGATTTTGCAATTATTTCAAAAATTACTTAGGGTCTTATAAAATTATCTATAAACTATTATACATTGATTCAATAGTTTATGAATATATTTCAGGAAAGTAAATATTATTTTAAATTAATTAATTATTTATGACTTATAAAATACCAAAAACATTTACTAAGGTCAAATTATCACTTTCTATGATGTCTAGATTTTATTTTATTATTCATAGGTAATGTTACTCTTATTTACTATTCATAAGGGTAGGTTACTATTCATAAGGGTAGGTTACTATTCACCAAAAAATATTTTTGTTTCATTAGACTCCAAAAACTGTCTTGAACACAACTGTGTATGTCAGATTTTTAAAATTCCAAACATAGGGGTGACAAAATTATGTTTAAAGGTCACTTATCACTTAGTAGTTCATTATTTTGTGTTTTTATGACAGAGATATAAGTAGGGAATTTTAAATTGAAAAACATTGGGTCGTTACAAAATCATGGAATTATTAATAAACTCATGTCTTATAGATATGTCAAGTCAAAAAATATTTCATTCTGAACATGAAAATTCCAGTTTAAATCTCATTATAGGTATTTAGATTAAATATGTTTGATTTAAAAGACAATCATTTAAAATTGAACTCCATTTACTCGTGAAGTATTACTCATATTATTTCATCATATAAGGTCTTACTTATGCCATGATGGTCCTATTAAAGATATTTAGTTATATAATAACAAGGAAAAATTTATTAATTCTCAACAAATTATTACGGTGTTGATTCCTGATATAATAATTCTAAAAAAAATATTGAAATTTCTAGAATCAATGTGAAGATAAATATTGGAATAATACCACAAATGGGAAATGTATTTTTTTTTACCTCCAAAATAGAAGTACATGTTATTATGCATAGTCTGATGGTGGAAGAAGCTTCTTATACATGAACCAAAACATGTGAATTTTACTAGTTTGTACTTATTCTTTATTTGTGTGGAATAATACAATGATAGAGTATACTAGATCAATCCACTTTATTATTAGTTATATATTTCATGGATTGGGTAGGATAAGGTATGAATCAACCTCCCTCTTGGTTGATACTTTTATAACCTCCTCTTAATTGTGTAGTTCTTACTCTATTTGGGATTCATGATTTGTATATTTAAAGGGAAAGTGAGGATATAATTTTACATGAATAAAATAAAAATTTGAATTATCAATAAATAAATTCTCCATTTCAATGTAGGAAATCCCAATATAGTTTTGTCTCGATCAGTTACTTTGACATATTAATGGGATTCCTTAAATTAATGTTTATTAAAATCATTGATCTCTATGTTTTCCTCAACAAATTAATGTTCTTATTTATCATTTTCCTATAAGGAATCACATGGATTGGGAAAAAATAAAATAAGTTATGAATGATAATAAAGTCTTATTTAAAAGAATCAAAAAAGAAAGAGTTCAGAATATGATTGGATCTTTATATTGGTTTTGAATTAATATATTTCTTAATGGTAAGGGATCTTGAAAGTGTGTCTTAGGGAATGGTGGATGGTAGTTAGGATCCTCCATCTTTTCTTCAAAATTCCACAACTTGTCTGGCTTCCTACTCTTCCATGGCTAGAGTTATATAAAATTGTAGTGGATATTCTACCTTGTAGGAATCTTCGAGACCATCTTGTACCTCACACTCATTCAATATGTTGTCCAGATCTTTTTGATCTCCCACACACAGCTTAGTATAAATGTCTTCCTCATCTTGAATCCACTCTATCCCTTCATGCTCATCATAGATATGGTTCTTAAAATGGTTTTGAATTTTATTGTCCTCAATTTGGGCCTCAACTTCCTTGATGTATTCAAAAAAGTGTGGAGCTCCAGTGGGTCTTCCCTCATCACCTTTAATAATTGATAATCATTTTATACTTCATCGATCATCCTCATCAACATGTGAAGGGAAAATCTAGTCTCATCATCCTTAAGAATATTCTTGAGAAGGTAAGTGATATTTTATTCTCTTTATTATAGAGACTAATCATTATCATGAAACATTTACACTTTGTCTGATACTCAAGAATAAATGGTCCATAAATTACAAAAATAATTGTTTGAAAACTTTATTGAAAAATAAATTTTTACTCTTTTTTTAATGAAATGAAAACTATATACTGTGTAAAACATAAAACACAAATAATAACTTTTTGGATCCCTAGAAATGGTTCCAATTATTATAGACACCTGTTATAGGGTGTGGAGAAAAAAATTTATAGTTGTTTCCTAGGGTAGCATAGTGGTTAACCAAGGACGTTTTACTTGAGAAACATAAACATATATTTACTTAATATAATTCACTTAATTTATTTATTTTTTCTGTTTTTATTACATTCAAAAAAAATTAAATTGAGTTTGGTTTATTAAAAAATTAAATTATTTTCAAAACAAAAACTATACTAACATGTAATGAAAGATATAATGAAGAAAGGATTTGGGATTTTTAGTTTTAGATTTAGGTTCCCTAAATTATTCATGCCATATGAATAAATTTAGTCTAAAAATTTAATTGTAAAATATCACTCTTCAATTACTATTATTTTATTTAGTAGTTGTGAATATTTAATTCCAATGAAAAATAAGTCCCACCTCCTACTATAATTAGTGATGATGAAACACCTTAATCAAGAGTATGAAACATTCTAGGACCCAACTCCAACATATACCACTTCATTTCATTAATCGATCTACTACACTATGTGAAGATATTATATTCAATGGATGGAATGGAAAAGTGTTAAACAAAAAAATTGAAATGGGTTTGAGATACATGTAATGGTAGAACGTCTCCATACCTATACACATCTATCTTTCTCACCAAAAACATAAATAAAACATAAATAAATGATGAATTAAATTCCAGACACCTAATCCTACCCTGAGGCAAAGCCTTAGGCAAACCTCCAATTATTTGGAGTAAGAGGTCACAATGGTGGGAATAAAGGAATAATATAAATAAAATAAAAATAATAATGTTGATAGATAATGGAAGGGAGAGAGAGAAAAAAAATAAGAGAAAAAATTAAGAAAATAAATTAAGAAGAAGAGAAAGAAGAAATAAAAGAAGTATATGAAAATGAAGAAGATGATGGATCACTTGAATGTAAAAATGCATGAATTTTAGTATAAAATGAATAAAAATAAAATTAAAAAAGTAGAATAAAACAAAAAATAATTAAAACTACATAAAAAATATGGCATCTTGGATGGTGGCCTCTTCCTCTGGATTTCTAGTGGTGTCAACCTCTCAGATGTGAGTTACTCCTCCTCTATTTATATATGAGAAGTTATTTTATCTCTCCTTGTTCAAATATCTCAGAATATAACTTATGAAATATAATTTAATTTTTTAATGTGTAAATTATAATACACTTATAGATAATGGGTTTTTGAGATTTGCGGTGGAATAAATCCATTAAGGGAAGTCTGAACATTATTTTGTGCATGGTTTATGCATGGTGCATGTATTGAATAGTGTTAATGGAAGTGGTGTAATATGAAAGAATATTGGAAAATCCTCTTTCATCTGGCCTTCACAGTGGTTCGATGAAGCCTTGAAATAATCTTCATCCATGTCAGATAAGGTACTGAGGGTGATACAAAATTTTCTCGGTCCTTGACATGGATGTTTCAATTGAGATTGAGCTTGTTTAGTGGCTTCAATAGAGATTTCTAGTGTGAATCTATAGTGGTGGTGATATCAAGTGGTGGAGCAACATCCATGAAATGGGCATGATTTTTCTAAGGTGGTTGAATGTGAGAGCGAGTTGTGTAGCATTATTCTCATAAAAATAAATAGTTCCCCTTAAAAATATTATCATATATTGGAAAATAGTGGGTATCCCATAGGCGTCTAAGTATCAACTCGTCGCATTCAACTGGTAGGGAAGTCAAACGGGCATCGGAGGACTCCAAAAGCATTTTGGACAGCCTCATCTTGGTGATACCTTCCTCCTATCACTATGTGGGTTTACCACAACTTGTCAGTGCTCACAGGTCTCGTCCAACCTATGCCCATTGTGGGTTCCACCTTGTGGCATATACACCTTAGAAACATGGGAGGGCCTTCCTATGGGCCTTATGGCCAACCAGCTCATCAGGGCTAGCTATGTGGTGTGAAGATCATAGTTGATGTCAAGAAAAAGGTTGGACCCAATTTCATCATTCAATAATTTTAAGCACAAAAAATAATTGCAAAATAATGTTCAAATAAATAAAAAACCACATTATTGAAAAAAATTCGTTTTAATTCAATTTTTTTATATTTATAATTCCTAATATTTTAGTAAATAATTGAAATTCATAAGAATTATTAATTAAAATACTTCAAAAATAATTAAATTTTGTTTAATAATATTTTGGAAATATGAGTGTGTCACTTATAATCCGCTTTAAAACTTTCTTATTTCTTTAAGTACATCCTTGATAACTTTTAATGAACCCTTATTTATATCCTGGGGAATGTAAAAATAAAATAAAATGGTGAGATTATATGGCTAGTAAGGTGTTTTATACAACAAATGCTATCATTGATACATAAGACATAAAAAGTATGATAATATTAATAATCAATAAACATTAAATATATTCAATAACATTAGAAATTAATATATTCATTGATTAAAAATCACATGGAAAATAATAATTGATTTCATAATGATGGAATGTATAATAAAAAATATCTTAATCTTCATTACAAATAATTAGGATATTACCAAAAAATATAATTTAAAAGGAATACTGTTATTAACATCAGGTCTTGTAACATGTATTCATAGATTGTATCTTATAGAATACACAAATGGATACACGTTCTTGTTTATATCAGGAGACCTTACCCAATGCTTAGAGGGACTATAACAAACCCCACCGACCACATACACATAAAAAGAATCTATAATGAACCTCATCCATCTATTACAAAGTTCTAATTCATTCCTTATATATTTAATGAACAATATAATAGATAATCAAGACGAATTATTAATCAATATATAAATGTATGAAATCATATATACAGAACACAGATATTTCCCCAATATATAAGGCATACCTTTCTTAGAAATATTAATTTAATTTAAAAATAATATGATAATGGTTATATGGTTTAGTAAAAATATCAATAATTATAAATATATCCATTTTATTAAAGAACATGTAAGTGAAGGATAAAAATAATTTCAATGCGGGATAGAGAGTAATAGTGAAAATAACTTCCTGGAAGTAAATGATCATAGAATAAATTCTTGTATAAAAAAAATGAGGTATATAACATATATCAAAAAGAGATGAAAGGAGACCATAAATTCCTCCCAAATAATTGTTTTATGGAAAATTATTCTATTTTGGAAAATATAAGAGAAAATTGATGTAAAACATTAAAAAATGACTTTAGTAAAATATGCATAAAAGTTTTAGAAAAATGAAGTTATAGATCACTTATAGAACTCATTTAAATATATTTTTATGGGTATATTAAAACATTATTTGTAAAATAATTTAAAATAATTGAATCTTGAAAATGAACTATTCTTAAGTAATAAAGTGTGAAGTAGAGGATATAAATTTACATATGTGAAATCAAATCCCTTCCAAACCATTTAATAAAATAATGTACTTTTTTTAATATAAAAAATTAAAATTAAAAGAATAATTAGAATATATATTAATTTTTAAAAAACATAAAATCTTTTAAAGGAATATAAATAATGGCTAATGGTTTTGACTATGGGAAGAATTTCATATGAAGTAAATGTAAATAAGTTTTTTTTTTCATACTTTTGTAATGAAAGTAAAAAATAAATTATATGAAAAACATTAAAAAGATTATATTTAGAATTTTTAAAAGAAAGTAAAAGTTTACGTAAATTGACATTTGGAAATTATTTATGTATAATATAGAAAATTCATGAAACAATATAAATAATACAGACACGGAAGAGAAAGTTTCTCGACCAAAAAAGAGAAATATGGTCAACTTTTCTTATAAACATTATTTTGGTGATTTTTGAGTACTATAGATAAGGTAAATGGAAATAATACTTGTAAACCCCATAAATTATAGAATTAGATTAAATTTAATTTTTTAAGAGAGTTGTAAAATAAAATTCCCTCAATGTAAATTGAAACATAAACAACCCTGATAAAAAGTTATATTGAAACACAAACTCTTACCTTGGATTCCCTCTTATAAAGCACATTTAAACCTCCATTAAAATAAAATTATATTCCTTATTCATATATATTATATTTATATTTATATCCATATTTACTCATGTCATTTTGTATATATTGTTTTACCATATACTCATAATTATTTTTTAAAACTAATCACTTAGGTTTTAACTGTTCTATTTCTCATGCATGTTTTGATTTTACAGTTCCAGTACATGCACATTAGTCACAGTTCTATTAGCTAAATAATGTTAATAATGACACAAAAAAACAAACACAAACACACACATATATATCATTATGATACATTACATACACTGTTAAATTAATCCATTTAAGTAGGTTATAAAAAATTAAATACATCATTCATGAAGGTGGTAGTCTGCACATACACATTGGTGGAATTTTAATTTTTCAATGTTTGAAAATAAAGTAAGATAAATAATGATTTATATTTAATGAAAATTAATAATTTCATAATTATCATAAATATATTCATTAAATCCAATAATATAACTATCCACAGTGGGTGGTGATGAAAAATAAAATATGTCACATGATGGAGGTAGTCGTTTACACACATGCATAAATGACATTTTTTATTTTCCATTGGATATAAAGGATATATTAAATGTTTTAACCATAAACAAAAAAAATTAATATACTTAATAAAATAAATCAATTATATTAGAATTTTTTCAATAAATATAATGGAGGTGGAAGAAGAATGAAAATTGAAAGAACTCGGTCAAGACCCTTTTCACTTCCTTGGATATCCTCCTTTAGCTTACACCTTAAGACTTATTAGTTTGGTATTTTGGTGATAATAGGAACTATAATATAAGGGTAGTTTAGTTTGAAAGTTATTTTAGAATATATAATTTGATATAAGGTGATAAAATTCTGTGAATAAGTAAGGGGGAGAGGGTCTCTATTTATAAGTGGGAAGAATGTCACACTAATAAATACATGTAAGTTTAAAATAAAATAATGAAATTTTCATGGGTAAGTGTAACCAAATGTAAAAATCCAAATAAATAGGTTAATTTATGATCTAAAAAACCTCATATAATTAGATTTATTAATTTTTTAGAGATTTTGTAGTAATTAACTCTTAGGTTGACACCCGAGTTAAACCTTGCGACCCTTATTATAGAAATCGACTTTTATTACACATGTTGTTCATTATAAACTAAAAATATATGGAAAATATTAAAATGTTATAATATGAAAATTCAAAATATATATTCTATTTTTAAATATTCAATTCATATATGTGGTCAAAATTACTTTTAATAGAATTATGGAAAATTAAACAAAAAACAATTTTAAGAGAAAATAATTTTTAATCATAAAAATGTATTTACACCAGAACCATGTACAGAATTGATTTTCAAGGATTAATTGGAAAATGATTTAAATAAAATAATCATGTGATTTTAGAGCCAATAATAACCGAATCTGTACTTGAAAATACTTTGTTAAATAAATGGATCAATTTTTTTATTAGAATAAAACATGACATAAGATCCAAAATGTCAGACATGGGTTTTTAAATTCCAAAATATATTTTTAAATTATTAAAATTGTTAATTAAAATTAAATTAAATTTTCTAATTTTTTAATTAACTTAAATTCATTCCTATCTCACGACGAAGTCATAAATGAGGCAGTATTTTGTAAAACTGTGTTTTTCATTATTAAAAAAAAATAATCATTTCCAAAAAATTACCTGAATTTACTCCAAGATAATTTTAATAATATTAACTAATAATTTAAGTTCAATTCATAAAATTAAAAATATAAAATATATAAATTTATCTTTATATTTAAAATATTAAATAATAAAAAAATTATTTTATAGAAAAATATCTTTTTTTATAATTAAGTGTTCATAATCATATTTTAAATAAATTTATAAATAATTTTTATTAATAAATAATATCATACATTGAAATATTTCAAAATTGGTAAATTTATTAAAATACAAAAATATAAAAAAAATAGCTATTTCATAAATATTATAGCATTTGGACCCATGACGCACTTATAATGGTGTTGCGATCTGGTTTTCCATTAGGCCTCAAGAAAAACTCCCCATACACAAGAGGTTCCCAACTAGAAGTGAGGTTAGAATGATTATATGGTGGGGAGACTATATCTTCATGATTAGAGTAACACAATAGTAATACAATAAATACATATATCAATAGAAAAATCAGTGGAAATAAAGACAGAATAATAGAAGATAAAAATAATTGATCAAATGGACAATGCTAAAAATAAAATTATAGATGCATGTTCAGATTAGTCTATATAAACTAAATATTTAAAAGACAATAGGTGATACAAATAGTGTAGTACATTTAGAATAGAAATAAAAAAATTACTAAAATCCCATAGGGATATCTCTAGAATAACCCTGAGCTATGGCTTAGTCATGTGATCATAATATCTCATGTACACATGAGAAGCACAAGCATGATTCATAAATATGAACCTACAAAACAAGAGGTCTGTTCAGGTACCCCGGTATAATGGAAGCCAGAATGGGGTGTGAGATATAATCATTAGTCACCACTAAAAGTTTCTAAATATATCATGTCCATGAATATAAGATACAAAAGTTTGCATGTATAATTGATAAATTAGTAAATAAATAAATAAAAATAAATAAAAATAAACAAGTTAGGATAAGGTTCCTCAAGGACACCTGGCTAACCATACCTTCTTTGGCCTAAGCCAGAATATTTCTACACACAAGTCTGTATGTATTTATATGAATACATAAAAAAATTGAACAAATATTCATGTACCAGTGTGGAACTGAGGCTTAGTAACGAGGCATCCAAATAAAGTGATCATATAACAATAGGGTTGTCATACCCAAGTGCTATACGTATCAGCATAATAAAGTAGTTGTCATTCCAAATGGTCTCAATTGAAACTAGTCAATGGTATTCTATAAATAAAAGTAACTTCATTATAATAATAGTGATGACGTCACTAGAGAATATGTTGGATATCTCATTCATCAAGTATTTATCCTACGAGGCCTGGGTCCTAAGGCGATTTCTTTGGATACCTCATCGAGACCAAGGAACTCACCCAATGGTATTCTTAGAATATTATCAAACATAAATGGTCTAGTTTCCAAGACAATCACCAGGGTGACCTATATCTAATGACATGAATGTATATAGAGTTCACATGTTACATACCTTGATACCCTAGTTAGTTACACACCATAATGCATTGGCTTTCATACCTTCATAAGAATTCAATTCAAAATAAATATGTCCAACATCCAGAAAGTAATATAAAATGACTTGGGCTATGTTAGTGTACATACCCAATAACAATGACATAAATCATAATCAATCTATTAATTGGTTCATTCTATTATTAGTATTACAATTTCCATGGGAATGTCCATGCCAACATCAAACTATTTTCTAAGAGAGGTCAAGCATAAAATAATAGTATTAGGAGATAGGTGAACTATAAAATTACAGATAACCCCATATGTGAATAATGTATAATTGATTCCTTGATAAAAGAGACACCATAGATAATCCATCGATTTATTTCTATAATAATAATGAAACACACACCAATGAGGTGGTTCGGTCACTCTGGGATAATATAGTGGAGTGTCACAACCTTCCACATTTCAATTAATTTTATTTTTTAACATATTTACTTTTATAAGAAAATATACCTTACTTTGTGGTTTTACTACAAAAATACTTGACTAAAATGCTATTTTAAGAACACAACATAAGGGGTGTTCTACATTTAGGTGAGAAACCCCATATATTACAAATTTATGGTAACATTCATTTAGTTCAAGGAATTATAAACAAAATCATGAATTTCACTTTTTACAAGTTTCCCATGGAAACATCATCATGATGAACAATAACATATCATATTAAAAGATGAAACCTTTATAGAAAATATATAGAATATCTAGCTTACAATAAGTATGCTTCAATCATCCAATATCGATCATTTATTTTATATGATTCATGATAAATTATGGAAATAGAAAACCACCCAGAAAATTGAGTGAATTAGATAACATGAAAATAGATCCAAGGACAATGAGATAAATAAAATGGGTATAACGGGGATTGAATCACTTACCGAGAGGTTACATTTGCGATTGAAATAATTGAGTCAGAGTCCAAACAAATGAGGTAGCTCAAAGCCGACTTTGTATGGAAGAAGAGCTCAAAGAGGATAGGTAGTGGCATTGCATGTGTGGGAGGAAAAAAATTAGAGGAAGAATTTCAAGTAAATCTATAGTAAACCCATATAATTACTCCCTTTATAGAGAATAATAGTTAGATTACATTATTTAGATAATCTAGTACCTACCATGAAACCTCCTTTACCTAGGATCTACACCCCCACATGGTTAGGCCACACAGTTTGATATAACAATCCACCAATCATGCATTGCTATTTGTTAAGTGACACTAAGGGTTCAGTTTAGGATCATGGTTTGGTAAAACCATGTGAGCCCATGAAGGTCACCCTTTTATACTTGATCTAAGTAATAAGGCTAACTCAAGGAGGTTTCATGTTAAAAAAACTTTCCCCTTAATAAATAGGTCATCATAGTAGATCCACATGGTTAATCTAACCATGTGCCTACCATGTGGCTCATTTTGTGTCTCTAAAAAATGGTTCTTTTGGAGCCTGATGCCTCCAAAACTCAACTAAAATCCTAATATTTATCCCAAGGAGTAAAATATATCAAAAAAAACACTCTCAAGTGTTTCATGTTATATATTTACATTATAAAACTAAATTTATGATCTAACCTATCCGAAAAATGGAAAAATAAAATTATTTTGTAATTTTAGAATGTTCAAAAACATGTGATGTTAAAACCACCCTACCTTATAAATTATCATACCCAAGAAGCAATGGTGAACTATAAAAACACCACATAACCTAATTGGGTCATGATGTTTTTATCAAATGGATTTAAATCCTTTATAAATTCTCAAAAAATCTACAGAGTTCTCTTTAAGAATATGGTATATAATAAGTAGAAATTCGATACATCACACAAATTAATAAACGATACATTGAGGTCATGCTTACTCAAGCACGTCTTGATAGGGACATGATCAAGACACTTTCTATTTACTAATTTATCCTATATCACTTCCCACCACAATATATACCATTTAAAGACCAATTATGTGTCATGATATCTCCACTATTTGATGTTTTTATTTTTATCATGCCCTTAATGTTTTAACGATTCCCCTGGCATCATCCTTATTTTAAATGAATAATTAGACCCCAACAACCTCATTTAGCCTAGTCAAAAAATATTTTCATGAAAATTCATGGCTGAATGTCACTATAATCACATCTTCTTGATGATGTTCTAGACGTGTTCCCTCTACAACTACATGAAACATAAGAGAGGCTTGAAGTAGAACTGTCTTAGGTTGACGAAATTATGAAAATTCTTAACTTAGGCTATCGATGCAATCCAAAAATAAATCCCAATTCCCATAAACTATGATACATAGATATTTTTTATGAGAACACTAAAAAAATACCATAATCAACTTTTGGGGACATGTCTATCTAGAACATAAATTTTTTATGTCTTACCTCAACATGAACATAGTTGTTTACCTGATCCATCACACTAGGATCATTACCAAAGAACATCTCATCTTAATCCAACTAAAGTCTGAGGTTACCTCAGATTTAACAACTAGAGTCTAAGGAGAACATATAAGGTATTCCATACTCTATCATTTATATGTGATATGTTGGTAAATATCTGAAATTTCTATACATCAAAACATCAACTTTTCCTAATAGAAGTAAAATCATAGTGTTGACTGTATTCCCGAAGTCCATCCAAGGTATTCCTTCCCAGGGACCTAGGTGTCACTCAGGGCTAAAAATTATTTTATAAAAAACCATTTATCATGATTAAAACACCCAAAGAGTTTATTTATCAAAACATTAAAGAATTTTAATTTTTTTCTCAGTGAATAACCGCCACCCTCTCAGTGCACTATAGAAGATATCAAGATAAGGGACATGATAATCACTACGAAACGAGTACACCAAGAGGATATCATGAATAACTAGGAATTCCTAATAAACTTCCTTTATATTCCAGATGAAGTGCCCATAAAATATCCAAACTAACAATATCTAACTAAATGAATGAATTAGTCAAACCACCATTGGTATATTTCCTTTAGAAGAGATATTTTGATCAAGCTGATTTGTTTTCATTGAATGACCATGATGTTCTTATGACACAAATCATTCTGTGATTATGAAATTACATCCACTAAAGCCCATCACTGATTAAAGATGTTTTCAAGGTGTGTGTACACACCTCAATATTTCATTATCATGATACCATGCAAGCGCCAACATACATCAAACCAAACCATTCCCATGGGTAATCAAAATAAATATTGACAATTTCTAACGAATCAATTAATGTTGTGTTCTCTATACTTGGAAGGATATGATAAAACCCTTTTTATGTGACACTGTACACCTTCAGAGTGTCATAGAAATTTTATATTGAGAATGGGATAATATCTCATGGAACATGCTCCATCAACCACTAACCATGGTTCCAGGACATAGTTAACACTCCTTAACTAAGAGCCCTATGAAATGAAAGAGAAACTAGCCACCATCCATCCCACTAGAATATATTTACTCTAGACATATTCATGACATTATTTTGATACATGGTTATATACATCGAAGTATGAGGAATAAAAGTCTAACCAACATGACCAGTTGTTTTATGACACACGGTCCTTTTACCACATTGTCCCGAGCCTTTGGACAACTCGTATGTCTTGTAATGCTCAGGTCACTCTACCTTGGAGATGACCTATGATCAAAGAATAACACCCAAGGCCTGAATGGTTTCCACTATACTCGTACAATTTGTTTCACCATTTTTATCAACAGGATGATTACCATTTTTATTGATGTGTAATACCCTGAGATTTCACAACTGTGTAAATAATTTGTTTATTTTCATTTAATATTCATGTCCAGAAACACTATGCATCTCTGAAGGGAAAAATAGTAGACGACGTAACAAGAGGATAACCTAGGCATGTATAAATCAATGAAACCAGGCATTACACCATTCTCACAACCCTAACAGCTCTCAAATTTTCACATGGTAACCCCTCCAACCATGGTGTTTTTTAGAAACTAAGAGTCCTACTTGGTACAATTATCACTTAAATGACAACGCATGTCTAAAATATCTCTCAAAAATTTATTAAGGTTTTAATGTTCATAGGGTGATACCTATCTTGGTATAACCCCCTACTCAAATAGAAAATGTTAAGCTTATAACTAGGATACACCATAAAATATCGCTACACTCTACCACCAATCACTTAGGTTCAACACAACCTAAGAGAAATTTTAGAAGCCTTAAAAAAACACTAATATTACCATCCACAGAAAAACATCAGAATGATTTAAAAAACCCCTACACGTTAGTCAAAACAAAAAACAACAATTTAAGGTTTTATTTGAGTGGATTCAATTATTTACATATAAAATTTAAATATTTTAGAGGATTAATTTAAACATCAAATACTAGTTTTATGGAAAATGTGCTTGGTGAATTATTTGGATAACAACGTAGAGACCGAAAGTAAGTTGTAAAAAATTCTTTTTTAAACATTAATATTTGGATAGAATCTTGTCATAATTAGGTATTTTATTGTATAAAATCCATTTTATTAATCATTTATTTATCTATAATCTTTCACAACTGGATTTGTTAAAAGAAATGTCTATTCTATTCTATAGAGTAATATACCATTTAGGATTTAATTTACATTTTAATTAATTCAAGCACCATATAAGTACAACTCAAAAGTTGATAAAATGATTGTTATGAATTAAATAGGGAACTATAAAAGTATGATGTGACAATCTCTCAATATGTGAGCCCATATAAGCGACTTCTGACACATTAAATAACCATCCAGATATAACATAGATTGACCTTATAGGTATAAGTACTAAGACATATCAAAAATAAGGTAACCTATGAGGGTCCAACTAATACCTTATGGGTTTATCTAAATTCAAACTGAGACATTTAAAATCATTAATATACAGGAACACCCTTAGTGGGTTTGTCGCATAATCTTAATAAGCAATGTCTTCCCAACTTGGGTGAAGCCAAACATATGATACAAAATCAAACAACTCATTTAAGGTCACAATTTTATTGTTTCTATATATATAAAATATTCTCATGGTATATCATGATCATATATGATGTTTTTATTATATGGGTTACCATGTTCAAATTTATAAAGCACTCATACACTCTATAGATTGGAAACTAGATCTCATTATTCACAACCAATATGTTTCATCCCTTTTCACAAATGGTTCATGGATCAAACATGTCGTGATTGGTTATTTATGGTTCCATCATTAATCATTGTGGGAAAATTAAATTTAAGTCGATACAGCCAGATTAATATCCAATTGTACATAAAAAATTTAACTAGGTAGGATATCCAAAGATGTAAATTTAAGGAATCATGGAAATTAATTTCCAAATCATGGTAAGTAGATAGACTTGCTAATAATCATGCAGTATGGCACAATAATGAAAAAAAATATTGTATAGTTAATAATTCTTAATAAATCATAGAATCATTTCATAACAATCAATGTAAAAATCACAATATAAAGAAACAAAAAAATGAAATCTATATAGCATCGAATGTGCATGGAATATGAATTTATAGTACCTATAATGATGCTTCTGATGATACTTCACTACCATATAAGGCAAAGAGTAAAATAATACAAATCTCGTAGATGTTAAATTATTAAAAGTACATCATTCCCTCAAGGTGAAATCATAATAAATTGTGACATTGAATAACATGAACAACTATCCCATCATTTTCCACGTTGTCTTTTCCTCATGAATGAGTTGACCACTACCAAACATGACTATTTACTAAATTTTGACACATTTTTAATCTTATATCTACCAATTATAGAATAGTAAAATAATGGAAAAGAAAACCTTTTATACTACTTACATAATCCTGACCGAGGAGACACATAGAATGGTCCCCCGATTTGATTTTCCATTCGGCCTCAAGTGTGCCTCTCCATATGCCAGAGGTTGCTCACTAAGAGAAAGATTTTAATGATGGTATGGTAGAAAGAATATAGCCTGATGATCCCAATATTTCAATGTTATAACAATGAATACATAAATTAGTAGTGTAAGTAGTGTAAATATAGGAAACAGTAGTGGAAGATAATAATAACTGATAAGATGGATGACACCAAAAATACAACTGTGAATGCATTTCTATATGAGGAAACATAATCTACATAATTAACATATAAAAGAAGATAAAAATTATTCAATACATGTAGAATAGAAATGAAAAAAGTGAATAAAATCCCACAAGGATATATCCATGACCATCCTCATCTATCACTTAGTCCCTTGATCCTATGATCCCATGTACACATGAACAAAAGAAGAATGATTCATAAACCTGAGCCTAAAAAACATGAGGTCATTTTGGGTACCCTTGTACAAAGGAAACCTGAACATGGTGCGATATATACTCAGTTAGTCACCATGAACTATGTATAAAGTTACCCTATCCCTTAATATAAGATATAGTAGTGTGAAAGTATAACTGATAAAGCAATAAATAAACAAAAAAACTAGTCTCAGGTACCTCAAGGATGCCTATCCAAAAATAACTTCTTCAACCTAAGCTAGAATATATCGACACACCTTCTATTTTATATATATATATATATATATATATGAATACATCAGACAATCATATTCATAGATATACATGCACTAGCATGGACCCAATGTTTAGTACCAAGGCATCCAAAATAGGGGATCACATAACAATAGGGGAGTCATAACCATGTTCCATACCTATCAGCATAATAAAAGTGACCCCATTTCCAAAGTAATCAATAATAACTCATCAAAGGTAGTCTTTGAATAAAAGTATCTACATTAAAATAGTTTCAGTCCAACCATAAAAACATACGTTGGATATCGCATGCATCAAGTAACAAGCCTACCAGGTCTAGTTATAATGGAGATATCCAGGGTGACCTCATCAATACAAAATAAATCATCCAATTGTAAGCTCAAAATAATGTCATTTCTACATGGGATAGGAACTAAGTAAATCCCTAGAGAAACCTTTATCTTGAGATATGAATGTATACAGATGTCATAAGTTCCATAACATGATCACCATCATTAGTTCCATACTATAATTAATAATAACTAGTATAACACTGCAAGATTTTATGGCATGTTGATTTTTTTAATTTATCTTCTATGATACTATACATTACACAAAACACTGAGCTTAAAAAATGACAAATATTATCATTATGATAGTTATAACCTAATAATTAGAATGTAAGGAATAAAATATATTACATAAATACTGAAAATATATTTTACACAAGTTTTAAAAAATAATTCTTCAGTAACTAGTTAATTATAACTAAAAAAATATCAATTGAACAAAGAAGATGTGTTTTTATAAAATACTATTTTTATAACTACAATGAAATTTTATGTTAATAAATTAAATTTAATCACTGTTAGTTAAAGATATTAATCAAATATATATGTTACATATTCAATAAAATTTTTTAAATGAAAATAATATGTTTGATAGGTTTATATAAGAATAAATCCACTTTTACACATAAAAGAATATATTGTTTTTTTTAAAAAAATTACAGCCTTTTAATCGCTTAATTATTTTAAAACTAAATTTTGGATATTTTTTAAATTATATTGATAAATATAAATATCATTTTTAAAATACTAATGTCAAAATAATATTGGGGTGAAATTTTCGTATTTTTTAAAAAATATTTATTTTCTAGTGAATATTGAAAATTACCAATTTTTTTAAATGAGGCATTTTCATTATATTAAAAAAATATTATTTATTTTAAGAGTAACGTAAACTATGAATGTTAAAATTAAATTTTGTTGTCATAAATGAAAACAAGGTATATTAATATCATGAAATATGTATATAAATGTTTCAACAATGTTAAATTAAGTGTAAGAAGTTTTGTGAAGCGTAAATGTTTATTTACATAGTTATAATTAATATATTGATATTAAAGAAAATTATTTTCAAAAAATAGTTTAATAAATTAATATTTTGTTGTCTCATTATTTTATGGTAATTTTATGAGATCTTAATTATTATTTCAATGTGTCATAAAATCAGTTACAATTTTAAAATTCGTATTCTTTGAATAAATGATGATTTTATTTAAAAATATAATATATCATATTTAGAAAAATATTTTTTTAATATGGTGTCAATTTTTTAATTATAAATATTGAAAAGTAGTTGGGTTGATCTTTTTGTATTTTTTTGAAATAGTTGATTTTTTGGTGAATAGAGAAATACAATAATTTATGATATTTGACAAATAAATGAATTATTTAGTCATGGATGATGTATGGATGATTTTAGGCACCATTAGATAAAACTCAGATGTAATAGTTTCTATATTTAGTCTTAATAATTAATAATATTGATATTTTTGATCAAAAATAACAAACCTATGATTAAAATAATCCAAAAACACTCCTCTCATCCGCTATAAATAACACCCCTCTCCACCTCCTCTACTCACACCTCCAAAACCGTGAATATTATCCTATTTATACTCAATAAATCACCTAAACCAATCCCCCAAATTCATATATTTCTGTTCTCACCCAAATTATCATTTCAATTTTCTATAAGGAGGTTCTCAAGGAGAGTAATTCAAGAGGTAAAATTCCCTTTTGCTCTTTTAATTTTCAATTAATTTATTATTTTATTATCCTTTACAACCCCCTATCCGTGTGACTTGATAACTCTATTATACTATGTAAAAAATAATTTTATTGTGTTAAATAACCATCATGAAACCTCCTCACCTCTCCCTTTTGTTCCAAAAATGGAAATATCTTCTGTGAGGTGCCGATTATCACCATCGTGGACATTATGTTTTCATTTTTCAATTCCACCATCGAGGATGCTAATAAAAAAATATGGTTAATACATATTATAATATATTTATTAAAACATATTTAATTTTTGGAATCAAGTATATATACACGATGTTAATTAAAAAAACACAACATGTTCGTGATGATCAAAAAATGCGAAAAAAATCCAAACAGTTATCATTAATATTTTATATAAAAAATAATCATAATATATGGGAAAAATGATATACAATTCCATTTAATATTCTATAATTTAATTAATAAAATATAATTTCAATTATTTATAAATATTCTCATTTTAAAATTTCTTTCTTTCTTTTATACAAGAAAACCAATCATGAAAACCAAGGAAACGAACACTGTTTAATGATAAAATTGAATCTTATAACTCATAACATGGGGCCATAAATGAACTTATTAAAATTATAATATATTAAATACATGTTGAAAAGGTTTTTAATTAAATTATTAATGATTCTAATTTTATTATCCATGACATTAAGAGAAAGGGCATAACACTTTCAAACATATGGTAAGAGTTTTTCATCTCACTTTTCATTCTGTGAGATTTTCCTTGTTCACTAGTATATCTTGTTTGGTGTATGTGTACATACCATTAATTTTTAATATCATAAATCTTTTTATCTTCTTGGCATTTAATTTTTTATTTGATGATCATTAATTTTATGGGTCACACGGTTTGATTGTTTTGATTTTTGTAAGGGATTCTCCCAGAACATCCATTTTTCATTAGGGTTAGGATTCCTATCACTTTACAACAATGTAATAATTAATTATTTTTATACAATTCAATTAATGTTTTATTATATGTTCAAAAAGTATGTATCCAATTTCTTTCGTCTTTCATTGATGGGGTAATACATGTTTTACTGGGTTCTATTTTTAATTCCCCTCGAAAAGTAAGCCCGATTAAAGGGTACATTCCAATTTCTCACCCATTTTCAATTACACTCCATAATCTTTTTTATGACAGAATTTTTTTTAAAAAATAAATATTTTTATCATGAAAAACTATATTATCTCTTTTCTTGTTTTATGTAAACAATTAATTCTTTATTGGATTTAAATACTCTTATATTTTTCCTTAAACAACACCGAAATATACCATTTCTATAGTTTCTTAAAAACTATTTTTATATGTATTCCATTAAATTGGACATCATTTATACCTAAAAAATAATTTAAATGTTCTTATATTTTATTTTTTGATATATACATGTTTATAATATAATTTAATCACAAATATAAATTATTTTCCAAAAGAAATCTTCTTTCTAGAGTAAAAACGGTAATTTTTCTTAAAACAGTCCCATTGATTTTATAATAGTATATTCATATATTTCAAAAAACTCTAGTAAATATTATTCTTAATTTTTATTTATCTATTATGTTACCATCTACCATATTTTATTTAATTTTTTATGATTATTTTTACTAGGGATGTACTATCTTGATACCATTCACTATATTACTCTGGATAGTTTATGAATATGTTTACTGATTAGGGAAGTTATTTTCAACTCATATGATAGTTTCAATTTGGATGTATTTTTTTATTACATTTAACCCCTCCATATGAAGAATAAATTGGATTTAATAAGTGATCGAATGGTCCTGGTATATCCCATCGATTATTCGATTGGTCTCATGAGACAAACTAGAATGGGTTTTTACCCATTTATGTATGCTTTCTTGGCTGAAGCCTTGATGATATGTTTATGATGTCCGAAATTATTAATTCACTCATTATGATATTAGTAATTTATAATTAATTTGATTATTTTAATATTAAAATATCTATGGTTATGTTTTATTTTCATATAATTATTTATATGGAATTACTTATGTAGTTTTAATTCCTTCCATATTTTTCTCATGATTATGTTTTAATGAAATGTATTTTTAGTTATGCACTTTTATTTATTGATAATTTTTATGACATACCCCATTGTATTATAAACCCTTACCAAGAAATTGATATCTCCACTTTATTTTGTTTTATTTTTTCCATCAGATGTGAAGATGTAATTTATGAATGAATTAGAGTGATAATATGGGAGTTTATGGGTGTTTCCAATGGAGTTCCTATGTTTTTTTTCAAATTTTAATATAAAACATAGGCTTTTATTAATTTTTCCAAATAAACTAAACTATTTGGTTCTTTGGAAATAGAATCCTTATTCATAGAACTAATGTAATAAATTAAGGCATTAGATTTAGTCTACTAGGATCAGGGTATTTATAGTTGGTATCAAATCATGTTTATTAGGAAATTTGGAATGTATATTTAGGAAATACTAGGTTATGTAACATAACCTATATATAGACTTTGAGGATACCTATAGAGTAACATACTAAAAACCATGTTTATGAGTTTATCTACAAATATATTTTTCAATTTATGTTAAGTAGTCACTAGTTTTGAGTTATAAACTATGTTTCATAATGATTTGATCAAATTTAGTGTTTGTTTTCATTCAGATATGATACCTCTCAGAAAGAATATTATCCTCACTAATGCATAAGTTCCCAAGAGTAATTAAGATAAAATATTTTGTTATTTTCATCTCAATATTTGAAAGCGAACAAATGTACCAAACATTCTCATCATATGGTGACATAGAATCATGTGATTTTTAGAGAATGACATAATTCAAAATATATAAAGAATTAATCAGGAAGAATGAGAACAAGAGTACACCTAGGAAAATTTTGGATAATGGAAAGAAAAGAAATAAAAATTTTCTAACATGTAATACTTGTGGAAGTAAACACTTTTGTACATGCTTAAAAGGAAAAGAATTTTTCTTCAGGTGTGTAGAAAAAGGACACCATGATTAGAATTTTAAGGGATGTAAATAATTTGATAATGTTTAATGTTTCAATTGTAAGGATGTTGATCCTACAAAAATTAATATCCCAACCATCAAGGGAATATAGTGTAGAATAATCAAAGGGATCAATCCCAAACTTATATTAATAAAATTTTCAAAGTAAAATAATTAATGATATTTTTTGGATTCAATAATTATGTTATTTTATTCTAGTTATAAGAATAATGAGATATATAAGGATTGTTCTATAATTGTTTTTATATTAATAGAAGCATGTGATGAATAACACTAAATCTGGAGAAGTGAATCTGTTGTAAGTTTATCATACTGATAACACAATACTTAAGAAAGATAACCCTAAATATATGACTGATGTTGACATAATAATAAATAGATTTTATAGTATATCATTGGTGACAATAAATGAAGTTAGTGATATGATTTTTTATGTTATGCTAGAATTGTTAGATGTATGGATTTGTGAACAACTTGAGATTTTATTTTTGGAATATTCCATGTTTTAAATAAGGTTTGTAGGTGATCAAGTTATTCAAATATTTTATATGTGATAATAAGAGATGCATTCTGTTTTTTTGAGTAAATATGATGTTAAATAACCATTATTATAAATCATTGGTCTTTGATTTTGGAAAGACATATTTTGGATGGGTCTTATGGTTAACTACTTTTGGAATGGATTAAGGATATCATTGATTAATATTAAAAAAATGATTTATCATATTTGATAAACTATGATAACATTTTGGAATTCCTTAAACATTTTATGGCTGAAGTAATGAATTATGGTTCATTTGATAAAAGAAAATATATAAAATAATCCCATGAAATATCAATATTTTGGTTTAAAAATGAAGCGGAGATAGATCGAAGCATAACCAAACGATGAGATTATGTTAATGTCATGGGAATAAATCATTTAATTTTATTTTCTCAAGTGCTACTATGTATGTTAAAATATTCCCTCAAAACTTGGAAAAGTATTTGGTAACCAAAATGTTATGTTTTAAATTTTCATACAAATAAATCAATGGTCTTTTAACTGAATTATTTAGTTACAAATTTATTAGAAATTAAAATAAAAATCAGTTGAACAAAAAATATGTGTTTTTATAAAAAAATATTTTTATGAACACAATAGAATTTTATATTAATAAATTAAATTAATCACTATTATTGAACTATATGAATGGAATTTATATGTTACATATTAAATCAAATGTTTCTAAATTCATCTAATATGTTTTATAGGCATAATATATGTATAAATATAATTTTACACATAAAATTATATATATTTTCAACAGATATTTATACCACATTTTAATCCTGAACATGATTTAAACAAAATTTATCAATTTTATAAATTATATTGAACAAAATAAAATTCATTTTTAAAATAGGAATTTAAAAATTATCTTAAGGTGATATTTTTTTATTTCGGAAAATATTTATTTTCTTGTGAATAGTTAAAAATATTTATATTTATAATACATTCATTTTCATTATATTAATATTATATTTTTTATTTAAATATTAAACGTACCTATTAGATTTTAATTAAAATTTTATTATCTTATAATTGAAATTATGATATATTTATATCACAGAATAAGTAAATATATGTTTTAAAAATGATAAAATAAGTGTTGGTGTTTTTTAGAGTGTAAATGGTTGTTTACAACATTATAATTAATATAACTATTTAAAAGAAAATTATTTTCACAAAATAGACTCATAAATTAATATTTTATTTTTTTACAATTATAATATAATTCTATTATACCTTAATCAATATTTAAATTTTTTCTTAAATTCAGTTAAAAATTTAAAATTGGGGTTTTTCAAATGAATGATGATTTCAATTAAAAAAAATTAATTTTTCATATTTAAAATACAATAGTTATATAATTTAGTATATTTTTTAATTCTAAACATTGAAAAACGGTTTGGTTTATTTTTTGGGATTTTTCTAAAATAGTTTATTTTTTTTCGAATAGTAGAAGAAAGTAATTTACAGTATTAGCTATACACAAGAATTATTGAGTAATGGTTGATGAATAGATGATATAAGAATGTTAATTTTTAACAGGCATAAAATAGTTATTGTATTTTGTCTGAATAATCAATAGTGTTGACAGTCTTGATCCAAAATAAAAAACTAATGATTAAAATAATCAATAAACACCACCTCTTATCATCACACCATCAAAGCCTTGAATCATGTCCAATTCATTCTCAATCACCCTTCCAGACATATAACCCACGTTGTGGACTTTCTGATCTCTCCCAAAAGACAATATCAAATTTCTTTAAGGATGTTCTCAAAAGGATGAATTCAAGAGTTTAAACCCTATTTAGTTCATTTAATTTTCATTTAACTTCTTTTTTTGTTATTCTTTATTCAAATACACTTATTGAAGGTATATTATAACTCCAATACATTATATATACTATCTTTTTTTTTATGGAAAATATTTCATCAAACCACTTTTCTTTTCCCTTTTTCTCTAAAAATGAAAACATCATCTGTGAGGTATTGATTTACCATCTTCGTAGATGATGAGTTTTAATTTTTCAATTATACCTTCAATCCTGGTCATAAAACCATTTTTATGTTTAAAAAATATTATAATATATGTATTAAAAATTATTTAATGTTATACAACAGTCATATTTACATAATATTATTTAATAAAACAAAACAAGTGCATGATGATCGAAAAACACCGAAATAATAAAAATATTTATCATTAATTTTAGTCAATTAAATCATCCAAAGATCAGAAAAAAATGATATATAAGACCATATTATATTTTTTAACTCCATTAATAAAAAATAATTTAAATTCATTATAACTATTCTCATTTTAAGTGATCTTTTATACATGTATACACGTTATCCAACGATGAAAACCAATTAAAGAACACTCTCAAATGACAAAATTGATTTTATAACTAGTAAAAAAGGTCCATAAATGAAAATTATTAAATTATAACAAATCAAATAAATGTTTAATAGGTTATTAATTAAATTATGAATGAATAAAATTTCATTATCTTGGACATTAAGGGAATTTGAAGAACACTTTATGACATAAGGTAAGGTTTTTCTTATCTCACATTTATTTTTTTTGATTTACCTTGTTCACCACTATATGTTGTGTGTGTGGTATTTATGCATAAAATTGATGTTTCATATCATTAATATCTTTATTGTTATAGTATTAAATGTTTCAGTTGAGGATAATTAATTTTATGGGGCATATGGTTCGACTGTTTGGAAAGTGGTAAGGGATTCTCCCTAAACCTCTATTTTTCATTCATGTTACACATTATCTATCTTTACCCTAATGTAATTGTTAATTATTTTTATATAATTTTTATATATTTTATATATAGGTTCCAAATTCATTTATCAAGATTAGTTAATCTTTCTTTGATGGGGTAATACTTGTTTTTACAAGGATCTTGTTTCAATTCCTTTTGATAAGCAAGCTCGATTAAAGGGTACCTCCCAATTTCATTACCATTTTAAAGCACACTCCATAATCTATTTTAAGATATAAATATTTTTATAAAATAAATATTTTTATGATTAAAATAGATATAATCTGTTTTCTTGTTTTATGTAAACAATTTATCAGTTTTATGCTTTAAGTAAAATTTTTTATTTTCCCTTAAACCACACTAAAGTAGCCTATTTCAGAAGTTTCATAAAAAAAATACATGTTTTCACTTAATTTGGAAATAATTTATTCCTAAAAAATAAATTCACAATCATTATATTTTATTTTATTTTATATACATTATTATAAAATGATTTTATGACAAATACAACTGATTTTTGAAAAGAAGTATTCTTTCCAAAGTAAAAGGGTAATTTTTATCAAGAATTTCTCAATGATTTTATAATAGTATTTTCATCTATTTTGACATCCTATATTGAATCATATTATTAATTGATATTGATCCCTTATGTTACCATATAACATATTTTATTGAATGGATTATGATTATTTTGATTGAGGATGTACTATATTGATACCATTCACCGTATTACTCAGGACAGTTTAGGGTAATTTTTACTGATTCAGGAAATTATTTTCATTTCATATTCTTGTTATAATATGGATATATAAGTTTATTATGTTTCACCCCTTCATATGAGGAATAAATTTTACTTAGAAAGTTATGGTCATAGCCCATTATAGCCTCTTTATGCATTAGTTGGTCTCATGGAAAAACCCATACTGCATTTTTACCCATTTTGTATGTTGTCATGGTCAAATCCTTGATGGTATGTTTATGATGTATAAAATTATGAATTCACTCATTATGATATTATTACTTTATAATCCATGGGATTATGATACTAGTGTAATATCCATGGTTATGTTTTACTCTCATGTGATAATTTATATGGAATTATTTATTTATTTTATTCCTTCAATATTAGGCCCAAGATTATGTTTTAATGGATTGTGTTTTTAGTTATTCACCTTATCTTATTAGTTACATTTATGATAGGTTATGTTTAATTTATTATGATTAATGACCATATGAGTTCACCCCATTCATATCTTTTATTTTTTCACTAGGATTTGAATATGTATTTCAAAAATGATATTCTTGGATAATCTTGGAGTTTATGGGTGTTTCTAATAGTGTTTTTATGTTGTTTACCATTTCAAGATTTTATTTAAAACTTCTATTGGTATTTGGTTGTCTAAATATACTAAACTATATTTTCCTTTGGGATGTGAACACATGTTCATAGTGAATGTAATAAATTAAAGCGCCAGATCTGGGCTACGGGTTCAGGGTATTTAGACTTAGGGGTCACAAGTTTCATACATTGGTCTGATAGTCAATGTTATACCTTAATTAAATAGGATCCATATCTTCCTAAGAATTTGGTGTAATATAGAGATGCCAATCATTGATAAAGTAATATAAAATGAGATGGAATATGTTATTTTCCATACTAAATAATAATTAAATATGTCATAATAAATTCATTAAATGGTTCATTACATTATTAGTAATATGAGGGATATGGGAATGTCCATTCCATTGTTAATGCACTTGGCAAGAGATTCCATGCATGGGAAAAAATTATTAGGGGCCTAGTGAACTATCTAATAAATGATAACATTATATGTGAAAAACGTACAATATTGTACATTACAATATACACATACACCACACACAAGTCACTAAGATATATTAACAAGAATTGGGCCACACCCACTGAGGAGGGGGTTTAGTCACTAGGGGATAATATATTCGATTGTCACATCCACCAAAAAATGAATTAATTCAATTTTTTAACTTTATTAAATTTATAAGACGGAACTCCTTAGAAGGTGGTTTTATTTTAAGATAAAGGATTAATTATTAAGGTTATTTAAGAAAACACCTCAAGGATTTGTCTATGTTGAGGTGAGAAACCTCCAATGTTACAAATTAATGGTAACATCAATTTTGACCAATAAATTATGAACAACGATATTAATTGCACATTTTAGAGGTGGCACATGACAACACCCGCACACAAAACATAATCATATCATATAAAAAGATGAATCCTATAGGGAATAGATATAAACCACCAACCATATACAAAGGATGATTTTATTATCTAATATAAATCTTTTATTTGATCTGGTTTAGGAGAAATTAATAAAATGGAAAATTTTCTTTAAAATATGATCAATTATTCCACTTAATTATAGTTCCATTGAAGAAGAGAAAAATAGAAAAATGAAGTGAGAGGAGTTAATAGAATACTAAGAGGATTTCATTTTAGTAGAAAACACATAAATCAAAGTCCAGACATATGAGGTAGCTCAAAGCCTACCTTGTATGGAAGATGAGTTCGAGAAGGAGTGGAAATAGTTTTTCACCCATTGGATGAATAAAAGAGGAGGTGTTCATAAGAAATAATCGGGAAAAAAATAAAATCACACCTTTTAAATATCCGTACAGTTAGGTCACATGGTTTGGAAAACTGTGAACCAATCGTGCGTCCTCCTCTTCCTTGAATCCACAGTGAACATAGTTTGGCCGCATGGTTTGATATAAGCATGTACCATTCATACGGTCCAACTAGTTAAGTGGAACTAGGACTGGGGGATAGGTGGACATTTTTGGAAAAGTGTGTGTAGCCCATACGGGTCACCCTTACACCCCTTCACCATGTCGCGTGGCTAAACCTAGGAAGTTGCATGGTTTAAACAGACCATTCCCCTTAATAAAAGGGGTCACACGACTAAACTAACTATGTGAAAATCATTCACCTCAATCTATTTATCAATAAATTGATGATTTGGAGTCCTAATTATTTTAAAAGTAAACCAAAATTTTCTAAACTCCTCTAGGGGTGTAAACCTTAACTATAAACAACACTATTATGTGTTCAATGGTTCAGATTTACATTCTAAAGCTTAATTTAATAGATAACCCATCCCCAAAAGGAAAAAATCATATTCATTCAGAAATTTACACTAACCAAAAACACAAGACATTTAAAATATCCCTTTTTAAACTTCAATTATTTTAATCACATCAATATAAATATTTATTTTATAATATTTAAATATTATAATTAAAAATATAATAATATAATATAAGAATCATAATTTATTTACTATATTTCTCATTACTAAGTCTTTATTCTTCTTTTAATTACTATAGAGAATGAATTATATTAGTTAAGTTTGTGTTGTATGTGTTATAATATTTTTGAATTAATATTTATTTGAAGTAAAATAAATACTAAAATCATGGGGTCTTATTAAAAAGTGACCAACAATAATATTATTTATTATGGGTCTCAACATGGTTCTTTATCTTGACCAAATACTATGTTTTACTTATAATGAAATATTTTTTTTCTCATGAAATTTCTACCCTTCTTGGTTTTTTAGTGCGCATTAGACAGATTTTAGATGAATGTTATGTTTCATATAATCAAATGATCACAATGATTGAATTATAGTTTTATTATAATTAAAATTTTAACCCATTTATATTTATTCAATGTATAAACTTATTATGGATGTAGTTATTAAACAATGAGATGAAAGAAAATTTCATTATGAGCCAATATTATGTGATTATATGGATATTCCATTTTTATTCGATGAACAATCCCTATTCAAATCCAATATGACATGTTATTTTTATTTCAATAATATATTGTTTATTAAGTTGAATTTTTTATTTATGAGTTTTATGGAATCTATGTTATATCCCAAATATTGTATATTAATCTTGGAAATATTTTATTAAAACATGTAATTCCAAGTAACTTATAATAATTTTTGGTTAATGGTTATAATATATTTATGACATTCAAAATAGTTATTAGATTCATTTTGTATTTATAATAACTACATCTAAATTTATATTTATAAATTTAATGGGAAAAACAATTTTAATCAGTGTATGATTAAAATTTCGATACACTTGGACCATAAAAGCCTTCAATATGAACTTTTTACAAAAAATATATAACAAAATACTAGTCATTAAGAAGAAATTCAGGATGTTATCTCTAAAAAATCCTTGATAAAGATCTGAGTGCCACTATTTTTTCAATGGAAGATAATCTGTTTATAAATTCAATAGTGGAACTCATGGATAATGATATATTTATTAAATTGTAATTTTTTATTATTTAGAAATACCATTATAGGTAGATTATGAATAAAAACAAGTTATATTCCTTAAATAAGATCCAAATTTGATTAGAGAGTACCCAAATGTTTAATGATAAGACTAAGAGAATTTATTGATTTGGAATGAACCATCACAAAAAATGAACATGTTCCATAATGAGTCCAACGTATTCTAAATATCATTACACATATCATATAACTTTTAATATCCAATATACTCTCTTCTTCTTTGTATCAACTCTTTAAATACATGATTCTATATTCTCCCTCGTTGACATCAAATCTAATTATATCCCTCCTCTATAAGTAACAAATATAGAATCTTTGGAAGAGCCTTATATTGAGAGACAAGAGCCTCATTAATCAATTTTAAGAACATTTTACCACATATTCTAGATTTCAACAACATAAAACCCAAAAAATTGATATCCATACCACTTTTTAAAAAAATAACGGTTATAAATTATATAAATCATGCATATTACTCTAAGAGTGTCTGATAAAGATTAATACCAATATTTTTAAGGTATCCTTCTCTTTTATCTCTAAAACAAAAGGATATTTTCAATAAATGCTCTATAACTTAAAAAAAATGTATCCCTTGTATTATATTTTTAAGAGGCCAAGATCCCTATTTTTCAATACACATAAAGGATAATCAATCATTAATTGTTAACCACAATTCCAAATTTTACTTTTAACCTTGAAAAATTCTTCCGCTGTGGCTATAACATTTATTTTTAGTAACTAAAATTACAATGTAGTATTGATCCAAAATAACATCCATGTCTAATGATTTATAACTTTGAATAATAAAAATGAGATTAATTTAATAATATCACTATTATCCCTTGTACTCATCTACTTATATAAGTTTCAAATAATAAAAATATCAATCTCCCACCAAGGAACTCCACCAATTATATCAATCACACATTCAAAAAACCATTAGTGGATATTACATGAATTAAAATGTTTGTGATTAATACAATTTTTCTTCTTTTAATATCATCTATATATTCCAATTTGATTCAAATTTTAAAAAAATATTATTTCATCCAACGAGTGTCTTACTTAAGTTGATGGGGATAAAAATTTCTAAATATTCATATAAAAAATACCTATGAATGTACTCAAGTTCATTATAAAAAATAAAATTAACATTTAGAATGATATCTATCCACATATAGTATATTTTGTTTCTAGATAACAACCAGAAGATGTCACATGTCAGAAATAAAATCATGAAAATTATTTTTTACTACTACTCTATCAAGGTTCCCCCTTCATTGTTAAAGGTATGATCATAATGGTTAATGTGTTATCATGACAAAAACCATTTAATTGGACCTAAAGACTAGATCATAATCTCTTCATTTCTCTTATTATACTCATGTACTTGTACAAATATATTACCCTCACAACTCCAATATCAATCAGAATAATAGATCTTGTCACAAGACCAATTTTATCTCCCCATGAAATTTCCACATGTAACAAATTTCTCAAAAAAACATAAATAATTCAAAAAAATTATATCATTTATATACATGGGGAGAGGGTAACTCCAAATTTCCTCATGTTGAGGAATGTGGTTGGTTATGTTGAACCAACCCTTTAATTCAAACTTCGTTCCAAGCCTTACTGGTGATTCCCTTTAAGTGATAACACTTGTAAAAATATTTACTTTCAATGTTTTCTTTAGAGATATCCATTGTTATCTTAGGATGAACATCCATTGTGAGACTAATCCCACATGTGCATATTAATTATTTTATTCCTTTTCACTACATCCTTTATCATGCTTCCTCTTCCATAAAATTGCTCCACCACCAATATTTATCTCTTTCCTTATACTGGTATTTGTGAGACCATTTAGGCTTACTTTATGTTTTTTCTCATTGATATCCATGTGATCCACCTCATATTTTTTTTCATATTTTGTTTATTACTATTATATTAAAATCCATATTTCTTATATTTGGATAATATTCCATCATTTTCCTTCATTTTTTACATCTTACCATGTGAGATATTATGAGAAAATAATTTTTGATAATCAATTCACCCTTCATTGAGATCTATTATTTTCATCCAATGCAGTACATATGTATTAAAAAAAATTGGGTTAAAATATCTTCCCATTTATAATAGTAATAGTGTAATTCATTATTAAAACATTAGTTAATCTCTTGATATAATTTATATCCATATAACCATTGTTAGAAAAAATAAAACATGTCATGTAAAATATATACCTATTGCTTTTAATCCTCGATTGAGATTTTTATGTGGTAGATTGATTTACACCATTGATCCTATGAACATATAGAGAGACACTCATAGTTCGTACCATGATTTCAAACTAGTTGTACCCTACTATCATATATGATCCATTAATACTAGAATTAGTAAGAATCTTTCACTTACCTACTAATTCCATTATTATAAATTTTCTTACTACACTTATCGAGGGAACTATGAGATGGATATTCTTATCATAATTAAATGTTTTCAACCTCTCTTTGAGATATATGATCTAATTATCCTTATTTTTCAACTATGAATCCATACCCTTTGCCCATGACCCACCTTCCTTCACAAATTTAACACTCTCTTCATGTTGGGTATTGAGAGGGATTACGATTTCTTTTAGATATTTCCTTATAACAATTTTATTTCCCACTTCCTTTTGAATTTCATTATGTATAACACTTTGGGGATTATTTTTTTAACTATTTTCATAATTTTTTTGTTAAAGGCCATGACCACTTACTTTAGTCTCTTATTTCCATTGGGTATATCTTCTATGAATTTATTGTCCACCTAATGAATAATTTTTTCTTGATCAACATACTCATATTGGGATTTGTCCTTGTCTTGATCATAACATGAACATTTTCCATATTGAAAATTAGAAATTATTTCCACTTCATTAATTGAATAACCATCTACATCATTATTCATGGAGGAATCGTAATTTCTAGATTTTCATGCTTATTTTAAACAATGTTAAACATAGATCTAACACTAATCCCAAATTCACTCACCTTAGTAGGTGTATTTGTCTTTTCAAGAGTCTTATTATGATTTATCATCTTCTATACTCTTGAAATTAAGTATCCTTTTACTAGTTTCATTTTTCCAATCACTAACAAGGTTACATTTACCTCTTAAGGTAAGACCTAAAATTTTCTTTACTTATAATGTTTCCATATACTTTTCCAACAGAAACCAAAAATCTATTCCACTAGTGAAATGAATATTTTTCAGGAATACATTATTTTGAATACAATATTTAAGATTTTATGTGTCTTCATGTCATAAAATAGTTCATATTTCTTTCTAAAATCAATATCTCTTTTAACACATTCCTTGATCTCCTCACCATAGGTACTTAAAAATGAATAAATCTCCATTTTCCATCCATAAATTTTAAACAACTAAAATATAAGGATTAATCATTATAGACATCATAGTAAAATATAGTAATAGAATAATAAAACTTTTCTCAAAGTAGAAATTATATCACATCAGAATAAAAAAACACAATAAAAAATATATACTAGAATATAATTTTTCAGAACCGTAAGAGATTTTAATAAGATATGCACTAAGAGTTGGGGGTGAATCCGTATTTAAAACCGATTCGAATATAAAAAACAAAATCTATAACTACCACTATATTTTTTGATCTTGATATCACCACTAGTAGGGTCCCGCAATTTTTTTAATGATGATCTGATTTTTATTACACTTGTCTATTAAATTATTAGGTTGATTAATGATTAATTGAACCTTAATCATGCATTTATATCATAAATTATATAAATAAACCATTAACACAAGACAAAAGTATTTTAATTGGTTCACCCTCACTAGGATAATCTGAGGAGCACACTATAAAAAGGTTCGAAAGTATCATAATCTATTAAACTCACTATTTGGTTGGGGGCTAGGATAGAGAACGCCAATACCAAGGTCACTACCCTTATGATATTTTTGGATTAATAACTACTTTCCATGTTTGAATCCCTTACTCATCTCTTATTCTCCCATATTCAATGAAGAAAAACTGCTTTGGCATGTAAAACGACAAAAAAATATGACCATTGTTATTGATTCCCGAAATTAATATAGATGATCATTGATCTATATGTTATACCCATTAATAATATGGATGATAATATCACCATAACAAAATAATCACTATCCAATATATTTCAGGGAAACTCCACCTTCATTCATTAGATTTATATTAAAAGTGTTCCAATAATTTATTCCTCTTTTCTCTCTAGAAAAAATATATAATTTAACTTTATTATTATTCTTCTCCTCTATATCGAATATATCAATAATGATTATACTATTTCACAAATGTGGTTCTTAGAAATTATATTATAATATTTTAGTCCTTCCAATTGGGTTGAGTCAAATCAATAAATTTTGCACCATATCCACTCTTATGGAAATCTACATGAATTAGGAAATAACCAAATCCATGAAATCATTATAGTATCTTATATTTGACTACTCGTAAAATCAAGGAATGATCATACAATATTTAATGAAATGGAACCTCCATTGTGTGACACTATCCTATGTGGAAAGTAATTAGAAGCCTACAAATTTCATGGCCCAAAATTTATAAAACACATTTTGGTAAAACATCTGGTATCTTTCTTATACTATTTCACCATAATTAAATTACAATTATTATGGTTCAAACCAACAAACCAAATAAAATAAACCCATACCATAATATTCACAGGGTCCATTTCACTATGTGACACCTATTCTTTATGTTCATGAAAACATCACTATGGAATGGAATTTATTCCATGGAATGTACATATTAAAATTGTAAGAACCATTAAAATTTGTGTAACCCTATTCATGGATTCAATATCCTTTTAGAAATGTTAAAAAATTATATATTGCATTTTCACTTTATACGGGAATAGAAATGCTATTATAGATCCACATTAAATTATAGACAACTCTTCCTATGGTGTGAAAACATTCATAGTTATTTTAACTATCTATTGTATCATATTATATGTTATATATTATAATTTGTGACTGGAAACATTATCATTTATATTTTATGATTGATAATGGAAACTCGAGTAACTTTTATATACAAGCGTATGTGTTTTTCCAATACGATATTTCAACATTCTAGTAGATACTATCAATCCTTGTAAATATTTTTTTCTCTATGAATGTTTTTCCATTACCACATTTCTACACACTGAATGATATTATGTATCATTTCAAAGGAACTTACACACACTAATGATGTTTCTATAAGGATTATCCAATTTTACCTATTCCTATAATATCTTATGTATCTATTAGAATAGATTATGTATCCTTTAGAGAGTTTTCCTTTTCTGTATTTTGGTACATTGGAAGATATTATGTATCCTTAAAATTTATTATCATCAAAAAGGAGCTTACATATATAGGGGACTTCAGGCATTTTTGATTATCTTATGAACTTCAATGCAGATGTAATCCCTATGATCCTTTCATGGTCTATTTATGAAACCATAATAATATATATCAATATATCAAATCTATCTTTTCATACATTGACATTACATAAATTTTTTGGAATACTTAAAATGTAATAAAAATAGACTCCCAAATACCATATTATTTTAGTGCCTTTGAAAATATAGAAACATAAACACCAATACATAATTGATCTAAATTATCTCCCACTATGTTTCTCTTGATTAGAACCCTTCTTAGACACATCATACATAATACATACCTTCTTAACCATGGAAAATAAAGAAAAAAAGTTGTGAGATCAAATTATTAGTAAGGATAAACAAGGGAGATATGTAAGCATAATCATGAGAATAAGTTTATGATAACATGATCATGAAAATATAATATCGCATCCTATATATCAAAGATCGTATACATGAATCATGGCATAAATCATGGTAGTTTACACGACATGAATCATAAGGAAATAAATAACATAATCCATCAATGTATAAAATTGGAATAAAACATGGAATTTTAGAAGGAACATAATCATATATAATGATTTCCATAGTAGTCAAGGCATTAATTTCGTGACCATATTAGTGGACAAAGTCCTTTACTGAACTAGGTTCACACCCCATTCCAACCCTATTTCTGAATTGAGTTCACCCCTCATTCTAGCCTTGTATTACTGAATTGAGTTCATTTCCCATTCCATCCCTGTAATATTGAACAAATTTCATTTATTATTCTATCCATTCCTATATCATGAGATATAAATCAATACCCAATGCATTGTATAAAGATATAAGTCCCACCCATATCATAATGAATTCATATATACATGTCCCACAAGCTCATAAATAATCATATCAAAACCTATGTAATGAATTGGGTATTATAAACATGTAATAATATCATAACCTTTGAAAATAGATAAGTTTAATAATCATTTCATCATTAAAATAACCCATGAAAAGAAGCGGGTTTCAAAATCATATAACCCTAGAAAGAGAAACGAGTTTTAAAATTATATAACCCATTTAAGAGAATCGTGTTTTATAAACATAATGACATAAATATATAATTCATTAAGAGAAATAATATGAATGGAAAAATTAAACATTTTTCTCATAAAGTGATTAGTAACACCAATGAATGTTATCTTGGATAGAAAATAATTTTAAAATACCTTTCAAAAACATTTCTTTGGAAAAATATCTTCTCTATATGGAAAACACTTTTAAAAACATTAAACTTTTTTGAAAACATATTTCACTGAAAATAGACCTGAAAAATTATAATGTAATAATTGAAAACTATAAAACTTTTTTAAAATCCTTCTTCCTTGAAATGGTATTAAAATATATTTTTAAAACATTCATAAATACATTATTTTTTAATATAATAGATTTCCAACTAGAGAGAGAGATTATCGGATTTCACATAAAAAATTATCTTCAGTACCAAAGAGTGGAAAATTGTTACCAATAAATGGATATATCATGAATAAATAGATGAGAAATAAATTCATGAATTTTCATGAGAGATTTATCATAATATTTCATCATAGTAAGTATAAACATAAATAATTTCAAAAAGCGATGAAATTTTTTCAATAAAATTTTATAACATGGTAACTTGGGATCATAATATACATGTAATAAAATGAAATTAAATGAAAATTATAATATCCTTAAAATAAGTAAATTCATGAGATAACATGTAAAATTTAAGTATATTCACCTTGAAAAAATATTATATGTGCAAAAATACCTAAGTCATAAAGAAGGAAAAGTTAGACAAAACTACTCTACCTATTTGGTATCTTCTAAAACTTAGACCCCATGAAAGAAAGATAAAAAAATGGATAATTCAGTACCCCTAAATTTAACCATAATATACATATAATACAATCATGGGAATTACATACACCATATAAATAGAGTGAGAAGCGAACATAGCATGTATATCCTGAAAATAGAAAGTAGCATGAAATCCCTTTACCTTGTATCTTGAATCTCATCGTACTCGTTCAAATCACCTATATAATAAATATAAATTTACTATATATATTTTAAAGAATAATATTATTATAAATATGGTTTTATTATAACCTTATATTACCCATTTTTTAACAACCCTTTGTTATGGTTTCACTTAGGGTCATATTTGCTTAATTCTTCGTAAGTGTCATAATTTGTTATATCATTCATATTATTAATTTATATCACTATTTCATGAATTTAAACCATGATATAAATATCAATAATATAAATTATATGTTAATTATAATAATATACATAACGTATTAGTATTAAATGGAATACACCATTCATAGAGACGGTAGGACGTACGTACGCTTGAACGCTATTTCTGTTTAATTATCCTGTTGAAAGAAATTTAGTTAAAGACATATATGTTTGTGTATATATATATATCCATATTAAAATTTATTTATTATATCTTATATGTCTTATATATTCACTAAAACCATCCAATATACAATCCATGTAGTGTATGAATGAATCATATCGCTTTAAGGGGGTGATAGTCCACCCTTCCTCAAACAAAATTATCATATTAACACCAAATGGAAAGTAAAAATGAAAAATGTAGTAAAATTAATAAATAATAATAAATAAATGAAAAAATATATACCATATATAAGTATATGTTTCATCATAATTTCTACCATAAAGGGAGGCAAGGAAAATTGAACAATCATCATTTAGTGAGGCGGTAGATTGTCATACACATAAACTGTTTGTTCATTATGAATTAGATGAAGGTGTGTATAGGTGTAGGTTAAAAACATTACGAACATACAAAATATTATATTTATTATACCTTTTTTGTTATGAAATAATATCAAAAATTTGGATAGTGTGGTGAAATAAAATAAAAGAACGGACTTGAGAGAAGACGTTACCTCTTAATTGGGTAACTCTTTATGGTTTGTGCCTAAAGTTTTACTCGGATTTCCTTATGTCTAGGTTAAGACTTCTAGGAGAAATTAATATTTTTTTGGTAAGTTTATTTGTAATACATATTCCTAATTTAATAGGTTTTAGATGTGTGAGGATGTGGGAGAGGTGGTGGCCTTTTAAAGGGACGGAAAAGGACTCACTTGGAATTTTTGAAATCAAGTTAGGTGTACACATGTTATTACCAAAAAAAGTGTTAAAAAAGAGTAAAAAATAAATAATTAATTGTTTATGGGTGAATAATGGACATAAAATGGGTTTCTATAATGTTTCTAGGTCATTCATTACCTTAATATTATGTTTTAGTCCCTAATTAAACTTAATTTGACATTAATCACTGTGTTAAATTTTAATCACATTTACTAATATATTTGGTAAAAAATGATGTTGATATTATTAGACTATAAATATTATTATAATAAAAATGTTTTATTTTAGTTTTTCAAATTTTATTTCAAATAAGCCTAAAATTTGAGATTAATGCTTATTTTGTAGACATGAATAAATTACAAATCTTTAAAGTACAAAAATGATTAGAAGCTTATTATTTTTTTATATTCAATTTAAAATTCAAATTTATTATAATAACCTAAGTTTAATTCATAAATTAATAATTGATCTAATTTTCCCAAAAAAAATTCATTATACATTATTATTAATAATTAATTAAAAGAAAAGGCATTTTTTAACCAAAAAGCAATATTTTTCACTATTCATCAAAAATATGAAATTTCTCAGAAATATACCAAAAACTAACCCTAAATGTTTTTAACAATATAAATAAAAAATTATGATTATTTTATAAAATTAAATTTCTAAAGGATTCTAAAATAAATTTTATTATTTTTTATATAAGGACATTAAAAGTAGTTCATTCGAGAAAAATGTATTTTTAAATATAAAAGACATTAAGGAAAATAATATCTTTCATTATTAATATTCTTTATTTGTATAAAAATTTATAAAGAATATTTTAAAATAATATATTACATTTCATATCATTATGTATAATATATAGGTTATAATTATATCATTTAAATAATTATAACTATAAAATGATGTTTCGTAGAAACATTATTACTGCTTGTAACGTACGCCAAGTCAGTGTTGTGTGTACCATATGCTGAGATTATTTCATGTAACATACTCCAAGTCATTTCCATGTTAAAGGAATTTTTGACTATGTTTATTGAAATATATAAATGAAAATTTAATTTATTCAAAAAAGGTGTTTAAAAACTCAGTGCATTACAATCAACCTTCAATACAAAATTCTAAACATTAAATTTATGTCTAGACCATATACATACAAAAATCATCTCCCCTTTTATAAAAATAGATCATTCAAAATTTTCTCAAATTTTCTTTGAGTGAAACTTTTTTCATAATGTATTATTCATCTAGAAAAACATTTAGAATAACTTTTCTTGACGAATAAGTTCTGAAACAACAATTGTTTTTAATTTTATAATGAAAAAATCCAACACCAATACCAATACCAAAATGAGTTTCAAATTAATCCAGAACCATAAAATCACTCTAAATTTACAATAAACCCATCAAAACCCCAAATTTCAATTAAATTCTAACACAAGGGATCCAGCTCTGTGATTATAATGAAAAAAATCACAAATTCTAGAAAATAATGGTTTTTATACAAAATATTAAAGTCATGATTTAGTAGACCCTAAAGAAAACTAAAATGTTAATGAGTTAAATAATGCATCTCATCCTAGGTTATAATACACTAATGTGTTCTAAATATGAGGAATTATTTTCACGATATGCTCAATTTCCTTTAGGAACATAAAAATGAACTTTGTTATTTATTAATTAACTAACTTAATGAAACAAGATTCAAACCCCATCTAGTTGACATAAAACATGAACTGCCTAATAAATACCAAATTTTTAAATTTAACAAATCATCAGAATACATGTCAATACACACAATAGAATGGTCAGTATACAATATATACATTGGTTTTGGTAACACTAGATAAGTTCCATCCCAATCAAAAAATTCTCAATTTCCTTTTTTTCAACCATTAATTCCTGAAAAAATTATATAAATAATCATTTTATTTTCTCTTTTATGAGGCTCATAGAATCATATTAACATTTCCTTGTAATATCATCAATAATTGAAGAGACAAATATAATCGTGTGTAAGTATAGGTTAAATACAAGAGTTACGAGGATATTAGAGTTAAAATAATCAAATATATAAAATTTATATTATATATATATCTTAACAATATCATTCATTAAATTTTATATAATACATACAACATTATATATCTTATTTACTATGAATCCTCAAATATTTAACTATAGATCCTCAATATATAACATTATTTCGGTACATTTGTCATTAGATATTTACATTGAAACTACCATTCAACATATAAATTGTTGTATCTAGTCTCATATCTATTTTCCATAACTCCAATAAATTTACGTGTTAGTGTGTTAACATTCCATGGAAATTTCAATCTCTGATATATTATGTCCAACCATGTTAAAAATAGTGTTGGGTTATTTATATTCCATTGTTTCTCATTTATGACTATTGCATTCCCACAAAGTTCTTCAACTTTATCCTCCTCATCATTAGTATATTCCTCTATTATTCCATCATGTGTTACATCATAATTGATAAATTGATCAGGAATCATTTCAAGAGTCTCCATATGGATATCTCTTTTTTATTGGATACATAATGGTATCATAATATTGTGAAGGGTCTTCTTCAACCGATCCTATTTTATTTTGTTATTTAATATAAATACATTGTCACCTAAGAATAGAGATCTATATAAACAACTATATTAACCGATTATTATACTATTGTATGAATAACTTTGATTATTATAGCTATTTATAATAATAAATTAATGGGTATTTATATATCATATCCTATCTACTTATTATAGTTGTATATAATCAATTTATTATATCTCTTGATATGAATTAATGTGTTTCTGATCATGAATTGTTCTATGAATAACTATAAGGATCAAATAATCTCTAATATTAACCAATCTTATTAGTTATCTATTATAAAAAACTCCTCATATATTCTAAATGACTTCATAGTTTCCAAAAATATAAGTATATTTTTTTTAAATCTATAGCAATAGATATTTGTTTTATCAATAAATTTTATCAAACAAATTATTGTAAGATAATAAATTTTAGTTGGGTAATCATCATAGAAGGAAAATTCATTTGATATCACTATTTTATTTCATGTATTCCTTATATATATGAATTGTTATAATGAGTTTATTTGGTATCTTATACCTTGAAAAAAATTGACAAGTTCTAAAAATGTTATTATATAACCCAATATAAAACTAATGATTGAATTTAATCACCAAAAATAAAAGTCATTTTTAATCACACATATCCAAATGAATATCATACATAAGTTATATAAAACCATTTCTTGTAAAATGTTTGGATCATGATAAACCAAAATTTTATCCAATAGTATGTATAGTGTGATATATAGCCAACAGACCACCTTTATAATAGAATAAAAGTCCTCTTTCCTGTGCAACTATAACTAAATATTTAACATCCATAGAGAGGGAGATATAAAACATGACAGATAGAGAAATGTGTGTCAGAAATGGAGGGGGTAATATTTTAATGTAATGGATTCACTATGGTACAATTGGCCTCTGCTAACACTAAAAAGGGATTTCTCAGTTCTCTTTTTACGATGAAAAATCTAAACCCTCTATGGGGCCTTTTCTCAGCACTAAAAAACTTTGATAATGGTTATTAAACTCTTTATAATGGTAGTATGCTCATTAAACGTCTAAAGTCCCATAAAAACATGTTTTATGGTATGATGTCTTATATGAAAATTTGAGCGATCTACATATGAGGTGATTAATATGATAGTGGGATGGAATTGATGTGTTGAATGTGTGATCATAGGGTAACAGCTTAGTAGAATTTAAAGGATCATGGAGGCTTATAAAATCTTCGTTGTACATGGTAACTTCCTAAGTGGGATGACAATTGGCGTGCATGGAACTATTTTACAAAGCTAAAAAATGTTGATAAAATGGGGGAAATAACTAGGAAATAGTCTCTTTGTCATCGTTAACTATTGAAATGGTGATATTTTATAGAGGTTATAAAATGACATGAGAAAATTAAACTCCAAATAATCCAAATTCTATGGTAATGAGGGCTTATTTTTATAAATTAAATGCATTAGAGATATAGACATGTTCATTTAAAGAAATAGCTTATTTTCTTTACAAATTATTAGGTCCTAAATCTTCTTAGTGAATTTAGGGAAATGCATTAAGTGAGATAAATGAATTTTCCCCTCTTGTGAACAATAACTTTTCATCAATGCATATTTAATTTTTTATTTTTCAAACTATTTTAAAAAACCCTAGTATAATAAACATATTAATATTATAGATTACGAATCATTAGGATTTTAGGTGGATTATATGTTTTATTACAAATGTGAATAAATTTTTATATAAATTATAATTAAATGACTATTATTGAAGAAAATTATAATTTGGAGATGTTTAGAAATTAATAATCAAATTATTCACTTTGGAGTGCATATTTGTATTGTTATGGTTATATTTGAAGGATATGTTTACTAAAATGTAGATAACACATATATGTTCCACCTTATTTAATATAGGTTTAATGCATGTGTTTTCCTCCTCATTCCCACATGGTTTCTTCTTCAGTTAATAATTTATTAGGAATGGATTAAATATATTTAACATTCATTGAACAATATTCAATGAATTAATGATAAGAGAAATAAAAGTAAATAGATACATTTAATATCACCAACGTGTTTTGTTAAATAAAGTGCATCATGTATGGATTTATAATGGGATGATATTTCTCCTATTGAATATAACTAATTTTTTAAAATCATCACTAACCTCTCTTAATTTTAATTTATTATTCACAAACCTCACTGAAGATGATAAAAACTATTCATGTGTATGGTAGTCCTACAATTGATATTGAGATTTTCAAACCAGTGTACTACCTTTAGAGGCAAATTGATTTTTTCTATTGCTCCTATGATCTTTATCAAGCGAACATCATCAAGGTTTTTAAGATGAATCTCTATGTAATCTGTGTTCATATTTTATGTTATTCATTTATTACATGGTGTTTCCATAAAATATAGATTTTATATATTTGTGTTTGGCCTCTATTGCCATGTCCCTAAGAGAGACATTGAAAACAAAATAATTGTATCCATGGGTAAGATTCTGTAATGAATTAATTTTTTAATTTTAATTTTTTAATGAATAACTCATTTTATAAAATGTAAATGAGATATTTAAAGTGTAGAAATAAATACGAAATATAATATCTATAGTCAATAATAAAATAAATGATTTATTTAAATATTTATTTTTTATTACTCATGTTTATAAAATGGTTTATAAGAAGGGAATAATATTAATAATAAATACTTAATAAAATTATTTTATATTATTTTTCTAATATGAAACGTTCATTAGAAATAATATTATTTATAAAACTAAATATTGTTTTTATTTTAATCAAGAAAAAAATCAGTTATGAATTTGACTATATTATTTATAAATTGTTTATATATAATGGAAAATATATTTTGAAATAATTATAACATTTATATTTTTTTAATAAATTAATTAACTACAAAATTGTTAATGGTTAATTGATAAATATTTTACAAAAATGAATGGTTTATAAATAACTTATAAACTATATAAGAATGTATTTCTAGAATATTTTAATCTGTAAATGTTTTATAAATTAATTATCTATAAATTATTCATAATAAGTTATGTAATTTTTTTTAAACAATTATCAATAAAATATTCCAAATATTGAATATTAATATTTGAAATACATCTTCCAAATTTTTTATATTCCATGTGATCTAAAAATAAATTTTTTATTTAAGATTCATAATGGGTAATTATAATGGATTATTGATTGTTAATTAAGTCTGAATTATAATAAATTTTATATTTCATAGTATGTATTTTTCATAAATAATTAATTTGAAAGTGTTAAAATTAAAAGGGAATTATTTTGAGTAATTAAAAAAATAAGTTTTAATAAATAAATAAATTGATTATTTATAAATAAAATTTAACTAATAATTGAAAAATATTTTATAGAAATATTTTATATATAATGACAAGGATTTAGGAAATTTTTAAGAAATTAATAATAGGTAGTTTTTTAATGAATGGTTTTTGGGACAATAGTGGAGATGATATATCTAGATTTTCAATGGCAAAATCCCTATATTATCATAGATAGGAAATTCACTTGATTATTACTTCAACACTATATCGGTTTTAATTCCGCCTTTAAAGGTTAAACCTTCTATGAGAGATGCTGATTGGGTGAACCATACATTAGAGTAATGTTTATATATTATTTCTATCAAGGAATCAAATGGGGTTTTAGATTTTGGGTCTAATATTTCTTGGTATTTTTTTGGATCTCATAAATGGGGATATGTCTTTACCTCAACGCATAATAATTAATAGATCATTATATTTTAGTAAATCAACTCAATTTTTTCTTGATGATAGAATTGAGGAATGTATGCTCTTAGTCATCAGTCAACTAATTTTATCTGAAGAGAAGGATTGGAACTTCAATGCCATTAAATGAAGGCTTGATAAATTTTGGGCTTCTAGTGATTAAAGATTGATCTAAATGAGGAAGTATTTTTTCCATATTGTTTTTCTATTAGCTAATATAAAGTTTCTTGACTGGAGATATAACATTATCTAGCTAAATATAGTTATATAGAATATTTTAAGAATAAGATATATTTTTCATTATAGAGAAAGCTAATCACTCCCCTTGACATCTAAAGATCAGAAATTGTGGTGTTAGTTGGATTTCTGGTATCCCAAATTTTTATAGGGAATTTCTTATGATTTAGGTGTTTCTATCAATATTTATCTTGATATGAGAAGATTATTTTTTTTGGAATTTTATAGAATCATTTTTGAAATTTTTTTTCTCAATCCTAATTAAAAATTTTATTTTGGTTTCCAAGGATAATCATTTTGATCATAAAACTAAAATTGAGAAGAATCCCATTGTTTTTATGTCCTAAAAATGTATTTTCCACACTAGTGATATATTCATACGATATTTGGTTTGAACCATGTGCAATAAATTATGGAATGGGCTAGATATATATAGACTTAGGAGTAATCCCATTATCAATAATATCATTACTTTAGATCTTAATAAAAAAAAAAATATTATTTATGATGATGTTATGGATAGGGGATATACTAAACTAAACTATGGGAAGTTTACTAACCTTAGTCCTGGGAATTATGGTAAAGGGAAGGATATATATAACTCTTATTCCAATGTGTTGACTGGTGATGCTACCCAAACTCCCAAAATTACTGATGATAACAGTTCATCACTATATAGACATGATCAAGAAATTACTAATCCTGGCACTTATGGTGGGATAAATAAATGGGGCAATGTGGATGATAAAAAATATGAGAATTAAAATGAAAATGAGTTTGATTTGGGTCATTATTTTTTATTTGAGGAAAAATTTTGTTCCTTTATAATGTTTAAAATTGTCTTCTACTTCAGACACATTCCCAATGAAGCCACAGATCAAGAATAAGGCATCATTGATGCTGTAAAGATGGGTCCTATGCAAAGTAATAGTGTATAGGTTACCAATATATTTTAAAAAGAGTTTATAATAGAGGATTCTAGATATAAAAGGAGTACCTAGTCATCATGTTTTATTAAGGATGTTTCCAATAAAATGTTTGTTGATGAAGTGTAAGTTGGGTTGAAATAATGTGTTGCAAAATAGTTGGAGAACCCATATCTAAGAAAGGGGTAGATGTTACGACCAAACCGTGTTTAGAAATGTCTAGAGAAGAACGCAATGGGTCTCTTTATTGACATGGGGCTTTAAAAAATCCTTCAAAATTATCTTTAATAAAGTATGACCTTGATCATTTAAATAACTTTGGGTCTAGCTCAGAAACTTGCATTGGTGGGGAATTCTCTTGCAACTGTGATACTAGTTTTAAATCCATCATTTTTCTGGTTAGTCAATCTATTTTTGTTCAGTAGTAGGTGTCTTAAAATTATAAGGTTAATAAGTTGTCTTAATTATACACAAAAAAACACTTTTGGGCAACTTAGTTTCGAAAACACTATAGAGGCTCAATAAAGAGGTAAATCTCAAGTTGGTTTTAAGGTTATAGTGAGGACATTATGGTCAAGATCCCTATCCATGAACCTAATATTTTAAAGGATTTTAGTGGAAATGTTTTCTTTCAGAATAATAGGCAATATGGTATATAAGATCTATAAACTATATCACCAACAACTATCAAGGCCAGATCAATTCCTTTAAGTGAAAACAAGGATGCTATATAAGAATCTGTTGTTGATGTGTCAGTAGATGACGATAGTGGTCCACAAAAAAACCCATGACTCGTAGGAGGGTTTGAAATCATCACGACATTATAGAATGATTTTACCATCATATCATGGTCACTAGATCATTGGATAATATCAGAATACTATTTTGGGTACTTATTTCAAAGTGTGTTTTCGATGTTTTTTGATGAGGGATGATTCTTCCATGCATCATCTTATCTCCCTCATGGTAATTTCCTTGTTTATTTCATATATGGATATTGAATTCATCTTGTTTCGATATATAATTTTGATTATATAAATTAATTAACTATAAAATGTTAATATTTAATGGATAATTATTTTAAAAAAATTATTACAAATATTTCTTTCATATTAATGAGTTTATATTAAGAATATCATTGTTATATTAATATGATTTATATATGTTATAAATATTGATAAAGGGTATTAAAATTATTTCTACCCAAAATTATATAGAATATTTGAAATCTTTAAATAATTTATTTATTTAAATATTATAAACAAATTTATAAAATTGTTTATAAATTACATTAATATGGTCAAAATATAAAATATGATTGTATTTATAATTATGAATTATTCATAATTAATTAATTTTAAGTTATTAACATTAAAAGGTGACATTATTTAATGATATTATTTATATATATTAGTTACTGATATTATTTAAACTACATGAAAGTGGTTTTTAATATTTATTTGATCAAAGGTTTAAATATTAAATTGACATTCCATATAATAAATAATATGAATGTATTAATCTTGGATTCAATATAAAAGTGTGTAAATTTAAAATTATATAATGTCCATAGTTTTTTTAATTTATAAAAGGGTTTATAATTAGATAAATTTATATTTTAGAAAATATAATTTCCCTAATGTTCGAATATTTAAAAAAGGTTTTATAATTAGATTTTATTTATGAATTGTTCATAAATGGATATCTCATCTTTCATTTTTTTGATATGAATATTTCATTAATATTTTTTTCCATCTTTACATGTAGTTATAAATTTTTTATATTATAAATTTTTATGCTTTAGTTTAACTATTAAACTATTTAGAAGAGATAGATCCTTTCATTAAAAACTAATTACGACACAATAAAATTTACCTTTCATATACCCTGACATAGGTTTGTAATTGATGTTATTATCTTGAATTTAGTTGTTAGGAATCGTTTTTGCATATTACGTGTTATATATATCAAGAATTAAATTCTCTATTGAGTTTAGTCTCTCTGGGAAGAATGATTTTGGGTCAGAACACCAACTAACCTAGAGGCATATGACTAATTATAGAAAGGTGAATGCTGTTGGATATCTGTCACACTAGGCTAACTTATGTAGTGATTTTCAATTTCATATATATCTATTCAATTAAATTAATAGTTCATGTACTTTATGTATATATGTAATTAAAATATGTATGAATATTTTTGAATTTTATTTTTGGGTGAGTAATATATACTGATCTTTTTGTAAATAGTTAAACAAAAATTTTGTGTCAACAAGTTAATTTTGTGGTTGGAATAGAGATTTTGAAATCTAAATTATTTTAATCATGAATACAAAAAAGACAATGAAATATGAGAAGATAATTATTACATAAAATTTAATAATTATGAATTTAATATGAATTTGGTGTATATTAAATTAGTGAGTCTTTAAAATGTAAAATCACTCAAAATTCTACATTTGAGATTCGTTCCAAGGGGACACAAATCAAGACCTTGATTATCTAACTAGTTAGCTCCATTCCAAAGAGGCATGCCTCTATATTATCTTGTGTAAGGAATGAAATTTATTGGTAACGTTTGAACATATTTGGGTAAGTACATTCCAAAGAGGGGTGCCCCTTGATTACCATTTATTATATTAATTTTAATTTTATTTGGGTTAATCTTTGCTTGGAAACAATAAAGGCCAGGATACCCGAGAAATAGATTTATGTATTTTCATATGCTTGATTTGGATAATGGTGTATCCACTCAATTCTCCAAGAGCCACAAATTTTGTGATCGGGATGAATCAGTAGCTAAATAACTAAAGTAATGAGTTTCACACTAAATATGGTTTATTTCTTAGTAAAATATGGATCCTGGATCACTAAATGGATATGATGAATGGGGTCATCAATTTTAGTGGGGGAACTATATTTAAAATTACTTCATGTAATGTTGTAAGGTACACTATTCATCTGATAAAAAATTGTATTATTGATAGAATGATCATCATCATCAAAATAAATTTGAAATTAATCCTTTAAAGGATAAGATTAAAGTATGTAACTCATAGGATTGATATCTAAAGAAAATTACTTAAGAAAGATAAATATTCTATGTGTTGAAACATTTCCTTTTTGAGTAACCATGTGTTAAATATGAAAATGAATATGATTATATAAGAAAGGGATGATTTATTTATGGTTTCAAAGGAACTGATGCTAATTAAACTACGTAATTATAGTCTCATATACTCAATATGATCAGGTATATCGACAATATTAAATATGATTGAATATGATTAATGAGAATAAATGACTCCTATAAGAATTATTCTATTTTAGGAATTCATCCTATTTACATTGATGTAAATGTTTTAATAATTAAAATGAGTTTAATAAAACATTTACTTATATTCTCATAAGGTTGAAAATAAATAAACAATTCATATTATGTGGATGTTTTTTATAGTAAAGATAATAAAAAGAGGTAAAATTTCAAACTAGGAGAGGAAAATTTAGAAAATCACAAAAAAATATTCAAGAATATAGTAAAGGTAATTTGAAACATGATTTTATTATCGGGAATAATTAATGATTCCATATTATGAGATTATATAAAATACTTGAAGGAGTTTATGAATTATATGGAATTACAATTCTAGGTATTAATGTTATATAAATTAATTCATTGATTTGGAATGGGTATGTGATACTGAATAAATACATTAAATGTATTTTAAAAATAAAGGGGTTCAAGATCATTTGAATAATTAAGAGTTTTTTAATTGACATTTTAGAGATGAAGTAAGATATTTCCACATTAAGGATTTGAATGTAATGAAATGTGTTAAGATCATACGAATCTAAGTAAAGGAAGTGTATCTACATATCATTTGTCTTATATAATAAGATATGGTTTTAATTAATGAACGATTATTATAAAAAATATCATATTGATAATTGGATACACATGTATTATGAATCACTGGATTTTATAACATGTTTTGATTAGAAGATAAGTATAAAATGTTTTACCATGGATAAATGTTTTTCCAATTTCTTAAAATACTTGAGAATGTGTTTCTACAACCCAACAGTTGTATATTTTAATAAATCATTGTTTTCAAAAGGAAAAATATTCCAAAACACATATAATACCATATAGAATATATAAATTATAGTTTATATCATAAATATTACTATGAATAGGGAATAAATTTTTATTTCCTAAAAACAAATTGGTCTTTATATCTTTGAATAATAGTGTCTATGATGTTAATGGTAGTATGTTTGAACATCTGGAAGTTTAAATTTAAAATTTTTAACATTTTCACAATCTAATTTTAAGTGACTCTTTACTTAATATCCTGATGTGTTATGATATGCAACAATATGGAAAAATGAAAATAGTTACATTTAATTACTGTGAGAAAGAGAATATAACTATTAACTAAATCATTTTACAAGTAAATGACTGGGTGATTTTTCACATAATAACCTAACAATTAATATATGTGATAGTAAAGAAGACATAAATATATTACGTTAGTTTCAAGGATATAAAGGAATATAGTGAAAAACCTAAACTAATTTAATAGAAAAGTACTTAGTGAGACTCGAACTCGAGACCTCATTGAGACCCTGCAGGACCTTTACCACTGAGCAAAACCCTGAGAGTAATAAAGAATATATAAATAGTTATATTTTTTTATTATAATATAGTGAATATCACTGTTATTCCACTTTATCTAAAAATTAGAATCCACTAATTCTACTAAGAGGATTAAGATATAATGTTATAGAGAAATATAAATTATTATGTGTGTTTACTGCAATGAATTGAATATTACATTATTCTAATAGTATTTAGGTTATAATAGATAAAAATTTAAATTGTTACATTGACCTCAAAGAGAAATATTGATTGGAAAATATCTTAATTTATGATGTTTTAATCTTAAAAAGAGTTCTAGGTTAATAGTATAAGATAACCTTAAAACATTTGATATTATCATGTTATTGATTTTGAATATAGGATCAAATTTTTTAACTTATGTAATATAATTCCTAATTATCACCATTATTCAAACTATATTTATTCGTAAATGGTACTCAGTAAGAGGTTATAGATATTATTTTATTAGATGGTCATATACTGATGTGACATGAATTATGTATGGATGTAATGATTAAAATACAATACTAAAACAACATGATATTCATGTAGAATTAGTGGATATTAAACACTTATGACATTGGTTTTAATGTTTCTATCCATATCATGTAATTGTAATAACGTAAAACTCCATTTAGTATTCATTAATGTATACTATAATTTACTTTATGTGAATGGTTGAATGATAAATATACACTCAAAGTGTAAAATTTGAGTTTTACCTATTCGATGGTCATCACAACGTATTACAAGCTATGATGATATATTAAAATTATCATGAATAGATTATTATACTCATTGAAAAATTTTCACATGATATATGGTGAATGGATTCATGAGGTAATAAATATAGACTTATTACTTAGACTGATATTATGAATTATATTTCAATGAATTTCATAAAATCATGGGTATATATAGGGGTTATGATTATTATTAATCCTTTTTACCTAATCATTGTGATATACCTAGATTTAGAACCTACATACTTTGATACCCTACTTCTGCATGTCAAAATAAGGTATTAACTTGTCATGGGGTGGTTGGGTATGTGATTGATCATTTCGTCTATTTGAGTACAACAATAATTAGATTTTCCCTCTTATATGTCAGAAAAATACATCTGTCCCATGATTTAATAATCCCTAGAGAATACATGACCTTGATTATTTAAGTCACATATGATGTGTTAAACTTCTTTGATGAGGGTCATGTGATGAAGTCGTCCGTTAGATGAATTACCTAAGATGAATTAATTGACATGGTTAGTTTTTTTTGATAATCAAGAAAATATTATATTACTGTACTAGATCTACATGTTATATTTCCAATGGTCACTCGATTTCATGGAAAAAATAATATAAGGGTATACATATGGTGTATATGATAAATCTAGTGGTGGGCATGTTTGTATAAAGAAATGAGTATGTTTGATGGAGAGAAAACCATACCCCTTATTTCATTAGTAGTACTGATTTTTTTCTAAATGTTTCTATTTTATTAAGTATATAAAATATATATTTTATATTTTTTTGTAAACACTGCTAAGGACAATAGTGTAATATAGTTTGACCTATGGATAAGGATTATATTTTGGATAAAGTGTTTGTTCCGAAATGAATAGATTTTAATGAAATTGTATCAAAAAGTGTTTTGTATGGATTGAGAAAGGTTTGTGATGTTTTTATAATGTAAATATGAATTTTAGTGCAAGTGGGAGATTGAAATATATCATCACTAAAACTTATATGATATATATATGTTTCACCTTATTTTATGTAGGATCAATGATAGAATTTTCCACCTTATTCCCACACTATTTCACTTTATGTTATTAATTCGTAGTAAATTGATTAAATAGATTGTATATTTATTTAATTGGATTCAATTAATTAATTAAAATAGAAATAATAACATACAGATATTTTAATTACGAGTTATTCATTTCATTAAATAAAACACGTCATCGATTATTATATAAAGGGATGAGATCCATCCTATTGAATATAAATTTTTTTATTAAAGCTTATATAATATATATTCCTCACTGATTCTTATTCATCACCCTCAGTGAATAAACTATCATATAATCTATTATATGAAAGTCCTATAATAGTGATTAAAATCTGTAGATAGGTGAAGCACCTTTATATCCAAAAGGATTTTATCTGTTGCATGTAAAATCTTTATTAGTCATACTCCATAATTATTTTGAGAATTGATCTTACTATATTCCAGGTACACATGTTATGTTATTACTTAATTAAAAATTTATTATATCAATGATATATCATATATATTTGGTTTTTGATTATGTACCGTGACCATATGATGGATACCCCACACCCAACAATATTTCCCATTCCCCATCTATTGTAATAGAGTGACTTGCAACTAAGGGGTGGATGTGAAAGGCTTGAACTCATGAATGTGTAGACAAAAGGGTTTTAATGGATAAAAATATATATTATACCATTCACAGAGTATAAAATTGTCTTTAATAGTGATAAAAAGCATTGTTTTCTTCAACAGAGTTAAAGGATGGTCCCTATATCAGTGATAAAAAAGTGTCGAAAAAGTTGACAAAATATTTTTTGAAAAATATTTTTATCTCAGAGGTAGGACCCCTATTTATCTATTCTAATGATTTCTATACCCCCATAAACATTTATATCCCCTCTATTTATTAGTTCTTGAAGATCCACCCCCCCTCTAAATAGTGTTATCCCCACCTACATCACTCAAGCACGTGTGACCTTTCTGAGTTTCAGACCAAAGATTTTCCTATCAGTGATCTAAACCTTTACCTCTCCTCTATGTTTTTTATTCTATATTTTTCAATATATCTATTTATTTATATATACTTTAGGTCATTTTTTATACATATTTATTTATTTATTTAGTTTTAAATATGTATACAAAAAAAAGTATTTTTGTATGTTTAGAAATACACACACACACACACACACACATATATATATATATATATATTTATACACATGTGTGTCTATAAATATAATTATAAATATCCAAATTTTATTTTAATATATAATATATTAAGATTAATATACATATATTAGAATTTATAGAAAAAATATATTTATTTTTCAATACTCACACAAATATATTTATATGTTTATATAGACATTATACATTAATTGTAAAGGTATATAAATATTCATACATTTTTATTTTAGTTAAAATAGATGATTAAATTATTTTGATATGGTATATATATATAATTATATTTTATATGTTAATATGTTTACATATTTATTTACAAAATTTAATTTTTATCTATGAATATATACAAATATGAATCAATCGGTGGGTATATTTAATTATTAATACAACTACATTGTAAAAAATGATAAAACTTTTAAACCATAATATCAATATGAATGTAATCTATGAGAATAAATTTGGTCCACACTGAATTCATGAAAAAATACACCCCTAAACGGGGTTGGATTGCCATAGAATGTTAAAAAATTAGGATTCCCCTACTAAAAAATTCATTTGGGTGGAATTCAATTCCTTTTTTGGCCTAAAAAAATGTGATCGTGGTTCCCCTGATAACTTGTTCGAAGAGATCATCGTATGATTTGATTTGATATTTGGTAGATCTTGAACAGACTCCTAGATCAGACAACGGGGATATTCTATGTTTAGGTTATGTTTTCAACTTATTTGAGATCTTTTATTCATTTTTTTATTCGTTTTTTATCTTCAAATTGTTATTAAATGGACATTACTTAATAATAATTAGAAAATTATTAATTATTATTATTATTACTAATTATTTTATAGTCTATATTTTACTAAATAACTCATATAATAAGTTTAAATGTGCATTTATAATTACATAAATAATATTTAATAAAATATAATAAATATATATTTCAATATAAATATATTTTCATGTTAATATATTGTTTTCAATTATTTATGTTTTTAATGAAATTTCACATTTATGAGTGCTTGTAAAAAAAGTCCCAATAAAGAACCCCCCTTATCTGCACTAATAAAAAGAGTGATGACAAAGATGATACTTTTAACATTTCTAAAATGATGTTTTAATAAATTTATACCTTTTTCATTGCTAATCAGATACGCATATAAATGGTTAATTTTAATATTACTATTAAAATCACCTATTAACAACACTTTTTTAGCTCTGATAATGTCACCCTTTTATTAATGCTTTTTTAAACATGTTTAAAAGGTGGTGCTAATTAAATCTATTTATGTGGTTCTAGGAGGTATTGATAGACAATAAATTATAGGAAGAGTCTGAGGTAGTTAGATACATGAATTAGAGGCTAATGAAGGAGGACCCGGGAATCCTCTCCATTTCCATGTACATCTGTATTAGAAAATACACATTTAGTGCCCCAATGGTTATGTTGTTGGGAGGCCCATGATGTCGTTGAAGAATGGGGACACCATGGATGTCACCTTCATCAACACCACATACCTCATCCTCCAACCCAACTTAAATAATTTCACTTGGAAGACACCGCCAATGTTGCTTGGAATGCCCACCAGTATTCGTCATACTAGTAACTCTAACTCTAACCACTATATTTCACCATCCTCCGGCCCTTCCAGAACATCACTAGAAAGGGGATGTATAAGTAATGAAAACACTTGGAGAATGAAATCTACATCTAATATATCGTCACAAAAAAGATGCACATAATATTACAAATCCCATAAATAAAGAGTTATGCATCATTCCTTGAAATCCCTCTTTAACTTCTACAATGGCCATAGCTTTAGAGACATGAATGGATTCTCTCTGTAATGTTTGAAAATAAAATGATGTTTAGAGAGTGGTGAAGAGTTTTTTTATAACACCGCATGTAACTTTGGGGAGTCGTGCGGTCATGGTTTAGCATGAGAGTTGACTCAAAGGAAAGTTTTACCACTACAAAAAGCAATGTCAACTACTATTGTATGACTCCACTTTAAAAACCCCTACACCCCCTGATATCAATCCAAAAACAAAATTTATATTATACTAATTCATATATTTTCATAAAATAAATACATAATTTGAATAAAAATAAAATCTACATTATAAAATTCTAATATATTAAAATTTCATTCAATTTTCATAATAATTTACAAATAATTACAATTTCCAAAAAATTAAAAAATAATTAAACCACTTCAGAGGAGACTTTATCCATTGATAAACCCAATCCCATCAAAAATTATTGTTTACATGTAAGAAAAAATGATTATTTAAGTAATATTAATAATGAAATTAATAAAAACTAAATTATAAAATAATTCATAAATAAAACATATATTAAATGGATAACATAAATCATAAATAAAACATATTATGAAGTGATATGACAATCAATTTTTTTTTTTTGAGTGCGTGATGTACATTTTAAACCAAAATATGTCAATGAAAAACTACAAACAAACACTTTTGATCATATCGACCACACCATGTATCAGATTTATGTATGGTAAATTCCTCCACATCCAAAATGAATCCTAAGTTATTTTCCTAATGTATGAAGGAAATAAAAGTGATTCTATTTTGTTTTCATTATGCTATTTATGTTTTGAACTCAATTTTTCCCTTTTAAATTGGAAAACATGCGCACAACTATACCATCCACACCATATATCAGATTTATTTCTGGTTAATTCCCATAAATCTATGGATGAATCACAAATTTTTATCCTAAACAATTATTAATTATTTAGTGTTTTTTCTCACTTTTTTGTACATGATGTGCAATATGAATTTAAATTCCACTTTTAAACTAAAGGAACACTATTTCAGTTAAATATACTACACTATATATTAGATTTACATGAGGGTAATCCCTTATAGGTCCCCAACATTAAACATTACATAATCTTGAGTGAAATAATGAATTCATATTTAGGTTTATTTCAGGTTTAGAGATTTAAAGAATTAGGCCATAACTATTACATAACATCTCAAATATTAAAAAGTAGAAACTTCTACTGTAACCATTATTTCACAATAATAAAACTCATTAAATAAAACAGCAATTCTTTAATTTCATAAAAAATATTATTGAATCCTTCCATTATCATAACCTTACATATAACCTATGAAAAACATTTCAAAAACTGGGTATTGGTATAAAAAGATCAGTAAAGGGTATAAAAAATGAATAAAACATTAGTCGATGAATATATACAAATCATGAAGTTAGACTTCTCAATCCTAAAACATAATCTCTTTATCATAAATCATGAAATCATAGGATTTATGTAAAACAAATTGAATTCATAAATCATAAATCATAATTGTTATTTGTGGCATCCATAACATACTTACATTGTAACTTTCGTAACTACATAGAGAGTTATGTTTGGAATACCCATAATAGTATATTCCCTAAATATCATTGGAGAAACATTAAGGATTAACTCTGTCACATTACCCAATGAATTAGAGAGCTATATCAAGATCACCCACCCTAGTTTTATCATGGAACCACTTGTATATGTAAATAATTCTCAAGAACCATAAAATTATCATAACACATAAAACAAGAATAAAGGAAAGATAACCTTTACAAATTACAATCACAATATATCATTTCAATATATTATCATAATCAATTCATTATAAAAAACATTTTCAAAAAAAAACATAAAAATGGTATATGATATTTATTTTTCTTTTAAAAACAATATGACTTGTTATGGAATCCAAATATAAAATAATCCTCATGGCGACATAAAGATCATTGTCACCGTGTACGTTAAGACAGAATCATTGTTTTTGTCATTTAGTAAAATGATATTTATAAAAATATTTCTTTTTAAAACCTTTGAATTAAATTAAAAGGAAAATGGTATAATAATACATTGTACAAAATATGGTCCTCTATAAACCAAAATATGCCTCAATGAAAGGGGATTGAGATGAAGTCCCTTACCTTATATTTAACTTGTCTTGTTAGTTCTTTGTCTCCCTAAATAATAATCACATGTTAATTTCTAATTGATTAAGAACTGTTTTAATATTTAATATTTATTATATATAACTTATTACCTTATTATAACAATTATATAATTTTTCAAGTTCATATCGGTTGTTTTGTTGATATAATGTACTTGAGTCAAAAATGAACTTGATATAATTAAAAATTATCCATGTGGTAAAATTTTTATTGTCTCCCAAAAATTATTAATGAATTAAAAATAATATATATATAGTATATATATGTATTTATAATATTCCATAACATTTTTATAAAATAAATGATATTCACTATTCATGGAGACAGTAGGTCGTATGTACGCATGAACGCTACTTTCATTTATTTGTCATATTAAATAAATTAAAAATCAATGATACATAGGTATGTTATACTTCCTGTATAATATGATATGTTATATATGTTACATAATTTCATTATGTCCATCCTTTATACATTCCATGTATGGCAGGAATGAGTCATATCACTTTTAGGGGGGCGGTAGTCTGCACTTCCTCAAATGAAATTATCATAGTTACACATTATGAAAGACATAATTGTATTTTGTAAAAGAAAAATACTAAAGAATAGAGATAATATAAATATAATATATATCATATATAAATATTGTGCAATCATAATGGCCACCATGATAGGTGGAAGGAGATAATTGAACAATCATCGTTTCGTGAGGCAGTAGTTCCATGTACACAGAAACAATATGTTCGTATCCATTAGATGAATGTGTATGTAAGAGTAGTTATAATAATTGTCATAAAAATGTACTATTATATTGATAATACTAGTATTATTATGTAATTAATTAATAATAATAGAATTGGGAGTGAAAATGTAAAATAAAGGAATGGAACTTGAGATAAGACGTTACCTCCAAACCGGTTAACTTCCTTTGATTTGAGCCAAAAGGATTTCTTGAATTGCCTTCTTCCCAACGTACGGCTTATAGGAGGAAATGAGGGATGTTTGGATCTTATTTGGATAGAATTCAGTTGATCCAAGGGGCTTTTATAGGTGTGTTTTATATGGGTAGATATGGTAGCCTGCTATAAGAGGGAGGAGGGGCACTTTTGGAAGGTCTTGAAATATTACATTATTATAAACTTATTTTCGGTTTCAAATGGTCAAAAACTCATTTATTTAAAAGATAATATTCATTTGGGTCTCCAATATCTCAAATAGTAGGTCTTACACAAGTTTATTTTACAAAATTAACCTTATCTTTCAGCTTTAACTTGTAGTTAAAATATTAACTCTTACCGCGTGTTCTTGAATTTTCATAATATATGGTAATTATAGTTACTATAATATTCCAAGAGAACCATAACTTGTTAATTAATTACCTTTGTAACATTATTTAAGTATTTTTTCTCGGTTTTATATTTTTAGGACTATTATATCATTTAATAAAATAGTATTTGGTTTAAAAACGCATTTATGATTATTTTGACACTGTAAAGTAATTGATTTTTTTAAGCTCATAAAAACTCTCTTTATTAAAAAAAGGCATTAACTCAAATATAATATGTAAATATCATCCATAAAATTCATTTATGCCCTCAAAATTTTTAAATTATGTTTATTTTAATATTTATAATATCATTTATTGGAATCTTTCATTAATGAAGTAATCGTTGAATCATTATTGTGTCATAATTAAATTTATTTATTTAATGCCTAAAAAAATAAAATAAAATAAAATGATTTATAAAATACTTATAGATTTATAATTACTATTTATTGTCTAATATATCACTTATATAACAACATATAAAATTTCTTCTAATAAAAAGAAACATGTTTATGATATTTTTCTCTTTAATTTAAATTAATTATTATTAAATGTCATTATCCCATATAAGTGGATCAATGAGGGTCACAAATCGACCCATTGGTGACATGGTCAGAAATTTATCATCTAATATTATTTTGACAAGTGTTAGGGTAGTTTTATATTATTATAATATTATTTTTTACCCCTATTTACCTGATTTACCCTTCAATAATGGTAAATAAAATAATTACTAAAGATAATATTCATAATGTCGAAAAATAAAATGTAATTTTTAAAAAACTAGACCTTATGATACCAAATATGGAATCCATTTTTACAAATTCAAAACATTGAATGTTTTGAAATTAATTTAAAATTAATTCATGTTATGAAAACCAAAAAGCATGTTTTTAAGAAGTAAAAACTACTAAAATATTGACATGCCTTTATATCCAATTTCAATGTGAAATTACATAAAATGAAAAAATTAGATTAAATGGTATTAAAATAATTCAAATACACTTTAAAACCAATTCAAATTATAAGCTAACTATATAAATAAATTTTATGAAAATGCTTTTTTGAATTAAAATGCAATATTTTTCACTATTAATTAAAATTTGAATTTCTATAGAAAAATAACAAAACATAATCCAAGGTAAATTTTGATGTCATTATTATGAATAAAATGTTTATTTATAAAAATAGAACGTATGAAAGTGACAAAAACTAGATTTATAAATGGATCTCCATTCAAAGGCAGTAAAATGACATTTAAAAAATATTAGAGTGTTTCCTGCTTAAAATATTATTCATTATTATTTTAAGCATCTAAAATATATTGGATAAATGTAAAAACAATTAACAAACATGTAAAATCATAATATAGTTAATTCTGTTCATTCCCTCAAATATAATGGCTAGGTGGTAACTACCTTTTGAAATAATTATAATAATAATAATGTATTTTTTTCAGTATAACTCAACATTGTGTGCAATGAAAGAGTTCAGAGAAACCCATTTTTTTCTGTCGAGTACGCTATTAGACCTATTTAATGTAAAATTATTATATTTTTTGTAAATATTAATATATATCGAAAAGTATTATTTTATAAATACTTGGTATGCAACATCATTCACCCCTTTTTGAAATTAAATCCCAACAATTTTATTTACTCATCAAATAAGTGATGGTATTTCTACCTCATAGCATTTTTAGATTCCTATTTTGCCTCATCATCCATATGGTTTTTTCACAAAAATGATAATTAATGATTAACCTTATTCCATAACACATTATCTCTATGGTCAATAATATTTACGGGTTTTTCCTCATAAGAAAGATTCACTTCAAACTGACCTTCCTCTAGACTCAAAATGTGAGATAGATCTGACATATACTTTCTCAACAGTGAATCAGGAAAAACATTATGTACCTGGGATAAACCTTGAGGTAAATCCACCCTATAAGAAACTGATACATCATTCTCTATGATTCTATAGGGTCAAATGAACCACTAACTCAACTTTCCTTTCTTACCAAATTGAGTCGGGCTTTTTTTTAAATAAACATTGAGAAACACATGATCACATACCTCGAAAGAAAGATCCTTCATTCATTTACCCTCATAACTTTTATTCCTTCTCTGTGAAATCCCCATGTGGTTCTGAATCAGATGAACATTATGTGCCATGTCTTCTACCAATTCTGGTCCCATCAACTTCTATTCTCTTAATTTATCCAAAAATCTGGAGTTCGACACTTCTTTCCATATAATGCATGAAATGGTGACATATAGATACTGGAATAAAATGTTTTATTATAAGAAAACTCAATCAAAGTAATATGTTGATCCGATATTCCTTGGTAATCTATTAAATAAAAACATAGAATATCCTTTAAGGTATAAATTGTTCATTCATACTACCCATTTAATTGTGGATGAATAACTGTACTAAATTTTATTAAGTACTCAATGAAATTAGAAGGCCTCTTAAAAAGATATAAGTGAACCTAATATCACAATCAGATACAATGGAGATGAGAACTCCATGTAACCTGACGGTCTCTTTAATATACAATTGAGAAAATTGATCTAGAGACAGTGTTTCTCGAATACGAATAAAATAGAAGATTTAGTAAATCTATCCATAATAACCCAGATTGCATTGTTACCTCACGATTGTTTTGGTAACCCCACTATGAAATCCATAAAAAATATCCTATTTCTACTCTGGAACTAGAAAATGTTGAATAATCCGTTTCGGTAACAGCCACACTACATTAACCTGATGACAAATCAAACACTTAATAGTAAAGTCAGAAATATCTATTTTCATTCCATCCCACGAGAAATACTCCAAATGACCTCTTTACATATTATTAATGTAAGGATGAATTGAAAATGGATAACTATGAGCATTAACTTACAACACTTTCTTCAAAAGGCACAAATAATCTCTTTCCTAACCAAAAAACACAATCTTTATCAATGTTCAATTTAGATAACATACCCTTCTGAACTAATTCTAAATTTCTCTACAACTCATTGTCTTTTTTATGTGCTTTCTTAATTTTGTCTCATATATATGATTTCACTACCTCCTAAAACAAAATAGAGGAATTCCTTACACCAATAACTTCAAATCCACAATTAATCAAATCCAAAACCAAATTATGTCATTCCAAATATATCATGGTTAATATACCATTAGTCTTTCAACTCAAAGCTTCAGCCACATTATTTTCCTTTCCTAGATGGTAAGGGATCTTGAAATCACAATCCTTGATTAATTCTAGCCATCTCCTCTACTTAATGTTTAATTCAATATGAGTGAACATTTAATTCAAACTTTTGTGATCAGTATATAATTTACTCTTTATTCCATACAAATTATGCCTCAAAAATTTTAAGGCAAGAAAAACACCAGCTAATTTCAAATCATGTGTATTGTAATATATCTCATGTGGTTTCAAATAATGTGAAGCATAAGAAATGGAATGATCATTATTAATTAGGAAATAACAATTTCGTTTTAATTATTCATCATTGTAGATAACAAATTCACTATTCCAATAATACAAGGCTAGAACTAGAGAATTTACCAATCTTCTTTTTGGTTCCTCAAAACAATCATCAAATTATTTTTTCTTTCTAAACATAACTCCATTATGTGTTATCTTAGTTAGTGGGATAGATAACCAAGAAATGTTTTCAAAAAAGCATTAGTAATAACCCGCTAATCCATGAAAACTATTAGTCTTTGTGATATTGGAAGGTATTGACCACTATTCAACAGCATTTGCATTAGAAGGGTTAATAGGTGTCCCATCTTTAGAAACAATATGACCAAGGAAATAAATTTGTTTTAACAAAAATTTATTCATAATAAAAATTCAATATATATTTTTTATTTTATGTTTTGAAATAAAATCCTTAAATGACTTTCACATGCCTCACGACTTTTAGAATATTCTAAAACATCATCTATAAATACAACCACAAACTGATCCAATAACTAATGAAAGAATCCATTTCTACTTTCTCAGCAAATCAAAAAGTTTCTCATATATTTTGAACTCACAAGAAACTTATTCACTTTTATATTTCAGCTTCAGTTCCCAATAAAACCAATTAATCTTACAATGAATATCCCAGAATAAATTTTGTATATACCTTGAAAAATGGGTGACATTTGATTCATATTGAGTCACCAAATCTTACCTATTTTTCCTTAATTAAAAGATTTTCATTTCTATCCAAAGTCAAATAGATATAGGAAAATATTTCTCAAGGAAAATATTATTAAATTCATCCCACTCAATGGAATCAATCACTTCACTTCTTCTGATATATTTGATCATTGACCACCACTTATCGGATTGACATTCAAAATGATAAACAACAAGGCCAACCTTTTAATTAACTGAACAACCCATTACATGAAAATTTTTCTATGGTTTAATTCAACATTCATCTTGAACTGGTTCATATGATCCTATGAATGATGGGGGATGTTGCCTCATGAACTTCTCTACATTAGGCATATGCCTTCGTGGTTGGTCTAGATGATCTCGTACATGGAAACCACTGAAATTTATCATCTGATTCAAGTGATCCATTATTACAAAAATTTGTTTAGTTCTGATTCTGATCATATCAAGATGTTGATTTGGAAGGTTATTTCCCCTAGTATTCCCTCCCAGCACGGGTACCCTATTTCCTCTATAGAAAACCATTCTAAACTAATATATCATAGACAAAGCAATGTGGTAATATTCAAATGTTATATCATTTCAATTTAACCAAAAAGTGAAATTATTTTATTGATATTTTATTGACAATATTCTAATTACTAATTTTACCTAAAAAGACATCTAATACCAACTATAAGGCCCCATCCTTAAACATTAAATATTATTGAGTTCTATCAAGAATTCACATTGAGGATTTTTTCAGGTTTAGAGTTTAGAGAATTAGGCATAAGTATTTCATTAAATCTCAAATATTACAATATAGACACTTTTACTCTAACCAATTTTTTTCGCAATAATAAAACTTATTAAATAAAACAACAATTATTTTCTTGATAAAAAACTTCTTTAACTCTTCCTTTCTCTTACCCTTGCTTAAATCATGTGAAAAACATTTCCAAAACATGGTAGGTGGATAAAAAATTTTGTAAGGGATATAAAATAACCAAAGAAAACAATATTCAATGAATATATAGAAATCAACAAATCATAATTTTCAATAATTAAACTAAATCTCTTAACATACCTCATGAAATCATAATATTTTTTAATAACACATAGAAATCATAAATCTTAATGGTAACTTATGGAATCCATAACATACTTGTATTATAGCTTTCACATCTATATAGTAATTTACGTTTGGAATACCCATCATAGTATATTCTATAAATATCTAAGGAGAAACATTAGCGTTTAACTAAATCAAGTTACCTAATGCATTGGATATCAATATTTTTCTCACCGACCCTCATTTTATCACAGAACCACCCATATTTGTATATATTGCTCAAGAACTATTACATAGTCATAACACATAAATGAAGCATAAATAAAAGATAACCTTTCCACATTGAAATCATAATAAATCATTTTTAGACATTGACACAATAAATTATTTCTCAAAACAATTTTCAATAACAAAATATTTAAATATTTTATATGGTATTTATTTACCTTTTAAAAACATTATCATTTTTTAATGAATCCAAATATCAAATAATACTCATGGCGATGAAAAGGTCATTTTCACTGTGTACGTTAATAAAAATTTTATTTTTGTCATTTAGAAAACTGATTTGTAGAAAAATATTACTTTTAAAAGAAATTTAACTAAATTAAAATGAAAATGGTATAATTATACACCATACAAAATATGGTCTTGTATAAACCAAAATATTCCTCGATGAGAGGAGATTGAGATGAAGTCCCTTACCTTTAGTCAGACTTGTCTTGTTAGTTTTTTATCTCCCAGAATAAAAAATAGAAGTTAACTTCTACTTGATTAAAAACCCATTTCATTTTTATTATTAATTTTATATCACTTATTACCTTTTTATAATAATCATATAATTATTCATGATTATATCAGTCATTTGGTTGATATTCGGTACTTGAGTCAAAAATGAACTTGATTTAATTACCAATAGTACCATGTGGTCAAAATTCCATTATCTCTATAATATTATTAATGATTTAAATATCATATATAAAAAATATATATGTGTATTTATAATATTCCATAATATTTTTATATAATAAATTAAATGGACCGTTCAGGGAGATGGTAGGTAGAACGTACGAATGAACACTACTTTCATTTTTTCCATATTAACGAAATGAAAACTAAATGATACATATGCGTATTATAATTCTAGTATAATATAATAATCTATATATGTTACAAAATTTCATTAAATCCATAATTTATATATTCTATGTAGGGAATAAACGAGTCATATCACATTGAGGGGCGGTAGTCCACACTTTCTCAAATGAAATTATTATATTTACACATTATGGAAATCATAAAGGTATTATGTAAATGAAAAATACAGAATCATTGAGAAAATATAAATATAATAAATATAATATATAAATAAATTTCCATCAAAATGGACACCATGAGAGTTGGTAGGAGAAAATTGAACAATCAATATTTCGTGATCCAGTAGTTCACCGTACACCGAAATAGTATGTTTGTATCCATTAGATGGGGGTATGTAAGTGTATTTGGAATACATATAATAAAAAATCATGGTATATTGAGAATACTATTTTTTTTATATAATCAAAGATTAATAATATAATATAGAGTTAAAAAATTAAATAATGGAAAGAACTTGAGTGAAGACTTTACCTCTAAATCGGGTAACTTCCTTAGATTTGAGCCAAAAGGCTTAGTTGAATTGCCTTCTGTCCAAGGTAAGGATTTTAAGATGAAGGGAGGAATTTTGGGAGCTTATTTTGGAAGAATAAGTATTTTTAAAGGGGCTTGATATTTGTGTGTTAAGTGGGTAGAGGTGGTGGCCTTTTATAAGAGGGAGGGGTACTTTTTGGAGGTCTTGAAATATTATTTTACTATAAATTTATTTTCGGTTTTAAATAGTTCCAAACTCATTTATTTCAAATATGAGATGATTTTGGGTCAAAAACCTCTCAAAAATAGGTTTTAGTCATTTTTAGGTCACAAATTTAACCATATCTTTTAGCTATAACCAATGGTTAAAAACATTAACTCTTACCATTTCTTATTGCATTTTCATAATACCTGGTACCTATAGTTACTATAGAATTCAAAGAGAACCAAAAGTGGATAATTAATGAAATTTTGAACATTATATAATTAAATATTTCAAATATTATATTTTTTGGACTATTATACCAGTTTCTAAAGTAGTATTTTCTTTATAAACTCATTTATGTCTATTTTTACACTATAAAGTAATTGATTTTTTAGTCCTAAAAACATGATTCCATTGAACAGAAGAAATTAAATCAATTATAATATTTCAATATAATCTAGAAATTTCTTGTACAACATCAAAATATTCAAATTACATTTATTTTTATATTTCTAATATAATTTATTTAAATCTTTCATTAATGAAGTAATCACTATATCATTATTATTTCATAATTAAATTTATTTATCTAATGTATAAATATTATAAATCAAATACCCAGATATAGGAAATATTTTTATCTCTCTAATCACTATTTATAGAATAATATATAACTTATATAACATTATATAAAAATTATTTTAGTAAAAAGATACATTTTTATGTTATTTTTCTCATTACATTAAATTAATTATTATAAAATGTCATTATCACTCCCAAGTGGATCTATGGGGTCCCCAAATAGACCCAAGGATTCCCATTGTTGGAAATATCTCATCCAATAAGATTATGACATGTGTTAGGGTATTTATATATTATTAAAATATTATTTTTACCCTTATTTACTAGATTTACCCTTTAACCATGATAAATAAAATAACTACTGAATTTACTATTCATAAGGCCTAAAAATAAATGGTATATATTTACACTATCTGATGATTATGATTCCAAATACAGAATCCATTTTCAAATCAAAACATATATTTTTTATAAATTAATTTATAATTAATTTCCATTATGAAAACCAAAAAACATGTTTTTAAGAAATAAAAACTACCAAAATATTGACATGTTTTTATGTCCAATTTCTTTGTGAAATTATTTCTAATTACCAAAATTGAATTAAATTATAAAAAAAATCCAATTAATATTTAATACCAATTAAAAGGACAATCTATCTATATAAATAAATTAGATGAAAATGCAGTGTGTTTCACTATTCATTAAAATATGAATTTCCTCAGAAAATACCAATATTTTAACCAAATTAAATTTTGATGTATTGATTCTATAGAAGGAGTTTATTTTGTCAAATATAAAATATAAAAGTGAAAAAGTTAGATTTAAAAGGCCTTCTCCCTCAAAAGGTGGTAAAATTACTTTTTAAACATATTAGAGTATTTCTTGCTTAAAATCAGATTCCTTCATATATTAATCCTCTAAAATTTATTGGATAAATGTAAAAACATTTAAAAAAAATATAAAAACATAATATAATGAATTCTGTTTATTCTTGCAAATAAAATGACTAGGCTTTAACTTCAATTTAAAATAATTATAAAAATATTGTTGTATTATTTTTCGGTATAACTCAACATTGTGTGCAACGTAAGATTTCAGAGAAACCCGTTATTTCATGTAAAGTACAATATCAAACAAAGCAACATATTTAACTTAAAATTAATAAATTTTACATAAATGTTAATAGATATGAAAATGTATTATTTTATAAATACCTACGATATTACATCCCTACATGTCAAAAAAAAGGCCAATAATCATTTTCCTAAAGAATGATGAAAACCTAGGCATGTTATTTTAGTTTTGAGTATGTGACATGATTTTTAAACAAAAAAGTCACTTTTGAACGGAAAACTTGTGATTTTAGTCATACCTTCCACATCATGTATCATCACGATGTGTGATTAATTCCTTTAGGTCACAAATGATGAAATGATCATTTTCCTATTGTATCACGATAATCTAAGTTCAGCTTCTCAGATTGGAGTATGTGACATGTGGTTTGAATTAAATTATCACTTTTAAATGATAACTCAGTAATTTGATCATATTATACAAACCATATTATAGATTTATGTGAGGATAATTATTCTAGGTCACAAATGAATCATGCATAATTTTTCTTAATTAACCTGATTATCGGATTTTGTTTTATTAGTTCCGAGTATGTCATGTTCGCTGTAAAGTAAAATTTAACTTTTAAATTGATAACATTAACTTTTAATCATACCGACCACACCCTATGTCATGTTTACATGTAATTATTTTTTATAGGTTATAAATGAACCCAGGATAATTTTACAAAAGTATCCCAAAAATATGAGAGTGTTAAAATGTTTTTGAGTATGTAATGCATGTTTTGAAATAAAATACAACTTTTTAATTGAAAACATGCACTTTTAGTAATATCAGATACACCGTGTGTCATATTTATGTGGAGTTAATTATGATAGGTAAAAAATTGTCTTATATATTTTTACAAAAGTATCACAATAATCTGAGAATGTTTTTTTAGTTTTTAGTATGATATGTGTGTTTTGAACAAATAAAACCACTTTTAAAAAGAAAAAATGCATTAACAGTCATACATACCACACCCTATGTCAGATTAAAATTTGATTAAATAATAAATTTCATGAAGTAATTATGTATGATTTTCCTAAAACAGCCAGACAATCCAAGTGATTTTTTATTTTTCTTTGTAGGACACACGTTTTGAACTAACACATCAATTTTAAATAAAAAATGAATTCTGAATACATGAAACTAAAATAAATAAAATTAGAGATAAATATATTTTCAATAATGAATATTATAACCTATAAATATAAATAATAATATTAAATATTCTATTGGAAAAATAATTACAATATAACAACTAAAATAAAAAAACACATCATAGAAATTATAAGAAACAACAATACAACAATAATTAATTTTTTTTTGATAATATAATCCATATATACAATAACAATGGACTAATAAAATCAATTATACTATTATAAGGATTTTACTAATTATTTTATTTATTTTATAATACATTAAATATTATCAGTAATATTAATGAATCTACATTTATTGAACTAAAATAATTGTCACCAACAACGATAGGAAACCACATATTCATGATGTATATAAACATTAAGACACCATGTAAGTTTTCTAATAATTATAAAACAAATCAATTTCCTATTTTTAATGTCACACCCTAACCTATCCTAACTTCATTAAATTTTTATGGTCTTTGGATTTGTTCTGGATTTTGGGGTTGATCTAGTGTGAAAATTTTAAAAAATTTAAGTTTCACCATTGGTACATAGTTAATGCACAATTACTAGGAACCATGGCCATGTATAAAATTTTTAGTAGTGGAATGTTTCATGGTTGAACATGATTTCTGGAACTGTTCAGACAAACCATTCATGTTCCCTAAGAGTCTAGTGAGGGGTGCACAGTTAGTACATGTTTTGGTAACATGCATAATCCAACAATAAAGCCTACTTATACTTTTAAAAGATAAATTTACTAAACTACCCATCCACTAATTAAACTGAAATCAACACCCTCCTACAAATTCAAAAAAAACATACCATGTAACCCATCTATTGATCAACAATGATTTTCATTGGGATTTTTGTGTGTTTTTTCCTCCATTGTTGGTGTTATTCAAGTGGTAAGCCCCTTTTTGACACTCCTCTTCAATTTTTCTTATTTTTATTTCATTCTCTTATCTAGGTTCTATATTTTCCAAACACTAAGGTATTTATTTTATAATTTATGCTTCATTTATTATTTATAGGGTTTGTATATAATGCCTTAGTTCTTATTATTCATTTTTTTATAAGATTTCATTGTATCAACAAATAATTTCAGTTCAATGGTTCTATGCCTTCATTTATCCATCACACACCATTTAATATTAATATTTCTAAACTTTTTACGATAAAATATTATTTATTTTAAAGGGATAGTGTTTTTTTCAAAGAAATTAGCAAATATAGTGAATTTATTCATTGAATTTGAAGGAAATAGGTGTATTTCATTTGTTTATTGAAACTCCCAAAATACAGTTTTAAGTATAATTTGATTTCTTATTTTATGTTTTATATTTTTAATGCTTTAATATGACCTTATTATTGGTAGAGGTATTTTTTCACTTAGTTTCATATGAATTATTTGGTGGGTCTATCGCGTTGAATACCTTCATTGTGACAGTGACTTGATATGAGTCTTGTTACTAGTTTATTTAGTGATTTTTAAGAATTTATATTCATATGTATATGATTACTATTATTAAGATATATATTTATGATACATATATAGGTTTATGTGTAAATATATATAATTTCATATGTTTCCACTTTTGGAATTTAGGATCTTAAATTATCTTATTGTTTTTACGTTATCTTTAAAATTTGGTTTCCAAATAAAACATTCTCATGGTAAATATTAGGACCATTGGAAATTTAAAAGGTCTTTATTTGTGGAATTGATTTTGAAATGGATCATCAATGAGAAATTTGAAAGATACTATTAGTTTTAAATTCTAAGGCCCAGTTGGCACCTTGAAGTGATTTTTATTGAAAACATGCACCCCTATATAATCCCTCTATTCTTGGTTACAATTATATGAGTTTTGTTTCTAATAAAGATTATTGATTTACATGTCTACGTATAAGTAGGTGTTCTGATCATTTCAATTGGATTATTTTAACTAATTTTTTATATGTTTTATGTTTAAGCTACCACACCACCCACCTTTTTTATCAGCATGGGATCCTAGGAATCATAGTGAGGGTTGATAGATGGATAATACCAAGTCATGATTATAATTACTATATCCATTATAGAATTGAAATGGATAGGTAAGCTCCAACTAGTGAGAATGGTTAGATCAACCAGTTGGATATTGAATTTGGAATGAATTTATAAGGAAAAAATGGTTACAACTGGAGCACATGTAGGGTTGACTCATGGGGTGTATTTGAATTTCCCATGATTACCTATTCGTTATGGTTTCCAGAACTATTACTTCTCTATTTTACGATTTATATATTTATTATTTCATTATTTCAACAATTAAGTTATTCTTCTACTTGCATTATCTTATTTCATTTCCTGGGTTCCTACTCCAAATATTTTTTTATATCAAAATTCATTTTAAGGAAAACTTGGGAAACCAAAAAAAAATTAAGAATATAGAACAATTAAAACCTCAAAAGAAATTATCAATACATTCTAGAATAGTATAATGTTGTTAGAATTTTTTAGCTTAAGTAGACACCATTAAATAGAGGTAATATTCATATCTGAATTATCATTAATGAGATCCTCTATGTGAAAATTCATCATGTCCTAAGTATGTATATGCTTCACTAGTCTTTTTCCCCTCCTTGAAACCATGGATCAAGATCATGTTCTATTTTTCAATCCATGATGATTTTTCATTGTTCAAATCAACTTTAAACAGTGTTTCAAATAATTTCGGTTCATCATACTTTGATACCTAGATTAGGAAATAACACTATATTATTTTATCATTCTGGTGCATGATAATCGCTTGGGTGTTTTCTGAATCAATGACCCCTTTTATAAATTTGTTGTATCAGTTAAATTATGTTCCACTACTTGGATTTCAAACACCTCATCAGCTCCCGGCTCCACATGCACAACATGCCCCTTACACATACTCTCTAGGTTGTCAACATTATCATTCAATATCACATGGGTGGTTTAATTCATCTTGAGGAACTTGAAAAAAGAGGACTACAAAATTTATAGTATCACTTCTATCTCTTCGGCCTCTGCATATACTGAATAAAACCATCTAAATCCATAAGGGTGTTCTTTCCTTTCCTTAAATCAGATCAAATGTACAATTCCATGAGTACCATTTCCTTGGGCTCTAAGGACTATGATTCAGAGAAATAATAATCATCCACTCCTTTTTCATCAATCCTATCTCTCAAATTATAATTTTATCCATATATTTCCTCCATAATAAACCCTTCATCAAATAGGGGATCCTCACCATCTCCACGCATCACAAAACTGTTATGGAAACGAATAATAGAGACTCTAGATTTTCCAATTCCATCACCAAATGAATGATTTATATCTTCACCAAGAACCTATTCTTCAAGAATCTTTTCTGGGCTTGTCCTTTTAACTGGTCTCCACATAACTCCCTGACCCACTAAATCCTCCTACTGTGCAAGTTCCATACTATTAACACCAAATTATATATCTCTACTTATTTTCTATAATGTATCCTCTATATTATAAATAAAATCGGATCTCACAACTTATAGAAATGAAGTATATTTCTTTAATAATATTCTTAAAACCATAGAAGCCCCACCATCCTCCCCTAAAACACTTTAGACCTACCTTGATGATGAAAAGACACCCAAATCATGCTTCAATCAAGTTAAAATAACCTCAATCCATGGTTCATAATTCATTGGTAATTCCTCCTTCTAGGTGATTATAGGATGCCACAACTCTAGAGAACCCAATGAATCCACCCCAGGGTCTTTTCATGATAAACTAGTGTTCTATTTGATATCATACTTCCCTATATCCAATATGGGTGGATCATCTCCAACATATTGAGGGATCTCCTGAGAATTTATAATATCCTTTAAATTGATAGCCTCCATGTGTATTGAGGAATACAAATTAAAATGATTCAAATCAGCATGATTATTACCTCTAAGATGAAAAATATAGGTTGAATTTCCATGGATATAGAAGGAGGATAGGTAAAGAGTCCATGAATCATAAACAACCAGTTGTTTGAGTCTAAATTTACCTTTGATATCAATCTAGATGAAAACTATATAAGGTTTAGAAATATTTACCTATACAAAGATTTAGGGTTAAATGGGATGAAAAACTTCTTATGTACTAGTATATATATCTAATAAAAATACCAAAAGATTTACAACCATTCAAAGGATGGATGAATTTTGGAAAGGGAGTGGAAGACTTTGAAGATAAAACCAAATCGTTTTTATATCCCGGTAAGGATTCAAGTGCACATTGAATGACTAATAAAGTAGAAAGAAATAGAAGTTGGTCATATGGAGTGAGCCACTAGACCACGCAAGAGCTAGATCCTCATAAGAGGAAAAATAGACCATAATTTTCTTGGAATCAGGAAAACCAACCACTATGGGAAAACAATACCCCATTGAGTGTTAAAAAATCTATCTAATTTATCTAAAAAAGGCCTCCACCATTCAAAATGAGAAACCAAGGTATGTTTTTGCAGGGAAGATGCTTATAAAAACTCTACAATGGAAATAAAAATAGAAGGGGCTCTAATAGAAGAACTAGGAACCATATGGTCCATTGAAATACCAAGGAAAACATGGAGTAACCATAGGTTAGTGAAGGTTAAAAAAGATAAGGGAAGAGATAACAAGAGAGGGTGAGATGAAGTCATTTCCTCCCTCCCCCTCAGAGAGGGGAGGGTCTAATGGCTTGGTTAGTACAGACTAAACCATAGTGTCTCCCAAATATCGGATTTGCAAGGAGATAAGATCACTCCCTTATAATCCAAAACTTTCTACCAAAGATTCATTTCTTAGAATCCATGATATGTGTTGTTTTTGTATTCAAATAATAATTGAATGGATTGTTTTAATGGGGTATTGTTCGAGGATTGATTTTAATGAATTTCCTTAAAAAAGTTTTATTTTCAAAAGATCAGTTGGGTTTGGAAATCCCATGATTTGTTTTTCATAAAATACAAAAATATAAATTTTATATTTATTTCAAAAAATATTTTATAATCTATTTTAGAAAATAAAATTAATAAACCATATAATGATTTATTACTAATCTTTTTTACGCTCACACCATACTTATTCCACTCGATGTTGGTAGACCTGAGTTGATTTTATAGGTTTAGGATTATTTTTGGGATATAATATGGAGTGAGTGGTGTTATGGATTATTAATAACCAAGTTCTCACATGGAAAATCACATTGGGAATCTCAATTTTAATTTCTTTTTAGTAGTTTTATTGGCCATGATGATCTTTTGTATTCTTGATAGTATATGTGTATTTTTTAGTTGTTTATATCATATCAATTAATTTATGTTTATGAATCATTAATATATTATGTTTGATCTATTTTATTATATAACCATTTATATATGTTTTTGGTTGATTTATTGGGATGTACTTCCAATGATTGAATATGATATATTAGAATTTACAAAGGAATTATATAGTTTATTAAGTCCTATTTATTCGTAGAATTTATCCCATTGTTTTGTTGTTGTTGACATTGATGCATTGTTTTCAACCCAAGGGGTTCTTGGATTCCCCTTAGGTATGTCACAAGCTATCTTAGGCATCCAGTATAGGGATAGACTAATATGGATCATAATAAAATAGAATCAGAGGAAAAAAATCATAGTGAACAAGATTCCTGGAGTACCCTCTTTTAGTTGGGATGTCTTGTTGATGGGACACTAAGACCACTGGGAATCAATAAGGAATAGAATTAATAGGTTCATGAGTTATTAGTTATCCCAAATTAAAAGTTTTAATCTAATATTGGGTGTTGAGTTCCGAATTTCAATCACTATTTCTTTATTTCATTGTATTTTATTTTATATTAGTATTATTTTTAGTTATAAAAATATTGTATTGGTATTTTTATGATTTTATATGAATTTTAAGTGAAAAAGAGGGATAAACTAGGGAATAATGTTTTCCATCATGTTCTAAAAAATAGTACGGACCTTGTGTATCTAACTCAGTTTCTTTATAGTTGAAACTTCATGGTTGGCACACTGTTTTCCAAATAGTGTGGCCAAACCGTGCACAACCACTAAACTCAATTTTTTTTTATTTAGTAGTTTTTTATCCATTTTATTCCTTATTTATGTATATATCTTATTATAGTTATTTAAAAGAGATATATAGGGTGATTTGAGGTAAATATTTCAGATTTTAAAAATTAAGTAATAAAATTATTGTTTAAAAATGAGGAATTAGGTTTTGAAATTTAGGAAGAGATATTTATTGTAATTAAATAGAAATTATTTTTTAATAATAATTTTTTTGATTTCAAATATATTATTTTTTTTGGTTTTTTAATCATATAAAATGGAAAAATTAATGTTTTAAATTTATGCATGGTTTTAGAGTAGTTTTCAAATGATCTTTCAAAATTTTAAATTTTGAAATTTGTGGTTTCTAAATGGTTTCAAAGGAAAATTTTCTAAATTGTTCTTTGACACTTTGGTTGTTTTATACTGAAATTATTTTTTTATGTTGAGTTTTATTTCTAGAACGGTATGATTTTTATTTTATTTGTTATTGATTGGGATTAATTTTTCCTTTTCTATTTAAAGTATGCATCGTTGAAATGTAGGGTTTCAATCATGGCTTGATCAGTTGGTGACACCATCAGGACTCATGTTACGGTGGTGGATCTAATTTAATCTTAATTATTTTTTACCTATTGAGGTTATTTGGTCCCCTAAAGGCTATGAAGTGTTTTGATATATCTGATTATGTATTTCTATTTTTGAGAACTCCTAACAATGTGAGAGTTGGAGTTGTTTTTGGTTATTTTGAAGATTCATATTTTTATAAGTGGAACGTGATTCTCCTAAACTAGTTCCAAGTTATAATGTCATAGGAATTCATCAATACCATGTTTTTTAAAGGATCCTTCCTAGTAAGATTAATGTAGAAAATGTGAGGGATCTCATGTGTCTCTGTTAAGGTCAATAGATAGTTAAGGAGTACCTTAACCATTTCAATGAGATACTTTCATTTTCAATAGAGGTCATACCTTGTGATTCCTTGATGGATCACTTATTCATGAAGGTTCTTAAATTAAATATTATCTATAGATTGACATCATCTAGACTCACCTCGTTTAAGGATTTTTTTTGAACATATATTTCCACTCATAATTGGTTTCATGAGGGAAAATCGTGATAAATGGTATCCCTATCTCTTCTGGTGGTGGTGAGGGCTCCCTATCCATTGGGGAGAAAAACCATGGTAACTTATTAATGGAAAATAATCTTATTAGGTTGTCACTTTCTAAAATTCGAAGTGTGGCATTATGTTATTATAGTGCAGTTGGTTTGGGAATTATAAGCCATTGTATTTGGACATTCCAAAGACCTGACACTGATGTGGAAAATTGGGACACCTTTAAATGTTTTCAAAGTAGAATCATTACTCGGGTAAGAATTCATGAAACCATAGAGTCTCTATAATGTTTTTTTAATATTTTAAGGTATTTCCTCTTTCCTCTTTTTAGTTCATCTTTATTTTCATTGTTTTTATAGAATATTTCTAGGGACATTCTAGGATTCCTTGTGTTTTTTTTCTAATTTTGAGAGTATACATTTTTCTTTTAGAAATTATATATATAACTTTATCTAGCTTTATCATTTTATTCTCCCGGGTTAGTCAACTGGTGCCACACTTTTTTTAGTTGACCCACCTTGAAAGTGAATTCCTAAATGGTGGGAATATTCACTATAGATCACTATTTATTTGCCTTTGTATTGGAATAGTCATATGTGAGTGTGTATAAAGATATTTTTTTTATATAGCTCTATTCTATTTTGGTTGAATTTAAAAATTCAAAATGAAGTGTTTTTCTTCTTTCGATTATAGGAATTTCCTTTTTCCCTATATTTTAGAACTCAATGGATTTAAATGGGCATAAAGTGTTATAGTGAAGATTTTTTCACACCTCAAACCCTCTTAAACTCATTAAATTTTTTATTTATTATCCTTTTTCCTTGTTCTTGAGTATCAGGTTGATCTAGTTTAGATATTTAAAAAAAATTAAGTTATATAGTAGAAGAATTGTTGGAAAATACTTACTAAAATCAATGTGAAATACAATCGATATACTTATAAGTTTTATGAGAGTCATATTTTATATTTTCCTAAACCATGTGGAAAAATCAAGTGGGTTCCCAAAGAGTCCAATGAGGTTCATACAATTAGAATATAGGTTGGTAAATAATATCACAAAACCAGAATGTTAAAAAGTGTAAGTTCCCAAACTAAACTCCCTCCCAATTAAACCCCATTCAAATAATCCTCATACTCACCCTACCAAAATGATCCATAGGGCAAAGATCTTGACCTCTCTTACTCCATGTATTTTTTGGGGGATTTCTCTCAATGTTCATGTTGTTCTTCAAGTGTTATCCCCCTTACTTATACTCCTCTTATTTCATTCCTATTTTTCTTTCCTTCCATTTCCTTGGTTATCACTTAGTATAACTCAAGGGTATGGGTTTTATGATGTTTTTTCTTATGTTATTGAAGTTCAGGTGTGTGTATTGTTTTTCATGTATCTTTATTCCAACTGTATAATGATTTATTGCATTCCCACACAGTTTTAGGTAAGTGGCTCCCTACATTCACCTTTTCATCACACCCCATATAATCTTGAGAGTTAAAAATAGTTATCCCATAAAATGATAGTTTTATTAATTGGTTAGAGTGGTTTTGTAAATAAATTCTCAAATGGCATGATTTTATTGATTGATTTAGAAAAAAAAATATGTGAATTCTATATGTTTTATGAATCGCCTAAATGTGGTTTTTAGAGGAATTTGATTTATTTTTAATTTTCTGGGTTTATAATGCTTTAATATGATTGTATTATGGGTTGAGGTGCTTTTTAGCATGGTTTTATTCTTATTTCTTTATTGGTGGGTTTATCTTTTTAAATTTCTTGATTTTGATAAGTGTCTTGATATGAGTATTTTAATTGATTTCTTTTTTGCTTTCTATGAATATTAATATATATATATATGAATTTTTTTATGAACCAATATATGTATTTTTATACACATATAAATTGTTTTATGTATATACATACATGATTTTATAGGTTGACTATTTTTAAATTTTGGGTCTTGGATTATCTTTGATGTTTAGAGTGATCTTTAGAAATTCATTTCCAAATGATTATTTCTAAATAGAAATATTCAGACCATTTGATACTTTAAATGGATTTCCTAAGTAGAATTTCTTTTAAAATGGTTATTCAAAGGTAATATTCAAAGATTATATTAGTTCCAACAGTTTAGTCATGATTAGTACCTTGAAATGGTTTTTATATGAAACATACCTCTCCATAGAATCCATCTCTTATTTTTTATGATGAGTTGAGATTTTTGTTATTAAGGAGGGGTGATTTTCTTGTGGGAATATAGCTATGCGGGCAGATAAATGGGATTGTATTTCACTAAATAATAACTGATCTGTTTTATAATTTTTCTAGCAGACCCCCACCCATTTTATCATTAGGGGATCTCAGGTGTCTTAGTGAGGGTTGTTACACAATTACTACATAGTCCTAATTATATGGACTATATCCACTATGGTATAGAAAATGCATAGGGGAGTGCCACCGATGTGGCTGGTTTGATAAGTCGATTGGTTATTGACTTAGGAATGTATTGATAGCCCCAAATTTAGTTATAACCTGAGTACATCTAGAGTTACCTCATGTGATTTCTAAGAATTTACCATGATCAACTATCCTTTATATTTTCTTAGACATTTTATTTGGATACACCATTTCTTTATGGTTTTATAATTAGACAATGACTTATTCTCATGGTTCCACATCTATCATATATTCTTACTTCCATTTTCTAATTTCATTTAATTGGTTCTTTTATATGGTTTATGGGTGTTTTCAAAATTTATTTGAAAGGTGTTTTTCAAATAGGGATTTATTTGAAAATGTTTTTAAAATATTATCCTTAAAATGTGTTTTTTGTTTTATATATGGCTTGTGTTTGGAGTGCCAATGATTTTTTTTCATAATAAAAAATTCCTCTATTTTTTTATAACAAGATTTTATGTTTTTTTTAAAAAATGATATTCATTTAATCTCTAGTGATTGCCTACTTAGTTTTGTTATTCTTACATATAACTTATTCAAATCATCATTAGTAAACCTCAGTATGTTTTTCTTGTTCAGGTATCAATTAGGGATCACACAAAGAGTTAGTTATATTATATATACATAGTGACCAATATGTCATATGGAGATCACATTGGGTATCTTAAGTTCAATTTTTTACTTAGTAGTTCTATTGCCCATAACTCTCTTATATCTTATAGATAGTGAACCTATACCAATGTAGTTGCTTATCTCATATTTATTTTTTAGTGGTTATATATCATAGATATTCAATATTTTATATATTTTATTTTGGAAATATTTTTATATTTTTCTAGTATATTAATTGGTATGGAAACCCAATTTATAGAATGTATGTTCTATAAATTTGATAGTAATATTTTGGATTACTAAATATTGCTTATTTGAAAAAACATATTTACCAATGATTATGTGTGATGCCTTTGATGCTTGTCATTTTCCAGAGGGGGAATGGGGAAACCCCTCCGGTATGAGATGAGAAAGCTCAAGCATCTACTTTAGGGATGTATTGGGATGGTTTTTGACATTGAATATGTACATTCTGGACAGTCCTAAAAGAGTTGAAAAAATATAAATAAGGATAAAATTAATAGATATTATATATACACTTAAAATTACCTTCCTAAATACATATTCAGTGATGGTAGATTATGAATGCGGTAATATGTATTTAATAAATTTATAAATTTAATATGAAAAATTGCAGTGATTGAATTGTTTTTGACACTATACAAACATTGAGAGAAATAATGATTTTTTTGATATTTTTATTATTGTGAAATATTATTTTAGATACCCTAAAACTTATCTTGTCATAGAAATATTTATATTTATTATGTGCATTTACCGTCATCATTCCACGTTTTTGATGATAAATGAACATCACCCTATCATAAATTTATTATTCTAAAAAATATTATAAAACACATAATTTAATTTTTTTTTTAAAATACTGAATATAGTGTATTACCAATTCAAAATGGAAATCTTTTTTAGTTATTTTATTGGATATCCATTTATCATTTACAAAAAATATATCTTTTATGTATCCAAATTTATCACAATGAGCATCTAGTGAGTCCAATAAAAAACAAAAATGAATAGTAATTGAAAAACAAAAAATATATTTTAAACGATTATAGCATAGTGTTTTTACTCTATATATTTAATATAACATAGATCCCATAATCTATTATTTTAATTTCAAATATTTTATTTACATATATTGGAAACACTTATGTCATTCCAAAATATTCCAATATTTCATATGTTTTGATGTGGAAAAAATTCCTATTTGTTTAACTAATGAAACAATACTATGTTTTTTTATGTTATTAATTTATGTTTCCTTATATGCTAATTCATGTGAATGTGTTTTTTCTTAATATGAAATATTCTTTTTCTGAAGAAATTTTTCTTGGGAAAATATCATAAGAGCATTTAAGAAATTGATAAGCTATCAAAGTGGAATATTTTACTCAATGAAAATACACTATAACTTGTCAAAATATCATTTACATCAAAATTATACTATCAATAGACTATAGAATTAAAAAATATTAAAATGGAAAATATCATATATGATAAAAGATTATATTATATAATAATGTTTCTATTTCATATCATGAAGTGTAAATATCTTAGGATGTATAAAATCATATTTAGATGAATATTTCTTAATGGGATAATGGTCTCTTGAGACTTAAAATATCATTCAAGGATAAAATTATCATATGAAGAAAAATAATTTCTTTCTACATCAAAATTTATACAATGTATTAAAGTCTTAAAATCATAATATAATTTATATGATCAAAACAATTATGAAAGAAACTCTTATAATGTTGAATACCCAAAATACTAGTTGTTTTTTCATTATATAATTTTACTATAAATGAATTTATTACCAATTAAGTATTCCAAAGAATGTCTCCACCTATATTTTATTTTATAAAAAGTGGTCACGCTGAATGAGAAAAGTCATAATTAAATAATTTTTTAATTTCCAAAAAAATTATATATCTAGGAAGATCAATGTTTGAGTTAATGACTAGCTCTATTTTATAATTTAAAAAAATAATCACATGCATATGACAACCCGATTTTTTTTAAACACGCATATATATATATATATATATATATCTTCTTTGTCAAACATTTTAGATGAGTGGTTCAAATTCATAATAAATGTGATGCATATCCTGAAAAACAGTCTTGCACGAACTAGTTTCTCTATTCTTCAAGATATATTTTTGGTCCATGACTAAAAACTTAAAAATATACCTCTGATATTTTAATATTGAGGTTTATTTATATAAATTTTTTCAAGGTTTATTTAATGTTTATTTTCATTATATGAAGTAGTTCGGTCATCATTCAATTTCATCTTGTAATTTTTTTCTAAACTCACAGCCCCTATTGATCTATTAATTGATAAAGTTTTAATCTTATTTCTAAGTGTGTTATGACCTTGGAAAATTATTGTTAATGGAGATAATATCCAAAGATCTTGTAACCTTTTTAATATGTTTTAGTTTCTTACAATCATATTTTAAAGTCCCTGAAAAAATTTCATGTTTTGTAAAAATCACCGCGCTCAAAGAGAAAATGATGGTAATGTGTACCAAGGGATATTTGAGCCATGAATCACTATATATACCTTATGTCATGATTTTTTATATTTATTGTTTCAATATCATATTATATTGTGCATAGTGGGATATTTATAAACTATTTTTAAAGATGGTGATTTTGATTTAGTATGTTGTTCAGAACCCAGTTCATCCTCATATTGATTCATTTTGAAACCCTACTCGAAATAATATTGGTGTCAAATAATGTTAATTTTGTGATCTCAAATTTTATCAATTGAATTCTAAAGATCAATTTCCATGTTTTTACAATGGGTTATTCAAGGGAATTAATTTTTTTGATTAATGTTTAATAATTCAATGGACGAAACTATAAATGATATAAATATGGAATTATTATATAACTAAATAACTATGGATTGAAAGCATACTTAAAATATATAAATACATATGGAATTCATAAGTGTGAATCAAATACATGGGATACTATAGTCAAAATTTAATATAATCTAAACTCATAAGCTACGAAATCCATTATATGTGGATTAGGTTCTAATGAGTTAAACTGAGTTTCACAGTGTAACACAACTTATCAGATGTGGAATAATATTTTTATCCCTCATAAATTTAATAACAATGTTATAAAACTAAGGTATAACATTGTTAAGATTTAATTTGATACCATCCAAACACATGAGGTATAAAATATCACTCATATGAATACAAGAATTATGTAGATATAAAATGATGTTTCTTCTTTGGGAACTCAGGTACCAGACATTGATCAAGCACTACATGTTCTAATATTATTAATAAATAAGTGAAGTGTAATGTCTACCATGATTAGATAATCAAATCATGTCAATGATATGAAGATATAATACATTATTTTCACTCTTATGATGTGTGAGGCACAAATTCAAGATGACGTTGAATATACCATATTAGTTAAAATGTAAAATTATTTTTTTAATATTTCTACTTTAAAATATGAGTAAAAATGAGAGGGAAAATCATTTTCAGACTCATTTTATAAAGGTGAATCGAGAGGTTCATAATTAAATGATCATTTTTCATTGTATATAGGAAAATTTAAAAGGATTTACAATAAGATAAGTGTTTTTAAATAATTATTTGACAAGTGAAAGATGTTTTATAATAAATCATGAGCGGTATGATGTTATAAATATAATAATTTTTTATAAATAAAACCTTAGTTTTCTCAGATGAAGGAAAATAAATCCAAGAAAAATATTACATGGAATAGAATTATAATAAGAAGTAGGAAAAGGATGTTAAGGTCACTTAGATTTCATCTAATGAATCAAGTGATGAATCACATTTAATTTCTGATATTTAATAATCTAATTAGAAGAAAAACATGTGTCACATAACACAAACATAAAAATTACTATATGATTAAAATTATTCTTCTAAAATTGATTTTTAAATATGTTCATATAAATAATGAGATGAATAAGTAGATGTGTGGAAATAAAAATATGAATATTTTAAAAATTAGTATAATAAATTTTAAAAAACACAATATTCTATAACGAATGAAAATAATAATTTTCCTAATAAATCTCATAATTTAAATCCAATTTAGAAAAATTTTATTTGAGTTTTTTTCTATGACAAAAAAATATAAGAATTAATTAATAAATTTAAAAATTTTAAAAAAATTTGTAAGTGTATTAATTGATGGGGAGAATTACGTCAACTAAATCCCTCGTAAAGATAAAGAAAATAAATCTAAATAAAATGTAGATAGTAATTGAGAAAAACCTATGAAATATAAAAATATTTTATTTAATGTTTTAATGATATACACATCTTAAATATTACTCAATTTTACTATGGTATTAATAGTCATTATGTTATAAAACATTGTTTAATAAATCCTCAATTTTGTGGTGAAAATGGAATTTATTTCTGGAAACATATCTAAATTATATTCTCAAAGTTATGTAATATTACATAGGTTTGGGTTCCCAAATAGTTTATTGCTAACACTGCTTGACCCAAGTGCGTTTGGGTACCAAATAATATAATTTTTAAAATTGGTTTTTGTAGGGAAAAATGAATAGTAACATCAATGAAAAAAGGTTAATGGGCAATTTATATTAAATATATATGTGTGTATATTTATCTAACTACAAATAACCCAATTAGATTGATGAAGGCCATATTAATTTTGGAGAAAAATATAAAGAAATATAATTAAAGTTAGATATATTTGAGATTCTCATTATTTCCTATCAGAAAATTAATATATATAATCTTTAACAAATAACCTGATAAATATTTAAAAACTTTTTGATGTTGGATTTTATGTTGACTTTTCTATTAATTACAATTATATTTTAATGATAAATTTGACAAACATAGAGAACAAAAAACATAGAATGTTTATAAATTATATATTCACTTTCTATGTTAAAAAATTCAACTATTTGAATAATAAAATTAATTAATATTAGATTTGGTATAAAAGGGTTAGAAATGGTAAAAGTTATTTTATGAGTTAACTAACTAATAAAATTTTGATTTCAATGTTTCTGCAACTTAAATTGGAAAAAATAAAACTATATGATGCATACCAAATGTGAAAGTAATACATTACATTCCCAAATCAATTGAAATGGTTGTAACTTATATACCATTAGGAATTATTCATATTGATTTCTTTGGAGATTCTATAACGACAATACCAAGTGTAAAATATTTTTCTATGTTCTAGTTGATTATTTTTTTAGATTTCCTTAGGTTTATTTTAAATACATAAGAGTGAATAATGAATTATATTTATAAAATTCATTAAAAAATTATAAAAAAAAGACTTTAAAATTTTTTCACTAAAAAGTAACCATACGAGAATGTTTTAGAATCATGAATTCAATTAATTTTTCTCAAAACATGTCTTACAATATACATTCACTTCCCCCAGTACACCTTAATAGAATCGTGTTTTTGAATGAATGAAGGGGACCTTCATATAAATTGAAAGAAACATTTTATGTGAATATAACAGTCCCACTAATTGTTGTGTTGAATACATTAATGCAATATGATATTTTATAAAAAGAGTAATTATAATTAATATCCTGAACAAAAAACCTTATGAGATATAAAATAATATAAAACCAATGGTTGGATACTTTAAGGTTTTTGGATCAAAAGCCTATATATTTAACATCATGTATAATCTTGATAAGTTATATCTAAATGTTAATAAAGGAACCATACTAGGTTATTCATCCACTTTTAATTATTATTGAGTTTTAAAATAGATTTCAAAGTTAGTTGAAGAATCTTGTCATGTCCTTTTTGATGAAACTGGTCCCTTTTATAAAAAAAGAATAAGATGTATTACATAAATGATTTTATGAGTAATCTAATACATGAATAAATATTTGATGAAAAGAGGATGAAAAACTGGTAAATTATCAACTAAAATCAAATACTAAAAATTGTGAATATAAATAAACTAAAAGTGATCCACTTAGACATCTAAGAATCTATAAAATCCATCCTTTGGAGACTATTATAGGAATCATATATAATGGATTCAGAAAAAAAGTATTTGTGGGAAAACAATCTAATATTTTGATTTTCCTATCATAAAATAAATCTAAAACTATAAAAGAAGCCTCATGTGACGAGAGTTGATTATTGAAAATGAAATAATAATGAAACCGGGTCAAGAATAACAAGGTGTGTGATGAATTATATAGACCCTTTGGTTATAATTTAATTAAAACCAAATGGGTATTAATAAATATATAGTATGATTAATTTTTGATAACATTAAATTATGATAAACTAGTTTCCAAAGGTAATAATCAAAAGGAAGGAATAGACTATAAAGAAACCTTTTCTTTTCTAGTTATACAAAAATATATTATAATCCTTCACGTATATGCATCTTAAATTAATTTTAAATTATTTTATATGGATGTGAAATTTAGATTCATAAATGGGTTTATAATATAGTATGTTTATATTAAAAAACCACCATATTAAAAAATTCCTTATTTCCAAATTTTGTTTTTAAACATACTTAAGCTATGTATGGCCTTAAAAAAGAAACTTTATCTTGGTAAGAAATATTGTGTTTATTTATTTTATCAAATGGGTTTACCTAAGTATTGGATGACGCAACACTCTTTAATAAAACATCATTAAATGATATTTTTTAGTTAAATGTATGTTGATGATGTAATTATTGTTTCTAAAAATAAAAAAAATATATAATGATTTCTCAGTGATTATGAAAAAAATTGAAATGAGTATGATGGGATAACTACGAGTTTTCTTGGATTTCAAATCAGTCAATTAGATTTTAGAAATGTTTAAAAAATGAATAAATTACTTATTAAAAAATATTTGACGTGAATATATTAATATATATGAAACTCCCATGTGTTTCAACATTAATTTTTATTTAGATGATGTTGGTAATACATTTTAAAACATGTTATATAGAGGAATTATTGGTATCTTGTTATATCAAACTACTAATTGTCTAGACACTAATTTATATATATGTGCTATATTATAGGATAATTATTGAGAATATAATTTTTTTAACGCCAAAATAATTTTAATAGATTTAAATGAAAATATTTCTTTATCTCTACTATTTTTAAAAACATCCAAATTTTATTTAAATTTATATTCTGATGCCAATTTTTGACATTTTTAGATTATATAATAATAGTAATTTAGGAATCTTCCTCTTCTGAAGTAAATATTTAGTTTCATGGTCAAGTAAAAAAGATACACATAGTTTGATTATCAAATATAATATTTGATTACATTGAAGCTTTTAGTATTTTGTGTATTAGTGTTGTGGATGGAACAAACCTTGATGGACTTTGGATTCAATTTTGATCATTATCCAATTAATTGCGATAGTACTTTTGCTCTCAGCATTCCAAAAAAATACAATAATATATTCTAGGAAAAATTATCATTCTCTAAGGAATAATTTCATAAAGATTCATACCATAAAATGTAATATATATTTAGAGTTCATTATTACTAAATATCAAATTATAGATATATTTAGAAAGACCTTACAAATTGTAATATTTGATTTTATTAAATTGAATTTTGATTTTTTTAAGTTTAAATGTTTTTTATTCTAATTGATAATTTTATCATTTTAAATAAATATTCAATGCTATTTTATTCTAGATATATTTTTTTCAATATTTGGAAACTCCAACTTATTTATTCATTTATTTTTAGAGTATTTTATGTTTTTTACATTTATAGTCTATTTCTTTTAATTATATTTCACATCATATAGTGATATTTGGCCCTATTCTTTATATAATATTTCTTACATAATTTTTATCACTCCATTCTTAGGGAATCTTAATATTACATATAAGTGAATATAATATTTTAGGATCACAAACCTCAAACTCTTTCAAACATTAGGGTCACTTCATTTTCAAATTTGATCCACTGATTTTCTAACCAAATCCAACAAACATATGGTTTAATCCTTTACTAAGAATGGTGAAATCAAAAATAGGATAGGATACCTCTTTAAGAATCTCCAAAAATTTAAGGTATTACCCTAAGGTGTTGGGTAGAAAATTTATTTATTTAATTTTTCTAGATTGCACAAATTTTATTTTGAAAAAATTTATGCACTTCTAAGGAAGAGAGATTATTTTTGATGAGAAAAATACCAAATTATTTGATTTAAATTAAGCTAATTTTTTTTATAAAAATGATTTTTTTAATTTTTATAATGATATATTTTGGGTGGTTTCAATAGTGAATGGAAGTAACTTGTCAATATTCACTTCAAAGTTCACTAACTTTTTTTTCAATCATGAAGGAAGAATGGAGTTTAACTCATAACTTGTTAGAATTGATGATATAAACCCTACTATGATTATGTATTCTCTATTTGGGGACTTTTTTATTGAGAAAAATATTTTTAAGTATAAGAGTATTATATAATGATTTTATTAAATTCTATCCATACTGGATTTTCCTCTATAAACGGTGAGCTTTAAAGTCTTATTTCCTGACATATATCTTCACTGTCTACGGATGATCATGAAAATGGTCAATCTGATCAAGTACATTATGAGGTATAGTTACCATATTAATAGAAAAATTTAAATCATATATTCCTTACTATTATGTTTGAAAGAGTGGATATTGTGTTGAGAAAATATATTCCATCGAAATTCCATGGATAAAATACCTTTAGAGTTGGAAATATAAAACAATTTGGATATTTAGGAAATTTTTATTGAGAAAACATCTATTAAGTGGGGCTAAAGAAAAGATAAAATGAACCTTATTTAGTAGGTGGTGGGAGATTTTTTTAATGTTTTTATCGTTGGGCGTACAGATGTAGAAACTTATAGTATTCCTACAAAATAAACTTTTGAAGATGAAACGTGTTAGATAGGATAATTTTGTTCCACCATATTTTATAAAATCATATATTTTTTATACTCATAAAATCCTCAATTTTTTATTTATGTTTTTATCTTAATTATCTTAGGATCATATTATATGTTTATTTAAAAATTATTGACTCATTTTGAATTCCTTAAAGTTTAATAAAAATATAAATAAGGTCTTTATATTATGTGATAATAAAAGTGAATGAAACTATTATACATTGTTACAATTAACATTTTGGAAAATTCATTTCTCTAACATTCTAAAGAATTATCTTATCGATAGTCTCATCGCTTGTGTTAAAATTGATTTTTCCCAATGAATTTATCATATGGAAGACCAACATTAGTGAATTATATTATGGTGGAAATAAGTTATCATAAGATGAAGATGAATTATCATATATTATAAATGAATTATCTTACAACGTAAATGAATTATATTATAGAGTAGATTAATTATCTTATGAAATATAGTCTGCCTTAAAAAGGTAAAACAAAATGATATTCAACAAAGCCTTTTCTATTACACAGATTTTGATGTATCTTTTGAAAATGAACATCACAAGTAAATTATCATACATATTAGAAAATTCAATGATATGACAAATCATGTATCTTAAAAATGCTGATATATCTTATGAGAACGGTACTATCAGATCATTTATCTTATGTGGATTAAATTTTCTTACGAAAAATCATTTTTTTTTCTTAGGTTATAGAAACTTATTACTAATACAATATATTTTTGAATGTTTTATTATGATATTATGTGTATCAAAAAGGATGTAAACCAAATAATTAATGTTTAATTTAAATAAAGTTCATATTTAAGAGAATAAAAAGTTCCAATAAGGATTCAATGTTATACAACCATGTAAATCTAGTTTTTCCATATTTGGAGAAGAATGACACACTCTAATTTAGATATTTTTATTTCAAATTTCAAAATGACTGTTCCCTCGATAGTTGGATTTAACTATAATGATGAGTTGAAATTAGAAAAGTTCAGATCTATAAAAGAAGAAGAGATATGTACATGTGTGTATTTCTATGTTGTTATATTCATGATTAATATTACTATAAGACCACTATATTAGAATTTACTATTTTTTCTATCAATGTATATATCTTTTAATTGAAGAACATCATAATCTATTCTATCTTACTATATGTTTCTTATTCATTTTTTAGTTGCTACCTGAAATTGAGTACTAAATCCAAAAAAATTAATATTTTATTCTTTATAAGATTTTCACATATTTTTTGGAGTGTTCTAAGACCACGGATAGGCCCTATGAAGGTTAATCATAGATAAAACCTCTTGGAAATTTTTACCAAGTTAAGGTTACTTGTGCTCAGAAGGTAAGACCTTGAAAAAAGGATTAGAATATTGAAAATCACTAAACTCAAGGAGTAGATTGTTGGATGTCTAGACAATGGGATATTTTTTTCTAAACAAATATAAATATTCAATGATTGATTTGATATACTTTTTTCATTAAACTAATTATTTTTGATAAGATAACATAGAAACCATTCATACATTTATTGAGGGTATTTTTAGGTGGAGAAAATGTTAAGAACTCAATTCACCCCCCTCGTGATTCATTTAGAAATAGCTATCTGAGAAAACATTTGGTATTAGACCATTGAGTTTTAATTTCACCATTATTACTAGTTTATGTTCAAAAAAATATAGTTATAGAAATAGATGATTCTAAAAAGGAATTTATATGATAAAGGATCCCAATATAAATTTAAAAAACTATGGTTTTTGGTAGGTTTAGAGGATTATCCTATTTAAAAACCATAGTCTGAAGGTTTACATGAAATATACAAATACTTATAATGTTCCGAAATTAGATCAATAAAAATGGACTACTTTGGAAGAAGACAAATATTATCTAAACTCTAAATCTATGAATTCCATCATATGGGGACTTAGTCTAGATGAGTACAATTGAGCTTCTCTGTTATAGTTAGTTCCCTAGAACCAAGTAATGTCTACATTATTATAAATTTTATTCATATTTTTTAATATTAATAATATTATTATTCAATCATGATCATTCTTCATCGTAATGTAGTATGTGATAATTTCCCTAGAGTAGCTATGACACTAAAATTTTATAAAAGTTCCCTGATATGATGAGAACCTGGAAGTGCTACAACATTATTTTTAAATATATGTTCTACAATAGAATGATATCATTTCTGGGACATAAATGATATAGTATATTTTGGTTGGAAACTCATAAGAATTTGAGGCACCTTCTCATGGTGTACTCCCTTGGTAATATCTAATAGGATATAATGATTATAGGACCCACTAGTAGGAAATTCACATTTATATATGTCATTATATGCTCTTATATATGGATGTATGTATTGGTTCTTATAATTTAAGATTATTATTTATGATTATTATAAGTCATATACTTTAATTTATTGATGAACATCATGATAATCAATGCCTGCAATGAGGTAGGATATGTTGGGTGTGTCAGGAGTAATATTTTACTAGTGAATAATGTGAGAAAGGATATATAATTCATATTATTTAATGAAAGTTAATATCACATTCCATTTTATGGAAATTATATATCCTATATAAATCCATGTATATAGTGTTTTATAGGCTTGTTCTCTTTATGGAAAGTCAAAGAAAGGGACATTGATCACATAGGTTGATGACAACACCATACAACCAGCTTGATTTGAGATATTATGATATAGGGATTACATTAAACAGTATGAATCTATATGATGTAATATATCTTTGAGACATTAGGTTATTTCTATATGGGTTCCTTGGTGTTTAGCTAGATGATAATCTTAGACACTAGGTTGATTTTCCTAATTCCACTGAGAAAGGGGCCTAGAGGGTCACATACTATGTGTATCTAGAATCTTAGTTAAATAATTTATTATAATTTATTATTTAAAAAGTTGAATATATATTATTCCCACATGTGGTTTAATAATTATTCATTTTTTCTTCATGACATTTAATCAATCACAAGTTATTCAAGAGAATAGAATGTGAGAGTAATAGTAAACAAATATATATTTACTATTTAGTGAATATAATTTTATTTATTTATTGGAGAACAATGCAGTGATATTTATTTAATGGATAAATATAAATTATTCCTGGTTCGATAAATATTATAGAGGAATAAATGGTCGAGATTTTAGGCCTAGTGGAAAAATAATTAATAATGAATATTATTTGATTAAATAATATTTAATTTAATTCGAAAGTTAAGAACATTTTGGAAATAATAATAATTTTGTTATTATTTGACATTGGTTTTTCACTAGTATTAAATTAATAATTAAGGTCACTTGAGAAATTATTTTAATTTAACCCTAGTGATATATAAACCCATTTGTGTAATTTTTTCAATATAAGAATTCTTTTTTCTTGGTTGTGCACAAGAAAATTGGATAATTCTCTCTATCCATTAGGATCTCTCTTCTCGATGATCGCTCCCAATAATGGATAGAAATATTCCTCCCATGGATGAAAGAGAATTATTTCGATGTAATTCCGGTACCGATGAGAGGAAGAAAACACAATCACTGGGATTTGTCATGCTAGCACCCATAGATTCATTATGTGATGTCTAGAAATTTGTGGGCATGTGTGGATCATTTCTAGAGGGAATATGTACTTGATTCCTATAACACAATGAAGATTAATCCCATATATTTAACCAAATCCATCAACAAAGAAATAATTCCATCAAGATAATTCTTATTTAATTAAATCAATTTTAAATAATATGTGATGATCATTTCTCTTTGGTTTCAATATGATTCATGCCGTCTGTCTTCTTTGATTCAATTCCATTGAACATGGAATCTATCATCGCCCAGATCTCAGATTGATCATTGAACAAAACAAAAAGCAATATTGGGCAACACCCATCACACACTTCCTCTATTCAAGGAACCTACAATTTGCATCAGAGTGGTCACATAATTATTTATAATTATTTAATGATAGTTGGTGATTTACACATTTTAATTTAGTTTTTAAAATCAGTTTTAATCATTCTTTTAATAAAAATTAGGGTATATTATTCTTCCACCTTCATTTACCATAGATATAATCCATATGATTAATTTAATGAATAAAACAAAATAAAAAATCTCATCTAGAGGTCCTAAGTATTTTGGATAGATAACACAGGAGTATACAGCATGTAATAATAATTACATTTCATGTACTTGTGTTCAATGCTTCGGGAATTAATTACGCAATTAATTGACACTGAGTGAATTGATTACATGAGGTGCATTAAATACCTTACTCTGAGTGTTGACCAAGCCAGGGTGGCACACAGTCATCCATAGTATATGTCTTATATTCTATATACACTACATGTAGTCCCATTTGATTCACAAACTGGCTGTGTATTACCATACACGACCTACGTGACTGGTGACAATGTAATTTAGAGATCACACGACATGTATCTCATTATACATTTCGTGTAATCCCTTTTTTTAGAGGTACAATTTATATTCTGAGTCCTTAGTCATGTACCTTGGATATACAGTGACAGATACAAACACCATGTATCTCAACTACCCATGTAATGTACTTATACCAAATTATACAGATTTACAATTTATTTACTGTTGTATATAATCCTTGAGACATGTTCTTGTGTGTGGTCATTATGTTTATAGGACAGACCATGTGATGGGTTTTAATATATATATATATATATATATATATATATAAAATTAACAAATACATGATGATTGGATCTGCAAATAATGTATGATTCATATTACAGTTATTACTATACATGAATTAAATCATAACAAAATATAGAAAAATCATGCAATTCATGTAATCATTATGTTGATAATTTAGTTCATGAAAGTACGTGATAAGTCATGTATTATATATGTCACAAATAATAAATAAGTATATTTGTATAATACATGTTGGTTAGATTCAGACTGGTTTTCCCTATATTTCCTTCAAGGTAAATTTATGTACATAGTAAACATTAAATGAATTTATTAAATTTGTCTAAAATTATTATGGATATTAATCTTAAGGAAATTCATATGGGAATTTAGATAATTAATGGATTAATTAAGTAAGATAATTAATTGATTCAACCACGATTTATCTTAATAAAGAGATATTAATAATTGAATGCTAGTTTTATTAAATGAATAATTCATTACATGCATGTGGATGATGATGATCATAGTCTGATCCATAGCATGTGATTGGTTTCATTTCATTTAATTTATTATTAAATTAAATTATTTTTATGCATGCATTTTCTCCATTAATTATGTAAGGGACTGTGTGCCCAATATTTCTTTTATGTATACTCCATTTCCCCTCATCTCAATGTGAGTATAAAGAATATGTAAAGGATATAGCTCCAAATCTAGTAGAGGAGGTTCAATTTCAGAGCTGAAGAAAATCCAATTCAAATAGATATATAGGTGGGAAAGTAGAAAGTTGTAACACAAACCCTAATCGGTTAATGGTGTTTTTCCCAAAGGTCAATAGTTTGTTTATCAAAAACTAGATAAACTAACCATTAGTAAATTTCATGATCATACCACATTGTTATTTTATTTAATACATGTTTCATGTTTATTTTATTATGGATGTTTTTGTCACGATAACACAATTAATTAATTACTGATCATGCAAGATAGAACTAAAATAAATTATTTTATGACTAAATATTATCCATGGCATAGTTAAACACTTAATTAATCCCACATAATATTAACAAGAATGTTATAAAAATAATAATTGTAAACTTAATCATAAAAGGATAAATTTACTCAATAAAATATTAATTTGGTATAGCCTTCCACTAATTCGATTAAAATCAAACCCTAGTTAAAAGTGTTTAACTGGCCAAAGTTGTGTTGATTTCAATTATCGGGGATTTTTTACTTGAATTTATGGGTTTACTTAACATAGTTTACATCAAGGGTTGACCCCCAAAGTAGTGCTTGGATTAATTAAGATCCAGGGGTTGAGGAAATCTAAATTAATTATTTTATGGTGGGGAGTCCACTCAACAAATCATGAAACTGTGAGGTAATGTAGTTTCCATTTGTAATTCCTACATAAAATCATTAAATTTACTTGACCAATCAATGTTTGGGTAGTGGGAACGGTAAAATAGATCCTTACAACAAGAATATCCAAACAACAAGATATTCTAAATCTAATGGTGAGGTATTTTGGGTTTCAATAATATATTTGGAGACTAAATAATTTACTATTTATTTATTTTTCTAAATTTTATCAAATAAATTAATAAAAATATGCTCATGTTATTTTTAGAAATAAAATTAAAATTACTTAAAATATATCACTATAATGAATAGTTGAGAAGGATAATATTTTCACTAGCCCAAATTTCCAAGAGTGTCAATGGTTATTACATGTTATACTTTTCCCTAAAAAAAATGTATGTGCAGGAAGAACCTTTTCCAGTTGAACCCAGTAATGAGGAAAGAGATGAAGAGCTATCTGTCTATGAGGAACATCTGAATGATGCTATAGATATTCAGTGCTTCATGATATAATCAATGTCCAATGATATTTTTAAGAAACATGAGGAAATGGATGAATAGAGCATGATATCCCACATTCAGGATCCCTATCATGAGAAGAAGAGACAAAAGAGTTATGAGTTATCCAATGGTTTTTTTAAAATTATTCATTGAGAGTCTTTACTATGTTGGCCTAATTTATTCAAACTTATTGTCTACATTGAATACATAGACATATTAAGGATTAAATTCATGGATTATTTGATTATAGATCTCATACATTCATCACTATCCAAGACTTTATCATGTTTTATTGTCAATTACAATATGAGAAATAATGAGAAGAGTCTATCAAAACTTATAACATTGATTCCCCAAGGAGATAAGGACATCGAGAATGATAAATCCATGGTTTTTGTAGTGAATAATAAAAGGAAAATCAAGGAAAAGGGGCACAAGACATTTAAATAGTCTAATGCTCTATAGAACCATCCTTCCAAAAAGATGAAGATCCAAAGGATAGGAATAGAAAATTATGTAGTATGTTTTTCATTTGGCGAGTTAGGCCACTATAAGACTAACTGTACCTAAACGAATGGGGATTAAAAAGGTTTGTTCATTGTCTAATGTAACCTTTAAATGTACACACATTAGGTATTATATATGTATTGTGGTGCTCATATCTTTATCCAAATACAAGAACCATGTACATTAAAAAATATTGCTATAGGATAGGTGGATCTGCAAGATACCAATGGACTGAGTATGGATGCCCTAGCCAATTGTTACTACCACATTTCATTTCCAATAGGAATGATTTTGGATTTAAAATATTTTTATTATGTACTTATGGTTACCAAGAATATAATTTCAATATCATGCCTATATATAAGTGGGTTTATTTTTAAATTAGGAAATAAAATTTGATTCTTTTTTAAGGTAAATGTATGTTATAGTATGACACCCATGAATAATGGACTTTATGTATTAAATTAATAAACCAAGTGCTGTAAATTGATAATGAATCAAGTTTACGTGACTCATATAAACCCCATCTATAGAATCATCGTCTTGGTCATGAAAACGAGAAGTGTTTGACAATTATCTTCCATGATTTTTATTTACACTATTCTAAGATAAAACCTCTAGAACGATGTTAATATTGATTACAAGGAAAAATGAACGAAACACCTTTTGGTGGGCATGGAAATGTAACTTCCCATGTAAGTAATGAATAATATATATTTTTATCTATGTCTATTTATTAATTGGATAGTGTTTTAGAGGCTTAAAATGAGAATAAATCCAATCTTAAGCATGGAATACACTAATATTTTTAAAAGAATGGTCTACTGCCTTTTGAGGGAAAACCATTTTTTCAAATAAACCTTTTGACAATTTTATAAGATCTATTTTTCAAAATAAACATATTCTTTATTATTGGGACATTGAAATTTACCTTGGGTTAATTTTTGGTATTTTTCTGACAATGTTTATTTTTTAATGAATAGTGAAAAATACTGCATTTTACAGCAAAACTGCTTTTCCATCTGATATAATTATATGGTTAGATTATCTTTTTAATTGGTCTTAAAGTTTAATTAGAATATTTTGTTTACCATTTAATCCAATGGTGGCCATTAGAATTAATTTCACTTTGGAATTGGGCATAAACAAGTGCCAAACTTTTCATAAATATTGTTTCTAAAAAACCCGCTATTTGTTTTGACAACATAAATTACTTTTAAATTAATTATTGAAATTTCTATGTTTGGAATTTGGTAAAATGGATTCCATATTTGGAATGATAATTTCCAAATCATTTAATTAAGACTCTTTTGTTTTTGGACATTATGAATAGTAACGACAGTAATTATCTTTAATTATATTGATTAATTAGTAATCGAATAGTTAAGGATAATAAAATAATATCATAATAATAAAAAATGACCCCAACATGTGTCCTAATGCTACTGGTTGTGTCATTTCTGACCGTGGGATGCCATGTGCCAAACCTAGGGACCCCATGGAATCACTTTTGGGTGAATGTGACACTTTATCTTTTTATTTTTAAAGAAAGGAGAATATCACTAAAGAATGTATCACCTGAGTAAAACATTTTTAATTTTGTCTAAATAAATGACCTCTTGGACTATATATATTCATTGGAAAATTAAAAATATTTCCTACATCATAGTATTTTTTTTATAATTTTTAGACATTAAAAAAATTAAATTATTTATGACATCATGATGATGCAGCGATTACCTCATTAATTAATGATTTAAATAAAATGAAAAGATAATATAAAATATAAGACTTACACTTGTAAAAGAGCCATTGGATGAGTATATTTCGAACCATTATCACCTTATCCTAGAAATATATCAATGTGGGACCTTTTAAATCCGAAACTCTTTTTAAAATAATGTAACATTTCTTAACTTTCCAAGAGTGCCCCTCCTCTCCTCTTATAAAAGGCCCCCACCTCTACCTCCTTACCCACACTTATAAAGCCTTTGTCTCAGCCAATACCTGCTCATTTTATCTCTCTACATCCCTCAATTCATCATATAAGACTTACCTTAGGTAGAAATCTCTTCAAAAAACCATTTTGGTTCAAACCAAGAAGAGTTACCTGATATAAAGGTAAAGTCTTCTCTAATGTTTTTTTTGTTTTATTTTTCTTCTCCATCCCCCTAAACTCATTTTATTCATTTATTTTATAAAAAAACCAGTATATTCAATATAATATTATGTTTTTATAATAATTATTTGATCTACACTTACACACACCTTCATCTAATGGTTAAAGAGCATACTGTTTCCGTGGATGGAAATTTTCTACATCACGAAACAATGATTTCTCAATATTCTTATAACAACTTCAAAGGTGGCCATCAAGATGACACTATATTTATATATGATTTATAATATGTTTATTTTTTCCTTAATCTTCTGTATTTTTCATTTTTGGCATACATTTATGGTTTCCATTATGGGTAAATGCGATATCTTCATTTTAGGAAGTGCGGACTACCGCCCCCTCAAAGTTATTTGATTCGTTAATGCCATATGTGGGTTGTATAAAGGATGGAGTTAATGATATTATATATGATATTATACTGGAATTATAATATACCTTTATATCATTATGATTCCATTCCATAAAATATGAAATAGAAATAAAAGTACTGTTCATGTGTATATACGGCTTACCGTCTCCATGAACGGTGCATTTCTTTTCTTACCTCTAAATGTTATGTAATATTGTAAATGCATCTATATACTGTATATATATGACATATATGATATGTACATCATGAATATAATTCTGGATATAACGGATATTTTACCACATTAACAACTTGTAATTATAAAGAGTTTATTTTTGACTCAAGTACCAATGATCGTTAAAACAACCGTTATAAACTTAAATAATTACATAGTGTTCATGACATGGTAATAAGTGATATAAAAGGAATAATTAACTTGAAAAAGGTTCTTAATCAAGTAGAAATTAACTCATGTTTATTACTCAGGAGATTAAAGAACGATCGAGTCAAGTCGGATACGAGGTAAGGGACTTCGTCTCAATCTCCTTTCATTGAGGCATATTTTGTTTTATACACAACATTCATTTATACAGTGTATAAACCACTTTGAAATTTATGTTTCTTTAAAAGGAATATTTTTATAAGAAGCCTTTACTAACTGACAAAAGAAAATGTTTTTTTTGTTGTACATATGCGGTGACAACGACTTCTCCGCCACCGTGACCATTATTTGAGTTTCGGCTTCCTCTACAAGCCATAACCTTTTTTTAAAATGAAAAATAAATACCACGTATTACTTTTCTTTTATTTTGGTATTGTAAATGGTTTTCATAATGTTTTTATTATATCAATGTTTTGTATTGATATCTTGTGATTGAAATGTGGAAATGTTATGTTTCCTTTATGCATGTTTTATGTGATACAATTTTGTTATGGTTCTTGGGCATTATTATGAAGATGGGTGGTTCCATGATAAACTAAGGGCAGGTGAGCCCGATATATCTCTCAAATACATTGGGTAACGCGAAGGGGTTAAACGTTAAGGTTTCTCTGAAGATATTTAGGGAATATACTGTGATGGGTATTCCAAACGTAACCATGAGGGTTACTCCCTACGTAAGAATGTTATGAATGCCTCAAGTTACCTTTATGTCATATGATTTTATGATTTATTAATGTTTTCATGAGGTATGATAAAGTGATTATGTTTTATCAGTAAAGTATGATTTCATCAATTCTTATGTATACATGGACTAATGTTTTCATTCCCTTACTGTGCTTTTTATGCTCATCCCGAGTTTTTGAAATGTTTTTTACAGGTCAAGGGAAAGGTACATGATGTGATGATAGTGTCAAGGATGTTTCAAGAAAGAATCTATGTTTTATTTTAAATATGTTTTCGATTATGGGAAAAATGAGTACTATCTTTTATGTAACCACTTTGTTTAAATGTGGAGTGTAATTCATGATTTGTGATCTAATTCTCTAAAACTCTAAACTTGAAATGATCCTCAATGTGTAATCTTGTAATAACTCATGATTAAGTAATGTTTAAGGCTGGGGCCTTATAGTTGGTATCAGAGGTCGGTTTAGATAACTTCAGGAGTTAGAATTATATTAAATTATTATCCAAAAATATTTTTTATGGTCAAATTGAAATGACATAGCATTTGAATATTACCATGTTGCTTCATCTAAGACATGTTTGTTCAGAATTGTTTTCCGCAGAGGAAACAGGGAAGCAGTGCTAGGAAGGCATACAAAAGGAAATGACCTTCCGAATCAGCTTCCTGAGATGGTCGGAATTGGAACTGAACAATTTGTTGCAGTGATGGTTTAGTTGAATCAAGCGATAAATGGTGGTGGTATCCATGCACGAGATGAGCCAGATCAACCACAAAGGAACATGTCAGTGGTGGAACATTTCATGAGGCAACAACCCCCATCATTTAGAGGATCATCTGACCCTGTGCTAGCTGAAGGGTGGATTAAAGCACTGGAGAAGATTTTCGATGTCATGGGGTGTTCAGACAATCAAAAGGTTAGTCTTGCTATTTACCGTTTGGAGGGTGAAGCAGATCAGTGGGGGTCTATGGTTAAAAATATCAAGGACACTGATGAGATTGATGCTCTCGACTGAGATGAATTCAAAGGTATGTTTCTTGAGAAGTATTTTCCTAAGGCTGTTCGACATAGGGTGGAAAAATATTTCATGGAATTGAGGTAAGAGGACAAATTAGTGAGTGCTTATGAAGAGAAGTTCACTCGATTGGCAAGGTATGCTCAAAATTTTATCCGAGACCTTGATAGTAAAATGAATCATTTTTAACCAGGATTAAAGCCAAAATATTGAAGTTAATTGGATTCTTGTGAGTTCAAAAGTTATGAAAAAGCTTGTTCGATGTGCTGAGAAGGTGGAAATAGAGTTTGCTGATGATCAAGTGTTCTATACCAACTAGCAGAAGAAGAGACTGAGGTGGCAGGAGAAAGGGAAGAATTCTTCAAAAAGGTCTGATGGTAAGAAAACTAAGTTTCTAGTTTGTGATAAATGTGGTAAAAGGCATGCTGGGGAATGTCTTCTCAATTCTGTAAAGTGTTACCGATGTGGTAAGATGGGACATAAGGCTTGCGATTGCACTGAAAAAGATCAGGGTGATGGTAAGACCGAATTTCATTTATAGTTAGTGAAATGTTTCAAGTGCAATGAGATGCGTCACTATGCAAACGAGTGTCCGACAAAGAGCTCGAGTGATGGGAAGCAGTTAGAATACAAGAAAAAAGGGGTGATGAAATCCTTTGCAACTAATTCAGCAGATGTTGGGCCATCAAATGATGTGGTATTCGGTACTTTGTTTTTTTTTTCAGATTATGCCAGTGTGTTATTTTATTCAGGGTCTACACATTCTTTCATCTCTAAAAACATTTCTAGTAAAATGGGAATACCATCCCAAGAAATGACTCCTGAACTTGTGGTAAAAACACATGGGGGAAATGTTGAGGAAAAAATAATTTATAAGAATATTTCTATCCTTATCCGTGGAAAGAACCTACTTGCAAAACATATTGTTTTACCTCTAGTAGAGTTTGATGTTATCCTAGGTATGGATTAGCTCTCTGTTTACCATGCTAAGATTGATTGTAGAGCTAAAGAAGTTTCCTTTTAGAAATACTTTCAGTTTGTGTACAAGAATGAACCCTTACTGTTGATAACATATTAAGAGGTTGAGAAACTTGTAAAAGATGGAAATGAATGTTACCTTGCACATATCATTGAAAACAAGGGAACTATTTAGATTAATGATGTGCCAGTGGTAAATGAGTATCCTGATGTTTTTCCTGATGAGTTGCCTAGAATAATACCTGATCGGGAAGTTGAATTTACCGTTGACTTAGTTCCTGATTCTAAGCCAATTTCAAAACCGCCTTATCGAATGGATCAAATAAAACTTTTAGAGTTGAAGGAGCAATTGTAAGATTTATTAGAGAAAGGTTTCATTCGACCTAGCACATCACCATGGGGTGCTCTTGTTTTATTTGTTAAAAAGAAAGATGGTTCAATGAGACTATGAATCGATTATAGAGCCTTGAATAACATCACTGTTAAGAACAAATATCCTTTGCCTCATATCGATGATTTGTTTGATCAGCTCCAGGGAGCTCAGTATTTTTCAAAGATTGACATGAGATCTGGGTACTATCATTTATAGGTAAAGGAAGTAGATATTCTGAAGACTGTGTTTCGTATAAGATATTGACATTATGAATTTTTAGTGATGCCTTTTTGGGCTAACCAATGCCTTTTTGGTTGCAACAAATTTCATTCATTGGTCATATAGTTTCTAAAGATGGGATGACCGTTGATCCTGCAAAAAGAAAGGTTGTTGAAGAATGACCAAGACCCACAAATGTAACTAAGATTCATAGCTTCCTTGGTTTGGCAGGCTACTATTAAAGGTTTGTTAGAAATTTTTCACGGTTATCTAGTCTAATGACTAAGCTAACTTGGAAGGGTGTTAAGTTTATCTGGACAAAATAATGTGATGATTGTTTTCAAGAATTGAAAAGAAGTTTAGTGAATGCTCTAGTTTTGGCACTGCCTTCCAGGAATGGTGAGTTTTTTATCTATAGTGATGATTCATTGAAAGGACTTGGTTGCATCCTAATGAATAATGATCAGGTAATTTCTTATGCTTCACGTCAGTTGAAAACACATGAGGTAAATTACCCTACAAATGATTTGGAATTAGCTGCTGCTGTTTTTGCTTTAAAATTTGGGAGGCATCATTTGTCTGGAGTAAAGTGTAAAATATATACTGATCAAAAAAGTTTAAAGTATATATTCACTTAGAAAGAACTTAACATGAGATAGTGGAGATGGCTGGAATTAATCAAGGATTATGATTGTACAATTCATTACCATCTGGGAAAAGAAAATAAAGTGGATGATGCTTTGAGTCGAAAAGGTAATGCTTTATTAAAATGTTGCGTTTAGAAAGTGATCCTTTGGTTATGGATTTGATGAACTTTGGAAAAGAATTTGTTGGTGTAAGTTGTCCTTAAGTTTTGTTTCAGGTATCAGTGAAATATTCTCTATCAGACAGAATTAAGCAAGCATAGAAGCAAGACAGCGAGTTGCATAAAAAGGTAGAGCTGGTTCAGAAGGGTAAGTTGCCTGAATTCAACATTGATAATGATTTTGTTTTCAGATTTGGGAAGAGATTTTGTGTGTCGGTGATTCACAGTTGAAGAGGGAGTTGTTATGTGAAGCTCATAGTTCTCCATTTTAGTTCATCAAGATAGTACTAAGATGTATAGAGATCATTGAGAGTATTACTGGTGGGATGGAATGAAAAGAGACATTGCTGATTTTACTGTGAAGTGTTTGACTTGTCAATAGGTTAAAGAAGAGTGGAAGTTACCGAAAGGGATGCTTCTTCCTTTACCAGTACCAGAGTGGAAATGGGAGAATATATCCATGTACTTCGTTACGGGATTGCTGAAGACACCTCGAGGTAATAATGAAATCTGAGTTATTGTTGATCACCTGACTAAATATGCTCATTTCCTTTTTATACGAGATTCTTTTTCGCTAGGTCAACTTTCCCGTTTGTATCTTAAAGTGATAGTCATGTTACATGGAGTCCCTCTCTCTATTGTATCTGACCGTGATCCTAGGTTCACTTCTAACTTTTGGAAAGGCCTTCAAAAGTCATTGGGTACTGAATTAAATTTTAGTATGGCTTTTCATCCTCAATCAGATAGGTAGTCAGAACGAACTATTCATACTGTGGAGGATATGCTACGTGCTTGTTCAATGGATTATCATGGATTTTGGGACCAACATCTTTCTTTGGTTGAGTTTTCTTATAATAACAGTTTTTATTCTAGTATACAGATGGCACCATTTGAGGCATTATATGGGAAGCGGTGTCGAACTCCATATTTTTGGGATGAAGTAGGTGAAAGCAAGTTGATGGGACCAGAATTGGTAGAAGAGTTGGCAGAAAAAGTTCGGCTGATAAAGAAACACATGAGAACAGCTCAGAGTAGGCAGAAGAGTTATGCAGACAACAGGAGTAAGGATCTCTCTTTTGAGGTCGGTGATCATGTTTTTCTCAAAGTATCACCATGGAAATGTGTGATGCGATTTGGTAAGAAAGGAAAGTTGATTCCAAGGTTCATTGGACCATATGAAATTCTAGATAGAGCTGGATTAGTTGCATACCGAGTGGATTTACCTCCGAGTTTGTCTCAGGTACACAATGTTTTTCATGTTTCAATGTTAAGGAAGCACATGCCAGATCCATCTCAGGTTTTGAGTCCAGAGGTAGATCTGCTGGAAGAAAATCTATCTTATGAGGAACAACTGGTCCAAATTGTTGACCACAGGGAGAAAGTGTTGTGGAATAAGGTGATTCATCAAGTAAAGGATTGTGGAAAAACCATGTGCTTGAAGAGGCAACATGGGGATCTGAATATGCAATGAGGGATAAATACCCCCACTTATTCGTTAAGTAAATAAATTGTGGGGATGTAATTTTATAAAGGGGGGAAGGATGTAACCTCCCAAGTAAGTAATGAATAATAGATATTTTTATCTATTTATATTTATGAATTAGATAGTGTTTTAGAGGCTTAAAATGAGAATAAATCCAATCTTAAGCATTGAATACACTAATATTTTAAAAAGATTGTTTTACTACCTTTTGATGGAATTTTTTTAAATCAAACTTTTGACAATTTTATAAGCTCTATTTGTCAAAATAAATATATTCTTTATGACTGGGACATTGAAATTTACCTTGGGTTAATTTCTGGTATTTTTCTGACAATGTTCATTTTTTAATGAATAGTGAAAAATACTGCATTTTAAATCAAAACTGCTTTTTCATCTAATTTAGTTATATGGTTAGATTATCTTTTTAATTTGTATTAAAGTGTAATTAGAATATTGTTTTACCATTTAATCCAATGTTGGTCATTAGAATTAATTTTACTTTGAATTGGGCATAAACAAGTGCCAAACTTTTCATAGATATTGTTTCTAAAAAACCCGCTATTTGTTTTGACAACAAGAATTATTTTTAAATTAATTATTGCAATTTCTATGTTTGTAATTTGGTAAAATGGATTCCATATTTTTAATTAGAAGGTCCAAATTATTTAATTAATACTTTTGTTTTTGGACATTATGAATAGTAATGACATTAATTATCATTAATTATCTTGATTAATTAGAAATCGGGTAGTTAAGGATAATAAAATAATATCATAATAATAAAAAATTACCCCAAAATGTGTCCTAATGCTACTGGTTGTGTCATGGAAGACCATGGGATGCGTTGTTCCAACATAGGGACCCCATGGAATCACTTTTGGGTGAATGTGACACTTTATCTTTTTTTTAAAGAAAGGAGAATATCACAAAAGAATGTATCACCTGAGTAAAACTTTTTTAATTTTGTCTAAATAAATTATCTCTTGGACTATAAATTGTAATTGGAAATATAAAAATATTTCCTACATCATAGTATCTTTTTTATAATTTTTATACATTAAATAAATTAAATTATTTATGGCATCCTGATGATGCAGGGATTACCTCATTAAATAATGATTTAAATAAAATTAAAAGATAATGTAAAATCTAAGACTTACACTTTCCAGAGACCTATTGGATGAGTATATTTATAAACCTTATCACCTTATCCTAGAAATATATCAATGTGGGACCTTTTAAATCCGAAACTCTTTTTAAAATAATGTAACATTTCTTAACATTCCAAGAGTGCCCTTCCTCTCCTCTTATAAAAGGCCCCCAACTCTACCTCCTTACCCAGACTTCTCAAGCCTTTGGCTCGGCCAAGCCCTGCTCATTTTATCTCTCCACATCCCTCTCTTCATCCTAGAATCCTTACCTTAGGCAGAAAGCTCTTCAAGAAACCATTTTGGTTCAAACCAAGAAGAGTTACCCGATTAAAAGGTAAAGTCTTTTCTAATGTTCTTTTGTTTTATTTTGCTTCTCCAACCATCTAAACTCTTTTTATTAATTTCTTTTTTAACAACACTAGTATCTTCAATATACTTGGATGTTTTTATTATAATTATTCGAGCTACACTTACACACAACTTCATCTAATGGTTAAAGAGAATACTGTTTCCATGGATGGAAAATTTCTGCCTCACGAAACGATGATTGTTCAATATTCTTCTAACACCTTCAAAGGTGGATATTAAGATGACACTATATTTATATATGATATATAATATGTTTATTTTTTCCTTAGGCTTCTATATTTTTCATTTTTGGCATACCTTTATGGTTTCCATTATAGGTAAACGCGATATCTTCATTTTAGGAAGTGCGGACTACCGCCCCCTCAATGTGATTTGATTCGTTAATGCCATATGTGGGATGTATAAAGTATGGAGTTAATGATATTATATATGATATTATACTAGAATTATAATATTCCTTTATATAATTATGATTCCATTCCAAAAAATGTGAAATAGAAATGAAAGTAGTGTCCAAGCGTACGTATGGCTTACCGTCTCCATGAATGGTGAATTTCATTTCATACCTCTAAATGTTATGTAATATTGTAAATGCATGTATATACTGGATATATATGACATATATGATATATAAATCATGAATATAATTCTGGATATAATGGATATTTTACCACATGAACAACTTGTAATTATAAAGAGTTTATTTTTAACTCAAGTACCAATGATCGTTAAAACGACCGTTATTAACATAAAAAATTACAAAGTGGTCATGGCAGGTAATAAGTTATATAAAAGTAATAATGAACTTGAAAAAGGATCTTAAGCAAGTATAGATTAACTCAATTTTATTATTCAGGAGATTAAAGAAAGATCGAGTCAAGTCAGATACGAGGTAAGGGACTTCGTCTCAATCTCCTTTCATTGAGGCATATTTTGTTTTATACACAACTTTATTTTATACGGTGTATAAAGCCCTTTGACTTTTATGTTTATTCAAAAGTAATAATTTTATATTAAGCTTTTACTAAACGAAAAAAGGGAATGTTTTTTTTGTCGTACGTATGTGGCGACGACTTCTCTGCCGCCGTGACCATTTTTTGAGTTTCGGCCTCCTCTACAAGCCATAACCTTTTTTTAAATGAAAAATAAATACCATGTATTACTTTTATTTTATTTTGGTATTAAAAATTGTATTCATAATGTTTTTATTATAATAATGTGTTGTATTTATATCTTGTGATTGAAATGTGGAAATGTTATGTTTCCTTTATGCATGTTTTATATGATACGATTAGGTTATGGTTCATGGGCATTGTTATGAAGATGAGTGGTTCCGTGATAAAGTAAGGGCAGGTGAGCCCGATATAGCTCTCCAATGCACTGGGTAATGCGAAGGGGTTAAACGTTAAGGTTTCTCCGAAGAGATTTAGTGAATATACTCTGATGGGTATTTCAAACATAACCATTAGGGTTACTCCCTACGTAAGAATGTTATGAATGCCTCAAGTTACCTTTCTGTCTTGTGATTTCTATGATTTATTCATGTTTTCATGAGGTATGATAAACTGCTTATGTTTTATGAGTAATGTATGATTTAATCAATTCTTATTTACACATTGAGTAATGTTTCCATTCCCTTACTGAGCTTTTTATGCTCATCCTGAGTTTTTGAAATGTTTTTCAAAGGTCAAGGGAAAGGTACATGATGTGATGATAGTGTCAAGGAAGTGTCAAGAAAGAATCTATGTTTTATTTTAAATATGTTTCTGATGATGGGAAAATGAGTACTATATTTTATGTAACCACTTTGTTTAAATGTGGAGTGTAATGCATGATTTTTTATCTAATTCTCTAAAACTCTAAACCTGAAAAGATCCTCAATCTGTAATCTTGTAATAACTCAAGATTATGTAATGTTTAAGGATGGGGCCTTATAGGAAAAATGGACATAACTTTTTCTTAAATTTTGTCATTATTGTTTCTAAAAGGACAATGTGATGCCCTTTTAAGATTTTTATTTTTTGTAGAAAATTTCTAGTAGAATCTAAAGGTGTTTATTCATACATCATATATTTTACTAGTGATGTGAGTAGATATTGATATATCTACACGATTAGGTATAGGTCTAAGTCCAATGATGAATTCATTGAATTCAAGAATATTGTAGATAATGAACATGGTATGAAGATAAAAAAGATTCTATCGTATCAAGGTGGTGAATATCTTAACCATGTATTTGCTAACTTTTAGTGGGATTTTGGTGTTATATCTCAACTCACTCCACCTTAGACAACACAGTGGGACAATTTTATTTAAAGGAGTAATTATACCTTATTAGATATGGTAAGGTCAATAATGAGTCATGTAGATCTTCCATTATCCGTTTGGGGATATGCATTACAGGAAATGGTGTGTGCATTAAACTGAGTACAAACTAAATTGGAAGAAAAAGAATTCCCTTTGAGTTATGGAGTGGAAAGAAACCCATTTTTTCTCATACACGTATATGTGGTTGTGAGGAATTTCTTAAGGACTTATTAGGAAAAAAACTAGCAACTAAAGGCACAAAGTGTATCTTTAAAGGCTACCCCAAGAAATCAAATGGATATTACATGTAAAACCCATTAGATAAGAAATTTATTATCACCTGAATATCTATCTTTCTTGAGAGGGAGTACATCTTCAAAAGGGACAGTGGGTGTAAGATTTACTTTGATGATGTTGATGCTCAAGAAATAGAAGAGTTGGTATATGAATAGATTATATAATTCCCCATGGAGGAAGTAGTTCATAAAACACATGTACTTTGTAGGAGAATAAGAGATGTATGATAACCTTAGAGATATTATTTTCTATTTACTGAAGATGGTGACTCATTATTAGTTGAAAATGATAAACATATATCCCATAAAAAGGACGTAGAGAGATCTGAACATGCAAGATAGAAAGAATCCATGAATTTTGTAATGGATTCCATATATCAAAACTATGTTTCGGTTATGGTCGAAAAACCAATTGATGTAAATCAAGATGGATGAAAATGGGTATTCAAGAGGAAAAACGATAAGGAATTTCAAGTAAATACCTATAAAGTAAGGATAGTGTCTTATAGTTTTAAAAAACATCCACACAATTTATAAGATGAATATTTTTCACCAATTTCCATGTTTAAATCCATAATAATTATACTTTTTATAGAATCTTACAATTACTATGAGATTTGACATATTGATGTGAAAACAATATTTTTAAAGGGGAGCCTTCAAGAAATGTCTATATCACAACCATAAGGGTTTGTGACTCCAGGTGATTCCAAAATGATTTTCAAGTTGCAGAGAACCATTTTTTGATTGAAGCAAGAATCTTGATCATGGAACATGTTTTTTTATGAATCCATAAAATAGTTTTATTATTATTAATAAATGTGATCCTTATGCTTACTAGAGGTTTAGTGGGAATGTGGTCATTATCCTAGTAAAATATATTAATGACATATTACTTATTGGAAATTACATACCAGTCTTATTGTCATATAAGGTGAAGTTAAAAAAATGTTTCACTGGGAAGGACTTAGGTGAAACAACTTATATTCTTGGGATGAAAAAAATTCTGGATAGATGCAAGAGGGTGGTTTGACTATGTAAAATTACATATGATTACTAGATACTAAAAATAATTAGTATGGAACAATTCAAGGGAGGTTTTTTTCCGGTGTCATATGGATTACATCTCTCTAAGAAAAAGTTTCCTCGGTAAAAACAAGAGAAATATAGAATGAGAAAGATATCATATGCTTCAGTGATAGGATCAATCATGTATTCCATGTTACATACTAGCCTTGATGTTTCCTATGAATTTATCATGATAGGAAGATTTAAAGAAGATCAAGGAGAAAAGTATTGGACTGTTTTTAAGTCAATACATAGGTATCTATGAAGAACTATGGATATGTTCCTGGTTTATGGTGGAAATGAGGAGCTAGTCATTAGGGGTTATACTGATGTTGGTTTTCAGACATACTGGAATGATTGGATGTTTTAGTTATGATTTGTTTTCTATCTCAACAGAGGAGCTATGAGTTGAAAGAGTTCAAAGTATCCATTTGTCGCTAATTATACAGTAGAGTCTGATTATATAGCAGATCCTAATGATGCCATGGAAGCTGTTTGGATTTAGAACACTGCCCCAGAGCATGATATACAAATTATTAGTAATGATCTGGTCACATTATATTATAATTATACTTTAGCAGTGGATCTTGCAAAAGATCCATGGTCACACCAACAGATAATGAAAATACTATGGAAGGGTCACCTCTTGAGGTATTTTTTTCAAAGGGTTGAAGTTGCAGTGAGAAGAGTACCCAGACAACAAAACACGGTGGAACCCTTGAATAAACGACTATCTTAATAGAAGCATGAGTATCATGTGAGATCTAGAATATTGAAGGTTTTTATCATTTTACACCAGTGTAAGTGGGAGTCTGTTGGAGTTGGTTTCCAAAAACCAAATTTTGTGTAAACAATGATAACTTGTATTCATGTTTTTTAATTTTAACAAAATTCTTATCACAACATGATTATTCTTATATGTAACATAGTATGTGATAATTTCCATAGAGTAGTTGTTGCACTAAATAGTCATATTAGTTCCCCACTCTGATGAGCACCCAGAAGTGATATGACTGTGTTCATAAATATATGTTATATAGTTAGATGATATCATTTTAGAGACACAATTGATATCAGATATCAGGAGTGAAAAATCATTGGTATTCAATGCACCTTCTCATTGTGTAGGCCCTTGGTAATATCTAGTAGGATATTATGATAATGGCACACACCAGTAGAAAATCCACATTTATATGTTCCATTTGATGTTTCTATATAAAAATGTGTGTATTGGTCCCTAGACCTAAACATTATTATTAATGAGTATAATGAGTCTCTTTTTGGATATATTGATGAAAAATATGATGATATATGATTCTGGTGAGGTTAGATATGTTGGATGTTTTGTGATTAGTATTGCATTAATTAATAATTTGAGAAAACATTTATCCCTTTTGTTGTTTAAAAAATGTTTAAATATTAGGATCATTGATGTAAATGATATATAATAAATAAACCATGAATAAGGTGTTCTATAGGAATGTTTTATTTCGAGAAAGTCAAATAAGTAGACATTGAGAACATTGGTTAATGGAACTGGAATGTAACCTGTTTGACTTGAGATATTGTGATAGAGGGATTACATTACATAATAGGCATCCATATGAGGTATTATGTTATTAATACACTAAATTATTTCTTTATTACTATCTTGGATTTTTTCTAGATGCTATCCATGGACATTATGCTAATTTTAAAAATTCCGCTGAGAAAGAGGCCCAAAGGGTCACAAAATAAGTGTATCATGAATCTAAGTTAAATAATATATTATTATGTGTTATTTAACAAGTTAAATAAATATTATTCTTTCAGGGGGTTTAATAATTATTCATATTTTATTGGTCATATTTATTTCATCCTCAGTTATTCGAAATAAAATAATGCGAGTGGAATATTTCATAAAAAATTATTTTCTATTAATTGATTATTATATTCATTTATGCATAAGTGATTAATGTATTTATATTTATTTAACAAATAAATAAACATTATTGAAGGCATGAAAACCATTATAGAGAAATTACGGACATTGATTTTAGGTCTGGTGAGAAAATAATTAATAATTAATATTATTTGATTAAATACTATTTAATTTTAATTATCAAGTTAAGAAAATGATGAGAAATAATAATATTAATTTTATTATTTCACATGTGATTTTCTCTAGGATTAAATAAATAATTAATGTGACTTGTGATATTAGTTTTTTTAACCTGAATAATATATAATCCTAGTTATGTTATTTTATTAATAGAAAAACTATTTTTTTTGTGCATAACAAAATTTGAGAATTCTCTCAATCCCTTGAGATCTCTCTCCTCTAAGCTCGCACCTATTAATGGAAGGAATTATTCCTCCACCAGATCATGGAGAACATTTTGGAAGAAATTATCATAGTGATCAAATGCAAGCAACATAAGATCAAGGATCTAACATTCTAGCACCTAGATATTTCTTTAGTGATGTTTGGAGATTTTTGGAAAATTTGTAGATCACCTCTAGAGGGAATATGCACTGGATTCCTATAATGAAATGATGGTGCATCATAAATCTACAAACCATATCCATAAAATAAGAATGAATTTTATAAATGTAATTCTTATATAATTAAATTAATTCTAAATAATATTTAATGATCCTCTATTTATTTCTAGTGTGACACATGTTGGTTGTATTCTTTGATTAAATTATGTTTAACATAAATTTTATATTTGTGTAGATCATTGATTGGTAATTGAACATGGGAAAAATAAATGTTTTGAAATGGTTATCGTATGCTTCCATTGTGCCAAAAACTACATTCTTAATGTTCTAGATCACATAAAATATAGAAAATAATTTTAGTTTACTATAAAGGAATTGATAGTGTTTGAAAACATCAATACAAAATGGAAAAACACATGTTTTACACCATCAATGTAGTGGAAGGATAATGAAACATGGTTAAATGGAATTTTAACTAAGATCACAAATGTTGTATAAAAAATATTCATTCATGTTGGATTTTATAACTTTTGGAATGGATGAAGGCTCCTAAGAATGCGCATCACGCGATGCCCTTTTTTCAATTTTTTTTTGACCTTTTAGGTTGCTTCCATCCAAATGGTGGCTCTCCCTTCGGCCCCAGCTTCAAAGGTCCCTGGCCCATCCTCTGCATCCACCTCGGTCTCCAACTCGAGGCATGTTGCTGTGGTGCTTCTAAGGAGAAGATCCTACCCATCTCCTTCATTAGAGGTACCCACCTCTCGTCCTTCCTTTTGTGATTCCCTTTGTGTCTTTGCATCATATATCGGCCATCCCTTATTGTCAGGGATTTCCTTAGGGCCGAATAGGGTGATGTGAGAAGGCTCTTTGGTCAGTCTGATGTTTTTGGGTGCTACCTTTGAGGAATTGTTCACTTTTTTGGAACATACTCTCATTTCCCACTTCATAGGTGGTGCGCCTCCCCTTGAAGTGTTTCAGTGGTTCATGGAATATTGGTGGCTCCGTGCTCCAGCTAAAATCTATTTCCTTAAAAGGTTCTTTTTTTTCATCATACTATATTTGTGGGAGGACTTCATTCAAGTATGGTTCCATGCCCCCTGCTCTGGGGGTCGATGTAGTTTCAACCTCTCTAGATGGTCTATAGAAACACACCGGGGGAAGGAATGTCCCTCTACTGCAGTGTGGGCAGTTTCCAAGGGATTTCTCTACCCTTTAAAAATTAATGTTTCCTCAAAGCTATAGGTGACTCTTTGGGGGGCTTCCTATGTTCATACCCCCATACCAGCTACTGAGCAGAGTTTCTGGTGGCTCGTATCTGCATTGAGATGGATTTTTCTCTTATAGTGGTGGAAAAATTTGGTCTTTGGGTAGAGGACTCCCTTTTTGGGTTCAAGTTATATCCTACCTTGTTTTTTCAAGTTTATGATATCATCGACTTCTTTAGGGACACTCAGTGCAGATGTCTCATTGCCTATGACATGATGGAAGGCAGAAGCCCACCTGGGGGACTCAGAGTGGTCGTGTTTGGTCAGGCACAACATCCAAAAATGTAACAGGGTGCCAATTTGAAGAGTAAAAGGTTTTATAATATGCTTTCATTCATCCTCTAAGGATGTGGTATTGGAGTTACAGCTAGGTTCTTCCGGGGAGGGTGACCTAGTACCTTGCTGCGATATGGATCCCTTTGTGTTGTGGTTTTTGTCCTAGATTCGGGATGTTACTCATTGGTTTTGGCTCTGTATTATCCAAGGACAGAAAAATATACATCCTTTGGCTAGTGTTATGGTCTGAGGAGAGATTGAAGGGGATAATAAATCCATGTAGAAAGTTCCTCAAGGTTATATCTTCAGGGGACCTTCATCATCTAGAGGTACTTCCGCCCCCCTATGGTTGCTCAATGATAGGGAGATGGTGGTCGAAAGTGGCAGGCAACTTCCAATTTGACAAAAAATCCAAGACTGTTCTCTCTAATCTGAGGCGATGGGTCTCTGCCTTCATGGAACATGGAAAGAAGAAAAGGTATGTGCACTATATGAATATACATAAAGAAAAAGTGGTGGGACCCTCCTACAATGATAAGGCTACACAATCCGGGGTGAGGCCTAAGAACCTCTTCTCCTAATGATACCTATTCCTATTTGGAATGTTTGGGGTATCGGAGCTTGCGCCAAGACAGAATTCTTGGCATTGTATATTCTTAAGCAGAAGGTATAGATGGTGGCCATCCTTGAGTACAATCAAAATTCCAAGAGGATTAGGGAGTTCTCCAAGAATCTCAAAATGTGAAAAAATATTCATGATGAGTCGTCCAACCACCACATATGGATTTTCTGGCATAGTAGGATTTCAGTCAATCCGATGTAGGCTGGGGATCAATTCATCATAGTGAATGCTACCCTTGAAACCTTCTCCTTTTTAGTCTCCTTTATCTATTAAAGGTGTGATGCTTAGAAAAGTGAGACCCTATGGAAGGATATCAGCATTTTTGATCCAGGTGACCTACCTTGGATCATTGGAGGGGATTTCAATGTTATTGGGGATCTAGAGGAGCATAAGGAAATATGATCTTTTAATAGGAAATATAGCATTAGTTTTTTTCAATTCTTGGAAGGAAGGGGGGCTGATGGACCTTGGGATAGTTAGAGATCATTTTACGTTGTGTAATAACCAACAAAGCATTTTTAGGTTTTTGAGTCATCTAGATCGAAGTTTAGCTACCATATAGGAAATTTCAACATTTGGAAATACTCGGGTGGTGGATCTACCGCATTGCCTATCAGATCATTCCCCACTACTGGTTTCCCTATCCTCTGAAAATTATCAACGAGCCAAATTTTGTTTCTACCAACACTAGACTTAGGTCAGATATTTTACTAATTTTCTTCTTGAATCCTAGAACGCTCTTTCCCAGGGGAGTACATGGATAGGCTTTCATATTAAGCTTAGGAAGATTAGGACTCAGCATTATCAGTGGTCGCAACATTTGAATATGTCTGATTGTGAGTTTGAAGCAGTCATGCAGGATGTGTACTGGATTGAAGGGTATCTTGAATTGGGTTGGGATGATAGTTTATTTTATGATATGTCCAGTAGAAAAGAACTCATGACTGACATTCTTCTCAAACAGGAACGTATGGTGTGGGGGGATGCAAGGATAAAGAGTCTCAATGAAGGTGATATAAATATGATATATTTCTGGCCATGTATTAAAAAAATATGCATATGGGTTAAACTGAACATATAGATGGAGGATGGGCCTTTCACCGAAGATAAAATGGTGGGAGGGAGGATGGCCAGTGACTACTTTCGTGACCTTCTGGCTAGCCCTAGAGCATAGTTCCTTAATGGGTACCAAGGAGCGGTGAGGGGGTTTTTGATGTGATTAATTCCAACATCTTGGATTATGATAACAATTTCCATTGAGCTATGTCTCAAGAGGAGGAGATTCGAGGCACTATGATAATTTTGAATCCAGAGAGTGTGGTGGGTCTGGACGGTTTCCCAGGTTGCTTCTACAGAGCTTGTTGGTAGACGGTGAAAGATGATATCATCGAGGTAATTCATTATTACTTCCAGGTAGGATCATTACCCCATGTTTCTTGTGCTACCACAGTGGTGCTCATCCCGAAGGCCAATTCTCCAACCATGGTGGAGCACTTATGGGTGATAAGAATGTGCAGTGTCCCCTATAAGATTCTTGACATAATCATTAATAATCATTTATCCATTCATTTTCATAAATGGGTTAGCATGGAAATACATGTATTCAGGAATCACTACTGGAAATACACTATTTCCCAACGGTTCAGAACCGTTGGGAAAGCCCCTGAAACCGTTGGGAAAGGTTTTCCCAACGGTTCTTAGAACCGTTGGGAAGTAAGCCGTTGGGAAAAGTTTTCCCAACGGTTTACTAGCAACCGTTGCAATAGAGCCATAAAATTTACCCTACCCCAACGGTTTGGGTGAACCGTTGGGATAGTTTTTCCCAACGGTTCTCCCAAACCGTTGGGAAAACCAAATACCATGGAACATTTTCCCAACGGTTGGAACCGTTGGGAATTGGTGAAGTCTTTCCCAACGGTTTAAAACCGTTGGGAAAGACATGCTAAAAACTTATATGCCAACGGTTTGAAACCGTTGGCATACCTATGCTGCAAATTGCAGCGCCCTGCAATTTGCACAGCCCATGTCCCCTGTCCATCACCACCAGTCATCAGGCCTCATTTTCAACTCATTTTCACCTCATTTTCACCTCATTTTCACCTCATTTTCACCTCATTTTCGATCCAACTATTGTACCAGTAATAAAATAAAACATACATATTCAATTACGAACAAATTCATACACATTTAACATATAATGGATCCTGAAACTATACAAATCCATAATTAAATTACAATTCATAAACATACATAATTCATATAGAATTCAATTTAAAATTTAGATGACAATTATACGTGGAATCTGAAATTCAATTCATAATATGATCGGTTTTTTCTATACCATATATTTTTACCTCAAATGATGTCCATTTTAAACAAAATACATACACCTGAAGTGATACCGGCCACACCGCACCTCAGATTGAGGCGGGGTTAACTCGTACACGTCACATTTGACTCATGGATCGTTGTGCTAAAGTATCGACAGAATCCTAATGCGTTTGGTCGGTTTTCCGTATGCCAGTTGATGTTTTTCACTTAAAATGGCGTCCTTTTGAAACAAAATACGGACACTATGAGTGGTACCGACCACACCGCGTCTCCAATTGAGGCGGGGTTGATTCGTACACGTCACATATGACTCATGGATCGTTCTCCTAAAGTTTAAATGGAAACCGAATGCGTTTGGTCGGTTTTCCGTATGTACTTAAAATGTTGTCCATTTTAAACAAAAGAGTGACACTTAGACTCATCCCGACCACACCGCGACTCAGATTCATCCCGGGTTGGCTCGTACATGTCACATATGACCCATGGATCATTGTGATAAATTATCAAAAGATTCCGAATGCGTTTGGTCGGTTTTGCGTATGCCAGTTGTTCTTTTCATTTATAATCATGTCCATTTTAAACAAAAGAGACATAGTTAGAGCGGTGTCGGCCACACCACATCTCAGATTAAGACGGGGTTGACTTGTACACGTCACATATGACCCATGGATCGTTTTGCTAAAGTATCGATAGAATCCGAATGCGTTTGGTCGGTCTTCCGTATGCCAGTTGATGTTTTTCACTTAAAATGACGTCCTTTTGAAACAAAAGACGGACACTTTGAGTGGTGTCAGCCGCACCGCATGTCGGATTGAGGTGGGATGATTCTTACACGTCACATAGGACCCATGGATCGTTCTCCTAAAGTTACAATGGAAACCGAATGCGTTTGGTCGGTTTTCCGTATGTACTTAAAATGGTGTACATTTTAAACAAAAGAGAGCCATTTAGACTGATCCCGGTCACACCGCGACTCGGATTGACCCGGGTTGGCTCGTACACGTCACATATGACCCATGGATCGTTGTGATAAATTATCAAAAGATTCTGAATGCGTTTGGTCAGTTTTGCGTATGCCAGTTGTTCTTTTCACTTATAATCCTGTCCATTTTAAACAAAACAGACACAGTTAGAGCGGTGTCGTCCACACCGCGGCTCGGATTGAGGCGGGGATGATTCGTACACGTCACATATGACTCATGGATCGTTCTCCTAAAGTTTCAATGGAAACCGAATGCGTTTGGTCGGTTTTCCGTATGTACTTAAAATGGTGTCCATTTTAAACAAAAGAGAGCCACTTAGACTGATCTCGGCCACACCTCGACTCGGATTGAACCCGGGTTGCCTCGTACAGGTCACATATGACCCATGGATTGTTGTGATAAATGATCAAAATATTCGGAATGCGTTTGGTCGGTTTTGCGTATGCCAGTTGTTCTTTTTCACTTATAATCATGCCCATTTTAAACAGAAGAGACATAGTTAGAGCGGTGTCGGCCACACCGCGTCTCGGATTGAGACGGGGATGATTGGTACACGTCACATATGGCCCATGGATCGTTCTCCTAATGTTTCAATGGAAACCGAATGCGTTTGGTCGGTTTTGCGTATGCCAGTTCTTTTCACTTATAATCCTACCCATTTTAAACAAAACAGACACAGTTAGAGCAGTGTTGACCACACCGCGCCTCGGATTGTGGCGGGGATGATTCGTACACCTCACATATGACCCATGAATCGTTCTCCTAAAGTTTCAATGGAAACCGAATGCGTTTGGTCGGTTTTCCGTATGTACTTAAAATGATGTCCATTTTAAACAAAAGAGAGCCACTTAGACTGATCCCGGCCACACCGCGACTCGGATTGAGCCCGAGTGGGCTCGTACATGTCACATATGACTGACGGATGTTGGGTCGGAGGTGATGGCAAGAGGGGGGGTGAATTGCATTTTTAAAATTAATTAACAATTTAAAACAAATTTAAATGCAGCGGAAAGTAAAATGGCAAGACACAATTGATAACGGAGTTCGGATTTAAACTCAAGCCTACGTCTCCGCTCCCAACTCAACCGTTAGGAGATTTATACGACCGCTTTCTTTTTAATGGTTATAGCAAGAAACCCACTAGCCGTTTTAAGGTAGGATATATCACCTTCTTACAGCTTGCTTTTTTATTATGGTTGTAGCAAGAAACCCAAATTGAAAGAAGGAAGAAAAAGGGTGGTTTGTTTTAATACAAACCCAATTAAGAACTAAACAATTGAAGTAAATAATTTAGAACAAACTAGAGGAAGCCTTGAGCGCCAAGAGGTGAGTGTAGTTGATGTAGAGGCAGCCCAAGCTTCAAGGATGGCAATTGGATCTCAAGTAGCCTTTGAGAATTGTCGTAGGAGCCTCAAATGATTAAAATAGCTTTGGTATGCTTCAGTATATGATCGGTAGTGTTCCCGGCATCCATGGACGTCTATTTATAGGAGAAATGCTCCCAAATACTTCAAAATAGTCGTTGGAGGGATTTCGGAGCCGTTGGGGATCAAGTGGGCCAGCCTGGTCAGTTTGACTGAGAACACCGGCTGGCCGGTGCTGATCCACCGGCTGGCCGGTGCACCAGACAGAAGCAAGGGATTTCTGTCTGGCTCCACCGGCTGACCGGTGCTGAGCCACCGGCTGGCCGGTGGTCTGGACAGAAGCATGCTATTCTGTCTGGGTTCCACCGGCTGGCCGGTGGTCAGGCACCGGCTGGCCGGTGGTCGGGACAGAAGTTATGCCATTCTGTCTGGGCCCACCGGTTGGCCGGTGGCCAGACACCGGCTGACCGGTGGCACCTGGCAGAGGGCAAGGCCTTCTTCCTGGTCCACCGGCTGGCCGATGGGCTGGATCCGGCTGGCCGGTGACCTTACCGGCTGGCCGGTGGTCTCACACCGGCTGGCCGGTGGACTTAAACAGTCCATTTTGAATTCTTCTTGGGCCAGCTTCTAGGCACCCTATTTGTCATAAACAATTCAATAGGCATTAACTATAATAGAATATACATTTAAGTAAACGATAAAGGAAGAAAATAATCAAGGTATCAACTACACATGTCAAAAAAACAAACAAATGTGTTATTGAAAAAATGTAAAACCAACAAGAACTTAATGTGTTATATCACATAACAGCATGACTCATCCCATAACCATATTAGTAGGGTATCATGAACATGAATAACATCAACCTTGTGCCATCCTCCTACCCTACATGACCCCAACCACATGCCACATCTTATTATAGCCTTATCACATCACACCTCACCGAAAAACACTAGGGAAATCATAGTACATCTCACCTGAAGACACATGGACAATCACATCGCATCTTGCCTAAAAACACATGGTCAATCACTTTTGAAGGAAGATTAGGGAAGACATGGTAGCTATCCAAACATATAACCACCATCCTAGATATTAGAAAAAATACCCATAACTCAAAACCACTGATCGTTGGTAAGTTTATCCAACTCTGGTTGGGAATGTGTAGAAATAACATAAAAATACATGATATATAGATAGCACAAAATACTCAACCTATGGGTTCACATTAACTACATAATCACACACTTCACTACTACCATAAAACACATAAACCACACCACCACCACACAAGACGCATATCATTGGAAAATAATTCTACATTCAATAAGTCTATCTATGGAATTATCATAAGAATCCATGTATCAATTGGAATATAATTCTACATTCAATAAGTCTATCTATGGAATTATCATAAGAATCCATGTATCAATTGGAATATAATTCTACATTCAATAAGTCTATCTATGGAATCCCTCCCTTGGATCCATGTATCACCCATGGCTTAATCAATATTCAAAGAAATGAGTCTATCCGTGGAATTCCACTGTGAATCCATTTATCACATAAAGCGTATAAGTTAATAGAAACAAGATTATATACCTGGCATCCTAATAGAATCCATGTATCACTATTTACTATTAATCATTTAATGAATTCCATTTCATTTAAACAATTCATTAAACATACCAAGGTCAAAAACTAAGGTATTTAATACAACTCACCTCAAAATGGCGACTCAATCAAATAATAACCTGAAAAGAATGAAGCTTCATTTACTCATGTTGTAATGACAAGATAATGAGATTCCCTTGCTTAATCAATCAATTCCATATCATGGTCTCAACATAACTCATAATGGCTAGCAATTCAATGAAAATTCAATCACTCACATGGGAATTTTTAATAGAACACTCCTAACAAGACTATAAAGATATCACATGCATTAGTTATAATATATCTAACATGGTAACATAAAATATAAGATAAATTCAATCCAATTTCATAGATTCATAGAATAGTCTCTACTTTACTCACATTGGAAAGGCAATACAATTAAAACATGTGTTAAAAAATAATTGGCATTCATGTGTTAAAAGGGGAATGCAAACCATAAAATACCCTTAATTAATTTAATTTACAATTCAATTCAGAAATCGAACAATCAATTCGATTTATATAACCTTTCACAAATGACATCCCTTGTTCAAGGGGTAAAATCCAAAAAGGAATTTTCAAGAAAACTCACCCTTAGGCTGGTCCTGCCGGCAGTAGCACCAAAATCACCTAAACTGATGGGAAAAATGAAAATAGGTTTAAATACTATCCAAACATTTTAATACATTTTCAGTTAAGAAGAATAATAACCTGAATAAGAGCTGGAAAATTGAAGGCCGGCGGTACCTCCAAAATCGCCTAAATCCGCTGCTGCTCCCGTTTTAGGGTTGTGTATCGCGAATTGGGGAGAGAACAGGCGGCTGGGAATTTGGGGAGGACCTTTGCCAACGGTTCTTAAAAACCGTTGGCATATGTCTATCTATCCCAACGGTTCTACAGAACCGTTGGGATAAACCTGCTAAAACCTCATCTATGCCAACGGTTCATGAGAACCGTTGGTAAAAAACCATCTATCCCAACGGTTCTCATGAACCGTTGGGAAAAAGCTCCCTGGAAACCTCTATGCCAACGGTTCTAATGAACCGTTGGTAAAAACCTCCTTCCCCAACGGTTTCGAAGAACCGTTGGTATCTAACCGTGGGGAAAGGACAGCATTCCAGTAGTGAATGGATTCTCTATCTAGGGGGTGATTGCACTCACCTAGGAATCCATCAGGGACATCAAATTCAAAACACGCTGGTCGAACATGGTAGTGAAGCTTGACATGAGAAAGATGTACAACCGAGTGGAGTGAGGGTTCATAAGCTGGGTCCTGGTAGATATGGGTATTTATCCATGGAATAATGGCCGTATCTTTCAATTATTTAGCTCTGTGTGGATGATGATCATGTTTATGGGGAAACCGTCTAGATTATTCAAAGTGACATGGGGGCTCCGAAAAGGGAATTTGATATCTCCAACTATCTTCATCTTGTCCTAGTATGTGCTTAGCTGTCTTATTCGGTGAATAATTAACAGAGGAGAGATATCCCCATACAGAAAGAGGAGGTGGTCCCCTTCTGTGTCACATCTCATGTTTGTGGAAGACACTATTATATTCATAAATTCTCCTAATATAATAGTGAGGGGAATGACCTTCATCCTTGAGGAGTACAGTTATTGGAGCGGTCAGGTTATTAATTAGGTGAAGAGTATTATTTAAATCTCTAGTCACTGCTCTGCAAGACAGGTTTGCAAAGTGAGTCAGAGTCTAGAAATCCAGAAAGGAAAGCTCCACATCGTGTATCTGGGAGTGCCCATATCTTCAACAAGGCTCTGCATCTGGGACATCGACCCACTATTTTGTAAAATAGCAGAGAGGGTCCTCAACTAGAATAATAGGATCATGTCCTTCGGGGTAAGGATTGTGTTGGTTAATAGCATACTTCTAGCCACCCTAATTCATGCTCAATCGGCTGTCAGGGTACCCAAAGGAGTTATTTGTAGTATGGACAAGGTTCTAGAAGGTTTCATATGGGATCTGAGGTCATAGGGTAGAAGACATTGGGTTGCTTGGTGCAGGATGGAGAGGCCAATTTGTGAAGGTGGTGTTAATGTTTGGAGTCATAACGATATTATTACCTACATACATGCCAAAATTGAGTGGGAGGCGCTAGAGCTTTGGTCCCTGTGGGGGAAGGTCGTGCATGAGTTCTATATGGGGAGTTGGGAAGCAAGGTACAAACACACCTCCCCTCTTTGGTCTGAGATCGAACCAATGGTCCCCCCCATTCAAACCCTCTCATGGTGGATTTTGGGGACTAGTGATGTTTCCTCCTATCACGATAATTGGAGTGGGGGGATTATTGGGTACCCAGGGTATCCAGGACCAGTAATTTCCTTTAATGAGGCTAGTCAATATTCTATGTTCACAAACGCGGTGATGAATTGTGACCAATAGGATATCTTATAGCTCATTGGACTGAACTCTACTCTAGAAAAATGGGTGTTCACCCCATCTCCATCAGGTTATTTCAAGGACAATGATTAACTGAGAGTCTCCATCTCACATGCTGGAGAGGATGAGTGGAATGAGGTTTTATGGTGCAAAAAACAACCCCACATAGTCTAATTTTCTACTCTGGAGAATTTGGAAGGAAGCACTCTCCATTGTGAGAACATCAAACATTTGTGGTGTGAATATAGAGTCTAAGTGTAGTTTTGTAGTAGGAATTTGGAGGAGAGTTCGGATCACTTGTTTTTTATAGTGAATAGGCAGTGGAGGTGTGAAAGTTCTTCACCGATTTTACATAATTCCCCATACGAGAAATTATTGATCCGCATTTTATAATTATATGGTTTAATGGAATGGGGAGAGAAGAGGAATGCATATGAGCCTCAGCCTCATTGGTGTGGAATCCTTAAGTGCATCCAAGCATCCCAGGATCAAATCCAGGCAGAGGAATATTTATGGTACTGTAGCAGTATTGTATCAGGTACTGTAGCGAGAACTATAGAAGTACTGTAGCAGGTACTTTGTTGTAGTTGGGACTATTCCCCCATTTTGTCCTTTGAGACACATATTTGGTCCATGAGTCCTTTATGGCCTTCGGGCCACCCAGGCCTTCAGGTCAGTAAGGCCTTTGAGAAACTAGAAGGCCTTCGAGACATCATAAGTGTAAATTCAAACCAGAAAAACTACAAGGAACAAGCTCCAGAAAGAGGATGAGAAATGAGCTTTCACCATAGCAGAAGGTAAATGGATTTCATGAATTAAAGGGTATGGAACCTGTCATCAGGACAATATTGTGCATTCATGGCAAATCCTAGCCAAAAACCCATGCGAAGGTGGAGATCTAATTTCACGATGAAGATGCTGGAGAGGAGCAGTTCCATGTAGTTATTCAAGGTTTCATGTATGCTTTTAAGCCTATAGGAAATGAATTCCTATAAGTACTATGATCTTTGTAATACTGAAACCTACAGGCCTTATAAGGGTTCCACATCACACCTTGAAATGTGTATTATCATAAATCAAAAAAATGAAGGCCTTGGGACATTCGAGGGAAAGAGGGGGAATAGGGGAGGGTGTGCACATTGGTCATGTAGGCTGGATATTGGATTCTTTGGCCGGTGTAGAACTAGTGCCTTTACGAACTAGTGAGATCATCAGCACACGTGATCATCATAAGTACCCAAAATCTTCTACGGGACATGAGTAATGCTCTCACCATGTGGTGGGATGCTCTCACCTTACAGTAGACCATGCCTGATATTCCTCATATTGTGGCCAGTAGAGATGTCCCCTCGGGTAACTGGATGGGTTGGCATCGCCCCACTTGAGGCTTGAAGAAGATCATCGATGGCTGATGTGTTGCGGGCGACATGCGAGGCGACGAGCTTGTACATGACAAAAATGGGTTAGTTGTTCTTTCTTTCGTAGTCTAGCTAGGTTGGGGGGACATAACTACAAGTGGTGGATAATAAAGAGTGGACATGACTCAGGGCTAAAAGGAAAAGGGGTCTAGAGCTCATGGAGGTGGAACCCGATTCCATGCATGTGTTAAATGCACTCCAAGGACAAGGTGATACACAATTATCTATTGAATACATCATCTTCTAGTGTCGTGGGAGGCTTGAAAATAATACCAGAGTGATTCACACCTGGCAGGAGGGGAGTGAGGCAGCTGATTATCTGGACTCTCTTGATATCCTAGTCTTAGAGCAATTATGTATACACAATTTTCACAGTCTAAAGACAATAGGGGTCAATATTATTAGATGTGATTCCCTTTAATTTCATATAACCACATATTTATGTATCCACAATCCTCTTTCTATACTATGTTTTATATTCAATAAAAATCTATATGATGGTATGATGTTTCATCTATAAGAATTTCTATTACTTAACCCAATTGATAATTACTTTTTTTAGTAATTATAACATCAAAATAGAGGAAAATTTAAATTGCTAGATGTCTATCAACTTCTAGTATGTAAGGGATTGTGATGTAAGAGGCCAAAATGCATGTGTAGGCTGATGATTATAATTCTATCAAAAAATATAATACTGTTTTAAACATTTATACTTTAAAAATGAGATGATATATTAATAAAATTGATTTCCCAACTCATCTAGAAAAGAATAATAACGCTATTTAGAGTCTGATAAATTAATTTCTTAGTTTACATAAAATTTTAAAAATTTCTACAACTAATGAATAGGATTTACAAAATCATTTAATAAGTACATAAATTTTGATTAAAATTCAAAAGAGGAAATATTGTACGTATGAAAAAAGCTATAACATATCAATATCGACTGTCGTCGGCTAAAAGATAAAAAAATATTAAAAAAAAATCTTCAAGAAAGTTAGTTATAAGAAGAAATAAAGGAAGGACATTAAATCCACATGGAATTATTTATAAGACTATAGCAGTGATTCATCTACTAGTTTAGAATTCAAACAACCTAATCTAAAGGATAATATGTAATTTATGGATCATACTATTGTTGTTCAAACAATTTATTATTCTTCTGATGAATCTTAATTTATTTTTTTAGATGAATAACACAATGAACATTTGACAATGATAGAAAATAAATATGGATCTATTGAAAAGAAAATTATTTCAATTAATAATTCTCTTAATTTTTTTAGATAGGAAAGAGAATTTTTATCTAAACACCTTACAGAATTAAAATAAAATTGTTGAAAAAATATGATTCTATATGGTCTCTTTATGATAAAAAAATTAAATAATTTTGTGTAGAAGTAAAATCTATTAAAAATGATACTATTGTTATTATTAAGGGTGGAACTGTATCAAGTAGATAATTAAATAAACTATATCTAATAAAAGAAAGAAAACAAAAAGTAAGTAATGGTGAGAATCCCAAAATATATAGAAATAAATTTATGAAAGGAGAAAAACAATAAAATCATGTTTAGTATTACTGACTATCATTGTGGAATTTTGGGACAATATTATTTTAATTGTACAAGTAGAAATATTTAACTAAGTTGAATTAAATATACTCAAATAACAAGAAAAGTTCTTGACAATAAATCAAAAGTTTCTCTTATTTGTAATCATATATATTGAACGTGATCTTTAATAGATAAAAATACTTAACCCGGTATTATTTGGGCACAACATTCTCTTTTATATTATTTATTTTATAGGGAAATTTCCACCAAAAAAACCATATATTATATTTAAATAGTTTCTATTTGAGGTATATGAGTGGTGGATTCTAAATGTTTCACTCTCCTTATAATGTTGATGTATTCCACTTTTAGTGACAATGCTAGAGGATTCATCCTTGGTGTTGGTATAATTAGAGTTTGAATGTCAATTATGATAAAAAAATGTTCTTAATATTGATGGTTTTAATAATATTATAATAAGTATCTTTCAACTATATGATGGAAATTATTCTGTTTATTTTTATGATAATGCTTGTTCTATTTTTTAAAATAAATTTCTAATGTTTAAAAAACCATGAAATGAAAATTTGTATAACATAAATATTTATTCCTTGGGTAAAAAAAGTAAACTATTTGAAAGATGAAATTAATGAATCATATATTTAGTATATAAGACATGGATATTATAATGCTTAATCTTTTATAGGGATATCAAAGAAAATTTTGATTTCTCATTTCTATCACCTTTAATTGGAAAAAAAGAAACTATATAACGAATTCCACATGGTAAGGGGAAAAATCATCATGTAAAGTAATAAAATAGGTTTCTAAAAATAGGAAATTAGATACAGTCTATATAGATCTATTTACACCTTCTAGAAAAATAATAATTTTTGGTAAATATTTGGTTTATGTTTTAATTGATTATATTTTTTATTTACATAGGTTTAATATTTAAAACATAAAAGTGACACCCATTTTATTATTATTATTTTTTTTTGATTTTAAAAAATGAAAATGATATTGAAATTTTTAATCGAATAATTGTACTTTGGGGAGAGTTTTAGACTCTTGAATTAAATTTATTTTTATCAAAACATGACATTAAGTATACCTTCTCTTTCCCTAGAACACCTCAGTAAAATGTATTTTATGAAAGAAATAATATGATTTTTTTGGGAAATTTCATAAAACATGTAATATAAATATAACAGAGACTCTAACTTCGAGATTGAAGCTCCTAAGAAAACATATTGTGTAATTATTAGATTTATTATAAGGCCAATCCTAATAAAGAAAACCTACGAGTAATGAAAATGTAGGAAACCAAAATTTGGATACTTTAAATTATTTATATTCATTTTTCACATATTAAATACTAAGGATAATCTTGGAATGTTTAAACCAATGATTGATGTTACTCTACTACTTCCTATGATTGTAGAATTTTCTATAAGAATTCAAATGAAGCTGAATAATCTACTCATTCTATGTCTAATAAAATTGATCCCTTTTTATTGAAAAAAGACTCAAATTTATAACTTAAGTGATTATGTTTCCAAATATGACTTGAACCTATATTTGAAAACAAAAAGATTGATGATTTGAAATATGATTAGAAACAAACTAGTCCTAAAGGGATTTATTATAAATAACATTATAGTATGTTTCCTAGAAAATATATAACCTTGATAGATCACCCTTTTGAGATAGTAATAAGAGTCTTATATTATGTATTAAGGAATATAATAAGAGTTTGAAAAAAACTTTAGATCTATACGTTTCATTATCAACATGTTCCAAAACTATAGAAGAATCCGTAAAAGATGAAATTTCAGAAATAGTTATTCATTTTTAGTTAAAATAGATCATAATGTAAAAGGTATGTGAATTATATTATATACCCTTTGATTTACCTATTATAAGAACTACGTTGGTATTTATAAACATAGAGGATGATTTAGGTTTAATAACTTGAAATATGTTTAGATTAGTTTCCTAAGGCTAAAACAAGGTGGAAAGAGTAGATTATAAGTAAAAAATTTCCCATGTTTCTAAATTAGAAGCCATTATAATCCTTTTATCCAATTTATCTCATAATAAATTTAAATTATATCAGATGGATGTTATGTATTCTTTTCAAAATTGTATTTAATGAAATAATGTTATGTTGAGAAACCTCCTATATTTGAAGATCCTCATTTTTTAAATTTGAGTTTACAACTTACCAAATTTTTGTATGTTCATAAACTGGGACTTATATATTAGTATGAAATATTGTGTTCTTTTATATTATCAAATGATTTTAATGTGGGTTTTCTGGAGCCCCCTTATTATAAAACTTCTTCAAATGATACTTTACTTATTCAGACTTACTTTGATAATGTTATTTTTGTTTAACATACTACAAAACATGTAGTGATTTTTACGAACTCTTGATGGAATATTTTGAACTAAGAATGATGGGTGTGTTAAAACATTTCCTTCATTTTAATATTTACTAAAAGGATTTTCGAAATATTTTAAACTAAATAAAATACATAATATAATTAATTAAAATATTTGGACATGAAATTAGTATGATTTATTCAACTTTTTTGAGTTCCAATATTAAGTTAAACTGGGATAAAGCTATGCAATCCTTTGAAAATAAGCTATATAGAGGAATGATTAGATTGTTGATATATCTCACTACAAGTAGACCATAAATTATTTTTTTAGTATGTATGTGTTTAATTTTTATATCAAATCCAAAAGAATATCATTTTATTGATACCAAAGAAATTTAGGTATTGGAAAGGAAAGATATCATTATCTTTGATTTTTTTCCAAAAACTTATGAATTTGATTTAACTTCATATTGAGATACTGATTTTGGTGGGTGTAGGTTAAATATAAAAAGTTCCTCAAGAACATATCAATTTTAGAGGAAATTTTTATCTTCATGGTCAGGTAATAAGAAACAGTCTATTACATTGTAAACTATATAGGTTGAATACATTGAAACATTTAGTTCTGGTGCACAGTTTTTGTAGATGAAACACCAATTGATGGATTTAAGATTTATTTTTGATCATATATCAAAATAATATGGTAATAATAGTGCTATAAAAATTAAAAGAATATAATAAACTATTTTAGGAAAATGAATATAGATTTAGGGAAACACTTCATATGATATTATATACAATATGCATATCTTGTTATAATGTATTCGTACAAAAATAAATTAGAATATATTTTTACTAAATCATTTCATGATGATCGATTTTATTCTATTAAATAGATGTGAGGTTTATTTGATTTTAAATTATTTTATTCTATGTGAGTATATATTATTACCCAATTAATTTATTTTTGATTTTAAACATGGAAATATATTTTTAATAATGATTTTCTAATATATTTGTTTCTATTTTCAGACATAGATATTTCAATTTACATCTTGAGAAGTTGTAAAGTGAAATGTTTTATTTTTTTATTAGTATTACAGTTTATATCATTGTAGTGGAAACCTTTTGTATATCTCACATTATAGAAACTAAATTTTTACCTTACCTGAAAAACACCTACCATTGTTAACCTCAGAGTTTCTTCCTTCAACTTTATACACTTCTTACCCTCAATCCATTAAACCTTATTTCTAATTTATTGAACATGTTAAATATTATGTACTTAGAAAATTTTTTCACCAGCAGTTCGAATATTCCATTAGCATTGAGTAAGGTGATCCATTGTAAAGCATTAAATTTTATTTTGTTAGAAAAAATTGATTATCATTTAAAATAAAAAATGTGTCATTGGGAATGATAGTTTTTCTAAGATGGAATGTGAACTGAGTTATTTTTCTATAATGAAGTATGGAAGTTTTATTTAAATGGAATCTTCCACTTTGGATAAGATTAAGTCCTTGTTGCTTCAATGTACAATAATAAGGATTTTTTGATAACATCTATAGAGTTAGATAGAGTATTCGGTTGTCCAAACAAGGGAAGCTTTGACGTTAGTACCTCTAACACTACTATCAATGAGGTCAGTCTTCTTGAAATCTTGAAATATCTATTTCAATACCATATTTTGATAATAAATTTTTCATGGACCTTGATCTAGAATATAAATTTCTCATAAAGTTTATTCAATCATAAATCACATAGAGAGATGGTGATTTTATAAATATTTTCTTTTAATATACGTCTTTGCTGTATTTTTTCAAGATAGATATGTGATTAAATATATAGATATACCATCTATGTTATGTTTTTCATGTAATGAATAATTTTTTAAACTTATGTTTAATTGGATGAATATTGAAACTCGTCTTTATGAAAATTAAAGTCTAATTAAGTAATCTAATAACCTTCTAATGCAATGGTATAAAAAATGTTATAGTGGGAGTAATCAAGTTTAGTGGGTACTTCTAGATTTTTTATCTAATTAACTTATTTACTGTATAAAATTATATGGTTGTTGAAGAAGATCTTTATCTAGCTTAGGGGGAGCATGATAGGGTAATTTATTTTTTATGAAAGTGTAAAAGAAGCTACTTCTAATATAGTACTATGAGAACTTTTAGATGATATATCACCTAATGATTAAATAAGAATTGGAGTTGTTTTAATATATTACCCAGAACTAATGATAGGACTTTAGATGGTGGTCAAGGAGATCAATCAGTCATAAATTATGACATGGTTTAGAATACCGAGTTTGATGCTATCTCACCTTGATTCCTTGATGATTAGAACTATAAAAAAAATATTACATATATTGTTGTTCCAATTTATACTACATTTTTATGATTGAATACAACCATCACTATTCTTGTGTCTATTAGAAAAATATAGAAAAGAACCATCACTTCATTTTCTGGTGAACTTCATATCCTTGATGTTTACACACCTAATGAAATTGAAACAACCATTATAAAAGAGGCAATGGTATTCTTCATGATTTATTTCTTTAGATATGAAGAAAAACAATAAGTATATGATGATAATTATCCATTATTTTATAATATATTGTAAAAAAGGGTCAGCTACACACACACATTTAGAATTAAATAGAGAAGTTATATCACCTATTCGAGTCAAATCCGAGTGTAGAATCTCTGTTTGGTGAACCAATTATGTTCTAAACCTTACTAAAAATATTTTTTCAAATTATAAATATATGAGGACAAATTTTAGTTCCATAAAGACTGCATTTACTAAATCTATAGTCAAATTAAAAACTCTTTGGGAGAATTAATTCTCAAAAGATGATCTAGACTCATTGAAGAAGTTAATTTTATCATAATTCAAGTATATCAAAAGGTTACCAATGACTTAGTCAAATATGGTATCCAAGAAATTTTTTAAAGGTTTGAACATAATAATTTAATCACATTTTTATGCTTATTAAGTAGCCCCATTTATTAAACCTTGTATCCAAGGATCTACTAGTACTATTATTATGGATGATAAACTAGATGTAGTTTTTCTCTCAATCTTGAAACTATGACTATAATTATTGCATATATTTATTGTGATATAATTTTACAAGGAAATATAGAATCTATTAGGAATGTTTTTTCTTCAAATATATGAGGAATTCCAAATTTACCTTGTGGTACTATCCAATGTTTTGGGATTACAATGAAAGGGTTGAGTGGTTTTCTTCAGGAAAATATCCCCTCGGTCAAGGAAACATCATCTAAGACTTAGAAAGATGCAAGTGTTATTACGAATGACAATGGAATGATGAATAGTTCCCCATACAATAGTTTTTCATAACTAGAGAATAATCCTATGAAAATTAACCAGTTATTACCCAAGTATCCTCCTTTTCCCTATTCATCATTCAAATATGATGAATTTAATATGAAAATAAAGCAATATGCTATTCAAAAGTGTAAAGAGGTTACTGTGGATACTACTCCTCAAATTATTCCACTAAACTATATCAATAAAACTAGTTATTCTAGTATCTGAGATGAAAATATGGATTCTTTGAGGAATATGATCACCATTTGTTTCGATAAGTTTAATATTCATATCAACAAAAGAACCTTTTTTCAGAAATCATGGAAATCATTATAAAAAAATTGTACATTATTACACACATAAACATTATTTATTATATAAACATGAACATAATTCAACTCTAAGGATAGATAGGTCTAGAGTATTAAAAAATTAGGAACATTACATAACAATTTAGGACGTAAAACCCATTATCTTTATTGAAAACATCTTTTACATGACCACAACATTCCTTCAAACTTAACATTGCCTGAGATAACCTGAGGACATGCATAAGAAAAGAGTGGGATATAAAGCCCAGTAATTGAGTGAAAAAGGCATAAAAGGAAGAATATAGTACATTTTAGACAATAGTCATATCAATGGATCATAAGAAAAACATGAAGAAAAAAGAATGATATAGCATGATTATCATAACATGGAAATATGGTAACAATATTTAACACAATATTATCATGAGCCAAGGCTCATTGCACATGGATAGTGAGTATGTTCTCATTTAACATTAATTAAAATGAGTAAAACATCATTATGATTGAAGTATCATGATACCAGTCCTTACCCAGTGAATTGGAGCTTTATCCGGGCGCACCCTTTATAAACATTTCATTTCCTGAATAAGTGTTCCACATAGATCATACAACATGGATTCAATAAACATCATAATTTATTACATGAATAGGAGATGTGGAATGCATAAATGTTAGTCCTTAATCAAAAAGTACATGTGTATATGTGTGAATACCCTTGATACATATATGGGTATGATATTCACTTACACGATTTTTTAGCATGGAATGTTTTGTGTAACCTTAGTAGCATAACAATGTAAAATAGAAATTGTAGAATGGGTTGATGAGAGAAAAATGGTCTATCATAATTTATACAACATATGGTAAGTGAGGGGTCGTTTAACATAATATCCAAAATATTTAATGGAATTTATATTCATGGTTTAAAATAAATGCTTTAATTTAAATAAGGAGAGAAAAATTTCTTACGGAATTTTGGCATGGTAACATGTGTACATGGGATGAATTAATGAGATAGAAAGAGGTCTCTCATCATTAAAAAACTAGGAGGGAAGTATGGGGGAGGTTATAAATCATACCCCAACATTTATAATTGAATATACAAGGGGATAACAATATAAAGAAACATGGACACAAATGAGAAAAGAATAGATCCCTTACATGGATGTGTGATCCCAAAGGATTAGAAGAGGCTTGAGAGAGGATACTTAGGAGATTAGGGCACCTTGTGTGGATTATGGAGAGATAAGGGCATGAGTTGTTATATCTCTAAATGGTTTGAGTGAAGATGAGTGCGATATTGAGTGGGTTTATATAGGAAATGGGAGGGAAATCATTATTATTTTGGTTTTGGAAACCACATATTAAACTAATAAAAACCACAAACCATACCATGGTTTCCCCTGATTTTTTCCAAGGTGGAGTGGAAAATATCTCTTCATAAGTTGAACGGCCTATCTTATTAAAATATTAGTCTTTCTTATGTGAAGGAGAGTCACACTCTTAAGGAATTCACTTTAAAATGTAAAAATCATTTATATTTCATGGAGGGTCCACTATGGTTTTGTCCAATTAATAAAAAAACCTAAAATCACATTAGTTTAAAGATAAAACATATATTGGCCGAACAACCCATTTTTATTATTTTATTGCATCCATATCGGGTCATTATGATGTCATAAAACACATAATCTATTTAAACAATATTTAATTTTTATCGAAACATTCGACTATCTTAGAAAATTAGGAATAATTTACCATTGGATAATTTCAACATACTGATTCCAAAAATAATTTTAATTTTATCTAGATAATTTTCTAGATATTTGAATTTTTACTTTTAAATAAAAACTGAAATTTATCGAAAATTCATGGGTATTGACAAAAGTAGCTTTCAATCCTTAAAAAATTAAAATTGTCTTGATAAGGATTATATAATCATTTATATATAACAAAGAGTGATTTAGTAATAATATATTATTAAAATATTATTTAATTTAAAAATCTATTAAATCATCAAAATAGATTTCTTAATTGAAGATTAACTAAAAATACTATTTGTGATTTAAAACTATTTAAAAAGTAACAATAATGAAATTAATGTATATTATTGATTCTATACAAAAATAATGCACATAATCATAGTTCTAGGTTCTTGTTACATAAACATTTTTAACAGCTACATATGACATAAGGGTAAGGTCTGCGATGGTGACAGACTCTTGGGGTGTCTTAGATAACAATGCTTGGGCGGTAATCTCTATCAATGTCCACTTCTCCCGTAGGCAGTTCCATTCATGCATAATCTGTTCAAGAACATGTTGGGCTTTTTCAAGAGTGAATACTAGTGACACCACCTCCTTTATGAGCTCTGTCAAATAGGCTTCATATGGAGAAATTCTACTAGATGAGGCTATCAATTCTTTTATCTGAGTAAATTGTATTTATTAAAGCACCATATTTATATTAATCATGTGTTTACTGTTCAACGACTATATTAGCAATGGTATAAATTCATAAAAGTATTTTGAAATCCAAAAACATAAAACCAAATAATTTGATATGTTTTATATATCATTTTACATAATAATATATTTAATCAGATCAGGAGGAATTTTCATTAGTAAAATTTTGGTTCGTTACAATTTTCCCCCTTAAGAAATTTTTCCCTTGAAATTTTATTTTCCCACACTAAAAAAGAGGAGGGTAAATCTGCTTCTTCACATCCTCTAATTCCTATGTTGCTTCATAAAACTTGTGGTTTCACCACAACCCCTTGACGCGAGTAGTATTCTTTTTCCATATTACTTTTTATTTATGATCTAAGATCTCCCCCCATTTCTCTTCATATGAGGGGTCATTCTCCAATGGCACCACCTTTTTATTGAGTACATGTTATGTGTCTGGTATGTACTTTCTCAAGAGTGAAACATGGAATACATCATGTACTTGAGATTGGTTCGGTGGGAGTGCTAGTCGATAGGCCATTGCTCCAATGCGATCAAGGATCTCAAAAGGACTGATATACCTTAGACTAAGCTACCCAATATTGCGAAATATCATAACTCTCTTCCATGGAAATATGAAGAGAAATAGATTGTACACAACATCAGACTCTAGGACTCATTGATGATTATTAGAATTGTTCTTTTGTTGACTTTGAGCATCATTAATGTGCTTATGGATAGTCTTAACCTTCTCCACCATTTCATCAACCATTACCTGACCTATACTTTTTTTGTAACACCCCAAGCTTCCACGGTACGTTTCCCTTCGAATAATGCGATAGCGTGTGTTGTACGCAACCTCGAGTTCTAACACACACCACAACTAATTAAACTAGCCGTTGTGAATAGTAATACCTACTTTTTCAAATCATATATATTTTCTATTTCAAAATGGGCTTCATTTTTGGATTTGGAATATTGAAATTAGCCTAGGGTGAAATTTTGGTACTTTCCGGATAACTTTTATATTTTGATGAATAGTGAAAATTACTAAATTTTAATTAAAATCAACTTTTTTAATCAAAATAATTAATATTGATAAATTATGAATTTGAGTGGTTTTAATGTATATTTAGAATATATTTTTACCATTTAATTTAATGTTTGTCATTGGACATAATTTCACAATTAAACCAGACATAAACAAGTGTCAATCTTTTGACAGTTATTATCTCTTAAAAACACGCTTTTTATTTTAACAACGGGAATTAATTTTAAATTAATTTCTGACACTTCTGTGTTTTTAATTTGGAAAAATGGATTACATATTTGGAATCAGTATTTCCAAATTATGTAAATAGGTAACATTTATTTTTACACATTTTGAATAATTACTGCGGTAAATATTTTATTTACCATGGTTAAAGGGTAAATCCGGTAAATAAGGGTTAAAAAATAATATTATAATAATACAAAATTACCCTAAAACGTGTCCTAGCCTTATTTGTGGACACATACCCGACCATGGGCATCCTTGGGTCGATTTGGGGACCCCTTAGAGCCACTTGTATGTGGTAGGGACACATTATATTAATAAAGTTAAAATAAAAATAAAAATGGCATAAGCTTACATCTTTTAGAAGAAAACTTTTTACATAGGGTTATACATGTTGGATTTTCGATTATAAATATTCATTAGAAAGCTAAAAGGATTTCCTACATAATGATATTTTATTTATAATTTTTAGACATCAAATAATTTAAATTATTAATGACACAATAATGATGCAATGTTTACCTCATTAATAAATCATTTAAATAAATAAGATTATAATGATTAAAATATTATCTAAAACCTGTCCAATTCTTATTGGTTGATGTTATTTAGAATATGAGTCATCGTATCTTCGACCTAAATGATTTTTGGACCATTATAAACTGAATATAATTATATTATAAAGTAATACATTCACTCTTTCCTAAAGAGCCCCTCCTCTCCCTTATAAAAGGAGACCACTCCTTCTCATTTCTTCACACCTTCAAAGCCTTTTGGTTCGGCCAAAATCTGCCCAAATACTCTCAAAACTTCCCTCACTACAACCAAGAGGCTTTATTTTGATCAGAAAGCCAACCTAAGGAGCCCTTTTGATCAAATCAAAAGGAAGATCCCAAAGAAGAGGTAATGATTTCACCACCCTTTTCCAATTTCATTTCTTCTTCCACTTCTTCATTCTTTTTTGTTACCATTCTAAAATAATAACTCCAGTATCTCACATATACTGTGATGTTATTATAAATATGGTACAACCATATTCAGTATTCTATCCACCCTTTGAATAACATGTCACCATACGTGCGTACGTACGGCTTACAGTCTCCACGTCATGGTGTAATTGTTATTCAATATATTATTATTTGGATGGGTATAATAATGATGTGAAACTCATGTAAATAATAAATATAACATGTTAATTATTCTGTATATATGATATAACATCCATTTATATATTATTTTAATATCAAAAGAATGATATTGTCGCTCGTGCGTACGTACGGACTACCGTCTCCACGAACGCGATGAGATTCATTCTCCATCGTATCCATTCAAGTATAATTATCATTTGATGATTTAAAAATGATGTTTAAGGACTTGATATCATTCTGGATATGAATAAGATACAACAAACATGGCTTATGTAACAAAACATATAAAAGAAAATGAGTAAGTTCACACCCGAAACAACGATAATACTAAGATATTATTATCAAATCAATATTAAAAGATCATATATGATATCATACTAAATATGATTATTTTATAATTTAATAACAATTATTTCACCATTATACAGGAGGTTAACCTACCCCAACGAAGGAAAAGTACAAGGTAAGAGTTATTTCACAATCTCTTCATTATCCGAGGTTGTTTATACGTAATAATCTACTAGGATCTCGTTATCATCCACATCCATGTTTCTTCAAAATGTATTTCAAAACATTTTTAATATTTAAATGAATATGGGTTAAAGTCATTTATACCCTTGATTGACTTTTTATAAGAGGTTTATAAGGGAATATTTCCGTCGTTTTCCAAACAAGGTTCTTTTTAACCTTTTCGACAGAATTAAGATAAGAATGTTTTTTTTAAACTTATACGGCGGGTGCGGTTATTTTCCGCCGTTATAAAATATTCAAAGCTTTCCTTACAAGATTATAAAAATATTTTCAAAGAAAATGTTTTATTTTATATGGATCTTAAATGATTTCAAAATAAAAGGAGATATTTCCTTAAAAAGAATTTTGATTTCATCTATGTCAACATCCTTTGATGGATTTTAAGATTATTTGAAGTTGATTTATTATGATACAAAAATTCTATATTGTATTGAAGGTTTTTTGATATGTTTGACTGTGGATGTGCTATTTTTATACCATTCATAGTTTATGGTGAAAGTATTGACATTTCGTATGCTAGTTTTAATACGAATGTTTATGTTATGTTTAAACCTTTTCATATGGGAATACATTGGACTTAATATGTGACGGGTGGAGCCCGCTATAGCTCCATGATGCATCGGTAGGTCTCATGAGACAAACTAGTGTCTTGGCACAAGGCCTTGGCAAAATCTTATTTGTAGTCTTGGCACGAGGCCTTGGCTATGTGGTTATGATAGTCTGGCATTATGCATTCCAACATTATGAAAGTGGTTATTGATTTTGCATGTGATTATTCGATTAGTAGAATATCCATGTGAATAAGTAAATGGAATTATTTCATTTTATTTATGACATACTATGTTGAAAGTTCATATTTGAAAGGGTTTTGTTTTAGTTACACATTGCCTTAAATGTTTATTCTTACTTATGAAAGTTTCCGCTATATTGTTATCCTTACTGGGCATTTGAGCTCACCCCTTTTCTATGTTTTATTTTTCCCAGGAAGTGAAGAAGTAAATTATGAATGACCTACAGGGATATTATGTGGGGATATGAGTGTGGATTATGGAGACATTATGTTGTTGTAGTATTTTTTCATTTTATGATGTAATGTAAAACTTATGAATATATCTAGTGTTTCCAAGGCTACTAAACCAATCGGTTTTTCGAGATTTGATCTTTCTTGTGATCATGCCAATGTTATGTAATAATGCACCGACTCTGGGTAACTAGGGTCGGGGAGTTACAGTTAGTATCAGAGGAAGTTTAGTACAATCCTTGGAAGCTATATTTAGATAAACTCTGATTAGAGCACGTAGACCTAAGATGAACATTGAGGATTAGTATAGAAGAACTTCCTAGAATTTTGGTATTGTAGAGATTTTGTGATTTTTCCGAGCAATACATCCCTGTCTGGATATGAGCAGGTAGAGGCGGCTCTGGCACAGATGTACCTAGGGGTAAAACCTGAAAACACCGCTTTGATCTAGACTCGAACGGGAACTGGTGCACGACAACGGGCCTTGCTGCACTCTTGGTTATGACACTCCCGGGGGATATGCTTAGGATAACTCTCATTTTCTTTACAAATCATTTTTAAGGGATTATGAGTATATACTTCCTCAAAGAAAACATTCTTATTATTATGGATTATATCCATAAATAGTTCAATTTATGTTAAGTGTTTTATAAGTATGGGATTGTGTATTTTGATTCATAAACTGATCTAGTTTATGCCATTGTTTAGAAATGGCGCCTAGTGGAAGAAATGGAAACCATATCAATTCACACACTCCATGTAGGGATTTCCCTCCTGCTCAAGATAATTATAGTGGAGCTGGTGATGCAACTGGAGCCGATCAGCTAATCACCATACTGGGACAACTTACTCGGGTTATGAATAATAACCTTACCCATATGGAGCACCATAATCCGCAGCGTGGAGGATCAATGTTAGATCGATTCATGAGGAAACAACCACCAATGTTCAATGGGAGTACAAATCCCATATTAGATGAGCAATGGATATTTTCCCTAGAGAAAATATTTCAGGCTTTGGGGAGCAGTGAAAGGGAAAAAGTTATCATGGCAGTTTACCGCCTCACTGGAGATGCTGATCAATGGTGGTCATTGATTCAAAATACGAAGGAAGATGATGAAGTATCAAATATGGAATGGAGGGAGTTCAAAGATCGGTTTTTAGAAAAATACTTTCCTCGTGACCATCGAGCAGATATGGAAAGGCAATTTCTAAGTCTGAGACAGAAGGAGGATGAGAATTTCACAAAGTATGAGGCTAACTTTACAAGGTTAGAAAGGTACGCTGGTGATTATATACGTAACCAAAGAAGTAAGATTGATCGTTTCTTTGATGGGTTAAAACCATTTCTCCATCGAGCATTAGTCTCATAATCCTTTTTGTCGTACGAAGACATTGTCTCATGTGCTATCAAGACCGAAAAGGAATTATCTAAGTCTTATGACTTTAAAGTAAAGCAAGAGAAGAAGAGGCCTGCTGATCAATCTGGGAATGGAAATAAGGGGAAGAAAGGAAAGGTTGAATATCCATCCTGTGGTAAATGTGGGAAGAAAAGACCACCTAATTCTTATTTAGATCCACCCTCAATAGCTCAACAAAAGTCGATTATTGGGGAGGAAGAGAATGAAATAACTGCGGGTGAGGAAAGGAATGATCAAATAGAGGATGTACCTGTTGTGAAAGAATTTGTAGATGTATTTCCGGAAGATTTACCTGGACATCCTCCAGAACGAGAAGTTGAGTTTTCCATTGATTTGATTCCTGGATCAAGGCCTATATTGAAGACCCCTTATAGAATGGCCACTGTAGAGTTAGTCGAACTAAAGAAACAACTAGAGTAATTGAGTAATAAGGGATTTATTCACCCTAGTGTTTCTCCATGGGGAGCCCCTGTTCTTTTTGTTAAAAGGAAAGATGGATCTATGAGGTTATGTATCGACTACAGGGAGATCAATGCTATAATGATAAAGAACAAGTATCCCCTACCTCGCATTGATGATTTATTTGACCAACTGCATGGAGCTCAATAATTTTCAAAGATTAACCTTCGATCTGGATACCATCAGTTGTGTGTGAAGAAGGAAGACATTCCGAAGACAGCATTTCGAACCAGGTACGGGCATTACGAGTTTACTGTAATGCCGTTTGGATTGACTAATGCACCATCTGTATTCATGGATCTGATGAATAGAGTTTTCAAGGATGATCTCGATGAATTTGTGGTGGTATTTATTGATGATATCTTGGTATACTCCAAAACCTACGAAGATCATGAAAATCACTTGCTCATTATCTTGAAGACTCTGAGGAGGCATTAATTATATGGGTAGTTTAAGTGTGAATTCTGGCTTCAGGATATTTCTTTTCTTGGCCATATTGTCTCTAAATATAGAATCTCTGTTGATCCTTCAAAGACCAAGGCAATCCAATAATGTCCAGCACCTACGAGTATAAATGAGGTACGTAGTTTTATTGGTTTGGCAGGTTATTATCGACGTTTCATCCAGAATTTTGCCCGATTGGCTAACCCATTAACGAAGCTCACACAAAAAGGAGTTAAATTTGTTTGGACAAAAGAGTGTGAAGAATGTTTCTAAGAACTGAAGAGAAGATTAGTCAATGCTCCTATATTGACTCTACCATCGGGGAATGATGGGTTCGTTATTTATAGTGATGCATCAAAGAAAGGACTTGGTTGTGTCCTTATGCAGAATGATAGAGTTATTTCCTATGCATCACAACAGTTGAAAATTCATGAACAAAACTATCCTACTCATGATCTTGAGTTAGCAGCTGTGATCTTTGCTTTGAAGATATGGAGACACTACCTCTATGGTGAAAAATGTGAGATTTATACTGATCACAAGAGTTTGAAGTATATTTTCTCACAAAGAGAACTCAACATGTGGCAAAGGAGATGGCTTGAATTACTCAAGGATTATGATTGCACGATACACTACCACCAGGGGAAAGCAAACAAGGTGGCAGATGCTTTGAGCAGAAAAGACCATGGAGTTTTGAATATGATGAGAATTGAAAGGGATCCAATTATCATGGATCTAGTGAAGATGGACATGGGAATAACCAGGGAAGGTGAAACATCAATGCTTTTTCAAATGGTTGCCAAACCATCTTTACTAGAAAGGATTAAGAGTTCTCAGACCGATGATGAAGAATTTCAGAAGAAGATTGAAGCTGTGAATGATGGGAGATTGAGAGACTTTGTGTATGAAGATGGAATTTTGAAATTCGGGAAGAGACTTTGTGTTCCCGATTTACCTGATCTGAAAAGGGAATTGCTGGATGATGCTCATAGTTCCAATTTCTCTATACACCTTGGGAGCACCAAAATGTATAGAGATTTGAAGGAACATTTTTGGTGGGACAACATGAAGAGGGAGATTGCTGATTTTTTGTCAAGATGTATGGTTTGTCAACAACTGAAAGCTGGAAGGAAACAACCTGGAGGAGTCATGCAACCTCTTCCCATACCGGAGTGGAAATGGGACAATATTACGATGGACTTTGTCATGGGGCTACCAAAGACTCCTAGAAGGAACGATGCAATATGGGTTATTGTTGATCGTCTTACCAAGTCAGCACATTTTCTTGCTATAAGAGAAGATCTACCCCTGGAACGTCTAGAAAGACTATACATTAATGAAGTTGTGAGACTTCATTGAGTACCCCTATCGATTGTTTCTGATCGTGATCCCCGTTTTACTTCAAGATTTTGGAAAAGTCTTCAAAAATCCCTGGATACTGAACTTCGTTTGAGCACTGCTTACCACCCTCAGACAGATGGACAATCAGAACTGACTATTCAAACCCTAGAAGACATGTTGAGATCTTGCTCACTTGACTTTCAGGGTATGTGGGATCAATATTTACCACTGGTAGAATTTTCCTATAACAATAGCTTCCATTCGAGTATTCAGATGGCACCATATGAAGCGTTATATGGAAAGAGATGTCGTACACCAACCTGTTTGGATGAGGTTGGTGAAAGAAAACTTGTAGGCCCAGAACTGGTGGAGTTAACAGTGGAAAAGGTGAAGGTAATCCAAAATCACATCAAAGCAGCTCAAAGTAGGCAGAAGAGTTATGCCGATAATCGAAGGAAGGATTTGGAATTTCAAGTCGGTGATCATGTTTTCCTGAAGGTATCTCCATGGAAGGGAGTCATACGTTTTGGTAAGAAAGGTAAATTGAGTCCCAGGTACATCGGACCCTTCGAAATTCTAGAACGAATTGGGGTTGTAGCTTACCGATTGGCAATGACGCCAAGTCTCTCCAAAGTTCACGATGTGTTCCACGTATCTCTATTGAGAAAATACATGCCTGACCCAACGCATGTACTCACCTATGAGGAATTAGAACTGGAACCCGATCTGTCTTATTGTGAAGAGCCTGTCAGGATTCTTGATACAAGAGAACAAGTACTGAGAAACCGGACGACGCGTCTGGTAAAAGTTTTGTGCAGAAATCATAAGATGGAAGAGGCAACGTGGGAACCCGAGGAACTTATGATGAAGAACCACCCGAGTCTTTTTATGTAGTAATACCCTAGAAATTGCGATGATGCAATTATTTGAAGGAGGGGAGAATGTAACACCCCAAGCTTCCACGGTACGTTTCCCTTCGAATAATGCGATAGCGTGTGTTGTACGCATCCTCGAGTTCTAACACACACCACAACTAATTAAACTAGCCGTTGTGAATAGTAATACATACTTTTTGAAATCATATATATTTTATATTTCAAAATGGACTTCATTTTTGGATTCGGAATATTGAAATTAGCCTAGGGTGAAATTTTGGTACTTTTCGGATAACTTTTATATTTTGATGAATAGTGAAAATTACTAAATTTTAATTAAAATCAACTTTTTTAATCAAAATAATTAATATTGATAAGTTATGAATTTGAGTGGTTTTAAAGTATATTTAGAATGTATTTTTACCATTTAATTTAATGTTTTTCATTGGACATAATTTCACAATTAAACCAGATATAAACAAGTGTCAATCTTTTGATAGTTATTATCTCTTAAAAACACGCTTTTAATTTTAACAACGGGAATTAATTTTAAATTAATTTCTGACACTTCTGTGTTTTTAATTTAGTAAAATGGATTACATATTTGGAATCAGGATTTCCAAATTATGTAAATAGGTAACTTTTATTTTTACACATTTTGAATAATTACTGCGGTAAATATTTTATTTACCATGGTTAAAGGGTAAATCCGGTAAATAAGGGTTAAAAAATAATATTATAATAATACAAAATTACCCTAAAACGTGTCCTAACCTTATTGGTGGACACATACCCGACCATGGGCATCCTTGGGTCGATTTGGGGACCCCTTAGAGTCACTTGTATGTGGTAGGGACACATTATATTAATAAAGTTAAAATAAAAAAAAATGGCATAAGCTTACATCTTTTAGAAGAACAATTTTTACATAAGGTTATACATGTTGGATTTTCGATTATAAATATTCATTAGAAAGATAAAATGCTTTCCTACATAATGATATTTTATTTATAATTTTTAGACATCAAATTATTTAAATTATTAATGACACAATAATGATGCAATGTTTACCTCATTAATAAGTCATTTAAATAAATAAGATTATAAGGATTACAATATTATCTAAAACCTTTCCAATTCTTATTGTTTGATGTTATTTAGAATATGAGTCATCTTATATTCGACCTCAATGATTTTTGGACCATTATAAACCGAATATAATTATATTATAAAGTAATACTTTCACTCTTTCCTAAAGAGCCCCTCCTCTCCCTTATAAAAGGAGACCACTCCTTCTCATTTTTTCACACCTTCAAAGCCTTTTGGTTCGGCAAAACTCTGCCCAAATACTCTACCAACTTCCCTCAATACAACCGAGAGGCCTTAGTTTGATCAGAAAGCCAACCTAAGGAGCCCTTTTGATCAAATCAAAAGGAAGAGCCCGAAGAAGAGGTAATGATTTCACCACCCTTTTCTAAGTTCATTTCTTCTTCCACTTCTTCTTCCTTTGTTGTTACCATTCTAAAATAATAACTCTAGTATCTCACATATACTGTGATGTTATTATAAATATGGTACAACCATATTCAGTATTCTATCCACCCTTTGAATAACATGTCACCATACGTGCGTACGTACGGTTTACCGTCTCCACGTCGTGGTGTAATTGTTATTCAATATATAATTATTTGGATGGGTATAATAATGATGTGAAACTCATGTAAATAATAAATATAACATGTTAATTATTCTGTATATATGATATAACATCCATTTATATATTATTTTTATATCAAAAGAATGATATTGTCACTCGTGCGTACGTACGGACTACCGTCTCCACGAACGCGATGAGATTCATTCTCCATCGTATCCATTCAAGTATAATTATCATTTGATGATTTAAAAATGATGTTTAAGGACTTGATATCATTCTGGATATGAATAAGATACAACAAACATGGCTTATGTAACAAAACATATAAAAGAAAATGAGTAAGTTCACACCCGAAACAACGATAATACTAAGATATTATTATCAAATCAATATTAAATGATCATATATGATATCATAATAAATATGATTATTTTATAATTTAATAACAATTATTTCACCATTATACAGGAGGTTAACCTACCCCAACCAAGGAAAAGTACAAGGTAAGGGTTATTTCACAATCTCTTCATTATCCGAGGTTGTTTATACGTAATAATCTACTATGATCTCGTTATCATCTACATCCATGTTTCTTCAAAATGTATTTCAAAAAAATTTTAATATTTAAAAGAATATGGGTTAAAGTCATTTATACCCTTGTTTGACTTTTTATAAGAGGTTTATAAGGGAATCTTTCCGTCGTTTTCCAAACAAGGTTCTTTTTAACCTTTTCGACAGAATTAAGATAAGAATGTTTTTTTAAACTTATACGGAGGGTGCAGTTATTTTCCGCCGTTATAAAATATTCAAAGCTTTCCTTACAAGCTTATAAGAATATTTTCAAAGAAAATGTTTTATTTTATATGGATCTTAAATGATTTCAAAATATAAGGAGATATTTCCTTAAAAAGAATTTTGATTTCATCTATGTCAACATCCTTTGATGGATTTTAAGATTATTTGAAGTTGATTTATTATGATACAAAACTTCTATATTATATTGAAGGTTTTGTGATATGTTTGACTGTGGATGTGCTATTTTTATACCATTCATAGTTTATGGTGAAAGTATTGACATTTCGTATGCTAGTTTTAATACGAATGTTTATGTTATGTTTAAACCTTTTCATATGGGAATACATTGGACTTAATATGTGACGGGTGGAGCCCGCTATAGCTCCTCGATGCATCGGTAGGTCTCATGAGACAAACTAGTGTCTTGGCATAAGGCCTTGGAAAAATTTTATTTGTAGTCTTGGAACGAGGCCTTGGCTATGTGGTTATGATAGTCTGGCATTATACATTCCAACATTATGAAAGTGGTTATTGATTTTGCATGTGATTATTCGATTAGTATAATATCCATGTGAATAAGTAAATGGAATTATTTCATTTTATTCATGACATACTATGATGAAAGTTCATGTTTGAAAGGATTTTGTTTTATTTATACATTGCCTTAAATGTTTATTCTTATTTATGAAAGTTTCCGCTATATTGTTATCCTTACTGGGCATTTGAGCTCACCCCTTTTCTATGTTTTATTTTTCCCAGGAAGTGATGAAGTAAATTATGAATGACCTGCAGGGATATTATGTGGGGATATGAGTGTGGATTATGGAGACATTATGTTGTTGTAGTAGTTTTTCATTTTATGATGTAATGTAAAACTTATGAATATATCAAGTGTTTCCAAGGCTAATAAACCAATCGGTCTTTCGTGATTTTATCTTTCTTGTGATCATTCCAATGTTATGTAATAATGCACCGACTCTGGGTAACTAGGGTCGGGGCGTTACATTTTTTCTCCCCAACATCATCTCAACATGCTAGTGTTCAACTAGCATGCCCTCAAATTGTCCTCATGTTTTTGGGTATTCTACTAAGAATGGCCAAATTTTAGAGGATTATAAGACCTACAGAAGTTTATCTTTGTATTCAGAGCATGTTGTAGACTCTTCAAATACTCATAGTTGAATCTTAGATCTTTATCAGATACAATCATTATTGGTACTCCATATAGCCTTACCAAATCTCTGATATACATCCGTTCTAGTTGATCTAATGAGGAATACTCTCGAATTTCAATGAAGTGTGATGTCTTTGTATTATGATCCACCAAAACTTAGTTGAATTGTTTCCTTTAGATGTATTCAGATGTCCAGTGACAAAGTTCATGGTGATGTTCACCCATTTTCTCGTTGTTATGGGTAATGGTTGCACCATCCCATTAGACTTCTTCCTCTTAAACTTCACCTGCTCAAATAAAAGGCACATTGATGTATACTCAATGATATCTTTCTTCATTTTATCCCCTCAATAATTTTCTCAAATATCTGAATACATCATTGTGTTTCTTGGGTGAATGGAGAAATATCTTCCATGAGAACCATAAAAATGTTCACTATTTAACTCTAGATTTTATGGAACACAAATTCATGACCCAAAATCTACAATTCCGTCTTCATTAACATTTAACTCCAAGGATTTCACTTTTCTGATAGTTTCCACATTCTTATGATTTCCACATCATCCTTTTGAGCATCCTTTATCCTTTCCAAAAGTTATGGTTGAGCAATAATTTGTGAAATTATTGATGTTGTTCCATTCTTTATGATTCCCATGTCCATATTCAACATATCTAGGAAGATTAGTTCCTTTTAAATTCTCATCAATGATAGAATTGTTGGGTACCTTCTACTAAGAGAATTCACCACCTTGTTACCTGTCTCAAGGTGGTAATGGATCGATCTTTCGTAGTCTTTGATCATATCTAACCATCTTCAATTGTTTCTATGTGAATATATACTTGAGGATTTTTTGATCCATGTATATTTCACACTTCTCCACAAATAGTTAATGTTGCCAAATTTTTATATAAAATATTACTGAATCCAACTACATATCATGTGTTAGATAGTTTTTCTCATGAACTTTCTATTTCTATGAATCATAAGAAATGACACTATCATATTGCATCAACACAGAACTCATTACCTTCTTCGAAGCATCACTGGATACAACATAACATTTTCCACTTGTGGGTAGTGTGAGAACGAGTGCAGTGATAAGCCTCCTTTTCAACTCCATGAATATATCTTCACATTCATCACCCTAAGAAAACATTACTCCCTTCCAAGTTATATTGGTATGAAGGTTCGACAATTGTGAGAAATTTCCCACAAATCTGTGATAATATCCAACTAACCCTAATGATCTTTGGATATATGTCACTGATGTTGTCCTTTTCCATCCCTCAATTTTAACTATCTTGAAGGGATTTACAAATATCACATTTTTTGTGATGATATGACCCAAGAATGAGACCTCTTTCATCCATAACTCACACTTTCTTTAATTTTTATATAGCTTCTCCTTTCATGAGCTCTCTAGTACAGTGATTATATACTCCTAATGCTTCTCCTTGGTTTTGGAACATATGATAATATCATCTATAAAGAATACCAAAAATTTCTCAAGGTAATCTATAAAGAATATATTCATTAAGTCCATAAATATTTATTGAGAATTAGTGAGTCCAAAAGTCACTACTATGAATTCCTTGTTCCTATATCATCTATGAAAAGAATTATTGGGGATATCCTCATTCTTCACCCTTACATGGTAATATTATAACCATGGATCCACCTTGGAAAAGTATTGTAATCCACCTAGTTGATCAAACATGTCATCATTTCATTGAATAGGTTACTTTTTCTTTATCGTGATTTTTGGAGATCACAATAATCAATGCAAAGAAGCCTGGGCCCATCCTTCTTCTTGATGAAGAGGACTAGGGCCCCCCATAGTGAAGCACACGGGTGTATAAACCCTTTATCCCTATTCTTCTATAGTTGTTTCTTTATCTCCTCAAGATTAGCAATATCCATTCTATACAGAGTCTTGGATATTGGAAATGCCCTAAGTATATGATCAGTTAAGAATTCAACATCTCTTATAGGTGGAAGACCAATAAATTACACGATAAACAATTCAGTGAATTCCATCACATCTTCAAGGATTGTTGCTTCCTTAGAATCAATCATCTAAGAAATATATGTGTGTTCCTAGGGAAATAATATCCATGCTTGAGATTATGGTGCTAAATAAGATTCATGCTTCTCTTTGCACTTATACAGAATCGGGGGTCGATTCTCTTTATGGAGAGTGATTTCCCTCTCACAGAAATTTATGTTAGATCTATTTAGAAAAAGACCATCCATGCCAATAATTGCATAAAATTCCACCAAAGGGAGTATTATGAGGTTTTCCAGGAAGTTGAATCCATAAATTGTGACAAGGGAGGAGTTATATTGATGGGACGAAATGAATTCACCTTTTTCTATTCTCATCAACATATTTAATTACATGATATAGAGTGGTGTTACGATTGTTCTACTAATCTTTCAGGATATAAAAGAATACATAGAAATATAATCAAAAAGTATGTTCTCTATTCTTGAATGAATGAATAGTGTAAATATCAGCACATCATTTCTGGGGTTTGATTCTGTGGTAGTGATTGAAAAATCACTCCATTGCGGCCTTGGAGGATGTTGGTTGCCTATGAAAACCCTTTTCAAGGAGAATTAGTTTGAAAATAGACCTGGTTCTTTATAGTAGAATAAATGTACTATTTATTTTGGTTTGAATGATATTTTCTTATCCTCTATCACAGTAGTGGGTTTTTCTTGTTGGAAGTTAATGGTTAGGTTCCCTTCTATTCCACACCTAAAGCATGTCCTTGTCCCCTTCAAGAAATTTCGGGGGTGCTTCTTTCCTCACCTTTATCAAGTGGGGTGTTGGAATTTATTATCACCATTGGATTTATCCATCAAACTACTAGAATTAAATCCCACCTTATGATTCATAACCCCATGATACCCCTAAGATTCTCTGATGTTCATTTCGATTTCAAGGGCACATTGGATAATTTCCTCATATCTCTTAATGTGATGGATCACTATGGCTTTTCCTAGGCTAGGTTTTATCCCACCAAAGAATAAGTCAACATTGAAATTAGGGGTAATGACAGACAAGGAGGAATATCGTTCAAGTCTTGTGAGGTTTACCATGTATGCTCTGATGAATTCATTGCCTTTTTTTCTTGAGGGCAATAAAGTCCCTTTCTATATTAAGTCATAGGGTGCACGGAAAATATTTATGAAAATCATTTTCCAGAAATCCTTCCATTCCAATGCCCTGATATCTTCCTCAGGCTTCATATTTTTTTATCAATGTACACTATTGAATAGCTTCACCCTACATAAGATAAGCATTCATGAGTACCATCTCTTGTTCATAACAATGAAGGATGGAGACGATATTCTCAATGTATTTGATCCATTGTTTGAAGATTTAGGGATCAAATGATCCATTAAAAGTAGGATGAATTTGTATCATGAATCTCTTGTTTACAACTTTTTCTTTCCTAGGGGGGGGGGTTTAATGTTCCTAATGACCCATGTTTCTATTCAATACTTGAGTTAACTGGGAAAGTATAGTGACAAAGTCTATGATTCCCACTCCAATTTGTTTGGGTATCTCATTAGAATATTCGTCAAATTGTTCATCGCATTGGTTTTTAGGCCAAGTCCATATATTACTTGCCATTAGATGTAATAAAAGGAAATTTTGGGTTAACACATAAAGGGGAATCCAATGACTAATAAGTATAACTTATAAATTACATTTATTTTATTATCTTATCTATGTTATCCATGATCTACTTCCCAACATATATTCTTAGGGGCATTTTTTAATTCCCTTAATAATGGCTCATAATAATATTATGAATTTATCAAATCATATCCCTTAAGAGTTTCATAACCAAGAGTGAAGGAAGTCCCATTATCATGCACTAGTTCTTATTGAGTCTAGCCCAAAATAGTGTTTTTGGGTTTTCCCCCTATATACATCTGGGTCATAGACACCATTACCTACTTGTATAAATGTAGGGATTTATTTCCTTAATAAACCACTTAATCAATACTCACAAATATTTATGGATGATTTTATTATACTTAGTCTTATTCCTAAGTCTTTGAATAGGGTTTTCTCATCCTAAACCCAAAAATAACTAATCTTGTCCTTTGATACCAACTATAAAAACCCTGATCATTATTACAAACATAAACCTGATTTATTACATAATCATGCAATTAAGATGACTCTGAGGATCGAAAGGTCTAGTGTATTGGAAAATTAGGAACATTTCATAACAACTTAGAATATAAAACCCAGCATCTTTATTGAAAACATCTTTTACATGACCACAACATTCCATCATACTTTGCATTGTATCAGATAACCTGAGGACATGCATAAGAAAAGGGTGAGCTATAAAGACCAAAAAGAGAGTAAAAAAATCATAACATGAAGAATATAGTACAAGTTATTAAATAGTTATATCAATGGAGGACAATGGAAACATCTACATAAAGGCATAATATATCATGATTATCATAACATGGAAATGTGGCAGCAACATTTAACATTATATTAGCATGACTGAAGGATCATTGAACATGGAACATTAGTAAGCATTTATTTCACTTGAATTAAAATGATTAAACCCTCATTGCACTTAACATATCATGATAATAATATTTACCCAATGCATTGGAGTGCTATTAGGGAACACCCTTTTAAACATTTCATTTCATGCATAAGTGTACCACATATGTCATAAAACATTGATTCATTAAACACAATAATTTATTCCATGAAAAAGAAATGTGGAATAAATAAATATAATTTCTCAATCAACAAGTAAATTTTCATGATGGTTAATACCCCTAATAGACACATGGGTATGGTATTCACTTACATGCTGATTTTGGCAGGGAAATTTTCGTGTAACTTCAGCAGCATAACGACGTCAAATAGAAATCGTAAAATGGGTTGATGATAGAGAAAGGGGTCTCTCATCATTTATACGTTAAATAGATAGTAATGGGGTCCTGGAACATAATATACCAAAATATTTATTAGAATTTAGATGCATAATATAAATTAACTGCTTGAATGTAAATGAGGAGAGAGAAATTCTTTATAGAATTTCTGCATGGTAACATGTGTACATGAGAGGCATTAATGAGAGAGAAATAGGTCTATCATCATTAAAACATAAGGAGAGATGTATGGGTTAGATTATAAATAATACCCCAACATTTATCATTGAAAATACAAGGGTATAAAAATATAATAAACATGGAAAAATGGAAAAGGAAGAAATCCCTTACTTGGATGTGTGATCCCAATGGCTCGGGAGAGGCTGGAGAGGGCATACTTCAGAACTAGTAGAGTTTTGGGAGGATTATAGAGAGAGTAGTTTTTGGTTTTTTATGATCTCCAAATGGTCCTAGTGAAGAGGAATGGGATATTTAGTGGGTTTATATAGGAAAGGAGAGGGAATTATTTATTATTTAGGTTTTAGACACCACACATTAAACTAATCAAAACCACAAATAATCCAATTATTTTTTCCCATGGTTTTTTCCAAATTAAAGTGGAAAAAATTAATTTAAATGAAAAATTATCTAACTTATTAAATTATTAGTCTTGATTATGTATAGCTGAGTCACACTCTCAAGGAAATCATTTTAAAATATTAAAATGTTTTATAAGTATTAGAGGGACCCTATGGTTTTGTAAAATTAATCAAACAAACATAAAGTTCCATTATTTTAAAGTTAAAACATATATTTTTTGATCATACCATTTATATTATGTCACTTTTGGTTCATTATGATGCCATGAAACACCTTATATGTTTATACGGTCTTCAATTATTTCCCAAAAAAACAACTATCTCATAAAAATATGAAAAATTCACCATTGGATAATTTCAACATCATAATTCTAAAAAATATATTGATTTTATCTACATAATTTTCTAAATATGTGAATTGTTTACTTTTATAATAATACTAACATTTATCAGAAATTATGGGGTTTTCACAAAAGTAGCTTACAATCCGAAATAAAAAATACATTTACATTTATAAAAATTATATGATATTTTAAATTTCATAAAAATTAATTTAGTTATAATATATTATTAAAAAATTATTTAATTTAAAAATCCATTAATTCATCAAAATAGGTTTCTTAATTGAATATTAATTAAAAATACTATTTGTTCTTTAAAAACAATTTACAAATTAAAATAATAAAATGAATGTAAATTCTTTGTTCTATACAAAAAAAAATGAATATATTCATAATGATAGGGTCTTATTACATGACCACTTATAAAAATTGCATGTGACCTGTGGGTAATGTGTGAGATGGTGACAGACTCTTGGGGTGGCTCGGATAACATCACTCGCATGGTAATATCTATCAACTTAAACTTCTCTTATAGGATATTTCATTCAAGCTTAATGTGTTGAATCTCAGCTTGGGCTTGGTCAATAGTGAATCCCAATAATGGCACCTCCTTTCCGAGCTCTGACAAATGGGCTTCGTATGGAGAAATTCTATTGGATGAGGCCATAATTTTCTTTTGTCTATGTAAATTGGATTTGTTAAATAACTACATCTATACTTATCATGTGATCACTATTCAAATATTATATTATTAATGGTGATAATTATTAATGTTATTCTAAAATCCAAAAACATAAAACCAAAGAATTTAATATGTTTTATATAACCATTTTACATAACAATAAGTTTAATATGATCAAGAAGGATTTTCATTCGTAAATGTTAGGATCGTTACAATGATTTACTACTTTTATAGAATTCTATTGTAGTGACAATATGAACTATTCAATATGTTCATTGATTCACTATTTAATTTTAAAAATAAACATTTTTTGGACCCACTATTCCAGATCTCCATTCATCTAATAAATAATTCTTGGAAGTGATTTTTGATCCAGCTATATTCTATGCAATGGAAAATGAGAAGACCCTTTCTATAGACTCATCATCTGATCCTTCTCTTACCACCTCATAAAATAAACTTTTTTTCTAAAGGGGATAAGTATAATATGGATAAATATTATTTAATGTTATATGTTATTAAAGAAAGTACCACAAATATAGTTTTTTTATAGAACAATCCTTAGAGGAAAATTTGGTTTTAATGTCTTGATTGGTAATAACTTGGGAGAAAGTGATGATTTATCCTCTTACTACCTCTTTCTTTCCACCTGGATGGACTTAATCCTTCATGAATCATTTAAAAAAAAGCCACTTGATAACCATCCTAAAGAATAGTATTTAATTATATTATATCTAACTAATGATCCTTTTAAAATTTGATTATGAATGGATTTTTATTAGCTTTGTTATTTTTGACATTTCATTATTTGAATTTTACCTTTTTAAGTCCATGTCAACCATTTTTACTTTCATTTCATAATATTTAAACCATTTACACTTCTTGTAGATCTATAATAATTGTGTTTTATATACAATTTTACCATATTTTTTTATCTAACCAAAGGAGAGGTATTTTTTAAGGTATTTTGGATAGATCAAGAATTTTTTTCAATTATTTTGTACTTGTCACTATATAATATCTTTTTGATTTTTTTTTTATGATTTTTGGGATGATTAAAAATGAGGTGATTGTTGGGAAGAGTTATGATGTTCCAAAATATCTCATAATCCCATATGTATTTTTATGATAAAAAACTTACTTGTTTTATTGATTTATTTATTAATTGTGTTTCAGGATCATATTTCCTATTTATTCAAATATTCTTAACATGTTTTTGATGCCTTAAGTATCCATAAAAAAATTCCCTATGGGATTTATCTTAGACAACTATCAAAGTGAAGGAAATTATTTTATGTTGCTTGTATGCACATTATGGAAAATTAATTTCTCTAACGCACTAAATAATTATCTTAAGGGAAATCTCATTACATTCTATCAAATTCAATTGTTTTTAAGGAATTTTTTTATGAATGATAAATGTGATGGAATTATCATATGGTTTAAATGAATTATCATATGGTTTAAATGAATTATATTTTATTGTAAATTAATTATCTTAAAGTGTAAATTAATTGTCTTATCGAAATGATTCATGAAAAATAATTTAAATAAAATTAATATATAGAAATTTATATTATCCTATATGGATATCGATTTATTTTATAAAAAGGAACATTGTACACAAATTATCTTACACGAGGTCAAATTTAAATAATTGATAAATCATTCATGTAATAGATGTATATTTTTATTTTTATTAAAGCACCTCGAAATAATTTTTCTTACCTAGATAGAATTTTCTTATGAAGGATTGTTTTTATCCCTAGTTCAGAGACACTCATTAATATTATATAATATTTTCTAAATTTGTATTATGCTTTTATGTGTATCAAAAAAGAAGATTTAAAATATGGAAATCAGAATTTAAATAAAGTTCATATTCCCAAGCATATAATGTTATGAAAAAAACACAATTTTATACAAATATATACCTTTGAATTTTGAAAATTTATAGATGAATAATATATTTTAATTATGATATTTTTATTTCACATTCCAAAAAGATTATTCCCTTGATTGTTGGGTTAATGTTTTTTCTGATTTAACAATAAAAGGGTATGGATCTGCAAAAAAGAACATGGATGTATGTGTGTGTGTTAATCTGTTATACAGTTCATGATCAATATTACTACCCCACCAATATTTGAGCATCTACTATTCTTGTTCTTTCAAATTCGATCATTTTAATTTGAAGAACCTCCAGATATATTCATTTAAAATATTACATATCTCTCTATGTTTCTTCTTTATTTGTCAGTTTCTATATGAAATAATGTGATGAACCCCCATAATTATATTATTTTATTATATGTAATTTTTTCTTATATATTTATTATTGTGCTAAGGTTTTGGATTGGTATTTTTAAGGGATATCTTTGTTAAAAGTTCTTAAACCTTAGTAAGAAGTGATATATACATTCACTCATTTGGTTATCCCATAGAGGATGTGTTATTAGATTGAAAATCAAAAACCACAAGGAGTATAGTATTAGTGGATTAGATATGCTATATATTTTTCCCAAAAAACAATATATACTATGTGTTTTTTCCTATTATTTTTATATTTTGATATATATTTTTGATAAGATAATTTCCTAACATTTAATAATTTGAGAGTAGTTACTTTTAAGTGGAAAACAATTTAAGAATTCAATTATCCCCCCTCTGTAGTCAGTATGAAATTCCTATTTGGGTCAAAAATGGGCAATGAGCCTCTTATTGTAAAAAGAGGAGATATGAATGAAATATAAATTGATATTCCTTCCCTTGGAGTTGTGACTATAATGGTTCAAGATAAACCTGTTGTTAAAGATTGGGTTAGAGTAAATTAGAAATTTACTATAGTATAAAAATTTGATGCTTCTCCATTCAAGCATGTTGAACGAGATAAATATAAGATTTAAGTGCATACTAATAATGTTGTTGAGGATAGGGAGCCAATATATTTTCTATTCAAATGGCTCTAAGATCTAATATGATATCATAATTGTATCTTACCAATAAAATACTAGTTGTTGAAGACGTTGGTGAGAGAAAACCCAATAGTTTTCAATGGGGTCACTAATAATATTGACATACCTACCAACAAAACAATAGTATATATGTAGTCTTGAAACTCTAAATAAAGATATGTAAAGGTTGAAAAAATTTGTTTTGTAGGAAATAATATTATTATCTAAGATGAATAAGGATGTTTATAAATTACTCATGTTTTGTAACCCAAAATAATTGAGGTGGAAGCTAAATCATACATTGATGAGGCTGAATAAAATGGAAAGGAGGTTACCCCATATGTTCAATAATCAAATCGAACTTAATTTGACATTGAAACATAGATGTTCATAGAAATAAGTTTCTCTAAATTTGACCAATTGAAGGAAGAACTAGATAATATAATACCTGATATTAAATAATGTAGAGATGATGTGAAATCCTTGATGTTGACATAGTTTACAATGAAGATTATATTTTCTAAATTGATTGCTAATCTATCAATTGTAGTACACAAAAATAATCTAAGATACTCTAATAACTCCTATAATTTTTTTAGAAATATTACACATGAACTTATTATATGATTGGATAATTATTAGATAAATTATTGGATGTTTGATCAGCCCTTGACATCTTTACTAATAGAATATCCTCCAGGAAATGTTATTCTAGGTCTCCGGACACTTTTAAAAAAGATTACAGGGATCTAACATCTAAAAAAATGGAAATTAAATTTCATGTTATGGAATTAGTTCATGGGATAAGGAGGTCTCTCTCACATCTTAATAATTTTTTTAAAGAGATTTTTAAAAATTAAAATGAGACTTTTCAAAAAATTCAAGAATGATAATAGTTCATTGTGTCAGAACATGAAAATATTAATGAACCCATTGATGGGAACTTCAGAATATTGTTTTCTATTATGTTAATTATTTTTGAATATATTGTTAAACATATTCACTTTGATTCTAATTAATATTATAAGGATATTTTTTATAAATATGATACAGTTTAGAAGGTGTTTTCTCAAGGGAATGAATTTTTTATACTCATAGAACCTATTACTTGTCATGATATTGTGGCAGCTTAATCCAGTTATTTAGAGATCTTAATATTGAATAGGTATTAGTTAAAGAGTCTTTTTTTAAGCTAATCTGATAATTTGTATCTTCAAACTAGTCTCAAGATTCTTTGATATAATGATAAGGACATGTCCTTAAATGTTAAATATTCTTATGGTTTTATACTAGAATCCACATTATTATATTTCAAATAATATTTTAGGTTTAAATTTTTAGAGAATTAGGTTTCAAATCATATATAATAACTAGAATATTTCAACGTAAACAATTATACTTAGTAGTGACTTTTTCTACTAGAGGAAACCATTTTAAAATAAAACACTGATTTTTTCATGATCAATATTAACAATTTTCATCTTTTTCTCATCCTCATCCCTCATTATCCTTTACACAGTGATTTTAATAAAACATGGGATTATCCCCAAATATCAATAATGGACTAAGGTAAAATGTTAGTCAAGTGAAAATACATAAAATCATTTTCGTACAAACATACCTTCTTTCAGAAAAATGAATCATCTTTTTTGAAAGATCATTATCTTACCTTTTGAAAATCAATCGATTTTCATGAAAATTGATTATCAATCATAAAAAATATATGAAGGAAAAATGGGACATCATTTTACATATCACCCTTACAAATATATTATCTCTCTCTACTACACAGGGAGTAACCATCATAGTTGAATTTGGAATAATCACGATAACAATATTCCTATAATCTCATAGGAGAAACCTAAATAATAAACTCCATCTCATTACCCAATGAATTGGAGAGATATAAAAGGATCACCAGAACTAATATTATCATTTAATCAACCATCCTCATAAAAAATTCCCAAGAACCATAACATATGCATAACACATAAATCATTAATAAAAGAAACATTCTTGAAGAAAATAACTTTTCTTTTTTGAAATCACTTCTCATTTTTCAAAAAATTCAAAAAATCATAAATGAAAACATATTATTTGATAATAAAATAGAAAAATTTTAATGGATGCTTCAAATAATTAAATATGTATGAAGTTAAGAAAACTACTCATGTTTTAGATGTTAAACAAAATTCCTTGTGTTTTATTATTAGAAAGATCACACAGAACAATGTTTTAGAGAAAGAAAGAAAATAAAACATTGGAATAATTTTGAAAAATTCATTCATGAGTATAAATTATTTTAATTAATCATTGAACAATACCAAATAAATAGATATAATTTTTTAAAACATTCACATGGTGTAAAACCACCAAGGTTTCATAGAAAGTTATTTTCTTTAAAGTAATTCAATAGCTTGCACTACATGCGACACAGAGTTTGAGCGCACACCGACTAACCAAAATAGCCGTTCAAAAAGTGGTTATGAATATTAATAACGACATTTAAAATTTCATATAATCTATATAATTTTATCATCCTTATTTTTTGTTTCTTAGATATAATATAAGAATGAATTCAATTATTAGATAAAGGAAGTATTTTTTAGAAAATGCAATTTTACCACCTTTTAATGATGAACCCTTTTTAAATCCAATATTTGAAACTTTTATATATTAAATTTGTAAAAATAATGTTATTATTTATAATTGGGACCTAAAAATTTAGTTTATAAAAACTTTTTGTGTTTTTCTGATAACATTCATATTTTGGTGAATAATAAAAAATTCTAAATTTTAATTCAAAACACCTTTTTTAATAAAAATAATATATATTGTTAAATTATAAGTTTAAATGGTTTGGTAGTATATTTAGATTATATTTTTATCATTTAATACAATTTAGGTCATTATAAGTAACTTCACATTTAAATTTGACAAAAACATGTGTCAGTCTTTTGATAGTTTTTTCTTTTTAAAAAACCCTCTTTTTTGGGTTTTGACAACAGGAATTAATTTTAATTAATTAATGGAACTTTTATGTATTGAATTTGGTAAAATAGAATTCATTTTATAATTCTATATATCAAAATTAACTAATGGTGATTTTTTTGTATTTTTCATAGAACATTCAATTTTTTATGAATAGTGAAAACACTCTATTATTGTTTACAAAATGACTTTTAATTTAATTATTTATATATTATATATAAATTTATTTTATGTCAATATAGATACATAATATCAATATTAGTTAAATGTAATTCATTGGGGTAATTTTATAATAAAATTAGATGTATAAAAATTTATTGAAAATTTTAACGTCTTTTACCCACCTTCTAGGCACGTTTCAAAATTTGCATAAAACGTAATTTTACCACTTCTATGGATTAAATTTTAAAAATAGAGAGATACGATTGAAATCAGTAAGTAAAATTTGGATCAATATGATGAAAATTATTTTTGGTGAATAGTAACTTTTGACTTTTATTTGCCATGGTTAAAAGTAAATAAAGTAACTAAAGGTAAAAATAATGATATAATTACCATAACACGTGTCCTAATTCTATTATATAAGTGTATTTAGACCAAAATAAACCTTAGGAATAAAATATTATCCTTTTATCCCACTTGGATTGGATTAGGACATTTATTATTATTTTATTTATAGATGAGATAAATGTGTTAAATTTAAAGATTAATAAGTAAACCATTTTAAATATATTGTTCTTCATATGATAAATTTGACTATAAATATTAATTATAAATATAAGAATATTTCCTACATAATGGTATTTTATTTATAAATTTTAGACATTAAATAATTAAATTTAATTATGAAACATTGATGATGCAGTAATTAAACTATTAATGAAACATAAAAATAATTGTTATTATAAACATCCAAATAAATGTAAATTGAAATTATGATGAATTAAACTTATATTTTAGGTTAATATGACATTTTAGTATTGATTACATAAATTTTATTCGAATTAATCATGTTTTAGTACTTTAACAAAAATCAAATACCAGATAGTGTCAAAATTGACATAAATGAGTTTTTGAAACAAATACTATGTTATTAATTGATATAATATTCCTATAAATTTAAGTTTGGGCTAAAGGACTTAAATAAGGTTAGATATATCAATAATTAACCACTTGGAGATCTCTTGGCTTTTTGATAGTAATTTTATTAACCATTTATTATAATAATACATGAATACATTATAAAAGTTAAACTATTTAACTAAGAGTTAAATCTAAAGGATAATGTTATTATGGTGACCCAAACCTATCTAAAACAAATTGGTTGGGAGGTTTTCGACCCATTCCCACCTTAGCCTCGAAATAAATTCCTCGCATTCAATTAGAAACATAATATGAATTTATAATAAATTAATATTTCATGGTTTTCCAAAAGTGACCCTCACCTATCTTATCAAAGGGTACTTCCCCTTATTTTAATTTCACACCTCCAAATCCATTTTTATCGGCCAAAACCTACCCAAATATACTCCAAACTAGTATCACTACATCATATAGGCCTTCAGTTGATCATAAATACAACCTAAGGATACCTTTTAATCAAATCAAAAGGAAGCACCTGAAGAAGAGGTAATAATTTCATCACCACATTCAAAGTTATCTTCTTCTTCCACTTCCCCTTTATTTGTTGTTTCCATACCAAAATAATAAATCATTTACCTTGTAAATATTGTGATGTTAATAAAAGTATGGTACAATAATTTTCATAATTCTATCAATCCTATGAATGACAAAGTCACCATACGTGTGTACGTTTAGCTTACCATTGACACGTCATGCTGTAGTTGTTATTCAACACTTCATTTTTTGGATGGGTATAATAATGATTTATAATTTATGTAAATAATTAATATAACATGGTAATGATTCTATATATATGATACAAAATACAATTACATCTGATCTCACCTTAAATTTAATGATATTATTTCTCATGCGTACGTACGAATTACCGTCTCCATGAACATGAAGAGATTCATTCCCCATCGTAACCATTCAAGAATAATTTTCATTTTATGATTAAAAATAATGTTAATAACTTAATATAATTTGGGATATTAATCAAATATATCCAATCCATAGCAAACATGACTTACATAACAAAACATATAAAGGAAAACAAATCAGTTAGCACCTGAAACAATGATACCACTAAAATATTATTAACAAAAAAATATTAGAAGATCATATAAGATATCATGTTTATGTTTGTGGTTCATTTATAATTTAATAACGATGATTTAACTATTATACATGAGGTTAATTTACCCTCAAATAATGAAAATTACTAGGTAAGGGGTTTCTTATAGCACCTTAAATTCCTTGAGATTTCCATTTTTCACCACTTATTTATTGCATATGGTGTATTTTGTACTGTCATATGATATATATTATCATGATTATATATATATTAATGGTATTATATTATTAATTGTTTGGTTATTGACTTTTTTTCTTATAACTCTATTTATTACAACGTGGTAATGGGTTTTCATCTCACTTTTTATTCTTGTGAGATTCATGATATATTTGACACTATTTCATTTTGAGTGGTGTATGTACTACCCATGATTGTATTATTGGTGTAATATATACTAATTTATGTTCATTTAAATCTTCATTGAATGATCCTTCTTTCCTGGGGTGTATGTTTCGTAAGTTACCAAATAGGTAAGGGAACTTCAAATTTCAAATACAACTCTTTATGTTCTATGCAAAATTCATTATTAAATTTTCTCCAAGATTATGTGTGAAATCATGTTTTATTTACTTATTTAGTATTTGACTATCCCTTATGTGTGGATATTATTTTGATACATGTAATAAATCCATTGATAAATTCTCTAGTCAACGATATGAACTTGATAAGAGAAATCTTAACTCAGTTTCCATTCATTGAGATAAACATCCAAGTCATTGTGGTTATTTTTACTAGCATATGTGTGAATGTACAATGATTTATTTACACTAAATATACAATCATATTGAGTATATATATATTTTTCACACATAATTATGTCATTGATTTATCCAAAACCTAAGGATACAGTCTTTATAAGGGATTTCATCTCAATTTACATTCCATTGAGACTTCATTGTTGTTGTATGCCAATTCACTTTTATATGGTGTATATACTATACTTTGACATAGTATATCTTGAATCCATTTATTCTCATGATATTATATATATTTTATAACCTCAATTATTTGTATTCTAATTTCTCTTATTTTTTTAAGAACTCTAACAAAAATATCATTTTAAATGTTTTCAAAATTTATTATACTATATCTTTCTCATTGATGAAAACATTTTAAAAATGAATTTAAGAATTTATTTATATGGAAATAAATGTTTTAAAATTAAAATTTCTTTTAAAAGTTTCATAGTGGTATAAGACACTTCAATTCAAAAATATCTTTTAAATGGATTCTTGATAAATAGTGATACTTTTAAATGTTTTTAAAATAGAAAGAGATATTTCTCTCAAACAATTTTGATTTCATCTATGTCAAGATCCTTTGATGGATTTTACACTTATTTGAATTTTATTTATTATGATATAATATTCCATATTGTATTGAAGGTTTCGTGATATGTTTGATTGTAGATGTGTTATTTTTATACCATTCATGGTGAATGGTTAATGTATTAACATTCCATATGCTAGTTTTAATAAGAATGTTTATGTTATGTTTCACCCTTTACATATGATGAATGTATTAGAATTAGTAAGTGATGAGTGGATCCCACTATAGATTTTCGATGCATCGGTAGGTCTCATGATACAAACTAGTGTCTTGAAACAATGCCTTGACAAAATATTATTTGTCGTCATGACATGAGGCCTTGAATATGTGGTTATAACGTCTGGCATTGTTCATTCCATCATTATGAAATTAGCTATTGATATTACATGTAGTTATTCGACTAGTATAATATCCATGTGAAAAAGTAAATGTCATTTTTAATCAATATTTTCCATATTATGCTGAAATTTAATTTTAAAAGGCTTTTTCTTTTATTTTATACATTTCCTTAAATGTTTATTCTTCTTTATGATTTTTATAGTTATATTGTTATCCTAACTGAGCATCTGACCTCACCCATTTCTTATGTTTTATGTTTTCCAAGATGCAAATAAGTATATTACGATTAACCTCTATGAATATATTGTAGGAACCCGGATCTTATCATTGAGGTATGAGCTTCTTCTTTTTCCTTATCCTTAAGTTTTTTTAATAAAATATGGAAAATTGGGAAAATCATAAATTTTGGTACTACACGCCATGTACTTTTGGCCGTGTTGGGATGAGTGCACAGGGCGTGTAGCCATGTCGGTGACAAAGGGTGTAGGAACCGACTACACGCCATGTAGTGGTCCTTTACACACTTTGTAGTTAGTCGGCAGGCCAAAATAGTAAGGAGAGTGGAGCAGCTGCCAGCTGGGTGGCAGTACACGCCGTGTACTCAAAAGTACATGCCGTGTAGTCATGTCGATAGATGAATAGTGTGGTGGTGCTTCCAGAGGAACAGTTAAATGAAAGGTGTACACGCCGTGTACTTTGAAGTACACGCCGTGTACTTTGTTTTTTCAGCTTAAAATAGGTAGTAGCCTCCTATTTTGGCAGAGGAGGCATTTGAGCCATTTTGGAGCCAAAGGAGGAGGCCGAACCTTTGAATAACCTCCGAGTGTTTTTCTGGAATCGGTTTCCGCCTCGGACGATCCCATTGGAACCGCACGGGTAAGGGCTTTCATCTCCTTGGCTGCTTCTTACCAATTCATTCCCTAGTGGGAGTTATTTGAGGTTAAGCAGGTTTTGTTCTTCGTCAGATCAACGTCGTTCTTGGTCGTTTCTGGATTCATCGTTCGGGTATAACGTTCGTTGGTGTAAAAGGTGGGTGGATTGGTGTTTAGTTTTCCAACTGTCATGTGTTTTGTGCGTTTTTGGTGCCACGAACCAATGTTGGGGTGTCATGTGGCTGAGGCCATTGCTATATTAAACACCTAGAATTGAATAGGTGTTTAATTATGATAATAAAATGTTGGTTGGGATCATTTCTTGGATCCAGGACCATCCCAAGTGGTGCCTTCCTCTGTTTATCCATTTTTCCAGGATACCCGGGGGTATGTCTTGTTTAAATTATGCATTACTTTTGCCTTGAGAGTAATTGTATTAAAATTGCATGTTTATATGTTGGGCAAGGCCTGGTTACTTATGCCTGAGGGTGGTGTTTTGCTATAGCCCGAGGGCGTGACTGTATTAGCCTGAGGGCATGACTGTTTTAGCCTGATGGTGACATTCTTTTTCGCTTGAGGGAAACCTTTCATGCCTGAGGGATTGACTTATGAGCCTAAGGGTGACACTTTGTATGCAGGGGCAAGAATTTTGTTATGCCTGAGGGCGAGATTCTGAATGCCTGAGGGCGAGATTCTGTATAGCCTGAGGGCGTGGTTCATTATATTAGCCTGAGGGAAAGATACTGGTTGGCCTGAGGGCTTGGTGCTGTTGAGCACAAAATGATACTAAATGAAATGGATTAAATAAATAATTAAATGGCAATATAACTGGTAAGTTAGTTACTTTTGAGTACTGCTCGGGTTATTGCAATTTTATTATTGCACACTGTTGTTGCATGCTTATACACAGTTGGGAATAAATCTTTGGTGGGTGCCTACTGAGATATATTTCTCACACCCTGTTTGGGTCACACTTTTCGGCCAAAACAGATTACGTTGCTGCAGGTGTAGATAGGGGAAGGAGTCCCTATACAGGTACATGATTGTTGCTGAGGAGTAGGAGGGCATGGGACCGAGCCTAGGCTCACAATGCCGCTGCCAGTTGTTTTGCTTGTTTTTCGGTACTCTGCTTTTTTTGTACTGTATTGATGTATAACATGTTCTAGCTGTTTTCATATAACTTGAACCATGTATCATCATTACTTATCTAATGTGGGTTATATCCACTACTGTTGTTTATTTCAGTTGTGTATGGTTTACTACATCCGCTGTTTGTTGTATGTTTCATTTTATATTCCGTTGCGCTACACTTTGACGAAAGAGGGCATAGTTTCCCCACTAACAGACATGGGCCCTCGCTGCTAGTCGGCAACCTCTGGTGTTTGGGGAAATACGCCTGAGGTCAAGTGGCACACTGGGTTCGGGGCACCCATTGAGTGGCACTCGTTGAGTGGCACCCGAAATCGGGACATTACAAAGTGGTATCAGAGGGGTTCTTTCTTTGACTTACTATTTGGAGCCATAGTTAGGGATATGACGAACGGTAGTTGGTAATAAGCTGTGCTCGGGCGTAGCTAACCCGCATACAAGGAAAATCCTGTCTGCCTTGTATTTTTCAATTCTTCTGATTTTGAAAATTTTATGGTTGATATGATTTCACCATTGAGTGACACACTTGTATTGTGCTATTTATATTTTATCTATGGGTTCTATTTCATTGCAACTCGATGAGATGAGGGTATGACATCTCATGCATCATCTAGAAACATGCTAGAATCACATGCCATGCATAGTTTCCATGCCATGTAGGTGCATTAGAAAATTACATTTTTTTGTGATAGTTGTTGTGCTGGAAAAGCATGCTGTTGTGATAGCTGCACTGATAAAATACCTGCTATTTGATAGGGTAATTTTTGGGTGAGTTGTTCATAGAATGGACGCCAAACTTTGGTTTTTGGGGAGTATGGTCCCCCATTGACCAGAATTTGGGGGATCATTGACTGTTTATTAGTTATAACACAGATAAGATGTCAAAATTTTATTCGTGCGCAGTATGGGCCCTCACGGGTCGGAATTTGACACTTAGGTGTTGTTTTTCAGTATTTTTTGGGTATCAGGGAAGTTTCTGAGGCATTCTATCCGGAAACCCAGTATACACACTGTGTAGTATTTTCAACACGCCGTGTATGGACTTCTGTTCGTGAAGAAAAATGAACTTTTTAAGTACACGTCGTGTACTTTGAGTACACGCCGTGTAGTCTCTTCTCGTGTCACAAACCATGTGGGTGGCGACATAGGGTAGGGAAGACCTTGGGTAAAACATGTCATGTACCAGATATACAGGTCGTGTATTGTTGACCCGGAGTCCAGCGGTGTAACTAACAATACGGGTCGGTGAAATCCTGTACAGAACACGTCGTGTCAATGATGAACACGCCGTGTAGTGTGACCTGGGGACCCGGTCATGTAACTAACAACACGGGTCGTTGTCACCGTTCCTTGAACACATCATGCACCTTTGGGGACACGCCGTGTAGTCTTGTCCGAGGACAGACTGTGTGGACTTAGCCGTGTGACTGGGGAAACAGGGTGTTGTAACTCGCCGTGTAGTGTCAAGCTGAGTAGTTGGCCTTTTCACAGACAACACGGGCAGTTGTAAATAACACCATACATGCCGTGTATATTATATACACGCCGTTTAGTTCTTTTTAAAATTGGAGCTGTGTGGCTTATCCATGCAGAAGGACCTGGGAAGGGGAAGGGATGTTCAGTACACGCCATGTAGTCAGTGTACACGTCATGTAGTCTTGTTTTGCGAATTTTTAATGCCTTATTTCTCCTGTTCCCTTTTGGGTTTCTTCATTTTCGGTCTTTGATAATTCTGGATCTACGTCGTGCTTTTGTCTTTGTAGTGTCATGCCACCTAGACGACCGCGTGTTGTTTGCTAGGAGAGCAGCAACGAGAATACTCTAGAGATGGTGGGCCATGTGCTACTAGTTGATCCTCTAACAGGGCCATATGCGATGCCAGCTTCTATACCGGCGAAGGTGTGGAGGCACAGTTCCGTGAAGGCTTCATGTGGTTCATGTAGACCTTTCAAGAAGCACCTCAGTCTGACACATCTATGGTCGAGCTGACACGTATCTTCTAGCAGCAGCATCTGCCTACGTTTTCAGGTGATGGCGGACCACAGGCTGTGGAGTCTTGGCTGGGGTTGATGCAGACTATTTTCGAGAATCTTGAGACGCCTCCAGGGTGGAGGGTCAAGATCGCCACATACATGCTGTGTGATTCCTCCAAGAGGTGGTGGGATGTTACCACCCAGTCAGAGCATCACAGGGACATGGCGTGGGAAGACTTTCAGGAAGTCTTTTATGAATTTTTTTTCCAGAGACACTGAGGGAAAATTGAGCTCTAGAGTTCATGAATCTGTCGCGGGGTGCTATGTCGGTGAAGGACTATTCTGCTCGCTTTACCGAGATTTAGCAGTTTGCACCTGTACTGGTGGGTGATGAGACGTTGAGGGACAGATGTTTTGAGGATGGTCTTCGTTATGACATCTGAGCACTGGTAAATGTTTTCAGCTTGCCTATTGTACATGTTATTTTGAATCAGGTGTTGATTACAGAGAGGAACATGCGGGAAGCAAGCGGTGTGGGCCAGGGCAGTTCAGCACCAGTTACCGGTACTATTTCTACTGGGAAGAAGAAGAGATAGATGGATTTCTCTCAGGGTGGTAGTACCAGCCATGCAGTTTCTTTAGGTGGCCCGATCAGGTGCTACCAGTGTGGCATAAGGGAACAAGAGACAACAGTGTCAACGAGACCCATTGGAGTGCCGAGCTTGCAGAAAGATTGGTCATCTGCAGCGCTTTTGTAGGGAGTATCCACCAGTGGCTAGTGAGAGGGGTTCTGTGCAGACTCCACATGTAGGAGCAGGACCAGTTTTTTCTTACCAGTCAGGGAACTGGAATACGTCAGAGCGTGCAGGCAGAGATGGTGGTCGTGGCTGTGGTGGCTAGACACCAGGAACTCAGAGGCAGCAGGGCAGGAAAGCTTAAGATAGCCAGGCTGTGTCGTAGGGTGACAACACTAGGCAGATATATGCGGTGGATCAGACCCATCATGAGCAGGATCACTGACCTTCTACAGTCAGAGGTACTATTCTAGTAGCTTCTGTCTTATCTTCAGTACTTTTCGATATGGGTGCTACGCATAGCTTTATATCTGTACCCGTTTTGGATAGCCTTGGTCTCTATGTTTCTACTTTTTCTGATATCATGATGCTAGACACTCCGTTGGGGACTAGAACGGTTGGTGTGCATCAGTGCAAAGAGTTCCCCCTTGAGGTTGGTGGGTGTCGCTTCCTTTGGGACCTCTATGTCCTAGAGATGATGAGGTATGATTTCATTCTTGGGATGGACTGGTTGGTTTCCTTTCTTAACTTTGTAGACTGCTATCATCGCTGGGTGAGTTTCACGTCACCAGTGGGCGGAGAGTTTTTATACAAGGGAGAATGGGATGTTCAGGCGAGTCGAGCTGGACCAGAGCATCATGGGCGAGGTGGAGTCACATCCCAGAGTGCGAGCTTATATCTGGATGACCAGAGGACTTTTCAGACAAATTTCCCTCCTATTATTGATAGTTTTAGGGATTTCTTCTCGGACGACTTTTTGGGTCTACCTCTGGAGAGAGAGGTGGATTTCTCAATTGATCTTGTGCCAGGGGCCGCACCGGTGTCCATTCTTCTTTATTGGATAGATACACCTGAGTTGCAGGAGCTCAAGAGGCAGTTAGAGGAGTTACAGGCAAAGGTCTTTATCCAACCCAGTTCTTCTACTTGGGGTTCGCCGGTCCCTTTTGTAAAGAAGGCGGATGGTACCCTCAGACTTTGTGTGGATTATCGGAAGCTGAACTAGTTGACGGTTACGAACCGATATCCCTTACAGAGGATTGATGATATTTTTGATCAGCTTCGTGGAGCACGGGTGTTCTTGAAGATTGACCTGAGATCAGGATATCATCAGCTGCATGTGAGACCATCTGATATACCTCTCACGGCTTTCAATAGTAGGTATGGTCTATATGAGTATACAATTATTCCATTCGGACTCATGAATGTGCCAATGGTTTTCATGGATCTGATGAATCGTGTGTTCCATCTGTATCTTGATTCTTTTGTGGTAGTATTCATGGACGACATCTTGGTGTACTCTCACACTCGACACGACCATGCCACCCATCTTGAGATCGTATTGAGTACACTGAGGGAGCATCAGCTATATGCTAAGCTCTCAAAGTGCCACTTTTGGATGGACCAGATTCACTTCCTGGGTCATATCATCTCAGAGAAAGGAGTTTCAGTAGACCTAGAGAAGGTGAGAGAAGTAGTTTCCTGGGAGCAGCCTAAGAATGTGTTTGAGATACGGAGTTTCTTAAGGCTTTTTGGTTACTACATGCATTTTATACAGGACTACTCCCACCTAGAAGCACCGCTGATAGCCTTGAATAATAAGGGTGTGATGTTCGTTTGGTCGGAAGCTTGCAAGGCATCCTTTCAGGACCTGAAGGGAAGGTTGACATCAGCACCGATCCAGATACTCCCAGAGCATGGGATGATCTATACAGTTTACTGTGACGCATCAGGTATTAGGCTGGGAGTAGTGTTGATGCAGGGCGACCGAGTTGTTGCGTACGGGTCTCGGCAGTTGAGGCCACATGAGAAGAATTACCCGACGCATGACCTTGATTTGGCAGCAGTTGGTCATGCGTTACACTGTTGGAGACATTACCTATTGGGGGAGCATTTGTGGTTTTACTGACCACAGAACCCTCAAGTACATATTTACACAGCGTGAAGTGAATCTGAGGTAGCGAAGGTGGGTCGAGTACCTACAGTCCTTCGATTTTGAGCTAGCCTATACTACTGGTAAAGGAAATGCAGTAGCTGATGTACTGAGCATAAAGACTCAGATACAGGCAGAGCAATAGGCCAGTGGCGAGTGGTAGCTCATGGTATTGTTCTCTGAAATGCATCTGGAGGTGCATGATAGTCCAGGGAAGACTTATCTTTCCTCTTTAGCTGTGACTTCTACCCTTTTGGATAGAGTGAGGATGAGACAACTATATAATTCGGAAGGCCTAGTTCTACGGAAGTTAGTGGCAAGTGTGGACCCTCCTACTGGTTGGATGATAGGCGATTGTGAAGTTTTTCATTTCCTTGGACGAGTATGGGTTCTAGGGGATATGCGCGAGGAGCTGATGCGGGAGTTTCATGCTTCAGCTTGGGCAGTTCATCCCGGGTTAATCAAGATGTATCACAACTTGATACGTCAGTACTGGCAGTCGTGTATGAAGAGCGATGTAGCTGGTTTTGTTACGAGGTGTTCCACCTGTCAGCAGGTGAAGGTAGAGATCAGAGACCAGTTGGATTATTACAGCAGTTACCCATTCTGGAGTGGAAATGGGATGATGTCACGATGGATTTCGTGACAGGGTTTCTGAGGTCACCAAGAGGTAATTATGTCATGTGGGTTGTTGTATACAGACTCACGAAGGTAGCTCACTTCTTCCTGATCAAGGTTACCTTCGGTGTTGATGAGCTCAGAAGGCTGTATATCCGAGAGATCGTACGTCTTCATGGGGTCCCTCATTCTATCGTTTTAGATAGGTACGCCTGCTATATGTATCGTTTCTGGTAGAGTTTTCAAAGGGCGTTGGGTACACAGGTGCGTTTGTGCACAGTTTACCACCCTCAGACCGATGGCCAGTCAGAGCGTACGATACAGGTGCTAGAGGAAATGTTGCGTGCATGCGTCCTAGACCTTGGGGGCTCTTGGTAGAATCATATACCCTTAGTTGAGTTCACCTATAAGAATAACTTCCAGGTGACTATTGAGATGGAACCATACGAGTCTTTATACAGTAGGTTGTGCCGATCACCTTTGTGTTGGATAGAGGTAGGGGCCACAGATCATGCAGGAGACATCTGAGCAGGTCCAGTTGTTTCAGAAGCGGATGCCTACCGCGCAGTCTCATTAGAAGTATTATGCTGATCACCGTAGATGACCTTTGGAGTTCGTGGTCGAGGATCAGGTTTTCTTTCTTGTTTCGCCGAGGCTGGGACACAAGCGGATCAGGAGATAGGGTAAACTTTCACCGCGGTATATGGGACCATTTGAGATTCCTGAGAGAGTCGGGTTGGTTGCTTATCGGTTGCGGTTACCACAGCCATACTGATCCATGCATGACATCTTCCACGTATCTCAGTTGCCTCGCTATCATTCATACCCATCTCACATCTTTCAGCCCGAGGAGGTTGAGCTGGAGGCAGATGCGTCCTTTGAGAAGCATCCATTTCGTATCGTTGATAGGAGCACGAAGGTTCTCTGAGGCCAGATAGTTCCTCTCGTACGGCTGTTATGGCAGAATGGCCGAGTGTAGGATGAGACCTAAGAGCGGGAGGCTGACGTACATGCTCAGTGGACAGAGTTTTTCACGGCTATATCTTCTCCACCCTTGTAAGGGCAATTCGGGGACGAATTGCTATAAGGGGGGAGAGTTTGTAAGAACCCAGTTCTTCTCTTTGAGGTACATGCTTCTTCTTTTTCCTTTTCCTTAAGTGTTTTTAATAGAATATGGAAAATGGGGAAAAATCCTAAATTTTTGAACTACACACCATGTACTTTATTCACACGTCGTGTACTTTTGGCCGTGTTGGGATGAGTACATAGGGCGTGTAACCATGTCGGTGACAAAGGGTGTAAGAACTGACTACACGCCATGTAGTGGTCCTTTACACGCAGTGTAGTCAGTCGGTAGGCCAAAATAGTAAGGTGGTGGAGCAGCCGCCAGCTGGGTGGCAATACACGCCGTGTACTCAGGAGTACATGCCATGTAGTCATGTCGATGGATGAACAGTGTGGTGGTGCCACCATAGGAACAGTTAAATGAAAAGAGTACATGACCTGTACTTTGTTTTTTTGGATTAAAACAGGAAGTAGCCTTCTTATTTGGCAGAGGAGGCATTTGATCCATTTTGAATCCAAAGGAGGAGGCCAAACCTTTGAAGATCCATCGGGTGTTCGTCTGGAATCGGTTTTCTCCTCGAATGATCCCGTTGGAACCGCATGGGTAAGGGCTTCCATCTCCTTGCAAGATTCTTACCAATTCTTTCCCTAGAAGGAGTTATTTGAGGTTAAGCGGGATTTGTTCTTCGTCAGATCTACGCCATTCTTGGGCGTTTCTGGAGTCGGCGTTCGGGTATAACGTTCATTTTCTTATAAGGTAGGTGGCTTGGTGTTTAGTTTTCCAACTGTCGTGTGTTTTGTGTGTTTTTGTCCACGAACCCATGCTAGGGTGTCATGTGGTTGTGTCCATTACTATATTAAACACCTATAATTTAATAGGTGGTTAATTATGATAATAAAATGTTTGTTGGGATCATTTCTTGGATCTAGGACCATCCCAAGTGGTGCATTCTTTTGTTTAGCTGTTTGGCTAGGATACCCGAGGGAATGCATTGTTTAAATTATGCATTACTTTTTCCTTAAGAGGAATTATATTAAAATTGCATGTTTATATGTTGGACATGGCCCGGTTACTTATGTCTGAGGGTGGTGTTTTTCTATAGCCTGAGGGCATGACTGTATTAGCCTGAGGGCATGACTGTTTTAGCCTGATGGCGACGTTCTTTTTCGCCTGAGGGCAACCTTTCGTGCCTGAGGGATTGACTTCTATTCCTGAGGGAGACACTTCGTATGCCTGAGGGTGAGAATTTTGTTATGCCTGAGGGTGGGAATCTGAATGCCTGAGGTTGAGATTCTGTATAGCCTGAGGGCGTGGTCCACTATATTAGCCTGAGGGCATGGTTCACTATATTAGCCTGAGGGCAAGATACTGATTGGCCTGAGGGCTTAGTGCTATTAAGCACAAAATGATACTAAATGAAATGGATTAAATAAATAATTAAAAGGAAATATAACTGGTAAGTTAGTAACATTGAGTACTTATTGGGTTATTGCATTTTTATTATTGCACACTGTTGTTGGATGCTTATACGTAGTTGGGAACGGGCCTTTGGTGGGTGCCTACTGGGATATATTTCTCACACCCTATTTGGGTCACACTTTTTAGCCTAAACAGATTACGTTTCCCCAGGTGTAGATAGGGTAAAGTGTCCCTATAATGGTACACGATTGCTGCTGAGGAGTAGGAGGGAATGGGACCAAGCCTAGGCTTGCGATGCCGATGATAGTTGTTTTTCTTGTTTTGTTGTACTGTACTTTTGTTGTACTATATTGATTTATAACATGTTCTGGCTAACTTCAGAGAACCTGAGACATTTCCCATCATTAGTTATCTATTATTGGTTATATCCACTGATGTTGTTTATTTCAGTTGTGTATGGTTTACTGCTTCCACTTTTTGTTATTTGTTTTTATTTTGTATTCCGCTGCACTACACTTTGACGAATGAGGGCATAGTTTCTCCACTATCAGACCTGGGCCATCACTGTTAGTCGGCATCCTCTAAGGTTTGGGGAAATGCGCTTGAGGTCATGTGGCAAACTGGGTCCAGGTCACCCATTGAGTGGCACCCGGAACTGGGACGTTACATAGCTTAAGGGATATAAGAGTGTTCAAAGGGGACACAATTTTTGTTTATTTTATGTCATGATGTGATGTAAAAGTTATATATGTATCTAGTACTTCCAAGGTTACTAAATTTATTGGTATTTCGGGACATGATTCCTTTTATCATGCCAATGTTATGTAATAATACACTGATACTGGGTGATTGGGGTTGGGGCATTATTGTTAGTATCAGAAAATGTTTTGTACAAACCTTGGAAGATAGATTTAGAAACAATATGATTAGAAAACACTACCCTCATATAGACTTCTAAGATTAGTGTATGAGAACATAAAAAAATTTTGGTAATGTAAATATTATGTGGGTTTTCCAAGCAATACATCCCTGTCTGGATACAAGCAGGTAGAGGTGGCTCTGGAACACATGTACCTAGATGTGAAAACATTGACAATGAGTTTCAAGAATGATCTGTGGTATCCTAGTACACGACAATGGGCCTTTCTTAACTCTTGGTTACGACACTCTTATGGGATATTATTAGGATAATTCACATTTTCATTACAAACTGATTTTACGGATTTTAATATAAGAATAGAATAAATAAACTTGGTTAATCCTAAGGTGTTTTAGATTGAAAATAAAGTGTCTTGATATTCTCTGAATGATTTTATGAATCACACTATGATTTTTTATGTTATTAAATGGATGGATTCCAAGGAAGTCATAGTAACATTGTACATGATGTACATGGTTGGAACGATGGTGGAAATGAGCTACAAAATTGAATTTTGATAGGGGTAAAAGATATCGTGTTCACGCCGAATCAATTTTCCAAAAATATGATCAATAACATTTACATTAACCAACTCCCAGAGTCAACAATGAAGTGAAAGGTAGTGGATGATAAGATCTCCAACAGTGAAGACCATGGAGATAAGAGTGCTCAATTTCCATCATACCAGAAATGTGGGAGGAGAAACCTAGGAAAGTGTGTAAATGGAACAATGAAATTCATTATGTGTGGGAAATAAGGACATAATGTAATGAATTTATGAGGAAAAATAAAGAATACTTTGTAAGAAAATCAAATGATCTTATGAATACAATTATAGTAATTTTCCATAAATGTAAGGGACCTTGAAATTACCCAAGTAAAATCCCTATTCTATAGGATAACCTATAAGTCAAGGAAGATCCTATATAGAAATAAACGGATGGAGAAATGTTTAAAAGTCTGGGATTACTTTGGAAGACTATTCTTCTGTATGGTTAACCATGAAGTTTGTTATGTGAACATGCTATTTGGGGAAGAATTATATTTTATTTTGTGGAAATAGTTATAAAAAAACCATTAAGGTTTATATGATCCTTGAATTTGAGGCAATTATAGGTTATAATTTTTTGCGATGAAAATGTGATGTATGAGATAAGATTTGTGGTTAAATTATGTTTTGGTTATTTTGAGGAATTTATCTCATTTTAGGAATTTTATAAAATATAGATTATGAAAAATAAAAACATGCAGACCATGTGACAATCCTTCATGTCAGACAAAGATGAGGGAAATGAACCCACAACCCGAGTGTGATTGGGATTTGTCAGCTACCAATGGACTATGTGAAGTCCCTGGATAGTGTTACTAATTCTTTTTAGATAAATTATTTTATTGATCAATAAAAATATGATTTGTGATTTTATTTATTATCAAATGGATATCCTTAGTATAGGAAAATTATTTGGTGATTAAGTGATAAATTTTATTTTGGAAGACATTCACTTTGTTGGGAACACTATATGCCTATGGAAAATAGAATACCATGGGATTTCATTTGAGGAGTAATGGTGTATTTTTATCTATGTTTTTATTGTGGATTTATAGTGATTTGGGATATTTATGGAAATGATTAAACTATCATAGAGAATATGTGATTAGGTTAATCACTTTTACGTATTTGACTTTATGATTAATCAATGGTAATTGGAAATATGATTTAATGAGGAAGACTACGTAGTCAAAATATTCTATGTTTTCAGTTTCAATCAGAGTTTTTATTATATTGAACGATTTTAAGGACAATTGGTTATCTAATGGTATTTATTTAAATTTGGGATTTGTTTATTTATTTTTAGAAATTAAGATTAGTCTTTCTTTATCTAAAGGATTATCCTTTTGGGGCATTATATGATCTGGTACTAACCATTTTGGTTTTTTTAATCTCTAAAGGCAAGGGAAATATATAGTTTATCCTTTATGGATTATGTGATTCTATTGATATTGATTCTAGCGCTTCAAGTGTGACCTAGTCATATTGAATACTCATCGTTTGGAAAAAATAATGATTTAGTGGTATAAATTTTTTAATGGATGAAACTATACCTAAAAATTAAGTATATCTCTATATTTTCATAGTCAATCTCATAAATAAATTCCCCAACTTTATGAAATGGAATTTAAAACAAAAATGTTGTTCATTTACTTTTCCTACTAGGAATATAATGACCATTTATCCATCACAAGTTTGTGGTTTTCTAGTTGTTAACATTCTTCAGATTATGTTTCCTATCAATATCCATCAGAACATGACACATATTTTATCTTTTGTATCCATGTTTTCCTATATGGAATCCCAGTATGGTTTATCTGGGGTGAACTTTTCATTTCTCTTTTTTTTAATGAGATAGTTTTGTTAGCTCTTTTTTTGATGTGGGAAATTCAATGAAGTTCCCAAACCCAGTTGTGAAATTTTGAGGACAAAATTTCCAAAAGGGTGAAGAATTTAACACCCCAAGATTTCATATTACGTTATTTTCATTAAACTAATTCAATAGCTTGCGCTACACACAACATCGAGTTCCAGCGCACCACGAATTACCAAACTAGCTGTTCAAAAAGTGGCTATGAATAGTATTAAATACATTGTGAATTTTATATACACTATATAATTTTAACAACCACATTATGTTTTTCTTAGAAATAATATACGTACAAATTCAATTTTTTAGATAAAGGAATTATTATGTAAAAAATTCAATTTTACCGCGTTTTAATGACGAACCCTTTTTAAATATAGTATTTGAAACTTTTATATAGTCATTTGGACAAAATAAATTTCTTATTTAGAATCGAGACATAAAAATTTATTTTCGATAAATTATTGGAGTTTCCCTGATAACTTTAATATTTTGGTGAATAGTGAAAAATATTAAACACATTTCGTTCTTTCAATAGTTTTTACTTTTAAAAAAACATTGTTTTTTTTGTTTTGACAATGGGAAATAATTTAAATTTATTAATTAAACTTATAAGTTTTTAATATGGTAAAATAGAATTCATTTTTGAATTAATCATATCAAAATTAGCTTATGGTGATTTTTTTTTATTTTTCTGAAAATATTCACTTTTTTATGAATAGTGAAAAACACTGTGTTACGGTTCAAAAACCAAATTTTTATTTAGATATTTATTTGTTTTATTTAAATTTATTTTATGTCAAAATAGAAAAATAATACCTATATTAGTTTAATTCAATTCATTGGAGTGATTTTATTATAAAATTAGATGTATTAAATTTTATTGAAAATTTTAACGTCTTTTACCAACCTTCTAGTCACATTAAAAAATTTTCATAAAACGTAATTTTACTACTTTAGTGGATTGAATTTAAAATATCTGATAGACATAATTGAAATCAGTAAGTAAAATGTTGTTCAATAAGATGAAAATAATTTTTGGTGAATAGTATATTTTGACTTTTATTTACCACTGTTAAAAGTAAATAATGTAATTAAAGGTACAAATGATATTATAATTACCATAACACATGATCTAATTCTATTGGATATGTTTATTTAGACCAAAACCAACCTTAGGAAAGAAATATGATCTTTTTGGCCCACTTGGATTAGATTTGGACATTTATTATTATTTTATTTAAAGAAGAGTTAAAAGTGTTAAATTCAAAGTTTAATAACTTACAAATTTTTAATATAGGATTATACACAATATAAATTCAACTATAAATATTTATTAGGAAGATAAATTTATTTCATAATTAATATTAGTTTATTTATTATTTTTAGACATCATATAGTTAAATTTAAATATGACACAATGATGATGCCGTAATTACCATTTTAATGAAATATTAAAATAATTGATATTATAAATATCCAAATAATTGTTAATTGAAACTTATGATGAATTAAATTGATTTTATAGGTTAATATGACATTATATGATTGATTAAAAAAATTATTCGAAGTAATAAAGTTGTTATGACTTTAACAAAAAAACAAATACAAAATAGTGTAAAAATCGACGTAAATGAGTTTTTTTAAAAAATTCAATATTATTAATTGTTATATTATTCCTAAAAATATAAGGTTCATCTAAAGGAAATATAAAAGGTTATATATATCAATAATAAACACATTGGGTTCTCTTTTCATTTTATAGTATTTTTATTAAGCATTTATTATAATAATACACGAATGCGAGGTAAAAGTAAAATTATTTAACTAAGAGTTAAATCTAAAAGATAAAGTAAATATGGTAACCTATACCTGTCTAAAACATATTAGTTGAGTGGGTTTGGACCCATCCCCACGTTATCCTCTAAATAAATTCATTTGGATCCATTAGAATCCAAAATATGAATTTATAATAAAATAATATTTCAATGTTTTCCTAAAGTGACCCTCACATCTCTTATAAAAGGGTACTTCCCATTATCTTAATTTCACACCTCCAATTCCATTTGGCTTGGCCAAACCATTCCCAAATATCCTCCCAACAACTTTCTCTACATCCTATAAACTTATCTTTGATCATAAATCCAACCTAAAGAGCCCTTTTGATCAAATCAAAAGGATGCACCTGAAAAATAGATAATAATTTCATCACCTCTTTCAATGTTTTCTTATTCTTCCACTTATTCTTTCATTTTTTTTCCATACCAAAATAATAAATCCAGTACCTTATACATTATTTAATGTTTTGATAAATATGATATCATCGTATTCATTATTCTATCCATCCTATGAATGAAAAAGTCAATATACGTGCGTACATAAAGCTTACCATCTCCACGTTGTGGTGTAGTTGTTATTCAACACATCATTACTTGGATGAGTATAATAATGATGTGTAATTGATGTAAATAATAAATATAAGATATTAATTTTTCATTATATAGGATATAAAATCAAATTATATATGATCTCACGGTCAATTGAATGATATTGTCGATCGTGCGTACGTACAGAATACCGTCTCCATGAACGCGATGAGATTCATTCATCATCATAACCATTAAAGAATAATTTTAATTTTATGATAAAAAATAATTTTTTATAACATAATATAATTTTTCATATGAATCAAATACATCCTATACATAACAAACATGACTTACGTAATAAAACATATAATGGAAAATGAATCAGTTAACACATGAAACAATGATAATACTAAAATATTATTAACAAAGAAATAATAAAAGATCATATATGTTATAATATTTATGTATGTTGTTTTTTTATAATTTAATAAAAATGATTAACTATTATATAGGAGGTTATCATACCCTCGAAAAAGGAAATTTAGAAGGTTATGGGTTTTTATCTCACTTTTAATTCTTGTGAGATTCCCATTTTTCACTGCTTATTTATTGCATATGGTGTATTTTGTACTACCATTTGATATATATTATCACTAATAAATTTATATTCTTGATATTATATGATTAATTTTTTGGTTATTAACTTTTGGTCTTATGAATCAATTGATTACAACACGGTAAGGGGTTCTCATCTCAATTTTTATTCCCATGAGATTCATGTTATATTTTCCACTATTTCCTTTTGAGTGGTGTATATACTGACCATGATAGAATTCTTGGTGTAATATAATTTATTTTATGGGTATTTACATAATCATTTTATGATACTTCTTTCATTAGATGTATGTTTTATAAGATACCAAATCAGTAATGGAATTTCAAATTTCAATTTCCACTAATCGGGTTTTTCGAAAACTTCATTGATTATTTTACTCCTAGATTATGTGTAAACTCACTAGTTATTTACATATGTAGTAATTTCCACTACCCTATATGTGGATATACTTTTGATACATGTAATAACTCCATTGATAAATTCTCAAGTCATCGATATGAACCTGATAAGAGTAATCTTAACTCAATTTCCATTCATTGAGTTAAACATCCAAGTCATTGTAGTTATTTTTACAAGAATATGTGTAATTCTAATATGATTGATTTACAATAAAATACAATAATATTGAGTGAATTTATATTTTTCACACATAATTATGTCATTGATTTATTCTAAACCTAAGTATATAGTCTTTATAATGTATTTCATCTCAAATTACATTCTGTTGAGACTTCATTTTTGTTATACTCAAATTCACTTTTATATTGGGTATATACTGTACTTTGAAATAGTATATATTGAATCTATTTATTCTCATGATATTATAAATCTTTGACAACCTTAATTATTTGTATTCAAATTTCTCTCATTTGGTTGTCAACATTAAATAAAATATCATTTTAAATGTTTTAAAATTTTATTCTTCTAACTCTTTCAGATTTATGACCATGTTTTAAAAAACAAATTAAGAATATATTTATAAGGGGATTAACATTTTAAAATTAATATTCCTTTTAAATTTTTCATAGTGGTATGAGATGCTTTGATTCAAAAATCTTTTTTAAATAGATTCTTGATAAATAGTGATACTTTTAAATGTTTTTGAAATAGAAATAGATATTTCTATCAAATAGTTTTCATTTCATCTATGTCAAAATCCTTTGATGGATTTTCAACTTATTTGAATTTGATTTATTATGATACAATATTCAATATTTTATTGAAGGTTTTCTGATATGTTTGACAGTGGATGTGTTATTTTTATACCATTCATAGTTTATGGTTAAAGTATTAACATTATGTATGCTAGTTTTAAAACTAATGTTTATCTTATGTTTTATCCTTTTCATAATATAAATTCATTGGACTTAGTATATGTTGTTTGGAGCCCCGTATATCTCCTCGATGCATTTGTAGGTTTCAAGAGACAAACAAGTGTCTTGTCACAAGGCCTTGACAAAATCTTATTTATTGTCTTGGCATGAGGCCTAGACTGTGTGGTTATAATGTCTGGCATTATGCATTCCATCATTATGAAATTATCTATTGATATTAAATGTTATTATTAGATGAGTAGAATATCCATGTAAATATGTAAATGGAATTATTTTATTTATATTTTCCATATTATACTGAAATTTAACTTTAAAAGGATTGTGTTTTAGTTGTATACATTGCCTTAAATGATTATTCCTATTTATGATAGTTTCTGATATATTGTTATCCTTACAGAACATTTGATCTCACCCATTTCTTTCGTTTTATGTTTCCCAGGATGAAAAGAAGTATATTACGATTAATATTTAAGAATAGTCTAAGGGATATAAGAGTGTTCAGAGGGGACACAATGTTGTTCTCTTTATTTCATGATGTAATGTAAAAATTAGGTATGTATCTAGAACTTCCAAGGCTACTAATGTAACATCCCAGGTAAATAAATAATAATACATTTTCTTATTTATTAATATTTGAGAATTAAATATTAATGTTACGTTAAAGGGGTTTCTATGTTCGATAGCGTACCTGATATGCAACAACGAGTTTCTTTGAAATCTTACATTGCACACTAGTAATATAATAATATTATTTTAAATGGTAGTTAACACGTAGACGTTGTATTGGAAAGAATGAATATAAATAACTAAAATATGATTATATATGTTTGTTAAATGTTTTTACATATATACAATAAAAGATAAAGGCTTAAAATAAGAAAAGAATTCAATTTTAATCATAAATACTCTAATATTCACTAAAAGGTCGATTTATCACCTTTTGATGGAGAACCCTCATTAAATATAGTTTTGGTCACTCTTATACATTATATTAGACCAAATAAAATTATTCTTTAGAATCATGACATTGATATTTACTTTGTGTAAATTTTTTGTACTTTTCCGATAAAGTTCATTTTTTAATAAATAGTAAAAAATGTTGTATTTTAATTCAAAACCACTTTTTAATATAATTTATTTATATTACTATATTATCTTTTTAATTGGTTGTAAAGTTAAATTAGAATATATTTTTACCATTTAATCCAATAGTGGTCATTGGAATTAATTTCACTTTGAAATTGGACTTAAACAAGTGTCAATCTTTTGATAGATATTTCTTCTAAAAACACGCTATTTGTTTTGATATCGGGAATTAATTATTAAATTAATTAATGCAACTTATATGTTTTTAATTTTGTAAAATAGACATAATTTTTGAATTCAGAATATCAAATATAGCTTAGGGTGAATTTTTTTGTATTTTTCTTAAAAACTTCAATTTTTGATGAATAGTGAAACCACTAAGTGGTAGTTAAAAATCTGATTTTTTGTTTAAATGAAACTTTACCACTTCTATGAATTGAATTAAAAAAATCCATAATACATGATTTTCATTAGGATTTAAAATGTGGTTCAATGGGATTAAAATAATTTTTTGGTGAATAGTAACTTTTATGTTTTATTAATCACGATTAAAGGTATTTAATATAATTTAAGGTAAAAATAATGTTTTAATAATATGAAATTACCTTGACACATGTCGTACCTTTATTGGATGTGTTATGTCCGACCAAATAAATCCATGGGTCAACTTGGAGACCCCATGGAGCCACTTGGGTAAGAAAATGACATTAATAACTTTTTATTTAAAGTTAAAATAAAAATGTCACAAACCTGTATTGTTTTACTAAAACAATTTTTACATGGGTTTATACAAGTCATATTTTTCACTATAAATATTATTTGGAAATATAAAAATATTTCCAACATCATTATATTTTTTCTATAATTTTTAGACATTAAATAAAGTAAATTATTTATGACACCATGATGATACATCGATTACCTCATTATTTAACGATTTAAATAAAATGAAATGATAATGTAAAATCTAAGACCTAAACTAGTCAAAAACCTATTGGATTGGTGGATTTATAACCCTTATCACCTTATCTTTAAAATATATAATTTTGGGACCTTTAAAATCCGAAACTCATTATAAAATAAAGTAACATTTTATAACTTTCCAAGAGTGTTCCTCATCTCCTTTTATAAAAGGCCCCCAACTCTACCACCTTACTCGCACCTCTCAAGCCTTTCAATCACCCAGAATCGGCACATTTTATCTCTCCAAATCTCTCTCCTCATACTAGAAGCCTTACATTAGGCATAAAGCTCTTCAAGAAACCCTTTTGGTTCAAACCAAGAGGAGTTACTCGATTTAAAGGTAATGTCTTCACTTGTGTTCTTTTGTTTTATTTTGCTTCTCCATCCACCAAAAATATTTCTATTGCTTTATTTTGTAACAACAACAGTATCTTCAATATACTAGGAATTGTTTATGAGATGTATTCGAGCTACACTTAGACACACATCTGTCTAATGGTTAAAGAACATACTGTTTCTGTGGTTGGTGAATTTCTGCCTCACGAAACGATGATTGTTCAATATTATTTTAACACATTTCATGGTGGCCATTAAGATGTCACTCTATTTATATATGATATATATTATGTTTATTTTTTCCTTATGCTTTGGTATTTTTTAATTCATGTCATAACTTTATGGTTTCCATTATGGGTAAACGCGATATCTTCATTTTAGGAAGTGCATACTACCGCCCCCTCAAAGTGATTTGATTCATTAATGACATATGTAAGACGTTTAAAGGAAGGAGTTATGATATTATATATGATATTATACTAGAATTATAATATACCTATTTATCATATGATTTCACTCCATTAAATACGAAATAGAAATGAAAGTAGCATTCTTGCGTACGTACGGCTTACCGTCTCCAGGAACGGTGTATTTCATTTCTTACCTCTAAATGTTATATACTATTATAAATACATGTATATGCTGGATATATATGATATATATGATATCCAAATAATGAATATCACTCTGGATATAATGAACCATTGACCACATGAACAATATGTAATTGTAAGAAGTCCATTTATGACCTAAGTACCAAATATCAACAAAACAAACGTTATTAACTTAAATGATTACATAATGTTTATAACATGGAAATAAGTTATATAAAAGGAATAATAAACTTGAAAAAGGCTCTTAAGCAAATAGAAATTAACATTATTTTATTATTCAGGAGATTAAAGAGCAATCGAGTCACGTCGAACACGAGGTAAGGGACTTCATCTCAATCTCCTTTCATTCAGACATATTTTGTTTTATACACATCATTATTTTATAAAGTGTATAAAACCCTTTGACTTTTACTTTTATTCAAAAGGAATCTTTTTCTACGAAGCATTTTACTAAACGACAAAATGGAATGTTTCTTTTAACGTACGTAGTGACAACGACTTTTTCCGCCACCGTGAGTATTATTTGGTCTTTGGCTTCCTCAACAAGCCGTAATGTTTCTAAAATGAAATAAATATCATATACTCTTTTATGTATTTTGGTATTGAAAATGGTTTTTATAATATATTTTTTATGTCAATATATTTAAGGGATATATTGTGATGTAAATGTGGAAATGTTTTCTTTCCATTATATTTGTCTTATGTCTTATGATTTTATAATGGTAATTGGACATTTGATAGGTGGTTACGTGATAAACCATATGACGGGTGGTTCCATGAATTCCAGGACGGGTGGTTACGTTATAACCTCTAATGCACTGGGTTTGGAAGTCGGCCGTATGGTTATTTCATTAAGTGATATGTGTGGAAGTCGACCGTATGGTTATTCCATTTAAGTATGTTTATGTCCCAAGTTACCTTTATATGTTATGTGTTCTCTATATGGGGTTTTTGGTAATATTTTGGTTACAAAAGGGTAGGTGATGATATTTTATTCAGTGAAGAGTTTTTACTACTTCATAATGGTGAAAATTATTACTTTGATAATGTATTCATGGTTTACATGTTGTTTTGAAAAATTAATAGTTTTCCTTCTTTGTGTATCCCTTACTGAGCTTTTTATGCTCATCCCATGTTTTTTTTGGAATGTTTTTCACAGGACATAATGTGGAATAGGGTCAAGGATGAGATCAAGGAAAAGTCAGGTTTTCTTAAACATGGAACTAGACATGACCCTTTTTTTTTCAAGATTTCATTTTTTGTAAAAAAGGAAACTATATAGAAGTGGATACTTTGTAAAATTTTGAGATGTAATAGTTATGTCCTAATTCTCTAAAACTATAAACCTGAAAAGATCCTCAATGTGAATTATTCATTTAATTCGATATTAGGTAATGTTTAATGTCGGGGCCTTATAGTTTGTATTAGAGGTCGGTTTAGACAACTTTAGGAGTTATAAAATTGTTAAATTTATAAATTAATTTATGGTATGATTGAAATGATATGGAATTTAAAGATTACCATGTTGCTTCGCCTAAGATATTTCTGTGTTCAGAATTGTTTTCCACAGAGGAAATAAGGAGACTATGTTGGGACGACATCAGGGGGAAGACAACCTTCCTAATCAGCAACCTGAGATGGTCAGAATTGGAACTGAACAGTTTTTTACAGTGATGGAACAGTTGACTCAGGCTATAAATGGTGGTGGTATCCATGCACGAGATCGGCCAGATCAACCGCATAGGAACATGTCAGTGGTGGAACATTTCATGAGGCGACATCCCACATCATTAAGAGGATCATCTGACCCTGTGCTAGCGGAAGGGTTGATTAAACTACTAGAGAATATTTTTGATGTCATTGGGTGTTCATAACATCAAATGGTTGGTCTTGTTGGTTACCGTTTTGAAGGTGAAGCAGAACAGTGGTGGTCGATGATGAAAAATATCAGGGAATGTGATGAGATTGATGATCTTAACTGGGATGAATTCAAAGGTATGTTTCTTGAGAAATATTTTCCCAAGGTGGTTCCTCTTAGGATGGAAAAACAATTCCTAGAATTGAGGCATGAGGATGACTCAGTGGATGATTATAAAGAAAAGTTCACTAGACTGGCAAGGTATGCTCCAAACTTCATACAAGATCTTGATAGAAAAATCAACCGTTTCTACCAAAGGTTAAAGCCAAAGTATCAAAGGGCTTTAGATTATCGTGAGTTCAAAAGTTATGAAAAACATGTTTGATGTGCGGAGAAGGTGGAAATGGAGTTTGCTGATGATCAGGTGTTCTTTGACAAAAAACAGAATAAGAGGTCCAGTTGGCAGGAAAAAGGAAATATTTCATCAAAGAAGCAAGGAGGTAAGAAAAACAAATATCCATCATTTGAGAAGTGTGGTAAAATGCATCCTGGAGAATTTTTATCCAAGTCTGGAAAGTGCTTTCAGTGTGGTGAGTCTGGTCATATTGCTCGTAACTATAAGGAAGACGAGCATGCAGGCAATGAAAAGCCAGTGGTAAGATGTTTTAAGTGTAATGAAATGGGTCATTATGCAAATGAGTGTCTAACGATGAACTCAACTAGGGAAAAGCAGCCATACTACAAACATATAGGGGTATTGAAATCCTTTTCAACTACTTCAGCAGATGTTGGGCCATCGAATGAAGTAGTATCAGGTACACTATTTATTTGTTCAGATTATGCCAATGTGTTTTTTGATTCGGGGTCTACACATTCTTTAATTTATGAGAAGTTTTCTAGTAAATTGGGAATTCCATATCAAGATATGAATCCTGACCATATGGTAAAAACACTCGGAGGGAACATTGAGACAAAAAATAATTATAAGAACCTTCATATCCTTGTGTGTGGAAAGAATCTACCTGAAAACCATATTGTTTTTCCCCTAGTAGTGTTTGATGTTATTTTGGTTATGGATTGGCCTTCTGTTTATCATGCTATGATTGACTGAAGAGTTTAAATGGTTTCTTTTCAGAAATATTTTCATTCTGTATACATGAATTAACCCTTGATTTTGATAACATATCAAGAATTTGAGAAACTAGTAAAAGATGGAAATAAATGGTACCTTGCACATATTGTTGAAAATAAAGGAACTGTTCACATTAATGATGTGCCAGTGGGAAATGAGTATCTTGATGTTTTTACTGATGAGTTTCCTAGTATTATTCATGATCAAGAAGTTGAATTTACTGTTGACTTAGTTCTTGATTCTAATCCAATTTCAAAACCCCCTTGTTGAATGGATCAAGTTGAACTTTTAGAGTTAAAGAGGCAATTGCAAGAGTAATTAGACAAAGGTTTAATTCAACCTAGCACATCACCATGGGGTGCTCCTGTATTATTCGTTAAAAAGAAAGATGGTTCTATGAGACATTACATTGATTATAGAGCCTTGAATAACATCACTGTTAAGAACAAATATCATTTTCCTCATATTGATGATTTGTTTGATCAGCCCCAGGGAGCTCAGTATTTTTCAAAGATTGACCTGAGATTGGGGTACCATCAGTTGAAGGTAAAGGAAGAAAATGTTCTGAAGACCATGTTTTGAATAAGATATGGCCATTATGAATTTGTAGTTATGCCATTTGGGTTAACCAATGCACCTACTGTATTCATAGACCTTATGAATATAATTTTCCATGAGTTCTTGGATAAGTATGTGGTTGTTTTCATTGATGATATTTTGGTGTTTTCTAAAAGTAAAGAGGAGAATTAAAGTAATTTAAGGGTTATCATTCAAACCTTAAAAGAAAAGAAACTGTATGGAAAATTCAGAAAGTGTGAGATTTGGTTACAACAAATTTCTTTCCTTGGTCACATTGCTTCAAAAAATGGAATAACTATTGATCCTGCTAAAACAAAAAGTTTTTGAGGAATGGCCAAGACCCAAAAATGTAACCGAGATCCGTAGTTTTCTTAGTTTGGCAGGTTACTACCAAAGGTTTGTTGAAAATTTTTCACGGTTATCTAGTCCAATGACTAATCTAACTTGAAGGGGTGTTAAGTTTATCTAGACAAAAGAATGTGATGATTGTTTTCAGGAACAGAAATGAATATTGGTGAATGATCCAGTTTTGGCACCACCTTCTAGGAATGGGGAGTTTGTTATCTACAGTGATGATTCATGGAAAGGACTTGGTTGCGTCCTAATATAGAATGATCAGGTACTTTCTTATGCTTCATGTCAGTTGAAAACTCATGATGTAAATTACCATACACATGATTTGGAATTAGCTGCGATTGTTTTTGCTCTAAAAATTTGGAGAAATCATTTATATGGAGTAAAGTGTGAAATATATACTGGTCAAAAAAGTTTAAAGTATTTATTCACTCAGAAATAATTGAACATGAGACAGAGGAGATGGTTGGAATTAATCAAAAATTATGATTGTACAATTCATTACCATCCGAGAAAGGCAAATAAAGTGGCTGATGCTTTGACTCGAAAAAGTAATACTTCATTAACCATGATACGTTTTCAAAGAGATCCTTTGGTTTTTGATTTGATGAATTTTGGAATAGAAGTTGTTGGTGCAAGAAGTTCTTCTGTTTTGTTTCAGGTGTCAGTGAGATCATCTCTATCAGATAGAATTAAGCAAGTGCAGAAGAAAGATAGTGGGTTGCAGAAAAAGGTATAGCTAGTTCAGAAGGGTAAGTTTCCTTAATTTAACATTGATAATTATTTTGTTTTGAGGTTTGGGAAAAGATTATGTGTTCCTTGTGATTCACAGTTAAAGAATGAGTTGTTATGTGAGGCTCATAGTTCCCCGTTTTCAGTTCGTCCTGCCAGTACTAAGATGCACAAAGATCTATGGGAGTATTGCTGGTGGGATGGTATGAAAAGAGATATTACTGATTTTACTGTGAGGTGTTTGACTTGTCAGCAGGTTAATGTAGTGCGGTAGTTATCGAAAGGGATACTTCAGCATTTACTGGTGCCAGAGTGGAAATGGGAAAATATATCCATGGACTTTGTTGTGGTATTATCAAAGACATCTCGAGGTAATAATGCAATCTGGGTTATTGTTGATCGATTGACTAAATCTGATCATTCCCTTCCTATTAGAGAAATGTTGTCTCTATATCAACTTTCTCGGTTGTACGTTAAAGGGATAGTCAGGTTTCATGGAGTTCCCCTCTCTATTGTATCTTATCATGATCCCAGATTTACTTCTAACTTTTGGAAAGGCCTTCAGAAGTCGTTGGGTACTGAATTAAATTTTAGTACATCTTTTCATCCTCAATCAGATGGGCAGTTAGAACGAACAATTAAGACATTGGAGGATATTCGACGTGCTTGTTCGATGGATTATCTGGGAAGATGGGACCAACATCTTTCTTTGGTTGAGTTTTCTTATAATAATAGTTTTCATTCCAGTATACAGATGGAACCATTTGAGGCATTATATGGGAAGCGACGTCGAACTCTAGATTTTTGGGATAAAGTGGGTGAAAGGAAGTGGATGGGACAAGAATTGGTAGAAGAGTAGGCAGAACAAGTTCAGCTGATACAGAAACACAAGAGAACAGCTCAGAGCAGGCAGAAGAGTTATGCAGAGAACAGGAGGAAGGATCTCTATTTTGAGGTAGGTGATCATGTTTTTCTCAATGAATCTCCATGGAAAAGTGTGATGTGATTTGGTAAGAAAGGAAATCTAAGTCCAAGGTTCATTGGACCATATGAAATTTTGGAGAGAGTTGGATCAGTTTCATATCGAGTGGATTTACCTCTGATTTTATCTTAGGTACACAATGTTTTTCATTTTTCGATGTTGAGAAATTATATGCCAGATCCATCTCATGTTTTGAGCCCAGATGTAGTTCAGTTGGAGGAGAATCTCTCTTATGAAGAACAAAAAGTCCATATTCTTGATTGAAGAGAGAAAGTGTTGCGAAATAAGGTAATTCACAATGAAAAGGTTTTGTGGAAAAACCATATAGTTGAAGAGGCGACGTGGGAATCTAAAATTACTAAGAGGGATAAATACCCCCACTTATTTTGAAAAGTGAATAGAATTTCAAGGATGTAATTCCCAAAAAGGATGAAGGATGTAACATCCCAGTTAAATAAAGAATAAAACATTTTCATATTTATTAATATTTTCTAATTAAATATTATTTTTACTTTAAAGGGGTTTCTATGTTCGATAGCGTACCTGATACGCAACAACGGGTTTCTTTGAAATCTTACGTTGCACACTAGTAATATAATTATATTATTTTAAATGGTTGTTAAAACGTAGCCTTTGTATTGGAAAAAATGAATATAAACAACTAAAATATTATTATATATGATTGTAAAATGTATTTACATTTATCCAATAAAAGATAAAGGCTTAAAATAAGAAAAGAATTCAATTTTAAGAATAAATACTCTAATATTCACTAAAAGTCGATTTATCACCTTTTGATGGAAAACCCTCTTTAAAAATAGTTTTTTTCACTATTATACATTCTATTAGACCAAATTAAATTCTTCTTTATAATTGGGACATCAAAATTTACTTTTTGTAAATTTTTGGTATTTTTCCCATAAAGTTCATTTTTTTAATGAATAGTGAAAAATGTTGTATTTTAATTCAAAACCTCTTTTTAATATAATTTAATTATATGATTATATTATATTTTGAATTGGTTTTAATGTGAAATTATAATATATTTTTACCATTTAATCTAATAGTGGTCATTGTAATTAATTTCACTTTGAAATTGGACTTAAACAAGTTTCAATCTTTTGATAGATATTGTTTCTTAAAAACACGCCATTTGTTTTGACAGTGGGAATTAATTATTAAATTAATTAATGCAACTTATATGTTCTGAATTTTGTAAAATAGACATAATTTTTGAATTCTGAATATAAAATATCTCCTAGGGTGAAGTTTTGGTATTTTTCTGAAAAACATCAGTTTTTTATGAATAGTGAAACCACTAAGTGGTAGTTAAAAATATGATTTTTTTTAAATGAAACTTTACCACTTATGATAATTGAATTCCAAAAATCTGACATGCATGGTTGCCATTAGGAATTAAAATGTGCTTCAATGGAATTAAAATAATTTTTTGTGAATAAAAACTTTTATGTTTTATTAATCGCGATTAAAGGTAATTAGTTAAATTTAAGGTAAAAATAATGTTTTAATAATATGAAATTACCTTGACACATGTCCTACCCTTATTGGATGTGTCATTTCCGACCAAAATAATCCATTTCTCAACATGGGGACCCCATGGAGCCACTTGGGTAATAAAATGACATTAATAACTTTTTATTTAAAGTTAAAATAAAAATATCACAAACATGTATTTTTTTACTAAAACAAATTTAACTTGGGGTTATACAAGTCATATTTTTGACTTTAAATATTATTTAGAAATATACAAAGATTTACTACATCATGATTATTTTTTTTATAATTTTTAGACATTAAATAAATTAAATTATTTATGACACCATGATGATGCAGTGATTACCTCATTATTTAACGATTTAAATAAAATGAAAAGATAATGTAATATATAAGAACTAAACTTGTCAAAAACCTATTGTATGGGTGGATTTAGAACTATTATCACCTTATCCTCGAAATATATAATTTTGGGACCTTTAAAATCTTAAAATCATTATAAAATAAATTAACATTTTATAACGTTCCAAGAGTGCCCCTCCTCTCCTCTAATAAAAGGCCCCCACCTCTACCACCTTACCCACACCACTTAATCCTTTGGCTCAACCAAGCTCTGATCATTTTATCTCTACATATACCTCTCCTAATCATAGAATCCTTACCTTAGGCAGAAAGCTCTTCAAGAAACACTTTTGGTTCAAACCAAGAGAAGTTACCCGATTTAAAGGTAATGTCTTCACCTGTGTTCTTTTGTTTTATTTTGCTTCTCCAACCCCCTAAACTATTTATATTCGTTTCTATTGTAAGAAAACCAGTATATTAAATATATTAGGATGTTTTTATTAGATTTATTCGATATACAGTTACACACACCTCCGTCTAATGGTTAAAGAACATACTGTTTCTGTGGTTGGTGAATTTTTGCCTCACGAAACGATGATTGTTCAATATTCTTTTAACACCTTTCATGGTGGCCATTAAGATGTCACCCTATTTATATATGATTTATATTATGTATATTTTTTCCTTATGCTTCTGTATGTTTTAATTTATGGCATACCTTTATGGTTTCCATTATGGATAAACACTATATCTTCATTTTAGGAAGTGCGGACTACCTCCCCCTCAAAGTGATATGATTCGTTAATGCCATATGTGAGATGTATAAAGTATGGAGTTAAAGATATAATATATGATATTATACTGGAATTATAATATACCTATATATAATTATGATATCACTCCATTAAATACTAAATAGAAAAAAAAGTAGCGTTCATGCGTACGTACGGCTTACCATCTCCATGAACGGTGCATTTCATTTCTTACCTCTAAATGTTATATACTGTTATAAATACATGTATATGATGTATATATATTATATATATGATATCCAAATCATGAATATCATTCTGGATATAATAAAACTTTGACCACATGAACAACATGTAATTTAAGTAGTCCATTTTTGACTTAAGTACGTAATATCAACAAAACGAACGTTATTAACTTAAATGATTACATAATGTTTATAACATGGAAATAAGTTATATAAAAGGAATAATAAACTTGAAAAAGGTTCTTAATCAAGTATAAATTAACTTTAGTTTATTATTCAAGAGATTAATGAGCAATTGAGTCACGTCGGACACGAGGTAAGGGACATTGTCTCAATCTCCTTTCATTGAGGCATATTTTGTTTTATGCACAACATTATTTTATATGGTGTATAAACACCTTTGACTTTTACTTTTATTAAAAAGGAATCTTTTTCTACAAATCGTTTTACTAAATGAAAAAAAGGACCGTTTCTTTTAACATACGCGGTGACGACGACTTTTTCTGCCGCCGTGAGTATTATTTGGTCTTTGGCTTCCTCAACAAGTCATAATGTTTTTAAAATGAAATAAATACCATATACTCTTTTATATATTTTGGTATTGAAAATGGTTTTTATAATGGATTTTTTATGTCAATAAATTTAAGAGATATATTTTGATCGAAATTTGGAAATGTTTTCTTTCCATTATATTTGTTTTATGTCTTATGATTTTATAATGGTAATTGGACATTTGACGGGTGGTTACATGATAAACCATATGACGGGTGGTGCCGTGAATACCAGGATGGGAGGTTACGTTATAACCTCCAATGAATTGGGTATGGAAGTCGGCCGTATGGCTATTCCATTAGCTGATATGTGTGGAAGTCGACCGTATGGTTATTCCATTTAAGTATGTTTGTGTCCCAAGTTACCTTTATATGTTATGTGTTCTTTATATGGGTTTTATGGTAATATTTGGTTTAAAAAAGGGTAAGTGATAATCTTTTATTTAGTGAAGAGTTTTTACTACTTCATAAAGGTGAAAAGTATTACATTGATAAAGTATTCATGGTTTACTTGTTGTTTTAAAAAACTAACAGTTTTCATTCTTTGTGTATCCCTTACTGAGCTTTTTATGCTCATCCCAAGTTTTTTTTTGAAATGTTTTTCACAGGACATAATGTGGAATATGGTCAAGGATGAGATCAAGGAAAAGTCATACTGTCTTAAACATGGAACTAGACATGACTTTTTTTCTCAAGAGTTTATGTTTTGTAAAGAAAAGGAAACTATGTAGAAGTGGATACTTTGTAAGCTTTTGAGATGTAATAGTTATGTCCTAATCCTCTAAAACTCTAAACCTGAAAAGATCCTCAATATGAATTATTAATTTAATTCAATATTAATTAATGTTTATGGTAAGGGCCTTATAACTAAACTGATCGATATTTCAGGAAATGATTCCTTATATCATAATAATTTAATGTAATAATTCACCGATTTTGGGTAACTGGAGTCGTGGTGTTACACATGGAATAAAAAATGGAGTTTTAACGGTAACTGTAAATATATTGTTTTAAAAATAAAGTCCCTTATTAATATCATATCATTGAAATAGAAATTAAAAAAATGAAGAAAATATTTTTATCCTATATAAATAAAAATAAAAAAAGTTAAATACAATATAAAATATTCAAAATTAATTTCACACATATGATTATCATGACATAATCCAGTAGTAGAAGTTTACCCCAAAAAATGGAAATTAGGTTCATAAATCACATACCTTGCATTTCCCTTTAGTGGTGTGTAATTAACCTCATTTATAATAGTTTAAATAAATTTATTAACTCATTAAATATATGTATTATACTTTATAATTCATTATGTGATGATTTTATATCATCTTATGACCCATTGAGTAATTAAATTTCATTATTTTGGTGGTTTCAGGTGCATTTATTCCATGGTTTAATGAGCGGTTCATTTGTATAAAATTATGGATGTTATTATAAAATGGGATCCAAAATATAGAAGTGTAATAAAATAGTATTAAGGATATTATAAAGGTATTAATGGTATAATATATCTGTTTAATTTCTTACATGGTGATGATTTATTAGATAAAACATTAATGATGAATGATTAGTTTATTTTGGCAGTTTTCCCGAACACCATGAACTATTTTCATTTTATATAATATAATTAGTATATATTAGTTCCATAACATGAAATAGTTTATAATAATCTTATTAAAAATAATAATAATTGTTTTATGACCATATATTAATGGTTAATGGAAAATTAGGAAAAACATTATGCACGGAGGATATTAACCATGATAACTTGAACAATGGTTTCATTTCATTGAATAAGTGGAGGTAATTAAATGTATAGATATAAGTTATTTAAATAGAAACATAAAATTGTAATATGAACATGATTCAGTAATTATTATTCCTTTATAGATGAAAGTGATGAGGAGATAGTAGAATAAGAAAATATATTATGAGAGGTGTCTGGACAAAATTACCTCTTGAATCTCATGTCATTGAGAGACTCTTGAGTTCCATGTATTTAGTATTTTGGTGAGGCAAAAATGCACCGAAAAAAGGGGAGAGTGAAGAGGATATGTTTGGGAAGATGTTTTAGGGTGTAAAAGGGTTTTTGGGTTAAAATGTGGTGATTATGAGTGGTTTTTATACTTGAAGAGATGTGGGTTTGAGTGACTAAAATAATGAATATTTTATATTTAATAAAACTACATTGAGGTGACATTAAATTTCACAACATTGGTTAGAAATTAATATTTTTTTGGATGTTTATGCTCTAGAAACACCTAAAACAACAATTAAATATTGTATTTTTAGGTATTTTAAGCCTTTACCATTTTTAACTTTAACATGTTTCATATTTACCTAAAACAAGGTAAATAATTTTTTAACAACGATAACTTTTCTCTATGACTAAAAATTAAATTGAACATAAAACGTTATTTTTAACATCTAATTAAAAATATGGAATCCATTGTACCTTACTCAATTCAAATAATATGAAAATTTAGAATCAAAATTAATCATGTAGACACAATTAAAAAGTAGTTTATTCAAGTATGAAGTTCAAAAGATTGAAATGTTTTTATATCATGTTTCAATGTAAAATTGATAAAAATGACATAAATTGGTTTTATTTCTATATTTTTGAATTAATTATAATGTAAAAAAATTAAAATTCAATATAACTATATAAATTCATTATATGAAAAATGATTTTTCAAAGAAAATGCAGTATTTCTCACTATTCATCAAAAAATGAAACTTATAAGAAAAAAATCTTCCTAATATAATTTTGATATTATGATTACAAAAACGAAGATTATTTTAGAATAGTAAATTTGTAAAATTTTCAATATTTCAATATAAAATATGTGTCCAGTCAAAAGGTAAAACATTATCATTAAAAAATATTGCTTGCAATTCTTAAAATACAATTTATTCTTATCTTAAGACTATTAAAATTATTTGAAGAGTTTAGAAACATACCTTTGAATATATAACATAAAAATTTAATAAAGATCATTGAATAATAGTTATTAATTTAATTTAATAATACTAAAAAATTTGAAAATATTATATTGGTAATTGGGTTGTGACATTCTCCCCTACTTCAGAAAATTGTGTCCTCGCAATTTTATTCACATACAAGGGGGAATTTTTCCCTCGCAGAATTTTAATATTTCTATTTTACCATTTCAACCATATTACTTTACCAAAAGAATATAAGCAAATAAATCAAATTTTTTCACAACACTTTCTCTTTGCGGACAACAACCTGAATTGGGTGTTCCTCATAAAAAGATTCTCTTTTAATTAAACTACTTCAGGGCACAAAACATGTGATGAATTTGGAACGTAATTTGTAATCATTGATACATGAAAAAATTTGTACCTAAGATAACTTAAAGTCAATTCCACTGAGTATGCAACTGATCCAATATTATCCATGATTTCATAGCATCCAATTAACCTTGGACTCAACTTCCCCTTCTTACCAAAAAACTTCACACTTTTCAATATAGAAACATTGAGAAAGACAAGATCGCCTACCTCATAAGAAAGATATTTCATCAAATTATATATATACCATTTATATATTCTCAAAGATGAATTTATGTGGTGATGAATTTATGTGGTGATGAATTATCTTCACCTTATCCACCATTTGTTATACCAGTTCAGGTCCCAACAACTTATTTTCTCCAACTTCATCCCAAAAGATGAATTTTGAAACCAATTTACATATAATTCATAAAAATGTTCCATATATATATTTTAATGAAAATTATTATTATAAGAAAAATCAACCAAAAAAATATATTGATCTGAACATCCCTGGTAATCCATCTATCATTCTCAAATCATATCCTTCAATGTCTGAATCGTTCATTCAGTCTGTCTATTAGATTAATGAAGAAAAGTAGTGAGGAAATTTAATTTAGTACCCAATTACTTTATAGTCCTTTATAAGAATTATATGTGAATTTAGGATCACGATCAGATAAAATTAAGAGAGGGACTCCGTGCAACCTAACAATATTTATACCATATATTTTAGATTGTTCATCCAATTACATAGTATCTCAGATAAGAATGAAATGTAATTTGTTAGTAAGTTGATTAATAATAATCCCAATAACATTGTTACTTCAATATATAATTGGAAATACCATTATGAAATATGTGGATATATTCTCCAATTTCCACTCTATAATTATAAAAAGGAATAAGAATCCCTTCTAGTGACTATTATTTTTCTTTAACCTATAGATTTATCATGATAATCACAGTAAATTCAGTAATATAATTTTTCATTCCATCCCACCTATAAAAATCTAGATGTTCATTATACATCATAGTGCTTTCAAGATAAACTAATAATTGAGAAATATAATCAATAATTAAGAAACATTTCTTCAGTTGTGAATCAAAAGCCACAAATAATTTTTTCCCAAATATCAAAACTCAATCTTTATCAATATCAAATTCAAAAATCATTCCATTTTTATCTAACTCTATATTTCATGATAACACATGGTCATCCATATAATAATTCTTAATTCCATTCGATAGAGGTGATTTTACTCACACCTGAAATAAAATAGATGATTTCCCTACATCCACAACTTCTAAGAAAAAATTCATTAAATCATTAACCATGGGGTCATGATCCTAACATAACATGGTTAATGTTGTATTAATATTTTGACTCAAATCATCCACCCATTGTTTCATTTTACATCATGATAATGATTCATGAAATAATAATCCTTGACTAGTTATATCTATCTTCTTTGTGTCATTTTCAATTGTTTTTTTATGAATACAAACTTCAAACATTTTTTATCAGTATATATTTCACACTTTACTCCATAAAAATGATGCCTCCAAATTATTAATGAAAAACAACTTTTCCTATTCAAAATCATGTGTGGGGTGATTTAACTCATAAGGTTTAAAATTATGTGATTCATAAGAAATTAAATTATCATTCCACATTAGGAAACTACCATGTACTTTCAAGGAAGTATTACTATAGATGAAAAATTCTCTAATCCATTATGGAAGGTAAAAAACTAGAACATTTTCCAATATTATTTTCAATTATTAAAAAACATCATATTATTTTGTCTAAATAAATTTTACACATTTTCATGTTAACATATTTATTATTCTAGATAACTATGGAAAATTCTCCATTTACATTTGGTAATAGTCTTTTAACCCAAAAAAATACAAATCTCGATAACATCGGTTGGTCTGGCCCATTCATCTTCTACTTTTATTTTTGTAGGATAAATTGAAATTAAATATTTACTTATAGTTTTTACCATAAAATAAATCCTTATTAACTAAAAATATTATTTTATATATATTACATATAATATATTTTCATTAATGGATTTTAGAACAATCCTTATATGATTATTCATTTTTTAATATACCAAAATATCCTCAATGAGAACAACCAAAAACTGATCCAAAAACTGATGGAATACTCTATTCATAATATTCATAAATACAACAGGTAAAATAATTTAACTAAAGGGAATAACCATAGACTCATAATGACGGTATATCATCTGGAACACTATATTCAGGATGTCATCCTTCTTCAACATTAGCTGATGGTACTGAGAACTTAAGTCAATCTTCAAAAGCTATTGATCTCCCTAGAGTTGATCAAAAAAATCATCGATATAAGGAAATGAGTACTTATTATTAATATTAATGATATTCAAATCTCTATAATAAATTAAAATTCCCATAGAAACATCATTCTTTTTAACAAATAAAATAAGATCTCCTTAAGGTGAAATGTTGGGTCGAATAAAACTATTATATGGAAACTCTTGTATCTGATCTTTCAATTCTAGAAGTTCTACTTGATAGATTTGATAAGGGGGTTCTAAAATTGGATTAGAATACGAAACTACATCAATATTGGATTAAACTTCTTGATCAGGTCTAATAATAGTAAAATCGTCCATCAAAACATCCAAATACTCATTTATCACCATCAAATCATTAATGTGAATAGTTCCCTTTTTCAACAATATGTGCAAGATAACTTTCATTTACATGTTTTACTAGATTATTGGATTCCTTATGAGTTATAAATATGATAGGTTCATACGTTTATACAAACTGAAACTATTTCAAAAATATAACTTCATTATCTCAAGAATCAATTTTATAATGGTAAATAGAAACCTAATCCATACCCAGAATAACAGAAAAATATACTATGGGAAAATCAGAAAGGTTTATAGGTAATGTTCTTCTATAGAAAAAACATGTAGATTATTATAATTTATTTTTACCTAAAAATTTCCACCATGTGTTATTACCATAAGTTCTAGCATCATTCCGTAAAGTATAACTTCCAATTTACTATAAAATTTCTCATAAATGATATAATGTGTAGACCCTATATCAAATTAGACATTAGAATAATATGAATAAACAAACAATGTACCTAATACTAATTCAGTTGAAGGACCAACAACTTCTATATTATTTTAAAAGGATATCACCACACCTCATTTCTTATAGCACAACAATTTTTCATCATTCAAATTTTTCTTCAAACTCTCATTTACATAATGACCAATATCATTTCATCTAAAACATTATGCTGACTGTAGATCATAATTTGTCTCACAAATACATTGATATTTTTCATTTCATTTACGAGCCTTATTCCCAATATTAATACAGGGGAATCACATACCAGAATTTAAAAGTCATTCCACAGTGTGTTTTTACTATAATTTTCACAAACTAAAAATATAATATTCTTACAATCAAATTTCTTGGATGCATTATCCCCTTTTTCATGCCACGATGACCTCTTTTTCTAATTTTTTCTAAAAATAAAGCATGATCATCTAAAAACTCTCTTTCCACATTCCCTACACATCAAAATAAAATCATCACTTTTTAATTCATGATAATCAAACACCATTTGATATTTTGGCTTCATTCTTGATTAAGAATGATTGATTTTACTATCAAGATCCTTGATAAATTGTAGATCTTACCTTTAAAAAAATGTTAATTTTTATTTATATGTATCCAATGAATCCTCATCCTATATAAATTATATTAATTTGTCTCAATAATAAGTCAAATGAACTTCAAAAATTATTTCTCAAGAAAAATATATTTGAATTTATCCCAATCCTAACTATCAATGTCCTCATAATACCAGATATTCTTGACCATCAACCACCATTGATAAAATTCGCCTCAAAAATATTAAATTAAGAGACTAAAATTTGGATTTTAGCAAGACCCCCTAACATTAAAATTATATTCTATGCTTTATTCCACCCTTTAGATACCACTCTGTAAGAAGATCTACTAAAAGCTAGAGGATGTTGCCTCATAAAATGCTCCACTGCTAAAATATTTCTATGTGGTCAATCAATATGACCTCATGCATGGATGACCCCGCCATTTATATCTAGTTTCAACTATTACATCATATAAAAAAATTATTTCCAATTTCCACCATCCCATGATGCTAATTCGGAAGGATGTTTTCCACTTGATTACTTCCCATCATAGCTGCCCTATTTCCTCTATAGAAAACTATTTTGAGATTACATATCTTAGACAAATCAACATTGTAATCTAAAAATTATATATCATTTTAAAATAAAACATAATTTAAAATCATTTAAGGAATGTTATTAACATTATCCTAACACCTAAATTAATCTAAATCAATCTCTGATACAAATTGTATGGACATGGCCTTAAGTATTACATATTCCATTGGTTTTAAACTATAATTCACATTAATACATTCCCAAGAATAATTTTAGTTTATAGTTTTATATAATTAGGTATTATATCATATATAAATACTCAAATATTTAAAAGTAGACACTTCTACTTAGTATCCACATTTCCCACCAAAGAAACACGTAAAAAACATTTTTTGTTTTCATGCTTAATCAACACAACTTTCATCTTATACTCATCTTTCTCCGTACTTATCCATTACCCTGTGAAATAATATTTAAAATAGGGGATGATAATAAAATAATAGAAAGGGAGATAAATTTAGGGTAAATTTTATTCTAGTGAAAATAAAAAAAATCATAAAAAAATACCTTTTATTCAGAAATAGAAGTCATGTTTCCAAAAATATCATTATATTAACTTCTGAAAATTAATCAATTTTCATGAAAAATAATTATCAAACATAAATTATATAATTAGGTAACTTGGGAAATAATTTTTTAAATAAATATTAAAAAAATTATAGCTCTCTTCGACACATAAGAAGTAACTATTATAGATATATTTGTAATAATCTCCACATAACTTCTCCTATAATCATTTTGGAGAAACAGAACCAGTTAACCTCGTCTCATTACCCATTGCATTAGAGGGAAAAAAGGTATCACCCACCCTCAGTTTATCATAAAACTACCTAACCTAAAAAAAAATTACCAAGAACCATAACATAAACATAACTTATAAATCTTGCATAAAAGAAAAATTCTTAAGGAGAATAAATATTCTATTTTGAAATCACTTTTCATTTTTCAAAAAATGACGCACTCATAAATGAAAACATGTTATTTAAAAATTATGTTTTTAAATTTTAAAGGAATACTCAAATCATTAATGTGACATGACTACAAGAATAACCTCCCATTCATTATATGTTAAAAACATTCCTTCTGTATTATTGTCGGAATGGTTAAAAACAGAATTATTTTAGAAAATGATAGAAATAATATGTTAAAAACATTTTATTAAAATCCAATAATGAGTATAAATGGATTTAAAAAATAATTGGAGAATAATAAAAACATTTTTGGAAATAATTTTATAAAACACTGACATATAATAAAAAATAGAGGTATAAGGTTAGTTTTAAAAAATGTTTTTTAAAAGAAAGTCCCTTATAAATATCATATCATTGAAGTGGAAGTTAATAAAATAAAACAAAATATTTGTATATTAATGAAATCTAAAGAAAAAATCATAATAAAATATAAGATATTAACAATTCATTTCACACATAATATTATTATGACATAATCATGTAGTGGATGTTTAACCCAAACAAATAGAAATTAGGTTAGGAAATCCAATAACACATCATTACCTTTAGTTGTGTTTACTTGAACCTCTTTATAATGGTTTAAATAATGTTCCCAACTCCTTTCATAGATATACTCATATTTTTAATACCTTATTTCATTATGTTATAACATATTATGACCTGTTCAATAAAAATATTTCCTTACATTCATGGTTTTGAGTGTGTTTATTCCATGGTTTAATGATCAGTTCATTTGTGTCAAATTATGGATGTTCTTGTAAAATTGGATTAAAACTCCAAAAGTGAAATGAAATAGAATTTGTTTACAAAAAAATAATTAGTAGTCCCATATATCATTTTTATTTCTTACATGAGGATGATTCATTACATAAAACATTAATTATAAAAGATTAGTTTATTTTGGTTCTTTTCTCGAACCTTATGAACTGGTTTTTTTAAATTACTATTATGAGTTTATATTAGTTATATAAAATTAAATAGTAAATAATATACTTATTTAAATAATATTTGACTATAATAATAGTTTTATGATATCACATGAAGGTGGTAATGGGAAACAAACAAAAAAATTATTCACAGAGTAGATTAATTGAAAAAACATGAACAATGTTTTAATTTCATTGAATAAAATGAGGTAACTAATGGTATGTATATAATATATTTCATTATAAACATAAAATTAAATTATTTACATTATTCTATAATTATTATTCCTTTATAGATAAAATATATGATGATAAAGTCGAAGATGAAAAGAAATTAAGAGAGGTGTTTTATGAAAATGACATCTTGAATATCACAACCTTGAGAGACCCTTATGGATCATGTATTTGGTATTCTGGAGAGAAAATAAGTACTTCGATGTGGGAATATTTATTATGAGATTTCTTTTTAGATATTTTAGGATCTACAAGGAGTTTTAGGTAGAAATGGGGTGGTGATGGGTTTTATTTATAGATGAGGGTATATGGTTTTGAGTGATTAAAATAATGAATATTTTTTATTTAAATCCAACCACATTGAAAAAGAATTAAATTACATAACTTTGGATTGAAATTAATTTTTTTTACGCTGGATAATTTATATAAATATCTCAACCAACAATTAAATTTTTTATTTTTAGGTGTTTTAATCCTTTACCCTTTTTAACTTTAACATGTTTCATTTTTTACCTATACCATGATAAATAATTTTTTTACCATAGTAAATTTTTTTATAAATAAAAAATTAATTGACCTTAAAACCTAATTTTTTCATTATAATTATTAATGTTGAATCCATTCTATAAAATTAAATACCTATAATATTAAAAATTTATATATAATATTAATCTCTCAAACACAATGTATATGGGTGTTTTAAAAGTTAAAAGTTCAAAAGTTTAAAATGTTTTTATATAAAATTTCGATGAAATATTTATACCAATGAACTAAATTGGTTTTATTGATATATAATTTTACTAATTATAATTTTAAACAAATATATAATGTAATTTAAATATATAAATAAATTTGATGAAAAATAATATTTTAAAGAGAATGCTGTATTTCTCACTATTTATCAAAAAAAAATAAACTTATTCGCAAAAAAAATTCATCATAAGATAATTTTAATATTCCATCATAAAAAATTATTTTTATTTTTTTATAATAAATTTATAAATTTTTCAAATAGTTTTATATAAAATATATTCACCATCAAAAGATAGAATAATTGTTTTTTTATAAATAATATGGTTTTTATTCTTCAAATTCAATTTAATCGTTTCTTAAAACTATAAAACATATTGGATGATTTTAGAAACATTCCTATGAATATATAAAATATAAATTCCATTATTGTCTTTAAATTATAGTGATTAATTTAATTTGATAAAAATAATAAATTTGAAAATGTGACATTGGAACCTGGGATGTCATAATAAGTCATGGAGAAAATATTCATTTATTATAGAGTTTTATTGAAATAAAATGATAAATAACATAGAAATATATAGAAAGTATCTATTTCAGATGATATGTTAAGATATCATAGTCTTATGCTTACTATGATATATCCTACTACCAATAAAAATACCCAACATGTCTTTGAACCTTCTACCGTCTATATGACAGAAAATTCAAATTATGTTGAGGAATCAAGAGTAGATGATTCATCGGTACTTCATAAAAATATCATTTTTCCACATACTATAATACTAAAAGGGAAAGGATAAGGAAATTTTTATATCCATAATGTTTAGTATATAAAATAACTCCATGTGAGATAGAGTTGGTATTGGAGAATATTCAAGTTCATAAGTCATGATTGGTGAGATTCACCATGAGGATCCTTCTCTAATGAATAATATTATACCATAACCTTCCTTACAATTATTTTTCACGAAACCACCAATAAGTAGTCCCTATAATGATCCAATTTCTTCTCCCAAACCACATTCTGATATATAAATTTGATTTTATCTTTTATTATGATATTTTTATTGTTGTTTTTCATTAATATGAATGACGAGTTTAGTGATTTCTTATAACAAAATTTTCTAATTTGAGTGTTTAATATCTTGTTTAGTTTTTTACTTTTCATTAGTCCTTATACAAAAAAATCAATTTCTATATTCATTGAATTCCTTTCTATTCTATCAGTTTATTTTACCTATATCTTGTATAGAATGAGTTTTATATTAACCCATTATATTTTTTTTCATATCACAAAATAAGGATATGATCTGAGTAAACACAATTTTTATTTATTGTTAATATTTTTACTATACTCTACATCTTTAAATATCTATAATTTTTTTTAATTTTTTTTGGTTTTTTTATCATAAAAAATGGGTATATTATTGGACACACTAGTGTTCTTCCAACATATCCCAATATTTTATGTACAGACCCTGACCCTAGTAGTCCGACACTAGTACCTTACTTTATTACATTGAAATATATATAATCAATAACATCCTGAAAGAATTATCAATTTAGATGTTTTGAGAACTAGATATATACATGATGCTGATTTTTCATTTGGAATTGAAAAAAATATCAAATACATAATTAGTGAAGATGAACTGTATCCTTTAAAACTCATTCAAATATTTTTTCATAATATTTTGGGAAAGGGACACATGGTAATGGTGGTCTTAAATACTCAATAAGAGTTTGGTACAGTGAAATTTGTCATTAATGAATAATAATAATCAATATGGAAAGGAAAATTACTAAAAACAAATTTCATTAATAAAAATTATTTTCATAACCAGGTAATACACAATTAATAAGTGAAGGAAAGAAAACTAAAAAACACTAAATTTAATCAATAAAATGATAATTGAAATCATCAAAATATAATATCATTATCAAAATCTCATGGATAATAATAACTAAATTCTTAATAATGAAAATGATTAATTATCGGACACCATGTCTCAGGAACATAATACAACTACTATCAAGACCAACAAATATATGGATTAAAAATGCTAGTTTTAAAACCACTACAAGCAACCAGATCTAGTTTGGAAAAATATACTTCTACTTTCAAGACATTTCAAAAAAAATAGTTTAAAACTATTGGGTATAACATCATAGGGTTTGGCCAACTTCTTTGTCTCATGGGACCTATCGATTCATTGGGGGGATATTATATTAGGACCAACCCATAAATTCATTTAAAAATAATTCCCCACATGTTTAATGATGAATTTAATTAAACAATTATTATGACTTATCATTAAATATTCGTATTTAGTAAATAATACAAATTTATCAATACATCCGCCGTTAAAAAAATAAAATTCAATGTAAAAATCATATGTATAAATTTTATATGGTATAAGAAATGATCATATCTGTCATTAAAGAATATAAATATTTAGTATAAATTTAATATCTAATGAAAAATGATTACAAGAAAGCGACTGTTTCCAGAGAATGTATACAATCACAAAAGAAAGTGAGATTTAACAATAAAGTTTACCAGTTGGTAATTTTAAATTCAAATATTGTTTTATGAAATAAATGAAATTTAAATATAATATACCATGAATTATGAGTGAATCATGATATTTAATGTCATAGATTTAGTATATACACCACAGAAAATTAAATTGGTGCGTAATAACAAATAAATCTCAATAGAATGTAAATTGAGAAAAAATCACTTATAACTTACTTAGTTTTGGTAGAAAAAGATTTAACCTCATGTATAGTGGTTTTAAATATGATATTAAATTATATCAAAACAATATTAATAATTTTAATATCATATATAATCCTATTATAACATCTTATGTCCCTTTAGTTAATAATCTTTCATTACATTTAATATTTTAGGTTATAATTTCCTTGTTTTCTCATGCATGTTTCATCATGAAAGATATAGTTTTTGTGCATATTATATATTTTTATCATATACATAATAACACTCATGTTATTATTTTTATATTTTTAAATCAATTATAATTTTAAAACCAATTATGAAAGAAGGATTTGGGAAATGAAGTTTGTTACGATCACGAAGATGGTAGGTCGAGTAACATTTTTATTACTCAATGATCATTACATAAAGAAGGTAAGAAATATTTCATTTTTAAATAATAAAAAATACATCATAAACATGATATTTTATACTTATATATCATCCATTTGGTGCGAAGATGAATAAAGAGTCACAAATCTTCGTGAAGGCGGTAGTCCACATAGAAATGAACGATGTTATCATATTTAAGTGTGAGGTAAGAATGAAAATAATATATTATCCTTAAATAAAGAAAAATGTATCATGAATATAAATATTATTTCATTTTTATCACATGTAATCATTAATTTATCCTTATCAACAACTATTTAAAGCGTTAGTGAAATATGGATCGCATCCCTTCATAAGGTGGTATTCTGTTATACACACGACCGATGTAAAGTAAAAAGGTATATATGATATAATGAATCAGGAGGTATAATTATGTTATAAATAATATATATATAATTAAAAAATTATCATAATAACCAATCATGAGATTTTCAAATGAAAAAATGAATGACATCAGCTCACGATGCGGTAGTTTGACATACACATGAATGATTATTTCTTAACCCATTTGATGGAAGTGGAGATGATATTAGGTATTACATTGATATAAAAAATATTAGTATACATAATATACTGAGTTTATTATATTATCATGGTTTAATAATAATTTATAGAGGTGGGGATTTAATAAAATAAAAATTCTTGTTGAAGAACGTTACATATTCTACCGGTATCATCCTTTTGTTATCACCAAAAGGCAAACTATGATAGAATTATGCACAAAATAAGGATTATAGGACGAGGGGATTGTTTTTTGGAAGTGATTTGGGTAGGTTTTGGTCGATAAAAATGGATTTATTGGTGTCAGTAAGTGAGGGGAGTGAGTTCCCTTTTATAAATGATGAGGGGTGGTATTTTTGTAAATACCCAAAAGTATTCACTATTGGGAGGTTAATCTTGTGTCGTGTTCCTCCAAAATAGTTAAATAATGTATTTTATGGATAATTTGTCCTATAAAACTCTAAAAATACAATATAAACACTTTTATAATGTTATTATTTAGAATTTATGTTTACTCAATTTAACACTTTTAGTTTTTTATCATGATAAAGAGTATCTTTGTATTTACCCAGGAAATTTATCTTTTAATAATAAAATTAAAATGAGATTAATTATATATTTATAATAAATAATTATTATTATATAACCCAATTTATTAAAACAATTTATTTTTTTAAAATTAATTCTAAAATAAACGCATGTAATGCAAAAAACCCCATTTCAACCTTCATCGCAGTAATACATATTCATTTTTGTACTAATCATTTTGTACAAAAATTTATTTTAACGTATTAGATAATATAAATTATTAATATTCCAAATACAGAATCTATTTTTTTCAAATGAAATTTACATTAATGGAAGGATTTAGTTTAAAATTAATCTTGCACACGTGATGAGAAAGTTGGGTTTTTTAAGAGAAAATATTCAAAAGTTTACTATGTTTTTACATTAAAAATCAATATGAAAAATGAAATAAATGACCTAAATTTTATTAATTGATATAAATTTTAACTCATTATACATTAAATAAAATTTAATATATAATTTAAAATTATAAATTATTTAAATGAAATAGTTATTTTCAAATAAAATTTAGTATTTTTCACTATTCATCAAAAAAGGAAACTTTTAGAAAGATCCCAAAAATTCAACCTTAGATATTTTTGATATAATTATTCAAAAAAGGTATTTTATTTTATAAAATAAATTTTATAAAAGTTGTAAAATTTAATTTTAAATAATTTTCAAGGAGAGCAACTAAAACTTCTTTTAGAAAAATACAGTTTTACAAAATAAATTCTTTTTCATTCAAATGATTCTTATTTTTTTCTAAAAAATAGTTATCCAATACATTATAATTTCTTTAGTTACATTAATACTCATGAATTTAAGGACTAGGTATACTTATTATATTTAATAATAATTTTTCATTATTTTTTCATGTTTTGTTTAAACTTGTGTTGCATGTAACATAATCTAAACTCAATGTTTCTTGTAACACAAGCTAAAATTAGTGTTGTGTGTAATGAAATATAGTTATGATATTAAATTTATTTAAAAATAAATATATTGTAAAGTCTAATTGCGTTATATTTTCTTATAATCTTAGGGTTTCTTATCATACACTCTACGGAATAAAATGTTCTTAATTTATAATTTCGGGGTGTTACATCCTCTCTACCTTAAATAAATTGAATCCTCATAATTTAAAATTGATCTTAGTAGTCATCAGTTTGACATTTATAGTTACCAATTTTTAAAAACACACATTATAAAAGTATTAATAAAATATTTTCTTAATAATGGGGGAAATGGATGTACAAAGGACATATGGGATAACAAAAACATTGTTATTAATTAAAAAAAAATTGGCCTAAATTTATGATATTGACATGGAAAAATATATTATATAATTATAAATGGCGATTTAGGTCATTGATCACAATAAATTGAATGATCAATGGTAAATTAAGCCCACAAAAACCATAAATCTATGTCTGTTTAAAATACATATGATTCATCACATTTGAATGTAGTGTGATCGCATTTTTTATCAATATCCTTTATCTAATGATGAGGAATTATTTTACTAACTATGAATATATTGAAATTTAATATCCTTATACATTTTTATTTTATAATCAAAATTTTATCTTTGGTTATGCTTCAGTCACTTTATAATTAATCACCTTCTCTAAGAAATTTGTATCCATCAATTATTTTTTATTCCAAAATAACTAAAATTCACTTTTAATGTATCAAAAACTCCATAAAATAGTAACACATATTTTCATTTATCTCTAACTATTTTCTAAAAAAATTATGTTTAGAACAAATTATTTAATATAATATATTAATCTCTAAAACCTATTCCAATCTTCAACATAAAACATATCATAAATGGTTCAATTTATAATACTTTCAAAATATTAGGATCCAAAACATTGGAAAGAAAGTCATACAATTTTCAAAATTAACTTATCATTAATCTATCTAACAAAATAATGTATATCTTAATCATAATATACAAAACATGTGAATACATTTATTATTTATTATCATAAAACAAGGTAATAACCTAAATTAATATAATTCCTTATTGAAAATGTGCATTCTTCTTTATTCCATAAATAAAAACATAGATTATTTGATATATTCCTTAAATATAAAAATATTTTAATATTAATTAATGAAAGCATAAACCACTTTCTTAACAAATAATTTATCAGTACCACTTTGGTTATATCAATAGCATAATATTAACCTTGATCCCTTAACTTTTTTTGAGTTGAAATCCATTGATTCTTGATACAATGATTTTCGTAGTTCCCCATTTACTTATTGTTGAATCATTTTACATTGGGAACTTTTTTCAGGATCTTATAATCACAAACATAGTGTAATTTCTCTCTACACTTGTTGAAAAATCTCATTTATTTTAAGAAACTACCCAGATATCCATATTCAAAATTATCACTTGTAGAAAAATCATTCTTTCACTTATTCCCATCATCTTTATTTTTCCCTCCCATGCTCTTCTTCTCTTTCTTCCATTCTATGGCATAATACCCAGATAATTATTTATTTATCATGTTAGCACATGACACTCTATACTCATATGATAAGAATGTTTGGGTGGATTTTCCCATTTTAAATATTAGCTTATTCTCATCAAAGAAATAATCAATTTTACTCTTTGGATTATTAACATTGATACAATTCTCATTCCTTCCTCTAGGTGCCATTTATAAATAATAAAATACACTATGTCATGTAATATAATTATAAAATATAATGTATAATCCAAAAACATGTGAAATAATAAACATAAATTGAAAACATTATGCATATATAATATCATAATAATATACCTAGTTTCATTGGTAATATATTTATTTTAAAATAATTTGAAATTGTTTGTAAATAATATGTGAAGAATCCTAAGAATATCCCTTGGGAGTGTCAAATGAGGTGTGTAGTAAGGCTTGTTTCCATGCACCAGGTGATGATTGGGTCAAGGCAAATGAAACTTTTTCTAAGTTAGTACACCTAGGTACAACTTTTCCATAACGACATCCACTTTTAGTGTCTATAATGGGAAGGGTTTCTAGGAAAACCCACATAATACATTCCTTACCAAAACATTAGGATGTTCTTTTATACTTACCGTAAAATTCTATCACAGGTCTATGTAACCTAATTGGTGTTTTTTAATCTAATTCCAAATGATTCTACTAAAATTTTACTGGTAGCAAGTATAGTGATCCTGATCCCAATATCCTAGAGATGAAACCTTACTATATTAAATAAAAATAGATACAAGGAATCATATCCAAAAGGACTGGTCAGTTTAGTGGGTTTGAAGATATGGATACATACATGATGAACATTTTACATTGGTAATAGATAATAGAACATAAAACATAACAAGATAAAAATAAATGAACCCTTCAAAACTCATTCAAATATTTATTATTCATATCCTATGGAGAGGAAACAAAATAAAGGATAAATGACATGCTCAGTAAGGGTGATGTATAATGGAATATGTCATGAATAAATCAAAATAATCAACATGACAAGGAAAATAACTGAAAAAAATTCTATTTAAATAAATTAAACATCATAACTAGATATGGAATAATTAATATAGAATGCTAAAAAATAAAACATGTTCCATTTAACCAATAAAATATGAATCAAAATCAACCATAAATAATATCCTCGTTAAAATATCATGGATAATAATTACTGAATTATTAGAAAAAGAAATGCTTAATTATTGGATTCCATGTCATAGGCCCATGATACCTCTACCATGAAGATATATTAAAAGATATTTTAAAACTATTGGATATAAATTAATCTGATTTGGACAAAAATACTTTTTTTATCAAGACCTTTAACAAGAAGGTTTTGAATTATGGTGTTGAAACACATAGAGTTTGACCCAATAATTTCCCTCTTAAGACCTATTTATGCATCAAGGATAAATATTATATCAATACATACCTATTTATACATGTAAAAATAAATCTTAATATATAAAATGATTAATTTAATTCCATAATCAACATTCCTTATCATCAAATATTCATATTGAGTAAAGCATATAGATTTATCAATATTTCCCCAATTAATTGAATATTTTTCAAAGTAAACACCATATGTAAAAATGGTATATGGTTTAAGAAATCTTCATATCCATAATTAAATAAAATTTATATTTTAGATAAATTCAATATATAAGTAAAAATGATTAAAATAGAGTGTTTTTTAGAAGTGAAAGTTAACCATCGCAAAAGAATGTGAGAATGTGGAATAACTTTTACCACTTGGTAATTTTAAATTAAAATTCACTAGGGTGAAATAATTCAAATTGAAACATAAAATAAAACAAATTATGAATTAATCATGATACTAAATGCCAACGTTTCAGTATATACAGCACATAAAAGAACATTTGTGCATAATAGGGAATAAGTATTAATGGAATGTAATTCGAGATGAAATCACATACCTCAGACTTCCTTTTAGTTGAACATGATTTAACCTCATTTATAGTGGTTCTAAACCAATTATTAACTTATATAATAATATTATTATTTCTTTGAATGTCATATAAGATCATTTTATTACATATTATCACACTTTTGTTAGTAATCTTTCATTACTATCTTTGTTTCAGGTGTTAATTGCCTTATTTTATCATGCATATTTGATTATGAAAGATCTAGTAATTGCGTATATTATATATTTATATCATCTTAATAATAATTATAATTAAAATATTGACATATTTATATTATTTTCTCATCATTTATTCTTTTAAAACAAACCATGAAAAATTGCTTTGGAAATGAAGTATGTTGTGACTATAAAGATCATAGGCTGTATGTATGCATGAGTAACATTTCCATTTCTCAATGATAATTATGGAAATGAGATAAGTAGTATTATATCTTTAAATAATTATAATAATATCATAAATACCATTTTATAAATTTTTATTTATCATACATGTGGGGTAGTGATGAAAGTAGAGTCACGTTGCTTCATGAAGGTGGTAGTTCAGAGATACACAAATGATATTGTCATCATTAAGTGAGTGAAAAAGTAAGAAATAAAATGATATATTATAATTATTGAATGATAAATATTTCAATAATATTATATTTTTGTCATTTATATCACATATAATTATTAAATTTATCATTATCATCTTCCAAGTAAAGTATTAGTGAAAGACGAATCACATAGCTTCACGAGGCGACAGTCCACCATACACACGAGTGAAATTATTGTATCCCCTAAAGAATGGAATGTAAAAATTTATATATAATATGATGAATATAGATATATAATCCTATTATAAATACAATATATATAATTTACATCCATCATCATCTGAACCATGAGAGGTGGTAATGTAAAAATGGATGACATCGGATTATAAGGTGGTAGTCCACCGTACACATGAATATTTATTTTGTAACCCATATGGTATATGTGGAGATGGTTATAGGTCATTAAATTATAATAACAACATCTAACTATATTTAATATTTTTATTTTGTTATATAATCATGGTTTAATAATAATTTATTGATTTTGAGGAAGAAATAAAATAGAAACACTTATTGAAGAACACTACCTCTTATTCTTATATCTTCCTTAGGTTTGAATCATAAGACATACTAGGTTAGATTTCATCCAAAAATAAGGGTTCTAGGATATAGGGAGGGAACTTTAGAAGTGGTTTAGGTGGGGCTGTTTGGAAGAAATGCCTTGAGAGGTGTGAGTAACTGATGGATGTGAGTGCCCTTTTATAAATGAGGAGGGGTGGCATAATTTTAAATACCAAAAAGTATTCACTATTGGGAGGTAAATCATACCTCATGTGCCTTCAAAATAGATTAATAATGGCATGGATAGATTATTTTTTCGATACAAACCTCCAGTAAACAAAATAAATGTCACACTCAGACTTCGGTAATAATTTTTATATTATAGTTTTATCTTTCTTACAAATGTTTTGTTGAGGTGTGGGCCAGCCAGGGTTTGATGTTTGAGTTTTTGCTGATAAATGATTATTTTTGGCTTGTTAGCATCCAGTTCATGGGATGGCATGGTTAATGTTTTTTGGCTTCACCAAATTACCTTGCGGCCTACCCAATGTGGAGTAAGTTAATTAATTAATGGAATGAACAACAAAGTGAATGCAAAAATAAAAAAAATTATAGAGTTTTTTCAATAAAAATAATAAATATAATAATAATAATATTATTATTATTATTATTTTAAATATTTTAATTTGTATATTATTATAATTAATTTATTTTAATTATTAAAAAATTGTAAACATCATTATTTTTATTATTGTTACTAATTATTATTATCATTATTTCTTGGTTGGTTTGGGTTCCCTTTCTTTTTATTTTAATTCACTTTTCTTCCTCCACCTCTCTCTCATTTTTTCATGCACAACCCTACCCCCTATCTCTTTGTATCACACACAGCTCTATCCCATACCCATGCAGTGCCTCCATCTCCCCTATATCCCCTCCCTTCGCCCTAGTGCCCGTCCCCTATCTGGCCAAATCGACCAGCTCCACACCACCTCTAAGTCACACTACCCTGCTACCCATGCCAAACATCCCTATCCATGTCACTCTCTCTTTGGCTTCACCCCCTTCTGTAATGACCAAGACAACAAGCTACTTCCGGTATGACACACCTTCACCACCCCTACTTCTATTGTTCATTTCTACAATTTGTTTGGTTTTCTAGTTAGGGATTTAAGTTGTGATTGGTTATATTCAAATGTAAATTGTTATATGTTTTTATTTTAGGGTCTAATAATGTTGTTTGAGGTGCTGTTGGCATGTAGTCGAAATTTCACACCAAGTTTGTGAATTTTTTCTACACCAATTTAGGTGGTTACGTATATAAATATTAATTGATGATTTAATTTTCTTATTTAATTAATTTATCGTATTTGTTAATTCGTTTTCTTGGTGAAAATTTGATTTTACACGAGGTTTAATATTCATATGATATGTTTAGTAGTGAATTTATGTGATATGAGTGCATTTTTCTATGAAACCTCATATTGATCCATTCGTTAGCATTTTAGAAAATGTGTTATTAGTTTATTACAATGTGTAAGGGCTGAAGGATGTTTTTTTTTGTGGCATAATTTGGAGTTAACTCATAATATATTCTTTGATTGAGTTTAGTTGTTTTAAGTCATGCAACATATTTTGAAGCTGTTAAATAAATTCTCTTAGTGCTTTGTTTCATCGTTGAAATGGTTTCTTTAAATATATAGTTGGTTTTTTGATTGTGTAAGTGATGCAGAGTAAGTTTTAAAAGGTTTTTGGTGTGGGTATGATTTTAAAAGAGGGTTTTGGAGTGAAAATTGTGGTTTATTGAGTTTGTAGTAACTTTTTTAGTTTGGTTTCATGAATATGACATGTGATATGAACATGTAATTTAAATGAGAACTATAGGAAGCCCGAGAAACTATGTGGGAGGACTATGACTAATGTGATAGTGATACTGAAGTGGAATTGTCCCAGTTTCACTTAGATAGTTTGATGAATACAATACTAACTAGGCTAATGTATGTTGATTAAAGACAACTAGGTAATGGGTGTGTTCCCTAAAAGTGGCATGTTCATGAGAACGTAGGTTATAATAGTTTATATACTACTTTTCAATGAGACGCAAGGTTCTAGGCTTCCACATTTTGATATTACATATAGGGACTCTCTCATAGTTGGTTCTCGTTGATTACTTTATGCTCATCGTCAGCATATGGTGTGATATTTGAGATACTATAAAAGAAAAAAAAAATTATTTTAAAAACAAAATTCCTTAAAAGTTGATTTCCTTAAATCTATTTTCATTAAAACTATATTCATGCTTTTAATTTATTTCCTTTATTAAAATTGAAACTATATTTGTCATTTAATATATATGCATAGAATATTTTCTCGGTGGCATTATATTAGGCATTATATCACACCCTACTTACTCAATTGAGTGTAATTATATTTGGTTTTATTCAATAGAGGTATGGTTATGGCTTTTGGAGAGGGTGGTTTGTGTTTATAATTATCCTTTATGTTGTGGTGTCGTATAGATGGCTTGAAGCTGGTGTCCTCATGTCAGGTGGTGGCTTTTGAGCTAGTTTCTAGTCACCATACTTGGTTGTTGTTGTTTGGGATTTAGTTAACAATGAAACTCAAATTATGGTTTTTGATTAAATTGTTGTTTTTTATTGACTTCAAGATTTAGTTTAGTTTATATTTTTGGTTGTTTTACATTTATATATATTCCAGTAAATCATTCCCAAACATTAATTTTGATACCCAGGAACTTATGCCTACTCATGGGGATCGGGAACGCCCTTTGGGCCTTTATTACGAACAATTAGGGTGTCGATTGGGTGGAGAACCAACTTGGTTCCAAACAATAAACACATTTTTTATCAGCTTATTCCTTAGTCTTTAAGTTTACCCAATCTTACCCTTTTAGTTTTCTAACACAGTAACTTGTATATTTTTATTTACATATGAATATATTCCATTAATAAAAATATTAAAATAATATTTATTAGATAATTTATACCAACTAATTATAAATATAAAATTAAATTTATTAAATTAAAATATAATGTGTTTGTAAAATTAATTATAATATAAACACATGTAATGTGGAAAACCATGTTTTGACATTAATTGTGTTAATTTATTTTAACTATTATCACTAATAATTATGATAATAAATAGGTTTGACGTTGTTAGACAATATAAATTATGGTTGTTAAATATATTTGATTCATTTTTCTAAATTAATTTCATACAAGTGTATTAATTTTATATAAAATTAATCTCGTAGACTCGATGAAAAAGTGGGGTTTTTATTAAGAATGTGTTCAAAAGTTGACTAAGTTTTTATATTAAAATTCAATATAAAAATCATTATAATGACGTAAATAAGATTAATTTATATAAAATAGAAGTAATTTTACTTGAAAACCAATTAAAAATATATTTTAACAGTATTAAGTATTTAAAAAAAATAAAATTCTGTATTTTTTCATATTCATCACTATTCATCATAAAAAGAAAATTTTCAAAAAAATATAAAGAATTATCTCTATGATAATTTGTAGAGACCCGAAGCCTGATGTACATGGATATTACATTACATTTGTGGAATACTTAGTACATAACAAAAACACACACACAAGGATCGTAATAGTTCAGTGTCTTTGGAAACTCGGAACGTAATCTTCTAATCGAGGTGAAAGATCTTCAATATCTCCCATAAAGATCTTCCCTTTTTTTTTACCTAAAACCTTTCTTTATATCCTGGGGAAAATAAAACATAAAAGGGTGAGCTCAAATGCTCAGTAAGGGTATACAAAAGGAAAATCAATCACATCATATTCATAACTTTTGGAAATCTTAACCTGCAAAAGAGAGAATAATTTCATAACATAGGATAAGTCATAGTAGTGAAATGAAATCCCAATAATCATAACTTAAAACATGAAACATTGTGTCATACACACATAATCATAGAGAATCATTTCTTGTTAGTCAAGACTCATTTCCAAGACTATCTTAGTGGACAAAGTCCCTTTCTGAATCGAGTAACCCTCGTTTCAGTCCTGTTTCACTGAACCGGTATAAACTACCATTTCAGCCATGTCTATCTCATGAGATATAAAATCTTTACCCAATTCATTGGAGGGAGATATAGTTCCCACCCATCTTATAATTAATCCTTTCTTATGTGTGCCACAAAATCATAAAACATACATCATTGCATAACCCATGTAATAAAAATGGGAATCTTAAACATCGTTACATCATAAAACAATTAATATAAGATAAAGGAATTCATAAAAATATTTCCATCACAACATAATCAAATCCATGTAATAATAGGGATAAAAACAGAACCCTTTTATTATCTTAGATGGAAAATAATTTTGATAAAATACTTGAACTCTATTCTTGAGGAAAATATCCTTTCTACTTCAAAAACATTTTTCCTTTCATAACATGTCATACGACTTTAAAATAAAAGAAGATAATTAAAAATAAACTTGAAAACTTGTAAAGGAAGCTTCTTGGAAATAATGTTTTAAAAATCCATTCATGCCGTATAAGTTAAAAAAAGATTCTTCGTACTTTTGTCGGAAAAGTCAAAAAAGTACCTCGTAAGAAAAACGACAAAAGATTCCTTTCATATCTTTTACCAAAAACTCACTGATGGGTAAAATAGGATTTAAACAATTTTAGGTGAATGTAAATAATATTAGATATTGAGGAAACATGGATGTGGATGATAAAATACACCCCAGTAAATTTCAAAGTATAAACAATCTCGGATAAAAATGAGATTGTGATATTTCTCTTAGCTTATGTCCGACTTGCTTTGTAAGTGTCTGAACCTCCTGTATAATGATTTAAATCATGTTATTGACTTATTCCAAAATAATATTCATTGTTATTATATCATATATGGTCCACTTATGACTTTATATTACCCATTCTTTTGTAAATTCATGTTAATGTAGCGTTTTGGGTAAAATCGTCTCATTTGTCATTCGTGTTTTTAACTTGTAATTATTCATATGATTACTTAGATCATGATTACTTAATTCCAGAATATAAAACATGATTTATATATATATATTCAGAATATACATATATAATAAATCAGTAAATGGTAATAAATACACCGTTCATGGAAACGGTAGTCCGTACGTACGCATGAACGCTGTTTTCGTTTCCTTACTGAATTGAATGGAATTAAGTAGATGACATACATATAAATATAAATAATTCCAGTATCATTATTAGGTCATATATTTCATTAGTACTTATTATATATACTTTATAATCATTCATGAATGGTTAATTATTAAGAATGAATCTCATCACGTCGTGGAGACGGTAGTCCGTACGTACGCACGAGCGATGATATCATTTCCATAATTATTGAATTGAATTGGAGTGGATTATAAAATATATCAGAATCAATATTATGTTGTAATAACTATGTATAGTTATTCTTTACACCATTATAACCATCCATGTAAGGTGGTGGTGGAAAATAGATTACACCACGGCGTGGAGACGGTATTCCGTACGTACGCACGCGCGGTGATTTCATTTTTCTGTAGGATAGATAGAAGGTGAATTAGGGTTGTTTCATATTTATAATAACATATCAGTATGTAAGTAATACTGATGTTATTACTTTATCATGAAACAACTAAAGAAGAAGAAGTTGAAGAATAAATAAATTGAAAAGATCGGTAATGGATATTACCTCTTCTTTGGAACGCTTCTTTGAATCCTCCACTTTGGGAACTAATATTGGTCTTTGAAGAAGACCAGGACCTCTAGGATTATTCTAGGGAAGTGGAGAGGAGAACATGGCAGGGTTTGGCCGAGCTTGAGTGCTCAATATGGTGTGAGGAGGAGGGGGAGGAGGTACCCTTTTATAAGGGAGGAGAGGGGCACCATAGGAATATCTCAAAATATTATTTTATATTAAAGTCAAAATCGGTTTATAATGGTTCCAAAGGGTCTTATTTCGAAGCTAAAGTGGGGATGGGTCGCAATCCTATCATCCAATAAGATTTAGACAAGTTTATGATATTATTTTAACCTTATCAATTAGATTTAACTCTAAGTTAAATAATTTAACTTTTACCGTGTCTTTTTGTTTTCTTTCACTATATGGTTAATACACTTACTATAACATGCCAAAAGAACCCAAACTTGTTTATTACTAATTTATATATCCTTATCTAAGTCATTTGGCCGAACCTTAGATTTTTAGGAATAAAATAACATTTAATAATATAATATTTGATTTAAAAACTATTTTGTGTCAATTTTGACACTATTTGATATATGATTTTTGTGAAAGTCATAACAGAATTATATGTTCGAACCAAGTTTATTAAATCAACACTAATATATCATAGTAACCTAGAAAATTATTGTAATTCATAAAAAGTCTCAAAGTACATTTATTTTGGTGTTTATAACATCAATCATGTCAATATTTCATAAATAAGATAATACTGAATCATAATTGTGTCATAAATAAATTAAATTATTTAATGTCTAAAAATTATAAATAAAATACCATCATGTAGGAAATCTTTTTTGCTTTCTAATGAATATTTACAATCGAATTTATCTTATGTATAACCCTATATTGAAAATGTTTTAGTAAATAAACTTTGATTTTAACTCTTTTAACTATATTTTAATTCAAAACTAATTTTTCATATAATTTATTACTATATTTATAATATCATTTTAATTGGTTTAAAAGTATAAGTATAATATTATTTTAAATAGTAATTAAATATAAGTAATTTTAATCAAGTTCAAATTTAAATTCGAAATAAAAGCTATGAGAAATTTTGAATGTTTCACTGTAAAAATTATATTTTCCATTTTATCTGCAAAATTAATTGTATAAATAATTCATTAATTTATATGAGTTTAATTGGGTCAAATGGATTACATATTTGGGATCATAAGGTAAATATTATTTTGAAACAATTAATGGGTTTTTAGGTTTTTATTGAACCTAAACATATCGAAAACATTAATTTAATTTCTAATTCTATAAAATTAAATCAACCTCAATGTGGTTAGCTTTAATTATAAAATAATCAATAATTTAATAACTTGAACCCACCTATTATCACATATAAATACCACCCATCACCTTCCAATTTTTACCCAAAAAGAATTTATGATCCAAAAAATTCTTCCCAAACCTCTAATACTCACTCTTCCAACATCCAAGTGCATTATGTCTCACCAAAATATCAATTACAATGTCCTCAAGGGTCTTTCAAGGAGGTGTTATTCAAGGGGTAAATTTTTCAAACTACCTCTCTTAATTTATTTATTTTTCTAATTTATCCTCTTATACTTAATAAATAAATATATGATAACTACATAATCATGTATACACTATTTTATTATGTTAAAAATTTAATATCTCATATCAATGTCATTTATCTCCTCCTCTTATTCAAAGAAATGAAATTGGTGTCAGTGTTATGCTGGTTAATCAACTTTGTAAATAATGTTTTTGTTATTTTTACATTACCACATTCATGGATGGTCTATAAAATATTTTATGGTTAAATAAAATTTATATATGTATATTAAAACCTACTTAATATATTGTTAATGTTATATTAAACATACTTTCATGCTTTCCATGTTGTGTTAATACGATAATTTTGTTTGAGGAAGTTCAGACTACCGCCCCCTCAAAGCGATATGATTCATTTATACACTTCATGGAATATATTAAGGATGGATGTACTAAATATATATGGTATATATAAAATAATAAATCTATTATAATAATTATATATATACATATATATATGTATTTTAATTTATATCCTTCAACCAAACAATTAAACGAAAATAGTATTCCTGCGTGTGGATGAATTTCCGTCTCCGTGAATAGTGTATTCAATTTTATAGATCTCTATTATAAGGTTTATTATAATAAAAATATACTGAATATAAATGATATATATATAATGTTTTACATTCCATAAATATGATATAAGTATAAGGACCAATGGTATAACAAACTAAGACACATGTGAAGGACAAAGAGAATATTATCCGAAGTGAAACCTTAATATAAGATGGTTAAAAAATGGGTAATATAAGGTCATAATCAAACCAAATATGGTATTAGATATAATTATATAGTTCTGTAAAATATTTATAGTAAATTTATATATATTTTACAATTGGGTTGAATGAGTATGAAGAGACTCAAGACTCAAGGTAAGGGAATTTCGTCTCACTTTAAATTTTCATGAGATGTAAGCCATGTTCATCTTCTATTTATTTTGGGTGGTGTATTTATTACCCCTATTATACTTCATATATTGAATACATTTATCTTCATAGTATTTAAAGATTCATTTTAATATATTGGACTTATGATTTAAATGTTCAAAGTGGTATGGGACGCTTTGAATGTTTAAATAATTAATATTTTCTCCATTTCAGAATTCTTGATATTGTTTTACATAACTATTTATATTTATATAAAGGGATTATAAATGAAATTTTATGTCTTTTTCTGTTTTGATTAAATTTTTTAAAAAAATTAATATTTTTTTTGTTTTTATATAAGGGATAATTTTGCAATATCATTATTATCTGATATTTTTTATACATAAGTATTTACTGGGGTTTATTTATCATTCATGTCTATATTTTATAAAAATTCCTTTATTAAATGTTTTATCATTCTTTTAATGATTTTTAAATTCATTTTTACCCATTTTTTAATTTTGAATTCATGGTTTTAAAGGAATCTTTCAATCATCTTCCAAATAAGGTACTTTTTTATTTTTCTAACAAAAGTACGAGAAGAATATTTTATTTTAACTTATATGGTATGAATGGGTTTTTATGTTTTCATGATTCATTATTTCCATAAATATTACCTTATAATTTTTCATTTTTATATTCAATGAAATTTAATTATAATAAAATGGTCCGATGTTTAAAAAAAATATTTTCAAAGAATAAATGATATTTTCTTCAAGAATCAATTCCAAGTGTTTCATTGAAATTATTTTCTATCTAATAATTCATTCCATAGTAATATCCCTATTATTACTATGTTTTGATTAGGATTATGCTATTTATGAAATCTATTTACTTACCATAGATTATCTTATTATTTAATGATGTTTGAGAAACCCATTTTATTCATTTAGTTGTACTATGATGAAATGATTATGAATTTTGCATCTTTTTCAACAGGTTATGATATTATTACATGTTTTCGTGTGTTATGATATGATTTCTAATGATATTTTGGAACAATTATGTGTGATTTAATTATGATATGGGTGGGACCTATATCTCCCTCTAATTCATTGGGTAAAGATTTATATATCATGATATAGACTAAGATAGTATTGGGAGTGAACCTTGACTACTAAGATGGTATGAGGATTCAACTCGTGCTACTAATATGGCCATGGGAGGGAACCATGACTACTAAGATTGTATGTGTTGTAAACCCATACTATTTATATGGTCTTGGTAGTGATAAATTAGAAAATGATTATGTTCTTTCCACAATTCCATGTTTTATTCCTATGTTGTGATTTCATGGATTATGTTCTTTATTTCCTTATGATTAATTTCAAATGAAAATTCATACTTTATTACATGATTTATGATCTTTGATATGGAGGGTATTATCCTTTAATGTTATGATCGCACTCTCATACCCTTATACCAATGTTTATATTTAAATGTTTCCATTTTTTCCCTTACTGAGCATCTGGGCTCACCCCATTTTATGTTTCTTTTCCCCCAGGTTATGAAGATACTTATTATGTTAGATGTGTTTAAAAAGGGTGCAAGTCAAGAAGAACCTATTGGGAGCTAATGTTGCTCATTAATTTTTCTGTTTTTATCTTTCCATGTTTCCAAAGGCACTAAACAAAAATGGTCACTTAGAACTATTTTTTTAATGTATTATTTATTCCGCAAAAATTACTGTAATATTCCAGTACGACAAGTTTTGGGGGTTCTACAGGAATAATCTGTATACTCCAAAAATATTTGAGTAAATGTTAAATAATAAACGGATTTCTAATAGTAGGGGATAGATGAGTGAATCATGTTTATCTAATCATGTGTGAAAAATGTGTAAATAAAAGACCATAGAGGTTGATGAAAGAATAAGGAAAATTCATGGGAAAGAAACTAAAAAACATTGTGAACTGAAATACTACCATGATGTTTTAAAATAAGAGTAAGTCATACATGGGTGATAAATAGGAAAATAATACAACTTAAAGAAGAAATAAATGGTTTTTTATACATCCCAAGAGTCCTTTATCATTTGAACAATTTTTTGGAGATGGAAATGAAAATGAAGGATCGCAAGAGACTGAAAGTGAAAAAGAAAATGAGAAACTTATGCATGAATATTTATATGAATTTCATGAGAGGTTTTTAATGTTTAATAAACTGAAATATAATAGTGTGTGGTGTATAAAGTGAAACAAGTATTATCTAAAATCATAGAGTTGTTTAATGGTCACATATTCCCAAGAATAAATCCTAATAAATATTAAGGATGCCTCAAGTTATTCATGCTCCATGATGGATCATATTAAAAGGAAGATCATAAAATATGAAGAGTATAATAAGGATAAATTACCCATGATTTCTAATATTTCTTATAAATTTATAAGTTCATGAATGAATAATTCATTTAAACATAGAGATAAATTGGAAAGAGTTACTGTTTGAGAAGAAGTTATCAACCCAAATTTTGATATTAATTATCAATGAGTTCCATATTATTTATTATCATTTTTATTGTATTTTAGTACTAACCATGAAAGGAATTAATTTTGAAGTTTTCTTCAAAATAGTAGTATGAAATATGGAATATAAGTGATCAAACCTGGATAGAATAATGGAGAAGCTTCCTGTTTTCTAAAAAAAGAAAAACTGGAGGTCTAAAAACATAGTATGAGAGAATACAAAATTGATGAAGTGAAGGTTACGAGTATCCTTTAATGAGTTGTTTCTTTATAAGATTATTGAGTAAATAATTTATAGAAATCTTTATTTTAATGTATGATTATGAGTTTGTTATTGAAAAGGTATGAATTCATATTATCTCATCTTTAGTTTCTTAAGAATCCATACTAATATTAAAGTGGATAAATTCTTCTATAAATTATTTAAAAGATGAAGAAACTGAGGGGAATTAAATGATGATTTCAAAAATCATTAATATATGCCTTGATTGTTTTAATTTATAAGAATTAGTTCAGGTTTTTCTAGTTATAATTCATAAAAAATGTATATATTCATCAAAATAATATCAATTGATTTAGATTGAAGAATTATTTAACCACCCCTGAATAATATGATTTGAAACTTGTGTGAATTGGAATAAAATTATGGTATTATAAACATCTTTTTAGTCTAATTCAAATTACCTTGTTTTTTATACTGAGTGTCGATCACATAGACATTGAGTGGAATAAATGGTGACACATTCCTTCAGAATAAATTCAGTATATCCTATCCTATACACTTGGTTTTAATTATCAATAAGGGGGATATAAATAAAAATGAGAGAATATAATGAAACTCGATAGGTAAAAAAAATTATTGATAAATATGGGGAGAGATATCAATACATATTTATGTATACTTTTTAATGAATTTTTTAGAAAAATAATAAAGGGAGAGATTCTTGATACCACTTTGTGTTTTTTTAGTATTTTTTCTCAATATGGAAGGCAAGTTATCTCATGTTAATATGATGATAATGATGATGTAACAAGTGAGTGAAAGTTGATTAACGTTATTTATCATGTTATGAAATAAGTTCCCAAGAATTTTTAATTAAAAGATGATGTTCTAAATAATTTTTTCCATTTGTGTTTTTGAGATCCATTCACTAATGCAAATATTAATTACTTTGAAAATGATTTATATCCATATTTGAGTTTAATAATTCATATAAGGATCAAATATTGTATAAAAATATTCTTGGAAGATGCTGAGAGAGTTTGGGATGTTGGAATTGTTGAAGTAATATTGGTTTCCATTTTACTCAAACTACAATTTATAAAGGGGGTGTTGAGGTGTTTAATAAAACAATTGGTGAGTTTTCTAAGCTCACACCACACTCGAGTATCCAAGAATTAGGAAAAAAATAGTTGATCTCAAATGAAAGAAACTAGATGAGTTCGAAATGTGTGAAAGACACACCAATGTTAGAAAACACTCATGGAAAGAATAAAGAACACATTTCGGTCAACACTTGTCCCTTTTCCCCTTTTGGGGGGGTAAGAGATTTGATCAAATTGAGTCTTCCACATACTTGGTGATTTATTTGACATCCTTTGAAAAACAATCGATATGGGATCACTGAATACACATAATGTTCACATATTATAAAAGTAGATGATTTTACTACTTTAAAGGATAATTTATGATTTGTATTCAACCTCAACAATATGATTTTCTTACTATGACACTGGAATTATTCATTACCCATGAAAAAAATACAGTATTTTCACAAATGATCTACCATGAGTAATCACATGAATCCTAATATAGTATTATTTGAGTTGTTCCTCACAATTAATTTTTAAAAAATCTCTATTAATACTACAAAAAATAATTTGAGAATAGAAATATATTCAAGATTTCATGCATACAAACAATAAGTTTAGTTTATAGGGATGGTTTCAGAAATGTGATAATTCTATAAAGTTGATAATTTATAATAAAATAAAGATTATCCATACTGATTTTACCCCACTATTATCTTGTGATGATTAAATGTGATGATCCTATGCTATTTAGTTTATAGAAAATCATTACATTTTTTGAAGCTACTAGTCCATGCTGAAGTTCCAAACTATGACGTAAAATGAAATAATATATGATTTTTTATTCTATGTATAATGTTTTGAGTCAATCTAGGATATGTTTGTTAGAATATTACAATATTCACATAAGATATTTATAGGAAAATATTACATCTATTATATTATTCATGTTAGAAGTGTCACACCAGATATTGACTTTATGATATATTCTATATAAGATGTGTTATTTAAGTATGTTAATTTGTCATAATAAATGAGAAGAATAGAAGAATAAGGGAGCACATCCACAAAAGTAGTGTTGCATGAATCACATTAACATATGGATTATTGAATTAGTGGCATTTTTTAAAGGTAGTAAAATAGGACATGATAATTATAATATCATGGTGAAATAGGGAATATCGAGTATTCATTAATAATAAAAATAATTTTTAAATAAGATGAAGACCCGTGATTTCGATTCAATATTTTTAGCAGTTTAAATTTCGAGTCTTGATGAAATAAAAATGGAATGGTGAGCGATGTGGAAGAATAAATATTTTTAGTGTTTTGAACTTGTGAAATTGTTTTAAGCATTTTGAATACTGAAAATTATAGAAAATGAGGACATAGTTTCTGGAAAATTGAAACACCAATATTATAAATATTCAAAAGTAATATTATTATTGAAATAAGGGGTTATTTATATTATATATATATATATATGAGTAAAATAATAATGGAAGATTATGAGTTTTTTTAATGTTGAAATTCACGGTTGTTCGATGTTTTAATGTTATTGGAGTTGTAATGGGAAGATACATAGAATACAATAGAGTATAATATATATATGAAAGGATACCCTAGTGCAACATCAATGATATAAATTCCTTGATGTTCTAAGTAATTGGTAAACCATATTCTGAGACATTATATTTTCCATTAGTGGATGAAAAGTGAGAAAGTTGATATGGTTCCAGTTATATTCTTGATCCATTAAAGAAATAGAGATATATAACTAGTGTCTCATTAATAAAGGTTTCCCTATGAACAAAAGAATAATAAGTATAGTATAAATAACTCTCATAATTTTATACTGGAAAATAGAGTGTAGATTTGAAGATGAGTGAGCCTACATATATCTTTCACATGTTCTTAGTGTCCAAAATCGGTTAAGGTAGCTTGTTTATATTATTATGGTTGAGGATAAATATCATTAATTTTGTATAATAGGGACACAATGACACATTGATGATCAAATTTATTGAGTTACAGCCACATATTGTATTCAAAGTGTTATAACTTATTGTTTCTAGTTTATACGATTCCTAGTTTATACCCTTAACTGATCTTCTTATGATAATACGTATGTGGCTATGAAAATGATATAATAACCATGATTCACTAGGGATTTATTCATTCATCTTAAAAATTAACCTAATTAACAAACACTAGAGTCTTTTTGGGGTTTTCCATGTTATTATTTATACATTCCGACTAAAGAAGAAATGGCCTAAGATATAAAGAAGAAAACAATTCACTAAATATGTGTGGAGGTGAAACAGGGATAACCTAAAATTATATTAAAATATGGAAACAATAATTAACCCCTTATCAATTTTTGAAATAACATAACAACATTGATGTGGAATTTACATAAAAATGAAATATGATATCATTTTGGAAAAAATATGACACGTATAATGGGAAAAAATCTTGTATCATGTTCAATCCTAATATATGTGAACAAATTACCACATCCTAAAATGTAAAAAAATATATATTAATGTTTTTTCAAATTAGGCATACTATGAGATATATCACTTCACGTAATTCATTAGAGGGATATATAATTATATAGCCATCTATCATATCATTAAATTCTCATAATCATAAAGGCCACATTGGTAGGAATCATCAATTAGTATAAATTGTGAAATAAACCAATGATAAAAGATCATGTTAAAAATAATCTTGTAAGAAATATAATTGTTAACAGTGTTAGAGGTTACAAAAAATAGTGAAATGTAATTTTGGATGTTAAATGGTGTTATAAAATATCATAATTATATGGTAGAAAATGAAACAACATATGAAGAACCAATGAGATAATATAAAAGTAAAATCTCTATAAAATCAATACAAGTGTCTATGAATTCATATTAATGTTATAAGGGAATACATTTAAGGTATTTAAATGAATCATGATTAAAATATAAAGAAATAGGGAACAAGATAAAAAGATAAAAGTTTTGTTTCAAATTCCCTTTACCTTAGGTCTTTTTTTATTCCATAATATTTATGCCTCTTGTATAATAAACTTATGTTTGATGAAACACGATTCGAGAATTGAATTAAATTAATTTATTTCACTATTGATATCACATGATCATATCCATTGAGACAATACTTAGTCATTTGATGAGTCAATTATGCCACCTCAATGACACCAAAAAATGTACAAGGTCTAGTGACAATCTCTATGAAAAAAAATCATATATGGGATACCTTATCATTTAAATACCAACAAAAAATATGAAATATACATAGAAATGTAATAAGAATTGACATAAATATAAATAAAAAATAAATATTTATAATAATGTATTCATCTAAAAAAATTATACAATGCTACACCTTAGGATTAATCTCAATAGATGATCAATACAACATAATAACACCATATGATAAGGTGGCGCTCTTAAGAGCTATCTACTATCGGGAGCACCCAAGGGTTTCTTTGTAGAGTAGTCTCTCAACTATGAATTATGGTAGAGGGATTCAATATATTTTGATATTATTCATGAGTGTTTTGAGGTGATTTCATCTGGCATGGATTCTTGGTTGTTTCGTCACGACATCATTGTCTTCTAGAATTGCTTGTTGCGGTGGAATTTTCTAGATCTAATTCTGATAATATCATTGAGTTTTATTTTTTCATTTATGTAGTACCCCAAAAATTTTAAGTTATGTTTCTCTATTCATCACTGCTTTCCTTTGAAACAACACTAGGTTATTTAGGAGATATTTAAAACCTATCCATTAAACATAAACCTCTCACTTCTATGTTTAGAATTTCAAAAAATGGTCATCTAGAGTTGTGTTCAGTAAGTAATTTGAAGTCTGATAGAACAAACTTGATTTTTAGTGAATAGTAACATACCCATATGAATAGTAATATGAATAGTAATATACGCTTATGAATATTAAATAATATTATTATTTTATTTTCTTAAGGCAATAAGATAATGAGATCTTAATTAGTTTTTCAATGAGAAATAAAACTAGTTGCACTTTAATATTGTTATTTTTCGAATTAACTATGACCTTATTTAAAAATTAAATTAATAATATTTTGAAACTTATTTTTGAAAAATTTATTTCTCTTTTGAAATCTACACGTCGATAAATTGTTAGGGTAAATTTTGTGAATTTTTCTGAAATAGTTGATTTTTCAGTGAATAGAAAAAAAAAATATAGGTTTTAGTTTTGGTGTGTTTATCAAATCATTAATGATATAATAATGATGTAATAAATCTGGTAGACTTGTTTATAGTTAAATAATATGTGAGGTGTCCCAAGTGGCTTAAACCATGTAGAAATACCACGGGCAAGCCCATGGTTTTGCAAATACCACCCATGAGTTGTCCCTTGGAAATTATTAAAATAATCCCTCACTTTTCCTATAAATACCAACTCTTCCCTTAATTTAATTCATTCCAAATTCTACCTCAATAAATTTCGAGCCTCCTTACCTCCATATTAGTCCTCCCAATGTTTCCTCAAACCCGCAAGATCCCAACCTTCAAGTTCTAAGGGTTATTCTACAAGGTAAGAAATTTATCAATTTCTTTCTTTTTTCCTTTCAAGTTCTCTTTTATGTGGTATATTTTTCAAGATTCCATACCATGTTCTTATTTTTCTTCTTATTCATGATCTAATATATATTATTATTTATTTTTGTATAGGTGACCCTTGTCCCCTCTTTTTTTAATATTTTCTATAACCATGTTGCGTAGCAGTTAGGATGCCAAATTTTTGTAAGCGATTTCAAAATTATTCATTTATTTTGAGTTATTTAATTATTATTTCTTCATTACCAAAGAGGAATTAAATCTCCAGAATCTTGTATATTCTATATTTTCTCATGTTCATGAAAAATCCATCATCAATCTTCTTCTTTTCTCCACTTGTTTGAGGAATTAAAAACAATGTACGTGATGTGTCGAGTTACCGACATCGTGGACGATGTGATTTCAATTTGCAATAATTTTTTCAATTCTGGTCATAAAACCATTTATATGGTTGAAAAAGGTTATAATATATGTTTTATGACTCACCCATGGTTCTGGAATTATTTTGTACTCATGGTTCTAATTTATAAGACAAAATGAGGTTGTTATTATCAAAGAACCATTAAAATGATCTAAACACACATCATTAATGTTTTAACTAATGAATAATCATCATGGTTTATAAACCAAAATCATTATAAGATCATTTATATCTCCATAATTTCATTAATAATATTTATTAACAATTCTGTATGTTTACCCATTTTTCAAATGAACTTCCATTCATGAAAACAAGTAAACGAACCATGAAAACCAAGTAAGAAAATGCTTCCGAAATAATAAGATTTAATCTATTAAACCCATCAAAGAGGCCATTAATGAAATTAATAAGGTTATATCATATAAATTACATGTTTATTAGGTTCTTTAATTTTAAATTAATGAATATAAATTTGATTATTCTGGTCATTAAGAACAATCAAGAACACACTAGAGAAAAAGGTAAGGGGTTTCTCATCTCACTTTCATTTCTGTGAGATTTCCATTGTTCGACAATTATTCCTTATATTTGGTGTTTGTGTACTTAAATTTGATATATAATAGCATGATTCTGTTTATATTCTTGTTATTAAATGATTCACTTGATGGTTATTATGTTTTGGTCATATGGTTCGACCGATTACTTTGTGGTAAGGGACTTTGTCTCACCTGTAGTTTTTGTTCTGACAATCTTTGTATTGTGCACCTAATAAACCATATGTGGTGTACCTAAGGCCCATTTAAGATCACTTTTCATTTGAAAATATATTTATATTAAATATCCATAATCTCATTTCATGGATATCTTTGTTTTCTAAACCGTATACCAATTTACATACAGTGTTTATTTGGAAAGTTATTTTAATTGTGGAAATATTGATGAATCCATATACTCTACTCTATACGGATATTGAAAGGGCATATTAATCTTGTATTAAATAATTGTATAGATAATTATTTTGACATACATTGGCTAGTGGGGCCCGCTATAGGGCCTTGATGCATCGGTAGGTCTCATGAGACAAAACAGTTTAGCGACAGACCCTTCGAGTTTGTTTCCAAAAATCAGATGGGTTTCTACCCACAGAACTAAACCATTTCAACTGTATTATGGTTTCATGTGCCAGATAAATTACATCCAATTAATAATCATTTTCTTTATTCATCATCAGTTATTATTATTATCCATGTGGTTTTCACTATGACATAATATATGGATGTGGTTTTATTTTTAGTTTATTAATGGCTTTAGTTATTCATCTATTCACTATGCCATTTTGATTATGTCATATTGACTATGATTCACTTATTATTTTACTCATGCTTATTCTAGTTGTAACCCTTACTAGTAATTTGATCCCACCCCTTTCATTGTTTACTTTTGATAGGTGACAAAGAGGATATCATTTATTGAGATTTTGTGGATGAAGTTTTTAGTTTTCATTATGTATTGTATCTTGGAACCTTTTTCAATGTAATTTGTGTTACATATATGTATATGGTTTCTTCAAGACTACTAAACTTATTGTTACTTCAGGATTTTCATTCCTTCTAACCATGCCAATATCACAAGTAATGCACCAGCTCCTTCCTAGAGGGGTTGGGGTGTTACAGTTGGTATCAGAGGGAGTTTAGTAGAAAATTTGGAAACTAGAGTAGGAAATGTATAGTAGGGAGAAATTCAATAAGGTAGTATCTGAGGATTAACATACAAGAATGTCCTGGTATTTTGGTAAGGAATAGATTATGTGGACATTTTAAGCAATACGTCCATGTCTGGATATGAGCAGGTAGAGGCGGCTCTGGCACAGATGTATCTAGGGGTAAAACCCGAAAACACCGCTTTGAGCTAGACTCGAACGGGAACTGGTGCACGACAACGGGACTTGCTGCACTCTTGGTTATGAAAATCCAAGTTGATATACTTAGGATAATTCATATTTTCTTTACAATCCATTATGAATGAGATAATGTAAATTTTTCCTTAGAGGAACCATGATTATAAGATTAGCTATGCATAGAATTTCAATCTATGTTGAGTGATTTTCTATTTGAGTTTCATTAACTAATCTAGTGTATCCCAATATTTAGAAATGGAATCTAATGGAAGAAGGAGAATCAATACTCGTGGTCAAGGTAGGGATCTCCCAACTGAGAAAGTCAACATAGTCAACGTTGGAGCAGATCAGATCATGACCATATTGGGACAACTTACTCAAGTTGTAACGAATAACCATTCAACACCTGTGTTGGATCCTTTAATGTGGCAGAAGCCCCCATCTTTCAATGGGACTACTAATCCAGTGGTTTTTGAGCAATGGATCCAGTCCCTTGAAAATATATTCATGGTATTAAGATGAAATGAAAATGAAAAGGTAGTACTGGAAGTATATTGTCTCAAGGGCGATGCTGATCAATGGTGGTCGTTGATTCAAAATACCATGGAGGAAGAAGAGATAGAGGATATGGAATGGAGTACTTTTAAGGAAATATTCGACAAAAAATATTTCCCTCATGAGCAACAAACTGAAATGAAGAGGAAATCCCTTATCTTGAAACAAAGGGAAGAAGACAGTGTTGCAGAGTATGAGGCTACCTTCACAAGGCTACCCAGGTATGCCGTGTATTACATCCATGACTTAGCGGATAAGATTGATCATTTCATTAAAGTTATTAAGACAAGTCTTCGAAGGGAACTGGATTCTCAATCATTTTCATCATATGATGAAATTGTATCAAGTGCCATCAAAACAGAGAAGGAATTTGCTAGATCAATTTTTTTCAAAGGAAACCAAGATAAGAAGCAGTAATATGATAACAAAGGAAAAGGAGAAGCACCCAAAAAGATCAAGGGAATGAAAAATTTCCCATTATGCGAGAACAGTGGAAAGAATCATCTCTGGAAATGTTTCAAAGGCAAGGGAGTCTACTATAACTGTGGAGAAACGGGTCATCGATCTGATGAATGCAAGGGGAAGAAACAATTCAATGATATTCAATTCTACAATTTCATATAGATGGTACACTATGAAAATGAGTGTCCTAAGCTCCAAGGAAACATGCCTCAGAAAAAGACAAGGGAGCAAGGGAGAGCATATGTGATTACAACCACGAAGGTTGAAGTTCCTAGTGACGTGGTGGCAGGTACTTTAATTGTTTCCTCAAACGTAGCCAACACTTTATTTGATTATGGATTATCACATTCATTTATATCCTCTCAGTTTTCCAAAAAAAATAGATATGTCCAATTTGATTTAAGAAAGGAGTTTTCAGTCAAAACTCCCATGGGGTGTATCATTGAAACAAAGGCATGTCGACTAGTCCCCCTCCAAGCACCAAAACGTGCTTTAGTTGCTAGCCTTGTCATCATACCCATGACTGAATTTGATATAATTATCGGTATGGATTGGATAACAAATTATGATGTGAGGATTTATTGCAAGAAAAAGGAAGTTACAATTTTTGAAAATGGTGTACAATCCCTTTTCTTTAGGGTAGAAACTTTGCCACCTGATTCTTATCTAGAACCACTCCCAGTAGCTCTTTTGAATGCATTATTTGGAGAGGAAGATAAACCAACATCTACAGGAGAGGAAATAAATCATAAAACTGAAGATGTACACATAGTTAAAGAGTACATTGATGTATTTCCAGAGGATTTACCTGGACATCCTCTAGAGCGGGAAGTTGACTTCTTTATTTATTTAATTCCTAAGGCAAGACTTGTATCAAATACTCTCTATAGAATGAACACTGTGGAATTAGTATAGCTAAAGAAACAACTAGAGGATTTGAGTGAAAAGGGATTTATTCAACCTAGTGTTTCTACATGGGGAGCCCATGTTCTCTTTGTTAAGAAGAAAGATGGATCCATGAGGCTTCGCATTAACTGTAGGGAAATCAATGCTATCACAATAATGAATAATTATCCTCTGTCGCAGATTAATGATTTATTTGACCAACTTTATGGAGCTCAATATTTTTCAAAGATTGACCTTCGATCCGGATATCATTAACTGCGTGTGAGGAAGGAAGATATTATGAAGACAGCATTTCGAACCAGGTATGGGCATTATGAGTTTACAATGATGCCTTTTGGACTGAAAAATGCACCCTCTATTTTCATGGATTTAATGAATAGAGATTTCAAGTAATATCTTGATAACTTTGTTGTGGTATTCATCAATGATATCCTGGTATACTCAAAAATCTATGAAGACCATAAAGATCATTTGCAAACTATTCCAAAAACTCTTAGAAGAACTTAATTATATGGGAAGTTTAGCAAGTGCAAATTCTAGCTTCAGTCAGTTCATTTTCTAGGCCATATTGTCTCTAAGGATGGAATCCTAGTTGATCCTACAAAGACAAAGGCAATCGAAGAATGGACCACACCAACAAACATAACTGAGGTACGCAATTTTATTGGCTTAGAAGGTTATTATTGGTGTTTCATGCAGAATTTTGCTCCACTGGCTAACACGCTAACAAAGCTCACACGTAAATGGGTTAAATTGGTTTGGAAAAAAGATTGTGAAAATATTTCAAAGAACTGAAGAGAAGATTAGTAAATGCTCCTATATTGACTCTACCATCGGGGAATGATGGGTTTGTTATTCATAGTGATGCTTCAAATAAAGGACTTGGTTGTGTCCTTATAAAAAATGATAAAGTTATTGATTATGCATCACGGCAGCTAAAATTTCATGAGCAAAACTATCCTACCCATGATCTTGATTTAGCGGCTGTAATATTTGCTTTGAAGATATGGAGACATTATCTCTATGGTAAAAAAATGTGAGATTTATACTGATCACAAGAGTTTGAAGTATATTTTCTCACATAAAGAACTCAACATGAGGCAGAGGAGATGTCTTGAACTACTCAAGGATTATGATTTCATGATACACTACCACCCGGGGAAGGCAAATATGGTGGCAGATGCTTTGAGCAGAAAGGATCATGGAGTTTTCAACAAGATGAGATTTGAAAGGGATCCTATTTTCATGGATCTAGTAAAGATGGATATGGGAATAACCATGGAAGGTGAAACATCACAGATATTTCAATTGGTTGCAAAACCATCTTTACTAGAAAGGATAAAATGTTCTCAAGCTGATGATGAGGAGTTTCGAAAGAAGATTAAAGCTGTGAATGATGGGAGATTGAGTGACTTCATATATGAAGATGGAATTTTTAAATTTGGGAAGAGACTTTCTATTCCCAATATAACTGATCTAAAAAGGTAATTTTTGGATGATTCTCATAGTTCAAATTTCTCTATACACCCTGGTTGCACTAAGATGTATAGATATTTGAAGGAACATTTTTGGTGGGACAACATGAAGAGGGATATTTCTGATTTTGTGTTAAGATGTATGGTTTGTCAACAAGTGAAAGCTGGAAGGAAACGACCTAGAGGATTATTGCAACCACTTCCCATACCTGAGTGGAAATTGGATAATATCACGATGTATTTTGTCATGGGACTACCAAAGACTCCTAGAAGGAACAATGCAATATGGGTCATTGTTGATCGTCTTACCAAGTCAGCACATTTTCTTTCTATAAGAGAAGATCTACCACTTGAACGTCTAGCAAGGCTATATATTAATGAAGTTGTGAGACTTCATGGAGTACCCCTATTGATTGTTTCTAATCATGATCCACGTTTTACATCAATATTTTGGAAAAGTCTTCAGAAGTCCCTAGATACTGATCTTTGTTTGAGCATTTCCTACCACCCACAAAATGATGGAAAATCAGAATGGACTATTCAAACATTGAAAGACATGTTGAGTTCTTGTTCACTTGATTTTCAAGGCATATGGGATCATTAGTTACCTGTCATCAAATTTTCCTACAACAATAGCTTCCATTCAAGTATTCAGATGGCACCATATGAAGCATTATATGGGTGGAGATGTCGTATACTAACTTGCTGGGATGTAGTTTGTGAAAGAAAACTCATGGGACCAGAACTTGTTGAAGAAACAATGGAAAATGTGAAGATTATCCAGAACCATATCAAAATAGCTCAAATTAGGAAAAATTGCTATGCAGATAATTGAAGTATTTGGAGTTCAAGAAGGTGATCACGTTTTCTTAAAGGTATCTCCATGGAAGGGTATTATAAGATTCGGTAAGAAAGGAAAGTTAAGTCACAGGTACCTTAGACCTTTTGAAATTATGGACCGAATTAGATCCGCAGCTTACCATTTGGCAATGCCACCAAGTCCCTTCAAGGTCCACAATGTGTTCCACGTGTCAATGTTAATAAAATATATGCCAGACCCAACACATGTACTCACTTATGAAGAAGTAGAACTTGATATTGATCTATCTTATTGTAAAGAGCCTATCAAGATTCTTGATACTAGAGAACAAGTATTGAGAAATCAGATGAGTCATCTGGTAAAGGTTCTGTGGAGGCACCATAAGATGGAGGAAGTAACATGGGAGCCTGAGGAGCTTATGTTAAAGATATACATGAATCTTTTTAGGTAATATTTTTTAAATTTCGAGGATGAAATTTTCCGAAGGGAAATAATGTAGTACCCCAAACATTTTATGTTATGTTTCTCTATTCATCACTGTGTTCCTTTGAAACAACACTAGGTTATTTAGAAGATGGTTAAAACCTAACCATTAAACATAAACTTCTCACTTCTATGTTTAGAATTTTGAAAAATGGTCATCTAGAGTTGTGTTCAATAGATCATTTGGAGTTTGATAGAACAAACTTGATTTTTGGTGAATAGTAATATACCCATATAAATAGTAATAAGAATAGTAATATTAATAGTAACATACCCTTATGAATATAAATAATAATATTATTTTATTTTCTTAAGGCAATAAGATAATGAGATCTTAATTAGTTTTTCAATGAGAAATAAAACTAGTTGCACTTTAAGATTATTATTTTTCGAATTAACTATGACCTTATTTAAAAATTAAATTAATAATATTTAGAAAATATTTTTTGAAATTTTTTTTTCTCTTTTGAAATCTACACGTCGATAAATTTTTAGGGTGAATTTTGGGAATTTTTTCTGAAAGAGTTGATTTTTCAGTGAATAGTAAAAAATACAGTTTTTAGTTTCGACATGTTTATGACATCATTAATGGTGTAATAATGATGTAAAAAATCTGGTATACTTGTTTATAGTTAAATAAGATGTGAGGTGTCCCAGGTTTCTTAAACCATGAGAAAATATCATGGGCAAGCCCATGGTTTTGCAAATACCCCCATGAGGTGTCCCTTGGAAATTATTAAAATAATCCCTCAATTTTCCTATAAATACCAACTCTTCCATTCAGTGAATTCATTCAAAATTCTACCTAAATGAAGTTCTGGACTCCTTATCTTTATATTAGTCCTCCTAAGGTTTCCTCAATCTCCCAAGGTCACAACCATCAAGTTCTAAGGGTTATTCTACACGGTAAGAAAATTCTCAATTTCTTTCTTTTTCCTTTCGAGTTCTCTTTTATGTGGTACATTTTTCATGTTTCCGTACCATGTTATAATTTTTCTTCTTATTATTGATCTACTCCATGTGATTATTCATTTCTGGATAGGTGACCCTTCTCCCCTCTCTTCTTAATATTTTCTAAAACCATGTTGCGCAGCCGTTAGGCTGCCGAATTTTTGTAAATGATTTCAAAATTATTCTTTTATTTTGAGTTCTTTATTTATTATTTATTCATCTATTCTCACTGAAGAGGAATTAAATCTCCAGAATATTTTATATTATGGATGTTCTCATGTTCATGAGAAATTCATCATCAATCTTTTTCTTTTCCCCACTTGTTCATGGAATTAAAAACATTGTCCGTGATGTGTTGAGTTACCGACATCATGGATGATGTGATTTCAATTTGCAATAATTCTTTCAATTATGGTCATGAAACCATTTATATAGATGAACCAGGTTATAATATATTTTTTATGACTCATCCAAGGTTATGGAATTATTTTTTACTCATTGTTCTAATTTATAAGACAAAATGAGGTTGTTATTATCAAAGAACCATTAAAACGATCTAAACAAACATCATTAATGTTTTAACTAATTAATCGTCATCATGGTATATAAAAAAAATAATTATAATAACATTTATATCTCCATAATTTAATTGATAATATGTATTAACAATTCTGGATGTTTACACATGTTTCAAATGAACTTCCATTCATGGAAACAAGTAAACAAACCACGAAAACCAAGTAAGAAAATGCTTCCAAAACAATAAGATTTAATATCTTAAACCCATCAAAGAGGCCATTAATGAACTTAATAAGGTTATATCATATCAATTACATGTTTATTAGGTTCTATAATTATTAATTAACTAATCTAAATTTGATTATTCAGGTCATTAAGAACCATCAAGAACACACTAGAGAAAAAGGTAAGGGGTTTCTCATCTCACTTTCGTTTCTATGAGATTTCCATTATTTGCCAATTATTCCTTATATTTTGTATATGTGTACTTAAATTTGATATATAATAACATGATTCTGTTTATATTCATGTTATTCAATGATTCACTTGATGGTTATTATGTTTTGGTCATACGGTTCAACCGATTACATTGTGGTGAAGGACTTTGTATCAGCTGTCGTTTTCATTGTGAGAATCTTTTTATTGTGCACCTAATAATCCTTATGTGGTGTACTTACTTCCAATTTGAGATCACTTTTCATTTGAAAATATATTTATATTAAATATCCATAATCTCATTTCATGTATTTTTTTGTTGTCTAAACTGTATACTAATTTACATACGGTGTTTATTGGAAAGTTATTTTAATTATGGAAATATTGATGAATCTGTATACTTTACTCTATACGGATATTGAAAGGGCATATTTATCTCTTATTTAATCAATGTATAAAGAATGATTTGGACATATAGTGGAATGTGGGGCCCTCTATATCCCCTCGATGCATCAGTAGGTCTCATGAGACAAAACAGTTTGGCGACAGACCCTTCGAGTTTGTTTCAAAAAATCAGATGGGTTTCTACCCACAGAACTAAACCGTTTCAACGGTTTTATGGTTTCTGTAGAGACCCGAAGCCTGACGTACATGGATATTACATTACATTTGCGGAATACTTAGTACATAACAAAAACACACACACAAGGATCGTAATAGTTTAGTGTCTTTGGAAACTCGGAACGTAATCTTCTAATCGAGGTGAAAGATCTTTAATATCTCCCACAAAGATCTTCCCTTTTTTTTACCTAAAACCTTTCTTTATATCCTGTGGAAAATAAAACATAAAAGGGTGAGCTCAAATGCTCAGTAAGGGTATACAAAAGAAAAATCAATCACATCATATTCATAACTTTTGGAAATCTTAACCTGCAAAAGAGAGCATAATTTCATAACAAGGGATAAAACATAGTAGTGAAATGAAATCCCAATATTCATAACTTAAAACATGAAACATTGTGTAATACACAAATAATAATATAGAATCATTTCTTGTTAGTCAAGACTCATTGCCAAGACTATCTTAGTGGATAAAGTCCCTTTCTGAATCGAGTAACCCTCGTTTCAGTCCTGTTTCACTGAACCGGTATAACCTACCATTTCAGCCATGTCTATCTCATGAGATATAAAATCTTTACCCAATGCATTGGAGGGAGATATAGGTCCCACCCATCTTATAATGAATCCTTTATTATGTGTGCCACAAAATCTTAAATCATACATCATTGCATAACCCATGTAATAAAAATGGGAATCTTAAACATCATGACATCATAAAACAATTCATATAAGATAAAGGAATTCATAAAAATATTTCCATCACAAAATAATCAAATCCATGTAATAATAGGGATAAAAATAGAACCCTTTTATTATCTTAGATGGAAAATAATTTTGATAAAAAACTTGAACTCTATTCTTGAGGAAAATATCCTTTCTACTTCAAAAACATTTTTCCTTTCATAACATGTCATACGACTTTAAAATAAAAGAAGATAATTAAAAATAAACTTGAAAACTTGTAAAGGAAGCTTCTTGGAAATAATGTTTTAAAAATCCATTCATGTCGTATAAGTTTAAAAAAACATTCTTCGTACTTTTGTCGGAAAAGTCAAAAAAGTACCTCGTAAGAAAAACAACAAAAGATTCCTTTCATATCTTTTACCAAAAACTCACTGAAGGGTAAAATAGGATTTAAAAAATTTTAGGTGAATGGAAATAATATTACATATTGAGGAAACATGGATGTGGATGATAAAATACACCCCAGAAAATTTCAAAGTATAAACAATCTCGGATAAAAATGAGATTGTGATATTTCCCTTACCTTATGTCCGACTTGCTTTGTAAGTGTCCGAACCTCCTGTATAATGATTTAAATCATGTTATTGACTTATTCCAGAATAATATTCATTGTTATTATATCATATATGGTCCACTTATGAATTTATATTACCCATTCTTTTGTAAATTCATGTTAATGTAGCGTTTTGGGTAAAATCGTCTCATTTGTCGTTCATGTTTTTGACTTGTAATTATTCATATGATTACTTAGATCATGATTACTTAATTCCAGAATATAAAACATGATTTATATATATATATTCAGAATATACATATATAATAAATCAGTAAATGGAAAGAAATAAACCGTTCATGGAGACGGTAGTCCGTACGTACGCATGAACGTTGTTTTCGTTTCCTTACTGAATTGAATAGAATTAAGTAGATGACATACATATAAATATAAATAATTTCAGTATCATTATTAGGTCATATATTTCATTAGTACTTATTATATATACTTTATAATCATTCATGAATGGTTAATTATTAAGAATGAATCTCATCGCGTCGTGGAGACGGTAGTCCGTACGTACGCACGAGCGATGATATCATTTCCATAATTTTTGAATTGAATTGGAGTGGATTATACAATATATCAGAATCAATATGATGTTGTAATAACTGTGTATAGTTATTCTTTACACCATTATACCCGTCCATGTAAGGTGGTGGTGGAAAATAGATTACACCACGGCGTGGAGACGGTATTCCGTACGTACGCACGCGCGGTGATTTCATTTTTCTGTAGGATGGATAGAAGGTTAATTAGGGTTGTTTCATATTTATAATAACATATCAGTATGTAATTAATACTTATGTTATTACTTTATCATGAAAAAACTAAAGAAGAAGAAGTTGAAGAAGAAAGAAATTGAAAAGATCGGTAATGGATATTACCTCTTCTTTGGAACGCTTCTTTGAATCCTCCACATAGGGAACTAATATTGGTCTTTTAAGAATACCAGGACCTCTAGGATTATTCTAGGAAAGTGGAGAGGAGAAAATGGCAGGGGTTGGCCGAGCTTGAGTGCTCAATTTGGTGTGAGAAGGAGGGGGAGGAGGTACCCTTTTATAAGGGAGGAGAGGGGCACCTTAGGAATATCTCAAAATATTATTTTATATTAAAGTCAAAATCGGTTTATAATGGTTACAAAGGGTCTTATTTCGAAGCTAAAGTGGGGATGGGTCGAAATCCTATCAACCAATGAGATTTAGACAAGTTTAGGATATTATTTTAACCTTATCAATTAGATTTAACTCTAAGTTAAATAATTTAACTTTTACCGTGTCTTTTTGTTTGCTTTCACTATATGGTTAATACACTTACTATAACATGCCGAAAGAACCCCAAATTGTTTATTAATAATACATATATCCCTATCTAAGTCATTTGGCCGAACCTTAGATTTTTAGGAATAAAATAACAATTAATAATATAATATTTGATTTAAAAACTATTTTGTGTCAATTTTGACACTATTTGATATATGATTTTTGTGAAAGTCATAAAAGAATTATATGTTCGAACCAAGTTTATTAAATCAACACTAATATATCATAGTAACCTAGAAAATTATTGTAATTCATAAAAAGTCTCAAATTACATTTATTTTGGTGTTTATAACATCAATCATGTCAATATTTCATAAATAAGATAATACTGAATCATAATTGTGTCATAAATAAATTAAATTATTTAATGTCTAGAAATTATAAATAAAATACCATCATGTAGGAAATATTTTTTTCTTTCTAATGAATATTTACAATCGAATTTATCTTATGTATAACCCTATATTAAAAATGTTTTAGTAAATAAACTTTGATTTTAACTCTTTTAACTATTCTTTGAATTAAATAATAATAAATGTCCTAATCTAATCCAAGTGGGTCTAAATGATAATATTTTACACTTAAGGTTTTTTTTGGTCGAGATACACTTGTCCAATAGAATTAGGACATGTGTTAGGGTAATATCAATATCATTCTTACCCTTAATTACCCTATTTACTTTTAACCGTGGTAAATAAAAGTAAAAAGTTACTATTCACCAAAAATTATTTTCATCTCATTGAACCACATTTTACTTACTGACATCAACCGTGTCTCTCGGATTTTTGAAATTCCATTCACAGAAGCGGTAAAATTATGTTTTATGAAAAATTCAGTTTTTAACTACCACTTAGTAGTTTCACTATTCATCAAAAATTGATGTTTTTCAGAAAAAATGCCAAAATTTCATCCTAAGCTATATTTCATATTCTGAATTCAAAAATGAAGTCTATTTTACCAAATTCATAACATAGATGTTTCATTAATTAATTTTATAATTAAATCCCGCTGTTAAAACAAATAGCGTGTTTTTAAGAAACAATATCTATCAAAAGATTGACACTTGATTATGTCTGGTTTAAATGTGAAATTACAACCAATGACCAACACTGTATTAAATTGAAAAAATATATTCTAAATATACTTTAAAACCACTCAAATTAATAATTTATCCCTATTAATTATTTCGATTAAAAAAGTTGTTTTTAATTATAATTTAGAAATTTTCACTATTCATCAGAATATGAAAGTTATTCGAAAAGTACCAAAATTTCACCTTAGGCTAAATTCGATACTCCGAATCTAAAAATGAATTCATTTTGAAAAATAAAATATACAAAATTTCAAAAAGTGGTTATTACTATTCATAACGGCTAGTTTTAATAATATTTTAAAGCATATCGTTGTTTCGTGAAACTCAGTATTGCGTACCACACACGCTATCGAGGAAGGTTGTGATTGCGTGTAATTCAAGGCAAGTCAAGGATGCGTGTTGTGCAAGCTCCTTTTGGTGTAGCGTACAACACAAGACATTAGTGAAATTAAAAAGAATATTTTTCATAAAATCTCGGGGTGTTACATTCTACCCCCCTTAAAATGAATTTCGCCCTCGAAATTCGTTGGGGTTATAAATGGTTTACTATTAGAAAGTTTATTTAATAGAAACCCACATCGTAAAAAGGAATACCAAAACCAATATTTTAAAACAGAAGTATGAAACTTAACGGTTACCCAAATAAACTAATCACTGGCTTTCCACATAGGTGAAAATATGGATATGGAAGAGAAATATAACCATCATGTTCTGATGGAGAGTGGTAGAGAACATGGCTATGGAAAAGCCAGTAATCACAAATCCATAGATTTGTGGTGATATAAGGTACCATCTGATTCATCCGGTATAAGAGCAATAGGACAACATTTTTGGTTTTCAAGATCGTTTCCCTAAAGTTGAAGAGTTTGAATTAGAATAAATACTTACTTTATTTTGGTACAATCTCGCTGTTGTTCGTGCCTTGAACAATTTCTACTTCATCTCTTAAATAAATGAAGTTGAATTTGTTATTCGTGAAGTGTTAGCAGATCATGTGATAGAATGACGGGGCATTCCATCTGTCTCAAACAAAAGGTTCGAAAAGTTATAAGTTCATCTTATGGTTAGATTAATCGTATATGGTTCCGAAAATGAACTTATACTTCGTATATCATACCGTTTAATAAAATAAAACTAGTTTCTACTAAACAGGGACTTCCTATAGGCCAGTGGTAGGTGATAAAGGCTAGTCGCACTTCGGTTGTGGGTTCGATTCCCACAGCCTTGTCCGAAGCGATGGGCTGTCGCCCGTCCTGCAGGTTGTCCTTTCTCTAAAACTATAATACTATAACATCCCATTAATAATATCAAAAATCTTCTATCCATAAACAATACTAACTTATGTCCAACATAATCCATTCTAATCTTTAGGCTTATCCATAATACTGCAGTCCACTCTCATAATATAGTGAAAACGATTACCAGAGATTTAATACTATCGTTAATCCCTATATATATGTCTTGTTGGTCACATTCCAAACATTCAAAGGCCTTAATCATGTATTCTCTTGAATACCTTAGTGAAAACAAGAATGCAGTTAAAATTTAACACTTTCCACATACCAAAATCCTCAAAATTCTATATACTCAAACAATTATATCACTTAGTCATTATATCAATCATGAGCTCATGAATACTGTTAAACATTTCATTTTCTCGTTTTCCCTTCATTATGCGCATATCATCTTATTTCCAAAAAATATCTCAATCACTTTGAATACCACATCAATAAATATTTCAATACTCAATGATACAACATTATTTTGGAATCCCATTACATAAACACTTAATCATTCCCCCACATCGTTGTCATATTCAACATTGCCAATAGTGATCGCATGTGACTTCCCTTTGTCCTTTGCCTTCAATGGTTGCTCATGTTGATCATCACTAACCCTTGAATTAGGGCATTTATTAGCATAATGCCCCATTTCCTTGCACTTGAAGCATTGAAGTGTTGGTGGTGCGTTCTCTACAGTGTTTGCTTTATTCACATCATTAGACACCCTTTTTCCATTACTTCGACACTCAGCTGCTCGATGACCTTCTCTTCCACACTTAAAACATTTTCTAGTCCCTTTAAGACAATCTCCACCATGCTTCTTTCCACACTTTGTGCATAAGGAAACATTCATCTTCTTTTCACCATTATTCTGAAATTTCTCCTTGAACTCCATCTTTCGTTTCTTATCAAAACCATGAGATGGATATGTAATACCAACTTCCATTTCTACCTTGATAGAACAACGCACAATTTCTTCATAGCTACAGAAGTCTCTTATAGCAAATGCCCTTCAAAGACTTGGTTTTAAGCCACTGAAAAATCGATCAACTTTACTTTCAGGTTGGATGATAATGCCAGATGCATACCTTGCAAGTCTTGTAAAATTCGCTTTGTATATACCAACAGATTCATCATCCTTTTGCTTTAGTTCAAGAAACTCCTTCTCCATCTTTGTTCGAAGAATACGAGGGAAGTACTTATTGAAAAATAAGTTCTTGAACTCATCCCATTCCATGGACTCAATTTCATCTCTTTGCCTTGTATTCTTGATAAGATTCCACCATTGATCAGCTTCACCTTCCAAACGATATACTGCTAAGATGACTTTATCATGCTCAGAACATTGAAGAACTGAAAATATCTTTTCAGTGGTACTGATCAATTGTTCAGCAACAAGTGGATCAGAAGACCCACCGAAAGAAGGTGGACGTTGCCTCATGAAGGACTCAATAGAATATTGTTCCCTCCTCTGCTCATTTGGAAGTCCAGAATGATTCATAACTTGTGTAAGTATAGAAATAAGATTTTTCACTCCATCTCCCATAACATTTGTTTGTTCAGGAGGGCAATCATTGCATTGTCCATTGCATTGATCAACACGGTTCCTTCGGGTTCCAGCCATCGTATAAAACCCAAAAAGAATAGTGTGAGAGGCAAAAATCATACTAGGGAAAACAACATAATAAAGGGGGATTACCTTCAATATCTACCATCTTAGGTTTAATTCTATGATCGTTAGCGTAATTCTAGTACTATAACCTATACGTATACTTAACCTTAGGGACATCCCTAGACATACCGTAGAAATATCTCTAGGGATCTCACTAACGTTTTCGCATCCTAGTTTCAAAAGGTTGACTAAACCTTTCCACTAATACCAACTGTAGAGACCTGAAGCCTGACGTACATGGATATTACATTACATTTGCGGAATACTTAGTACATAACAAAAACACACACACAAGGATCGTAATAGTTTAGTGTCTTTGGAAACTCGGAACGTAATCTTCTAATCGAGGTGAAAGATCTTCAATATCTCCCATAAAGATCTTCCTTTTTTTTTACCTAAAACCTTTCTTTATATCCTGAGGAAAATAAAACATAAAAGGGTGAGCTCAAATGCTCAATAAGGGTATACAAAAGAAAAATCAATCACATCATATTCATAACTTTTGGAAATCTTAACCTGCAAAAGAGAGCATAATTTCATAACATGGGATAAATCATAGTAGTGAAATGAAATCCCAATAATCATAACTTAAAACATGAAACATTGTGGCATACACACATAATCATAGAGAATCATTTCTTGTTAGTCAAGACTCATTGCCAAGACTATCTTAGTGGACAAAGTCCCTTTCTGAATCGAGTAACCCTCGTTTCAGTCCTGTTTCACTGAACCGGTATAACCTACCATTTCAGCCATGTCTATCTCATGAGATATAAAATCTTTACCCAATGCATTGGAGGGAGATATAGGTCCCACCCATATTATAATTAATCCTTTCTTATGTGTGCCACAAAATCTTAAATCATACATCATTGCATAACCCATGTAATAAAAATGGGAATCTTAAACATCGTGACATCAAAAAACAATTCATATAAGATAAAGGAATTCATAAAAATATTTCCATCACAACATAATCAAATCCATGTAATAATAGGGATAAAAATAGAACCCTTTTATTATCTTAGATGGAAAATAATTTTGATAAAATACTTGAACTCTATTCTTGAGGAAAATATCCTTTCTACTTCAAAAACATTTTTCCTTTCATAACATGTCATACGACTTTAAAATAAAAGAAGATAATTAAAAATAAACTTGAAAACATGTAAAGGAAGCTTCTTGGAAATAATGTTTTAAAAATCCATTCATGCCGTATAAGTTAAAAAAAACATTCTTCGTACTTTTGTCGGAAAAGTCAAAAAAGTACCTCGTAAGAAAAATCGACCAAAAGATTCCTTTCATATCTTTTACCAAAAACTCACTGAAGGGTAAAATAGGATTTAAACAATTTTAGGTGAATGGGAATAATATTACATATTGAGGAAACATGGATATGGATGATAAAATACACCCCAGTAAATTTCAAAGTATAAACAATCTCGGATAAAAATGAGATTGTGATATTTCCCTTACCTTATGTCCGACTTGCTTTGTAAGTGTCCGAACCTCCTGTATAATGATTTAAATCATGTTATTGACTTATTCCAGAATAATATTCATTGTTATTATATCATATATGGTCCACTTATGACTTTATATTACCCATTCTTTTGTCAATTCATGTTAATGTAGTGTTTTGGGTAAAATCATCTCATTTGTCGTTCGTGTTTTTAACTTCTAATTATTCATATGATTACTTAGATCATGATTACTTAATTCCAGAATATAAAAAATGATTTATATATATATTCAGAATATACATATATAATAAATCAGTAAATGGAAAGAAATACACCGTTCATGGAGACGGTAGTCCGTACGTACGCATGAACGCTGTTTTCGTTTCCTTACTGAATTGAATGGAATTAAGTAGATGACATACATATATATATAAATAATTCCAGTATCATTATTAGGTCATATATTTCATTAGTACTTATTATATATACTTTATAATCATTCATGAATGGTTAATTATTAAGAATGAATCTCATCGCGTCGTGGAGACGGTAGTCCATATGTACGCACGAGCGATGATATCATTTCCATAAATATTGAATTGAATTGGAGTGGATTATACAATATATCAGAATAAATATGATGTTGTAATAACTATGTATAGTTATTCTTTACACCATTATACCCATCCATGTAAGGTGGTGGTGGAAAATAGATTACACCACGGCGTGGAGACGATATTCCGTACGTACGCACGCGCGGTGATTTCATTTTTCCGTAGGATGGATAGAAGGTGAATTAGGGTTGTTTCATATTTATAATAACATATCAGTATGTAAGTAATACTAATGTTATTACTTTATCATGAAACAACTAAAGAAGAAGAAGTTGAAGAAGAAAGAAATTGAAAAGATCGGTAATGGATATTACCTCGTCTTTGGAACGCTTCTTTGAATCCTCCACTTAGGGAACTAATATTGGTCTTTGAAGAAGACCAGGACCTCCAGGATTATTCTAGGGAAGTGGAGAGGATCAAATGGTAGGGGTTGGCCGAGCTTTAGTGCTCAATTTGGTGTGAGGAGGAGGGGGAGGAGGTACCCTTTTATAAGGGAGGAGAGGGGCACCTTAGGAATATCTCAAAATATTATTTTATATTAAAGTCAAAATCGGTTTATAATGGTTCCAAAGGGTCTTATTTCGAAGCTAAAGTGTGGATGGGTAAAAATCCTATCAACAAATAATATTTAGACAAGTTTAGGATATTATTTTAACCTTATCAATTAGATTTAACTCTAAGTTAAATAATTTAACTTTTACCGTGTCTTTTTGTTTTCTTTCACTATATGGTTAATACACTTACTATAACATGCCAAAAGAACCCCAAATTGTTTATTACTAACACATATATCCTTATCTAAGTTATTTGGCCGAACCTTAGATTTTTAGGAATAAAATAACAATTAATAATATAATATTTGATTTAAAAACTATTTTGTGTCAATTTTGACACTATTTGATATATGATTTTTGTGAAAGTCATAACAGAATTATATGTTCGAACCAAGTTTATTAAATCAACACTAATATATCATAGTGACCTAGAAAATTATTGGAATTCATAAAAAGTCTCAAATTACATTTATTATGGTGTTTATAACATCAATCATGTCAATATTTCATAAATAAGATAATACTGAATCATAATTGTGTCACAAATAAATTAAATTATTTAATGTCTAAAAATTATAAATAAAATACCATCATGTAGGAAATCGTTTTATCTTTCTAATGAATATTTACAATCGAATTTATCTTATGTATAACCCTATATTAAAAATGTTTTAGTAAATAAACTTTGATTTTAACTCTTTTAACTATTCTTTGAATTAAATAATAATAAATGTCCTAATCTAATCCAAGTGGGTCTAAATGATAATATTTTACACTTAAGGTTGTTTTTGGTCGAGATACACTTGTCCAATATAATTAGGACATGTGTTAGGGTAATATCAATATCATTCTTACCCTTAATTACCCTATTTACTTTTAACCGTGGTAAATAAAAGTAAAAAGTTATTGTTCACCAAAAATTATTTTCATCTCATTGAACCACATTTTACTTACTGACATCAACCGTGTCTCTCGGATTTTTGAAATTCCATTCACAGAAGCGGTAAAATTATGTTTTATGAAAAATTCAGTTTTTAACTACCACTTAATAGTTTCACTATTCATCAAAAATTGATGTTTTTCAGAAAAATGCCAAAATTTCATCCTAAGCTATATTTCATATTCTGAATTCAAAAATGATGTCTATTTTACCAAATTCATAACATAGAAGTTGCATTAATTAATTTTATAATTAAATCTCGATGTTAAAACAAATAGCATGTTTTTATGAAACAATATCTATCAAAAGATTGACACTTGATTATGTCTGGTTTAAATGTGAAATTACAACCAATGACCAACATTGTATTAAATTGTAAAAATATATTATAAATATACTTTAAAACCACTCAAATTAATAATTTATCACTATTAATTATTTCGATTAAAAAAGTTGTTTTTAATTATAATTTAGAAATTTTCACTATTCATCAGAATATGAAAGTTATCCGAAAAGTACCAAAATTTCACCCTAGGCTAAATTCGATACTCCGAATCTAAAAATTAATTCCATTTTGAAAAATAAAATTTACAAAAATTCAAAAAGTGGTTATTACTATTCATAACGGCTAGTTTTAATAATATTTTAAAGCATATCGTTGTTTCGTGAAACTCAGTATTGCGTACCACACACGCTATCAAGGAAGGTTGCGATTGCGTGTAATTCAAGGCAAGTCAAGGATGCGTGTTGTGCAAGCTCCTTTTGGTGTAGCGTACAACACAAGACATTAGTGAAATTAAACAGAATATTTTTCATAAAATCTCGGGGTGTTACATAATTTAAGGATTCTGATTTCAAAAAATGATGTTTATTTTACAAATTAATTTTTTTAAAATCATTAAAAATTAATTTGAAAATATGTGAGCAAAGCGCAGCTAAAACTTCTTTTAGAAAAATACTGTTTTTCAAAAAATATTTATTTCATTAAAATGATTTTTATTTTATTTTAAATAAATAAATATCCAATAATTTTAATATTTATGATATTACTATTCAAACCCATCAATTTAACTAATTATTATAATTATTTTATTAAAAATTATACTTCCCTAATATGTCACATTTCGTTTAATCATGGTGTTGTGTGCCACACAAACTAAAATCTGCATTATGTGTATTGCAAGATAAAATCAGTGTTGCGTGTAATGTAAGATATTTAAGATATTGAATTTATTTAAAAATAAATATATCATAAATAATTAGGGTGTAATATTTTCCTATAAGATTGGTGTTGTATTTCATACACATGATCAAATATAATGTTTTTATTTAGAATTTTTATGTATTAAATTTTACATATTTGGAAGCTCTCAAAATAATTATTTATTTTACTATAGAATATATCTTAAGTGATTTATGTAAAATAATTTATGTTTCTTTAATTTCTATTAAATTAGGTAGTATTTTATCTTAATTTATAGTGTTTTATTTTTGATGAAATTTTTCTAATGAAACAATCATAAGAGCAGGAAAATGTATTTTAAGATTTCATGTTTGAGTATTTATGTAAATTTTAATATCCTATAGCTAGTCAAAATATCAGACATACTGCAATTTTCTAATAAACTAATTCTATTATTTATAAATATTGAAAAGTAATATAGCATATGAGAGAAAGGATAATCATAAATAATAGAGTTTTCTGTTTATATCATAAACTCTAAATATCTAATGACAGAGACTATCTTAAGAAGGTAAATATTTCTCTGAAGGAGAAATGACATATTAGGCATAATATATCTTTCAAAGATAATATTATCATTCATTCGATAATATGTTTTTTCTAACTCAAAATTCATAAAATTTACTAAAATTCTATGATCAAATTAAATTTATTCTAATCAAAATAGTAATAAAGAAAATTATTTCAAAGTCGATGACCTATATAAACGAATATGTTCCAATATTTAATGGAATTATCAAGGATTTTTTTAATATTTTTGTTTTTTATGTAAGGTACACACCCTAATTTTATGTTTTTGAAGGTGATTGTTATGAATGAGGATATTTTTCATTAAATATCTTTTATATTTCCAAGAAATCATATAATTCTAAAGAATACAGAAGTTTCATTCATTGAATTCCTCTATTTTTACTATTTTTCATAATGAGGACATTCATGGGAAAACATAATTTTTTTTCTAAAGAAATATATATATATTTTTATGTGTGTATGTATGTTCTATTTTAACCATTTTATACAATTGGTTTAAATTCAAAATAAAAGTCCAACATATTCTCAAGAATACTCGCATGAACTAGTTACCCCAACAAAATTCTCTATATTCAATTCATATTTTATCCTCATTCTCTAAATAATATTTATCATTTCTAAATTTCTATTTATTATTGTGTGATGAACATGCAAAACGTTTTCATATATTGTTTTATAAATATTTCAATATTTTTCTTGAGTGTGTAATGACCTTGAATTGGTCTTGTGAATGTAGAGCCTGGTAAAATCTATTGAAACCATTGTAATACGTTATTGTACCTTGAAATCAACTGTTGAGGTCCCCAAAAACAGGCACTATTTAGTAAAAACCATTGTGCTTGAAGAGAGTGTATTAGTTAAGTGGAGTAGGGGATCATTATGCCTCAAAGAAATATAAATATCATGTATCCTACTTCTTCTCTCTTAATTATTTCCATTACATATCTAATTTTGAAGATTGGGATAGGTTCAAACTATTTTTTAAGAGGTTGGTTAAACTAATTAAATTTTTAAAAACTCAATTCACCTATATCTTGTGTCATTGTGTGACCCTACAGTAAGAAAATCTTTGTTTGATATTACTATAATTTCATCTTTACGGACTGATATTTTTCATATGAGTGATATAATGTTTAATGATTGTAAATTATTATTCACAAGGTATTTCCTTTATGTTGGTGTGACATGAACTGTTATATGAAATATGAATAGTAATAAAATGTAATAAATATAGTATATTTATTATTAGATAAAAAATTATGAAAATATAACTCATGTATTTCGTCAGAACTGATGCTCACAACCATTCATTCCTAATAAAGTAATTTATATTTTCAAGTATAATAATGTCATCCTTGACCTCTCCATATATTTTTCCATTATATTCAATGTTGGTCATATTCCTATTTTATAATTTTTTATTTATTTGAAATTGTAATATTAATAAATGAAAAAGTGCACTTAGTGGTGTAAAGGTACACTTATATTGTATTTTTATCTATTAATTGATCCTTTATAATTTCATGAGTTGAACATCCATTTCCCATTTGGTTTCCCCTTCTACTTCCCATTCTGTAATAATATACCTCGATTCATATCTATTTTTATTAATTTACGATGGTTTTTCGTATAAAATAGATTGGAATGTTTATATTTTATTATCATTATGTATATGTATACAATTAATTACTATGGTATGAAATTTCTAGTATTAAGTTTGATCATGCAAACATCTTGATCATTAATGGGAAAAAGTATCTCAACACATGGCTCATGGGTTTTGTCGACACTATAGAGAACCATTTTTTTTTCTTGTAAGGCTTTGAAATATTTAAATATATATATCCATATCTAGGTGCTAAGACAGATTTCCATTCCAATTCCCGATGTGACCATAGCTAACTTTATAAAAAATTAAAAATATCTTATATTTAAAACACTTGACACCTCAATGAAAAAAGATAAATCATAAATGGTTGTTTAGGTCATAAATCTGAGACCATGGTTAAGTTATGAACCTGATGTTTACCCTAGGCATGACATATAATAATTTAGTGTGGGATGTTCGGACCACTCACTCATTGGATGTACATTAAGTGGATTTATTTAATTTTTAAATTAATTAAATAATTCATTTTCCATAACTAATATGTTTTTAAATAAATCATTATTGAATTTTGGCCAGGGTTGGTCTCATAACCCTGGAATCATTGGCATTCTCTCCCCTCCTCCTTTCATTTGAAAATTGAATCCAATGATGATAGTGCTCTCAAATAAGATCATATCAGATGTACTGAATGCATCAACATCCTGCAAGATGTTGGAAGATTCATTCTTCACCAGAGATTGGTCCAAAACATATGTAGGAGTCATCTTTTTTTGTTTTCAGACCATTGCCTTAAAATATTTTGCATATTGATAGTTTTTCTTTGATCTACGCCACTTTTGGAGCCTCTACATTCTCATATATATTGAAATATCAATTTTTTATTAGTTTTTAATCCGAAATACCTATTCTTGTTTATCATCCAAAAACACTTGGTTGATGACATTTAAAATTTGGTTTATTGTTCTCTTCACCAATGATTATTTGCATCATTTTCATGTTGTATCTCTGTAGTCCTTGTACAAAATTTCCATGATGTACCGAGATCGATCAGAACCCCAAATTCATGGTTAATAAATTAAACCAAAATGATTTGATGAACCGAGTAGAGATATGAGATCATTGTGTTGTAAAGAAGGATGTTTTGGTGATTTGAAATGAAGGGATTGAAAATTTGAGGTGTGGCAACATTTTGTATGACCAGTAGAACCCTAATGATGAGAAATGAATAATAAGTGTGATCCATGGCTAGATCTTAATATCCTGGGATGCTTCGTGTTTATATTTTTAGTAGATCAAGAAGATTCAAGAACGAAATATATATCTGAGATTTTTGGAATAATCCCAACTACCCATAATCTTCAACGAATAACACATGGCATATATCCTCTTTCAATGTCTACGGCTTGGGTCTTGGAAACACATAAGGATAGAATGATGTGTACATCCCTAACATGCATTGTACCACCTTCCCTTGTGAGAGAGCCATGTGATGGATCACATGTCATGGAAAACACCATGTGAAAATTTTATGAAATGGGAATATAACATGAGTGGTGCACCATATGGATCAGCATGTCGTGTACCTAGGTACATCGACATGGTGTTCGATACACGGGTACGAAAACATGACCTGAAATTTGTTCCAAGTTTTCAAGGGCATTCTATGTAGTCCGCCAACATGATGTGTTCTACCATTTGAGGTTGAGGTCATGTGTTATCCATGGTACATGAACAGGTGGTGGAGTAAGTCCATGCGATGTGTGGGACCCCTCACATTCCATTTTCCACTAGGTTGCTTTTTAGAAACTTTGACCTTCGGTATCTCTCTCATCTGAACACAGATTTTGGCCCATGAGTACCCTATCAGGAGTGTTTTTCTACATAGAGCATGATTTATTCCCTATTTATGTATTTTGAGAGACCATGTGAAATGTTATGGGCCTGGTATGCACTATGAAGATAAAAGATTATTGTAGTGATCATGTAGGATCACCATGACTTTTTCTAGGCATTACCCTCTAGTAGGGCTAGGCAGCGGTGTTCCTGGTGGTTCCTTTCTGGGAGTTACCCTCTAATGGGGCTGGGAAGTAGAGTTCCCTGAGGGTCCTTTTTGGGAATTACCCAGCAAGGCTTGGACGTGGAGTTCCATAATGCTGACCCATTCTAGGAATTAACCTCCAATATGGATGAGCAGTGGAGTTCCAAACAAAAACATCTTCTAGGAATTAATCTCCATTGGGGATGGTCAGTGGAATTACCCAAAGGTATTCCCAAGCATTTCCCTTAAGTAGGGTTAGGTAGTAGTCTTCCTCAGTTACTGGAAGTGTGGAACTCACCTATTATATCGGAGAATGTATCCTCTTTCATGAAATTGTTTCCCCTTAAATATGAAACAGAGTGATGAGACATGGTTTAACATTGATTTGGACTCATGAATAAGGGGGATATTTTCCCAATAATACACGTTTTTATAATGAAACCTAAAATCATGTTCCTGATTCAGTTCTACCCAAGCCGGATAGTATCAGGGTGTGATGATTGAGTTCCTTAGACTTTTTTTGTTTAGGTGAGATGTGTGGGATGGTGGGAATAATTGTTGGACTTTTGGAACTATTCGATACTATTCTTCTTTAGTTGATAAGTGATATGGATATCCCCTTACTCCCTTATTTGGGATTCCTTAGCTAAGAATATATATATTTATCCTTTTATTTTATCCTCTAAAATTATTATTTTTCTCTCTTTATATGATTGTAAAAGACACGACAGGTATTGTACTTTATTTATATGTCTAGATTCCCATGTTTGGATGAGAATACCCTCCTGTTATTGGTGGAAAAGACTCGACATGCAGTTCATTTACTCTCTGTGTTTACCCCTTATGATTTAATGAGGATACATTCACTCTTTAGGGTGGATATATACCCTTTAATTACACCTACATCAAATTCTATATTTTTATTCTATTTTATTACTTAATACTTATCCCCTGAACTTTTGGGGAATCTGACTAGATATCTTTGTACTCACCACTACATGGGATTTTCCAACAAGTATCATGTCTTATACAAATGACATAATGGTTTACCATGACTACTAAAGAGATTAGGGATAATAGGTTCTTGGACCACGTACGGTAGTCGTAGATTGGGATTTAGGAGGGGGTTCCATTTAGCTACATACATTTCCAGTTTTCTGTTAGGCTGGGACACATTCTGGTTGTCTGTGTATTTTATCCCCTTTATTTTTTGGTTTACACTACCATATCATTGTACTATTTATATATTCATTCCTCCTTGGTTTATTTTATAGTTTGTTTCTTCTTTTTTCTTTCCTCCTTCACTTTTCAATTGAGTTGGTTGTGTGCATTTGTACAGTTTCTTAAGAAAAGACATCCCTGATTTAGTTGTGGCTTTGGTGATTATTTCCACCACCTAGCCTATAGAGGTGGCCTTTGAGAATTTGCGACTCAGTCCCATACTTGGGTTGGGTAATAACATATTGGTATCAGAGGAGGTTTGATCCTTGGGGGTAGCTCTGATGTTAACTATAAAGTATTTGGTTGGGTTTTAAGGAAATTTTTTCCAAGTGTCTTGAGTGTGTATCTCAAGCCATGGAGTCTAGTGATGGTGTGTTAGATGACATTTCCATTCACCCTGAAAATGACTACCTACTTGTCGATTTGACATGTCAAGACATTTTTTCCATGGATAAATGGTCCATTCTTCATATAGAATTGATTATTTTAATGACTTTCTTGAGTTATCTCCCCATTTTTGTCGATAGACATATGTTCTAAATTGACTACAGTAATCCTTGATAACATTCAGGATGTCTCTATTATGACAACCATCTAGGATACTAGTTCCAGTTCATGATAAAGACCCTACGAGTGACAAGGAATAAATGTAGGGTCCATATCACTATCCTCATACTCCATGTGGATAGATAGAAGTAGTTCCCCCTTTTCAGCATCAGATCTTCCCACCATAGTAAGAGTATGATGTGTGAAATATTAGAACACTCTGTGAGTTCTAGTGTCAGTGACTGCTGAGGTTCCACAATGCGTATGTTCCTCAGGCAGTAGAAGATTCACTAAAGTTAGTGGTCTACTTATTCATGCTTATTCAGACACCGAAGAATAAGGTGGTGGCACTAGATTCCAGCCTTTTCCATAGATCAGTTGGGAATTGGTGGATCCTAGTAATGAAGATGAAAGATGTGTCAACACTCTCGTCGGATGACCTCTGGTAGGTCTTTTGTGAGCACTAAACCCCCTCATAATTATGCTCAGTCCAGATCTAGAAGTTAATGGAACATCAACAGGGAGGTATGACTTTGGATAAGTACACAGAAAGGTTCACATACCTTATACACAACTCCTAATACATTATCCATGATGGCTACTTACAATCACAAACGTTTGAGTGGGGAAACTGCAGAGATATTTGATCTTTTTTCATTACCTTATGTATCCCCACCTAGAGAGGGGAGATTGTAATATCCTGGTTTAGGAAACCACCCAGAGGTGCCCTATACCTTGTTAGTCACATGGCCTCGAGCGCATTTCCACAAACACCAGAGGCTGCTGACTAGCCGTGAGGGCCTTGGGTGTAATAGTGGGGAAACTATGCCCTCATTGGAATAGTAACACAATGGAAGATAAAAAAAGGCAATTGTGGAAGAATTAATAATCCATACATAAGTAAACAGAGTAAGACTGTAAATAAAAAATTGTATCACACACATATATATAAATGTTGCATGATACATATGTCTAGAAAAGTAGACAAACAAATCACAATGCTGGAACACAATAGTACTATTCCAAGTGAAAAAAAAAGAGTAATCATCTCCACAACCTTGCAAGCTGTAGCTTGGTCCCATGCTCTCCAGATCCACAGCAAATCATGTACTTGAAGTAGAAGGGAATATTCCATTGTCTATACTTGCAACAAAGAAATTTGTTTGGGAACAAAAGCATGACCCGAATATGGTGTGAGACTTAATCCTAGTATGCAACCACCATGAGATCTGTGCCTTACAGTCAGTGAATATATGGTAGGTAAATGTACAGAAAGCAGTAAACAAGAAATTACTCAACAGAAAACAATCCACAGTTTCAATATCAAGAAAAATCTAATCAACCAGAAAAACAAAAATAGGTAACCCCTTGGGAAGTACCCATAGACTATCCCCTCTTTTCCTACCTAGTAGCACAAGAAAGCTGCTAAACACAAAGGTAACCATCTAGAAAGTACTCAAATCACATCCCCTCTGGTCCTACCTAACATGTACCAGCAACCCTTTGGGCAGTACACTCATTCTGACCCTCTAGTTTATCCTATACATAGACTCTATGAGGAAGCACTCACAGTAAGTTCCTCATATAGTCTCATATCAGAAACTAAAGCACTTTACAGAAGCCCTTACATCACATTCCCTTTTTGGACTGTGTCGAGGAACAACATACCCTCTGAGGAAGAACTCAACATCAATTCCCCATGTGGTCTCGCATCGTAAGTAAAACAGACACTTTGGAGAAGCCCTTACATCCATCCTCCCTATGGTCTATACATTAGGTTCACACGGCCCTATGTAAGTCAATCAAGTATAGAAGCAGGTATCGACCAAATTAAACCTCAAGAACTACTTGGATAGCAGTCTACTACATATAAGCATGTCTGATAAAAAGTCACACCATCCTACAAACTAGGATGGAAAGTAAATTGCAGCCTAAAAGGAAATATAGACCCAACACTCAAAACAAGAAAACATGCATGGGTAACCACTTCCAATGCATAGCAATTAACCCAATTCACATTCAATAACCTCTACTCAACCATACATGTAATGTTGGAAAACAATAGGGCTAAAATGGTAAATGTGCAATACCTTGTTCATGGGTATTGGGAAAATTTTCACATAAAACTTAATGAATTTCATCAAAAAGGTACAAAACAGCTACCTCAGCATTGGGAGATCACTATACATGAACCTTGAGGATTGAATAACCTTAGAATGCCTAATATCTACAAAAAAAACTTTTAAAAAGGTCAACAAATTATAACTTGGGAAAGAGAAGGAATCATGAAATGACGCTTAAGAAGAAGAGAGATCTTACAGAGGTGATCCCAACTCAATAGACGACAGTCGAATCGGAGATCAGATGCTTGTTCGGGGGCTTGACAGAAGATCATGACCATACAGGAGATCTTGGTCAAATGAGACCAAGAAAGAGACCTTTCTTGCGATTAGACATGACCCCAGTACATTTAATGAAAAAAAAGAAAGTACACGGTGTGTAATTTTGAATTACACAGCATGTACTCACCATTTTCGTACTCCACATTAGGCAGCCTCTATGTCACCCCCACATGGCCGTGTGTGTAGCCATTACACGGCCAATACACAGCCTCCTTCGGCAACGTAGTATATGGCATGTACTCATAACGTACATGGTGTATACCTTAGAAATTTCCTAAAATTCTCCTTTTTTCTCAAAAACGACCAAAAAAACCATACCTAAAAAAGAAGATCTGGGTTCTTACAAACTTCCCCCTTAATGAAATTTGTCCCTGAATTTTCCTAGGAAGGTGGTGTAAAATAAGAAACCTTAAACAGCTCTAGCCACTATGCTCGTACATTGACCTCTCTCTCCCAAGTATCATCATGTACTCGCTCGTGTTGCCATAGCACTCGTACCAGTGGGATAGACCGACTATAGAGAACCTTTGTACTGTGATAAAAATCTAGATAGGATGTTCCTCAAATGATGCATCCACTTTGTGCACAACCTCCTCCGGTTGGAAAACCTGAGACATGTTTGAAAAATAACATCGGAGCTGAGAAACGTGAAAAACATCGTGTATAGCCCAGTGCCTCTGAGGTAAATACAACCAATAGGTAACCAGCCCAACTCCCTCCATCACCTCAAATAGACCAATGTACCTTGGCGAAAGATTACCCTATCTCCAGATCCTCTTGTCTTTCAACCTCGGTGCAACATGTAGGAAAACCTGATCCCCGACCTCAAACTCTAGAGGTCGTCTCATCTGATTAACATAATACATCAGTAAAGACTGTGTAGTATCCATCCTCTTCTGAATCAACTCTATCTACTCTGTGGTCTCTTGAACAAGACGGGGTCCCATCAAAGCTACCTCTCCTGCCTCCAGCCAGCATAAGGGTGATTGTCATGGCCTATCCTACAAAGCCTCATAAGGTGCCATCTAAATAGTTTCTTGAGAACTATTACTGTAGAACAACTCTACAAGAGGTATGTTATTCTCCTAGGAACCTCTAAAATATAGAATGCATGCTAGGAGAATGTACTCATGCACCTAAAATGTACACTCGGACTGGCCATCTTTCTGGGGGTGTTAAGCTATACTCTGAAGTAAATATGTACCCAAGGCCATCTAAATCCCATGAAATATCCAAGAAGTAAAACGTGCATCTCTATCTGATGTAATGGAGTCTGGAACTCCATACAGACATAAAATCTCTCGGATGTACAACCGTCCTAGCTCATCAATACTAAAGGCCTCCATTATCAGCAGAAAATGAGAATATTTCGTGATTCTGTCAATGAAAAGCCATACTTCATCATTCCCTCAAGGTGACCTTAGCAACCCTATTACAAATTCCAACATGACGTTATTCCTCTTCCACTCGGGAATGGGTAACTACTGAAAATTCCCTATTGGTCGCTAGTGATCTGCCTTCACCTGCTGACAGGTGGAACACCTCATGGAAAAACCATGCACATCCCTCTTTATACCTCACCACCAATACTGGCAGTGTAGATCACAAAACATCATGGTGACACCAGGATGAACTACCCAAACTGAGGAATAAAGGCCACACATCAGCTCCTCACGTTTAACTACTGGCACCCATATGCACCCCTAGAAATGGAAGATATCATCCCTACCTATGGTCCATCCAAGAATAGGGTCCTCTCCTGACACAATCTCCCTTAGGACTAGGCCTTTTGAGCCTAATAGATACCTCATTCGCACTCGATCTAGTAGAGTAGAGGTAATGGCCATAGAATATAGAAACGTATGCCCCTAACTATCATGAATCTTCAAATGACTCTCAGAGAACTATTCCCTAAGCTTCCACTCAGTACTGGCCTCCTGAACTACCTGCATATGAGTCCTCCTGCTCAGTGCATCAGCCGTTGCATTTCCCTTCCCAGACGTGTAGGCAAGCTCAATGTCAAAGGACTGTAGGTACTCAACCGACCTTCACTATCTTAAACTCAGATCACGCTGAGTGAAGATGTACTTGAGACACTTTAGGGGAGTTAAAACCACAAAATTCTCTCCCAGAAGATAATGTCTCCAACAACATAAGGCATGAACTACTGATTCCAACTCAAGATCGTGCGTCGGGTAGTTCCTATGATGTGGCCTCAACTGCTGAGACCCATATGCAATGACTCCATCTCCTGGAATAAGCACAGTTCCCAGACCGATACCTGATGAATTATAGTAAACAATATAGCTCCTACCTGGCTCTGGAAAGATTAATATTGGTGCTAAAGTCAACCTCCCTTTCAGCTTCTGAAAGGATGACTCACAGAATCTAAATACGAGAACCTTGCATCCTTCTTATTCAGACCCATCAGTGGTGCTTCTAGGGGTGAAAAGGCCTATATGAAGCATTTTTAGTATCCAAACCACCCCAGAAACCTTCATAACTCAAATACATTCTTCGTTTACTTCCAGTAAACTACTACTATCACTTTCTCTACGTCTACTGATACTTCTGTCTATGAGATAACATGACCAAAGATGTGAATTTGATCCATCCAAAAGTGGTATTTTGAGATCTTAGCATATAACTGATTCTCTCTCAGTGTACTCAAAATGATCTGCAGATGGGTAGCATGGTTATGTCACGTGTGAGAGTACACCAAGATATCATCCACGAAGACCACTATGAATGAATCCAAGTATGGAAGGAACAATCGGTTCATCAGTTCCATGAAAACTGTAGGCACGTTCGTGAGATCTACCGATATGACCATATACTCGTATAGACCATACCTGCTCTGGAAGGCTATAAGAGGTATATCAGATAGTCTAACATGAAACTAATGGTAACTAGACCTCATGTCTATCTTTGAGAACACCCGGGCTCTTCGAAGCTGATAAAATTGGCCATCAATCCTAGGAAAGGGATACCAGTTCTTGATCATCAACTGGTTAAACTTCCAATAATCCACACAAATCCTAAAAGTACATTCAGAATTCTTCGAAAAAAGGACCGGTGAACCCCAAGGATTAGTACTGGGCCGGATGAAACCCTTTGACTACAACTCCTCCAACTGCTTTTTGAGATCCTGCAACTCTGGTGTAGCCATCATGTAGGGAGGAATGGACCCCGATGATGCTTCTAGTAGAGCTCAATAGAAAATTCTACCTCACGCTCCAGAGGCAAACTTGAAAAGACTTCAAGAAATACCTCCCTGAAACGATCCACCGCTAGAGGAAAGTATAACAATGATTTCTTGTAGTCATATAGATATAAACAAGAAATCTAGGTTGTAACTCCTCCCAACCCATGATGCCCGAGTCCCACCCTGCTTGCCTAGACAATCCATTCACCCTTATGAAGAAAAGATCGACCATCAAGTGATATGAAACTAAACCTGCGGTGATAACAGTTGAAGACTTCCTAGAGGGGAACTAGCCAGTCTATTCTGATAATGACATCATATCCTTTCATCTCTAAGACATAGAAATCCCATAAGAAGTGACACCCACCAACATCTAGAGGGAACTCTTTTCACTAATGTACACTATCTATTCTAGGCCCCAATGAAGTGTCTAGTGCAAAATATCATCAGAATAAAAGATTAAGAGACCAAGGCTCTCCACAACCTCAACAGATATAAATATATGGGATTCCATTGTATAAAAAATAGGAGAAGCTAAAACTGAGCCTACTAAGATCGTACCTTGAATTTTAGAGGGTTCGGGATCCTGCTCCTACTGGGTCTGCTCTACTAAAAATGTGTGACCTGTATCGTGGCCTTGTGACCCTCCCAAAATACTCTGAGAGGATCCACTCTACTGTCGTTGAAAGCCCAGCGACTGTCCACCACAGCCACAACCTCCACCTCAACTTGAATAGCTGAAAGAACTCTAGTTCCCATACTGTTGAGAAACAGGTGGTGCTACTCCTGAATGAGGAGCAATAGAAGAACCCCTGTCACAAGATGCTAGTGAAAAGATCTGACAAAATAACTGAAGGTGACCCATCTTGTCGCATGATCGGCACTCCACTGGGTCTTTCAGGTAATCTGGACTCATATATCCACTCATTCTACACCGGTAGCACACCACCTAGATACCAAAAGATGTGTCTCACCTCCTTGGATCATCATGTGAAGACTCCCTATGGCACTTCTTACTGTTAGTAGGAAGAATGATAACTCTATATGCTAAGATTCCCTAGCTCACAACTCCAAAATCCCTCAGATTTTGCTCTAGGATCAGTGCCTAGTTGATGATAGAAGTGATGGAAGTCAACATGAATATTTTAACCTATTATCGGATGTCATGCCTCAGACCATCCTTAAACTTCCTTTCTAGGAATAACTAATCAACTCTTGGAATAGGGGTGAAGCGCTATAGCCTGGTAAAGCAAGAGGAATACTCCTTGATAGAAAGAGTTTCCCGATCCATACTCATAAACTCTTTGGCTCGATTTTCCCTCAAGGTATCAAGATTGAAGTAGTCAATGAATATGCACTGAAAATCATCCCACGCCATATCCTGCTGGAGTCCCTTCTAAGAGATCACATCCCACCACCTCTTGGAGGAGTCTCGAAGCATATAGGTAGTGAGATTTACCCGCATATCTATAGGCATATCCAGATGCTGGAAGATCGTTAGCATGGTTTCTAGCAAGGACTGTGTAGCCTGTGGTCCCCCTTCCCTTTAGAAAGTGGGAGGATGCTGCGGCTAAAATACCTATGCCGAATCTTCCATGGACGGTGTATGAGGTGGTTCTACCTTAAATATCTATATCATCCTCATGAAACCCTCTATAAATGTGCATCAGCACTTGTGTCGAGTATAATAGCTAGTTCCAAGACTGGCACAATAGGAGGGACTACAGGTAGTCTGGGATCAGCCATATCTGGTGTATGATCACTCCCCAGCAACTAGCGTACAACTAGAGGACGTCTCAACAACTTGAATCTGCAAGTTCAATTGCACACATTAGATCAAAATTATCATGTAATAAAAACTAGGAGTTCAATAAGAGAACATGAGAAAGAAAACATTCATGTTTTACAAAATATGACTACACGACATGTATAATCCCCACACGACGTGTTCCCTTAAGCCATTCACATGGGCGTGTACTTCAGCTAAAACGGGTAGTGTAATACCCCAAAAACATGGCGTTTTTTCCTCGCACACGATGTGTACTTAAATCCTCTTTCCCTACTCGGGTCCTTCTACAGGGCTAAACCACATAGTTCTCCTTAGAACGTGACTACATGGCATGTTAGTGCTAGACACAGGTTGTATTAGATGAGCTTCTCTAAATCGTGCTATTAGTGACATGGATGGATACATGGATCATAGCACAAGACATGTTCCGGATGGACACGTCGTGTACTAGGAAAGATAACTCCTACCCATGCTGTTAGTTTCATGGCCAACAACTCGACTGACACTACAGAGCGTGTTCCAGATGGACACGACATGTACTAGAAAGGATGACTCCAACCCGTGTTGTTAGTGACACGGTCAGGTACCTGAGATATACTACACAACGTGTTTCATATGGAGACAACGTGTATTAGAAAAGACTCAGCCATCCCAGGTTGTTAGCTACATAGATGGACATGAGTTCAACACAACATGACCTGTATTAGATGGTACATGGCGTGTTCACCAAGGATTTTACCTATCCCGTGTCTCTGTCAACACGGCCTATGACACGGATAGAGACTACATGGAATGAAAATATATTACACGGTGTGTACTTAAGAAAAACTGTTTCTTCCCGAATAGAAGAACACAAGGCATGTAGTAAAAACTAAGCGGTGTGTATTTTGGTTTTTTCCGGACAGTAAGCCTCAAAAACTACTCTAGAACACACAAAAAAACACTAAAACAGACATTAAAGTGCCAATTTCCAATCTTTGAGAGCCCATATGATTTGAGAATCAATGCTTGGTATCGTATACATGTTATAAACAAGGTAACAAGTCAATGATCCACCACATTCAGGTCTATGAGGTCCCATAACACCTCAAAAACCAATGTTTGGGGTTCATTAAAACAAAACCTCACACCAAAAATACCCTATCAAACAGTAGTTATTTATCAAGGCATCTATCACAACTGCATGAAAATTCAATACAACATCTATCTCAACAATCACGCAATTACTAATTCACCCTAAATGGCATGGAAAGAATGCATGAAATGTGATTTTCTATCATGTTCCTATATGATTCATGAGATGGAATACCCTCATATCATCAGGTTGTGACCCAAATAGAATCTTAATAACGTCAACAGTAATAGAATGAAACATGTGAGTTACCCAACGGTGAAAATCAGATCAACCATAAAATTTCAAGACTAGAAAATTGAAATAACTGAGGTAGATTGGCTTTTCCCTATACACGAGTTAGCTACTCCTAGGCCCAACTTATTACAAAGTACCTGTTTTTTCTTATCCCTGACTATAGGCTCCAAACAGTAAGTCAAGAGAAAAGAATTCTTCTCATACCACTTTGTAAAGTCCGGGTTCAAGAAGCCACCCAGAGGCGCCATCTACCCAGTTGGTCACATGGACTCAAGCGTATTTCCCCAAATGCCAGAGGCTACAAACTAGCAGTGAGGGCCATGGGTGTGATAGTGGGTAAACTATGACCTCATTGGCAAAGTAACATAGTGGAAGAAAAACAAAGGCAATAGTAAAAGCAATAATAATCTATACAAAAGTAAACAACCGAAGACTGGAAATAATAAACTGGAGCACACTTATATATATAAATGATGCATGATACATATTTCTTGGAAAGCATCCAAAAAAAATCACAATAGTGGAACAAAATAGTACTAAACCAATTGCAAAAGAAAAATAGTAATCAACTCCACAAAATCGCAAGCTATATCTTGGTCCCATGCTATCCCTCTCCATAACAAATTATGTACCTTAAGTAGAAGTGGACTTTCCCTTGTCTATACTTGGAACAATATAATCTGTATGGGGCCAAAAGCATGGCCCAAATAGGGTGTGAAACTAAATCCCAGTAGTCAACCACCATGACATTTGTGCCTAATAGTCAGTGAATATATGGTAGGTAAAAGTATAGAAAGTATTAAATAGGAAAGTACTCAACAGTAAGAAATCCACAGTTTCAATGTCAAGTGAAAGTTAATCTAGAAAATAAACACAAATAGGTAACCCTCTGGGAGGTACCAACAGCCTATCCCCTCTGGTCCTACCTAGTAACACAAGTAAACAACTAAACCCAAAGGTAATTCTCTAAGAAGAACTCACAACCCATCCCCTTTTGTCCTACCTAACAAGTACAAGCAACCCTTTGGGCAGTACACTCAGTCTAACCCTCTGGTTCAGCTTAATTATAGAATCTATGAGGAAGCACTCCCCGTCAATTTTTCCTATAGTCTCATATTGGTAACTAAAGGTTCTATAGGGAAGAACTTACACCACATTTTCTTTGTGGCCCACATCAAGGAACTACAGTCACTCTAAGGAATCACTCAACGTCAATTCCCCTTGTGGTCTCACATCATAAGTAAAACAGACACTCTGGAGAAGCCTTTATGCCCATCCTCCCTATGGTCTATACATTAGGTTAACATGGAGCTATGTAAGTCATGAAAGTATAGATTCATGCATCGGCCAATGTAAACCTCAAGAACTTTGTGGATAGTAGTCTACATCATATCAGTATGTTAGAACAAAAGTCACACCATCCTAAAAACAAGGCATGGAATATAAACAGAAGCCTAACAGGCAAGCTAGGCCCAATGGTCAAAACCGGAAAACATGCATGGTAAACCACTTCCAAATCCAAGAAAATAACCCTATTCACATTTAATAACCTCTAATCAGGATTACAAGCAAATATGGAAAATAATAAGGCTAAAATGGTAAACGTGCAATACCTATTTCATGGGTATTGGGAAAGTTTGATCATAAAACTCAATGACGTTCAACAGAAAGGCACCAATCACCTACCTTGGAATTGGGAGATCTCTATACATGAACCTCAAGTCTTAAATCACCATAAAATGTGGAATATCTACCAAAGCGTCGAAAATGTTCAACAAAGGATAACTTGATAAAGAAGAGGAATCCTGAAATGAAGCTCCGGAAGAATAGAGAGTGTACTTAGGCGATCCCAAGGCAATAAATGATAGTAAAATTGGAGTTAGGATGATTTTCCAGGGGATCGGATGAAGATCATAGTCGTTCAAGAGATCTCGGTCGGATGAGACCTAGAAGGAGACCTTTCTGGCGATTAGACGCGACCTCAGTACCTTTAATGAAAAAAAGTACACGATGTGTAATTATGAAGTACATGATGTGTACTCACCGTTTCTGTACTCCGCTTTAGGCGGCCTCAAAGTCACCCCCGTACGACCGTGTCTGTGTCCATAACATGTCCATCACATGGCCTCCTTTGACAATATAGTACATGGAATTTACTCATAAAGTACATGGCTTGTAATTCAGAAATTTCCAGAAATTCATCTTTTTCCCAAAAACAACACAAAAAGAGAACCATACCATAAAAGAAGATCAGGGTTCTTATAGAATTGGAGAGGAAACTGGTGGTAGATATATTTTAGCTAGAGTGAGTTCTGGATGTTGGAGCTGGTTGTGGGTGTATCGAAGATGATTCATCTATAATAGCTAGAACATGTCAGGTTTCATAATCTTGGAATAGGAGACCCTTCCGGAAGCATGATCAGGCACATAGTTTCATGGGCCCGAGTCAGAGCAGAGTTGAAGGGTATCCCATATAGGGGAATTTATTTACTTGTAATGGGTGAGGTCACATTGTATGGGATTTCCCGACCAAACAGGCTGAGTAACCCAAAAGATAGCTAATGGGCCGCCACAATATAGACATCATCGTGATGGGGGATCTCCTAGGCTATGATTGGGTGGTCCCTAGGGAAACAAAGCTTGAGGAGGATTATGAGGATATTTGGGTAGTGGATTCTACTATGTGATCCTTCCACCACCACCACCAGAAGGCCCACGTCAGTCTTAGGGAGATGGCTGTCAGGGCTATGGGCACCATGAATGTCTATGATCCTATTGCGCAATAGATGATTCGATATATGATCTATATTTATTCCACTCATTCATCTGTATTATTATGCATATATGTGAGTAATTACACATTCTCTTAACTCATGGTTGGATATGTAGAGATCATAGTTGAGATGCTATCACAACAGCTTCGTCATGAGATTCCTGCAGAGAATTCTTCTTCTGTACCTTTAGTTTGCCGGCAGTGTGAGCTATCACTTGGATAAGGGAGGTTCACATGGTACATTTTGATTATCATAATGGAACCCTATGATTTCATCATGGGTATGGATTTTACATCCTTGTTCTAATCCTATATTTTTTTCACCATAGATATTTCATATTCATATGCACTGATGGGGTGATATTATCCTTTTTGGGGAGAGAGAGATCTGATGGATGGACATGTGGATACTGTGAGCAGCAGGTTGCTGCCTATCTCTCATTAGTTGGAAAGTGTAGACCTTGGTACTATAAGATATTTAGGCATCTAGGTTCCTTTTTTTCTGAATGATTATATGGACATAATCCCCAAAGATGTTTTAGGACTACCTATGAGGCGTGATATGAAGTTTTGCAATGAGTTTCATCTAGGGACAACCTCGATTTCTTCTATATCATATCAGGTGGAACCTACTAAGATTGTAATTCTATAGTTTTAGTTGTAATACCATCTATAAAAATGTTTTATCTAACCCAGTGTTTCCCCATAGGAAGCTTCAATCCTATTAGTGAAAAAGGTAGATGGGTTCTTGTAGATTTTCATGGATTACCGTTTCCTGAACCATGGAATCCTAAATAACAAGTAACACTTGCAAAAGATTTATGAATTTTTTGACTAGTTATGTGGAGAAATATGGTTCTCAAAGAATAATCTCATGTTTGGCTACCAAAAGTTAAGGGTTCGTGAGACTTATATTCCATTGTTAGCATTCTAATGTCATTATGGACAATTTGAGTTCGTAATTATGCCCTTTTATGTGACAAATTCCCCGATCATGTTTATAGCTTCGATAAACTATGTATTCTATCCATACATGGATCAACTCATTTTTTTATTTATTGATGACATAGTTATCTACTTTTCATCAGAGGATGGTCATGCATATCACCTGAGGATGGTTCTTTTGTTACTTTGAGATTACCAGTTTTACGAAAGGCTATCGAAGTTCCATTTCTGGATTCATAAGGTTCACTTACTAGGGAATGTGATTTATGAACAAGGATTAACAATGGATCCAACAAAAGTTGAGGCATTACTTCCGTGGGATACAATTAAGAATGTTTTAGAGGTTTTTAGATTCCACATCTTGTATGCGTAATCTAAGAGTTTTTCAGAATAGTTATATAGAATCGTAGCCTCTTTGACTAACCTAACAAAAAAAGGGAATATATTTAACTATTTTGAGCTGTACTAGATATCCTTTTAAGATATGAGATTGAGGATGATGAGTGATCCAATGTTGAGACTACCAAGGAGCGTATGGAGTTTAGTGTATTGTGATGCCTCATGATCTAGGCTCGGTTTCTTGTTGATGCAGTGATAGGTAGTTATTTAATACGGGTCTAGGTAGGTGATACCCAAAAGTAATAACTTTAAAACTCATGACCTAGAGATGATGGTGGTGTTATTTTTTAGGATGATTTGGAAACACTACCTTTAGGGGAAGAGATTTGTGGTTTACATAGACCATCAGAGTCTTATATACATATTCACATAGAGAAACCTAAACCTGAGGAAGGTGCACCAGAGGGAGTTGTTGGATGACTTTGAATTTGAGATATTCTATACTCCAGAAAATTGAGATTTTGTAACAGACAAACTAGCAGTATTTCCTAGGCTTGTTAGTTAGTAAGATTCAGAGTAGTTAGCTTTCTTATACCTTGCCTTAGTGGAACCGGAGGGTAGATATTTTCTTATATTGATGGTTTTGACTCTGCTCGTTTTGTGTGTGAGAGATTCTAAACTAGGATACCTTGACTACAAGGTCTTATGTGATCATATATCCATAAGTGATGCTCCATATGAATTTTCTAAAGTACAGAATAATGTCATCTTATTCCAAGGGATAAAATGGATCCAGACACATTGTGAGAGGAGCTGATATGGGAGTTCTACACATCCCACCTATCTATACACCCTGGTGTTGGGAAGAATTACATGTTCCTCGAGTGATAGTTTTGGTGGTCCAGAATGAGATAGATCATTGGCTAGTTTGCCTCTGGGTGCCTCATTTATCAGCAGGTAAAAGATTAGAACCTTGTTTTGGATGGGTTTTTGCATCTTCGTGTGATCCTAAAGTGGAAATGGGATGAAATATCAATGGAATTCACCAATTTTCTTCCATTCCCATGGAAGATCCATGACATCATCTGGTTGATAGATGACTAACTCACAAACTCAATGAACTTCCTTGTTATTAGGGTGTAGATTTTGATGGAGATTTTGGGGCGGTTGTATGTTTGAGAGATAGTTCACCTTGACGGGGTTCCCATGAAGATTTTCTCCTATCATGACATGTGGTTTATGTCATGATCATTGGGGGGGGGGGGTTGCAGGAGGAATTCATGACCTAATTCTGGATGAGTATAACTTTTCATCCCCAAAACAATGGGTGTACCTAGTGCCCTATCCAAGTTCTTGAGGATATGTTGAGTGCTTGTATGTTAGACTTTGGTCATGGCTGAGAGGATCAACTACCCTTAGTAGAGTCGTTATTCAATAGAAACATGAAAAATAAAATTGGCATGACCCCTTTTGAGCCCCTATACGGGAGATGCTACAGGTCACCCATGTTCTCGACAGAGGTTTGTGAGTTATCTATTATAGGCCCCGAGTTGGCATAAGTGTCAACAGAGAATGTGAAGGTATTCTATTAGAAAATGGGGACATCACATAGGAGACATAAATATCATGTATACCGCCTTCATATGCCCTTTGGGTGTGAGAATGGAGACCATATTTTCTTGTGATTCTCCCCATGATGAGGATAGTGGATGTTCGACAAGGGAGGAAAGTTAGCCTCGAGGATAATCAGCCTTTTGAGAATGTAAAGGAGAGTTCCTAAGAGAGGGAGATCCATCCATGGGCTTAGTATCCCGATTTTTTTCATAGTTTTTCTTTTTGAGGAAGAAAATATTTAAAAGGTAATGATGTTTGGACCCATTTTTTCCTTGTAATAAATTGAAATATTTTGATATAGATTTATAGAGTTAGGTGATGAGACGGACTGAAATTCTAAGGCCCAGTGTGCCCAAAATTAATTTTTTAAAAATATTAAATATATTATATATTTTGCACATATGACAGCTCAAAGAAAATGAGATTACAATTTTTAATTTGATTGGATCAAAAATCTTAGACCACATTTGAGTCCGAAAGACAATTTTTACCCTATGAACAACATAAAATAAGTCAGCACTAGATGTTCTGAACCCTCTCTCATTGGCGGTACATTAATTGGGTTTATTTAAATATTAAATTGATTAAATAATTCATTTAACCCAAACTAAAATGTTTATTAATATATAATTATGGAATTTTGTCCAAGGATGTCTTTATAACCATAGAATCACTAGAGATTTATATCTTCCTCCTTTTATTGGTAAATATTATCTAATGATGTAGAATATCTAAAATTAGATCAAATTAGATGCAATGAAAGCTTAAACTTCCTTAGAGATTGAAAAATGTGTTATTCAACAAGGGTCAATCCAAAACTGAGGTAGGACTCATCTTTTGGTTTTTTACACATGTGGCCTAAAATTATGAGTATATTGATAGGTGTTATTTGACATGTTCCTCTGTTGCAGTCTCTAAATTCACTTAAGTACTAAAATCTCAATTTATATTAGTTTTTTTATAATTTTAAATCCATGTTCTTGGTCTTCAACTAGGAAATATTTCCATTTGACATTAATGTTTTTTATTTTTTTGATTTTCTCCATCGATTATTCATGTTATTCACTGGTTGGATCCCCACGATCCCAAATAAACTTTTTTGGGAGTTACTGAGCTCAATCAAAGAACTAATTTTATTCCTAATCAATGAAAAAAATATGGTTTGATGAACTGAGAAGATATCCCAGATCATTGAAAGGAAAGGATGAACTTTTTGGTTATTTGAGATCAATAGATTAAAGATCGAGGGTGGGGAAGTGTTCAGTACAACCAGTGAAACCCTAACAGCAAGTGGAGGCCGATTTTCATGAGAAATGTCTTTCAAGAAGGATCTATTCCCTGATCCTAAGATTCTGGGCCGATTGAAGGTAATATCTACGGTTGACCAACTAGATTCATACGTGGAATCCAGATCTAGGATTTTTTTTAAAAATACTGACTACACGCCATGATTGGTGCAGAACATGTGGCATGTATCCCTTTACAATGTTGTTGTATAAAGTTTTAAAAACCCATAAAAATTGAACTATGTGTACCTCGTTAACACGCGGTGTACCACCTTCTCAAGTGAGTGAGTCGTGTGACTAATCAGATGGCTAGGAAAACACTATGTTCGAAGTGCATGACATGCAAAGATCACATGGTTGGTAAACCATGAAGATCATCATGTTGTATACCTAGGTACATAGACATGGTTTCCAGTACAAATCCATGACCATAGGATATGACCCATGGTCACAGTTAGCCATGGTGTACCTTGTAGTCCACCTGCACGGCATGTCCTACTACATAGAGTTGTGTTTATGTTCCATAAAAAAGAAATGTCGAAGAAATGGAGTGGGTGCACACATTGTGTGGGACCCCTCAAAAATCGTGTTCCCCTTGGTTCCTTATTATAGACTTTTACATTCCATATATCTCTCATTTGAATGTGGCTTTTGGCATAAGAGTAGTATATCCAGTGTTTTTTTCATGTATAATGCGATAGTTTCATTAGTTGCAGATTTTGAGTTACAATGTGAAATTTTCTGAGATTGGCACACATTGAGACATCCTTGAATGGTAGTAACAATAATTATGGATCACTGAGACATTTTCCAGTAATTACCCTCTAGTAGGGTAGGGAAGTGGAATTTCTTAAGGGTCATTTCCATCCTAACCCTCCAGTAGAGTTGGGAAGTGGAGTTCCCCAGTGACATTTTCCGAGAATTATGTTTTAGTGGGATTGAGCAATGGAGTTCCCTAAGGTAACTTTAAGATAATTACCCTCTAGTAGGGTTGGGAAATGGAGTTCCCTAATGGAAACCCTTTCGATCATTACCCTCTAGTAAGTCTTGTGGGTAAAGTTTCCCAAAGATGACTTCTTATGGTTGTTACCCTCCTGCAAGGTTGGGAGGTGGAGTTCCCTAATGAAAATTTTGAGCAATACCCTCTAGAAAGGTAGAGAAGTGGAGTTCCTCGATGAATTACATAATGGAACCCCCTGTTATATTAATTTATGGGTCCTCCATCTAGAAATTATGTCCCCTCGACTATTCGGAACTATGAAAAGATGTCGTTTGATGTATCTTTGGACTCAAGAGGAAGAGGGGTTCTTTTCCTACTAAGATGGATCGTTGCGATGCAACCAAAACCCATGTGGATGAGTCAATGTTTTCCAAAGTGGATAGTATCAACGTGTTTTGATTGTGTTCCTTCGAAATCTATGGTCATGATAGACACATGGGACGTTGTGTATCATTTTTGATCTTTTGGAACTATTTTCTACTCTTCTTCTTGGGATGAGATTTGATATGGAGATCCACTTACTCCATATTTTGGGTTTATTTTACAAATAATATATATATATATAAACTATTACTGTATCTTCTACATGGATTTGGATACACTCCTTCTAGTAGAGGTGAATATGCACCAAATATTCCACATTCCTTCCATGTCAATCTTCTCGTGGTTAGATGAGCATACCCTCAACCTATAGGTGGAGAAGTATCAATGGGTAGTTCAACTACTCACCATAATTTATCCTCTTTTTCTTGTATGGGATTTATTTTTCTCTTTTTGGGTTGATCTATGATATTTCATTGTTACTTGTGCATCAAATGTCTTTCACTTCAATTATATCTCTTACATTTACCCCCAGATTTCACGGCATCCTACTAAGTATGTTTATACTCACCCATTTATGGGAATATCCAACGTGTATCATGTCTTGTGTATAGTAAAAACATGTTAACCATGACTATATAGGATCTTAGGGATACTAGGTGCTTAGACCGTGTATGGTGGTCGTAGGTTAGTATTCAGAAGTCATGTTTTCTTCAGCTACTTACTTTTCTATTTTTCTATTAGTTAGGGACACAATTTGGTTCTGCGTTTATTTTTTCCCCAAAATTTTTAGTTTACTCTACTATACCTTCACACTATTTAGATTTTCATGCATGATTTGTTTATTTTATATAAGTATTGCATATTTTATCTTTTCCCTATGCACCTTTTCGTTGAGTTGGTCGTGTGTGTGTGTTCAAGTTCTTAGGAAAATGCCTCCCTAAGATAGTCGTGCATTCAGAGCTTGTCACAACCCCTTGGCATATATAGGAAGGCCTGGGGTAGTTGTGGCTTCATTCACATCCTAGGGTGGGTTATGACAAACAACTATTCTAACATGATCTTTTTAATGTTTTTTTAATGTGTAAAATTTCCCCATTAATATTGTATATTGTACCTCTCAATGTATGGTGAAGTGTGGGTGCTAATATTTATAAAACATAATCATTTTGACCTTGTAGAATTATTACACCATAATGGTATATGTTTTTGTTTAATTCAAATTTAATAGAAAATATTATGAAAATAGTTTAACTCGAGCTAGAAAGCTCTCTAAATGAATTTTTTTGGCCTCAAAATTGGGGATGTATGGATCGTCACATTGTGGTTATGCTGGTTTTTCTCATTTTCCCCTTTAAATAAATTGGTTTTTCACCTTAACCTATAAATTAAAATTTTCAATTTGATTCATTATTTAAATATATTCTTTATTTTATAATATCTATTAATTGGTGTCATTAATTTTTCATATTATGCTCATGGGGACACTCTGAAACCTCCACCTCAAAATATAGACATACTATTTTAAATGCTTTGATGCCACTAATGGTAGTAATTCATTAGCTACAATATTTTATTATTATTTTATCTAAATCGTATAAAAAATAAATTAAAATAAGTATTCATTATTTTATAATAATGATAGAACGTTGAAGAAAAATCTATTATATCATCATTAGACATGATTCCCATACTTTCTCCATGTTTTCAACTACTAGTCACCCCATTTTATTTAAATGATCCTCCTTTTATGTAACATGAAATTATATGAAAATGGACTGAGATTTTTATTCATAAATTTTTATATGACCAATGGAATATAATTATGATTTTGTTTCATATAAAATAAATTTCATACTAATAATTTTATATATATACCATTTTTTAATTTGAACATACCCTATCCTTTATTTATGGTATGGGTATGGTGGTTTTGTTGAAAAATATTTATTTTCCACCCTCCATTATTATTTAATAAATTAACATTTCAAAATAAATTGTATTAATACTAGTAATGTCAAATAAAATAATACCAATCATAATATACTATTAATGATTCCTCCTTTCGATGGATAATAAAATCATTATATGTTTCTTGGTTTATGATGTCTGTGTATAATTTGGTGGGTGGGGAATTACTTTCCCCTCAACATCCCTAAGTTTGTGCTTCATAATAAGTGTCAAAAAACATTTACCATACATTCTAATGACCATTAGTAAGAATTTCATAGGATATTCTTCTAATATAAATTTCTTCTACATGGGATAATAAAGAGTAAATCATTGTTTATTTTTTTGATTTTCTATAAAATTAATAAATTATATCATAATATTACACAAATATCTTCCCAAATTATTTCCTTCTATATAGTCATAGCATTGTTTCATGTATCTATATCAATCAGCATGTGCATTCGAGTGTTGAATCCAATATAACTAATAAAAATGGACTTGATTGGAAAAATAAGTTGAGAATTTGAATTCCATCCAACCTTGATTTTTAACATGTACTTCATGGATTAATAATTTTTTCTAACACTATTGCACTATAATACAGCTATAATTTTTACCCTTGTATCCTTTTCTTTCTTTCTCACCTTTAGGATGTTATTCGCCTCTATAATGTTGTCCACCATCTAATATTTTATTGATTTCCACATCAGTAATCTATTGCTACTCGTCTTTATAAGTAGTTAAATTTTTAATTTATATTATGTAAATATAGTAGTAAACATATTAATATTATAAGGAATAATGTTGTATATAAAAAATAAATCTGAGAAATTTGACTATTTCATTGTGCTTTTTTTCATTAAAAGTTGATGGTATTTATCCCCTATATGAAGTATTTGAATCCCCTCTTTATACTCAACTCCAATATACAAGATATCATCTATATTAGGGCATCTATGAAAAGATTTTGTTGTCCCAATAAAAGGTCCACCCTCAATGTATTTTTTATTGGACCATGTATTTGTTTTAGTTAATAATATAATAATTGATCAATTTTTATTTATAAGATATGGGGATTAAAATAATTGTACTTATTGTGATTCCATTGTGAAAAATTAATCCCTGTAACATTCCTTGGTAAAATTTAATAAAAAATTCACAATTCATTTATTTTAACTGCACACATATTATCAACCCATTTTCTTTAAAAAATTCAACCACTGGAATGTTTTATAATCCAAATACAATATTTTTTAATCGATAATAAAGGATGAAATATTTTCATAAATGGTATTTCTTTTTTTGGTACCAAATAAACACGTCACTTCCTCAAGAAGAGTAACTATGCTATTCTTCATCATACTATGTTCATGTTGTTTAATTATATATAAAGTATAACAAGTAATTAAATAACCATTGAAAGATATTACATATAAAATTGGTCATTCAACTATCCATTTATGTCACTCAAAAATATAATTAGGATTTATAGCTAAATTCTCAAAAAAAAAAGTCTCAAATCTATCTAAAAAACTATTTATTATGTGTATTTGATATCAAAATTTCATCCCGTGATGAATTCGAATTACTAATATTTTTTATTATAGAATATGAAACAAAATCTATAATGTTATGTAAAATAAAAAGGTGGTATTTTCATTATATCTTTAATATTAATTACAAAAACATTTCTTCTAAAAATTCCTTCAACCACATGGATCCTAATTTGATGAGATTTTGGGAGAATAATTCTATCCATGTCAGATAGGTAATTCGTAATGAAATATATTGCTTCTTTAAAAATATATCTCTCTACAATAAATATTTTTGGATATTTTTTTTTCTATACCTTTACAAAATCATCATAGTCCAGTCAATGAGGTATATAAATCTATAATGTACAATACCAAATAGTTGGATATCTCTAACCAATTGAACCATAAAAGGAACCATTATATCAAAAAATGATGGTGGTAAGAACATATAAAAATCACAAAAATATGAATGAAATTTCATTTTCCATAGTTTGAAAAATCATTATGTTGTATATATCATTAAAAATGATGAAAATCATGGTTAATGTGTGTCAAAATAATTTATGTGCAATGTAATTTAAATACACAAGAATGAAATCACACACCAAAACAAGATTTTTCATATTATTTTAATCCATTTAACTTCAAATTAGCCATCGATACATTATTCTTGATATTTGAGGAATACCTATATTGAACCATTACATCATTAACGAAATTACAGGACAAAAATATCTTTATCCTAGAAGAATTATATGCTTCTAAAGGATGAAAATTCCATTTTCATCTTCCACTAGAATAATATCTTCCCTTATCACAATATCAATCATGGCCAATATAGACATAATTCCATTTGTTATTTTTATACATGTATTTAGTAATGTGACAATGCACTATCACATATATGATTTCATATATGTATGACAACATGAAAATTTTTGAAATAAAAAAAATCCAAAATGATTATTAAAAAAATCATTATTTTTTTAAAACCTGTTTTCATATGGTTTTTCAAAAATGGTTTATAAAAAATATTGAAAATATAGTATAACTTCTAAAAAAATTAACACCTATTAATGGGGAAGGTGTGGTACCTTCTTTAAAATTTCTATCAAATGATTTTGTTTTCTAAAATATATATGAATACCACCATGGTAAAAACAATATTTCATAGAAACACTATATTTTTGGAATGTTTTAACCTAAATAAGCAGGAACCTTCCTCACAAATGGGAAACCTTAACATTCCTTAAATGTTATATCCTGATAAATTTTCATAAATTGGATTTCCATTAATCATAATGTACAGCATGGATCTTAATGAGAACTTTTCATTTATATAGAAATCATAATATATGACACCTAAATCCCATATAAATTATGCATACATAATAAATGGATCCAAAAAACATCAATATCATCAAAATGTCTTTTATTCCAGTATGAGCAAAGAAAATATAGTTGATATGCACTTCACACACAACCATAGTAGAATGTTATAATTTACTTAAATAACTGGACATGTGTGAGTGATAATATTTCCACCAAAAAGACTCATTACATATGTATATAGTGTAATATAGTGATTTCATAGCTCATTCCTAAATTTATGATTATCATTACCAATTCTCTTCCACTAAGGAGATTTTACAAATGAAGTTGTTCCCATCTTGAATTCTTGTATATTTGTTGAATATCATTTGCATTAAATTATTATCACTTATATATAGACATATAAACCATGGAATGACTATAAATTACCCTAAAAATTTCAAAGGAATTGATTCATGTTTGTTTTATTTTTCCACGCCGCATTTAGGTAATTTTTTAAGTGACTCACGGTCCAAATGAAACAATACATAGTCATTTTGATATTGAAGAATTATTACAGATACCATAACCATTGAACATATGATTCATTTATTATCATATATTAAAAAAGGAAAATCATTATATTATAGTGAAATATCATTATAGAAAGTAATTAGTTCTATAAATTTGTTGTCACTTCAGTAATTTGAAAATTTTAAAATATATTGTTCTAGTATGGATGATAATATTGAATATTTAGTACAACTAATATACAACGACATCTTTACATATCTCTTTAAATTCTCAAAAAATCATTGGACCATCACTAAGGTCACCTTAAACTACCATAGTCATTTATTAAATGTGTTCTCGACCATAATTTATAGTTTTACTCATATAAGTTGATCCATAAAACATAGTGTTATCCCAGTCACTAGATACATTCAGTTATTTCCCATGTTTATTAAAAAAAATTAATTTTGATATATTTCATGATCGATCAAGTGTTGTTCTGACTAATAGGGGCAAATTCATTATATATAACAAATTTTACACACAAAAATGATTTGAGAAGGGTAATTGTTTTTATCTATTGCAGAATTTATGAACTCTTTAACTCTATCACCATAATTTTCTTTAGTACTCCTCTATATTCTATTCTAGACTTCCCATAAGATATAAAAAATAATAACCCATAGAATGGAAAACAAAAGAATGGGGAAATATTTATATCTTAGTATAGAGAAACAAATGAACATTTCATCAAGGTTTTGATCATAAGAATACGAGAAGACATAGGCAGTGGAAAAATTTTATTATTAAAAAGAACATGGAATGACATGCACTCTTCATTATTCATGATAAAAGCACATGTAATCTCAAAGGAACGAGAACTTACTAGAGAAAAAGTTTGAAAAATAATTAGACATTAAAAATGAGCCAAGGATCATAATCATAGGCATAAGAAATGATATAATAACGTGGAATTACCAAAATCATAGAAATCATTTTTGAAGGCTACACACTATTAAATTTATCTCATAGTAGGATAGATCTAATCACCAGTATACCTTATTAGTATTAGGTTAATCCACCCATGTACTCTTGGGCATGGTATAAAACATCTGGTGTTCCCATTTTTTCTTGTGATAAATCCTACAATTTACCCTTTTCTTGGAAAAAACTATCATGTACCCTTTGGCATGGGATTAATCCCCTCAAGTACTCTTTGAATTGGGATTAATACCCTCGTTTAATATTTTGAGATCATGAAATATAAAATTTACCAATGAAATATAAGAACATATATGACCTCATTTATATTTCATATATAAACATACATATATATGACAATTGAAAACAATCTGTGATTACATAATTAAGAACCCATAGAAAGAAAAATGGGTTTTTTAATATTTCAAGATATTTACAACATAATTGACCATAAAAATTAGAATACTTGATACCCAATATTGAACCACCTAAAATATTATTTTATAAGAACATTTAGATAATTATTCATCAAAAAAATAATTTAAAAGTATAGAAAACTATTAGAAGTAAATATAAAAGTGGTGGGGAAATCTTAAAAGTAATTTTCATAATTAATCTATCTTTGTACTAGAAGAATAAGTTATAATCACTTTGAAAAATAATTTTTGAGAAAGTGAAAACATTGGAAAAATTTACTTTTAAAAAGAATACATCAATAATATATCATGAGGAAGACATAAAGATAGCCTGTTGAAATTTTGAGTGGAAGATAAAACATTTTATTTTGAAAGGATATAAAACCTTATGAAATATTTTGAAAAACATTTTTTTGAAAACCCACATCCTAAAATTTGGTTTTAAAATTTACTTTTGAGAAGAGGAAAAAGGAAATTTGAAGTTCCCATGACATAAAAAATAAATGGGGTTTCCAAATATAATGGATATCATTTTTAGAATTGATAAATTTTGAAGAAGATAGGATATAATTCTTAAAGAAGGTGAGAATTATTTTCATAAATGATATAATTATTTTTGAAATTAATTAATTGAGGGGGAATATTTTATTCAAAAGTTTTAATTTTCCTAAAAAATAGAGAGAATATACCAAGAAATAAAATAATAGGGTAGAAGAAACCAATATTTGAATATAAAAGTTCAAGAAGACACATTAAACCTCAATGAACAAATTTTAGTTAAAAACCCAAATTGTAATAGTAACATAAGAATCAATGGAAAAAATAGGGATTCTATGAAATGGAAATTGAAATATCATAAAATGAAATATATTAATTTTATTTGATGGAGATGGGGTAGTGAATACACACCAAAAGATAAATGACGATGGACAATATAAGACCTCTCTCGTGGATTTGAAAAAAGGAAAAATGAACACTTACCTTGTATTCCTTCTTACTCAAAGATTGTATAACGACTTTTATAATAAACAAAACTATATCTACTATAGATTTGAAAAAATAAAAAAAGTTATGATCAATAGCGTATAAAACATGAAATTTTGAGCCTAAATACATGATGAAATATTATTATATGACCATTGTAACATATCCATTAATTTGGTGGGAATTAATAGTTTTAATTGATTTATGAAAAATATATATAAATTCCATATTAAATATAAATTTATTGATATATTATTCATAAATAATCAATCAATTTTGAGTAAATAAATTTTATTCTTAAAAAATACATTTTCTTCAAGGTTATTTTTTTTATTTTTAAGAAAATATTTTCATTAATTTATATAAAAGTTTGGAAATGTATATAATAAAATTATTTTTTAAAAACATAATATCCTAATTAAATTATTCTTATTTCTTTTTTGTATTTTTTAGAAAATATTTATTTTTCAGTGAATAGTTAAAATATCATTTTTTTTGTAAATATGTCAATTGATTTCAAGAACAATGGATTTAAGTCATTAAATTAACATAATAAAATATCATTATAGGATATATTAAAATTTTATTACATCATCAAGTTTGAATAATATTTTAAGGATGTGTAAGAAGAAGTAAAACAAAATGATTAGTTAAGAACGATACATGGTGTATATACTAAACATGAATGTATTATATGATTCCATTCATGGGAATTATTTGTATTAAAAATTTAGTATTTGTTTCTATCATTCACAATGTTTTGATTTAGAGATTACCAAAGCCATAAATAATTTCATCTCAATTTTTATTTCATAATGAATATTTAATGTTATACAGCAATTTATTTTATAAGGTGGATATATACTACCCATTTTTATGATATATCACGAATAATTCAAAATTAATGGTTTTATATGTTTCAATTTTATTTATTTCACCCAAGGGGATATGAATATAATTATACAAAGTGGTAAAGGGTATTTACCTTATTTTCATTTTGGTAGGTTATAACTATTCATAATTGACTTATTCATGACATGATTATATATAAATTGATATCTAAATTCTATTGTTATTTTATTCATTTTTTCTATATTTACATCTATTTCATATAATATCTCCATTGAATAATTCTTAATTCAATGATATGATACTTATGAGGTTTATTCCTCTCAAATTCTATTTCTTGGGGAATAATGTTGATGCTATGACCTGACATATTTTATGAGTTGCATATAATCTTGAAATTGTCGTTTTCTATCATGAATATACTTATTTTCATGATATTTAATATTTAGCTAGATATCATTATTTTATGGGATTACAATAGAAAAATAAACAATGTATAAAAGTTTCTATGTTATAATACCCATTTGTTTGGTTCTCTTAGAGGAAATCATATGCTTTTATTTTATTGAAATACATCTATTTTATTATCTTATTTTCATGAATTTATTTATATATTTAATTTCAATTTTCTACCTTAGTTAATAATGAAACATCAATGATTTACCTTGTATGTGATACTAATATTGTACTTTCTTTTAGATCGATAATTATTCACTTATATTTCCAGGTTTTCTAAAATATTTTGAAAAAATAAATTTTCAAAACATGAAAATTTTCATAAATATTTTTTACATTGTATTTGACCTTATTTTAAACCATTTTAATTGTATGTTTCATAGTATTTTCTAAATGGTCCACTTTTTTCTCCCTTAACAAAATGTTTAAAAAGAATGTTTATTTTTAACATTTACATCAATAATAGATTTTACCACCATTAGAGGCACTATTTTTTTGGATCTTACTTTATAATTTTCATGGTAATTTTAAATGAAAATTATAATCATAATATTTGAAGAATTTTTTTAAAGGTTATTTTGAAAGTGATATGGGTATTTTTATTATTAATGTTTTTAATGGTCTTTTAATTATATTTCCATTCATCAATATCAATATCAATTGATGTAATATATTCCTCGCTATAGATATTTTTTAATTATACCATCCCCATTATTTATTTAGATGATTTATTTTTATTTTAAATATATTTCATAGAACCCATTCATTATCCATTAGTTAATCACATTATGAAATTAATAATTGGTATTTCTGAGTTTTATGGAGATATAAAAGAAAATTTCACGTTATTTATGTTATTACTATTAGTAATTATATATGAAGGTTTGATCCCAATTATTTATCGTGGTTTATCCATATATATATTATAAGAATGATTAATATTCATTACAGCTAATTAAAAATTGGTGCTCCTGATATAGCTTATACGATGGGTGAGCCCCACTATTTTCTCTCCAATACATTGGGAAATTCCTATTGTCTTTAAAAGAAGTAATTAAGGAGTAGTTGGAGGGTTTCTCCTAAGGATTTTACTGGGATCCAGTTATTTCTAACATAGGTTTAGATTATAGTATGGAGACACTGTTCCCAGTGACCAATAAATTTTGTTATGCTTGATATGGGTTTTAATATTCCATTAATGAATATTCTAATCAAATACCTCATGATTATGGAATCCTATGAATTTTTTGTTTTTTAAATAATAATTCCATGATTCTTGTTTAATTATTCATGTATTGATGTGTATAAATTATCTTATGATTTTCTCATGCACATTCAATATATTATCATACCCTTATACTCAACTTATTATTTCAGATGACATTCACTAATTAATGATTTTTTTACCCTTAATGAGCATTTTAGTTCACCCCTCTTATGTTTCCATTTCCCCAAGTTATAAAAAATGATGTTAAAATAATTACTTCTATATTTTTTTATATTGATGATGATGATGAATTAATATTGAATATGAACAGCTAGGTGTACTGGAAAAAAATAATCTCTTGAAGATAACGGTAATGTTTATATATGAGTTTTTTCTAATTTTATGATACTGTAATCCTAAAATGTCTTTGTGTATGTATGTTATCCAATGAATCATTTGATGATTTATTTTTTTGGTTGCCAAAAAAATTTCTCCCATTCATTGGTATCAAATCTATAAATTTAATTTTTATGATTTTAGCACCAGAGGAAGTATGGTTTTAGGGTTGTTATTATTAGTATCAAAGTGGGTTTTTATATATTTGGAGAACAAGATGTTTTTCATGTGTGGGTATCTTAAGAATTATGTATTCCATCATGGATTTTAATGTTTAAGGTTAATCATGTGTTCAAGGTCTTAATCACCACTTCTAAGGTGGTAAATGATGAACTTTTGAGGTGATTGAAAAACATTTTGGGAGTATTTATATTGGTTTTAGGTATATATAGACATTTGGTTTAATTTGAAGTATAATTTTATTATTAATTAAAATAATTTTGTAGACTTAATTTTAATTGAATTTGTGGCCTCTAAGAGTCATCATATCATTCTTGTTGAAAAAATAATGGGTTATTATAATTTGGGAACATATGATATTTCTAACTGTGGGATTGAATGAATATCTGTTGAATATTTGACGAATTTATAGGATATTTATTTTAGATAACATTATATAATTAAATTAAACTGAGTATTATGGGATTTTATTTGATGAATAATGGTTGAATTTTATTTTGGAAGCATCTATGATTTTAATGTGGATTTATGAAAAATGATGTTATTTTTGAAAATTACTAGCATATCATGGGGATTATATTATTTGGGGTTTTACATTTTTTTGTGAGAAATTAAGAGTGATTTATTTTATTAATAATTAAATTTTATATTTATATTTTAAAACTATGTGATGAAATCATTCAAATATTTGGGATGAAAACGTAGTCACAAATATATTGAGTAATTTTATGATAACCATTTTTTGTGTGGTTAATGAATAATGGCAGGACGAATATTTTTTATCCTTTGATGGATTATATGATCTATTATATGTTAATTTTATAACTTCATGAATGAAAAATTTAACTAGAATACTCATCGAATATATAAAAGAGATGATATTGTTGCGGAAATTATTTAAAGGATTAAACTGTACTCAGAAAGTAAGTATATTTTCATATGTTATTAATGTAGGTGTTGAAGTAATTCCTCAATGATACTAAAATGTTCATGAATAAAGATTATTTCTCTATTACCATCATTTATGATAAAAATTATGGCTTTTCACACCAATTTGTTTTATGGTTTTGTGGTTATTGAATTTCTCATGATAATTCACTTTTTTGTGATCAATGATCTCTATAGCTCTCCAAAATTAATTGGGTATCACAATTTTCTTCCATTACTATATCCTCACTTACCACTAATTTTATAATATTTTTAAACATAGTAATATTTTATTCTATATGACCATTGTATTTTCACTTATTATCATGAGAGTTCCATTAATCATTTTTATGATGTGGATTTTAAAAAAGAATTTTCATATATGAAACATTTGATTACCAAGATTAGGTTCAACTTTTTTGGTTGAAATTTTTTAATAGTGGTGTAGAAGTATGTAACACCTTGAGATTTTAGAGAAGATAAAAAATAATTTTTGATAACATATAAAACTCACAACGTCATGCCTAAATAAATGACATCATTTTATTTAATGACTATTGTAAAATACCCATTAAATTTGTGGCAACGAATATGATTAATTTATTTATAATATCTATATATAAATTTCATTCCAATACAATTTTTTTATATATTCTTAGTAAACAATCGATCAATTTTTTTATAAAGTAATTTTATTCTTCAAAAATATATTTTCATCAAAAATGAGGTTTACTTATTTTTATAAAGAATTAAGAAAATTAATTTATATATAAAGGACAAAATAACTATTATAAATTTAAATTAATATTTCAATTCATCATATCATAATTAACATAGTGTGATTTTTTTTCATAAACTATTGATTTTTTAGTGATTTGTGAAAAATATAGATTTTTGTAAAACTGTCATTTGTTTTTAATAAATTAATTATTTTAAAAGTCTCATTATGATTTGACATTTATTTAAAGTAACATATGTATTATTTATTTATATTTGAACCAATTAATTAAATATTAATTATATATATATATATATATTGTATTATAATATTAGTGTATTTTTTACATTAAAAACAGATTTGTTATGATTTTTTTTTAAAGTGCATAATGTTTCTCAATTTTAATAAATTAAAGTAACCCATAAAAATAATTGTTTAAATTTAGATTATATATTATATATCTATAAATTATTAAATTCATATAATAATCATTACTAGTTATAAAGTTAATATAAGACCATCATATGCATAAAATATACATATCTTGAAAAACCTCTTTTCATCGCACCTACATGTTTTATTTTAAATTAAATTATTAATATTCTATGAATTTAATTTTTTAAAATTGATTTAATATTTTTATTAATCATAGTTTATATTATATAATAATGAAAACATATTTTTTTTGTCAAAATGATTTGTGAAAATAGTAAAAATCATTTATTGCGGTTGACATTAAAACGAGTTTACCAAGGGTTTCAACAAAAAATATACGGGTTATAATTACCTAAAACTTGAATAAAATCTATTTTACGTTAATATATATAAATATTTTTTATAATTATTAACAATGGTCCATTTTTAGCTTTTTAGAATATGTAAAATAGGGGTATACATTTTTATTTTAAAAAATTCCATGTGTAACATCTCCCAAAATTATAAAAGATCACCTCCTATATTATTCACTTAAACATTATAGATCCTTTTGGGTAAAATAATAAAAACCAATATCCATTCCCCAAAACTATACCAACATCCTATATGACTTTTTTATTATAAAAACATCCTTGGAATGATTTTTCTGAACAACATAAGTGGTCTTCTGAAGAAGTCATATTGTTCTTAACCGAGCATTTTTTAATTTCTTACTCAACCTCAATAAAATAATATTCATCCATAATAATATAATTACAATATTATATAACCTATATTGAGATTTCATTATGTTAATTTCATAACCTACATCCATCTCCCATCAAATGGATAATGAATCCATTATTTAGGTTAATAATAGTCTACTTCCTCACAAAGCAATTTAATTTATTTTCAATCATTTCCTCGGAATAAAATTTATAGTTATGGAATAATTGTTTATATATGATATACAAGAAATATTTATATTTATTAAAATATGATATATCATTTATTTTTTTATATTTATAATCATTAGAAGAGGTTAGCGTTTTTCTTGTGTGTGTGTGTGGACTACTACATTTATAAAGTGATGTGAATCATTTTTCATCACCACATCACTTAGATTATATATATAAATTTTTTAAATAAAAAATAAAATAAATTTTATATTGTTATAATTTTATTAATATAAAAGATTTCTTACTTTATTTATATAATGATCTTTTAAAAATGTAAATGTTCCTCATGCATACATATAGTTTACAGTATCCAGGATTCTAACGTATATCATTTTTAATTACCATCAGTCATAGTTTGTTTTAATATCATAATTGATGTATAAAAATGAAATATATTTAATTATTATTATTATTCATATGATTTAACAATTACTACTTTGACCATGGTCAACACAACGAAGTCGTTTTGAAATAATGAACAACACATCCTCAAAATACCCTACATGTACTTAACTGATTAAGTATTTGAATATGTGATTAAAATGAAATAAAATAAATGATTTAATTTTAAGCTATTAAACCTATAATATTTTTCAATGATATAAAATAATTAAAATGAGTTTATTTTATATTTTTTAAAGTACATACATGGAATGTCCAGACTCTAGGTATGGGTTTCTCTTCTCACTATTATTTTTGTAAAACATATGCCATATTCACGACTTATTTTTATTTAACAATGTATATACTTCCCATGAATTTATTTTATTTTTATTTTCAAGAAAATTAATAGTATTTAAAAATCCATATGATTTTCTCTCTTTTATTAGGATTTGATTTCTATATTACCAATGTTGGACATCATCTTAATTTCCTTTCATTGTGGAATATTTATTGTTATTCACCAATTTATTTAATAATGATTATATATAACTCTCCTATTTTATATCATTAATAATTATTAATTTTCAGTATTAAATGTTTTGATTTGAATTATTTCATCCAAGGGGATTGGAAATGAATTTTACCGAGTGGTAAAGGCTTCTTAAACCAATTTCCTTTTGTTGGGTTATAACACTTCTTAATTAACTATATTATAAAATATATTTTTTAATTGACATATAACGTGATTTATTATGTACATTGAATTATTTCATTAAGGATTTACTTTTTCTATATATAATCTCTACCTTGATTAATTCTCATTTCAATTATATGATATGTTTAAGGTATATTTATATAAAATTCTATTTCATTGGGACATATGTTGATTTTATGATCGTAACTTATTATAAAAGGTTTACATACTTCCAATTTAAAATTTTACATCATGAATTCAATTATTATCATGATATTTAATGTTATATTGGATTTTTTCTCACAATACTTATGATTGAAAAAATGAATACATGGAAATAGATTATGTTACAATCTCTTTTCCATTAGGGATGGTTTATGTTCAAGGTTCCATTAGAAGAAATTATATGATCTTATTTTATAGAACTAAATATATTTTATTCTATCATGTTTATGAATTTTATTTATATAAAACAATTTCCAATTCCTCCCTTATTTATTAAAGTATCTCAAGGAAGCCACTTTTATGTGATATTGATCTTATAAATTATTTCATATTATAAATATTTCTATTCCATATCAAGTTTTTATTAATGATTTTCAAATATATTATTTTTTAATAATAAATAGTTTGTAATTTCTTTTTTACATGATATTTTACCATATTTTTAATTATTTTAAATGAAAATTTCTTAATAATTTCTAAATGGGTCACTCTTGAACTTCTTTATAAAATGATTAAAAATAATGATTATTTTTTACATTTAAATAGTGAATGGATTTTATTACTATCATGACCATTATTTTCTTTGAGTATTAGTTTACTATTTTCTATATTTTTTTATATAAAATTAATTTCACCATATTTTGGGTATTTTTATTTTTAAAGAGTTATTTTCAAAGATAAAAGGTTATTTTAATCAAGAATTTTTTATTGATCTTCTAATGGTATTTATATTCATCAACATTAATAGAAATTAATGTTTATTATGCAGATATTTTGTAATTATACCATCATAATTATTTCTCATGATGGATTATGATTTTTTAAAATATATTTTCAAGGAACCCTTTCCTTTTATAAGGGATAATAAAGTTATGGAAGGAATTATGGTTGTTTTTTGATTTTTATGTTGAAATGAAAGTTATTGTACTTTGTTTATATAATGGTTCTTAGAAATTATTTAAAAAACTTTAATACTCATTATATCTCATGGGTGCGCTTGATATATCTTTTATAAAGGATTTATCTTCATTATATATCGTGAAAAATGGGTGTAGCTGATATATCTTATATGGTGGGTGAGGCCCATTTTAGCTCTCCACACCTGAAAGTTATGTTTTTATAGAAAAAAAATTAAGAGAAAAGTGTGAATCCATAATATTCATCCATGAGAATCCATACTATTTGATATTAAAAAATTGTTAAATACAATATTATTATTATTAGATGCATCCTCCATAAACAATTACTAAGAATGTTCAGTTACCTTTTTATCAGGGTCTTCTTTGATGACATCTTCAAATTGATTTTCCATGTTGTCCCACAATTGAAAGAACTCTTCCACTATAATATTCTTATAATTGAAACCTCTATCTAGGATTAAATGAATTATTAATGATCTAATTGGCCTACTCCTTATTTTTTCCCACTTGGATTAGTCTCGCATTCACCCTTTCCACATCATCCGTAGATACAAGAATGGTCAAGACATTCTCTACCAACTCTTCATCAGAGTGCATAAGAAGTTCCCGTGATTTAACCCTGGTCTATTTTTATGCAACCTATTGCATACCTATTGTGTGAACATATGAAACTTCACAAAATAATATTCCTTTCCTGACAGCCCATGAAGAACAATTAGATGGTCATTACAAGCTGCCACATATTCTTGGGTCTGATCATGTTCCTTATCAGCCTCTGTCTCCTGATCTTGATCCTTGGATAAAAAACCTTCAAAATTTCTACTTCCACTCAAAAAATTCAAGTTGTCCTTCTTTACCTGATCTGTTTTAAATGACTCTCCCTTCATTACCTTGGTTCCACCTTTTTTTGTTGATCCTATCTCCATATGTCTTGGAATGTATTATTAGTCCTTGTAGCCTTTGAAATTTTTCCTCTTTCTCGCAATGCAATTACCCCAGTCCCTATGTTATTTCTACCCCTTATATCATTGTGTACTATGAAGCCTTGTACTGGAACCTCCCGTTGCACTCTCTTTTGAATGTTGGCCATTAGTCTCCCCACCTCTCAACTGTAGCCCTGAGAGATAACCTAAACATTTGATCCTAATAAAGAGTAGCAGATCCCATCCCACCTTTTCGATTAATAATGTCACTCGAGGATAGGCTCAATCCATGTTCCGATATTACCCCAATATTCACCAGCTTCCCCAATTCTCCTAGTAATTCCTGAAGCTGAGATTTATGACCCTTATTTTTCACATCCTCAAGTCCATTTCTAATACGAGCAACATTTTTATAATAAAGAATCTTATTATAATCATATTTGCAGAGGACCCCATGACCCCATAGCATCCTGCTCAGACAAATTATGCAAATAAAATTTGTTTCTCATCATATTGAATATATCCACTAAATTTGGATTAGGATTGATCATACTTTACACATTATGAATGTATGTATCACTTAAATCAATGTTATTTGATTGGTCCACCAGGGAGGTCTCTAGAACAAGAGAATGTCTAGTATTCCAATCCTTGAGTCCCTAAGGGTTGGAGTGAATAGAATGCCCCAAGAGATTATAGACTGAGCAAAACTCAGTCTATGATTCAAACAGAACCTCCTTTTTACATCTCACTTCTTCCCCAGCAGCGATTCAGATCCACTCCACTGGTGGTCTTGACACATCAACTTCAACATAAATGTGTTGTGAAATTGGGTGAAATAATGTATAGTTCCTACTATCAGAGCACAAATACAGACCTACCATGTTCCTTATCACAATTAAAAGTAGTGATTTTTAAAGGACAGTGATAGTTTTGGAAATATTTCCCAAACCACTATCATAGGAGTATCACGATTCATGTGTATGTAATATGACCATTAAAATAGATCAAAGGGACACTTGTGGAAAACTCTCAGGGCTTTGGACTAGACAAGAATCATGTATACTTCATATGAAAAGTAATCCATCATGTGATGTTTGTAAAGAAGTCCCACTAATACATGATTTTGAAGACCCCATTATTAAAATAAAACCCTATTAAAGGAGTCATCCATGGTAATGTGTATGCTTAATTTTTTCACCAATGTAAGATTAAGAAGTTATAAAGCCAATGAAAACTCTGATGTTGAAATAATTATTTCAAGAAGGGTTTCATATGGATGATGATTATAACATAATATTGAATATGAAAAGATTTGTGTAGGGAAAAAATACTCTCTTGAATTCATGGGTATTGTTTATGTAATATGTTTTCCTAATTCTCAAAAAATATATACATAAAATTCCATTATGTATATAAGGGATCCAATACATCATTGGATGTTTTAACTTTTGGATGGTAAAAAAAATTCTGTCACGCTCAAAGGTATCAATAAAAAAATGTAATTTTTTGAACACCAGATCCAAAAGTTCAGGATCAAGTTTTTATAAAAACTATTTTAATTTATTTTATAGAACATTTTTCATCTCTATAAATTATTATGAATTAATTAATTATTATTTCTCATCATGTATATTAGTTAGTTGTTATCTATTTTTTGATATTTGTTGTGGGTAATCTTTTTTGTTTTGAACTATTTGGATAATAACAATATTATTCTTCATTATTCTCCCAAATATCACCATTATCAATTTATAAAATGCAATATAATTGATTAATTTTTAGTTAATAATAATATTATAAATTCATTACATGTAATTTTTATTTATTGTTATTAAAGAAAAATTCGACGATGAGTTTGTTTCAATGATTTTTATCGAACAAACATTTGTATCTTAATTAAAAAGTCCAATATTAACATTACCACTCCATGACCAAAATAAAATATTTATTTACATATTTATATAATATATTATTAATAATTTTTTTCTCATATTCAAACAAGATATTATTTTACATCATTATTCATGTATATAGGTAGACCAATCCAAGCATGAACCTACCATAATTAATTGATGATTATGAATATAATTATGATTTATTTGGGAATAATTTCATTATTATAGAATAATAATGATATTATTTATATAATATTAATCGTTTTCAATATTATTTGAATAATATTTAATAATTAAGAAATAAACTAGATGGAAATCAAGATATGTTACTCCATGGAGACGGTAGTCCGTATAGAACATAGTTAATATTTCATTTTCCAACAAATGGAAGGTAATGAAGGAGGATTATAATTTCTTACTTAATACTAATAATAATTATATTAATTATTTCAATATTATTCTTCAATTTAACTCTTATAATCAATTAATCGATGTGATTGTGAAAAAAAGAAGTTGTCACGTTGTGGTGGCGGTAGTTCGAAAAATTCACAAATAATGGTTTTATATTTCTTAATTAAAAAGGATAAAACCATTCAATGGATATAATATTATGATAAAAAAATTTATAAAAAAATTATGATTTAATTATATAGGTATTTTAGTATTATATTTTGGAAATTATAAAATAAAAGAAAATAATTTAGGAAATACTACTCAAGTTGAGGACATGAGATTTCTCTAGGTAGACTCCTTGGAAATAGAGGTCTTAGGAAAATATATTACAAATAGAAAATTATAAAAATTAATAGGATTAAAGAATATGAAAAAAGGGTTATTATTCATTAAAAAATTAGATTCTTTGATATGTATTGAATTGGTGGTCAGAGGCCCCTTTTATAAGCCATGCGAATGGAATCTTTGCAATTATAACCACTTAATATAAAGAGATCCCATATTAAACAAGTAAATTGGCGTAAAATGTATAATAATATATTTTTGGATGTTATCTGGTCAATAATACATGAAAAATACATTTTCACAAATGAATGATCTTTTTATTATATCCATTAGTTTTAGAATTCTCATTTGTACCTTTTTTATTTCTTTGTGGTAAATAATTTTTTAAAAAGTAATTATATTTTAATATCAAAAAAATGAACCATATTAAATATTATTTTATATATTAATAACAAATACAAAATCAAATTTATCAAATAAAATTTATATGTGTATGGAATGTTAATTTTAACATTATCATATTTAACTCATAAAAAATGGTTTTTGAAAAAAAAACATATTTTAAAGAATTAAATTTATGTTTATCTTGAAATTATCAATGCATATAATTTACATGATATAAATTTTTTTATAATAAACAAATAATATTTATGGAATCTTTGTAAAAATTTAATACTCGACTTTACAAAAAGACAATATTTAATTAAAATAAAAGATAAAATAGTATCAATAAAAAGGTTTTATAGATTTATCATTCATACTTATATGATAATAATGTCATTAAATTCATAGTATCAATAAAAATGGTATTTTTCATTAAAAATAAATCTTTTTAGATAAACATAAAAAATATATTATCCCTGAAACTTTTATTGGGGCATGCATCCTTCTGTTGAGGACACACTAATTGTTTCCCCACATTCGCACTTTCTAAATGCGAGTGACATCCATTTCTTGGTCAGGGAAATTTTCACCTTGATCGAAATGGGATGGTGGTATGTCAGTTCCTCCTTCCATGGATTCCTCCTCAGAATTCATTATGTAGTCTGAGTCTCCCTTAAAGATTAAGTCATTGATCTTGAATCTCATTCTTGGTGCCATATATTTGTGGCTGCCAGTAAATTACAAGACTTCCTTCTGGAAATTCCATGTTTTCTTGACATGTTAACAACCTTTGATCAGAGAATATGACAACATTAGGCATGTCAGGAATATCTGGATGCATGTAAATTGGGGAATCTGCATTCATCCTCATAAGATTGAATCTCAAGGGCACAAAATCAGAGGCATCCCACATCAGTTGTAGGGTATCTTATTCTTGATTCATGTCTATGAGGCTTTCCCCAGCTTCCCAGGTTTAGCATGGTGTAGGAAGAAAGTTTAATGTCTTGTGAATATGGAATGAGAGTGATCATAATGTTCCATAGTGACAGATCATATTGGTACATCCCAAGGAGGGAACACAAAGAATATGGATGGATCAAAATGCTCAAAGAGGATGGATATGAGGTCGTGTGTACCATAGAGTGGAGATGTCACACCGTAATGGTTGATCTAAACACCGCTGATGGTGGATCAGGGAGAGTGTACACCATAATGGGGGACACCAAGGTTTACCATTGGATGGGATTGAACCTCATAGAGGTTTCCTATGTACCCTGTGCAGATAGCAGAGATCAAAACCCATGTAGTTCGAAGGGGTGATGAATCAGGGTGTACATAGAGGAAAACAACATAAATACATGGTGGTGATTAAACATGGATAGCGGCCCATAATAATAGGGACACTCTTGGTTGGATGGTTATGTATTTAGTGGGGCTTATACATGGTCAGCTTCCTAATTGCTGCTAGGAGGAGTGGGGAAGTGGGTGACATGACCTCACTAGGATGTGGAGGCCCAAGTAAGAATGAGGATAGATGATGGAGAGTTTAATTAAGTGGATAGGGAATGATATGGGACCACCATGAATGTGATAGTAGTGTTGGGATTGAGCCTCAAAGAGACTTTCTGCATATCCCCATGGCAGGGGATCAAAGTCTACTTAGTTCGGTGTGGTGATGGGACACCAGAGGAGGCGACCCATGAGAATGGATTCATGGATGGGAACTAAAAGAAGTGGAACCTCTAGGTTGTGGAATGAGATTGGGGTGAATGCATAGGACAAAGACCGGATAATATATTGGGGCTTACGCATGGTCAGCATCCTGGGTTGGTCTGACACTCAAGGGTTGACCAGAGATATGGGTCCCAGGGAAGGGAACTACGACGGATTACCACTGGATGGGGGTTACAACAGCTTACCACTGATTGGGGTTGACGACAACTTACCGTTCATTGGGATTCTGATGGATTACCATTTGTTGGGGAACACAACAACTTACCATTGGTCAGGGAACATAGTGGATTTCTACTGGATAGGGTTTGACCTCAAGGAGACTTCCTACGTACCTTTCCTAGAAGACAATGATAAAATCCTGTATAGTTCGAATGGGTATAGTTTAATGTATTGTAGAACGAAAATGGGGAGTGTATTTTAATGTCATACGAGATGAGGATGGACCTACATGAAGTGTTTGGGATTAGTAGATGTTGGTATTGAACCTCAGGGAGGCTTCCTACTTACCTTTCCATGGTAGTGATCAAAGTCTGCGTAGTTTGGAATGGGTGTTGGTAAACTGACGTGATGTTTTAGGGACCAATAGTTGTTGGGAATGAACCATATATAGGCTTTCTACGTACCTTTCCATGGAAAGGATCAAAGTCATTCTAGTTCCAAGAGAGTTTGGTGAACCGACATGGAGGGGTTTGGGACCAATATGTGTTGGGCCAGAACCTCGGGGAAGCATCCTATGTACCTTACCTTGGCAAGGATCAATGTCCCTATAGATCCAAATGGTTTGGGGCCTACACTCTATGGTGGATTGGGGATGGTGTTATGGTCGATGCTTGCTCTTATCCCACATGAGTCGTGCTCAGTGTGGGAAACTTGAGGCAACAAAGACCTGATGATCACAGAACAAAGGTGCATCCATGAAGGGTGGTGAATGAGGATTACGCAAGGAAGCTTCCAGGGTGCCACTATAGAGCAAAAATGGGGAATGGGTCATACTCAATGATTATGCATGGGTGCCTCTATGGATCGGCAATGGTGGATGGGTCTTATGCAAGGAAGTTGTCTGGGTGCAGATAGGGAGTAGCAATGTTGAATGGGGCTTACGCATGGATTATGCCTATAATATCTTCCTCATGTATGGACATGAGGGAATCCCAACTCACTGATTGGTTGAGGCATATAATTGAGGTCTACAATTATGCGATAGTGAAAAAGAGGGATAAATACAAGGGAGTTGGAATCAATTTGAACAAAAGGTGATGGAAAGTGTGAATCACATTCTCGACATTCGGAACATGGTGAGGGTGGTATGACGATATAGGATAACTATTGAACATGTTCAAAACACAACATCATTGACATGTTAGCCTAAAATGGGGAAAAACAAATGAAGGTTGACTGTTGACCATGTTCAAAACACAAGTCCTGACTCAAAGTGCCATCCAAAGTCTTTCGGGGCATTAGGCTAGGATGGTAGGTGTGCCGAGGTGGGATGGGACCAGACCGTTAGGGGTGTCCCTTTAGACATGAATGAGGATGAAGATCTGAATGAAGGACCCGTGAAGCATGAGGTGGAGTGGGGAATGCATGATCAGATTCCAACACTCATGAAATTACGCCACTATGATCATGGAATTGGGAATATTATTCTTATCACATAAGGAATCTATTATTTGTAACAAGAGGCATCCTGTTATTGAATGATAGGACATTCTATAGTTTATATTCATGTAGATATACCTATTAGCATCTTATTCATATCGCCTAAGGCATCTCTTGTTTGGAGTAAAAGGCATCCTAAATTTGGAACATATGGTGTACTATAGTTTATAGTCATATAGAGAAGACTATTGGAATCTCTTGCTTGGCTCATAAGGCATCTCTTGTTAGGAGCAAGAGAAATCATATGTTTGGAACATAGGGTGTACTGATGTTTATAGTCACGTAGAGAGGAATATTGGAATCTTATGCATGGCACATATGGCATCTCTTGTATCAAGAAAGATGCATTCTATGTTTGTCACATTGGGTGTACTACAGTATAGAGTCATGTAGAGATGGCTATTCGCATCTTATGGGTGGTGGATAAGGCATCTCTTATTAAGAGTAGAAGGCATCCTATTTTGGGAACAGATGTTGTACTATAGTTTATAGTCATGTAGATTAGTCTATTGGCATCTCATTCTTGGCACATAAGGCATCTCTTGTTTGGAGAAAGAGGCAGCCTATGTTTGGAACATTGGGTGTACTACAGTTTATGGTCTTGTAGAGAGGACTATTGTCATCTTATGCATGGAACATAAGGCATCTCTTGTATTGAGAAAGAGGCATCCAATGTTTTTCACATAGGGCATACTACAATTGAGAGTCAGGTAGAGAGGAGTATTGGAATCTTATATGTGGGGCATAAGGCATCTCATATTTAGAGCTAGTGGCATTGTATATTTGTCGTATAGGGTGTGTTATTGTTTATAGTCATGTAGAGAGGACTATTAGCATTTTATGTTTAGTGCAAAAGGAATATCTTGTTTGGAGCAAGGGGCATATCATGTATGGAAGATAGTGTGTACTATAGTTTATAGTCTTGTAGAGAAGAATATTAGAATTTCATGCTTGGTGCATAAGTCATATCTTGTTTAGAGCAAGAGGTATCCTATCTTTTTCACATAGGGAATACTACATTTTAGAGTCATGTAGAGAGGACTATTGACACCTTATATTTGGCATATATGGTATCTCCTGTTTGGAGCAAGAGGCATACTATATTTGGAACATAGGTTGTAATACAATTTATAGTCATGTAGAGAGGACTGTTGGAATCATATGTGTGGTGCATAAGGCATCTCTTTTTTAGAGAAAGAGGCATCTTATATTTGTTGTATAGGGTTCACTACAATTTATAGTCATGTAGAGAGGACTATTGTCGTCTTATATGTGGCACATAAGGGTTGTCTTGTTTAGATAAAGAGGCATCCTATTTGAGGAACATATGGTGTTCTATAGTTTATAATAATGTATAGGGGACTATTGTCATCTTATGTGTAGAGGATAATACATCTCTCGTTTAGATCAAGTGGCATCCAATATTTGTGTTATAGGTTGTACTACAATTTATAGTCATGTAGAGAGGACTATTGGGAATAAGGTGCCTAGAAATGGATGGTGTTGGGACTTTCACAAGAGTAGCCCTTTCTGGTTCAACCTGGCATAGGAGTCAAGTGATAGGGTTTGGAAAAGTTTCCTGAGGAATGGTTCATCTCAAGTTACTCAAGGAATTGAAAATGAGAATCTCAACTCACAACATGTGAAATGGACTAAGAGGAATATGTCTACTCAACGTATTTCATGGAGTGCATAAGAGTATCTCAAATCATGGTATTACATTAGTGGAAGGTGGGTGCACATAAGTGTGTAATGGAAAATCCCGATGTCCCAACTAGAACTGTTCACCGGGCGACTCTCCATGATTCATGTGGGCTAGTGAAAGAAGTTGAGGGACCGACCTGGATGGCCGGGACCATAGCCCCACACTTATCCCTAGTGGGGGTGAGGGGGTGTAGACCCTACGGTTTGGACTGGTGGGAACGAAGGTAAGATCTTCTCAAAGTATTGGGCTTCTCGAAGATGATTCGTGAAAGAAAGGTGCTCGTAGAGCATGGGGTCTCAAAAAGCAGCTTCACAAAGGAATGCTTCTCACAGAGCAAGGACTCACAAAGTACAGACTCTCACAGAGCAATGTAGCTCACAAAGAAAAGGGGCTCATGGAGAAAATAAAGTAGCGGAAAAGCCACTCGTGGAGCAAATCCCCTCATGGAGCAATGGGTCTTGTAATGAAAAGGGGCTCATAGAGCCTTGAGAAACCCGAAATAGCTCCTTCTTTCAAAAAGGTCATCACTTCGCGGTGGTTAGGAGCTCTATGAAATGGTAGATCGGCTGCCCAGGGGGCAGTGTCACCATCCTTATTAAGGGGGTGAGCTAGCTATTTATAGGCAATAGAGGTCAGTGGACTGTTCCGCGAAGCCCAAATGCACGCCACGAATCACAACTGCACATTGTGAAGGAAATCGCGCTCCACAACTGGAGGGAGTTCCCTGAAATTCATCGTAATCATGGATTCGACCATCATCGACCTTCGCGGTGCTCATAGAGGCTCCAGTCATGTTCCCTCAAGATTCTTGTAGTCACAAATCCAACCATCATTGACCATCGCAGCACTCACAGAGGCTCTGTTCAAGTTACTCTACTTCTCGATCATCGATGGAGCTTCGTGAATGGGCTCCATGAACCATTTTTCCATCCCAACATCAAATGTCCATTACTCTTAATCCGTAACACTATTCAGTCCCTATGACTTATCAAAATGAAGCTTGCGAAATGGTATACGCTCTTAGGTCATGTATGTAATCATTTAGAATATTTTGTGGACATGTTTTCTGGTTTCAAAAAATCCCTCCCCCCTAAGAATGGGGTCCAATGAGGTAAAGGAGGGTGAGGCAGACCATGTTCTAAGGAAACGACTGAAGAAAACACAATCCATGGGGTGCATTGTACCTCGGTCGCATTGAGAAAATAGATAACTAAATCTATTAGCCCACGTGAGCCATGGTTGGTGTAGGAAACAAGAGATAATAGGATGTCTTGTATGAGTGTGCTAAACCACGGATGGTGTGAGGGGATCAAGATGGGACATCAATCACCATTGGGAGCATCCTAATAGATGAATTTCAGCTAGAGAATGGGGCTCTCTAAATAGCTAATGAGGATTTCCAGGAAGAAAGAGGGAGGCCAGAATGGATAATGAAGCTCTCAGAACAATCAAATAATAATTTACCAGTGTTCTCTACTACTCGAGTGGGGTAACTCTAGGGGAATTGGAATTTATTTAAACATAGAGAAGTTAAAGGTGTGAATCACGATACCCAAAATTTGTAACACTAAAATGATGGTGTGATAATTAATTATTATAGTTGAACATGTTTGAAACACAGTATCCTTATTATGTTAGCCTAAATGGGGATAACAAATGAGAACCGACTCTTGACCATGTTCGAAACATGGGGCCTGACTCAAAATGTCATCCATTAGTCTTATGGAATGTTAACCTATGCAGTAGTCGATCCATTGGTCAAGCATCCATACTATTAGGGTGTTCCTTTAGATGTGAAATATTTCAAGGGTCTAAATAAAGGACATGAAAAGCGTGAAGGGTAGAGTGATGGGTTTTTCAAATAGAGTCCAACACTCTTGAAATTACGCAAATGTGATGAAAGAACGTTACATGGGAGCATTTGGTTGATCAATGATCACACATACATCCAAATAGGACCTCTCTAGTAAGGACCTGGAATGCTCTATAGTTTTACATCATTAGGATGCAGATGATGAATTAAATATTTTAATACCATATAATCAGGATATTGTACATAGTTTTATGGTCATAATGCATGGTCTAAGGATAGTAGTTTAAAGTCGTGTTACATGGACTGTAGGACCCTAGTATATGGTCAAAGATACTGGACCATGATTGGGGTTGAGGGGCCAGTAGGGTTAATAACCCAAGGGCTGGGCCCAAGGTGAAGTTCCTAGGCATCGCTACATATCCCCTAAGGATGAGAATCAAGTAAAATGTAGTTTTTTAAGCACAATGTGGTCGGAGACCATTGCTAGTTGAAGAATCCACTCTATAAAGAAAGATGACGCATCCCATGATTTACAAGGGGAATACTGAACTTTTTCTAGGTAGAACCGTAGTTTAGTGTCATGTGTTGGGGACATATGGACTTCTGTAGTTTAACATCATAAGATAGGATGAGGAGTGAAAGGGGAGATCCCAAGAAGAGAGTATGTGATGTGGTAGCTATATACCTAGCATGAATAAGAAAATAATGATATTTCACTAAACCATATATCCTTGAAAGAAGTTTTTCATGTCAAGTGATAAAAAGTGAGAGTTAGGATGGGCCTAAAGAAAAGTAGTCGGGCATTCCTACATATCCCATCAGGATGGGAATCAAGCCACACATAGTTCATTAAACAATGTGGCCAGAGACCAATGCTGGTAGGGGAATAATCTCTAGAGAGGAAGCTGACACATCCTATAATCATCATGGGAAATCCTAAACTTGTTCATGATAGGAGCCGCAATATAAAGATATTCGTCAAGAAAATGGGTACCCAAAAAGGAAATGTGTGGTGTGGTACATACCCTGATGTGAATGAGGACCATAAAATTCCACACCACACCACACTCACTCATGAGTATCTTTAGGTTGAGGGACTGAAGTTGAAAACTAGGCGGGCCTAAGATAGGTTGTCTGGGTATTCCTATGTATCCCATAATGATGGAAATCAAACCACACATTGTTCTGAGAGTGAATTTTAACAACATATCGGACGAAGATAATGTTTAGATTGGATACACTAGAGCACATCCTACCAAAACCACCAAGCCCAAGTGAGTCATGATCGATAAGGGAAACAAGGAGTAGTGAATGTAATTTCCTAGTATAGGGAGGCACACATTAAGGGAAATGGGACACTTGGTGAATGGATTCCCAATAATAAAAACCTGTCTATTTAACGCACCTTGATTCACGAAGGGGTAAAGTTGATTATGTTGGAATTATACTTGAACATAAGGGAGTGAAAAAATTTGAATCATGATGCTCGAGATCTAGATCACAATGATGATGGTGTGATGATAGCGGATAACTACTAACCATGTTTGTAACACAGTATCTTCTCTGAGTTATCCAGGAATGTGGATAGAAAAATTATGGTCAACCACTGACCATGTTCGAAACATGGGACCTATCGCAAATGTTTTCTATCATCTTCATGGCCATTGGCCCATGATGGTAGGTAAGCCAATGTGGCATGAGACCAGACCATAAAGGGGGTCCCTTTCAAATGTGGAAGAGGATGGGGATCCATATAAAGGTCTCATGAATAATTTACATTTAACAAGGGTATGTTTATGATAAAATTCCAAAACTTAGGCTCTTTTCCATGTTGTATTTGAGTACGCCAATGAGACGTGTCAAATAGAGGATGTCAAATCCATTTCCAAGGAAAAGGGTCAAGGGGTCGCATGCTCCTAAATTAAGGTCGTAGAGTGGACCCTTAAGGGGGACTGGGTTTGATGGATTGTGTGCATGGAATTGATGTAGCCAAACCCAATGCATAGTTCCCATAGGGAGATCTTAGTTTAGGGTTATAGAACTTGGACCTGGTTGGGGAAAGACAAGGGAGACACATGGTGTGTCTTTTTCAAAACCAGACATGAATGGGAACCCAAGAGGTAATCACCACACCACATGTTCCCAAAATAGTTTGGGAAAAGAGGCCAAAAAAGAGGTAAGGATTTATGATTCTTGGGGATGGACTCAAAGACAGATTTTTTGGGCATTCCTACGTATCCCATGAGGATGGGAATCAAGACCCACTTAGTTCTAGTATATGTTGTGAAATTTAACGTCATATGAAAATGAAGCAGGGAGAACATAGTATTAAGGGTATTAGATCTCATACCATAGATGGAAATAAAGGAGGGAGACAGGTGGTGCGGTAATTATTAAACCTGATATGAATGAGGATAGTAGGATTGTATATCACCATATGCTCACTAGGAAGATTTTAGGTCAAGGGACTGAAAATGATAGTTGGGTTGGGCCTGAGGTAAAGTGCCTGAGCATTCCTATGTACCGCCTGATGATGTGAATCAATCAATATGTATTTCTAGTAGTGAAGTTTAACATCATGAAGTATGAAGGGCATGAGAGACTATATCCTAGAATGGGAGTATGTGGTGAGTCAATTTCAAACCTTATGTGAATGAGGACATAAGCACATACCACCACCCCAAGAAACCCTATGAATGGTAGGGCCAAAAGGCCAAACATTAGAGACAATTACGAAAAACCTAAGATGGACCCAATTACAAAATGTGCAGGCATTCTTTTGTATTCCATGAGGATGGGAATAAATCTATACATAGTTTTATGAGTTTTTGTGATGTTTTAAATCATGCTGCAAGGACATGGAGAGAACATAGTTTTAAGGTCTTATAAATCAGACCGTAGTGAAGCAAGACTCTTCTATGTGGGTGAAAACGTGGACCAAATACCTAATCCCATTAGATCTATACTTGTTGTGAATAAATATTGTGGAGAAGTACTTTACAACAACTAAAATACATGAAATGGATAAATCGGTGCAGAGCCCCGAATGATGCCTCATTGTGGCTTTATTCTCCTAACGCGCAAACACGCATTAAGGGATAGCACCAAGAGTGTCGAAATTCCACTTTGACATGATGGGGTGTAAAATAATGTGAATCATACAACCAAAATTTAGGGCCTGAAGGGGTTGGTGTGATGATGGAGGATAACTATTGACCCTGTTCAAAACATAGAATCCATATCATGTGACCTAAAATGGGACTAGAAAATGAGAGTCAACTACTGACCATATTCACAACTCAAGACTTGTATCAACTTTTTGTTCGAGATCATCGAGGACATTAGCTCGAAATGATAGGATTTCTCTTAGGCTGAGTATTTTCACCATTTGGGGTCCCTTTTGGATTTGAAAGGTTATGGAAACCCAAATAAATGGGAGCATGAATCATGAGGATGAGTTATAACATGCCCATGATGGATTCATCACACTAGGTGCTGATACAGAGTTCTTATAGTCACATTGGTGAACTGCCAAATATGGTGATGTATGTGTAATGGATATTACAAACTCAATGTGAATGGGGACATAAGCCTATACCACACCACATACCCTCCCTCCTAGATGACTCAAGCCAAGGGGCCAAAAAGATGAGGTATCTAAGAAGTAGGGATGGACTTGAAGATGAAATATTCGTAGATTATTATATATCCCATGAGAATGGGAATCAAGTCATATGTGGTTCTGGGGGTGCCATGTAGTTTAACATCATGTGGTAAAGATGATTATTGGGGAAAGGTATCCCAATAAGGTCCTGACGTGAATGACATCATAATCCTATACCATAATGTACAATCTTATGTGAGAGCTTGGGAAAGGGGCCTAAAAAGGCCACATGACATAAGGTTAGTCCACAGACAGAAAATCAAAACCAGTTAGTAGTTTAAGATCTTGTAGTGAGGATTTTGGTGATCTTTGTTTAAGGTCATATATCTTAGACCGTAGATGCCCGGTTTAATGTTATGTGTGTTGTACTTCTGGGTAGAAAGGAGGAATCACTATGCCTATTATTTGGGAAACCACCAGGCAAAAATGATTATCAAGGATAACTGTTGACTATGTTCGCAACACAGTATCCATATTGTGTGAAAAAGGATGGGGTTAAACAATTTGAGCATCGACTGTTGCCATATTCGAAACATGGTATTTGTATCAAATTGTTGTCCAAAATCCTCAAGGATATTGGCCATAATTGGTAGGAGATCCCTTAGGACACAAATCTGTACCATTAAGGGGTTCTTTTGGATATGAATGATAATGGAAACCCAGATGATGGGATGCGTGAAGCGTGGTGGGACCTAGGCAGTTAATCATGCTGCTGCAAGGATGAATATGGAGGGGTGTCTAAAGGGGATGTATGCGGCATGGAAAAAAATCTTGACCACCCACACAATCCTAGGTGAGAACCTGGGCCAAGTGCTTGGGAAAGTCAAGGGACCTGATATGGGAATTCCTAGCCAATTTTTAGTTTATTATCCTGCATGAAAAGTGATGAGTGGTTTTACATCCTTCAGTTTGGACGGATCACACAGTTTAACATCGTACGATGAGGATGGTGGTGATCATAGTTTATGGTCATAGAGATTAGACCATTTTGCATTTTATTTCCTTGCAAGATGAGTGCTGGATAGTTTTATGTCCTTCAGCTAGGATGAATCACACATTTTAATGTTGTATGATGATGGTGGTGGTGATTGTAGTTTAAAGTCATAGAGCTTGGACCATTTTATAGTTTATTATCATGTGGGACAAGTTCTGGATATTTTTATGTCCTTCGGTTAGGACAGATCATGTAGTTTAATGTTGTGTGATGAAGATGGTGGTGATCTTAGTTTAAATTCATAGAGCTCGGACCATTTTGTAGTTTATTGTCTTGTGGGATAATAATGAGCAGTTTAATGTCATGATGGATGATAATGCAGTTTAACGTCATGCAGGATAAAGATGCAGTTTAACATCATGATGGACGAAGGTGAAGTTTAATCTCATGCGGGAAAAAACTAAGAAGTTTAGTCATGCAGGATGATAACAAGTTTTTAACGTCATAAGGGATGATAATGCAATTTATGGTCATGCAGGATGGAGATGAGCAGTTTAATGTCATGGAGGACAATAATTCAGTTTAATGCTATGCGGGATGAAGACGATCAATTTAACGTCATGCAGGATGATAATGAAAAATGTAATGTCTTAACAGATGATAATCTAATTTAACGTCATGCAGGACAAACATGCAGTTTAATGTCACGCAGGATGAAGATAAGTAGTTTATAGTCATACAAGATGATAATGAGCAGTTTAATGTCATGGAGAATGATAATGTATTTTATCCTCATGTGGGAGTAGATGATAACTTTTATGTCTTGTAGGATAATAATACAGTTTAACGTATTATGGGACGATAATTCATTTTAACGCAATGTGGGACAAATATGAGTAGTTTAATGTCTTGAAGGATGATAATGTAGTCCAACATCATACGAGGTGATGACGAGCATTTTAAAGTCATGCAAGAAAACAATGTTGTGTAACGTAATGTGGTACAAAGATGAGTAGTTTAACGTCATGCATAATGATCATGAGCAGTTTAACATTAAATGAAAAATAATGCAGTTTAACATCATACAGGATGAAGATGCAGTTTAACATCATGCAGGACGAAGATGGGAATTTTATAGTCATGCAGGATGATAATGAGAAATTTAACATCATGATGTACGATAATGCAGTTTAACGTCATTTGGGACAGAAATGAGAAGTTTAAGTTTAGGAAGGAAAATAATGAGTAGTTTAACGTCCTGAAGGACTAAGATGAATAGTTTAATGTCCTACAAGATGATAGTGTAGTTTAACATCATGAAAGATGAAGATGTATGTGTCGCTCATCTATATCGGTACAAATCCTACCAAAAAAATCCCATGTGATTCATGCATAGTGTGTGAAACAAGGATTAATGATGGGATTTTCCAGACACAAAGAAGCACAAAAAATTGAATAGAGTTTTCTATCAAGGAATATCCCAATATTGTTGGCCCACTCACTCAATGTGAAAAGATGCCCGGAAGAGCAACACCAAGGGTTTTGGAGTTCCACCAAAACATAGAGAGGTAAAAAAGGGATGAATCAAATCATTCAATATCTAGAACATAATGATATTGGTGTAACGATGGAGGATAATCGTTGACCACGTTCGAAACACAGCATCTATATCGTGTTACTAGGGATGAGGACAGGAAAATGAGGGCTGATCGTTGACCATATTTGAAACATGGGACCTATCACAAAATATCATCTAAAGACTTTAGGGGAGTTGGCCCAATACAGTAAGTGAGCCAATGTGGCATGATACTAGGCCATTCGGGGGCCCCTTCAGACATTAAAGGATGAGTCAATCAAAATAAATGGATGATATGAAGTGCAGATATGGATCATGATTATGTCCATTTGGAGTCCAACGCTCTGAGTTCTACACCACTGAGCATCAGAGCCTATTAGTGGGAGGATGTATATGGAAATAGAGAAACAAACCGTGGGGTTTCAAATGGTTTAATGTTTTTTCACATTAACCAAAGGTTCTTAGTTTAAGGTCATAGTGTTTGGACCTGCTGCATAATTTAACATTGTGCAGCTTGTATGAGTAATGGATTGCATTTATGGTCACATAGATTTGACCAATGATGATGTAGTTTTATGTCACATAGATTTGACCACAATGATTTACAGTTTCACATCATGTGACCAAGACATTATCCCAATGTTTAATGTCATGAGACTGAGGCGATGGTTGTTATATAAGTAAATTTCATGAAACTAGGACGTGGAACCACAAGGATAGTGTTTGTAGAGGGATGGACATCTCTAACCCATTTTGGTAGTTTGGGATGTGGGGGGAATCTATATGATGGTATTTCCCAAACCCCCCAGTGTATGCATGTATGTTCTCCAGGCATTAACTATGATACCTCATAGAAAAAATCCTACATGATGGTGTTGAAGATGTAGGGAGGACCTCTGTGGTTAATAAAATGCCAAATTTGGGTTGACATAGAGTGTCAAAAGGGTGGTAGGGTTTATATCCTGGTTTTAGTCTAGCGGGGTGATGAATACCAAATGGCGTGGAAGCCTGGAGCGTCAGTATGATAGGAACGATGAAGCCCTGAAGGTGTAGAAGATTAAAGCATCGATATATTGTAGGCGATGGATCCTAAAAGGCATGTAAGCCTGGAGAATTGCTACTATGGGGCGATGGATCTCGGAAGTCATGGAAGCATGTATCATCGTAATGACATAGTCAATGAAGCCAAAAAGGATTGGAAGCATGTATCATTAGTAAGATGGGGGCGATAGATCCGAAGGGCGTGGAAGCTCGGATCGTCAGTGCGATGGGGGCAATGGAGCCTAGAGGGCATGAAATCCTAGAGCATCAGTACCATAGGGCGATTAAACCTAGATGGTGTGGAAGCCTGGAGCGTCAGTACGATGGGGAAATAGAGCCCAGAAGGCGTGGAAGCCTAGACGTCGGTATGACGGGGCGATGGAGCCCCGATGGTGTCAAATATTATAGAATCTGTACGATGCGGGTGATGGATCTTGGAAGGTGTAGAAGCCTGGGGTGTCGGTACGACATGGCGATGGCGGCCAGAAGACATAGAATCTTGAGCGTCGATAGGACGGGGAGATGGAACCTCGAATGCGTGGAATCCTAGAGCGTCGGTACGATGTAGAGATGGAGCCCAGAAGGCGTGGAAGCTTGAACATCGGTACGGCGGAGTGATGGATCTCGAATGGCGTCGATGCCTGGAGCTTCGAAAAGATAGGGAGAAGGATCCTGGAATACGTAGAAGACTAGAGCATCGGTATGACTGGGTGACAAATCCCAGAAGGTGTTGAAGCCTGGATGTTGGTACGATGGGGTGATGGAGCTCGGAAGGCGGTGAAGCCTGGAGTGTCGGTACGACAGGGTCGATGGAGCCCGGAAGGTGTAGAAGCCTCGACTGTCGGAATGATGGGGGAAATGGAGCTTTGTAGAAGTAGAATCATGGAACGTTAGAATGATGGGGGCGATGGAGCCTGAAACGCATTGATTGGACATGAGAAGGGCCTTTGTGACAGTTTTTCAGATGCATGGGGAGAACCTCCATGCTAGATGATGTTGAAAATAGGGAGGACTTATGTGCTGAATGGTAGCGGTGAGGAGATGACCTCCATTTTTTATAATGGTTCTATTGGAAATGCACCATTGAATTGGGGGTTGTTTCTCTCTATGTGTCCTATGAGGGTAGTAGAGTTAGTGAGGAGCCGATGGAGTCGAGGGGATTCTCTACTATGCGGCCTCTTAAGGTGGCTGAGTAAGTGATGAATCAATGGACTCATGGGTAGATTCCCACTACACGACCTCTTAAAGTGGTGGGGTCACCGAGGAGCAGATGTAGTTGGGTCTAGATGCCCCCTGCGCGACCTCTTAAGGCGGTCGTGTCGGTGAGGAGCCAATGGAGTTGGGGCTGGATGCCCCCTGTACGGCCTCTTAAGGCCGTGGGGTCAGCGAGGAGAAGGTGATTCGTGGAGTGGATTCCCCTTGTGCGTCCTTTTAAGGCAGTGGAGTCAGTAATGAGATGACGGATTCGGGGGTGGATGCCCCATGCGCGGCCTCCTAAGGCGGTGGAGTCCGTGAAGAGCTGATGGAGTTGGGGGCGGATGCACCCTGTGCGGCCTCTAAAGGGGGAGGAGTCGGTGACGAACCGAAGTAGTTGGGGGGGGGTGCCACATGCGCGACCTCTTAAGGCATTGGAGTCAGTGAGGAGTTAATGGAGTTGGGGGGACGATGCCCATGTGTGGCTTCTTAAGGCGGTAAAGTCTGGGAGGATACTGTGGAGTCGAGGGTGGATTTCCCATATATGGCCTCTTAAGTCAGCAGGGTCAGTGTGGAGCTGATGGAGTCGGGGTGTGGATGCCCCCTACATGGAATAATAATGAGGCGGGGTCGGCGAGGAGCCGATAGAGTCTAGGGGGGATGCCCCCTGTATGGATTCTTAAGGTGGCAGGGTCGGTGATAAGCCAATGGAGTCAGGGGCGGATGCCCCCTGCATGGCATCTTAAGGCGGCAGGGTCGGTGATGAGCCAATTGAGTCGGGGGAATTTTCCCCTGGCATAACCTCTTAAGACAGTAGGGTCGATGAGGAGTCGATGGAGTCTGGGATGGATGCCCCCTGCGTGGCCTCTTAAGGCAGCGGAGTCGGCGAGGCGTCGATGGAGTTAGGGGGAGGATGCCCACCCCCCTACATTGCCTCTTAAGGCGGCGGAGTCAGCGAGGAGACGATGGAGTCAAGGTGTATTCCCCCTGTGTAGACTCTTAATGAGGTAGAGTTGGTGAGGATCTGATGGAGTTGGGGGTGGATGCCCACTATGCGTCCTCTTAAAGAGGCAGAGTCGGTGAGGAGCCAATGGAGTCGGAGGGTGGATGCCCCCTACGTGACCTCTTAAGGCAGCGAAGCCGGTGAAGAGTCGATGGAGTTTGGGGATGGATGCCCCTTGCACGACCTCCTAAGTCAGTGCAATCAGCGATGAGCCGATGGAGTCGGGGGGCGCATTCCCACTACTTGGGCTCGTGGATGCAGTAGGTTCAGCAAGGAGCTGATGGAATGTAGTCTTTATACACCCTAAGGTACTCATCCTCTCACATATAAATGAGAGGGGATTCACATATGTGATGTCTCAATTTTCTCGACATATTTTGTTTACTCACTGTTAAAGGAGAAGATAACCATGTTAGGTTCACCATTTCTGTTTCTGATACTTTCGTTGAGGGATGCATCAGTCTACTAAGGATACACTGGTTATTTCCCCGCATTCTCACTTTCCAAAGGCAGGTAGAATTCGTCTCTTATTCCAAGACGTTTTCTCCTTGATAGAAATGGGATTATGGGATGTCAATCCTCTTTAGAATTCATTACCTAGTCCCTGTCTCCCTTAAAGATTAATTCAGTGTTCATGAATATCATTCCTAGTGCCGTATATTTGAGGACGCCAATTAATTACACTAATTCCACCAGGACATTCCATTGTGTCTTGACATGGGAGAAATGTTTGGTCGGATTAGATGAAAACATCAGGCATGTCAGGGCATATATGGATTCATGGACATTGGGGAACCTGTATTCTTTCTCATAAGATGGAATCTCAAAGGCCTAGAACCTGATTCATCCTGTTTCGGTCACTGGGTATATTATTCTAGGGTGATGTCTATAAGTCTTTCCTCAGCTTACCATGTTTAGCATGTGGTAGGATGTGAGTTTAATGTCTTGCGAAGATGGAATCAGAGTGATCAGAATGTCCCATAGAGATGTATTGGATTGGAACATCCCAAAGATGGAACTCCTAGAAGTTGTATGGATTATAATTCCCCATCATGACATATCCAATGTGGTGTATCCCTTGGCTAAGATATGTCACACCGTAATGGCATTATCTTAACACCACTGAGGAAGGATCCGGGAGCGTGCACCCCAGAATGGGGGACACCATGCTTTACCATTGGCAAGGATTGAACCTCATGGAGATTTCCTATGTACCCTATGTAGATGATAGAGATCAAAACCCACATTGTTCTAAGGGGTGATGAAATATTGTGTACGCAGAGGAAAATGACCCGAATATATCTTGGGGATTACACATGGATAGTGGTCCATCACAAGATGGACACTCTTGGTTGAATGGTTATGGATTGAGTGAGTCTTATGCAAGTTCAGTTGCCCGATTGCTGCTAGGAGGAGTGGGGAAAGTGTGTGACATGATCTCACCGGGATGTGGCGGCCCAGGGTAAGAATAAGGATGGATGATGGAGAGTTAAATGAAATGGTGTGGGAATGAGATGGAACCACCGTGAAGGTGATGGAAGTGTTGGTCTTCAGCCTCAAAGAGTCTTCATATGTATCCTCGTGGTAGGGAATAAAAGTTCACGTAGTTTAGTGTGGTGATGGGACACCTAAGGAGGTGACCTGTGAGAATGGACACAGGGATGGGACCTGAAAGAAGTGGAACCTCAGGGTTGGGGCATGATATTGGGGTGTGCACAGAGGACAATGAACTGATAACATGTTGGGGAGTACATGTGTTTAGCAGCATCGGTTGGACTGCACTCAAGGGAGGACCATAAATATGGGTCCCTGTGAAGGATACTATAATGGCTTACCGCTAGATGAGGTTTGCAACGACTTACCACTTAGTAGGTTTGATGAAGTCTTACCGTCGATTGGGATTATGATGGCTTACCACTAGTTGGGGAACACAACGGCTTACCGCTAGTTGGGGAACACAATGGATTACCGCTGTACAAGGTTGGACCTCAGGGAGGCTTCCTACATACCTTTCCTGTAAGAAAATGATCAAATCCGAAATAGTTTTAATGGGTATAGTTGAACATCTTGCAGTATGAAAAGGGGTTGTATAGTTAAACATTATGTGGGACGAGGGTGGACCGACGTGAAGTGGTCGAGACTCGTAGGTGTTGGTCTTGAACCTCAAGGAGGATTCTTATGTACCTTTCCTTGGTAAGGATCAAAGTATGCATAGTTAGAAATGGGTGTTGGTGAATCGACATGAAGTTTATGGGACCAATAGGTGTTGGACTTGAACATCAGGGAGGCTTGCTAGATACCTTTCAATGGAAAGGATCAAAGTCCACATAGTTCCAAGAGAGTTTGATGAACGGATGTGGAAGGGGGTCAGGAACAATAGGTGTTGGGTATGAACCTCAGGGAATCTTCCTTCATACATTGACTTAGTAAAGATCAATGTCCCCATAGTTCCGAATGGGTTGGGGCTTACACTCCAGGGCGGCCCAGGAAGGATGTCATGGTCGATGCTTTCTCTAATCCCACGTGAGTCATGCTGGGTGTTTATGAAACTTTCGCGGGGTGGGCGGCATCTATTCCTTATTCAGGGATGTTTTCTCAATGATCAAAATGAGATAATGGGATGTCGGTTCCTCCTTCCATGGATTCCTCCTCAGAACTCGTTACCTAGTCTGGGTCTCCCTTAAAGATTATGTCGTGGTTTATGAATCTCATTCTCAGTGCCACATCAATATGGATGATGGTTAATTACACTACTTATTTCAGGATATTCCATGGGTTCTTGATATGGTAGCAATCTTTGGTCGGAGTAGATGGTAACATCTGGCATGTCGGGGTATCTCTTGATGCGTGGAAATTGGGAAATCTATATTCTTCCTCATATGATGTCATCTCAAGGGTGAAAAACCCAAGGCATCTGACATCAATCATGGGCTATCATATGCCGAAGGAATGTCTCGGTGGTTTTCCTTAGCTTTCCATGTTTAACACAGTGTATTTCATGAGTTTAACATCTTGCAGAGATGGTTACACAAAAGGCGTGTCTTCCGAGGTTTTCCTCAAGAATAACATGTTTAACACGAGGTAGGCCACGAGTTTAATGTCTTGGGGAGACAGAATGAGGGTAATTATAGAATCACATAGAGACGGATCAGATTGGTACATCCATTAGAGGGAACACCTGGAAGGTTTACCGGGTGGATGGATCAGAACACTCAATAAGAGCTGACCCAAGATGGTGTGTTCTAGAAAGGGAATATGTCCCACCGTGAAGGCTGATCTAAACACCATTGAGGGCAGATCATGGATTGTGCACCCTAGAATGGTGGAACACTAAGGTTTACCATAGGATGGGATTGAACCTTGTGGAGGATTCCTACGTACCCTATGTCGACAATAGGGATCAAAACCCACTTAGTTAGAAGGGGTGATGAATCGAGGTGTACAAAAACCACAACAACCCAGATACATGTTATGGCTTATGCATGGAAAGCGGCCCAGATACTGCTAGGAGTAGTAGGGAGGTGGATGAAATGATCCCACCTAGTTGTGGTGGACTGGTTAAGAATCAAGATGGTTGATGGAGAGTTGAATTAAGTGGAGGGAGGATGTGATGGAAACAACGTAAGGACGATGGTGTTGTTGGGAATGAGACTTGAAGAGACATCCAACATATCCTCGTTGTATGGAATCAATGTTTGTGTAGTTCGGTGGGACGATGGGACACCTAAGGTGGTGACCCGTGAGAATGGATGCGTGTATGGGATCTTGAGGAAATTGAACCTCTAGTTTGGGTCACGACCTTCCTGAAACACATTGTCTCGAGGGAGAGATCAAAATGAGACATGAGTGATGTGCTTGAACCTCGTGGAGGCTGCCTACGTATCCCCATGGTAGGGATTCAAAGTCAATGTAGTTCATCTAAAGACAGATTAACATGAAATGGGGACTCAACGACATACTATCGACTAGGAGACTTCAACGGCTTATCGCTGAATATGGTTGACAATGGATTACCGCTGAATGGGGTTGACACCATCTTACCACCGAATGGGGTTGACAAATGATTACTGCTGAATGGAGTTGACAACAACTTACTGTTGAATGTTGTTGACGACGAAATACCACTGAATGGAGTTGAAAAGGGATTATCACTAAATAGGGGATATTTGAATGTCATGTGGGACAAAAAGGGGGCATATAGTTTAACTTCAAGTGGGATGAAGGTGGTCCGACGTGAAGGGGGTCGGAACCAATGGTTTTTGGGCTTGAACCTCGAGGAGGATTCCTATGTACCTTTCATTGACCAGGATCAAAGTTCACGTAGTTCGAGATAGTGGAGTGGGAACCGGCATGAAGAGGGGTTGGAACCAATGGTTGTTGGGCTTGAACCTCAGGGAGGCTTCTTATGTACCCTTCCTTGATAGGGATCAAAGTCTATATAGTTCAGAAGGAGTGGGTAAACCAATGTGAAGTGTTCGAGACTAAGGGGTGTCAAGCTTGAACCTCAGGGAGGATTTCTATTTACCATGCCTTTCTAGAGATCAAAGACCATTTAGTTCAAAAGGGGTGTTTGGTGAACCGACGTGAGGATGGTCGGGACCAATGAATGGTGGGATTCAACCATAGAGAGGTTTCCTACATACCTCACCTTTGTAACGATCAAAGACCTCATAGTTCATGGTGGGTTTGGGTGAACCAATGTGAAGGGGGTCGGAGAAACCGGTTGTTGGGCTTCAACTTCAGGGAGGCTTCCTATGTACCTTACCTTGGCAGGGATCAAACACAACGTAGTTCAGAAGGGGGTGGATCAAACACTCTAGGCTTCCCATAAATGATTTCATGGATGATGATTCCTACTCTAAGCCCACGTGAGTCATGCTTGGTGTGAGAAAAAAGAGGTAACAAGGACCTTCTGATCACAGCGCAAAGGTGTGTCCATGAAGGGTGGTGAGTGGGGATTATGCAAAGAAGTTTCCCGAGTGCCGCTATGGAGAGGCAATGGGAAATGAGGATTACACAAGGAAGGTACCTGAGTTCCACTATGGAGTCGAAATGGTGAATGGGGCTTACACCAAGAAGATGTACAGGTGCCGTTATGGAGGAACAATGGTGAATGGGGTTTACGCGAGGAAGCTACCCAGGTGCCGCAATAGAGCAGCAATGGAGGATGTGGTTTATGAAAGTAATCAACCTGGGGGAAGTTATGGGGTGAAAATGGTGGATGGGGCTTACTCAAGGTAGCTTCCCAGGTGCCGCTATAGAGCAAAAATGGGGAATGGGGCTTATGTAAGAAAGCTTCCCATGCACTGCTATGGAGTAGAAATAGTGAATGGGGCTTTTGCATGGAAGCTGCCCAGGTGCCACTATAGAGTGGGAATGGTGAATGGGGATTATGCAAGGAAGCTGCCTGTGAGCCACTATAGAGCAGCAATGGTAGATGGGGCTTACGCAAAGAAGTTTCCCAGGTGCCGCTACGGGGTGACAATGGTGAATGGGGATTACACAAGGAAGATACCAAGGTGCCACTATGGTGCAGTAATGGTGAATGGGGCTTACACAAAAAAGATTCCCAGGAGCCGCTATAGAGTGACAATGGTGGATGGGGAATACGCAAGGAATCTTCCCAGGTGTCATTATGGGGTGGCAATGGTGAATGGGGGTTACACAATGAAGATTCCCAGGTGCAGCTATTGAGCGGCAATGGTGAATGGGGATTACGTAAAGAAGATACCAGTGTACCACTATAGAGTGGAAATGGTGGATGCAGATTACACAAGGAAGCTGCCCAGGTGCAGCTATAGAGTGGCAATGGTGGATGGGGCTTACACAAGGAAGCTGCCCATGTGCCGTTATAGGGTGGAAATGGTGGATGGGGCTTACGCAAGGAAGCTGCTCAGGTGCCGTTACGGGGTGGAAATGGTGAATGTGGATTACACAAGGAAGATGCCCAGGTGCTGCTATCGAGCAACAATGTTGAATGTGGATTTAGTTGGAAAGTTTTCCATGTGCCGCTATGGAGTGGAAATGGTGGATGGTGCTTACGCAAGAATGTTTCCTAGGTACCACTATAGAGCGGAAATAATGGATGGGGATTAGGAAAGGAAGCTGCCTAGGAATCGTTAGGGTATGACAATGGTTGCTGGTCTTACATAAGGAAGCTGCCTATGTGCTACTACAGAGCGACAATGGTGGATGGGGATAATGTAAGGAAGCTGCCCAGGTGCCGCTATAGAGCGGCAATGGCGGATGGGGCTTACGCAAGGAAGTGGTCTATGTGCCACTATAGTGTGGCAATTGTGGATGTGGCTTAAGCAAGGAAGCTACCCGTAATGTCTTCCTCGTATCTAACCCTGAGGGCATCCCAACCCACTAGTGGGTTGAGGCCTTCACCTATACGCTAGTGAACAAGAGGGATAATGCCAAGGGAGTTGGAATTAGTCCAAACAAAGGGATATGAAAAGTGTGAGTTACATGCCTCACATTCAGAACACGGTAAGGGTGGAATGGTTATGAAGGATAATTTTTCACCGCGTTAAAAACATAGCATCCATATCATGTTAGCCTGAAATGGGGACAAACAAATGAGGGTCGACTATTGACCGTGTTCGAAACACAGGACCTGACTCAAAGTGTCATCCAAAGTCTTCTGGGGTGTTGTCTTAGGATAGTAGGTGAGCTGATATGGTTTGGGACCAAGATTTTAGGGGTCCCTTCAGACATGGAAGTGGATGAAGATTCGAATGAAGGACACACAAAGCATGAGGTGGAATGATAGAATATTTGAATGGATTCCAATGATATTGAAATTACGCCATAGTAATCATGGAATTAGGCATCTTATGCTTGGAACATAAGGAATCTCTTGTTTGGAACAAGAGGCATCCTATTGTTTTTCAGATAGGGAGTACTATAGTTTATAGTCATGTATAGAGGACTACTAGCATCTCATGCTTGGATCATAAGACAGATCTTATTTGGATCAAGAGACATCCTAGGTATTGATCATAGGTTTCACTACAGTTTATAGTCATAAAGATAGGACTGTTGGAATCTTATGCTAGGTGTGTAAGGCATCTCTTGTTTAGAGAAATGAGCATCCTATTATTGAATGATATGGAATTCTACAGTTTAAAGTCATGTAGATTGGACTATTAGGCATAAGGTTCCTAATAAAGGATGGTGTTGGGACTTACGCAAGAGTATCCCTTTCTAGTTCAACCTGGATTATAAGCCAAGTGATGGGGGTTTGGATGAGTTATTTGGGGAATGGTTTGACTCAAGGTACTAAGGGAATTGATGATGAGAATATCAACTCATGACATGGGAAATGAACCAAGAGAAATGTGTCGACTCAAGGTGGTTCATGGTGTGCATAGGGGTATCTCAAATAAAGGTATTCCAGTGGTAGAAGGTGGGTGTGCATAAGGTATCAATAGAAAATGTTGACATCCCAACCCAAAAAGTTATGGGGGTCAGTGACGGCAGTGAAGGGATAGGCCCGAAGGGCCTGGAGCACAGCCCGACACTGAACATGAGCAGGGGTGCGGGGGGGGGGGGGGGGGGGGGCTGCCCCCGTGGTATGAACCGGTGGGCATGAAGGTGGGAGCCTCACAAAGGATAGGTCTTCGCAAAGTAGCTTCACAGAGAAAAGGGGCTCGTGGAGCATGGGGTTCACAAAGCTGCTTCGTGAAGGAAAGGTAATCACGGAGCATGGACTCATGGAGCAGCATCGCGATGTAAGCTACACACAGAGTATGGACTCACAGAGTAGCATCCCGAAGGAAGGTACTTGTAGAGCATGGACTCACGGAGTAGCATTGCGAAGGAATCTACTCATAGAGCATGGACTCACCTAGCAGATTCGTGAAGGAAGCTGCTCATGCAGCATAGACTCGCAGAGCCCCTTTGTGAAGGAAAGCAGAGCTCCACGAAGTGGGAGATTAGCTGACCAAGGGGTGGACTGACCATCATCATGAAGGGTGTGAGATAGGTATTTATAGGGGAGAGGCATCACGAAGAAGAGCTCACTCAGTGCGAAGCCATAGCTCGCCCTGCAGTGGATCACAAACATCAAAGGGGTTCGCGAAGCATCCCGCATCCTTGCTCCGCGGCGGATCACGAACATCATAGGTGGTGTTCGCGGGGCATCTAGACTCCTTTCCCCATAGTGGTTTCGCGAATTTAAAAGGGGTTTATAGAGAATCCTGCCAACTTTATCTGTGGTGGCGCTCCAGAATCATGGAGGGAGCTTTGTGAATGGGATTCAGGAACCAGTTTTCCATCCTAGCTTCAAATGTCCATAACTCCTGATATGTAACTCCATTCGGTCTCTATGACCTATCAAATTGAATCTTACAAAATTAACTACGCTCTTTGATAATTTATTGGGGCATTTGAAAATTTTTAGAGATGTGTTTTCCGGTGTCAACACTCTGTGAGAGAAACAAGAGGCTGCAAAGACCTGATGATCACGACGCAAAGGTGCATCCATGAAGGGTGTTGAATGGGGCTTACATAAGGAAGCTACTTGGGAGATGTTGTAGAGTGAAATTGGTGAATGGGGTTTACCCAAGGAAGCTGCTTGAGTGGCACTTTGCAGTGGTAATGGTGGATGGGGATTACACAAGGAAGCTGCCCGGGTGCCGCTATGGAGCGGTAATGGTGAATGGGGATTACACATAGAAATTGCACATAATTTATTCCTCATTTCTGGCCATGATGGAAACCCAACTCACTGGTGGGTTGAGGCATATAATTGAGGTCTACACTTATGCGATATTGTACAAGTGGGATAATGCTGAGGGCGTTGGAATAAATCCAGACAAAGGTGATTATAGGTGTGAATCACATGCCCGACATTCGAAATGCGGTGAGGGTGGAGTTATGATGGAGGATAACTGTTGACCATGTTTGAAACACAACATACATACCGTGTTAGCCTAGAATTGGTACAAACAAATAAGGGTCGACTGTTGACCGTGTTCGAAACATAGGACCTGACTCAAAGTGTCCTATAAAGTCTTATAAGTTATTGGCCTAGGATGGTAGATGAGACAAGGTCTCATGGGACCAAGCCATTAGGGGTTCCCTTCAGACATGAAATAGGATAAATATCTGAATGAAGTACATACAAAGCATGAGGTGGGGTGGAGGAATGATCGATCAGATTCCAAAGCACATGAAATTATGCCACTGTAATCAAGGCATGGGGAATCATATTCATAGAACATAACGAATATTTTATTTAGAACAAGAGGAATCCTATTATTTAATTATAGGTTATGCTACAGTTTAAAGTCATGTAGAGTTTATTATTATCATCTTATTCATGGTTCATAAGGCATCTTTTGATTGAAGAAAGAGGCATCTTATGTTGGGAACATATGGTGAACTACAGTTTATAGTCATATAGAGACGACTATTTCCATCTCATGATTTGCGCATAAGGCATCTCTTGTTTGGAATAAGAGGTATCCTATGTTTGGAAAATAGGGTGTACTATAGTTTATATTCATGTAGAGAGGACTATTGGAATCTCATGTGTGGCGTATGAGGAATCTTATGTATCGAGAAAGAGGAATCTTATGTTTGTCACATAGTGCGTACTATAGATTAGATTCATATAGAGAATACTATTGGAATCTTAGGTGTGGTGCATATGGAATCTCTTGTTTAGATCAAGAGGCATCCAATGTTTGGAACATAGGGTGTACTACAGTTTATAGTCATGTAGTGAGGATTATTGGCATATCATGCTTGGCGCATAAGGCATCTCTTGTTTAAAGTAAGAGGCATCCAATGTTTGGAATATAGGGTGTACTATAGTTTATAGTCATGTAGGGAGGACTATTGGCATCTTATGTGTGGTGCATAAGGCATATCGTGTATCGGGAAAGAGGCATCCCATGTTTGTCACATAGGGCATACAACAGTTTAGAGTCATGTAGAGAGTACTATTAACATCTGATGCATGACACATAAAGAATACATTTTTTAGAGAAAGAGGCATTGTATATTTGTTTTATAGGGTTTACTACAGTTTATTGTCAGGTAGAGAGGACTATTAAAATCTAATACTTGGAAGATAAGGAATATCTTGTTTACAACAAGAGGCATCCTATGTTTGGAACAGAGTGTGTATTACATTTTGTATTCATATAGACAAGACTTTTTCTATCCCATTCTTAGTGAATAAGGCATCTCTTTTTTTGAGAAAAAATGAATCCTATGTTTGTCAAATAGGGCATACTACAATTTAAAGAAATGTAGAGAGGACTATTGGCATAATATGCATGGTGCATAAGCCATCTCTTGTTTGGAGCAAGAATAATCCTATGTTTGGAACATAGGGTGTTCTATAGTTTATAGTGATGTAGAGTGGAAAATCGGAAACTTATTCATGGCACATAAGGAATCTCTTGTTTAGTGAATGAGGCATCCTATATTTTTTGTATAGGGTGTAATACAGTTTATATCCATGTAGAGAGGACTATTGGAATCTTATGTGTGGCGCATAAGGCATCCCTTGTTTGGAGTAAGAGGCATCATATGTGTTGGAACATAGGGTGTACTACAATTTATAGTAATGTAAAGAGGACTATTTGCATCTTATATGTGGCGCATAAGGAATCTCTAGTTTAGAGCAAAAGGCGTCCTATATTTTTTGTATAGGGTGTACTACAGTTTATAGTTATGTAGAGAGGACTATTAGGAATAAGGGGCCTAGAAATGGTAGGTATAGGGACTTAGGCAAGAGTAGTCCTTTTTGTTTCATCTTGGCATAGGAGCCAAGTGATAGGGTTTGTAGGATTTTCATAAGGAATGGTTCAACTCAAGGTACTCAGGGAACATAAGGAATTGAAGATGAGAATATCAACTCACGACATGTGAAAGGGACCAAGAGGAATATGTCAACTCAAGGTATTTCAGGGAGTGTAGAAGATTATCTCAAATCATGGTATTCCATAGGTGGAAGGTGGGTGCGCATAAGGGTGCAATGGAAAATCCGGACATCCCGGCCTGAAAAGTTTATGGTGTGACTCTCCATTTATCATCGGGGCCAGTGACAGAAGTGAATGGACCGACCAAGAGGGCCAAGACCACAACCCAACACAAATCTCGAGTGAGGGTACAAGGGGTGCAACCCCCGCGGTATGGACCTGTAGGCAAAAATTTAGGAGCATCGTGAAGGATAGGGCTTTGACAAGTATCTTTGTGGATGAAAGGTGTTTGTGAAGCATGGGGTCTCAGTAAGTATCTTCATGAAGGAATTCCGTTCACAGAGCGTGGATTCACGGAGCATGGACTCACGAAGCATAGGATATCGTGGAGTAATGTGTCTCATGAGGAAAAGGGTCTTGCAGAGCAAAGTGGCTCAGGGAGAAAAGACACTAGCAGAGCGAATCTGCTCTCAGAGAAAAGGGTCTCACGAAGAAAATGGGCTCGCAGAGCAAATGGGATCGCGAATCCTCGAGAAACCCAATGGATCTCCCTACCTCACAATGGGAATCACTTCGCGGTGCTTAGGAGCTCTGTGAAATGGGAGATCTTACACCCTCTCCATCCTTATGAAGGAAGTGAGCCATCTAATTATAGGCGATGGAGGTCATAGGAGCCTGCTGCGAAGCACAAATGCGTGCCGCGATGCACAAATGTGTGCCATGAAGGAAATCGTGCTATGTAACTAGAGGGAGTTCCCTCAAATTCATTGTAATCATAGAGTTGAACTTCATCGAACTTCGCGGTGCTCATGGAGGTTCCAGTCATGTTCCTTCACATTTTTTGTAGTCACGGAGCTGATCGTCATTGACCTTCAGGACAATCGCAGAGGCTCCAATCAAGTTTATATGCTCCACGATCACAGAAGGAGCTTCGCGAATGGGATATATGAACAAGATATCCAACCCCACATAAAATGTCCATAAATCCTAATTTGTAACTCCATTCGGCCCTTATGACCTATCAAATCGAAGATTTCGAAATGGACAATGATCGTGGATCATGTATGTAAGCATTTGGTATATTTTGTCTAGGAATTTTTTGGTGCCAACATGTATGATATGATAGTTTTGACAGTCTAAATCAAAAACTTTTAGTTATTTTTATTGAAGTTTGATTATAAAGTTTAAATTTTATGATTTTAAATAAAAATTAAAAAAAATAAAAAAAACCAACATTTATTGAAAAATGTTTATTTTAAACATTAAGTATTCATAATATTATTTCATATCAATTTCCAATTTAAAATATATTAATATATCAGTAATATATAATAAAAATATATATTTTCATAATTTAATATACTATGATAAAATATTCAATACTTAGGGGAATTTCTCTGTGAAAAAAATATATTACATTTATACTAAATACTCTAAGACAAATATCATTAAAATTAATGAATAAATTTAAAGAAATAATTCACTAACCAATTGATATTAAAATAGTTATTTTAATTTAATACATTCATCTTATGATTTTAAATATAAATATTAATATTTTTATATAATTCATATATATATATATGTGATATTTTAATATCATAGTTTTATTTCATTATAAATTATATTATTTTGAATTTAAAACTTAACAATAAACAACATCAGTTTACCTTGTGGATATATGACTAATGACCAAATTTTTTATGACCATTTTTTCTACAACTATATTTATAGTGGCAATATTTCATTACTATATATATACTTACTAAATAATTCATTTATACCACTCTCACTTCGTAATACATTATTCTTAATTCATATTATATAATTTTAATAATTCATTCTCCTTTCATTGTGCTCTTCATTTTTATAGGTTTTATTTAGCTATTCATGATCCCTAAGGTTGATTGTAATCCAAGATATTTTCTATCATTTATGATTTTATTCACTTATATATACTATACCCTATTGATTCATAGACCTTTAATGGATATATTTCATATGTGGTGGGTAATAATTTGTAGTGTGAAACACTTAATTTTTTTTTGTTTTGGTAGGAATTTCCCACTTTTTAATAAATAAATTATTATTGAAACAACAGTGGTGGTATATGGAGCTATGATACTATGTTTTCTTTAAATCTATTTGTATAACATGATGTAAGGATAGATGTTACCTTGGAGAGTACCTGAGAATATTCTTTTTCAAGAGGAAGTCATTTTGGGTTGTGGGAATGGTAAGATTTTGTGAAATGGATATTTTTTATATTAAAATATTTCAGGTCATGAAATAGATTTTTTGAGAAGATTCAAATGAATACATCATATATGAGTTATGGTGGGTGATTAAGAAATTATCGGTGTATGCGATTGTATAAGGGGATTCAGTGGCATGTATCCAATTTGGTAGATCTTTTACTCTGCAATTGGTCACACGATGAGAAGAAAGGAATGTGTTAAGGTATCACACAAAAATATGAGTATGAATACTATATGAGAAGTGGATCAAGATATTATTCTATGTTCAATAGAGTTACATGATTCATTCGATTCGTGTTGGTGAATGACATAATCACACGAGGATGAAGAGGTCATGTTATCCTAAGTCAGTAGAGTCAGGTGATCATGAGAGTCCGAAGTTGACTAGGTTTTTTTATATATGTAACAAAAATCAAGTTACAATAATTAATTATATCTGATAGTGATTCATACGATGAATTGATTTCACTTGATTATATGAACAAATCATGTTCTTATGATAGAGTTACTAAAGATATGTTATACCGAGTTATGAATAGTACATGGATAGTTAGTAATGATTTTTAAATAGATGGTAGTGTATTTAGGCCTATAAATCCCCCCATGATCAAGTCAATAGTTGAATCTAATCGATCATAAATGTTATTATATATAAAATTACTTTACTAGAGATTTAAAAGGAGGGTGGACCGAAGTGTGTAAGGAGTTGTGCATAATGAGATTTGTGGTTGGGTAAGGAGGATACGAGATTGTTTTCTCTCAAATAGGTCACATGTCTTAGTAATATTGGAAAGAAACATGAATTGAGATACATGACTAAATACTCACGCATGTACATGTGTGGTTGTTATTACATAATCAAATATAAACAAGAGGGTTTTTATATAATGTGATACATGAATATATATGTAATGGGGACACACAAACAATTTCTTGTAACTGGGGAGATATGTTTTGGGGTCACCTGGGAACTTTTAACTGGGGAGACACATGCATAAGTCTTCACCTAGGATCTCATGATAGGGGTATCAAATAAGCAGGTCATACGAGGGAGTTATGTGGTTGTGGCCTTACCCTAGATCCATCATGATTGAGGTCACATGGTGAATTATAATGACATTATAATGAAAAAGTAACAAATTTAAGCATAAAATTCAATATTTCATGAGAAAAATGATGAAAATTATTTTAATTTGGAGATAGTTACCATTAAGTCTTTAAACTAAAGATGAATTCATCCAATGTAGTGCATAATGAGGTGTCAATGGAGGTGATATACTGGAGGTAGTGTTCTATCCCTGAATACATTATAATGTAAGTGAAATAAGAATGTATTTTTCAGGTATGAACATTTTTAATCCAAAAAAACTAGTGAAACATATTGTATTTTTGTTTGATCAATACATCATCGGTATATTCTCTTTTGACATATCCTTTTGTGGTGAACCATGTAAAATTAATTATCTTCTAATTTACATTATTATACATATGTGATTAGTTCTTGTGTGATAAAATCTAATATGATTTACTAGTTTATACCAGTATGGGGATAAGATCTTTAAATTCAAGAAAATTTTGAAACTCTAAGTCACCCCTCCTTTATCAGGGTGTCCTAGGGTCTAACAAGTGGAATCATAGGGAGGTTACCATCTTTGAACCTGTTTTTTGAAGAATAATCACTTAGAGAACATGGGTAATTCTAGTGAAATTATTATCCTTAATGGGATAAACGATTATATATATAAAAAATAGGATGAGTTCAGATCTTAATATTCTTAGGTTGAAAGTGGTATTTAATTATTTAAAAGGATTTTAGGTCAATGATAAGACAAGACTCTATATGAATTAAATAGAAATATATGTTTTGGATGCAGATTCCAATGATTTAAGTAAGTAAATTTGGGACCTATTAGATAAAATATTTTTCAATGTAAGGAGGCATGTTAGGGGTAATGCTATGTTAGATAAATTTGAAAATATATATAAAATGGAATTCAAGGTGAATGAATAAAAGCTACAAGTTATTCACATAATATTTGATGATCTAAAAATCTATTTGAATGAAAATGTATAATTTTTATTTAGTTAAATATAATTGGTTATTAGAGATATCTGAGGACTTCAAGAAAAAAATAAAAGATATTGACAACATTAAAAGTATTTTATGATATCTTCCTCCCTAATATATTCCTAAAGTGTATACTCTTAAAGGTTGGTATTTACCCTTAATTTATTTGGATGACCTTATAAATTGTATTTCATATTATTGAATTTGAAGTGAGTTGAGTTCAATTAAACCCATAATAGTAAAGAAGTTGAATTTAATTTCATGTAAAATATGACTGCTAATTAATACTAAAATGGAATAGATATGGAAGATGAGATTCAATCAATGGTGGAATGAAAATTCAAAAGGGGAAAAGGTAGAATTGAAGGATACTACAAATTGAACGATTTCGATGAGGAAAACTTAGGCAAATTATTTGAAGGTGAATGAGGATGTTTGATATTAAATAAATTGAAGAATAAGTTTCATAGAATCCCTGAAGAAGCCTCCCATATAAAAATAGGAGCTTATCTAGAACAAAATTTCATAGGTATATCCTTGTGATAAAAGAAGAAAGTGATGATAAAGATGATCTAGAGGAAATTTAATATTTGATATTAAGGATACTATGATAGAAACAAATTGAATGAAAGAACTCAAATCAGAAAATTTTAAAGAACTAGAAATATCTATTGACCTCAAGGAGGAACTTGGTTGAACTATCTAAGAAATTAATATTCAAATAAATAAAAATAAAAATATAAGTGTATTATTGATAGAATACTCTTAATATAAAGACCTTATGGAAGCATAAATTGACCTACTAAAATATGTTTTTGATGATAAGAGGTCTATTCATGGATGTTCAAAAGTAGTTATAAACAATATGTTGAAGATAGAATAACTGAATTATTTGATTAATTACAATAATTTTGGTATAAATTAAAAAATGAAGAAGGTTTAATCACTATAAGAGGATAATTGTTTTTGAGAAACAAAATGGAGACATAAATGAAATAAAGTTATCCATATAAGAAACTTATTATTTAGGTTTTTATAGACAGTGACCTAATAGAATGAGTTAGGAGAATATTAGAGGGTTTTAGTAGAATTCTAATTGATCAAAGACCGAAAATTATAGGAAAAGTAAGAACTTTCTAAGAGTCTAAGACATTGAAAGATACAACTATAATAGAAGAGGACAATGGAATGTAGAATCTTGATGATCTTATTTTCAAAACTAAAACAATAAATTGGTAGAATATTAGAGACACCTCTCAATCAGCATGGGTACACCAAAACTATATGAGTCTTATAAAACCTTAATATAGACAGAGAAATGAATAAAAAAAATTTCCTCTTATGAAATTTTAGCTATGGGGTAATATTTGACTCACAATTTCCTATTATGATTAATTTAGAATATATTTTGAATAGGGAAACACATAAATTAAAACAAAGGAGAAAGCGACCAAATCCACCATATAATAAAATTAATTATTCTATGGATATTTGTTTCATTCCTCTAAATTTATGCATAAATCTATTAATTGTGGGGAAAATATAATAGGTTATTTTTATCCTAGAATAAAATGAAAAATCAGATAAATTCAACCCAATAAATATTATTTTAAAAAGAAATACACACCATTGGATTATGGAGATGAGTATGAATATATATCCCATAAATATGAAAGGAAGGAGTAAATGTTTTATAGTAATACTCATTTAGAAATCTCCAGGAATGAAAAGAGGAAAATTGAGAAGGCTAATATTTCATAAATTTCTCTCAATCTAAGAAATAACACCACCACCTAGATTCTTCATAGTCGGTACTCATACCATATGACATGTAATAAGAATATTTTGAAAACATTTAATGTGTTTTTAATGAAACAATGTGTTATGGGAATAAAAAGGACTTAAAAATCAATATTAGTGGTAATAAAATGTTTGTTTGATATTAACTAAAGAAAATAAAAGTTCATTATATGGATAGATTGCTATAAAATATATTAAATATGGGTCAACTAAGTGACTCGAGACTCAAATAATCATCTAATAAAAAATGATTCATTACCAAATAGAAAATTAGAAATTCTATCCTGTAAGTTTGGAGGACCAATTGTAATATATACTAGGTGAACTACAAAAATACACCCATATTTAGAAACTTTAAGTGGAAAATAACTTTTGTCATTAGAGGCTTGGAAACATTCACTAAATGTGAATTTATAAAATATTCATTGTTAAATGTTTCAACGGAAATTCCAAATATGATATGTGATAATGAAAGAACGTGTGATGAATGTATAATGGGAGAAATGGTCTAAAATCCATAATGACTATAGAAATTTGGAAGTTAAATCTAATTAACTTAATTAACACATATTTTTAGGGTCCAATGAACATATATAGGGAATATGATGAAAGTTATACCACTCCCTTTTTGAGAATTATACAAAACAATTCCTATTTCATATTCAAGAAAATAAGAGATAGGTCATCTGATGCATGAAGGGATATTTGAGAATAGTTAAATTTAGACATGGTATACTATTAAAATTTCGTAATCTAATAATAGAACAAAGTAAACATACATGGAGTGTGAGATCTATCCCAAGAATCATGGAATAAAACAACTTGTTTTATTTGTGAAAACCCCATAAAAATGGGGTTATTTAATGAAGAAATAAAAAATTAAATAATATGATGAAAACAATATTTATTAAGAGTGGATTTTATTATCCCTACTAGAAATTGGATGTCGATGATTCTCTACACAATAAAAACCTGGTAGTGTTAAGCCATGATATGAGAGAACTCATTACAAAATTTGGTATGGTAGGAATAATTCACTAAATAAATTTCATATTTTTGGAAGCCCATAATATATCCAAAAAATTATGGCAATAAAAAAGTTTATGTAAATACAAAAGATAAAGAGATTTTTCATGGATTCTCCTTGAAAATTAAGGCTTATCAATGTTACATAAATATGAATAGAAAAATTTTAGAGAGAAGTTATGTAAATATTATTGAAAAAAACATTGAAAATTACCAAGAATGAAATATATGATGAATTTAATGAAGAATAAGATGAAAATAGAAATTTGATTGGATCAATAACTGATATAGTTGAATATTTATCAAATTTTCAGGAATCCCCAAATGGTAAAGATTCAGTGGCTAAATAAGAGGAGAAAAATATTTCTGAAGTCATCCATACTATACCATGAAAATGAAATGGATGAGTGAATGTTGATTCATGTGGTTAATATGTTCTAACATAGATAGAGAGGGTCAAAATTACATAAAATGATGTTCTATTGTCCACAATGGAGAAAACCAAATTTAAATAATAATAAATAAAATATTAATTGATTAAATCCTCAAATAAATAACTAGATTATCGACTAAAACTACACATATGAACATGAGATGAAGACAATACATCAAAATGTTATCGAGAAAAAAAATGATCTTTGAGAATAAGTATGAAAATAGTTAAAATGTGATTATAAATAAGGAAAAATATTGTGTGAAAGGTATATTGGAAAATATAAGGTATTGTTATTGATGAAACATTTTCTCTAGTAGTTCACCTTGAGACCATCCAGCTCTTCAGGGAAATAGATATTTAGAGTGGCTTAATAGTATATCATATATATGTAAAAATGACATTATTGAATGGTATAGGACAAGAGGAGGTTTATATTGAACAACATGTAGATTCAATTATTGTAAATGATGGGACTTGAGTAAAAATATTTAATAAGGCCTTTCATTGTTGAAATCAAACACCATGGGCATGGTATTCTGAACTTGACTAATATTTAAGAATAGCTAGAATTCGAAATAGGTGGAGTGGATCATAATATTTATAAAAAACATTCTTGGATGAAAAATCCATTATTCTTTTCTATGTTGATGATATTATAGATGTAATAAGTAAAAAATCAGATACAATTTCAGGAGTGATGATTATAGAATTTGTAATTTATCTGATTGTTGAATAAATTTATTTTATTAAGATAAAAGTGATTCAATAATAGGGATATACTCTTTCTTTGAATAGATGTATGATAGAGATATGATGAAAATATTCAACATGCATGAATTCAAACCAATGTAGAATTTAATTATGGTTGGGAAAAAGACTTAAGAAGCTTGAGGATGGGAAATTTATGGATTCATACTTTTATAATAATTTAATTAGAAAATACTACTCATCAATACAACATGACCAAATATTGTCTTTGGATCATGTTTAGTGGCTGGATTTTTGAGTAATCTAAAGAAAAATCATCTCATAACAATTAAACACGTTATTAGATACACTGAAGGTGCTCTTATTTTTGGAATATTCTTTGATTATTGAAAGGAATCTGAATTATATATTATTATATTATCAATTGGGTTGTGGATGCGCTAGATTTTAAATGAAAAACTATTGGTGAATTCTTCATTGATAATATATTTTTGGGATGGTTAAGTAATAATCATGAAATAAATTCATTGATTAATGTATATGTATAATATATCTTGGTAAAACGTTAATGAAATCAACTTCTATGAATTAAGAAACAATTACAAGATATCAATGAAGTCGTAAAAATGCCTATTGTAATTTTATATGAAAACTAGTGTGCAATTGATTTCATTAAGAATCATGTACCATAATCTCATAATAAATATATTGATATCCAGTATCTTTTTATTACTGATAATATAAAATAAATTATTCTCACATTACATTATATTGGACCAAATGGGTTGGTTGATGATATTTTGATAAACTCCTTGGCCACTCTAGTGTTTGAGAATCTCAATTTGACCCAATTTTCATCCAACTCCCCTAAATTGAGAAGTTTTTGAAGGTTACCTCTTCTCATTGTATTGATTTCTGTAACTATTTTTCTAATATGGTTCTAGTTTTCACTATGGTTTTATTACCTAATATAGAGAAAGATTCTATGAAATTCAAATTTTTTACATTCTATTTTTTCAATTGGTGGTTTTTGAGCTTTAATGATCACTCTTATTCAAATAATTATCTTATTAAATAGGTGTTTTTGGAGTTGATTTCGGGGGGAGATATGATCCATAAGTTTTTTTTGCGTGTTAAATTAATGTATATTTATATATATATATATTTAGTGGGTGTTCATGGATTTTATATTGTCATGTATTTCTCTCTAGAAATCTTGTTTTTTAACATCACTCACTACTCATGTAAATATAGAGTGTTGGGTAAGATATTCCTTTTCATTGTGAAAGATGTGAGAAATTGAATTTCGCTTTGTATTAGAAACAAACCCAATGTAGGATATATTTGATCCGTGGTAATGCAAGGTGGGAGTTTGAAATTTTGTTTATTGTTAATCCGTTTATAACTGACAATTAAAATCTTTTATTATAATAACAGAAAAATAAAGGTAGAAAAAAATAAAAAGAAACAAATCTTGGGGGAAGATAGAGATGGAGTCTGAGGGAATCCTCTTACTCTACTAAAGCAAATTCAACATTAAGAGACCCAAAATTTGAAAAAGCCTCAAAATATTCATCGCAGTTACCTTTATAAGTGATAATATCTTCCAATATATTACCCTCTTTCCACATATGAAAAACCCTCAAGCATGAATGATGTAAGGATTTACAAGTCCTGATGAGGTAAATAATATCCAGGGATACTCCAGCTATCCTTTCAAAGAATTAACCATAACAGTGGAATATAATTACACTTATGATTTAATTATTAAAATATCCTTGCATATTTTTCAACCTTGTAGTAAATCCTTTGTTTTTCCTCAGCCAAAGATCCCACAACAAAACCACAAATAAATCCAAGATGAATGAACCTAGAAAATTAAAAACAATTCCACCTTTATGAATATATCCTTTAAGATAATAACCATCCATATTTTGATTGATGATATACCCAAGAGGTTGTAATCTAATCTGCACACCGTAATCCTTTCACCCGTAAGAAACATCACTTGTAGAACTTTCATAAAAAAATAGCATGACACAACACCATAGGTAAGTAAACATCTTTATACTACATAAAAATGTTGTTGAGAATGCCCCAAAATGTGAACATGTTGCACTAAAGGGTTCTTTTAATACCTTGGTGCAATACTAAATTCGAAGATTACTATATAATCTAGTAAATAGTGGTTAATAATAGATTCCAACCATTGTCTTGTGATTGATCCTAGATGAGAGAGTCCCAGTTGGACAAAAAAATCCTCCAATAAACTCACATTGTCCATAGAAATCAATAAACCTGTAGCTTGAAACCATAAAAAATCAGACCATTTACTATGGAGGAACAAATATGATATGGATTCCAATTGGGAATAAACAACATTTTCACTTCGAGGCCAGAAGAATACATATTCATTGTAGGTTATCATCAATAGGGATTGTGTTATAATGAATACTCAAATAGAGAATGATTTATTTAGCTGAGATATCATTTCATAAGATTTTTTATCCCAATGTATCCATAATTTAATAGGAATGAGTCATAATTTGAAAAATATGATAGGTAAGTTTTCTAGAAGGATAATAAATGACAAGAGCAGATCAAGATCATCATAAAAATAAATACTATATAACACCTCCTTTTGATCCTTATTGAGATTTGCATATGTGAACTGGGGGTGGAAACAGGCTTCATGGAGGCTTATGTCTAGAACTAAATATCCAAGGAAGAATAAAATATAACCCACCTAATTATTATTCCAATAAATAAATATCACTATACCCAATAATCTATTTGGAATTTTTTATAATAGGAGGAACAAGTCTCTTTTGGGAGGTCTAGAATTGAGAACCACCATTTCTATTCTCTGATTCAAATTGATACACCCATACTTCATTTTGATATAATAAGACATTAAAGAGACCCCATAAATAAACTCCCAAACAATTTTATCCCAAAAACACAACATACTAACTTCAAAATCATTAATATCGATTCCCCCTCTAGAAATGGTCATGATAGACATTTCCACCTAGCCTAATGATGATTCCCTTCTTAATGTGAGACCCAAATGGAACTATTAAGAAGCCTTTTTTTTTTCTTGATCATTGGTTAAGGATGACTACACAAAGATAAAACATGCATTGGGATTAAAGATAAAACTCTATTAACCAGAGTTATCCTCCTCCAAATAGATAGAAAGAATCGTCTTAGGATCAAGATCCTAAACAAAATCCTTTTAAAACATTTATCCTTATAATGAATTTCAATCTTCTTGTTAGATAATGGTGAACCTAGATAACCCAAAGGAATTATCTGAGTAGAAAAAAACCTTATTTTAAATTTATTTGATCTCTTATAAGATCACTTTTTTGAGATAAAAACTCATCTTTTATCAATATTAACACATTTTATATCATTATCATAATAATAATTAACACTTAACATTAAATGTATGAATGAATTACCACTCCCATTGATGGAAAAAATCATATCATCCATTAATTAAATATGATAAAATAGGTAGAAACCTTATGTCCCTTTAAAATTTTAAACCAAACCATTCATAAAATTATCATTAAGGTTCTTATTGAGGATATCTTGAGCTAGAAGGAAAATTATCTGTGAAATAAGGTCACATTTTCTCAACCCCCTTTATGATATGAACAAACCAAATTTATTCATCATATGGGAAATTAAGAACCATGTAGAAGATATTCACATGAAGAAAATATCACAGACCAATTCATAATATCAACACTTCTTAAGAACATTAATAATGAAAGACCAGTCCATCCAATAATAAGCCTTTTCCATATCAATAATAAGAATCAAATTGGATCTAATCACTATCTTGTCAAGATCCCTGGTCATTTCATGAGAAAACCCAACAACCCCCCTGATGCCTCTCCCTTTAATGGAACCATTTTTTTCTATAGAAACCTAGAGTGTAAGTTGATGAGGTAATATTTTATTGATAATGATGTATATAACCTTGTATAAAAAATTACACATATTAATGGGATAAAACTTCCCAAAAATTTTGGGTTGTTTGAATTTAGGAATAAGATTCAAATTAGTTTCTCAAGTTACTCTAGGTAAGATACCACCCCCGAAATTACCCCGAAAATCACATACCTCATTATATTTGATAATGAGTCAAAAATTTGAATAGAAAGCACCAAGAAAACCCTTATTACATGGTGAGATCTCAGGATGAAGAGCCTTAACAAATTCATAAATCTCCTCCTCCTTGGGGATTGAAACCATCCATTGATTATATAGGCTATAAATAGAAGGTTTAAAGTTTTCAAAAAACTAATAATGGTATCCTAAAGAATTAAGGGAACCCTCATGATAGTGGTTTTGACTAGAAAGTGCTGATTATATATAATCCACTTTCATTGGACCCAAAATACAATAATCACTAGTGAATGATCCCTGAGGAAGAGAAAGGTTGAGAATTCCAAGAAAATTCTTCTCCCTATTCCAAGAATGAAAATATGTAGTATTTATATCCCCTTAATTAATCCATTTACATTTAGATATATCTATAGAAAAAATTTCAACGATAAATAAGACCTCCCCCAGCCCAACCATTTTAAAAAATAAGAGCTCATGGGAATTTGTAATCCACTGAGGTTGTAATTGAATATCACACTGATGAAAATATTCTTGGAGGATGTCCAAATATACATCCTTGTTTGGTAGAAAATAAATCTAATAAATAGTGTAAATTTTGAGTCTTCTGAACTTATTATGAATATTAACCAAAGAAATCTCTAAATGGGAGAAGACCAAGAGGATATGACCATTTCTCTAAAACCTTCTAACTTTATCCATAAGTTCGTATAGAAAAAACACTTACTACCATCCCCATAATAATGAACACGAAAAAAAGAGGGGCCAAATAAAGATGAAGTCAAGTGTGTCATATAGGATCCAGATAAGGTATAAATAGTCTAGAGGTTTCCCATACATCTACTAGGATGACTCCATATTATTCCACTACCCCTTCTATTATTACACTAGGTGATGGCATCCATTGATCATCCCATGTCTAGGAGATGACTAGATACTCTGAAGGATTGGAAATACTTCATATCACTATGGAGGTAAATGCCTCCCCATTTATATTTAGATGAATACCTAATGGTATTAAAATATCTTCTAACAAACCATGAATTTGAACCACTATTAAAGGCTGAAAGGGAGTACCAAAGTTCTTTCCTCTGTGCTAGGTCGCATTTTTTATAAACAATGAAACGATGATAGGACCATTCATTAGTAATTATATTGAAATATAAGTTCTAGTTGGAACATTATAAAAAATTAAATTCCATTTGATCATTTGAGAAAATAAAAATATGACTGTTGACGGGATGACCATGCAAAAAGAGGCTAAAGTGCAGACTTTAAATTAAATCCTTGATAAACTCAGGATTGGGATTTGGTTCCAAGATGGAAAAAAGGAAGCATTCTTATTATAAATATGCTTCATGATTAACTTCTATTTATCAAAGTATCCTAGAACCCTTTCATTACAAATGATAGAATGCATCATTGAGGGATATATGTTGCATCCTTTAGACCTAATTCAAGTAAAGTTACTAAGAAAATTACACCATAAAATATTTTTGTTTTTGATTGGGTCTCAATGCCTTAGAAGAATCTTATGTTTTACCACCATAGAAAAAAGTTAATAATGGATGACTAGAAGTTGGCATCCCCAACTTCATCTAACACTTGAAATAAATTACGAGGGGGATTAGTTTTAGAGGGGGGAGAAAACCTAGGATGGTCATTCAAGGGAGATAACTAGACCAAACCAGGAAGAAATCCATGAGGAGGATATTATGAACACTTTTGTTTATAGGATGATGGATATAATGGAGGCTCCATCATTTTTTCATTCATATATGGTCAAGGATAACACCTAATAAGGAATGCAAGTTAATAAAGGAGGCACTAGATACTTTAGAGTATAAGAGGAATCACCTAGGTAGTTCTCATCACTAAGAAATTGAGTTTCTTGGGAAGACACCTATGAAGACACCACATGTAACACCAATGGTAGAAAAAGGGTCAAGGAAATAGGTGGGAATTGCATATAGGACCCCATGGACAAAACAATTTTCTACCTGATCATTATCTATAAGAGTAGGAAAATAAGTTATAATATCTTCAAAAATAATCTCATAATCCCCTAGAATAGGGTCCAAATAGGATAGCTCACCAGCTTGAAGGGGACCCTTGGTTGGAGACCTAGACTGTTTCTATTAGTTCCTTCAAGAAGTAGTAGAATGACCTTGCATAACACAGTGAGACCACAATACATGATACAAGGGGAAAACAATGGATTTCCAAAATTATAATTTAGTCCCTTCATGAAGAATAATTTTATGCAACAAGGAATTATCCAGATTAAACTCCACAAAGATATGAGCCTCCATGGTGGGATCCATATTTAGAGTTTCTTCATCAACACAGAGGAAATGACTAAGATTATTACAAATGTATTCGATAACATCGGGATTCTAAAATAAAAGATAAAAAATGGGAGGTGAATACAATGAACCAACAAAGAATATTCTTTACCTTAGTGGGCTTCAAGTTACCACTAAATAAAGACAAATATTTGACGTCCACAAGGCCACCGCTCCCTATCCCAAACCCAGATGAAATCCCACTCTAATAATAAGTGAATGTAGAAGACTTCCTCTAAAATATTGACATTAATGTGACACTAGAAAGGTACCATGAATTGTCAAATATGGAAAAGACTCCCAGAGAAGAATGATCATAACTAATATTCACAATACGACACCAGTAACTAGTAAGGAGAGGTATAATTATGTTCTTTCATAAAAAGGGTGAATGTTAGTTAGCCATCAACCAATTATTATTCTTTTAGATCCTAGGAGATAGAGGAACTATCTAAATAGGGGGATGAGAAGCATGAATGGAATCCCTAGATATCATCGATCTATATATCTAAGCCGAATAATGTGAATCCAAAGCACTATGACAATGAGGTATCAGGGGTTGAACTAGTATAGTTGAACCCAGAGTAACGACATTCAGAGGCCGAATATAGCTATGGGGAAGTGGCATGAAGTTCCCAAATGATAGCACCGACAGATCGCATGTCAGGCATGAAGGATCTAAACTCGAGCCTGAAACATCAGGTAGAATACCGCAAGAATCAATGGTGAGGGAATTAGGAAACATTGAATAATTAGGAGGTTATTGAGGTGAGAAATTGTCGGTAAAATACATCTAAAACATCTTGATTTAAAATATCAATCCATTTATGGAATATAATATTAGGGATATATGGTTTTTATAAAAAGTAAGGCCAGATGTTCCCTGGAAGAGTAGCCGAGAAGAAGGTGTATTTTTTCAGAGTATGTCATTTTTTCTTGGCCTAAAAAATCTGATGAAAGGGAGATTTTTTTCTTTACCCATTATGGGTAATGAGATAAAATGTTTTAAAAAGAATCACATAGTTTAATAAGAGAGAATTATTTGGGTATCATGCCTAATCATGTATGGGATTACAAAATCATATAATAAGATTTAGTAGAACATGACTGGTTAGGCAGATCACATCCTCTCGAAGTGGTAACCCCATTAAAAGATAGGTCAGACTGATGTGATCATGAGTCCTCGGGAGTATAAAGACTTTAAGTGAAGTGGATTTGGTTATTTTTATATGTTTACCAGATCTATATGTTATTAATTCAATTTTTGATGGAGAAACACAAGATCACAAGAGTCCAAGAGGTCATTTGATCATAATATGGTATTGTCAGGTAATCATGAGAGGCTGAAGGCAACAAAGTTTTATGATAAAAGGTTAAAAAAATAGTTTACCATAGATATATATATGAAAAGGATTAAAATAGTGGAGGACTATAACACAATTATATGAATCAGTCAAGGTATTTTGATGAAGGAAGTGAAGATATGTGATACCGTGTTATGAAGAGTATATTGACAGTTAAGAAATATTTTTTGAGTTATAGAAGTGGTTTTATCCCTATAAATACCCAAATTAAAATGTTATTACGTGATTTTAATTAAAAAAAGGATTAGATCCGTATAATGACTTTACAAGAGACATAGAAGGAAGCTAGATCAGAGAACGTAAAGAGTAGCGCTTAAAGAGCTTCATTGTTGGGCAAGGAGATTATGTGACCATTAGTTCTCAAAGATGTTATATGTATTTGTAATACATTGAGGAAAAAATAAAAGATATGGGAGATAATATAATCACACATGAACTTATGTTATTGTAATTACATGACTGTATAGATATAGGAGGGTTGCATGATCATGTAACCTGTTAAGATATATACACTGGGGTCTCATGATTGAGTTCTTGTGACCAGAGATATATGTGCAGGAATCACCTAAGTTCATATGACTAGGGGATAATCACATGGGTCCTTCACCAAGGCTCTTGCTAGAACTTTTATGTAACACCTCCAGATTCGAATATATTATTACCTTTATGTAATTCATTATGTTCCATAGTTTTCTCTATATGCAACAATGAACTAAAATATAACTGTGATATATATTAATAAAAATAAAATTATGAAGTATGACTGTTAAAAACTATCCTTCGAAATAATCGAAATGAGTAGGATTAATAACTTTATGAAATATTTATTAAATAAAACTAAGGACTACTTTAATATGAATTATTTTCAATTATTATAGCCCAAAAAATTATGAAAATCATTTTATATATAAAATTATTTTTAAAAAATGGTGTTTTAAATCAAGAAATGCAACGTATTATGATTAGATAATAATAAAATATATTGATAATATGAATAATTGACCAATAAATTAATTAATAATTTATAGGGATTAATAATAAAGAATAATTATCATTTTAAAAAGGGATTTCCCAATATTAATAGTTTCTAATATTTTTTGTGATATTATTTTAATATTTAATTATAAAAATTTAGAAATTTAATTTTGAAGAATGACCATCATTTTCTCATTAATCATTCTAAAAAAATCTTAAGACTATATTTTTCTGATTTTATTAAATAATGATATTTAAGTGGAAATACTATTTTTGAAATTAAAATGACTTTTATGACATTATTAATATAAAATTATGAATTGGAAATTCAGGAAATTTTTTGAAAGAAAAAATATGTATTTTTAAGTGATATTATAATTTTAAAAAAGTTCTTTTATTTTATAGACACATATTTGATATTTTATATCATGGGTAATATTTTCTAAAAAAACTAATTTCAATACATTATACATTTTTTATTTTAAAATTAATATTTTATCAATTTTATAAATTGAATCAAATTAAATTGAATTAAAATATATAATTTTTGGGCCAAAATTAACTAATAAGAGACACTTAATTTTTAGGCATAATGATTAAATGTAAAAACTAGTTACCATGGTAAAAGATAAAATGGTAAAAGTAATCATTAAGGGGGGAAATTGCTAAAAACGTGATAAAATAGTGTCTATAATTTACTGTATATGGTTTTTAGTGACCTTATCTCTTTACCAATATATTATTTCTCAATTTTGTACCCACTTGACATGTTTAAAATGTGTCCCCTTTATATTAAGTTGAAATATTTACAAAAAATCCATTTTCATCACATATAAATGGGGCCTCTTACCACCCCTTCAAGAAACTCATAAAATTCAGTTTCAACTTGAAACCCTACCATTATTTCTATACATTATAATACAATTTCACTCTTTTTAGATTCTATTCACAAGTGATTATCATATTCCATCTGTTTATAAAGGATCTTCCAAGAAAATATCAATGGGATCAACGGTAAAAATCATTTTTACTTATCTTATTTATTTAATATTTTACATTTCCAATAATAAATTTCAAATACCTATAGAATTAAAAAATTATTGGTTATATTATTAATTTTTTATGAAATGTGAATAATCGGTTATCACATTTTTTTTATATTATGAAAAATGAAATCATAATTCATGATTTCTACAGAAAAAACCCTTCCACAATGCAACATGTTTTTTATTCCATAACCATATTACAAGGATGGTATACTTGGGAAATATAATAGATAATTATGATATTTATAAAAAATTTATAATTATGAAATAATAATCTAGATTACTCATTCCTCCCATTCTCTGAAAATGAAATCAACATCCATGTGTCGGGGAAAACTATATCCTTTATGGAATAATTGATTTCCATTTTTCTTTCTTAAAATCATTCCATGAAATTTTATAAGGATTTTTTGAAGGATAAATGTGATTTGCATGATATCGATATGGTTTCATCATGAAATTTTTTAGAGATTATTAATAATATGATAAAAAAACTTATTATTAATTCAATCGTTTAAAATGGTTAAACTAAGAGGATAATGAGCTTTTGTTTCTATGTAATGACTTTATGTAAATTATATTCTCTTTATAATACATAAAAATTATGATATATAAGACTAATAAACACTAAATAACATAATTATTCATATGGAATAATTTTATTACAACAAAACCATCTTATGATCAACCATTAATCATGGTAGGTTCATACTTATGTTAGTTTAACTAAATAATTGAACAATAATATGAATTTATATCATGAATGACAATGAAAACTCATTTAAATATATAATATGAGAAAAATATGTAAATAATTTTTTTTCTTCATATATGATTATGTCAACTTTTAACTCATTAATGAAAAAACACCCTTTGTTTGTTAGGAATCACTAAAAAATTATCATCACGGATTATATATTCAATTCCAAAAATACATTGGAATGAAATAATACTATTTATAACTATCATTTAATATATATTAAAGTACTGTTAATTGTATTTATGTTTTTAAATTTTTTGAAATAATGAATAACAACATTATTTTTATGAAACATGTTTATGGAAATAAATATTACATAAACCAGATGTTGAAAATATATAAAATATAAATAATATAAATATATATAAAATTAACATAAATGAATATTATAAATGGATAAAATTATATATAATGTTTTTAGGTATGAATCTAAAAAAACATAATTTAATTATTCAGGATATTTGGTGCGAGTTCAGAAGTTATTTAGACCAATTTATGGATTTTCATCTCGAATAAATCTCTTTGATACATGCCATGTATTATAGACCTTTTTAAAATTATGTTGTGTATATAATACCTATTTGATATATATTATCATGAATTATATTTTAATTATGTAATTTTAATTTATTCTATACTCTTACTCTATCTATGGGGTTTTATAAATATGAATAGTCAAGGTGTGGGGAGAACCCCTTTGACTGAACACAAAAAGAAAACATCTCCTTTTGAGGACTGGGAATAGGACAAACACATTACAAAAACCAAATGAAAAATGAAACTGAACATGGAACAAAGGCCTTACATGGACCCAAATTCCATTTAAGAAACACATATCATAACCAGAAATAGCAAGAAGTGTTACTAAATCCAGTAGGGTTTTATTGGACTTAATTTTTATTCATTGAGACATGATACATGTTATGGATAATGTTTCCTATATATGATGTTAAAAATATTTATTATCCCATTAATTTTCTATAAATAATTTCCTAGTAATTGATGGTGCAAACTAAACCAAATTAATTTATTTTCTTCGTACTTATTTTGGATTAAGTGTGACCCTAGTCATAAGAGTTATTGGTAACTCAATTTTCCTTCATTTAGTTATTATCTTTCTCTTAAACATATTTCATATAAGTTGGGTAAATTATTCAATTTTATTTTAATATATGTCATCCTATCATTTTTTTCATTTTAACCTCATAAATACACTTTTCAAATGTTTTATACTTCATGGCGTATGATTACTATAAGTGATGTTGATTACTCAAATCTCATTTCATTGAGTTCTAATGTTTCATCATAAATTTTTATTTTTCGTTCTTGGCTTCTAAAACCCTAATATTTTATAATATTTTAATTTATAATACTATTTTTTTAAAATTATTTTTATTACAAATTAATGTTTTTTACTCTTCTCCCAATGTGAGTTTTGAAAAACTATATTTTGAAAATATTAAATAGGTTTTTTCAATTACATTAATATGTTTTTCCTTCCTACCTATATTTCATAAATATAAAATATATTTATTTTCAAGGATAAATGTTTTTTAAGTTATTTTTTAGTGAATGTTTCAAAAATCATTCACCTCACCTTTTCAAAACATTCCATTGAATGTGAAATGTAAATTTTTATTTTATGTCAAAGTTAATTTTTTTCTAAAATATATTTTATATTTTCACACTCATACACCAAATCATTATGAGAAAAATTTTCCCTAATAGGGATTTATGTTTTAAGAATTTTAATATAATATATATTTATAATTTAGAGGACTAAACTCACTATATCAAGAAATTCAATTATGGATCCCTTATTTTGTGATATCGTTTATTGAATTCATTTTTGAGGTTGTTTTTCATTTTTGTCAATACATTTCTATGTTTCAATTCTTCCACTAGGCATATTCTCTTTTAAAACTATCCAAATTCATTAAATGGTTGGATTATGATCATGTTATTCTACTATATACTTATACATATAACAATTTCTATCTATGATTTAAACCTCACATTTTACATAATTTTTATTAGATTATGTTCACCTAGAAAGAATGTTATTATGTTGAAATGGGGAAAAGAATTATAATTCCATTTTTTTTATTACAATATATATATTTTTTAAAAATGTTACTATGTATTGTTTGATTATGAACCTTATTTAACTGGATGAGTTATGATAATGATATCCATTTTGTTGACATGGCAAAAAATATGGATATTCTAAATTATCATTGACTTATAAAATAGGATTATTTTTTATTGAATTTTTTTGTATCATATTATATGGATAACAATTTTATATTCCGTAATAGTTTCTATAGGGAATGATATTAAAATTATTTTTAACTGTTATGTTAAACACACTATACGTACTTGGGTGACCATGAGAGCTTAGAATTATATAAACCCTTGATGCGTCGATAGGTCTCATGAGATAATGAAGGTTGGGTTTTGGTGTATACATCATCCCTTGATAGAGTAGTGTATTGGAACATTCCCTTAACATCATCTTTTTGAGGTATGTAATTATGCATTCCATTAATATAAGATCTAATTTATTAATATACTTGTATTTATTTAATTCAATGTATTTAGTGTGCTCTCTATTTTTGTTGCTAATGGATTCATATTATTTACTTCTTCCTACCATAATATCAATTCCATTTTTATTCAATGATTAGGACATTTTGATGATTTACCTTATTGGGCATCTGTGATCATATCTTATTGTGTTTCTTTTTATTTAGGTTATGAAGAAAAGTATTACGCACGATATTTCTAACAGTTCGTCTTATGTACATATTTATTACGAGATATTGAAGACTTATTTTGGATTATGTAGTTTCTTATGTTGTTAAAAAATGACTATTAGTTGAGAACCACATTATCTTTATTAGTTTAAGATTTTTCATAATTCTTTAAATATATAACCATAAATGGTATTATGAATTTAATGAAATATTTTCATTATTTCATGCCTTTATAGGATAGTTTTTTTTGAGAATCTATAGTTGGTATCAATGTTAGTATATTATGTATTTGTCTTAGAAACTATATCTCAGAGTGTGGTTCATGGGAATCATATTTGGTATCAGATGAGGGTTTATATCATTATTGATATTATCATGTTAATATAATTTAGGATTCATAACTTTTATAGAATCTTGATAGGTAAGGTTTGATAATAATTTAAAAGGTATAGATAATCCTCTATGTTCATTGAGGTAATATTGAATATTTTGGGGATTATGATAAAATTATTTTAGTAATAACTTTAGGGATTATTATAAGGTATAGGTCTATGTATAAAATAACATCCTAATGTTTTGGTAAAGTATATAATCTTTTGTTCTCCTTGAAATTAATTCCCAATCAAGATACTAGAAAGTGGATGTGGTTGTGGAACAAATGCACCTAGGGTTAATCACCTTATAATTGATGGTTTAACATTAAATCATTTTTCACTCTTGTGCATGATGATTGGGGCTCAGATTTCATAATATTCTAGAAACCTTTTTGGGGAATGAGTTGGTCAATAACAATATATTTATGAACCATTAAGATGATTTTAATATTTTTAGGTTTTATAACTAAGTAAAAAAGTGATGGTAAACAAAATAGATTGAATTATCAAGATTCCTTAATTAATATACAATTAATTAATATTTTCCATCTTTAATAGGGGATTAGTTCCATTTTGGGTGAATATATTTCAATGATTTTTGGGCTTAGAATATTTTAGTAAATTTCAGGGTAATTTAGGAACTCTATTTCTTGATTTGGTTAAGAGGGATGATAGAACCCAACTCAAAGTAACATTGTATGAACCAAAAGTTATATAGGATAAACTATGGGTGGTATATGTTGAACTGAGATTGATACGTATTTATTTTTACGAACTATTAAATTATGATAGTTTTATAAAGTGATACGCCATGAGTATTTGTTTTAAAATGGTTATTTATGACAATTATATTATAATGATCCTTTATCTTGTTAAATTTTTTGGTTTTAGATGTGGATGAATCCTAAAGAAACCATGTTAGAAATGGATTTCATAGACAATGAATAAATTATCCCTATGAAAAACATAACATGATATAGTATAGAGTGAGAATATTTTTATTGTTCTATAAAAACTATCAAGAATCCTAATTAACAACATGAGAATAGATTAAATCTCGATAAAAAAATAAGATAATGATGAAATATTCTAGAGATTCAGGTGACCAAGATGGTGAAGGAAATATAATTCAATTTCCCACATGAAAAAAAATATGGAAATATTCATGGATGATGTTTCCATAATGGTATATGTAAATAATATATGTGTAGATATAAATGGAATCATACCAACAATTTTAAGGAAAATATAGAATCTACAAAAATATGTTGCTTAAATTATAAGTGATCTAAGAATTATGCTACTCAATGTACCAATACAATTGGAAATGAGGAAAATAGTAACCAAAAACATGAAAAATAGAAAATAATATGAAAGTAATACATATGTAACCAATAGTGAGTTTTCATATATTATTTTTGAGTGTCCTATATTATTTAAGTTTTAACCAACTACTTGATATTGAGTTATAAATAATAACCCATAGTGGTTTTATTATCATATAAATAATTTACAAGGATTGTAGGAATTTATTAATTCTGTATTTATATCTTCTTACATTATTATATAATTCAATGTGAAATTATGAATTAGTTATATTTCTTTATAATTCACTTGTAAAATTGTTTTCATATTGATAAAACTCTTTCCACAACATAAGTAAAACCATTATCACCTAGTAGTGTATGTTAAATTATGAGTTTTATATATAAACTAATCTGATATTAATATTACAATTTTGAGCATTAAATTTATTTACATGGGATGTAACACCCCTAAATTTTAATATATTATTACCGTTAAATAATTCAACATATTGAATCTATTTCTCCACATGTAAAACCAAACTAAAACAAAACTATGATATATTTTAATAAAAATATATTTGGAAAATATAACCATTGAAACTTGTTCATTGAATTAGTGTGAATGAATATGTGTAATCACTTTATGAAATATTTACATAAAAAATAATGTATATTTTTAATATGAATGAAATCCAATTATTGTTTCTAAACAAACTAAAAAAATTCATTTTATTCTTAAAGGTATTTTTTAATAACATTTGGGTGTTACTTCACGAAACATGGTAGATTATAATTAGATAATAATAAAATATATTTACAATATTAATAACAGACCAGTAAGATCAGCTAGAAGCTAAGCTTCTGACTATTAATTAATTAAAGAAAAAAAAATGGTACAGAGGAGGTGGGTGGGGTCAAACAAAGGAACTTTCCCTCCTCAATCAAACACAATATTACATATCATAATAAGACATGTCATTCCCATAATCAGAGTCATCAGCTGTTTCCCATTCAGAGTGGGACTTATCCTGATTGAGGATCATGAGAATGTCATAATTGAAATCACTTGAAAGCTTAGAAGATCATATAGACACCATACAAGGTATGCTAGAATAATCCTTCCTTGGTCGTCTCTTCGAAGGAGCAGGATCTAAGACAAAGTAATCATTCTCCTCCCCTTTCCCAAAAATAAGGGAATCTTTGAAAGTGCAAGGTGCACCGCAACCCATCGTTTTCTCTTCCGCCTCAGAGATGTCACCCCACTTCCCAGAAATCATATAGTAGATCAAGAGATTCTGAATTTCATGATGACAATCAACATTTTGAGAAGTCCTGGAAGGAGCCATCTCAAATGTCTCATCAAGTGTCATGCCTACATCAGGACTATCATTCATACTTACATTTGGAGGATCAATGCAAGCCGGGGATCCAGAGACAGAGAGGCTGGGAGTATGTCCAGCCTCAACCAACCCAGTGTGAGTAACAGCACGACCATCCTTCGATGGGATCTCCTTGTGATCAGCCCAAGCATTAGAGGGGCAACTCTTTGGAGACATATCAACTATCATCCCTTTCCCTTTCACATGAGACACAGGTTTTCTGGAGGCCAACACCTCAGCCGGAGTGGCAGATGATTTTTTTGAGAGAATACCTTTCATGATTTAACAAGTCCACATGCTTCCCCTCAAGTCTCTTTCTACAGAGAGTAGTCCGACGACCCTTCATCCCACATCTCTCACAAGAGATCTTCCTCCGACATAACTCCAACGAGTGCCCAACAACCATGCATTTGGTACAAAAAAGTGGTTTCCTTTCATACTCAACATCAATATTAATGTTATCAGTGGGAGCGGAAAGAGTTACCTTATCAATCAAGGTGGAGCTCAAATCAACCTCCACCAACATTCTAGAAAAATGTCCAAACCGAACAACCTCAGTTTCATTGTCAAGGCGAATAGGGGATCTAATTGCCTTGCCAATATCATGAATAATCATTGAATGCCAAAGAACCCAGTTAAGCCCATGAAAATTGACCCAGACCTACGAAAAGGCATTCCTTGAATGAGAGGCATTGAAATTAAGAGACCATTATTGAAGATGAAGCCATCCAGGTTTCAAAGAAAGGGACCCAATACTCCATGCATGAAATTTGAGAGCATTTGATGGAAAAATGCAATGAAAGAATCCACAACCAAGAGAAACGCACCACCAATCAGAGGAACCCCACAAGAATGAAACCTGTCTGACAAGATCATAAAATTTCCAAGACGTCGCACCCTTCGCTAAAACAAGACGTGAAATTAGAGAGTTCTTACCAATTACAATCCTCTCATCAAATATTTTAGGACTGACATCAACATGAGCTACTGAAACCTTTCGAAGAATCATGATTGAGTGAGAATCAATAAATGAAGCAAATAATAGGGCGGAGGGAGGACAACCTGCTTGGCCACTCGGATCCTTTACACTACCATTTGAAGCAGCATTCAAATTCGCCAAAGAGGCCTTCAAATGGGGATTTGACAGACTCATCGGCAACACCCTCTTCCCGGCCAAAGCCATGTCCTGCCCCACTCCATCCACCAAGTGAGCAACGTTGGTCCTTCAATCCACCCTAGATCTAAAATCAATATCCATTGATTGGCGATTCAGAAGCAGCAGTTCAAAAAAGTGAATACTGTCAACCCTATTTGCATCAATAGAAACTGGAAAATCAGATGAGGGTTTCAAAACAGACGGCAGATCTGAGGTTACTTCAGCTCGGCGATCAACAGGCAACAAATCTGTGGTTCTATCAGCTCGGCGAACAATAGGCAGATCTCCTTCAACCCAGAGAGAAACAGCAGGCAACCGATCTGAGGATCCTTCATCCCGGTGAGCAACAGTTCGAGCATCGCACCACATATTTGAAAGCGAGTCTTTCACCAGTACAATGTATTCATTCTAGGTGGATCGCAGTTCCCCTGCCACGAGCGTCGAGTGAAAATAATGAGGAAGAGTCATGTTGAACCCTAGACAGGATGACCTTGACGGCTATGGCCGCGAGTCACCCGCACCCCCCGAAGCCCGAGCGCCATGATTCCACCTTCATATTAATAATATATTATGAATAAATTAATTAGTATTTTATAGGAAATAAGAATATATCATAGTGAATATTTTAAAATTATATTTTCAAATATGAACACCTTTTCACGATATTTTGGGATTTTATTTAAATACTAAATTATCAAATATTATAAATTTAATTTATTTCAGAGTAACATCATTTTTTATTAATAATAATAATATAGTCATGATAAAAATATTTGAAATTTGTCTAAAAAGAATGATTTTAGATGAAAAAACTATTTTTAAAAATAACATAAATTTTATGAATATATTTTTTATAAGTTTTAATTGGATGTTTATTAAACAATTTCTTAATACCAAATATTTATTTTATAAGTGACTTTATAATTTCAAAAAAAATTGATTTATTTTACACAACCATATTTTATATATTAAAACATGAGTTATATATTCTCAAAAAATGTTTTTAAAATATTATTCCATTGTATTTTCAAATTAATTTTTATCACTTTATTAATTTGAATAAAATTAAATTTATTTTCAATTCGTAATTTCTGGTTCAAAATTATCTAATAAGTAAAAATTTTTGTTTTTTCATAAATATTATGTTACCTTAGGTAAAAACTAGTCACCACAGTAAAAGAAAAAATGAAAAAAGTAAAAATTGAAGGGATGAAGGGCATAAAACATGATAAAAATGTGTATATAATTTAGGTTTTAAGGTGTTAACTAAAATTATTACTTTTTCACTCTACTATTTCTCATTATTGGATCCACTTTACATGTTTAACAGGTGGTCTCTTTATCTTAAGTTGATATATTTACAAAGATTCAATTCTCATCTCTTTTAAAAGGGGACTCTCACTACCCCCTTAAATAAAATCATAAAAATTATTTTTTCACTAAAAAAACATCTATTTTTCTTTCCCCTAGAATAATATTTTACTCTAGAATGATTCTGGAATCAATATATTATCCAATTACATCTATTACCTAGGGGTCTTTCTTTAAAATGTGCTCATCACAAGTAATCATTTTTACATAGATTATTTCTTTTCTATATTCATTTTTAAAATTATTTTTTTTTAAATTTATATTTAATGAAATTATTATTTTATATATAATTAATTTCTTATTCAAATATAATAATCATTAATCACCATTTACCTTTTCCACTCAGTAAAATGAAAACATAATTTGCGTGTTGTGCCGACCACTACCTCCACAACACAACACATTTTTTTCCATTCACCACCATATAATGATATTATAAATGTATAATACAATAAATAATTATTATATTTATTAAATTTTTATTATTCTATAATAATAAACCATTTTACTCCTTCCTCTCAGTCTATAAAAATAAAATCATCTTTCATGCATACATGCACACTATTTCCTCTATGGAAAAATTGATTTCTATTTTTCATTTCATCACTGAATTACATGGATGGTCATGAGGATGGTATTAAATGAAAAATAAGATTTTATGATATAATTATGGTTCTTTTATATAAAATTTTCTAACATATTAATGTTATGATCAACTAATAATTAATGTTAAATCAATCATTTAAAACAACTGAACTAACTGGATAATGATATCTTCTTTCTATGTGATGACTTTATTTGAGTCATGTTATCCTTATAATACATTAAAATTATGATATATCACCCTAATAAAAACTATGTAAGGTCATAATTCTTTATTTATTATCATATCCTCACTAAACCATCACATAATAATCCATTAGTTGTGGTAGGTTTATTTTTGGTTCAGTTTAACCAACAACTAGAATAATACTATTTAGTTATTTCATGAATGATTATGACAATTTATTTACTAGTATAATGTGATATACATATGTGAATAATTTTTTTTTATTTTAATGTTATATCAATAGTAAATATATTAATTAAAAAAGACATTTTTGTTTGTTAAGAATCACCTAAACATTATCATCAATGAATTCATCTTCATGATTTCAAACCATAAGATACAATGGAATGAATTTATACTGTTTATAATTATCAGAGAATATATATTAAAATACCTTTACTTATATTATAATTTCAAACAGTGTAACAATAACTAATACCAACAATGTTTTTATGAAAACACTTCAAAGATATAATGATTAAATACACCTGGTATTTAAAATTGATAAAAAGTAACTAATCTTGATGTATATAATGACTATAAATATTTTTATAAAATTTTATTGTTATTAATAATACAAGGTATGTATATAATAAACATAATTAAATTATTCATGACATTTTGTGCAAGTGCAGAATGAATCTTAACTGAGGCATGGGTTTTCATCTTAAATTCCTCTCTTTGAGACATTTTTTTTGTATTATAAAAATAATTTTATTTATTAGGTGTATATACTGAATATATGAGGTATAATATCATGAATATTTAATAACGGAAATTTACGTAAAATTAGAATACCAATATTTAAGTGGGTTTTATTGAAGTGTTTCTCAAGAAGTCAGAGTCTTCTTTTTCTCAATTATCATTCTTTAAGACATGTTAAATGTCATAAACTATATTTTCATTGAATGGTATTACATTTATTTAATATAACATAATTATTCTATTTATTTTTTAATTTTAATTTATGTTATTAACTGATCTAAATGTTTTTCTTTTCTTAAAATTTCTTTTGACTCAAGTGTAAACCCAGTCATAAGAGTTTTTGGTAACTTAATTTTGATTAATTAAGTTATTATGATTCACTTGAAATTATTTCATAGAAGTTGGGTAATTTTTTTCAATAGATTTTACTAGGTTATATGCTATTATTTTTTATATTTTTATCACACACAACCATTTTATAAATTTCCCAAATTAATGCAGTCAATTTCCCATAAGCATTAGAAACTCATATATCCTTTTTTTAGTTATAATGTTTCATCATGAACTTTGGTTTACCATGATTGAGTTGTCACACCCTAATATTTTATTATACTATATTTTATTATACACTATTTAAAATGAAGTTTTTATAAATATAGTGTTTTTACTCTTCTAATAATATGTCTTCTAAACAAATTTATTTTTAAAATAATAATGAGATATTTTCATTTATCATTATTATATTTTATTTTCTTCTCTTTATTTCTACGAAATGAACATTATGTTTTTTAAATAATTTATTAGTAGAGATTAATATTAATTTAAAGGTTATCTAAAATCATTCACATCACATATTCAATAGATTCATTTGAATGTGATGTGGAACTTTTTATTTTACGTTAATGTTAAAATTTATTTAGAAAACATCTTTTAATTTTTCCCTTCCATTTACTTTATCTTTTTCAAAATTATTTACCGTAATGGAAATTACATTTCAATATTTATCCTCTAATATTTATATTTATCTTAAAATGGTATTGAACCCATTGTAATAAATAATACTATTATTGATCCCTTAATTTGGGATTTTTTTATTAATTCTATTGTGATGGTGTTTTTCATTTATATCAATGTGGATATATGTTTTCTTTATTTCATTGAGGATATGTTTTTTTTTAATCAATACTCGTTATATTTCTCTATATATTTTGATTATTTTATTCTACTATTGAATTAGATGTAACCTCATTTACATCTATGGTGTAAAAATCAAAATTTTCAAAATTATGTTATGATGAATTTCACCTTTTAAAATGATAATTTATTGATATGAGGAGAAGTATTGAAAATACTTATATTTTTATAAAAATAAATATTATTATTATCATGTTTAATATGTATTGTTTAACTATCCACCTTCTTTATCTATAATTGTTAAGATTATGTTTTCCATTTTACTGAAATGGGGAAATGTATTGATAGTATTGATGATTATTTATTAATAATGTAGGTTTATTATATAATTTCATTTCATATATATCAATATATGGATTACCATATTTTATTTAGTAAGTTGTAGCATAAAAATGATATGAAATGTCATACTGACTTTTATGGAGAATATAAATAACTTAATTAGGTGATGGGTGGGGCTTAGAATCATATATCCCCTTGATGCATATACTGCCATCATGAGACAAAACATGATGGGTTTTGGTGTATACATATTCCTGTTATAGAATAATGTCCTAGAATAAGGCCTTGAAAACTTTTTTTTCACATCTGAAATTATAAATTCCATCAGTATAAGATCAATATTACTAATATACATTTTTTATTTATTTTCATGGATACAAAATGATCTCAATTTTAGTTGATTATAACTTCATGATGTTTACATATTCTTACCATAATAATTATTCCATGTTTCTTCAATGATTACGTTAATTGTATTATTTTTTCTATTGACTGTTTGAGCTCACCCCATCTTATGTTTCTATTTCTCCATGTTATATAAAAAATAATTTCACAAGATATACCTAATATAATATCTATTATGGAGAAATTTTGGGAGATTTTACTGACTTATTATTGATAAAGTAGTTTCTTATATAGTGGAAATAAGTGAAAATTAGTTGGGAAAGGCTTGGAATTTATTAGTTTAAATTTTTTAAAATTATTTAAATCTAATTTCTAAATGGCCTTGAGAATGAATGTAATGGAATATTTTTTTAATTTGTGTAATTATAAAATTTTTATATCCTAGAATCAACTGTTGTTATCAAAGACAATATGTAATTTATTTTTTTAGAAACATGATCTGGGAATGTGGGTTTAGGGCGATATAGTTTATTTGAAATAATTTATTATGAGGGAGTTACATGTGCATGGTATTTCACTTAGGCTCTCACGATTATGGTTTCATGGTTAATTATGGAGATATTATAAAGAACAAAAAATATATTGAAACATAATTTTTATGATTTAATAATGAATTTAACTGAAAATTATTTTAATGAGTATAATATTAGCTTCATGTTTTCAGACTAGGTAATACATCATCCACAGTTGTGCACAAGCGGGTGTCAATAAAGGTGATCTTAGAGTGTTAGTATGTCATTCCCAAAACAATCGTAAAAGTGTCACACCTGGAATAGAGTGTCTATGACCAGACAATTTTAATCCATAAATACAAGTAAGGAATAATGTATTTTTTTGGATGATACATCATCAGTACATACTACCAAAAAATATCATTTTGTGGTAAACCAAGTAATATTAATTTCATTATGATTAAAATTATTTTACTTTTTTTTAAATTTGTGTAGTATAATTTGATAGGTTTAACTATTTTCTACCTATGTGCCGAAAATATCCTTAAATCAATGATAAAATTGACACAATAATAAAAACCTCAACTATTAGGGTGTCTCAGGGTCTAAATATAATCCTTCGTTAGGTGTATATCTTATAAAAAAATTATAATAATGTTTCAATCCTTTTGAAAGATTAGAGAAACATTATTTAAAATTAAAGACAATAATAATAATAATAATAATAAGAATAATAACAACAACAATGGATCAAAAAACATGGGGGAATTATAGCCTCCCATATGTTCATACTTTATACCCTCATTGTTAGTCTCCATCTTATCACATATTCAAGGTGGGATTTGGGGGGCCAATATTATCTTCAATACCATTCCTAGTGGGGTAATAATGGGGGTGGGTTATAAAAATTATTATATTTTTACACAGTTTATAAAAATTATTTATAATTTATAATTATATAATTGTAAATAATAAAATAAATCATTAAATCAAGGAATAAAAAACAATTTTGAAAAAAAATTTAGTTCATAAATATATGAACTTAATTTTTTACTCACATATAAATCAAGAGATATAATTTTATAATATATACAAAAATATGGGTTGTTATAGTGATTGTTTCTCATCAAATATTTTTTCATACCATCATATGTGTCTAAATACTTGAAAATTGAATGTATCTTTTCACTCAAACCATTCATTATATGATTGAGATAAGTTGGATAATAAATGACGGGTTTTTATCCTAACCTTATGAATTGGGTCACAACACTCTATTTATCCACTTGATTATTTCATTACTCTATCGAGAAGTTTTTCTTGAGGTTGAGTTTTAATTTGGAAAGATTTATTCTCTCAATCTATGAATAGTTTAAACCAATTTATAGTGGATAAAATTAAAGTAAGCATTAATAAATTATCCTAGTGTTATAATAATTACAAAAGGGATAGTGTGGTGTGTCTGTGTGTAATGATATTACTCCTAAATGTTGAGTAAAAATAAATCTAGGAACATATAATTAAGAGAAAAATTAATTAGTTCAATATGTATAGAACATATTTCTTAATAAAATTTTATTTTTTTTATTTCTTATATTCTCTCTTCACAGACAAAAAATATTTTTCCCCTATATTTTCATTATTTTACTTCGTAAAAAAATTAAAAAATGAAATTTTAGTGGAAGAAATATGTTTGATTTGTGATGATTCATTAGATACATTTTATGGTCAACAGGTTTTTTATAAAATAGAGAAAATATAATAAATATTTGGTCATTACCCTTATATATGGTTATATTATCAACAAACTATATATAAGATTGAAAATATATCTGAATATCTGCATTAGATATTAGACTATAATAATTTATAAGTGTTTTGAAAATACAGTTTAGAGGTTAAGGGTTGATAGTTAATGATATAAAAATAAAAAATTATTCCCAAAGAAATCCTTTAACTCTTAGTTGAAATTTAATATATAAAATTCAAAGATCAACCAATGTACTTACCCTATATCATTTCTTGAAACTTAATTAACTATATAATCTCAATTTTTTATATTTTTTATTTTACAGGCTTTTAAAAAATTGAAATAAATAAATTTATTTCCCTCAAATATTTTTATTTTTACCATTTTCAATTTAGTGGGAATCCATGAGAGTATATTTAAGGGAAATATATAATCATTTTTATCAATAACTAATGAACATATAATTAAATTAATCAGTTTTTATAATATTATTCAACCCAATCAAAAATCTGAAAATACTATTTATTGTAAAAGAAGTTAATTATTATCATGAAATAATTCCAAGTTATTGTTTGATAGAGACATATGTATATAACATGGCTTCCCTAATTGGTTGTTCATGCATATTAGGTGATTTAATAAAAATCAAATGAAATGTAGGTAAAAAGGTAATTGTGGGTACAAAATTGTATATATATCCCCAATAAAATTAATTCAGTTCAAAATCTAAAAGAATGAAAAAAGATCCTAAAGAATGTTCTAATAAATATGGATATCTTGAAAATCACTCAATAAAGTGGGTAATACAAATAATGAATTAAATTATTTAGATTAAATTTTAGGAATAAGATCGTGATATTGGAAAATCATTTCTTGTCATGAATAATAATATTAATCATCCTTTTTAATTGATACTTTTAAGAATTAGATTCAAGAAAATTCTTCATATTAGTAATCATTTGGAATAAAATATGAAACATAAATGATCATGTAACTTTCAACAATTTACACCAATATATTTATCATTTATGGTCATGATTAATAAAAAATTTCTAATATGTTAAAATATATATCATAAATGATGATGTCTTCTGCATCAATGAGGGTAAGAATTTTATATTGTTCCCAAAGATCCTTCCCACTCCCTTGAAATAAATGTTTTGATATCTATCAAATATGGTTATTTAAAATAATATTTTTCTATTTAATCATAAGAGAAAATAAAAATGTAGAAAAAACACCATTAAATGATGATTTCATTAAGAATTTCAGTTGTTAATTTTTGGTTTTATTTAATTTAGTTAAATTATATTTCATTTGAAAAAAATTTGTTTTGTTGGGTTTTGATTTTTAAATGTATTATATTTTAAAAAATATCATGCCATTGTATAGGTAAATAATACTAATGAATTTATTTTAACTACTGAATATCATATCACATAAATTCATTCACGAAAGTACAAGTTATTATAGAAAATAAGTTCAATATTATAAAACATTCCTAGGATAGAAAAATATTGGGAAAACATTTTTAAAATTTTCCTAAAAAATATGTTAAAGGGAATCCTTAAACACTACAAGTTCACCATCAACATCCCTAATGGTCAGATCCTCATCATATTTGAGTGGTGATTTTGTTTTTAGAAGCTACTCACCTAAAGATTCCTCCCCCCACAGGTTGACCTCAATTTTCTTACCTAGTATATTGGGGTTTCCAATCAAAATACAGGGCTAAACCAAAATAATACCTTCAATTTAGGATATGATATTTTACCTCATGAATAATATCCTATTAATGGTCTCAAAGTTAGAGTATACATAGACAATGGGTTAGAGTTTCACTGGTGGAATTAGTTCTATTATGTACACAAAAATTGTGGGATCTTTTAGTGATGTCTATAAAGTTGTGCCAACATTTATGGTTAATGCATCGATGGTATAATATAAATCCAATGGTTTCTTCCTTGGTTTCTTATATTTTACATTCATATCTTTCCACATCTTCTTAGTCAATTTATCCCTGATTTTGTGGGAGTCTTAGCACCTCACCGTGAGGTCTACTAACGGTATATCTATTACGGAATCAACTTGTTTTATTATATATTTTCCCTCAATTATCACAAAAAATATTTTATAAGACATTATGATGGACTCTATAGTTTTTTAAATGTGGTGGAAACAACTATTTATTCACTTAGTGGGACATCTATGATATTTTCAAGAGTTGTTTAATTAGTGGTAGTAAATTTGGAATTATGTGGTGAAGAAAATGAGGTTTTAGTATGAATCGAGTTAGGGTCATGTAGGGTGACTGAATCTTGAGTGATGGTGATAGGTTCAAGGTTATTTTATGATATCGAAAGAGCGAATGGTCAAATTAAATGTCTATATTTATAAAAATATTTTCCTCTAAGCCCATGATGTAGACTAGAACATCCTCAAAAATATATAATATCTCTTATCAAGAGGATATAGCTAGAATAAATAGTTAATGATTAGGTTGGGCTCAAGGTGTACGAGAAGGTTGCAGGTGGGAGGTAACATTTTTGTCACAATCATTATCCTATCATTCCCCTTCACATTTGAAAACCCATAACATTAATCATATATACATACCTCTTTCTATATTATCTCTATCTTCACTTGTAAAGGTAATTTAGTCAACAAAATATTTCCTAGTGATGCATCTGATAAATAAATATCAAATTCTTTAATATGTTTATGTGAGATATATCATGATGTTACAACCCACAATCCCACCCTTCTTATTTTACATTAGTCCAACAAAATAATGAGAAAACTATTTTAACTTGTTAATGGATAGAACAGTAATGATCATTTAATTGATAAAAACATCCCGAAATCCCACACTACCTAGGCTACAACCCATAGAAAACTAAGAGATCATGATTACATTATGAATGATAAAAATTATTAGTCTGCTGAGTTGCGTGATATTTTGTTCTATGAGATCATAGATGAAGTTATGATTTTGTAAAAATATTACCACCACTATAATTCTATGTCTCACAATAAATACATAATTAAACTCAAATATACCATTTCTTGCATGAAATAAGGACAATATATTCTCAATAACACACCAAAATCAGTTATTTATAAGTTATAGCACTACCAAACAAGATGAAACTAGAAAACTCCAAATTGTAATCAAATGTGCTAAAAAACTCCATGTAAAGACCACATTATTCCTCCCCTATCACCGTGAGGATATAAACTATATCAATTACTTTCAGTTCCACTATTATAGACTCATAAACTAATATTTTCTAATGGTTTGAAGATAAAAATGTGAATTATGATCATTTTCATATTGAATAACCTTCTCAACCACATATGACGAAGTTTATTTTAGTGGTAATCAAATGGGTTGAGCTCTTTTTGGGTATTTTACTTACCCGATGAATAAAAATGAATGGTATTTTATATTTTTGTTGGGTTTGGGAATTCCTAGAGTAATCTTAAAATGTTTATGTTGTTTTGGGATTTCATTTTATTTCATTTTGTAATGGTACTTTTGTATAATTCATGGGTGTTTCTTAATATTTTGATGAGAATATTGCATTCTATAACCAATGGATACGAAACATTAGTAATAGTATCAAGAGATGGGTTATTGGTGGAATAATATTAGTTTGTTTAATGGGTTTAATAGTTTTGGTAAAAAATAGGGGAATGGATGAGAATATTATCAATATGGTAATGGTTATTTATATATCAGTATAATGAATTTTGAGAAGTGAAATAAAGTAGTTCTAAGAAGTTTTTAATTGTTAATTTTAGAGATTTGATTTAATATGAGTGAGATATGGGTTTATTAAATGATGAACTAGTGGATATCACTGAAGACATTTTATAGTGAATCTTTGGTTTTGTACCAGAAATTTATATAAATTTCAGCTGTGGTGATGTAATAAAATAACATTAAATCATTGTTTTTTATATAGAACTATATTTTTTTAAAAAAAATTACTAACATAATAATAAAGACAATTATGTGGTATTTCCATAGTATTTCAAATGGAATATTGAATTAGGTATTTAGAAATAAGAAATTACTAATAAATATTACAAAACAAGATATTTATTACATAATCTCTGTTAGAAATTGGATTATTTGTATCAAATTATTTCCTTAATGTCAAATCACAATATTATATTCTTATTTATCCCCTAAATGGACTTTTAACAATCAAGGGGTTTAATTGTGGTGTTATTTTTTCCATGAAAAAAATTTCATGCATCATTGTTCCTTATTCCCCATAAATTAATCATTATTAGTGGTTGTAATTTCCTTTTTTAGATTTCCTCTGGTGGTCATAGGTTTTGGTTATGGGGTGACTGAAACCCCATGAAAATTTTAATCTAGCCTATCTATTACAACTCATAAGTTGTTCTATGATATCATGAAATTTTTTCATTAGAAAAAATAGAATTTTTTTAATTTTTAGTGGCTTTGAAGAGTAATAGGTACCCCATGAAAACATTATTATTTTTTATTTCCCTTATGATCAACTGGTCACAACACACTATAATGGCATTAATATCCCTTAATTTCATATTTTCAGTCTCAATCAATGTTAATATGTAATCAGGTTTCATTTAGTTTTTCATGTTCCATTGGGAATTTTTTCCAACATGTTATTCTATAAAATTTTCTTGAGGTGTTTTATCAATAATTTTTAAAATCATTATGAATATATCATTATTTTGTAATGAATTAAATCACAATATGATTTTGGAAACCTCTAAAAAAGTTTCCCTCTATCAATAAAGACTAGATATTGTAATCTTGATCAATTACTTATTTTAATAGGAGGTGATTAGAGGGTTTATGTTGGATTTTTTAGGTTTCTTTTTCTTTTTCACTTAAATGATTCATTTTCCTAAAAGCAATAATCATGATGTACCGAAGAGTTATTCATACAAATTACAAGGAGATGATGCACCTGACTTGATATTATTTAATTTAGTGTTTTAGACACTATTAAGTCACCTTAAATAAAGGTTATTCATTTCATGGATCTCCAATTCGGTATGTGAAAATTCTTTTAGATCATTGAAAATTTTAAACCATATTTACTTGGGATTTATTTGAAAAAGTAATAAAAAAGTGTTAAATGAAAGTCCATATTTCCTAGGGGTATTTCCTTTCTATCAATTTTTCAATCATAAAACATTGTTAATTGTAAAATTTACATCTTTTTATCTCTTAATTTATCCCCAATTATCAAAAAATATAATTTCATCATTTGATATTTATATTCTATATAATTCACATTTTTAATAACATAATATGACTTTTTGGAAATCTCCACTAGATGGTGGACTTTTTTCTCATAAACCAAATGGAAAAGGGATTAACAAAAAGTATTTTTTAAGATATTATATAGGTATATAAGAAAATATAATGTTTTGATGAAAAATATTTTCACTCAAAAATAAATTGATTCTTCATAATTTGTTTTATCTCATGGTTCAAGAGATAAATTTTTCTAAGTTATTAATGGTGGTATGAAGTGCTTGTATTATATCAAAATAAACTCCCCCCCCCCCAAAGTTCTCCTGAAGTATTTTTAATCAAACTATATTTCATGTTCATGGATCAATAAACTAATTACTAAAAACTGCAAAAAGATATTATAATTCGAAACATGGATTACCAGTTTTACCATGTTATCCAAGGTTGATTGTGCTTCATCTCATTTTGATACATAGTCAATATTAACCAATATATATGTGTGTAAAAAATATTTAAAAAGGGACCCATGTAGAGAATTCATCAAACATTAAACACATTGACCTCCCCAATGGGATATTAAAATATTTCATCAATTTTTAGAATATTTTCATTTATTTTTTTGTGATTACATGATAATGCATACTTCATTGCATTATAGTGTAGTGTTGAATAAAATAATCAAACTTATATATTCTTATTCACAATTTATTTTTGATCAATGAATGATCCCATTAGTTTGAAGTTAAAAAATTCTATACAATCTCTAATTTAGTGTTGAGAACACACCATAGAATCTGATCATGGACACATTTCTTAAATATTTATAGATAATTCCCTATTTATGTTTTCAATATAGTTAAAAAAATCATATGTCGATTAGTTAATTATGGGTAGATTTTTAAGGTCTATAAATTGTTATAAATTTTATAATGTTGTGGTCATGTTTTCAACTCTTATGTCAAATAATATTAATCTAATTCATATTTTATGTCAACCTCTTTATATCTACTTAAGTGTGTAAATTCTAACATTGAGATATTTTCAGCTACTATTTTCTATAACCCATTATAGCCATTGATCAAAATGATAAAATCAGAGTGTAGGAATATTTACCTAATCAAGTGGGTCATTTTATACATCTTGGTTAGATATAATTTTAGCATTGAATGATCAGTATAAACCCAAATATAGAATATTTAACTATAATATCAATTCCTATCAAAAGAAAATACCACCACTCTTAGTTACTCCTCAATTATGATCTATTTTAATTACATGACAGAAAGAGTCCAAATTTGATAGTTGATTATATAAAATATTATATATATATTATATATCCATGGATACACCCCATATCATAATAATTTACATTATTTCATAAGGATCCTCTTTATTTAGGGATACCATGATTGGGGGAATGATTAATAAATAACTACTTAAATTATTCATTAAATTTTAAATGATAATGGTATATGATTCAATGATATATGTTAGATGATGTGAAATTTTAAAAATATCACTGATAAAGTTTTGATATAGGCCAATATATCCCAAAAAACCTCGGATCTCCCTCACTTTTGTGGGTTTAAAAAAATATTTATTCACTTTTTTCTTTGTGGGATTTAGCTTTATCCCATCCTTTGAATTTTTTTAGTTGACTACAATCCCATAATTCACTATAAAATGAAACTGTTCCTAGTTAATCACATATCATGTCTCTTTATAATTTTATAATATGAAATTAATATTATCAAGACATACTTTATAGAAAATTCAATAAATAGGGAAATCCTCTATCAAACTTCTACAAATTACTCCACCATCATCGAGTGATGGGTGTTTGAACCACAGAAAAGTGTAAGGTCAATTATAAATTCCATTAAATATTTATGGTTAGGTGAACATTCCAACTGGGTATGAAAACTATTCTTTTGATGATCCTCTAATGCCATTAGAAATTAGATATAGCTGGTGTATCCACAAATAAATCAATTGTACTGGTGGCTAACTATTTTTTTGGAATTTTATTAGTGAATGTTATTGGATTATGATCCATCCCTATTGTACTATTCATTATTCTATAATAAAATTATCCAAATGATCTCCATTTAGGATGAGATTACTATATCATCCTATTTTAAAATAATAAACCCTCATTTCATTGGTATAATAAAGAGAGGGCTCACCCATTCTCTTTTGAATGTTGGGTGTGTGATCCATACATCCAAGAGTCATAATAATTCCATTATTACTTCCATAATGGGATTTATCAACCACATTTTTGGTTTCATCATTCAGTGGGTGCATTCATTTAATCTCACATTATGATGGGAGTTTAAAAGGATATTACCATTAATATTTGTTATGAACCATAAAATGACATTATTCTTTTCAATTAATAGTTCAACCAACCGGGGAACTTGTTTTTTTGAAAGTTCAGAACTCAAAATCACTAGTTGGTTATCTCCTTCTCAAATGAATGGACGTTTTACTCTATCATACCCTTTCCTTCTTCAATTTTAATTTCTAGCAATCCATATTCATTGGCGAAAATGATGATTACATGGAAATATTTGGGCTCGTCTCTATACTTCCTAATGTTCATTATATTAAATGTATATTTTACTTTTATAACATGGAAATTAATCAAATATTGATTTACATAAATTAGAGATTCCCACATGGAAAGGACAGGTTCACTAAAGTGATTATTACCTCACCTTCCTCATCTGTCTAAGGGATTATAAAATCAATAGAAAAAAAAATTCCCAACACCACTGGTATTTCTTTTTGTATTCAATTCAAGTACTTCAGGGATCAATTAAATATTTGATCGAATGGTCTCATGGTATGAATATTACATATCCTAGGATTATGGAAAACATGAAAAGTAATATTATCGGAACATTACCCTGATTTATAAAGTGAATTTCCAATGTTTCATAATAAAATGCTTCATAGAATAGATAATATACATGAATAACGTACTTTATTTATGAATATATATATCTGAACTAAAGATAATAATTTTTTTCACAAAACAATTTCTCTTCATGTTTTAAATTTATTAATATTTGAAAATATTTACTCATGAAAATTGGGGATTTTCTCAAGGAATGGATGCACTACTAATACATGGGAGTTAAATAAGTGGTGTAGATCTTATCAAATTTATTTTTCCAAAAATAAACCAATACTAATCATTAAGACATGATCTACTCAGGTATATAAATCACCCTTAACAAGAAGAAATAAATATAAATACAATATAGGTTACAGGTTATGTTTACAAATTTTCCCCCAATATGGATTAAAATATCCTTGCTCTATTTGAAATCACTTGAGACACTTATTTTCCACTATAATATTTTGATCAATTTTAATGGGGTAGGACCGATATCATCATATAACTAATGCTTCATAGTACAAGAATAATATGACACGAGATTATAATGCTTTATAATAGTTATATAAAATCCACGATCAAATGAGGATATCACTAGATGGATATGATATTCTTTAAAAACTATTAGAGTAGATTTTTCTCTTCAACAATATAAGAATATATAATCAAAATACATTCATCTCTTTATGAACCATGACATCATATGATATCAATTGTTGAAAAATGGATATGTTGGTTACTTATCCCTTCATGAAGAATCATTTTCTAATCTAGTGGTTGTAAACTAAAATATAATGTTGATTAGAGTTTTTATATTTGATATTTTCAGGAATCAAATTTTAATTTTTCTCATTATATCAGTATTGAACTCTTTATCTAATTTTTAGTTTTTCTCTAACCACTCCCATTTTTCTGGTCATTCTCAACATTATATAATTAAATAAATTGAAGAGTTAAATTATATGTCACCTTTCTGAGACCCATTATCTAAATTTTAAAATTCAATTATTTTTTAAATCCTTCAATAAACAATCCACAAGGGAACATTTACATGATTAATGAATATTCCCTATTTCATTTAGCTAGTGTCCCCAATGAAATTTCATAAATACCATTATTCTTATTTTAGTTGATAAAATGATGTCTCAAGTAATTCATCTAATGTGACCACGATTTAAAATAGTTCAAAAATATATTCATTTTTGAGTTATTATTTATTTATATTTTAATATAATATTCATATTCGACCGGATATATTTAATTTGAATATTTTTAATATATTTTCATTGTAGATAATCCCATTGTTTTTTAACACATTTGATAAATTTTCATGAATCATCGAATAATTATATCCATGTGAATATTGAAATTAATAATATAATTACATTTTCTAAATTCTAATTTATAATTATCTTCTAAAATTTATCCTTTAATATAGTCATCTTTAATAATCATCGATAGTTTTTATATAAATGATTTTTAATACTTCAAGAAATTCGACTAGTTATCTTCCTTTTAATTTCTCACTATAATTAGAATAAATAAAAACCTTAATTGGGTTTTTAATTAAATAATTATATATTAACTAATATTAGATATGAATTTTTCAAAAATATCTCATTATAAAAATCATCTCAAATTTAGCTATATAAATTACTCTGACATATTCTAATAGATTCCTTTTGCTTTTTTGAATTCATATTTAATTTTATAGTATAATTTTAAATGAATATTATAGACCATAAGTAGCATTCACTCCCTTGTAAATGTTTCTAAAAATTATGGGTCTGGAAAAATCTTTCAACAAACATTATAATTATTAACATTATGATGACGATCTTTAGGAACTACTAGAACTCATTCTCAAGAATATGGGTTTATTCCCTAAGAAGTATCTTCATACTTCATTGTTTATAAATTTTTTCTAAATAAAGGATTTTTACATACTCTTAAATATTCTAAATCTTTTCCAAATATTCACATAGAGTTATTTATGAATACCTTAGGAAAAAAAATGACTATTATATAGTCCCCTTAATATTTAAATGAAAATTACATATACAATAAATGGTTTCTACATATCAAAGTGTGCACCATAATAACTATCACATAACATTTTTATTCTCTAAAAAATTAATATTATGTACAATAATGTTCTCTAACATTAGTTTTAAGCACCATTTTACTTTTAAAATTTCAATATGAAGCTAATAATTAAATAATCCTTTGGTATCTTGGTTAACATGTATGTATCACCTTTATTTTCAAATTTTCATTATCCCTAGCCCTATAATAATTATTATAAATATGGATAATCTAATGTTGTAGGTTAAATTTTAAAAATATGGTCTAAAATGAAAATTTTTGTAGATCAATAATGACTCTAACTTATAAAATGGGTTGGTAAGACTTAAACTAGAATTCATGAATTAATCTCTCATTTCTAAAGGCTTATTAAAAACATTACAAAATATTCTAGGAACATCTCGAATAGTCTCACAATAATTTAATGATTCTTAGAATATTTTGACAATAACGATAGAATTACCCATGCATTTTCAAAAATTCTAAAGGTTTTATCAATCCCCCTGGATTGGATATCAACACTAGATGAATTACTTGAGACATCATTTTATCAACTTTTAATATAATATTGAGTTTAAATCGTGGTCACATTAGATGATTGTTTTGAAAAGGTATGAGTGATAAAACCTTTAGTATAATATTGAGTTTATGGAGTCTCGAGACCTTATTAGGGGTGAAACAAAAATTTTATCTTATGTGAAAAAAATAAAAAAATTTATGATGGAATTTTTAATCTTAGGTTTTTGTGTTTACCACTAGTTTCTTCTGACATGAATATGTGGTCATGATAGGGCCTTAAGAAAAATATATTGAGTATAAAAAATTATTATTTTTAGGTATGTGTAAGCATTTTTAGGAATTATGGTTTTCCATCAAAATAATAAATTTGTAACAGAAAAATGAAACCACATTTGAGTCAAGAATGGGGGGATTACCATTAGAGAAGTGATACAATCATCAAAGTTATATGATCTTAAAATTCATATAATCATCAATTATATATGGTCAAAAAGGTCAAAAAATAACGAAGTAATATGTTCATCAAAGTTATATGATCCAAAAAGCCATATGTTTCAAATTCATAAAATCAAAGGTATATTAAATCATCATAATTCATACACTCCACTTTATATTCATATGTTCTTCTATCAAAATAATATGATGATCATGAATTCAAATGGTAAATTATTCATATACTTCTGTGCCATATGTTGAAGTATAAAACTCATTCCATATGATGAAAAGTCATATTATATCCTAATAAGTCTTATGTCCTTCTAAATATTTATATGATGAGTCTGAAATTCATATGATATAGAATAAAAAATTCCATATTTAATTATAGAATAGTTTCTACTAATCTCGAGTGATTCTATCTAATGAACAAAAATTTCACTTTCAATTTTCCTTAAATAAACATTATATGGATAGTTAGATGTACTTGAAACTAAAAACCAAAATTAATTTTTTATATGTTAATATAAAAATTAGCTCTAATAACCTAACCATTAAATTTGTTAGAATTAGAGAAAGTTACCATATTTTGAAATCTTTAAAGAAATTTGAGTGAAATGACATTGGGTAGGGGAAGTATCCCTTATGAATCTCATTTTTTAGATCATGTAAAGGAGTTTACATTACTAGGGTTTTTTATAGACCAATCCACATTTTTAATCAAACAATTTTGTTCTGAGAGAAATTATATGTGAGAAAATATCAAGATTTTGTAAATTATAATAAGATCATTTTTTGCAAAATCACTGGCCTCAACTACTACTAGATTGTACATTTTTCATATAAATATTATGAAGATATATTTTTGTTCTATATAAATATAAATTAGGATGATATAATAATTCATTTTTTAATGAAATGATATTTATCACTTCTTTTTTACACATTTGGCCTTTTCACTTTTAAAGAAAAAGAATGTAATTTTTTCTAAAAAACTAGTTTTTATAATTTATATTCGAAAAGAAAACATATATAAACTATAAATTTATTTAGGTTAAATGAAATTAATTTTTAAATTTATCATGTTAATATAAAATTTTGTTAAAAAGTTTATCTATTTCTAAAAAAATTATTTTTAGGTGATTTGTGAGAATCCATATTTTGAAAAAAAAAATATCAATTTTCAGTCATTATCCAAACATAACAATGAATTAAATGTGTATAAATAAAATTTAATATAAAATATATAAATTTAATAATTAACATAAATCATTTAAAATTACTATGTCAGATTTATAAATTCCATGCATAACTTTTTGGAAATTTGAGTAATGTTTTACTCTAAAAACTCTTTTAGTTCACTTATATTAAATAATAATTTTCATCACTTATATAAAATAAATCCAAAAAACTTATTTTATATTCTAGATCATAATTATAGTATTATTTGATAAATTCAAATTAATTTTTAAGAATAAAAATTGTATTTCTAGGAATAAAGTCAATTACCATGACAATAGTGAAGCCGTTATTTTTATAATGAATTATCTTATTAACATTTTGTTATTTTTATCTAATTAATTAAATAAATATTTTATAAATATAATATATAAAATTATTTTTAAAATTATATATAATTATAGTTACACACCTTTAATAGTTAATAAATTCTAAATAATATTATGAACACATTAGGGTTAAACCTTCATTTATCATCAAAAAAACGTTTTTATGTATATAACATGTTTAAATTTAAATGTTAATTTTGTGTTTTTAATATTTTAATTATATTAATCTAATATTAATTTTATGTTTATGATGATAAAATTTTATAAGACAGGTTATTTTTATTTTTAGTGATCTGTAAGTTATTTGGGAAAAACTAGTTACATTGGTAAAATAAAAAAAGTAAAAGTGAAATATATAAGAGTAAATGACAACAATAAGATTAAAAAATATTTAAATTTTTTATTGATTTATCTACCCAATACCGCATCTCACTCCATTATTTATTACTTTTGGAACAATTGACCATTGAATACTGTCATTATATTAATGAAAAATAATGGGTGTTCACAAAAATTCCATTTTCATCACTTGTAAAATAGAATCACTTAAATCATATCCATGTTACACATTACCATTTAAATTTTCTTGAAACCCATCCCAATTTTCATAATATTTAATTCCATTTCATGAACTAAATCCCCTGGTCACAAGAAGTTATCCTAACACCTTCTTTTCCATGGATTCTTTTACAAGGAAGTTTCTATACCAATGTGAGTATTTCATAATCCTTAAAATTTTCATCATAATCATTACCTTAAAAACCAATATGGAAAGATAATGTTGAGGATGGATCTGTTCTCATCCAGAGATCTCCCTTGAGCACTTTTCTCCCCACCCTAGGGTTTCTTCCCCCTCGCGATAGAGTGATGCCTTTCGGTCTCTATTTCCTTCTTTTTTTTACACTTATTCTTCTCCCATTTGGTTCTTCATAAGGATCTTCCATTCAGGGTGTTCTATTATAAGGCCCAGCCTTAAAAATTACTTAATCAAGAGTTATATCAAGAATGCACTTTGAGGATCTTTTCAGGTTTAGAGTTTTAGATAATTATATAAAAAAATCAGGCATTACATTCTACATTTAAACAAGGCGGTTACATCAAAGAAAATATTCATTTTTTTCATCAAATGAAACATATTTAAAATAAAAAATGGATTTTTTCTTAACACATCCTCTACACTATCATTACATTATGTACCTTTCCCTTGACCTGTGAGAAACTTTTCAAAAAAACTTGGGATGAGCATAAAAAGCTCAGTAAGGGATATAGAAGCACAGAAAGTAATCATTAGTCCATGTATACAAAAAAATCAATGAAATAATACTTTATTCATAGAATATAATAACATTAACATACCTCATGAAATAAAAAGATTTATGAATAACTCACAGAAAACAAAAGACATAATGGTAACTTGAGGCATTCATAACATTATTACGTAGGGAGTAACCCTCATGGTTACGTTTGGAATACCCATTACAGTATATTCCCTAAATCTCTTTAGAGAAACATTAATGTTTAACCCCTTAACACTACCCAATGCATTATAGAGCTATAACAGGCTAACCCACCCTTATTTTATCATGGAACCACCCGTCTTCATAAACAATTCCCAAGAACCATAACATAATCGTATCACATAAAACATGCATAAAGGAAACATAACATTTCCACATTTCAATCATAAGATATCAAAAACACATTGATAAAATGAAAACATTATCAAAACCATTTTCAATACCAAAATAAAATAAAAGTAAAACATTGAATTTATTTTTCATTTAAAAAACGTTATGGCTTGTAGAGGAAGCGAAACTCAAATAATGGTCACGGAAGCAGAGAAGTCGTTATTGCCGCATACGTAAGACAAAAAAATTCTCCTTTTTATTTTAGTAAAAATATTCGTATAAAAAAAATCCTTTTGAATAGAAGTAAATGCCAAAGGGGTTTATAAACCGTATAAAAGAAAGTTGTGTATAAAACAAAATATGCCTCAATGAAAGGAGATTGAGACGAAGCCCCTTACCTCGTGTCTGACTTGACTTGATCATCCTTTAATCTTCTGAATAATAAAATAAAGTTAATTTCTACTTTCTTAAGAACCTTTTTCAAGTTTATTATTCCTTTTATATCACTTATTGCCATGTTATAATGATTATGCAATTATTTAAGTTAATAATGTTCATTTTGTTGATATTTGGTACTTAAGTCAAAAATGGACTTCTTATAATTACATGTTGTTCATGTGGTAAAAGGTTCATTATATACAGAATGATATTCATGATTTAGATATCATATATATTACATATATCCATCATATTCATGTATTTATAATATTACATAACGTTTAGAGGTAAGAAATGAAATGAATCGTTCTTGGAGACGGTAAGTCGTACGTACACATGAATGATAATTCCATTTATATTTCATATTTAATGGAATTAAAACATAATGATACATAGTAGTATTATAATTCTAGTATATTATCAAATATAATATCAAATTTTCCATCGTTTATACGTACCACATATGGTATTAACGAGTCATATCACTTTTAGGGGCGGTAGTCCGCACTTCCTCTAATGAGATTATCGTGTTTACCCATAATGGAAACCATAAAGGTATGATATAAAAGAAAAATACAGAAGCATAAAGTAAACATAAAAATAATATATATCATATATAAAAATAGTTCCATCTTAATGGCCACCATGAATGGTGTTAAAAGAAGATTGAACAATCATCATTTCGTGATGCAGTAATTCGCCACCTACAAAAATAGTATGTTCTTTTACCATTAGACAGGAGTGTGTGAAATTTTAAATCAAACTGTATCATAAAAACAACCTATTATATTGAAGATAGTTTCTTTTTACAATATAGAGGAATAAAAAGAGTTTATGGGGTTAGAGAAGAAAAATAAAACAAAAGAACATAAGAGAAGACATTACCTATAAATCGGGTAACTCCCCTTGGTTTGAACAAAAATGGTATCTTGAAGGGATTTCTATGTAACATAAAGCTTCTATGATGAAGAGAGGGATGTGGAGATATAAAATGGGAAGATTTTGGTCGATCCAATGGCTTGAGCGGTGTGGTTAAGGGGGGTTGAGGTGGGGGCCTTTTATACGAGGGAGGAGGGGCACTCTTGGAAGGTCATGAAATATTACTTTATTATGAAATGATTTTCGTATTTTAAAGGGCCCACAATAATACATTTTGAGTATAAGGTGATAAGGGTTCGAAATCCACCCATACAATTGGTTTATGAGAAGTGTACGTCTTAGATTTAACATTATCTTTTCATTTTATTTAAATCGTTCATTAATGAGGTAATCACTACATCATCATGGTGTCATAAATAAATTTATTAATTTAATGTCTAAAAATTATTAAAATAATACCATGATGTACGAAATCATTATAGCTTTCTAATGAATTTTTATAGTCTAAGAGATCATTTATTTAAACAAAATTAAAATTGTTTTACTAAGGTGTTACATACTTTTGTTATACTTTCCTTAAAAAAATATAATAAAAGTTCACTATCACACTAAATTGATTCCATGGGGTCCCAAAGTTTCTCACAAGGAATCCCATGGTCGGCCATGATACAACCAATAGCATTAGGACACATGTTGGGGTCATTTTATATTATTATGATATTTTTTTATTACCCTTAACTACCAGATTACTAATTAATCACGATAACTAATGATAATTACCATAGTTACTATTTATAATGTCCAAAAAAGAGTCTTAATTATATAATTTGGAACTTATGATTGCAAATATGGAATCCATTTTACCAAATTCCAAACACAGAAATTGCAGTAATTAATTTAAAAAAAATCCCATTGTCAAAACAAATAGAGGGTTTTTTTTGAAATAATATCTATCAAAAGTTTGACACTTGTTTATGCCCAATTCCAAAGTGAAAATAATTAAAATGACCAAAATTGGATTAAATGGTAAAAATATATTACAATTAAACTTTAAAACCAATTAAAAGAACAATCTATCCATATAATTAAATTAGATGAAAAAGCAGTTTTGAAGTAAAAGGCAGTATTTTTCTCTATTCATTATAAAATGAACATTGTCAGAAAAATACGAAAAGTTTATACAAAGTAAATTTCAATGTCCCAATCATAAAAAATATGTTTATTTTTACAAAAATTTCTTATAAAATTGTCAAATTTTTGATTTAAAAAAGGTTTTCCATCAAAAGGCTGTAAAACGATCTTTTAAAAAATATTAGAGTATTCTATGCTTATGATTGGATTTATTCTCATTTTAAGCCTCTAAAACACTATTTAATTTATAAATAGACATAGATATGAAAATTCTTAATTCATTACTTACATGGGATGTTACATCCTCCCACACTTTAGAAAATTACGTACCCACCATTTAATTAGTTATCGAATAAGTGGGGGTATTTATCCCTCATTGAATTTTCAGATTCCCATGTTGCCTATTCAATCATGTGGGTTTTCCACAAAACCTTTACTTGATGAATCACCTTATTCCACAATTCTTTCTCCCTGTAGTGAAGAATCTAGACCAATTTTTCCTTATAAGATAGATTCTCTTCCAACTGAACTACCTCAAGACTCAAAACATGAGATGGATCTGACATGTACTTCCTAAACATTGAAACATGATAAACAGTCTGTACCTGAGATAAACTCGGGGGTAAAGCCACTCGTTATGCAACTAATCCAACTCTCTCCAGAATTTCATATGGTCCAATGAACCTTGGACTCAGCTTTCCTTTCATACCAAATTGCATCACACTTTTCGATGGTGAAACATTGAGGAAGACATGATCACCTACCTCAAAAGAGAGATCCTTCATCCTGTTGTCCGCATAACTTTTTTGCATGCTCTGAGTTGTTCTCATGTGTTTCTGTATCAGCTGATCTACTTCTGTAAACTCTTCTCCCAATTCTGGTCCCATAAACTTCCTTTCACCCACTTCATTCTAAAAGGCTGGAGTTCGACACCGCTTCCCATATATTACCTCAAATGGTGCCATCTGTATACTAGAAGGAAAACTGTTATTATAAGAAAAAACTCAACCAAAGAAAGATGTTGGTCCCAACTTCCCTAATAATCCATCGAACAAGCACGTAGCATATCCTCCAATGTCTGAATTATTCATTCTCACATCCCATTTGATTGAGGATGAAAATATGTACTAAAATTTAATTCAGTACCCAACGACTTCTTAAGTCCTTTCCAAAAGTTAGAAGTCAACATGGGATCATGATTAGATACAATGGAGTGGGGAACCCCATGTAACCTGACTATATATTTAAGATACAAACAAGAAAGTAGATCTAGGGAAAAAGTATCTCATATAGCAAGGAAATGAGAAGATTTAGTCAAGAGATCAACAATAACCCAGATTGAATTATTACCTCGAGGTTTCTTCGGCAATACCATAATGAAGTCCATGGATATATTCTCTCATTTCCACTCTGGAACTAGTAAAGGCTGAAGCATCCCTTTTGGTAACTGCCGCTCTGCTTTAACCAGTTGAAAATTCAAACAAATCACAGTAATATCAGAAATATCTCTTTTCATTCCATCCCACCAGTAATACTCCCAAAGATCTCTATACATCTTATTACTGCCAGGATGAACTGAAAAAAGATAACTATGAGCTTTACATAACAACTCTCTCTTGAACAGTGAATCAAAAGGCACACAAAATCTCTTTCTAAATCTCAAAACACAATCATTATCAATGTTTAATTCAGGTAACATACCCTTCTGAACCATCTCTACCTTTTTCTGCAACTCACTGTCTTGCTTCTATGCTTGCTTAATTCTGTATGATAGAGAAGATTTCACTGATACTTGAAACAAAACAAAAGAACATCTAGCACTAACAACTTCCATGCCAAATTCCATCAAATCCTTAACCAAAGGATCATGTTCCAAAAGTAACATGGTTAATGAAGCATTACTTTTTCGACTCAGAGCATCAGCCACTTTATTTTATTTTTCGGGATGGTAATGAATTGTACAATCATAATCCTTGATTAATTCTAGCCATCTCCTCTGTCTGATGTTCACTTCATTCCGAGTGAATATATACTTTAAACATTTGTGATCGGTATATATTTCACAATTTACTCCATAAAAATGATTCCTCCAAATATTTAAAACGAAAACAACAGGAGCTAATTCCAAATCATGTGTAGGGTAATTTATCTTAGGATTTTTCAACTGACTTGAAGCATAAGCAATTACCTGATCATTATCCATTAGGACACAACCAGGTCCTTTCAATGTAGCATCACTGTATATAACAAAGTCACCATTTCGCGAAGGTTGTACCAAAACTGGAGCATTCACCAGTCTTATTTCCAATTCCTGAAAACAATCATCACATTATTTTGTCCAGATAATCTTAACACCCTTCCGATTTAGCTTAGTCAATGGGCTGGACAACCGTGAATTTTTTTTTAAAAAACTTCGGTAATATCCTTCCAATCCAAGAAAACTATGAATCTCGGTTACATTTTTGGGTCTAGGCCATTCTTCAATAACCTTTTTTTTCCTGGATTAATAGTTATTCCATCTTTAGAAACAATGTGACCAAGGAAAGAAATTTGTTGTAACCAAAACTCACACTTTCTTAATTTCCCATATATTTTCTTTTCTTTTATGGTTTTCAAAATAACCCTTAAATGAATTTCATTCTCCTCTTTACTTTTAGAAAACACCAAAATATCATCAATAAAAACAACCACAAACTTATCCAAGAACTCATGGAAAATTATATTCATAAGGTCCTTGAATATAGAAGGTGCATTGGTTATCCCAAAAGGCACTACTACAAATTCATAACGGCCATATCTTGTATGAAATATAGTCTTCAGAATATCTGCTTCCATTACCTTCAACTGATGGTACCCTGCTCTTAGATCAATCTTTGAAAACTACTGAGCTCTTTGGAGATGATCAAACAAATCATTGAAATGAGGCAAAGGATATTTATTCTTAACAGTGATGTTATTCAAGGATCTATAATCACTATAAGGTTTCATTGAACCATATTTCTTTTTAAAAAATAAGACAGGATCACCCCATGGTGATGTGCTAGTTCGAATAAAACCTTTCTCTAATAAATCTTACAATTAATCCTTTAACTCTAAAAGATAAATTTGAACCATTCGATAAGGGTGATTTGAAACTGTCTTAGCATCGAGAACTAAGTCAACAGTAAATTCAACTTCCCGATCTAGTATTATTCCAGGCAACTAATCAGGAAAAACATCATGATACTCATTTACCACTGGTACATCATTAATCCGAACGGTTCCTTTTTTTCAACAATATGTGCAAGGTAACATTCATGTCCATCTTTTATAAGTTTCTCAGCATCTTTATATGTTATCAACAGTAAGGGTTCATTCTTGTACACAAACTGAAAGAATTTCTGGAAATATAATTCTTTATCTCTGCATTCAATCTTATCATGGTAAAAAGAGATATAATACATACCCAGGATAACATCAAGCTCTACTAGAGGTAAAACAATAGTGTTTTCAAGTAGGTTCTTTCCACGGATAAGGATAGGAATATTCTAAAAAATCCTTTTTTCCTCAACATTTTCCCTAGGTTTTTTTACCACAACTTCATGAGTCATTTCTTGAGATGGAATTCCCAATTTACTTGAAAATTTTTCAGAGATGAAAGAATGTGTAGACCCTAAATCAAACACCACATTGGAATAATCTGAAAAAACAAAAAAATTACCTGATACCACTTCATTTTATGGCCCAACATCCGCAGAAGTAGTTGCAAAGGATTTCACCACACCTTTCCGGTTTTAGCCTGACTACTTCCCATAATTTGATCTCTTTATCCATCACTTGTTTGGATAATGACCCATCTAATTGCACTTGAAACATTTCACTAACTGTAAATCAAATTTGGTCTTACCATCACCTTGATCTTTTCTAGTGCAATCACAAGCCTTATGTCCCATCTTACCATATCGGTAGAACTTTCTATATTTCAAAATACATTCCCCAGCATGTTTTTTACCACATTTACCACAAACTACAAACTTATTCTTATTACCAACAAATCTTTTTGAAGGATTATTCTGTTTCTCTTGAGACCTTGGTCTCTTCTTCTGTTGGTTGTTATAGAACACTTGATCATTAGAAAAATCCATTTCCACCTTCTTAGTACATCAAAAAAGCTTTTCATAACTTTTGAACTCGCAAAAAGTTAATTCCCTTCAATATTTTGGCTTTAATCCTGAGTAAAAATGATTGATTTTAATATCAAGGTCTCGGATAAAATTTAGAGCATACCTTGCCAATCGAGTGAACTTTTCTTCATAAGTAGCTACTGAGTCGTCCTCTTGCCTCAATTCCAAGAATTATTATCCCATTCTATGTCGAACAGCATTAGGAAAATATTTCTCAAGAAATATACCTTTGAATTCATCCTAGTCATGAGAATCAATCTCATCAGCATCCCTGATATTTTTAACCATCGACCACCAATGATTTGCTTCACCCTCCATACAGTAAGCAGAAAGACTAACCTTTTGATTTTCTGAACACCCCATGACATCGAAAATCATCTCCATTGATTTAATCCACCCTTAAACTAGCACAGGGTCAGATGATCCTCTGAATGATGGGGGATGTAGCCTCATCAAATGTTCCACCATTGACATGTTCCTCTATGTTTGATCTGGCTGATCTCGTGCATGGATACCACCACCATTTATTTCTTGAGTCAACTACGCCATTACTGCAACAAATTGTTCAGTTCCAATTCCAACCATCTCAGGATGCTGATTTGGAAGGTCATTTACTTCTGTATGCCTTCCTAGAACTGATACCCTGTTTCCTCTGCGGAAACCTATTCTGAACAAACATGTCTTATTTGAATCAACATGGTAATCTTCAAATGTTATATCATTTTAATTTGACCATAAAAAAATATTTCTGGATAATAATTTAATAGAATTATAACTCCTAAAATTATCTAATCCAACCTCTGATACCAACTATAAGGCCCCAGCCTTATACATTACTTAATATTGAGTTATTTCAAGAATACACTTTGATAATCTTTTCAGTTTTAGAGTTTTAGAGAATTAGATGAAAATATTATTCATTACATTCCACATTTAAACAATGTGGTTACATCAAAGACAATATTATTTTTTTTCATCAAAGGAAACATATTTAGAATAAAACAAGGATTATTTCTTGACACTTCCTCAACATTATCATCGCATCATGTACCTTTCCCTTGACCTATGAAAAACATTTCAAAAAAAACATGGGATGAGAATAAAAAGCTCCAAAAGGGATATAGAAGTACAGAAAGTAAACATTAGTCCATGTATACATAAGAATCAATGAAATCATACTTTATTTATAGAATATAAGCACATTAACATACCTCATGAAATCAAAATATTTATGAATAACTCATAGAAAACATAAGGCATAAAGGTAACTTGAGTCATTCATAACATTCTTACATAGAGAGTAACTCGCATTGTTACGTTTGGAATACCCATTATAGTATATTCCATAAATATCTTTAGATAAACCTTAGCGTTTATCCCCTTCTCATTACCCAATGCATTAAAGACCTATCACGGGCTCACCCTCCATTAGTTTATCATGGAACCATCCATCTTCATAAAAAATGCCCAAGAACCATAATATAATCGTATGAAATAAAACATGCATAAAGGAAACATAAAATTTTTACATTTCAATCACAAGATATCAAAAACTCATTGATATAATAAAAACATTATCAAATTTTTTTTTAATAAAACAATTAAAGAAGTGTAAAACATGGTATTTATTTTTCATTTAAAAAAAGTTATGGCTTGTAGAGAAAGTCGAAACTCAAATAATGGTCATGATGGCAGAGAAGTCGTTGTCGCCGCATATGTAAGACAAAAACATTCGCTTTTGTCATTTAGTAAAACTCTTTTTATAAAAATATTCCTATTGAATAAAAGTAAAAGTAAAAGTTGTTTATACACCATATAAAAAAAAGTTGTGTATAAAAAAATATGCCTCAATGAAAGGAGATTGAGACGAAGTCCCTTACCTCATTGATCATTCTTTAATCTCTTGAAGAATAAAATAAAGTTAATTTTAACTTTCTTAAGATCCTTTTTCAAGTTTATTATTCCTTTTATATCACTTATTTCCATGTTATAAATATTATGCAATAATTTAAGTTAAAAATGTTCGCCTTGTCGATATTTGGTACTTAAGTCAAAATGATCATCTTATAATTACATGTTGTTCATGTGGTCAAAGGTTTGTTATATAAAAAATTATATTCATGATTTGGATATCATATATATTATATATATCTATCATATTTAGGTATTTATAATAGTACATAACGTTTAGAGGTATGAAATGAAATGCACCGTTCATAGAGACGGTAAGCTGTACGTATGCATGAACACTAATTCCATTTCTATTTCATATTTAATGGAATTAAAACATAATGATACATAGTAGTATTATAATTACAGTATATTATCATATATAATATCATTAACTCCATCCTTTATACGTACCACATATGCTATTAACGAGTCATATCACTTTTTGGGGACGGTAGTCTGCACTTCCTCTAAAGAGATTATCGTGTTTACCCAAAATAGAAACCATAAAGTTGTGATATAAAATAAAAATAAATAAGCAGAAAGTAAACATAAGGATAATATATATCATATATAAAAATATTATCATCTTAATGGCCACCATGAAAGGTGTTAAAAGAAGGTTGAACAATCATCGTTTCATGAGGTAGTAATTCTCCACCCACAGAAACAATATGTTCTTTTACCATTAGACGGGATTCTGTGTAAGTGTAAATAAAATACATCTCATAACTACATCATATTATATTGAAGATACTGGTTTTGTTACAATAGAAAGGAATAAAAAGAGTTTAGGGGGTTGGAGAAGCAAAATAAAACAAAAGAATATAAGAGAAGACATTACCTTTAAATCGGGTAACTCCCCTTGGTTTGAACAAAGAGGGTTTCTTGAAGAGTATTCTGCCTAAGGTAAGGCTTCTATGATGAATAGATGGATTTGGAGAGATAAAATGGGCATATTTTGGTCAAGCCAATGTCTTGAGGGTGTGGGTAAGGGGGGTAGAGGAGGGGGCCTTTTATAAGAGGGAGGAGGGGCACTCTTGGAAGGTCCTGAAATGTTACTTTATTATGAAATGATTTTCGGATTTTAAAGGTCCCAAAATGATATATTTCGAGGATAAGGTGATAAGGGTTCTAAATCTACCCATCCAATAGGATTCTTACAAGTTTAAGTCTTATATTTTACATTATCTTAACATTTTATTTAAATCATTCATTAATAAGGTAACCACTACATCATCATGGTGTCATAAATAAATTTATTTATTTAATGTCTAAAAATTATAAAAAAATTCCATAATGTAATAAGTCTTCTTAGATTTTAAATGACTATTTATAGTCTAAGAGATAAATTATTTACATAGAATTAAATTTTTTTTACATAGGTGTTACATACTTTGGTTATAATTTCCTTAAAAAATAATATAATAAAAGGGCACTATCACACTAAATTGATTCCATGGGGTCCCACAGATTTGCACAAGGAATCCCATGGTCGTACATGACACAACCAATAGAATTGGGACACATGTTGGGGTCATTTTATATTATTATGATATTATTTTATTACCCTTAACTACCCGATTACTAATTATTCACGATAATTAATGACAATTACAATCGTTAATATTCATAATGTCAAAAAAAGAGTCTTAATTACATAATTTGGTCCTTATGCATCCAAATAGTTAATCCATTTTACCAAATTCCAAGAAAATAAATTTTAGTAATTAATTTAAAAATAATTCCCGTTGTCAAAAACAAATAGCAGGTTTTTTAGAAACAATATCTATCAAAAGTTTGACACTTGTTTATGCCCAATTCTAAAGTGAAATTAATTACAATGAACAAAATTTGATTAAATTGTAAAAATATATTATAATTAAACTTTAAAACCAATAAAAAGGAAAATCTATACATATAATTAAATTAGATGAAAAAACAGTTTTGAAGTAAAATGCAGTATTTTTCTCTATTCATGAAAAAATGAACATTGTCAAAAAAATACCAAAATTTTATCCAAATTAAATTTAAAAGTCCCAATCCAAAATAATATGTTTATTTTTACAAATAGAGCTTATAAAATTGTCAAAAGTTTGATTTAAAAAAGTTTTTCCATCAAAAGGCTGCAAAACGATCTTTTAAAAAATATTAGAGTGTTCTATGTTTAAGATTGGATTTATTCTCATTTTAAGCCTCTAAAAACTATCTAATTTATAAATAGACATAGATATGAAAATCTTTAATTCATTAATTAATTGGTTGGTTACATCTATCTACTTCGGTGATCTATATTTCCAACATTAATCCTCTACTATGAATCACAGCTTCTCTTCCAACCGGACTCACTATTTCGGACACTATTTTTTAGTTCTGGTCATTATTCATGGTTGATTTGGATGTATTTTTTTTATAAACCATGGATCACTTCTGAGGCATGGCTGGTTATTCCTTTCTTCAATTTACTTATAGTATTTTTTTAGTATTTTTATGTTTTTCATCCCTGATGTTAACAGATCCAACATGTGATCGTGTTTCTGTGCATTTTCTATGATATTTTATGATTTCTTTTTCTTTTAATATAGGATATTATGATTTTTAGTTCAGTCTCCCTAAAAAACATGGCTCTCAATTTTACTCGTATTCTATGCAACTATTCACTAGATTAAAAATACAACACTCCTATCAATGTTGTCTTAGTGTTTTGGTTCTGAGAGATCATTGGGAAGTGTTGTTTGAGTGGTTGAACATATTTCCAGTGGTGATCTTGCATGGGGTTTTTATTTTTTTTCATTTTATCTGTTGATGTCTCTGGATTGTTTTGACTCATTGTGGCAATGAATATATGGTGAGGATGATTAACTCATTTAAATTTAATTTAATTTTTGTGGGTTTTCATCGACGTTGATGCTGCACAATGTCTAAAACAGTGGATTCTGGTAGATTATGGTGATCTTCGAAGCTTTTTTTGTGTTTTAGTGTCGTGAGATTATCTGGTGACTCGGGTGGTATAGTGATGATAGTGGGCCATGTGATGATGATGTTAGGTTATAGTACATAACTTTGGATGTTTAGGATACACATGGATTTATGTTTCCTTGGATGATGTGAATTTATTTCGGATTTTTGAACTTTGTCTCTTCTATTTTGACCTTGTATCCCTTGTATTACGGCTTATTTGAAAATAAAATAAAAGATATAATTTTTAGCCCCTTCCAAACATATCCTAAACCTAATAATAAAATTATAATGTATCATTAGTAAAATTTTCTGTTATTATAGTAATTCAAAAATCATTATTTATTCCTTCTCATCCACTTAGATAAAGTTAAATAATATCGATCGTGCACTTGTTGGACTAGAACCTCCATAATGTGATGTCTTCTATTTTTCACCACTAACTCACTGCACTAGTTATAATAAAGGAATTAAAAAATAAATTTTACATATATAATATAATTTTTACTATTAATATATAAATTACAACCTCCATTCTTAAGCTTTCATTCAAAGGTAAATGAAAATGTTAACTATGCGTTGTGAGGACTACCGCCTCACAGAAGTAACATATCTCCTCTATCATCTAGTTATTTATTATTTATTAAAATATCTTTAAATTATTCACCATCATAAAAATATATAAATAATATCATTATTCTTATATAATATTTAGATTTTTCCAAAACACCAATTTCATAACAATAACCTCCAATTATTTATGGTATATTCTTGTTTGGGTCGGTCTAACCAACTACTTGAACAATTCTATAAAACTCTATCATGATTGTATATGGGAATATAAGTATAGATACTATTATATTTTAATAATAAATCAAATATTGGTAAATGGTTCTTGAATAGATATATAATATATTTAACTTATCATTAAAATATCATCTTTAATCACAATAATTATCAAAATAAGTCGACAATGATTCCACATTCAGGAAACATAACTAAAACACATATGGAATGTGATAAGATATTTATAAATAAATATAATTTTTCTATTATATATCCTTAAATTATTTTATAATTATGTACACAGTGCCACATAACATGCACTGGAATCAATATCATAAAGTATACATGAAGCAATTAATGTTTTTAACATTTAATGGTAAAAATAAATTAAAATTAGCTAATATATACATAATAATTGATCATAAATGATTTATATAAACGTTAATTTCAAATAAAGAAGTTCTTTTACATAATTTTAAGAGACTTTTTTATTTATATGATGATAGATCACATTCTACTATGAATGGAATTATTAAAAGGGTTTCTTGTCTCAATATTCACCCCTTTAGAATTTTTTTTTATTATGTAGCTTGTTTTATTTATAAAGGTGTATCTTCCAACCCTTTAATATTTTGTATCATTATACTATAAATATTCATTATATCTAAGGTTTCATTTTAAATTACATCCTTTGATGTTGTTTGATTTGATTTCTCTTAATATCCCATGGGGTTATTTGACGCAAGTTTGGTTTTTGGAGATATAATTCTTATTGGTAACCATGAGATCTTAAATAAGTTTAAATTACCACCTAACAAATCAATCATAATGTATTCATTTATCTAGTGTTATTTCAATATCCCTATATTGTAATTTAATAAAAAGTATATTGATTAAAATAATACTAAAATTTTAAGGGTTTAATTGAATAATTTTTGAAATCATTAGATAATGGTGTTTCTTACTGGAATATACTTCTCAGGGTTTATTTGATCCTTACAGTCCTATACATTATAAAATATTTACTATTTTTCTATAGGTAAATTAATTCTAATAATTAAAAACCACATCCTTTATAATTTTTTTAAAATAAATATTTAAAATTGGTCGGAATAAGTCTTATTATTAGTAATGAATATTTATCTTCTATGTCAATGTTTTTCATATAGAAAATTTTTTCTTTAATGAACATAAAATATATATTTTTCTTTTATATTCCATATTTATCAATTTTTCTCTTATGTGAATTGGTGGTATTTTATTGTTTCTCTGATGTTTTTTTCATATAAATTACTTAAAAAGATCAATAATGGGTTTTCTTACCATTATTTACAACGGTAGATTTATTATATTTCTTATTGTTTATTTTTAATCATCCTTTATTTTGAAATATTTATAATAATACATTAAAAATTATTCTATTTACCACTTCAAAACCTTTTTGAATATAATTTAAATTTTTATTTTATAACAATGTTTAATCATTTTTGTGAAAACTTTTTTATTTTAACATCTATTTATATTCCATGATTTATCATTCATGAAGTGATGTTTCAATAAATATATATTATTTTTTAATATACAATTATTTTTTGAAAATTAAATATTTTATATCCTATGATTTCTTACATTCATGTTTTGTGATATGTTTTTGGAAAATTTTATGAAACCCATTATTTTTAAAAGGTTATTTAAGATATGATGAATAATGGTTTTAAGTGAAACACATATGTTACAATGATGAAAGGTTGGGTCATATATCACCATTAAATCAATTAATTTAAGTTTATATCTCATTCTATACTAAGGAATGTGAATTATTATTTTGTTTACATAGGTATGAGCATAATTAATTTTATCACATTTACAAAAATGAACATAATGAGTTTGTTTAAATGGGTGTGAGCATAATCAATTTCTTCAAAATAGTTTCTATTTATTTTTTTATACTAAATTTCTAATATTATTATCATGTTATGACACATTTCTATATTATTTATCAGGTTATAAAACATTTAAATGAAGATTTTCATTTTCAATATGTTATATGTTTACATGTTTGGCCTTATTTTATTGAAAATATTCCACACTCTTCTTTCATTTTAACATGTGTTATTATAATTGAGATGAATTTTGAGAAATTTAATAGATTTTTGGATTATTTTATTAATTTTTAATTATATTAAGTTTCTCCAACATGTAATTTGATTATCAAATATGGTCTCATGATCATTTAATATGATATTTATCCTCTCCTAGTCCACTCCCTAATGTTTTTGATCTGATAAATTATTTTATGTTTTTTCCTTAATGAGCTTCTAAGATATCCCCTTTATGATATTTACATTCCCAATGAAATGTAGATGGTTTTATTTTTTGAGATGATTAGAAAAGGTGTTTAGGGGGTATGATTATGAGGAAATTTTTTAATATTTTTAAAATAAAATTCTTATGTAGATAATCTCCAAGATTCGAAGCCTTTGGGTCATTAGGTCTTATGACTATTTGTGAGATTTATCTATTAAATCATGCAATTGAAGTATTATTTATGTTATGTTTGGTTTGGGTCACTATTCTTGTATCCAATAATTGCCAAAATATATTTTAGGATTATTTTAATTATTCTATGAATTATAAAGAGATAAGTATAGTGTAAACCCTGTAGATATGTCTATGTATAGGTTAAAATCATGACATTTTGATAAAATATATGTTTTGTGCTTATTCTATAACTTACATTCCTATCTAGATAATCGAATGCTGATGAATATATGTAACATATGCACTTAGGGGTAATGATCTTGAAATGGATGGTTGATTATCAATTCAATGTTAACTATGGTGCATGATGGGTGGGACTATGACTGTATAATAGGTTTGAAACTCCTTAGGGATATTATTTGATTAATCACATTTTAATTAAAATAAATTATTAAGGATTTTTTGTGTAGGCAATTAGGATTAAGAAAATATGAGATCCCAACCTAAATAAACCTAGACTGAACAAAGAGTGATTTATGTGGAACATAAAGATAATGTAATAACTTTTAAGAGTAAGATATCTTAGGTTGAATATATCATGTGACTATCATACAACAATTATTTTATTCACTCATGATTAAATACTACATTTTTAGTAATTTTAGAAGCTCAATGAAACCATGTTAACAATGAATTCCATAGATACTATAGACATTATCCCAATCACCCACCTGACTGGATAAAAAGTATAGTAAGAAACCTTTAATTTATTATAACCTATATATCAATATTCATGAATAAAAAATTAAACTTAACCAAGTTTCCAGACACATTAAAGAATATATTGAAGGAGCCTCATGGATGTTAATGTGATGAATATGAATAAAAAAGAAGATTAAATTTTGTACTATAAAAAATGTTGTAAGAATCAACAATTGGAATGTATTAAAGGTACATGGAGATATTTTAGGTGTGGAAAATTAGGGAATAGAGAAGAAAAGTTTTAATGAAAAGTGAAGATATTACTGTAAATATCGAATGGAAAAATAGTTTTTCCTAAAGTACCACTAAAAATTCACTATCATAAATGTGGGAATATTGGACATTACCAAAATCAATTCACTAATCCATTTGAAAACAAAGATAATTGTCTTCCAAAATTTCCCATACCAAGGGAACAAGGGAAATCTTAAGAAATTGTATCTACTAAAGGGAGATATGTGAATTATGTGGAAATAAGAATAATGATCATCCACTCAAGAATAGTGCATGTTGAATTTTTAAACTATTAAAACCACTCCTTTATACCTAGGTTTTTTATAATAATAATAACTCTTCACCTCAATTAATAGATGTTAAGTTATTAATAAAAACGTCTAGTTGTATGATTATTATATCCCTAATATATAGATCCTCTTTAATTGATGTTAATATGAATTTTTATTCTATAAAATATTATTATTCTTTCTTTTTGTAATGTTTTTTAAGATATTAGGAATTAATTGTATCAGCTAACATAGATTCCATGATAGTTACAATGAAAATAAAATTAAATCTAAAAATAAACCCATGAACACAAATTATACAAGGATAAATATAAACTCCCAATGAAACATTAATCCCATTATATTAAAGTATTTATTACAAATTTTTTTAGAAAAACTAAAAATTAGTGATGTTTCTATTATGAGGAAAAAATGAGTTGACTAGGCATAACAAGGCTAGTGAGGATAAAACCTCAATAAAAATCAAATCTAGATTCATTTATATCATAAAAATACCCTAAATATTTCATTAGTTAAGAATAATTAAAGTAATGATGAGAAAATTTATATAGGTGTGACGCAAAAACCTTAAATTTCAATTTGTATTTTCCTTAAATAAATATTATGTTAATTTATCTTTCTAGGCAAAAAACCAAATAAAAATTAAACTGTGATTTGTTAAAACAAAAATTCATCTTTATAACATATCAATTAAATTAGAAGGTATAAAAGGATGTAATTATATTATGAAATCTAAAAAGAAAAATGAAATAAATGGTCTCAGGTTGTGGAAGACTCCCTTATGAAATACATTTATCCAATATTGGGAAAAAGGTAGCTTGAATATGGGTTTCTTATATACCAAACCCAATATAAACTAAAATAATTATGATCTCATATATATTTTATGTGAGATAAATTCAATCTCATGGAAATTTCCATATGATATATACTACAAGTATCATAACCTATGACTGTAAACAGAACATACCTTCACGTTGGATCTTAAAAATAGAACTTGAGGGGAATTATAACTTGAAATTAATAAGGTATAATCTGGTAATTATTAATTTAATAATTAATTTATCATATATATTATACACATTTCTCATTTTTAATTTTAAATAAAAATAATGTTTATTATTATTTAAAAATAGTTCTTCTTTTCATTTTATATTTAAGAACTATATTAAAAAAATTATAATTTTAATTTGAGTAAACTAAATTCATTTTAAAATGAATAATTTCAACTTAACATAGGGTAAATTTTTTAATGTGTCTAAATTATTTGATATTTAGGTGAATAATGAAAATGCATATTTTTATAAAAAATTAATTTTATGAAATTATATTAATAGAATTAAAACTAATTTTTTTATGAAATATTTTTTATATTAATATTATATATTTAATAAGTAATATAAACCATGTTATTTTATTATGTTTAATTTGTATAACCGATGTTTAATTTTTTTGAATAACAAGAAAAACATTACTCTAAAATCTTTTTTTATTCACTTATATTAATAAATAGTTTTTTTCAATTGTATAAATTAAATAAAAAAATAATTTCATATTTTAAAATAAAATTTTTATATTAATCCATAATTTCAGTTTTACCTTTAGACATAAAATGTTTTTACTAATATTAAAGAGAATTACTACTCTAATTGTGAAATAATTATTTAAAAAAATGATTTTATTAAAATTATATATTTTTTATCAAATAAATTAAATTAATATATTATACATAACTAATAAAAAATTATTTATAAGCTCACATATATTTATATTAAAAATGATTAATTTTTAATCAATGCAAAATAATTTTAGGAACACATAATGGTTAAAACATTATTTTTCTCTATATATAATGTTTTAATTTAAAGGTTAAATTTATCTAATTTATAATTTTTTTATATTGAATTAATATAAAATTTAATTTCTGGAAAAATAAATTTTTCCAAAGTTTTTATTTAATATTTTTTCTAAAATAGAAGTTACATCGATAAAAATTACTTACCCCATTAAAAATGGTAAAAGTAAAAAACTAAGAATAAATGACTTCAAAAGTATATAAAACATGTTTTAAAATTATTATTTAGATATTTAAAAATCCATTTCCATCCAAAAATCAATTATTTATTTGTTTTGTAACCATTGAATCGTGAATGGTGTCATTACATTATAGAAAAATAATGGGTATTTATAAAAGTCTCATTTTCTTCACTTGTTAAAGGGGATCACTTCCACCCTCCAGTAGTTCTGAATCCCCTATAAAATTCAATTAAACACTACCAAATTTTTCTCTCCTATAATTAAATTTAATTACCCAAATAACCTGGTAACCATAATTTATACTAATCTCTTCATTTCTATGTAGACTTTCAAGATGAAGTTTAAAGCCCAAAAATGAGTGTTACTTAATCCTCAACCTTTATTATTAATATATCCCTTACAATATTGTCTAAAATATAGTAATATAATTAAATAAGTATAATTATAAAATTTATTTATTATTTTAAAAATGGTAGAATGATTTTTTATTACTTCCAACACACTTATAAAAATAAAATAACATCGATCTTATGTTTCAGCTAACTACCGCCTCTATGAAGCTATGCCTTCCATTTTCTCACCACCTCTTATATTACATGGTTATATTGATATATTTTAATGATAAATGATACATATAAAAAATTTTGGAATATTAAGAGAAAAATTACAATCCTCCTTCTTTTTATCATATTATTTGGGAAATTAAAATGTTAACTGTGTGTTGTGTGTACTACCTCCACCGCAAAGTAACATATCTCATTTTTTATTTTGTTCTCTATATTTTTTTAAATTACATTAAAATATGATGAAATTTTTTAAAATATATAAATAATATCATTATTGTTTTATAATAATTAAGTTATTTCAAAATAAGCCACTTTCTAAACCATAATCACTAATTAATTATAGTATGCTCATTTTTTCTTCGGTCTAACCAAATAATTAAAATATTATATAAAATATATTATGAATTGATATATAGAATTAAATATTATGATTATTATTCAATATTCAATTAAATATTTTTATAGATCTATAATGGTAATATTAATTATTAATCATATTATTAAAATATCATCTTCAATCGCTAATATTTATGAAATAAATCGACATTGATTCTACATTTACAGAACATAACTAAAACACTTGTGGGATGATGTAATAGATTTAAAAATAAATATAAGATAAATATTACAATAAAATAAATTCACTATTTATTATGAACTTAGATATAAAATAATGGGAATCTAATTCAACACCCTAAATCAGGCACCAAACAATTAAAGTTACTAACAAATTATAGTAAAAATAAATTATAAAAATCTATTATATCCATAATAAATGATCTTAAATAAAGTATATATTATTTAATGTAAATGAATAAGGTTATTAAATTTAATATTATTACATTAATGTTTGTTTTATATAAATTTACTAGGAATTTTACTAATTAGGGAAGCATGATAAGAGTTTTCCATCTAAATTTTCACCAATTAAGACATATCTCGTATTGTAAAATATGTTTTCTTGAGAATGGTGTATCTGATGCCCTTTAATATTTTATATCATAATCCTATAATTATATATTGTATTTAAATATTAATTTTAATTTATATCCTTTAAGTAAATTTTAGTCTAAATTTTGTAATTACATAAGGGGTTCTTTTTCAAAAATTTAATTTCTTATAAAATATTATTATTATAGACATGATATCTATATTATGGTGTGATTAATTATTAATTATTTACTGTAAAAATATTAATTTAATTAGTGTTTTTTTAATATCCATGTCATGATCTTTCATAAAATGGACTTCTATTCAAATAAAACCAATTTTTTAAGGGTTTAATCGACTCAATTTCTGATTCATTGGTACATAGTATTTCTTACATGAATAATCATTTCATGAATTCTTTGATACATAAACTACACTATTTTATATGGTATTTACTTGTTTTATCTACATAAATTATTTATCATCATCAATAAAATTGGAAATAATAATTCCCATTATTAAAAATGAATATTATCCTCCCATGTCTATATTTTTCTTATCAAAAGTTCTTCCTATAGAAAAATCAAATTTGGTATTTAGTTTTTATTCCTAATCTTTTATTCTTCCTATTTTGTTAAATAAAATTATTTTAATGTTTCTCTGATGTGGGTTTTTCATTAAATATATATAAAAATCCTACCAAAGTAATTAATTTTCATTGTTTTCCACTCCAGATTTGTAAGATTAAATTTTTTATTTATTTCATGTATCCTCTATTTTTTTAAAAATAAAATATTTTTTTAAATTATACTCATTCCTTTGTTATTTTTTTAAAGCAATTTTTCCTCAACTTTAATTGTAATTTTTAAATGGTGTTTTTGAAACCTTTTGTATTTTCAAATCTATTATGTCTCCATGCTTTGTCACTCATGAAATGATATCTTGATCATCATCTATATTTTATTATGATGTTATTATATTTAGTGGATGATATTTTTAATATCATATTATTTATTAATTTAATATTCTGTCATTTTTTTGAAATTTTTATGAAAATCATTCTTTCACATAAGTTCATTACGATATGGTGATGATTGATTTTAAGTGGAGGACATATGTAAGGATGATGATAAGTAAGGTATTATATAGCCCTAAAATGAATTATTTTATGTTGATATGTGATGAGACCGTATAACTTATATATAATGAGTTCGGTCACATAGGGTTGGTTATAATCAGTTTGATTACATTTTCAGGTGTGTACAAAATGCGTTTCTACACATGGGTATGGTCATAATGAGTTTTATCACAAATGTTTTTCTACGTTTATTATATTTTAATATTGCTTTATTGTTTATAATATTATTCAAAATTAAAATTTTTTTATCATGTTATCTAGTATTGAAAAGATTATTTTAATTTTCATGACATTCTATGTTTCACTATTAATAATCATTTTTAAAATATTACACACTATTATTTCATGTTGACATGATTTATGATTATTGAGATGTATTTTTATCCATTTTATAATTTTTATTATCCTTTAATGATTTTTTTATTGTCTTCATAATTTATACTATGTTTTATGATTATCAATTATTATCTCATGAAATTATAATATGATGTTTCACCTCTCTAGGTTTTCTCCTTCATGTTTATGATATGATAATTTATGGTAATTTTCTCTACTACTGAGTTATTTACATCACCACTTTCTTATGTTTCTCTTCACCAAGTTATGAATATGATTATAAGATGTGATATTGCGAGAAAAAGGATTTATAGGAATCTATTTGTGATTAAATGTTTTCGAGTGTTTTAAAATATGATTTTTATGTAACTAATCACCCAGGAACTAAACCCATAGGTCCTTGGGTTATTTGAATATTTGTGAGATGTATTATTTAAATCATTCAATTTATATATTATTAAATTTATGATTATACTGGGTTTGGAAATACTCATTATCTAAAAGCCAGATCTAATTATCAAAATATGGTATCTAAAAGTTCTACACGACCAGTTCACTGTATCTTTATCTAGGTTCTTAAATTAATGGACCTTCATACCTCAGCCAACAATATATAAATAATGAAAAATCCTCAAGCCCCAACTAGAAATTCATTCAATATCACTATAGGTTGCCTAAAATTAGGTCATGTGAAGAATAAAACTTCAACCGAATCACCTTCCTTTAGTTAATGGTCTCTCCACATTCTTTAATAGCTACATTATATATCATCCCATAAAATTCCAATTTGATCACATTCTAGAAAAATCAAAATTTTAAAAAGTATTATATACAACAGTTCCAATTCATTCAAACTTATCTTTTACATGAATAAAATTCCATCAATTTTTAGACTAATGTATGTGTTTACCGAAAATATAATATCATTCCCAAGAGGGTACAAAAATATCCCAATTTGGATTTTTTTGTCAATAAAACACAAACCCATTCATCTCACCCTTACAAAAAATAAACCATGGTGATTGAAATATATGATCAGATCAAAATATATCAGAGAAAAGAGTCATGAAATAATAAAAATTGTGACAACGTGAGATACATCATTATAAAAATAATTGTGACTAAATCTATTATTAATACTAAACTTTAAAATAACTCTACATAAAAATATATCATTATACATAAAATAAAATTAATTAACTAAATGTATAAAATGAATATACATCATACATTTTTTAACACACACATTAAAATAATTATAAAATAAGGGAAACAAATTTATCCTCTATAAAAAATATCTCATCAAAAAATTATACATGATAATATATGGGATGAATCTTAAAAAATATCATTCCTCTAAGTTGTAGTGTGGTATTCATACCTATTTACTACCTAGATCATCCACAAAATTCAGTAATAAGAGTATTTATAAGTGTATCATCAATTTATTACATTAATGGAAGAAATTATAACTTCAATATCTCATCATACACCTTCTAATTTAAAAAATGATAAATTAAATCAATTTATTTTTACATGGAATGATGAAAGGGAATCATGGAAAACTTTATAGCACATATGTTATTGCATTGTATAATTAGTAGGTATCTAGTTTTAAAATGCATTTTTAAGAGCTCACAACTCATCCACAACATCTAAGTATCTTCATATGTTTCATCCATAGATTTTGATTCAACTGAACTTAAGGCAATTGTTTGTTTCATATAATCACATAATACACAATTTCTACAAATAAAAAATACTACACATGAGGTAGACATTCCATCATCAACTACTCCCACCTAATCATTATATTAAAACACTCTAATATTGAGTCATACTTTCTTATTATACATCAAACAAATGATGAATATATTTAAAATATATATTACTATTCTCATGGATAATAGAATATGTGACTCCATTTGTTTTAACTAAAAACCATGCACACAGTTTGACAAAAAAAGACTATATTTATCATATAAGTTGTTAGATATTGAATGCTTCCAATTAGATGCATGAATTCATTCTCATTCACTGATTTGGAACTATATTTCTTACATATGTTTTCTCTGTATTATATAGGAATATCTTCTTCCCTCACTTCCACCACTCCAAAACATTATAATATATATTTAGAACATTTCTCTTTGTATATAAACACATGACTATTATAATGGGTAATTTGAATTTCATAGAATAATTTTATGTCTCTATGTATTAACATCTCAAAATTTTTTATCCATTTGAGTATAGAAATCTAAAAAACACATTTTCCCTATATAAAAATATGACATCATCAACATAGAAAATGGAAATATGTAATGTGATGTTGAATTTATTTATATAATGGTCACATACCACTAGTCATTTTTTGAACTCTTGGCTCCATAATTTCTCATCTAACCAGAAATACTAAGAACATGGTGATCATAAGAAACCTTAAATTGTCTTATTTAGTTTAAAAACCACACTTACATAATCATAAAATGAAACCCCTTAATCTAGTGAATATATGATTATTCATTAACTATACCAGTGAGATATTTATACATTAAATCCATTAATAAAATATTATAGTTACATTGAGAAGTATTTGAAAGATATATTTTGATGGTTTCTTACCTTCAATTTTTGGAAAATTTATCATTAATTTTAATCCCGTATAATTAAAAATATCTCTAACAAATAATTATGGGTTTATTAGTATTTACACTTCTATCCACATTTATTTTTCTCTACAGACCCATTTAGTTCCAATGATATTTTTATTAATAGGTGTTGGAAAAATTTCCCATTTATAATATTTTACTCTTTAAGTAGATCTTATTACATAGATTGGATCCATTTTCTATGTTTAAAGGATTTCACTATATTTTTGGGTTTAATGTTTGACATAAAGATGGTGTTATCAGTTTAAATTAACTTTATTTAGGTATTAACACCTCAATTTTGATCAATTATTTTGGTTTGAGTGTTCACGTACTTCCCCTCCCTTGAATGAGAACATGCAAGCGTCTACATTCATTCATCATCATTGATATATGAAGAATTTTTTTCATTATCCAAAGGATATGTAGTATCATTATTTATATTTACATAACCAACATATATAAAACCATCCTCATTGGGAATAAAAATATAATTATTGACATATTATTCATTTTTAAACACTATTACATCGTCATAATCCAAAATATTCATAAAATAGTTTCAGTAAAATCTATAGGATATTCAATTTGGTGTATATCCATAGAATATTATTTCTCATATAACATTATTCCATATCTTACCTATATCATTATTAATCATGGAATCAAAAAATACACAAAAATATTTTACACTATACATCTTCTTGAACCACATTTCATAGGTTTACATTTTAGAGTTGGTTCTGAAGAAACACATATTCTATAAATTTTAAATAGTTTTGATATCTTAATACCAAAATAATCTTGATGTATCATGCTCTATAAGCACATATCTTCACATTAAAATAAGTATTTTATTATTCCTTTAAACTTTCACATTTTATTCAGGGGTGTATAGGGAACTAAATTCATGTTTTGTGATATGTTTTTCAAGATACTCCAAGAATTTTCTTTTGGAATATTCATTACCATTGTCATATATCACCCTCTTTAATGATAAACCTATTTTTTAGTAGTCCTCATATATATTTTTAAAATTTATAGTGATTGATACTTATGAGTAATGAACACTATACATGTCATTCCGGTAATATCAGCAATGAAAGTGATGAAATACCCATCATAACATGGTGTTTTCATTATAATTGGTCCAAACACATTAGTATATATCATTTCAAATGGTTAATATTTCTGAATATCAACTCCTTGTGAGCTTTTTTAATCAATTATTCTTTATATAATGTATTTAAATATGTTATAGTATATTCATTGAGGGCATGAATGTTTCTTACTACGTCTCCTTTGATTAACAACCTCATTTTCATTTAGCCAAGATGACCCAATATTTTGTACCATAGCCTATTTTAAGCTTGAAAAATCAGATAATTATTTCATTTTTCTTTCTCAATGTGAAATAGGTTTCCTTGGGTTCTGATTATTTTTATGATAATATATGTATATCTAATCCTTTTTACATGAAATCCATTTTTATTGAAAATAAATTCACTAAAATTATCATCATGTTGTGATAAACTCAACACGTTAATCTTTAACCATCAAAAAATATACATTACTATGATTGATATCTTTCTTCCCATGAATATTTGTTCCTACACTTTTAATTTTAGGAGATCCTTATTTAAGAAATGTGATTGAAATACCCTCATACTTCTTAATATTCATCAGGTAATTCAAATATCAAGTCATATGGGATGTACAAAAACTATACATTATCCATGGCTTATCAGTTTTTCATGCTTGAAAAGAAACATTCACAACATTATATTTTTTATATTTTTCATTATAGACTATTTATTAAAGATAAATTGAGATGGTATAATAGACAAATAATCATTTCATGAGTTCTTATCTTCACCACATATACCACATGAATATTAAAATAGTTAAAAATAGTTCTCATCTCAATATTCTATTGAAGATATTGACTCTTGATTATATTTTGAAAATGATGTATCAATATCCCCTATAAAATATTCTCTCAAATTCAAACAAGAATATGCATATTGTTATAGTAGGTGTCTTATTTATGGTCAAGTGCACCAAATCATCTTAAATAACTCTGAAAAATTCACATTTGGTATATATTATAATTCAATCCTGGAAGATGTATTTTCTCATTTTTTGGATCCTCTTAAGATACATTCAAAAAACCTTCATTTTTATATATTATTTATACCTGAATAGACATAATGAATATCTTCTCATAATTATTAAAATATTATATATGACTGTATTGTTTATTTTTGGTTTTTGGGATAAGACATATATCTATTTTTTCCCCAATATCATTAAAACCATATCATTATTTTAACAATGAGATTTATGATGGAATTTTTATTCCACGTTCTCTAGAATTAATACTAGATATTATATATTTAATTTTTTGGTGAATTCACATTTTTCATTAAGGGTATTTTTATAGATGTACATTTATTTATCTCCCTTCTTTTCAAATTCAAAACTTTTTTCTTCAATCATTCAAACTATTTATCCTAAAGGATAAATTATGTGGTAATATCATTAGTAATTCTATTTTTTCCAACATTCCATTGTTTTAATTTATTTATTTTTTTGAACAAGGTAATATTTATCTGCTTAAAACTATTAAAAATATTAAAAATTCTTCTTGATATGTGGCTTCTCATTTATCACCATTTCAATTTTTTTAGACACATCTTAATATATATTATAATGGTATATTATTTTGTAGATTCACATTCCTCAATATAAAATTCATTATTAAAAAATAAATTATCATATAATGAATCAATAATCACTATTTATTGATCTATTAGAACCTTAAGGTATGTTTCTAACTATGTATCCTCTTCATCATCACAATCATCATTATCATAAATCCCATTATCGATAGAAAGAAAATTTCTTCGTAAAAACTTTGGTATGACTTTCTTATCTACATTCCATTGATATTGACTTATCTATTAAAATATTCCTTTATTGTGCGTAAAATCATCATCTTACCCATATGTATGTTCATTATTGAATTTTTTGGGACAATTTTATTTGAAATTTACAAATTTTACATTGTCAAATAACTTGAAAGTAAAATTTACATTAAACTTATCCCTTCCTCTTGTGAAGATTCATAACAAAAGATAAATCATTTGAGAACTTTATTCAATCTTTTTTATTGATTTGAGGGTTTTCTTTCACCATATATTTTTAAATTCCTGATGTAATGCCCTAACCCTAGTTACCTAGAGTCGGTGAATTAGTACATTACTTTGGAATGATACAAGGAATCATATCCCAAAAGACTGATCAGTTTAGTAGCCTTTGGAGTACTAGATACATTAATAAGTTTTACATTAAATTATATAATGAAAAGTTAAACCAACATTTTTTCATATACCACACTCATATCCCCTCAGAATATCCCTACTGTTTAGTCAAAAAATACGTCTTCACATCTTGGAAAAAATAAAACCTAAAAAGGAGTGAGCTCAGATGCTCAGTAAGGATAACAATATAGCAGAAACTTTTATAAATAAGCATAAATATTTAAGGCAATGTATATGACTAAAAAAGCCTTTTAAACTTGATCTTAAGTAGAATGTTGAAAATATAAAATAAAATAATACCATTTACGTATTCACATCGATATTCTACTAGTAGAATAATCACATGAATCATCAAAAGCCACTTTTATAATGATGGAATGTATAATTCCAGACTTCATAACCACAGAGTCAAGGCTATGTGCTAAGGCTACAAATAAAATTTTGTCAAGCCCTTGTGATAAGACACTCTGTTGTCTCATGAGACCTACCGATGCATCGAGGAGCTATAGAAGGCTCCACCCATCACTTAATAAGTCCAATACATTCCTCATATAAAAGGTTTAAACATAACATAAAAATTATTATTAAAACTAGCATACGAAATGTTAATACATTATACATAAACCATGAATGGTATAAAAATATCACATTCACAGTCAAACATAACCCATTAAATACAATATAGAATATTGTATTATAATAATTCAACAACAATATATAATAATGACTGATATTGACATAGATGAAGTTAATCATCAAAACTATTTGAGATAAATATCCCCCCTTTTCTCTATAACATTTAAAAGTCTCACTATTTATCAAAAAGCTGTTTAAAATATATTTTTGAATCAAAGTTTTCCATACCACGTTGAAAATTTTAAAATTTATTTTAATTCTAAAACATTAATTCCATATCAATAAAACTTTTAAACAATTTTTAAAACATGGACATTAATGATAATGATTTTTAAGAATAAATTTTAAATACATTTAAAATGATATTTTATTTAGATTTATTAACCAAATGAGAGACCCATGAATACAAATTATTGAGGTAATAAAAAATTTATAATATCATGAGAATAAATGGATTCATGATATACTATGTCGATGTAAAGTTTATACACCAAATAAAAGTGGATTAGTGCATAACAACAAAGAAGTCTCAATGGAATGTAAGATGGGATGAATACCTTTATAAATATTGTATCCTTAGGTTAAGGATAAATCAATGAAATAATTTTTTGTGAGAAATATCAATACACTCAATATGATTGTATATTTATTGTAAATCAATCAGAGAAAATTCACACATATTCTTGTAAAAACAATATTAAGGACTTTGATGTTTAACTCAATGAATAGAAATTGAGTTAAAATTACTCTTATCACATTTATATCGATGACATAAGAATTTATCAATGGAGTGATTGTGTGTATCAAACGTATATACACTCAAAGGAGAGTGGAAATTACTACATGATTAAATAATTAGTGATTTCACACATAATATTGGGATAAAGTAATCAATGAAGTTTGCGTAAAACTGAATGAGTGGAAATTGAAAATTGAAATTCCCTTATAGATTTGGTAATTTATAAAACATACACCCCATTAAAGAAGGATCATCCAATTATGATGTAAATACCCATAAATTAAATTATATTACACAAACAATAAAATCATGGATAGTACATACACCACACAAAAGGTAGCAGTGGAAAATATAGTATGAATCTCACGGGAATAAAAGTGAGATGAAAACCCCTTACCTTGTACTTTTCTTATTCAAGGATATGTTAAACTCATTATAATAGTTAATTAATTGTTATGAAATTATACAAGAACTATATACATAAAAATGATATCATATATGATCCTCTAATATTTCTTTGCTAATAATATTTTTGTAGTATCATTGTTTCGGGTGTTAACTGATTCGTTTTACTTTATATTCTTTATTATGTGAGTCATATTCTTTATGGATGGGACGTATATTGTTCATATCCAGAAAGATATCAAGTCTTCAAACATTATTTTTAATCTTTAAATGAAAATAATTCTTTAATGGATACGATGGGGAGTGAATCTCATCGTGTTCGTGGAGATGGTAATTTGTACGTATGCACGAGCGACAATATCATTCTTTTGATATTAATTTAATATATAATTGGAAATAATATCATATATAAAGAATCATTACCATAATATATTTATTATTTTCATCATTTATACTCATTATTATACACATCCAAATGATGAAGTGTTTGAATAAAAAACTACACCACGACGTGGAGACGGTAAGTCGTACGTACACACGTATGGTGAAATGTCATTCATAGGATGGATAAAATAATTAATATGGTTGTACCATATTTATAATAACATCACATTATATATGAAATACTAGTGTTATTATTTTATAATAAAAACAAAAAAGAGGAAGTGCAAGAAGAAAATAACTTGGTGGAGGTGATGAAATATTTACCTCTTCTTCGGGTTCTTCTTTTTGATTTGATAAAAAGGGCTCCATAGGTTGGCTTTTTGACTAAATTAAGGCCTCTAGTATGAATTATGGAGAGTTGGAAGGTTATTTGGGCAGTGGTTGTCCGAGTATAATGGCTTTGAAGGTGTTAATTTGAGTGATGGGGAAGTGACCTTGTATAAGAGGACTGAGGGGACCTTAAAAAAAGATTGAAATATTATTTTATAATAAAATAATTTTCCATTTAAAATGGCTCAAAACTGAATTATTTATAGGCTAAGGTGGTTATGGGTCGAAAAAATCTCAACTAATAGGTTTTAGAAAGGTTTGGGTCACTATATTAACATTATATTTTAGATTTAACTCTTAGTTAAATAGTTTGGCATTTACCATGTCTCTTTGTATTTTTATATTATATGGTAAATAAACAAACTATAAATTTCCAAGAGTACCCAAAGTTGTTAATTAATGATACACCTACCATTATATATTCCTTTTTTCTGAACCATAGATTTTTATGATTATTATACCAACCAATAATATTATATTTGTTTTAAAAACTCATTTATGTAAATTTTGACATTATTTAACAATTGATTTTTGTTAAAGTCCTAACTACATTATTAATTCAAAATAAATAAATTTAATCAACCCTAACATGTCACAGTTACCTTTAAAATTGTTGGAATTTATTAAAACTCTAAAATTACATTTATTTGGATATTTATAATATCAATTATTTTAATATTTCAATATTAAGGTAATTACTGTGTCATCATTGTGTCATAAATGAATTAATTTATTTAAAGAATAGAAATTAGAAATAAACTATCAATATGTAGTAAAAATTATTAGCTTTCTAATTAATATTTATAGTCAAATTTATCTTATGTATAGACCTATATTAAAAATGGTTAGTTATTAAACATTGATTTTAACTCTTTTAACTCTTCTTTAAATAAAATAATAATAAATGTCCTAATCTAATACAAGTGGACCTAAAGGATCGTATTTTATTCCTAAGGTTTTTTTGGTCTAATTACACTTATCCAATAGAATTCAGATATGTTTTGGGGTAATTATGATATTATTTTTACCCTTAAAAACCCTATTTACTTTTAACCATGGTAAACAAAAGTAAGAAGATACTGTTCACAAAAAAAATTATTTTTATCTAATTGAACTACATTTTTCTTACTAATATCAACTATTTCTCTTGGATTTTTGAAATTCCACTCACAAAAGTGGTAAAATTATGTTTTATGCTAATTTGCAAATGCTCCGAGGAGGTGGGTAAAAGACGGTAAAATGTTCAATAAAAGTTTATACATCTAATTTTATTATAAAATGACTCCAATGAATTATATTGTACTTATATAAGTATTATAAATATATTTTAACATAAAATAAATTTAAATAAAATAAATATTTATTTGAATAAAAAGTCAGTTTTAAATAATAATGCAATGTTTTTCAGTATTCCTCAAAAATTGAATGTTTTCAGAAAAATACCACAAATTTACCCAAAGATAATTTTGATATTAGGACTTAAAAATTGATATATATTTTACCAAATTCAAAACATTGATGTTTTATTAATTAATTTAAAATTAATTCCTGTTGTCAAATCCGAAAAGTGATTTTTTAAAAAAGTAAAAACCATAAAAAGATTGACATGTGTTTATGTCAAATTTAAATGTAAAATTACTTATAATCACCTAAATTGTATTAAATGATAGAAATATAATATAATTATACTTACTAACCATTCAAATACATAATTTAACACTACAAATTATTTCGATTTAAAAAGTTGTTTGCAATTAAAATTTTGTATTTTTCAGTATTCATCAAAATATAAAGTTATTAGAAAAGAACCAAAAAATTATCCAAAATAAATTTTTATGTACCAATTATAAAAAAGAATTTTATTTCATTAAATTGAATATATAAAAGTGTCAAATATTAGTTTTAAAAAGGGTTTTCCATTAAAATGTGGTAAAATTGTATTTTTTTTAAATACTTCTTTTATCTGGAAAAAATGAATTTGTTATTATATTATGTCTAAGAAACACATAATATGGATTCTAAAATTATATGGAGTATATAAAATTCAAAATTCAGTTAATACTATTCATAACCTATTTTGAACGGCTAGTTTGTTTAGTCGTGATGTGCTCGAACTTGGTGTTGTGTGTAGCGCAAGCTATTGAATTACTTTAAAGAAAATAACTTAATATTAAATCTTGGGGTGTTACATTCTTCCCCCTTTTGGAAATTGTGTCCTCAATATTTTAAAATTGGGCTTGGGAACTTCATTGAATGTCCCACATCGGAAAAAGAGTCAATAAAATTATCTCTTTAAAAGAAAGAAAGAGAAGTACAAAGGCCACCTGAGATAACCCACACTTAGATTCTATGTAGGAAAACATGGATATGGAAGATAAAATAAGTGTCAAGTTCTATTGGAGTGTGATAAAAAACACAATTAGGAGAAAGGTAACAACAAGAAAACCACATTCTTGTGATGAGATAAACGTTCATTAGTTTCCTAGTAGCAAACATAAACGGATAATGTTTTTTGTTTTAAGTTCCATTTTATAAATTTTTGGAATATATTTATGAGATTAACTAAGAACATAAAGAGATATACTTAATTTTTAAGTATAGTTTCATCCTTTAATAAATTTCTACCCCTAAATCATCTTTTTTTTCAAAGATGAGTATTAAATATGACTTGTTCACACCTAAAGTGCTTGAATCAACTTCTAGAGAATCACATAATCCACAATGGATAATCTATATATATTTACCTTGTCTTTATAGATTAACCAAAACAAAAATGGTTAGTACAAGATCAGATAATCCCCAAAAAGGATAATCCTTTAGAGAAATAAATACTTATCTTAAATCCAAAATTAAACCAACAATACCCAAAGTTCAATAAATACCATTCCATAAACAATTATCCTTAAAATCCATCTATATAATCCAAACTAATATTGAAACCCAAAACATAGAATAATTTAGTTACGTAGTCTTACACGTTAAACTTTATTTCCAAATAACATCTAATACTCTTAATTTCTTAACTTAAAAGTAATTAACCTAATCACATATTCTCTTTGATAGGTTAATAATTTCTATAAATAACCCAAATTTCTATAAATACACAATAAAAACATAGATAAAAATCAACCATTACTCATCAAATGAAATCCCATAGTATTCTATTTTCCTTTGGCATATAGTATTCCCAACAGAGCGAACATCTTCCAAAATAACATTTATCACTAAATCCCCAAATAATTTTCCGATACTAAGGATATCAATTTGATAAGACATAAGATCCAAAACCAACTTATTATTTATGAATAAAATAACTTAACTAAAAAGAATTAGTCACAATAACTAGGGACTTTACGTAATCCAGTGGTATGTGATAAATCCCAATCGCACCATGGTTCTGGGTTCGATTCCTGTAACATTTTCCAATGTGATGGGTTGTCACACAGTATTCATGTTGTCCTATTTCAAAAACTATATTTTATAACGTTACCAAAATGAGATAAAGTCCTCAAAATAACTATAACATAATTTGACCACAAATTTTATCTCATACCTCAAATTTTCATCCCAAAATTTAATAACATGTAATTACCTCAAATTCAAGTATTTTATAAACCCAAATGGTTATTTGTAACTATATCTACAATAGAAAATACAATTATTCCTAAAATAGAATTTTCCCCATAACAAAATGTAGGGTTACACATAAGAGAAATGTCATCCAAAGTAATCCCATCAACCAAGAGCACTAATACTTTTAAAAATTTTCACTATCTATTTATTTCCTTACAGGTTCTTCCTTGAGAAAGGGGTTATCCTATAGAATAGAGCATTCAATCAGGTAATTCCTAGGTCCCCTACATTTATGTAAAATAACTATAAATGGATTCTTGGGATAATTTTAATTTTTTTCTGTAGTACTCTTTATTTTTTCACAGAAATTATTTACTTTATGTCCTTCTTTACCACACATAAATCATTTCTTTGGTTAATTGAGACACTTCCCTAAGTGTCTCCTTCAACATTTACTACATGAAGGAAATTGATCTTTATTTTATCCATGGTCTCCACTACTGTAACTCTTATCATTCACTGCCATTATCTTCTTAGTTGTGTTCGGGAGTTGGTTAATATATATGTTGTTGAACATATTTTCTGAAAACTGATTCAGCATGAACACGATATATTTTACACCTATCAACATTCCATTCCGTTTCTTATTTACTCTGTCATTCCAACCTTGTACATCATGTTCAATGTTACTATGCCTTCCTTGGAATCGAGCAATTGACTAACACAAGAAGCATAGTGTGAGTCACAAAATCATTTAGAGAATATCATAACACCTTATTTTCAATCTAAAACACCTTCGGATTGACAACGATTATTTATTCTCATTTTCTATTAAAATCCTTCAAATTGGTTTTTAATGAAAATCTGAATTATCCTAATCATATCCCCCAGGAGTGTCGTAACCAAGAGAGCAGCAAGACTCATTTTCGTGTGCCTAGATACCCCGGGTCAAGCCCGAAACTCCTTGTTAGTTTTTTCACTCTTAGGTACATCTGTGCCAAAGATGCCTTTACCTTCTCGTATCCAGATAGAGATGTATTTTTTAGAAAACCCACATAACATTTACATTACCAAAAATTTTGGATGTTCTTCTATACTAATCCTCAATGTCTATCTTAGGGTAGTGTTTTCTAATCAGAGTTTTTATAAATCTAGCTTCCATGGTTTTTAATAAACATCACTCTAATAACAACTGTAATGCCCCGACCCCATTTACCTAGTGTCGGTGAATTATTACATAAAATTGGCAAGATACAAGGAATCAGGTCCCAAAAGACCGATCAGTTTAGTAGCCTTGGAAGTACAAAATACATTCATACGTTTTACGTTACATTATAGAATGAAAATCTACAACAACATTGTTTGCATAGACGACACTCATATCCCTTCATATTATCCCTATAGGTCAGTCATAAAATGCTTCTTTACATCCATAGAATAATAAAACATAGAAAGGCGTGAACTCAGATGCTCATATGGATAACAATATAGCAGGAACTTTTATAAAGAAGCATAAACATTTAAGGCAATGTATAAGACTAAAATAGAAGCCCTTTAAACTTGAACTTCCTCATAATATGAAAATGATAAAATCAAATAATTTCATTTACTTATTCACATGGATATTTTACTTGTCGAATAATCACATGCAATATCAATAGCCACATTCATAATGATGGAATGCATGATGCCAAACTTCATAACCACATAGTCAAGGACTTGTGTCAAGCCTACAAATAATATTTTTTAAACGCCTTCTTGCAAGACACTAGGTTGTCTCATGAGATCTACTGATGCATCGAGGAGCTATAGTGGGCTCCACCCATCACTTACTAAGTCCAATGCATTCCTCATATGAAAAGGTTTAAATAAAACATAAACATTCGTATTAAAACTAACATGAAAAATGTCAATACTTTATTCAAAAACCATGAATGGTATAAAAATAACACATCCACATTCAAACATAACTCATTCAATACAATATGGAAGATTTTATTATAATAGATCAACCTCAATTGAAGATAATGAAGGATATTGACATAGATGAAGTTAATCATCAAACTATTTGAGAGAAATATCTCCCTTTTTATTTAAAACATATAAAAGTCTCACTATTTATCAAAAAGTTGTTTAAAATAGATTTTTGAATCAAAGATCCCCATACCACTATGAAACTTTTAAAAGGAATTTTAATTTTAAAACAATAATGTCCATATAAATAAAACCTTACAACCATTTTTAAAACAAGAACATTAATGAGAATGATTTAGAAGAATAAATATTTAAATCATTCAAAATGATATTTTAGTTAGAGTTCCTAACCAAATGAGAGACCCTTGAATACAAATAATTGAGGGAATATAAACATTATAATATCATGATAATAAAGGTATTCATGATATACTATATCAAAGTAAAGTATATACCCCAAATAAAAGTGGATTTCCACATAACAACAAAAATGTCTCAATGGAATGTAAGATGGGATGAATTAATTTATAAAGACTATATCCTTAGGTTAACGATAAATAAATGAAATAATTATGTGCGAAAAATATATATACACTTAATACAATTGGATATTTAGTGTAAATAAATCAGATGAAATTCACACATATTCTTGTAAAAACAATATCAATGACTTGGATGTTTAACTCAATGAATATAAATTGAGTTAAAATTACTCTTATCAAGTTTATATCGATGAATTGAGAATTTATAAATGGATTGAAAATGTGTTTCAAAAGTATATCCATGCTAAGTGGAGTGGAAATTACTACATGAGTAAATAAATAGTGATTTCACACATAATCTTGGGGTAAATTAATCAATGAAGTTTGTGTAAAACCAAATGAGTGGAAATTGGAAATTGAAATTCCCTTATCGATTGGGTAACATAAGAACCATACACCCCATTAAATAAGGATCATCAAATTATGATGTAAATACCTATAAATTAAATTATATTACACAAACAATACAATCATGGGTAGTACATACACCACACAAAAGGTAGCAATGGAAAATATAGCATGAATCTCACCGAAATAAAAGGGAGAAGAAAACCCCTTACCTTGTAAATTTACTTGGTCGAGGGTAAGTTAACCTCATTTATAATAGTTAAATAATTTTTATTAAGTTATACAAGAACTATTTACATAAATATGATATCATGTATGATCCTCTAATATTTCTTGGTTAATAATATTTCAGTAGTATCATCGTTTCGGGTGTTAACTAATTCGTTTTACTTTATATTATTTGTTAAGTGAGTCATATTTTTTATGGATGGGATGTATCGTATTCATATCCAGAAATATATCAAGTAATTAAAAATTATTTTTAATCATCAAATGAAAATAATTCTTGAATGGATACGATGGGGAGTGAATCTCATTGTGTTCGTGGAGATGGTAATTCGTACATATGCACGAGTGAAAATATCATTATTTTGATATTAAATTCGTATATAATTGTATATAATATAATATATAAAGAATAATTATCATTTTATATTTATTATTTTTATCATTTATATGCATTGTTATACCCATCCAAATGATGAAGTGTTTGAATAACCAACTACACCACGACATGGAGGCGGTAAGCCGTACGTATGCATGTATGGTGACATGTCATTAATAGGATGGATAAAATAATGAATATTGTTATACCATATTTATAATAACATCACAGTATATAGAATATACTAGAATTATTATTTTGGAATATAAACAACAAAGAAAGAGGAAGTGGAAGAAGAAAATAACTTGGTAGTGGTGATGAAATATTTACCTCTTCTTTGGGTTCTTCCTTTTCATTTGATCATAATGGCTCCTTATGTTGGATTTCTGACTAACTTATAGCCTCTAGGATGAAGTGAGGAGAGTTTGATGGATATTTGGGTAATGTTTTCCCAAGACTAGTTTTTTGAAGATATGAATTTGAGATAAGGGGACGTGCCCTTTTATAAGAGGACTGAGGGGAACCTTATGAAAAGATTGAAATATTATTTTATAATAAAATAATTTTCCATTTATAATTACTCTGAAAAGAATTATTTAAATTCTGAGGTGGGTATGGGTTTAAAAAATTTCAACCAATAGGTTTTAGACAGGTTTTAGTCACTATATTAACCTTATCATTTAGATTTAACACTTAGATAAATAGTTTGACATTTACCATGTCTCTTTGTATTTTTATATTATATGGGTAATAAACTTACTATAAACTTCAAATAAAACCCCATGTGGTTCCTTAATTATAAAAATATCATTATATAATTATTTTGGTCGAACCTTAGATTTTTAGGATTATAATATCAACCAATAATATTGAATTTGTTTTAAAAACTCATTTATTTCAATTTTGACATTATTTAATAATTGATTTTTTTTAACATCCTAACAAAATTATTACTTAGAAATAAATACATTTAATCAAACCTAACACATCATATTAACCTATTGAATTAGTGTAATTTCTTAAAAGTCTTAAATTACATTTATTGGGATATTTATAATATGAATTATTTTAATATTTCATTATAAAGTTAATTATTGTGTCATCATTGTCTCATAAATGAATTAAATAATTTAGCTTCTAAAAATTATAAATAAAATATAATTATGTATTAAATTTTTTTACATATCTAATGAAGATTTATAGTTGAATTTATCTTATGTATAACCCTATATTATAAATGGTTTACTTATTAAACTTTTATTTTAACTCTTTTCATTCTTCTTTAAATAAAATAATAATAAATTTCCTATTCAAATCCAAGTGGACCTAAAGGATAATATTTTATTCCTAAGGATTATTTGGTCAAATTACTCTTATCCAATGGAATTAGGACATGTGTTGGGGTAATTATGATATCATTTTTACCCATAATTACCATATTTACTTCTAACCGTGGTAAATAAAAGTAATAAGTTACTATTCACCAAACACTACATTAATCTTATTGAAACACATTTTTCTTACTAATATAAACTATTTCTCTCAGATTTTTGAAATTACACTCACAAAACCGGTAAAATTAAGTTTTATGTGAATTTTAAAATGCTCCTAGGAGGTGGGTAGAAGATGGTAAAAAGTTCAATAAAATTTTACACATCTATTTTTATTATAAAATGACTCCAATTAATTAAATTGAACTTTTATAGGTATTATACATCTATTTTTATTTAAAATAAATTTAAATAAAATAAATTATTATTTAAAAAAATAGTCGGTTTTAAACTATAACGTAGTGTTCTTCACTATTCATCAAAAATTGAATGTTTTCAGAAAAATACAAAAAATTTACCCGAATATAATTATGATATTTTGAATTCAAAAATGAATTCTATTTTACCAAATTAAATACAGAAAAGTTGAATTAATTAATTTAAATTTAATTCCCATTGTCAAAACAGAAAAGTGGGTTTTTAAAAAGTAAAAACTATCAAAAGAATGACACGTGTTTATGTTAAATTTCAATGTGAAATTACTTATAATCACCTAAAATATATTGAATGATAAAAATATAATATAATTATACTTCCAAACCATTAAAATACATATTTTATCACTATAAATTATTTCGATTAAAAATTTTGTTTTCAATTAAAATTTATAATTTTTCAGTATTCATCAAAATATAAAAGTTATTAGAAAAGTCAAAAAAAATTATCCAAAATAAATTTTTATGTCCCGATTATAAAGGAGAATTTAATTTCATTAAATTTATATATAAAAGTCTCAAATATTGGTTTTAAATAGGGTTTTCCATTAAAAGGTGGAAAAATTGCATTGCATTGAAAAATACATCTTTTATCTGAAAAAAAATATTTGTTCTTATATTATGTCAAATAAACACATAATATGGATTCTAAAATTATATGGAGTATATAAAATTCAAAATTCAGTTAATACTATTCATAACCGCTTTTGAAAGGCTAGTATGGTAAGTCATGGTGTGCTCAAACTCGGTGTTGCGTGTAGCGCAAGCTATTGAATTACTTTAAAGAAAATAACTTACTATAAAATCTTAGGGTGTTACACTTGAAATATTCGAAATTAATTTCCTTCTCCTTCAACTATATTCATGTGAGACATCTCCTATTTTCATCAAATAATTAATGGGGGTCCTTTAAAAATCATTATTTATGATTTCATACCGATATATATTATCCAATTATTAAATAATGGTGTAAGATTTATTAGTAAGTATTATAATGAGAATATTAATGATATAATGATAGTAAAGTTTCTATAAAAATCATTTGATATTAATTAGACCAACATTTTATCTTTTGAAGAACTCATCAAAATATTCATCTTCTAACATTCTTAAGTAATCAATATTTTTCATTATAAATTTCAAAATTATGTATTCTAGCTTTATCATCCATTTATAGATGAAATGATATTTTTCAAATACTTCTTTAATAGTTTTAAATACAACAACCTTTTTCAATTACTTCCCTGGTAATAAAGAGAGTAGGAAGTTTTTCCTTTTCTATGATTTTCACCTTTCTAGTTATCATTTGGAAACTCTGTAGTTGTAGTCTTTTTCATTGTGAAGCCTTGAAGAGAAGAAACAAGGATATACCATCCAAGGTTCAACAAGTATGACATAATTCACCCATTCCATAACTAAAATCCTTTGACATCATATTTTGGAACTCCGTTCTGATTAAATGAGTTGTGGTTTTTTATATTAGATCAACATCTGATCTTCAAGGGATTTTATAAATTTAATACCAATTGAAAAAGCATTGAACTATTAGTATAAACACTAATAATGTGTGAATTAGATCGTAATATTAATTTTCAATAACAATTCATCCATTTTTATTTTGCAACAATGAACTCATCAACTAAAATCATTGAAAAAGGAAATGAGGATTATGACATGTTGGTTGATGAATTTTATATACCTAATGATTAATATGTCCCCAATGAATGATGATTTTTATCAAAATCCCTCACAATTATTCTATGTTGGGAAAAACATAATGGTATCATATTTCTTTCGGTTGATTGTATTTATTGAAAAAATAATAATAACCACATTCTAGAATGATTGTTGTCACCGAAGAACATGTGTTAAAGGTGGTGTAATTTTATTGTGTTTGAAAAAAAAATTGGGTCTCAAAATTCTTATTTTATAATGGAAAATTAACGATTGACTCATAGAATTAGTGGGGAACTATAGAGAATCTAAAGGAGTTCATAGGCTTCTATTCAGGGACCACGAAGCATGGAGTTCATAGATAATATAGTAGTGCATCCGATCTATACCGACCGAAATTGAGTTATGTAGAACAAAGATGGAAAATTTGAAAAGTAAATATCATCTCATAGTATTATTATGCGGCCCACATATAAATATAGACAAATAATTAAGGATTTTGACATTTTTCAGATGAGGGAGGTGATTTGATGCCACCGAATAGGTTCATCCTCCATAAAAACCACCAAATAAGATTAGTTTGTGGGGTGCTTGAAGTTTATGGAGTGAAGGTGATGAATTTATTCCACTGTAAAGGGATTATTATTTGTAGGAGGAAGGTGGTGATTTAAGGTGCACTATAAAAGATTAAATGCACAGTATGGGATTCATAGAATGCTGACAGTGAAGGATATACCACAACAGAGTAATTGGTAATTTTTATTAGTGTGTTTTACAGATCTATTAGACTATATAAAAACCCATAATAATATCATTAGGTAGAGTGAAATTAATTAGATAAGATCATAATTTTAAGAATTAGGATGAGCCCGAAAGTGGTCAGTGGGGAAGGAAGTGGTTCGTGAGGGAAGAATTATATAAAGGAAGTGGTTGTGATGGAGAAATTATATGAAACAAAAAGTGGTTATAAAGGGAGGATTTAATGAACGCATAGTTCCTTAAAGAGATTTTTTTTGTGGGGAATTATAGCACACCATATAATGGTGATATATGAGGCATTATCAAACCTCAAATAAAAGATCTTCCACCAAACAGAGGCAGATAATAAAGCACTCGAAGTACATGGTTCAAGGTGGTTCATGAATGTAGAGTCCCGAAGCTTAACGTACATGGACATTACATTACTTTTGCGGAATACTTAGTACATAACAAAAAAACACACACGCAAGGATCGTAATAGTTTAGTGTCTTTGGAAACTCAGAATATAATCTTCTAATCATGGTGAAAGATCTTCAAAATCTCCCATAAAGATCTTCCTTTTTTTTTACCTAAAACCTTTCTTTATATCCTGGGGAAAACAAAACATAAAAGGGTGAGATCAAATGCTCAGTAAGGGTAAACAAAAGAAATATCAATCACATCGTATTCATAAGAACATAAAATTTTGGAAATCATAACCTGCAAAAGAGAGCATAATTTCATAACATGGGAAAAATCATGGTAGTGAAATGTAATCACAATAATCATAACTTAAAACATTAAACTTTGTGTCATTCACACATAATCATAGAGAATCATTTCTTGTTAGTCAAGACTCATTTCCAAGACTATCTTAGTGGACAAAGTCCCTTTCTGAATCGAGTAACCCTCGTATCAGTCCTGTTTCACTGAACCGGTATAACCTACCATTCCAGCCATGTCTATCTCATGAGATATAAAATCTTTAACCAATGCATTGGAGGGAGATATAGGTCCCACCCATCTTATAATGAATCCTTTCTTATGTGTGCCACATAATCATAAACCATACATCATAGCGTAACCCATGAAATAAAAATGGGATTCTTAAACAACATGACATCATAAAAAAATTCATATAAGATAAAGGAATTCATAAAAATATTTCCATCACAACATAATCAAACTAATGTAATAATAGGGATAAAAAACAGAACCCTTTATTATCTTATATGGAAAATAATTTTGATAAAACACTTGAACTCCATTCTTGAGGAAAATATCCTTTCTACTTCAAAAACATTTTCCCTTTCATAACATGTCATACGACTTTAAAATAAAAGAAGTTGATTAAAAATAAACGTGAAAACTTGTAAAGGAATATTCTTGGAAATAATTTTTTAAAAATCGATACATACCGTATAAGTTAAAAAAACATTCTTCGTACCTTTGTCAGAAAAGTCAAAAAGTACCTCGTACGAAAAAAACGACAAAAGATTCCTTTCATATTCTTTACTAAAAACTCATCGAAGGGTATAATTGTATTTAAACTATTGTAAGTGGATGGAAACAATATTACATATTGAGGGAACATGGATGTGGATGATAAAATACACCCCAGTACATACTTACGAATAAACAATCTCGGATAAAAATGAGATTGTGGTATTTTCCCTTACCTTAGGTCCGATTTGCTTCGTATGTGTCTGAACCTCCTGTATAATGATTTAAATAATGTCATTGACTTATTACAGAATCATATTCACTGTTATGATATCATATATTGTTCACTTATGACTTCATATTACCCGTTCTTTTGTAAATTCCACGTTAAAGAAGCGTTTTGGGTAAAATCGTTTGATTTATCGTAGGTGTTTTGACTTGTTGTTCTTGACATTATTATTACTTATATCATGATTTACTTACTTCCAGAATATAAAATATGATTTATATATCATATATATTCAGTATATATATATATATAATAGATAGATAAATGAAATGAAAAACACCGTTCATGGAGACGGTAGTCCGTACGTACGCATGAACGCTGTTTTCCTTTCCTTATTGTCTTGAATGGAAGTAAGTAGATGACATAAATATATATATATACATAAATCAAGTAGCTTTATAATGTCGTATATTTCATTATTATTTCTTATATATACTTTATAATCATTCTTAAATGGTTAACATGGAGAATGAATCTCATCGCGTCGTGGAGACGGTAGTCCGTACGTACGCACGAGCGATGATATCATTTCCATAAATATTGAATTGAATTGGAGTGGATTATAAAATATATCAGAATCAATATGATGTTGTAATAACTATGTATAGTTATTCTTTACACCATTATACCCATCCATGTAAGGGGGTGGTGGAAAATAGATTACACCACGGCGTGGAGACGGTATTCCGTACGTACGCACGCGCGGTGATTTCTTTTTCCGTAGGATGGATAGATGGTGAAATAGGGTTGTTTCATACATATAATAACATATCAGTATATGAGTGATACTGATGTTATTACTTCATAATGAAACAACCTAATAAGAAGAAGTGGATGAAGAAATAAAGATGAAAGAATTGGTAACGGTAATTACCTCTTCTTTGAAGCACCTTTTGGAGACCTCCTCATAGGGAACTAAAATTGGTCTTTGAGGAAGACAAGAACCTCTAGGATGTTTCTAGGGAAGTGGAGAAGAGATTTTGGCCGGGGTTGGCCGAGCTTGAGTGCTCAAATTGGTGTGAGGAGGAGGGGGAGGAGGTGTCCTTTTATAAGGGAGGAGAGGGGCACCTTAGGAATACCTCAAAATATTATTTTATATTAATGTCAAAATCGGTTTATAATGGTTACAAAGGGTCTTATTTCGAATCTAAAGTGGGGCTGTGTCGAAATACTATAATCCAATAGGATTTAGACAAGTTTAGGGTATTATTTTAACCTTATCAATTAGATTTAACTCTAAGTTAAATAATTTAACTTTTACCGTGTCTTTTTGTTTTCTTTCACTATATGGTTAATACACTTACTATAACATGCCAAACGAACCCCAAATTGTTTATTATTAATATATATATCCTTATCTAAGTCATTTGGCCGAGACTTAGATTTTTAGGAATAAAATAACAATTAATAATATAATATTTTATTTAAAAACTATTTTGTGTCAATTTTGACACTATTTAAAATATGATTTTTGTGAAAGTCATAATAGAATTATATGTTCGAACCCTATTGATTAAATCAACACTAATATATCAGAGTAACCTAGAAAATTAGTGTAATTCATAAAAAGTCTCAAATGACATTCATTTGAGCATTTATAACATCAATTATGTTAATATTTCCTTAAAAGGGTAATTAATGCATCATCGTTGTGTCATAAATAAATTAATTTATTTAAAGTCTAAAAATTATAAATAAAATATCATTATGTAGGAAATCCTTTTAGATTTCTAATGAATATTTACATTCGAATTTATCTTATGTATAACCCTATATTAAAAATGTTTTAGTAAATAAACTTTGATTTTAACTCTTTTAACTCTTCTTTGAATTAAATAATAATAAATGTCCTAATCTAATCCAAATGGGCCTAAATGATAATATTTTACAGCTAAGGTTGTTTTTGGTCGAGATACACTTGTCCAATAGAATTACGACATGTGTTAGGGTAATATTAATATCATTCTTACCCTTAATTACCTTATTTACTTTTAACCGTGGTAAATAAAAGTAAAAAGTTACTATTCACCAAAAATTATTTTCATCTCATTGAACCACATTTTACTTACTGACATCAACCATGTCTCTCGGATTTTTGAAATTCCATTCACAGAAGCGGTAAAATTATGTTTTATGAAAAATTCAGTTTTTAACCTACCACTTAGTGGTTTCACTATTCATCAAAAATTGAAAGTTTTCAGAAAAATACCAAAATTTCACCCTAGGCAAATTTCGGTATTCAGAATCCAAAAATGAAGTCCATTTTGAAAAATAAAATTTATAAAATTTCAAAAAGTGGTTATTATTATTCATAACGGCTAGTTTTAATAATATTTTAATAGCATATAGCTGTTTAGTGAAACTCGGTATTGCGTACGACGCAAGCTATCGAGGAAGGTCGCGATTGCGTGTAATGCAAGGCAAGTCAAGGATGTGTGTTGTGCAAGCTCCTTTTGGTGTAGCATACAACACAAGACATTAGTGAAATAAAAAAATAATATTTTTCATAAAATCTCGGGCTGTTACATTCTACCCCCCTTAAAATGAATTTCGCCCACGAAATTCGTCGGGGTTATAAATGGTTTACTATTCGAAAGTTTCTTTAATAGAAACCCACATCGTAAAAAGGAATACCAAAACTTAGCTTTAAAAACTAAAGTATGTAATGTAATGATTACCCAAATAAACTAATCACTGCGTTTCCACATAGGTGAAAATATGGATATGGAAGATAAATCTAACCATCATGTTCTGATGGAGAGTGGTAGAGAACATGGCTATGGAAAATCCAGTAATCACAAATCCATAAATTTGTGATGATCTAAGGTACCATCTGATTCATCAGGTATAAGATCACTAGGACAACATTTTTGGTTTTCAAGATCATTTCCCTAAAGTTGAAAATTTGAATTAGAATAAATACTTTCTTTATTTTGGTACAATCTCACTGTTGTTCATGCCTTGAACAATTTCCACTTCATCTCTTAAATAAATGAAGATGAATTTTTTATTCGTGAAGTGTTAGCAGATAATGTGATAGAATGACGGGTCATTCCATCTGTCTCAAACAAAAGGTTAGCAAAAATTATATACATAAGTCGATCTATAGTGAGATTAATCACATATGGATCCAAAAATGGACTTATACTTCATATATCATACTGCTTAATATAATAAAACTAGTTTCTACTAAACAGGGACTTCCTGTAGGCCAGTGGTAGGCGATAAAGGCCAGTCGCACTTTGGTTGTGGGTTCGATTCCCACAGCCTTGTCCGAAGCGATGGGCTGTCGCCTGTCCTGCAGGTTGTCCTTTTTCTAAAACTATATTACTATAACATCCCATCAATAATATCGAAAAAACTTCTATCCTTAAACAATACTAACTTATGTCCAACATAATCCATTCCAATCTTTAGTCTTATCCATAATACTGCAGTCCACTCTCATAACATAGTGAAAACGATTACCAGAGATTTAATACCATCGTTGATCCCCATATATCATAAGATATATCTTGTTGGTCACATTCCACACATTCAAAGGACTTAATCTTGTACTCTCTTGAATACCCATTGAACCTTATTGAAAACATGAATTCTATTAAAAGTTAACTCTTTCCACATACCAAAATCCTCAAAATTCTATATACTCAAACCATGATATCACTTAGTCCTTATATCAATCATGAGCTCATGAATACTATCAAACATTTAATTTTCTCCTTATCCCTTCATTATGCGCATATCATCTACATTCCAAAAATATCTGAATAACCTTTCATGGATACTGGTAACATTAATCAGACAACAGTGTAACAATCCTTACATGTCTCTTTATTCTACAGTACCATGAGATTACTTATACAACATTACACATGATAAACATGTAATCATTCCACTACATTCTTAAACCATTGACCGAGCTTCAACAATTCTTTCATCTCACATATCATTTGTAGTCTCTTCATCATCATCCACATAAATACTTCCCATACGACCATACTGATTATCTTCATGAGACTTTCCCTTAGGGCATTGGTTTGCATAATTCCCGCACATTCCACATTTGAAACATTTAACCATTGTTGATGTCATAGCAATACCATTATCCTCATCCATGTTGTTAACTGAACCTTTTCTTTTGCATTTACTTGCTTTGTGTCCTTCTTTTCCACACCCAAAGCATCTTCCAGTTCCTTTGAAACATTCTCCTTGATGCCTCTTCCCACATGATTTACATAGGGGAAATTGAACTTTCTTTCCTCTATGATCATCATGAAACTCCATCTTTCTCTTATTAGCCGAGTCAGGAAACTTACCAAATTTTACTTTATTGATCATATTATGAGATTGCTGATTCGGCATAATAAAGATGTTTGGACTTCCAAATCCCATTTCATTATGAAGAATATCATTCCATTGTCCATCATATCCTCCATTACCGGGAATCATCTTGTTTCCAGCCATTTTCTAAAACCCAAAAAAAAATAGTGTGAGAGGCAAAAATCATGCTAGGGAAAACAACATAATAAAGGGGGAGTACCTTCAATATCTAACATCTTAGGTTTAATTCTATGATCGTTATCGTAGTTCTAGTACTATAACCTATACTTATACTTAACCTTAGGGACATCCCTAGACATACCGTAGAAATATCTCTAGGGATCTCACTAACGTTTTCGCATCCTAGTTTCCAAAGGTTGACTAAACCTTTCCTCTGATACCAACTGTAGAGTCCCGAAGCTTAACGTACATGGACATTACATTACTTTTGCGGAATACTTAGTACATAACAAAAAAACACACACGCAAGGATCATAATAGTTTAGTGTCTTTGGAAACTCGGAATATAATCTTCTAATCGTGGTGAAAGATCTTAAAAATCTCCCATAAAGATCTTCCTTTTTTTTTACCTAAAACCTTTCTTTATATCCTGTGGAAAATAAACATAAAAGGGTGAGCTCAAATGCTCAGTAAGGGTAAACAAAAGAAATATCAATCACATCGTATTCATAAGAACATAACATTTTAGAAATCATAACCTGCAAAAGAGAGCATAATTTCATAACATGGGATAAATCATGGTAGTGAAATGTAATCACAATAATCATAACATAAAACATGAAACTTTGTGGCATTCACACATAATCATAGAGAATCATTTCTTGTTAGTCAAGACTCATTGCCAAGACTATCTTAGTGGACAAAGTCCCTTTCTGAATCGAGTAACCCTCGTATCAGTCCTGTTTCACTGAACCGGTATAACCTACCATTCCATCCATGTCTATCTCATGAGATATAAAATCTTTACCCAATGCATTGGAGGGAGATATATGTCCCACCCATTTTATAATGAATCCTTTCTTATGTGTGCCACATAATCATAAACCATACATCATAGTGTAACCCATGAAATAAAAATGGGATTCTTAAACAACATGACATCATAAAACAATTCATATAAGATAAAGGAATTCATAAAAATATTTCCATCACAACATAATCAAAACAATGTAATAATAGGGATAAAAAACAGAACCCTTTATTATCTTAGATGGAAAATAATTTTGATAAAACACTTGAACTCCATTCTTGAGGAAAATATCTTTTCTACTTCAAAAACATTTTCCCTTTCATAACATGTCATACGACTTTAAAATAAAATAAGTTGATTAAAAATAAACTTGAAAACTTGTAAAGTAATATTCTTGGAAATAATTTTTTAAAAATCGATACATTCCGTATAAGTTAAAAAAACATTCGTCGTACCTTTGTCGAAAAAGTCAAAAAGTACCTCGTACGAAAAAAACGACAAAAGATTCCTTTCATATTCTTTACTAAAAACTCATCGAAGGGTAAAATTGGATTTAAACTATTGTAAGTGGATGGAAACAATATTAAATATTGAGGGAACATGGATGTGGATGATAAAATTCACCCCAGTAAATACTTACGAATAAACAATCTCGGATAAAAATGAGATTGTGGTATTTTCCCTTACCTTAGGTCCGATTTGCTTCGTATGTGTCCTAACCTCCTGTATAATGATTTAAATAAGGTAATTGACTTATTAAAGAATCATATTAACTGTTATGATATCATATATGGTTCACTTATGACTTTATATTACCCGTTCTTTTGTAAATTCCACGTTAAAGAAGCGTTTTGGGTAAAATCGTTTCATTTATCGTAGGTGTTTTGACTTGTTGTTCTTGAAATTATTATTACTTATATCATGATTTACTAACTTCCAGAATATAAAATATGATTTATATATCATATATATTCAGTATATATATATATAATATATAGATAAATGAAATGAAAAACACCGTTCATGGAGACGGTAGTCCGTACGTACGCATGAACGCTGTTTTCCTTTCCTTATTGTCTTGAATGGAAGTAAGAAAATGACATACATATATATATATATATACATAAATCCAGTAGCTTTATAATGTCATATATTTCATTATAATTTCTTATATATACTTTATAATCATTCTTAAATGGTTAACATGGAGAATGAATCTCATCGCGTCGTGGAGACGGTAGTCCGTACGTACGCACGAGCGATGATATCATTTCCATAAATATTGAATTGAATTGGAGTGGATTATACAATATATCAGAATCAATATGATGTTGTAATAACTATGTATAGTTATTCTTTACACCATTATACCCATCCATGTAAGGGGGTGGTGGAAAATAGATTACACCACGGCGTGGAGACGGTATTCCGTACGTACGCACGCGCGGTGATTTCTTTTTCCGTAGGATGGATAGATGGTGAAATAGGGTTGTTTCATACTTATAATAACATATCAGTATATGAGTGATACTGATGTTATTACTTCATAATGAAACAACCTAAGAAAAATAAGTGGAAGAAGAAATAAAGATGAAAGAATTGGTAACGGTAATTACCTCTTCTTTGAAGCACCTTTTGGAGACCTCTTCATAGGGAACTAAAATTGGTCTTTGAGGAAGACCAGAACCTCTAGGATGTTTTTAGGGAAGTGTAGAAGAGATTTTGGCAGGGTTTGGCCGAGCTTGAGAGCTCAAATTGGTGTGAGGAGGAGGGGGAGGAGGTGTCCTTTTATAAGGGAGGAGAGGGGCACCTTAGGAATACCTTAAAATATTATTTTATATTATTGTCAAAATCGGTTTATAATGGTTCCAAGGGGTCTTATTTAGAAACTAAATTGGGGATGGGTCGAAATCCTATCAACCAATAGGATTTAGACAAGTTTAGGGTATTATTTTAACCTTATCAATTAGATTTAACTCTAAGTTAAATAATTTAACTTTTACCGTGTCTTTTTGTTTTCTTTCACTGTATGGTTAATACACTTACTATAACATGCCAAACGAGCCCCAAATTGTTTATTATTAATATATATATCCTTATCTAAGTCATTTGGCCGAGCCTTAGATTTTTAGGAATAAAATAACAATTAATAATATAATATTTGATTTACAAACTATTTTGTGTCAATTTTGATACTATTTGATATATGATTTTTGTGAAAGTCATAACAGAATTATATGTTCGAACCCTATCGATTAAATCAACACTAATATATCATAGTAACCTATAAAATTAGTGTAATTCATAAAAATTCTCAAATTACATTCATTTGAGCATTTATAACATCAATTGTGTTAATATTTCCTTAAAAGGGTAATTAATGCATCATCGTTGTGTCATAAATAAATTAATTTATTTAAAGTCTAAAAATTATAAATAAAATATCATTATGTAGGAAATCCTTTTATCTTTCTAGATAATATTTACAATCGAATTTATCTTATGTATAACCCTATATTAAAAATGTTTTAGTAAATAAACTTTGATTTTAACTCTTTTAACTCTTCTTTGAATTAAATAATAATAAATGTCCTAATCTAATCCACGTGGGCCTGAATGATAATATTTTACAGCTAAGGTTGTTTTTGGTCAAGATACACTTGTCCAATAGAATTAGGACATGTGTTAGGGTAATATTAATATCATTCTTACCCTTAATTACCTTATTTACTTTTAACCTTGGTAAATAAAAGTAAAAAGTTACTATTCACCAAAAATTATTTTCATCTCATTGAACCACATTTTACTTACTGACATCAACCGTGTCTCTCGGATTTTTGAAATTCCATTCACAGAAGCGGTAAAATTAAGTGTTATGAAAAATTCAGTTTTTAACCTACCACTTAGTGGTTTCACTATTCATCAAAAATTGAAAGTTTTCAGAAAAATACCAAAATTTCACCCTAGGCTAATTTCGGTATTCTGAATCCAAAAATGAAGTCCATTTTGAAAAATAAAATTTATAAAATTTCAAAAAGTGGTTATTATTATTCATAACGGCTAGTTTTAATAATATTTTAATAGCATATCGCTGTTTAGTGAAACTCGGTATTGCGTACGACGCAAGCTATCGAGGAAGGTCGCGATTGCGTGTAATGCAAGGCAAGTCAAGGATGCGTGTTGTGCAAGCTCCTTTTGTTGTAGCATACAACACAAGACATTAGTGAAATAAAAAAAGAATATTTTTCCTAAAATCTCAGGCTGTTACATTCTACCCCCCTTAAAATGAATTTCACCCTCAAAATTCGTCGGGGTTATAAATGGTTTACTATTCGAAAGTTTCTTTAATAGAAACCCACATCGTAAAAAGGAATACCAAAACTTAGCTTTAAAAACTAAAGTATGTAATGTAACGATTACCCAAATAAACTAATCACTGGGTTTCCACATAGGTGAAAATATGGATATGGAAGAGAAATCTAACCAACATGTTCTGATGGAGAGTGGTAGAGAACATGGCTATGGAAAATCCAGTAATCACAAATCCATAAATTTGTGACGATCTAAGGTACCATCTGATTCATCAGGTATAAGATCACTAGGACAACATTTTTGGTTTTCAAGATCATTTCCCTAAAGTTGAAAATTTGAATTAGAATAAATACTTTCTTTATTTTGGTACAATCTCACTGTTGTTCATGCCTTGAACAATTTCCACTTCATCTCTTAAATAAATGAAGTTGAATTTGTTATTCGTGAAGTGTTAGCAGATCATGTGATAGAATGACGGGTCATTCCATCTGTCTCAAACAAAAGGTTAGAAAAAATTATATACATAAGTCGATCTATAGTGAGATTAATCACATATGGATCCTAAAATGGACTTATACTTCATATATCATACTGCTTAATATAATAAAACTAGTTTCTACTAAACAGGAGGACAATGGTAGGCGATAAAGGCCAGTCTCACTTTGGTTGTGGGTTCGATTCCCACAGCCTTGTCCGAAGCGATGGGCTGTCGCCTGTCCTGCAGGTTGTCCTTTTTCTAAAACTATATTACTATAACATCCCATCAATAATATCGAAAAAACTTCTATCCTTAAACAATACTAACTTATTTCCAACATAATCCATTCCAATCTTTAGTCTTATCCATAATACTGCAGTCCACTCTCATAACATAGTGAAAACGATTACCAGAGATTTAATACCATCGTTGATCCCCATATATCATAAGATATATCTTGTTGGTCACATTCCACACATTCAAAGGACTTAATCTTGTACTCTCTTGAATACCCATTGAACCTTATTGAAAACATGAATTCTATTAAAAGTTAACTCTTTCCACATACCAAAATCCTCAAAATTCTATATACTCAAACCATGATATCACTTAGTCCTTATATCAATCATGAGCTCATGAATACTATCAAACATTTAATTTTCTCCTTATCCCTTCATTATGCGCATATCATCTACATTCCAAAAATATCTGAATAACCTTTCATGGATACTGGTAACATTAATCAGACAACAGTGTAACAATCCTTACATGTCTCTTTATTCTACAGTACCATGAGATTACTTATACAACATTACACATGATAAACATGTAATCATTCCACTACATTCTTAAACCATTGACCGAGCTTCAACAATTCTTTCATCTCACATATCATTTGTAGTCTCTTCATCATCATCCACATAAATACTTCCCATACGACCATACTGATTATCTTCATGAGACTTTCCCTTAGGGCATTGGTTTGCATAATTCCCGCACATTCCACATTTGAAACATTTAACCATTGTTGATGTCATAGCAATACCATTATCCTCATCCATGTTGTTAACTGAACCTTTTCTTTTGCATTTACTTGCTTTGTGTCCTTCTTTTCCACACCCAAAGCATCTTCCAGTTCCTTTGAAACATTCTCCTTGATGCCTCTTCCCACATGATTTACATAGGGGAAATTGAACTTTCTTTCCTCTATGATCATCATGAAACTCCATCTTTCTCTTATTAGCCGAGTCAGGAAACTTACCAAATTTTACTTTATTGATCATATTATGAGATTGCTGATTCGGCATAATAAAGATGTTTGGACTTCCAAATCCCATTTCATTATGAAGAATATCATTCCATTGTCCATCATATCCTCCATTACCGGGAATCATCTTGTTTCCAGCCATTTTCTAAAACCCAAAAAAAAATAGTGTGAGAGGCAAAAATCATGCTAGGGAAAACAACATAATAAAGGGGGAGTACCTTCAATATCTAACATCTTAGGTTTAATTCTATGATCGTTATCGTAGTTCTAGTACTATAACCTATACTTATACTTAACCTTAGGGACATCCCTAGACATACCGTAGAAATATCTCTAGGGATCTCACTAACGTTTTCGCATCCTAGTTTCCAAAGGTTGACTAAACCTTTCCTCTGATACCAACTGTAGAGTCCCGAAGCTTAACGTACATGGACATTACATTACTTTTGTGGAATACTTAGTACATAACAAAAAAACACACACGCAAGGATCGTAATAGTTTAGTGTCTTTGGAAACTCGGAATATAATCTTCTAATCGTGGTGAAAGATCTTCAAAATCTCCCATAAAGATCTTCCTTTTTTTTACCTAAAACCTTTCTTTATATCCTGGGGAAAAAAAATAAAAGGGTGAGCTCAAATGCTCAGTAAGGGTAAACAAAAGAAATATCAATCACATCGTATTCATAAGAACATAACATTTTGGAAATCATAACCTGCAAAAGAGAGCATAATTTCATAACATGGGATAAATCATGGTAGTGAAATGTAATCACAATAATCATAAGTTAAAACATGAAACTTTGTGGCATTCACACATAATCATAGAGAATCATTTCTTGTTAGTCAAGACTCATTGCCAAGACTATCTTAGTGGACAAAGTCCCTTTCTGAATCGAGTAACCCTCGTATCAGTCCTGTTTCACTGAACCGGTATAACCTACCATTCCAGCCATGTCTATCTCATGAGATATAAAATCTTTACCCAATGCATTGGAGGTAGATATTGGTCCCACCCATCTTATAATGAATCCTTTCTTATGTGTGCCACATAATCATAAACCATACATCATAGCATAACCCATGAAATAAAAATGGGATTCTTAAACAACATGACATCATAAAAAAATTCATATAAGATAATGGAATTCATAAAAATATTTCCATCACAACATAATCAAACCAATGTAATAATAGGGATAAAAAACAAAACCCTTTATTATCTTATATGGAAAATAATTTTGATAAAACACTTGAACTCCATTCTTGAGGAAAATATCCTTTCTACTTCAAAAACATTTTCCCTTTCATAACATGTCATACGACTTTAAAATAAAACAAGTTGATTAAAAATAAACTTGAAAACTTGTAAAGGAAAATTCTTGGGAATAATGTTTTAAAAATCGATACATGCCGTATAAGTTAAAAAAAACATTCTTCGTACCTTTGTCGGAAAAGTCAAAAAGTACCTCGTACGAAAAAAACGACAACAGATTCCTTTCATATTCTTTACTAAAAACTCATCGAAGGGTAAAATTGGATTTAAACTATTGTAAGTGGATGGAAACAATATTACATATTGAGGGAACATGGATGTGGATGATAAAATACACCCCAGTACATACTTACGAATAAACAATCTCGGATAAAAATGAGATTGTGGTATTTTCCCTTACCTTAGGTCCGATTTGCTTCGTATGTGACCGAACCTCCTGTATAATGATTTAAATAATGCCATTGACTTATTACAGAATCCTATTCACTGTTATGATATCATATATAGTTCACTTATGACTTCATATTACCCGTTCTTGTGTAAATTCCACGTTAAAGAATCGTTTTGGGTAAAATCGTTTCATTTATCGTAGGTGTTTTGACTTGTTGTTCTTGACATTATTATTACTTATATCATGATTTACTTACTTCCAGAATATAAAATATGATTTATATATCATATATATTCAGTATATATATATATATAATAGATAGATAAATGAAATGAAAAACACAGTTCATGGAGACGGTAGTCCGTACGTACGCATGAACGCTGTTTTCCTTTCCTTATTGTCTTGAATGGAAGTAAGTAGATGACATAAATATATATATATACATAAATACAGTAGCTTTATAATTTCATATATTTCATTATTATTTCTTATATATACTTTATAATCATTCTTAAATGGTTAACATGGAGAATGAATCTCATCGCGTCGTGGAGACGGTAGTCCGTACGTACGCACGAGCGATGATATCATTTCCATAAATATTGAATTCAATTGGAGTGGATTATACAATATATAAGAATCAATATGATGTTTTAATAACTATGTATAGTTATTCTTTACACCATTATACCCATCCATGTAAGGGGGTGGTGGAAAATAGATTACACCACGGCGTGGAGACGGTATTCCGTACGTACGCACGCACGGTGATTTCTTTTTCCGTAGGATAGATAGATGGTGAAATAGGGTTGTTTCATACTTATAATAACATATCAGTATATGAGTGATACTGATGTTATTACTTCATAATGAAACAACCTAAGAAGAAGAAGTGGAAGAAGAAATAAAGATGAAAGAATTGGTAACGGTAATTACCTCTTCTTTGAAGCACCTTTTGGAGACCTCCTCATAGGGAACTAAAATTGGTCTTTGAGGAAGACCCGAACCTCTAGGATGTTTCTAGGGAAGTGGAGAAGAGATTTTGTCAGGGGTTGGCCGAGCTTGAGTGCTCAAATTGGTGTGAGGAGGAGGGGGAGGAGGTGTCCTTTTATAAGGGAGGAGAGGGGCACCTTAGGAATACCTCAAAATATTATTTTATATTAATGTCAAAATCGGTTTATAATGGTTCCAAAGGGTCTTATTTCGAAGCTAAAGTGGGGATTGGTCGAAATCCTATCAACCAATAGGATTTAGACAAGTTTAGGGTATTATTTTAACCTTATCAATTAGATTTAACTCTAAGTTAAATAATTTAACTTTTACCGTGTCTTTTTGTTTTCTTTCACTATATGGTTAATAAACTTACTATAACATGCCAAACGAACCCCAAATTGTTTATTATTAATATATATATATCCTTATCTAAGTCATTTGGCCGAGCCGTAGATTTTTAGGAATAAAATAACAATTAATAATATAATATTTGATTTAAAAACTATTTTGTGTCAATTTTGACACTATTTGATATATGATTTTTGTGAAAGTCATAACAGAATTATATGTTCGAACCCTGTTGATTAAATCAACACTAATATATCATAGTAACCTAGAAAATTATTGTAATTCATAAAAAGTCTCAAATTACATTCATTTGAGCATTTATAACATCAATTATGTTAATATTTCCTTAAAAGGGTAATTAATGCATCATCATTGTGTCATAAATAAATTACTTTATTTAAAGACTAAAAATTATAAATAAAATATCATTATGTAGGAAATCCTTTTAGCTTTCTAATGAATATTTACAATCGAATTTATCTTATGTATAACCCTATATTAAAAATGTTTTAGTAAATAAACTTTGATTTTAACTTTTTTAACTCTTCTTTGAATTAAATAATAATAAATGTCCTAATCTAATCCAAGTGGGCCTAAATGATAATATTTTACAGCTAAGGTTGTTTTTGGTCGAGATACACCTGTCCAATAGAATTAGGACATGTGTTAGGGTAATATTAATATCATTCTTACCCTTAATTAACTTATTTACTTTTAACCGTGGTAAATAAAAGTAAAAAGTTACTATTCACCAAAAATTATTTTCATCTCATTGAACCACATTTTACTTACTGACATCAACCGTGTCTCTCGGATTTTTGAAATTCCATTCACAGAAGCGGTAAAATTAAGTTTTATGAAAAATTCAGTTTTTAACCTACCACTTAGTGGTTTCACTATTTATCAAAAATTGAAAGTTTTCAGAAAAATACCAAAATTTCACCCTAGGCTAATTTCGGTATTCCGAATCCAAAAATGAAGTCCATTTTGAAAAATAAAATTTATAAAATTTCAAAAAGTGGTTATTATTATTCATAACGGCTAGTTTTAATAATATTTTAATAGCATATCGCTGTTTAGTGAAACTCGGTATTGCGTACGACGCAAGCTATCGAGGAAGGTCGTGATTGCGTGTAATGCAAGGCAAGTCAAGGATGCGTGTTGTGCAAGCTCCTTTTGGTGTAGCATACAACACAAGACATTAGTGAAATAAAAAAAGAATATTTTTCATAAAATCTCGGGCTGTTACATTCTACCCCCCTTAAAATGAATTTCGCCCTCGAAATTCGTCGGGGTTATAAATGGTTTACTATTCGAAAGTTTCTTTAATAGAAACCCACATCGTAAAAAGTAATACCAAAACTTAGCTTTAAAAACTAAAGTATGTAATGTAACGATTACCCAAATAAACTAATCACTGGGTTTCCACATAGGTGAAAATATGGATATGGAAGAGAAATCTAACCATCATGTTCTGATGGAGAGTGGTAGAGAACATGGCTATGGAAAATCCAGTAATCACAAATCCATAAATTTTTTACGATCTAAGGTACCATCTGATTCATCAGGTATAAGATCACTATGTCAACATTTTTGGTTTTCAAGATCATTTCCCTAAAGTTGAAAATTTGAATTAGAAAAAATACTTTCTTTATTTTGGTACAATCTCACTGTTGTTCATGCCTTGAACAATTTCCACTTCATCTCTTAAATAATTGAAGTTGAATTTGTTATTCGTGAAGTGTTAGCAGATCATGTGATAGAATGACGGGTCATTCCATCTGTCTCAAACAAAACGTTAGCAAATATTATATACATAAGTCGATCTATAGTGAGATTAATCACATATGGATCCTAAAATGGACTTATACTTCATATATCATACTTCTTAATATAATAAAACTAGTTTCTACTAAACAGGGACTTCCTGTAGGCCAGTGGTAGACGATAAAGGCCAGTCGCACTTCGGTTGTGGGTTCGATTCCCACAGCCTTGTCCGAAGCGATGGGCTGTTGCCTGTCCTGCAGGTTGTCCTTTTTCTAAAACTATATTACTATAACATCCCATCAATAATATCGAAAAAACTTCTATCCTTAAACAATACTAACTTATGTCCAGCATAATCCATTCCAATCTTTAGGCTTATCCATAATACTGCAGTCCACTCTCATAACATAGTGAAAACGATTACCAGAGATTTAATACCATCGTTGATCCCCATATATCATAAGATATATCTTGTTGGTCACATTCCAATCATTCAAAGGCCTTAATCTTGTACTCTCTTGAATACCCATTGAACCTTATTGAAAACATGAATTCTATTAAAAGTTAACTCTTTCCACATACCAAAATCCTCAAAATTCTATATACTCAAACCATGATATCACTTAGTCCTTATATCAATCATCAGCTCATGAATACTATCAAACATTTAATTTTCTCCTTATCCCTTCATTATGCGCATATCATCTACATTCCAAAAATTTCTGAATAACCTTTCATGGATACTGGTAACATTAATCAGACAACAGTGTAACAATCCTTACATGTCTCTTTATTCTACAGTACCATGAGATTACTTATACAACATTACACATGATAAACATGTAATCATTCCACTACATTCTTAAACCATTGACCGAGCTTCAACAATTCTTTCATCTCACATATCATTTGTAGTCTCTTCATCATCATCCACATAAATACTTCCCATACGACCATACTGATTATCTTAATGAGACTTTCCCTTAGGGCATTGGTTTGCATAATGCCCGCACATTCCACATTTAAAACATTTAACCATTGTTGATGTCGTAGCAATACCATTATCCTCATCCATGTTGTTAACTGAACCTTTTCCTTTGCATTTACTTGCTTTGTGTCCTTCTTTTCCACACCCAAAGCATCTTCCGGTTCCTTTGAAACATTGTCCTTGATGCCTCTTCCAACATGATTTACATAGGGGAAAATTTAACTTTCTTTCCTCTATGATCATCATGAAACTCCATCTTTCTCTTATTAGCCGAGTCAGGAAACTTACCAAATTTTACTTTATTGATCATATTATGAGATTGCTGATTCGGCATAATAATGATTTTTGGACTTCCAAATCCCATTTCATTATGAATAATATCATTCCATTTTCCATCATATCCTCCATTATCGGTAATCATCTTGTTTCCAGCCATTTTCTAAAACCCAAAAAAAAATAGTGTGAGAGGAAAAAATCATGCTAGGGAAAACAACATAATAAAGGGGGAGTACCTTCAATATCTAACATCTTAGGTTTAATTCTATGATCGTTATCGTAGTTCTAGTACTATAACCTATACATATACTTAACCTTAGGGACATCCCTTGACATACCGTAGAAATATCTCTTGGGATCTCACTAACGTTTTCACATCATAGTTTCCAAAGGTTGACTAAACCTTTCCTCTGATACCAACTGTAGAGTCCCGAAGCTTAACGTACATGGACATTACATTACTTTTGCGGAATACTTAGTACATAACAAAAAAACACACACGCAAGGATCGTAATAGTTTAGTGTCTTTGAAAACTCGGAATATAATCTTCTAATCGTGGTGAAAGATCTTCAAAATCTCCCATAAAGATCTTACTTTTTTTTACCTAAAACCTTTCTTTATATCCTGGGGAAAACAAAACATAAAAGGGTGAGATCAAATGCTCAGTAAGGGTAAACAAAAGAAATATCAATCACATCGTATTCATAAGAACATAACATTTTGGAAATCATAACCTGCAAAAGAGAGCATAATTTCATAACATGGGATAAATCATGGTAGTGAAATGTAATCACAATAATCATAACTTAAAACATGAAACTTTGTGTCAATCACACATAATCATAGAGAATCATTTCTTGTTAGTCAAGACTCATTGCCAAGACTATCTTAGTGGACAAAGTCCCTTTCTGAATCGAGTAACCCTCATATCAGTCTTGTTTCACTGAACCGGTATAACCTACCATTCCAGCCATGTCTATCTCATGAGATATAAAATCTTTACCCAATGCATTGGAGGGAGATATAGGTCCCACCCATCTTTTAATTAATCCTTTCTTATGTGTGCCACATAATCATAAACCATACATCATAGCGTAACCCATGAAATAAAAATGGGATTCTTAAACAACATGACATCATAAAACAATTCATATAAGATAAAGGAATTCATAAAAATATTTCCATCACAACATAATCAAACCAATGTAATAATAGGGATAAAAAACAGAACCCTTTATTATCTTAGATGGAAAATAATTTTGATAAAACAATTGAACTCCATTCTTGAGGAAAATATCCTTTCTACTTCAAAAACATTTTCCCTTTCATAACATGTCATACGACTTTAAAATAAAAGAAGTTGATTAAAAATAAACTTGAAAACTTGTAAAGTAATATTCTTGGAAATAATGTTTTAAAAATCGATACATGCCGTATAAGTTAAATAAAACATTCTTCGTACCTTTGTCGGAAAAGTCAAAAAGTACCTCGTACGAAAAAAACGACAAAAGATTCCTTTCATATTCTTTACTAAAAACTCATCGAAGGGTAAAATTGGATTTAAACTATTGTAAGTGGATGGAAACAATATTACATATTGAGGTAACATGGATGTGGATGATAAAATACACCCCAGTAAATACTTACGAATAAACAATCTCGGATAAAAATGAGATTGTGGTATTTTCCCTTACCTTAGGTCCGATTTGCTTCGTATGTGTCCGAACCTCCTGTATAATGATTTAAATAATGTAATTGACTTATTAAAGAATCATATTCACTGTTATGATATCATATATGGTTCACTTATGACTTCATATTACCCGTTCTTTTGTAAATTCCACGTTAAAGAAGGGTTTTGGGTAAAATCGTTTCATTTATCGTAGGTGTTTTGACTTGTTGTTCTTGACATTATTATTACTTATATAATGATTTACTTACTTCCAGAATATAAAATATGATTTATATATCATATATATTCAGTATATATATATATATATAATAGATCGATAAATGAAATGAAAAACACCGTTCATGGAGACGGTAGTCCGTACGTACGCATGAACGCTGTTTTCCTTTCCTTATTGTCTTGAATGGAAGTAAGTAGATGACATACATATATATATATATACATAAATCCAGTAGATTTATAATGTCATATATTTCATTTTTATTTCTTATATATACTTTATAATCATTCTTAAATGGTTAACATGGAGAATGAATCTCATCGCGTCGTGGAGACGGTAGTCCGTACGTACGCACGAGCGATGATATAATTTCCATAAATATTGAATTGAATTGGAGTGGATTATACAATATATCAGAATCAATATGATGTTGTAATAACTATGTATAGTTATTCTTTACACCATTATACCCATCCATGTAAGGGGTTGTGGAAAATAGATTACACCACGGCGTGGAGACGGTATTCCGTACGTACGCACGCGCGGTGATTTCTTTTTCCGTAGGATGGATAGATGGTGAAATAGGGTTGTTTCATACTTATAATAACATATCAGTATATGAGTGATACTGATGTTATTACTTCATAATGAAACAACCTAAGAAGAATAAGTGGAAGAAGAAATAAAGATGAAAGAATTGGTAACGGTAATTACCTCTTCTTTGAAGCACCTTTTGGAGACCTCCTCATAGGGAACTAAAATTGGTCTTTGAGGAAGACCAGAACCTCTAGGATGTTTATAGGGAAGTGGAGAAGATATTTTTTCAGGGTTTGGCCGAGCTTGAGTGCTCAAATTGGTGTGAGGAAGAGGGGGAGGAGGTGTCCTTTTATAAGGGAGGAGAGGGGCACCTTAGGAATACCTCAAAATATTATTTTATATTAATGTCAAAATCGGTTTATAATGGTTCCAAAGGGTCTTATTTCGAAGCAAAAGTGGGTATGGGTCGAAATCCTATCAACCAATAGGATTTAAACAAGTTTAGGGTATTATTTTAACCTTATCAATTAGATTTAACTCTAAGTTAAATAATTTAACTTTTACCGTGTCTTTTTGTTTTCTTTCACTATATGGTTAATACACTTACTATAACATGCCAGACGAACCCCAAATTGTTTATTATTAATATATATATCCTTATCTAAGTCATTTCTCCGAACCTTAGATTTTTAGGAATAAAATAACAATTAATAATATAATATTTGATTTAAAAACTATTTTGTGTCAATTTTGACACTATTTGATATATGATTTTTGTGAAAGTCATAACAGAATTATATGTTCTAACCTTGTTGATTAAATCAACACTAATATATCAGAGTAACCTAGAAAATTAGTGTAATTCATAAAAAGTCTCAAATTACATTCATTGGAGCATTTATAACATCAATTATGTTAATATTTCCTTAAAAGGGTAATTAATGCATCATCGTTGTGTCATAAATAAATTAATTTATTTAAAGACTAAAAATTATAAATAAAATATAATTATGTAGGAAATCCTTTTAGATTTCTAATGAATATTTACAATAGAATTTATCTTATGTATATCCTTATATTAAAAATATTTTAGTAAATAAATGTTGATTTTAACTCTTTTAACTCTTCTTTGAATTAAATAATAATAAATGTCCTAATCTAATCCAAGTGGGCCTAAATGATAATATTTTACAGCTAAGTTTGTTTTTGGTCGAGATACACTTTTCCAATAGAATTAGGACATGTGTTAGGGTAATATTAATATCATTCTTACCCTTAACTACCTTATTTACTTTTAACAATGGTAAATAAAAGTAAAAAGTTACTATTCACCAAAAATTATTTTCATCTCATTGAACCACATTTTACTTACTGACATCAACCGTGTCTCTCAGATTTTTGAAATTCCATTCACAGAAGCGGTAAAATTATGTTTTATGAAAAATTCATTTTTTAACCTACCACTTAGTGGTTTCACTATTCATCAAAAATTGAAAGTTTTCAGAAAAATACCAAAATTTCACCCTAGGCTAATTTCGGTATTCCGAATCCAAAAATGAAGTCCATTTTGAAAAATAAAATTTATAAAATTTCAAAAAGTGGTTATTATTATTCATAACGGCTAGTTTTAATAATATTTTAATAGCATATCGCTGTTTAGTGAAACTCGGTATTGTGTACGACGCAAGCTATCGAGGAAGGTCACGATTGCGTATAATGCAAGGCAAGTCAAGGATGCGTGTTTTGCAAGCTCCTTTTGGTGTAGCATACAACACAAGACATTAGTGAAATAAAAAAAGAATATTTTTCATAAAATCTCGGGCTGTTACAATGAAGCAAGTGGTTCTTGAAGTAGGTAGTTCATTAAGAAGGAATCTGTAAATTGCAAAGGTGTTTTTTGAAAGGGATCCATGTAAGAAAATAAATACAAAGATATGAATATGTCATCTATTAGGTAAAAATAAGAACTCATGGAACCATATGATGTGTAATTATTTTTAGGATCTTGCACAATGAGATATGTGGTACGATTACCCAGCGAACAATGTCTTGTCATATCCACATTCTAAAGAAGAATAAGATAGATGATCTGTATCATCAAACATATTTTCAGAAGGATTTTGTTTACTATCACATCAAAGGTAGTAAAACGGAATATTTTCATCTATTTAAGAACTTTCTAAATCCAATGAAGAGGTAATTTCGATATCTACAGTAATGAGAAGTGTTTTCCAAGTGTCTGAAAATTGGATGTGTTTCTTCAAGGTGTTTTCAGAAACATAAGGAGAAGATCATGAAGTGGTTCAACATACCATCTACCAAAAATTTAGGATGTATTAATTAATTCTAATAAAGTTAACTAAATATCTATAAACAATGTGTGAATCCATTCTAGGGAAGTAGGTAAAGGAAAAGGAAGAAGGTGATCCTTTCCACTAATAGTGATCCATTGAATTAAATTTTGAGGGATTTTCTATTGGGAAGTAATGAACTTTCCCTAAACATTTCAAAGGCAGTGAACATGGGTATATAAGTGATCTAATACAAGGCATGTATTTATATTTAGACTTACTAGATTTTGTTAATTGACACATTTATAATTGTATGCCCCTTGGATACAGCCCAGTAAGGGTGAACCAAGTAATAATATGTATGTCCTTGTGTTTTATTTATTTAATTATTATCTATGTATCGTCGTCAAATAAATATCAAAATGATGATAGAAATATAAATACTAAATAAAAATAATATAAACATTATAATAAAGAGTTGAAAATATAGTAGGGTATAATGAATTTGAAAAGGAATATCCATACCTTGATTCACTGACCCTCTCAGGGTATTTAGGCCACTTTAGGACCTCACATTCTTATATTATCATATAAAAACATAACCATGGTTTTGAATTTACTAGTTGAGTGTAATTATTTCTCATTTTATAGAAACAATTTAGAACCACAAAATATTGATCACAAAAAAAAAATGAGCCTCTTGTGAACTCAATAGATCCATAACATCTTCTTATTCTTATCACAACAATACATAATAACATATCTTAACATAGAACTAATTATTATTTGATAATTATGTAATATTCAACACTATTTATCTTTCTCTTCTTCCCCAATAATGTTCATGAATTTTTTCTTACATTATTATTCTTTTAATTCTAGTCCTTCAAATCTCTGTAAGACTCAACCTCATTACTCTTGATAAAAAATAGATTACTTTTCTTGTTATTTTTTATCATTTATTTATTTTACACGAATAATACATATATAACTAGATTAAAAAATTTAGGGAACCTACTACAATTGTGGATCCTCATATTATGGTATATAATTCACTATGACTACCTTCTTCAACACATACTGAATACTGACTGATAGAATCATGATATTTCTCTATTTGAATGATTATGTCACCTAAAATCATCTGACATAATCTTATAAAAAAATTTAATTTAAAATATAATAATTCTCCAAATATATTAAATTTATTTTTATCAAATGTTATAAGACATTAGAGCATTATGGATCTCAAACTCATAAGGTAATCAAAGTCATATGATCAAAGTTATATGATCATATATGCTAAACTAACTTTTAAGTCATAAAATAATAAAAGTAATACAATAAATGTTGTAAGATCACAAATTTCATATTATCATAAAATTAATACACTCTAAATATATATGATCAAACTCATATTGTCACCTGATAAGTAATATGTTTTGACCCAAAGTCATATGTTATACTCTTAATGCCAGATGGTGTTCATAATGTCATAAAATGAAGTCTTATGAAGCCCCCATTTCAAATTCTAAAGTTTGAAATTCATGTTATATATATCAAAATTATACAATCTCTAAAAAATTCATCTGATCTTCTTTAAAGTCATATGATTTGGATCAACATTTTACAATGTAGAGAAGGGATTATTGATCCATCCTTAGAACCTTTTCAACTAATTTTTGAGAATTAAAAACATTATGAAATCATCATAGTTTATATAAAATCATTATCCAATAAGAAATAACAATATGTTAAAAATAGATTCATCTTGATTCCAAAATGGATTCAAATATCATGCCTCAACCTTCTTCTTTTTGTGAAAATAGATCTTTAGTCCTCTATTAGATCACCAATTTTATCACACCATATGTCACCTCAAATCAAATCAATAGAATAGCAAAACATTATCAAAAAGGATTTTTCATTAGTGGTTAGTGTCTCCAAGTTCTTTAATAGTCACCTTATTAGTCAAGACATATGAATTTCATTTTAACACATGATAAAAATTAAAAACATCTATAAGATTTTATAGATAGAACATGAACATAATTTGAACTTGTATTTAACATAAATATCACTTCATCATTCATCATTATAACACAATTTTTGAAAACCAATATAACATTATTTTCTACAGGTCTCATCACTACAGAGGTGAGAATATTTTAGTAGGGAGAAGATACCATATGTTATATATCATTCATGTGTTAATATGTTGGAAAAATTGAGAATAAGGTTGGTGTGAAGTTTTGTAGATATGAAGAAGGTTGGTGTGAAGTTTAGTAAATATGATGTGACATCCTTAGGGTTTTATTGTCATCCTGTTTAGTGTTTTCAAGGTGTGTTTCATATAAACTAGTGGGAACCAATATAATCATTATCAAGAGACCAAGTATTGGAAAAAATCACTGGTTTTAGGATTACATCTTCCCAAAATCACATGTAATCATAGTTTTATTATCATAAAATCAATCACTCAGACTTTACATGATAATTGTCAATCTAAGTAAACTTAACATGTGGTAAATCCTTGTAAAAATCTTTTCCACCATGTGTTTTTTAATTTTTAATACATTTGGGAAAGGTAGAGGAGAATTATTTGACTAGAATGTACTCTAAAAAGTATCAATGGTATATTTCAAGAAAATAAATATTAATATATATTCGAAGGATTTAACCCCACCAGCCTCTCAATGGTAATGACCATTCTTTAGTACTCTAATATAATAAGATAACCTATTAGTTAATATGGAGGTGTCATAAATAGTATGAGGTGATAGTGTTAATAATATCTATTTATGATTAATTATATTTTATAACATTATTGAAAACAATATAAGGATAAAATGATCTTTATACGACGTGAAATGTTTTTCCAGGGATCTTTTTAAAACATGTCGCAAGGATTTCTCACCTATATTAGTAGAATATTTTAAATAATGAAGTATTATTTATAGAATAACTCTCAAAACACATTGAATTCTACATAAAATAAATAATATTTTTTAGATTAAAACATTCCACTAATGGAAATAAGTTTAATTTTCTAACGAAAAATATTTTTTATATTATAGAATAATATTTAGAAGAGAATTTATATTTTATGATGCCACTGGGTATAATGGCCTATACTTTACAAAAATGGATATTACATCAAAATTTGAATAATATTCATGAAAAAATATAATAAAACCACACCCAAACCATATAGTTTTAGTTTCTTTAGAAACTAGAAAAGATAAACAATTGGTTCATAAGACATCTACATTGTCTTCAACATTTTTTTTCATAACTAGAACACTTTTTGACAGATCTTACTTAATACCCTTCTTCATGACTTAGGTAAATGAAATATATGAAATTGATATATTAGATGCTTAGTAAGTATAAATAAGGGATATATCAATAATATAATAATTATAAGACATAAGAACATAACATTTTAAAATCTTATCATGCATATGAAATATCACGATATCATGTCATGGGATAAATCATAAAAGTTCACAAGAATCCATGACCATAATCCGAAAAGTCACAAAATAAGACAATAAATTTTGTTTCATAAACATAAGTATAGAAAACCATTTAATATATGTTAAGGTTCATTTCCAATACCATCATTACAGACCAAGCCCATTACTGAACTGAGTTCACTTCTCATTCCAATCCTATATTACAAAACTGAGGTCATTTCCCATTCCATCCCTATCTGTCTTATAATATATAAATCATTACCCAATGAATTGGTAAGAGATATAGGTACCACCTATCTCATAATGAAATCATTCTTACATTTTCCACAAAAACATAAATCATTCATCATAACCCAAGGAAAAAATGGTTTCTTTAAACATCATTACACCATAATATAATCCAAGTAAAACAAATAGATTTCATAAATATCATTACATAATAAATAGAATCAAGAAATAATAACAGTAGGGGTAGTATACTGGTAACATAAACCTATTATAAAACTCTATCTTATATGAAAAATAATTTTGAAAGATAACTTGAAATTAATTCTTGAGGAAAATATTCTTTCTTCTTACCAAATGTTTTCTTCTCTCAAAATGTCATGGAATATTAAAAGAAAAGAATTTATTATAAAATAACTTGTAAATATTATAAAGGAAGATTAATGTAAATAAGGTGTTATGAAAACATAAAAATCTATTCATGTCATATAATTCAATATAAAACATTCTTCTCGTACTTTTTTTGGAAAGTCAAAAAGTAACTTGTATCGAAAAAGACAAAATATTCATTTCATAACATTTAATAAAAATTCCTAAATGGGTAAAATATTCATTATAAATTTTTAGAAGGATAGAAATAATATTTTTAATAAATATTTAGGAAACATGGACATGGATGATAAATATACCCTAGCTTATACTTATGTATAAATAATCTTGAATTATAATGAGATTGAAAAATTATCCCTTACCTTAGGACCGATATTCTTTCTATGTATCTGAACTCATGTATAATGATTTAAATAGTTTAATTGAATTATTATAGAATTTTATTAACATTTATGATATCATATATGATCATATTATATTCTGTTTTTCAATAAAATTTCATTATTACTCGTTATTCATTTATTAACAAGAATTCATTTTCTTATGCATGTTTTGTCAAAAAAGTTCTAGTTATCCTTCTTAGTTTATATTTATATCCTTAAAAAATTATATTAACATAATATATAACATGTTTATTAATTATATACATTTATATAATCATTTAGTAATGGATATCATGTAGAATGAATTCCATTACATCATGTAGATGGTAGGTCAAACGTATGCACGAAAGACGATATCATTCCCATAATTGTGAAATGGAATGGAAGTAGATGGTATATATTTTTTTCCAAAATCCATATAATTTTATAATAATAGTATATAGTTATTATTTACATCATTCTAAAAATCTATGTGTTATGGAGGTGAAAGTATATTGCACCATGATGTGGAGACAGTAAGCTGTGGGTATGCATGCTTGGTGATTTTATTTTTCGTAGGATGGATAAGAGTTTTAATATGATTGTTTCATAATTATAATAACATCTCAATATATAAATAATACTAGATTTATTAATTTATAATATAAATAACTCATGAAGAGAAATTAGATGAAGAAAGAATATTGTAAGAATCAGTAGTGGAGATTACCTTCTATTCAACGAGCTCTCTATTGATCTCTTCTCAAAGCACTAGGGTTACTCTATGGAGAAAAAAAAAGAACCTATGAATATGAATAGGTAAGTTGCGATGGGAAATGGTCTAGTAATTATTGGGCATGAATGTTCAAAATTAAGTGAAGAAGTGAGGGAGGAGGTTCCCTTCTATAATTGAGGTGAGGGGCACTTGTAGAATCTCCAAAAATATAAATTTATTATAAAATCAAACCACATCCAGAAACCACCAAAATATCATAAATTAAAAAATGATATTTTAAAAAGTTTTAATATTATAAACCAATAAATTTTATATAAGATTTATTTTCAATTTAAACCTTATAATTTTAATTAACTCTTAGTTATTAAGTTTATTTTTTAACTATTGTAACAAATATTTCAATATTAAAAGGGTAAAATATTTATATATTTGATGAAAATTAGACAATAAATTTACAATAAATAACATTATAGACTGTATAATAATAATTATATATTTAAAAAACTGTTTTCATATTTTTAATTAATTTAATAAAACATTATTTTGATAAAAAATCAATAGTGTCAATTTTTACACTATTCAATTCATTGATTTTAAAAATATTAAGATAACAAGTAAACTTTGAACTAAATATTTTATTATTTTTCTATGAGTCTAAGGAAATCTATGAAATTAATTGTATATATTAATTATACCAAATTATATTTATTTTAATATTATTAATCACATTTATTTGTTATCTCCATTAATAAGACAATTACTACAACAATTTTGTGTAAATATTTAATATAATTATTTGTTGCGTAAAAATAAATAAAATACTAAGATGAATATAAATCCTCTATAATTTAGAATAATACTTTTTAATCTATTTTCCAGAAAATCCAACATTAAAAATTTTATATTTTTTAAAACAGGAATGTGACAACTTCAATATCACTTTAAATAAAATATTATAAGTGTTAAACTATGTTCCATATGGCTCCAAATGGTCAATAGTTATACTATTGGATGATTATAGTTGAGATATACTTGACCAATAATATTTTTTCAAGTGTTTGGGTATTTTAATGGTTATTATCATTTAAATAAAACTATTTTTTTATTTCTCATCAATTAAATAATTTCTGCATCATCAATTTATTAGCCTTTAAAAAAATTATTTATTTACTAACAATTAACAATAAAATACATGACAAAGAAAAAATTAGATTTCAAAAGATTATTTATAATTGAATTTTTCTTCTGTATAACATTATATTAGAAATTATATAGTTACTAAAATTTTAGTAAGACACATTAACCTTTTCTTTAAATAAAATAAATTAAATGTCCTAATCTCAACCAAATGGCTTCCAAAGGATACCATTTCATCCCAATGATGATTTAGGTCAAAAAACATTCATCTGATAATTTTAGGATAAGTGTTAATGTAAATTTATAATATTATTTTTATCCTTAATTACACAATTTACCCTTTTAACCTATTAATAAAATTACTAAAGTTACAATTCATATTTCCAAAAATATAAAGAAATATATTTACATAATTTGGACCATAATATTTCTAATATGGAATCAATTTTTTCAAATTCAAAACATAAAAGTTTAAGTAACTAATTTAAAATTAATCTTCCTATTAGAATGGGAAAACATGTTTTAAAAGCTAAAACATTTCAAAAGTTTGAAATTTTGTTACATCTGAATTCAATGTAAAGTTAGTGTTAATAAATAAAATTATATTAACTAATAAAAATATAATATTTTATTTTTTTATTATTTTAAAATCATTAAATAATATAATTTAATCGTATAAATTATTCCAATGAAAAAAGTAGTTTTCAATTAAAATTTGGTATATTTTTATTATTAATCAAAACATAAAGCTTATAAAAAATTTATCCGAAGTAAATTTTTCTTTCCCATATCTAAATAAGGGGATTATGTTGTTATATAAAAATTATTAATGTGTCAAAATGTAAATTTAAAATTATTTTCTCATTAAAAGGTTGTAAAATTACCCTTTTAAGAAAAATATAGGTTTTAATACATAAAATTGGGTTTATCACACCCTATAACTAAAATAATGTAAAGACCTTAAAATCCATTAAAATTGTTTTTAAATTATTTTGGATTATTTCGAGTCTGAAAAAATTGACGGTGTATGATTCTGAGGCCCGGTGTGCTCGGAATGGAATTTTGAACTTTTTTAATTTATGTTCTGCGAACACAAGGATGACATTTTATAACTTCTAAACTAGTGCTCATAATTGAAATCCAAGGATGCCTTTGAATCCACAGCGCCAGGATTCTCTTACAAGAATCTCCACTTCGACCGTATTAGGTCGGGAGAAATGGTTAAATTTTGGACATTACAAAAAATAACATGACATAGTTATTTTATTATCTTTTCTATAACTATTGAGAAGTAGTGGCCGGACTGATGACTTTTCAATCCATTTAATGGATTGAACCTCTATTTCTGTAACCACTATTTTGAGAGAGATGGGAGGTGCATTAATTAACTAATTAATGAACCTCATTAATGCTTCATTGCGTTAAGCTCTCATCCTCTGTCTATTTAAGTGAGGCTCGGGGTGGAGTTTTGACATAGCTTTAACATGCAAGGAACCATTGCCAATGTAACACAATTTCATCCAATGAAGAGTGGAATCTTGGACTACAAAGACCAAAGGCATTTTCAAGTTCATATTATCCTTCTACCATCACATCATCCTCAACAAAATCCAAGGTAGGGGTTGTTATTTAATTAATGAATTCCAACGATTCTTCACATCAACCTTGATTTTGCAATGGAATTTTGAATGGAGTTTATCATTATTTTAATGTGATGTATAGATTTTACTCCAACTTGTTAAAATCCTAATGCGGAGGGAATAGTCCAATCAAACATGTCTCAGACTCTACGACACTAGATTTTCCATTACGTATTTCAAAGGCGGTCTTTCCAACATGATGAAACCATGAAACCTGGAGTTGTGCAACAAAGGTGGCATCTCGAGAGGACCATAGGCGTGTTCGGATGGAATAATAGACCAAATGAGCTCACCCAATGGCCCAAAGAATATTTTTTAGCATAACACCAGCGCGGAGGCACTGAAAACCGGCGCCGATGGGGAAAGCGGCGGTCAGCGCTTTCTGACCACAGAGGAGGGTGGCACTGCTCGGCTTCATGGTGGACCGAAGGGGTGGCCGGCATGGGTCGGTCGTAGTGATGGTGAGGCGGTGCACTGTCACATTCCACGGTGAGCTGTCCACCACTACAAATCCATGGAGAAGGAGGGACCCGCTCTCTATGGGTCCCATGGGTGTTGAGGTGGTGCCACATATCATTGAGTCGAACGACACATCGAGTCAGTCTGGAGGTGGACAACGCGACCCCCGTATGGGTCGCACCAGTCATCGGGTCAGGCCAGTCCGCAGCCTCGCCCAACCGGTCCAGCCTAGGATAGTTCAGGCCATGCCCGGTCTATCCCAGAATGGGTCAGTCTGACCAAGTTGGACCAGACCCGGACCCCTCGCAGGCCAAGTTATGCTTCAATGACCATAACATGCGAACTGGACATCCATTTGAGAAACTATGTGTTGTGTTGGGATCATTGGAGTGAGACGATCCTTTTGAGATACTCCACAAGTATTTTTTGGGAAGTTAGAGTATATCCAGGTTGGGTTGACTCCAAATCCAACCGATCCCTCAGCACTAAAATTCCAATTACTTACAGATTGTGCATCCAGTTGATGCATTGCATATTGTATTAGAACACTTATGATGTGACAGATCATTGGGTAACTTCTACATGGGTCTTCATCCCAGTTGAAATACTACTGATGGATTGAGGATCGGTTTCTCATAGAAACAATCATACTATGAGAGGGAATCATTTTTCTGACTGAGACATGAAGAAGGAAGGGTGATTCGATGTGAATCAGAACCCTGCGATTCAATGTGAATCAGCACCCATTGATTCTGTGTGAATCAACACTGAGTGATTTTGTGTTAATCTGCACAGAGTAATTCTATGTGAATGAGCACCCAGTGATACTGTGTGAATCATCACCCATCCATTCTATGTGAATCAACACCCAGAAATTCTTTGTGAATAAACACCCAGCAATTCTGGGTGAATCAGCACCCTATGATACTATATGAATCAGCATTTAGTGATTCTATGTAAATCAGAACCTAGAGATTTTGTATGAATCAAAACCTATCAATCATGTCTGGTTATTTCAAGGGTTAGTACCTCTCGATCCTATGTGGGTATTTCAGGGGTTAGTACCTATCGATCCTATGTGTATCAGCAGCAATGCCTCTTGATAGAGTAAGGTGATCTAGGCTTACTGCCAATCATGTGTACAGTTGTACTCAGTGACACATAGTTTGAGCTGTGTCTATTTCCTTATCCTTTGGGATTGAGATCATGCATGTTTTATTCCTCTATTGAATTCTAAGAGTCCTTTTGGGATCTCGGGTTCCCTACTATGTATTTTTATACTCACCCATACACAGGCATCAGCCGCACATTTATGTGTCTTGTGCAGACAACGTGCATCCTTGAATAGGACTCAGATATCTAGGACCAGATGGTGGATAGTGGTGATGGTTGATGTGGAAAGCTATGGAAATGAGATGTACCTACCCTTCAAGTAGGACTCACAATGGATGATCTCAGGATATGTTTTTCTATTTTCATTTGTAGTTATTTCTTTTGATTTGGGCTTTTATTCTAGTCCATTACTTTTCATACACACTTTTACTTCAGCTATTTTACTAAATATTTTACTCTGTTGTATACCTAGTATGTGTGTTTGTATCAGTTAAAAATAAATTCCTTCCTATTTTAGGGATATTATTGGCAGAGATAGTCACCAACCCCTGGCCTATGGAAGGTGGGCTTGGGGTAGTCACGACACAGGCCCCAGGGGACGGGTCACAGAAAAGTGGTATCAAAGGAGTCAGTTCTACCGAAGAACTAATAATCTGATGTTTTTAATGGAGAAATAGTGTCAAGTGTTTTGAGTGTGGATTTATGTTCGAGGAGTCCAATGTTGGTGTGGTGACTGACGTATCCATACACCAGGAACCTGAATTCTAACTTCTGACATAGTGAACAAAAACACTAATTTCGTGTGTTATGGAAATGTTTTTACATTGATCACTTTTGAGTCATCTCACTAGGTATAACTTAATGATAGTGGGGCAACTATTTTTTTAAGATATCATTTTGTATATAGCCAGTCAAGATTCTTGAGAGAGTACACGATGAAGGCCCACCGAGCGACGTGGCTTTGGTGTAGGGCCCACTTTCAGTGTTGGCACCTTTGGGTGGGGTACCAGCAGCACCACCACTCAGAGGGAAGAAGCTGCCACCAACCCCACTTGTGGACGGAGCATGCCGACTAAGCGTGTTGTACAAGTTCCTGTGGCCGAGGCCTCTAAGTTTTTGTAGTGAGATAGAACCCCATGTAGCTGAGGACCAGATGGAGGTAGTGGGTATAGTTTTTCACCTTGTTGTGACACTTGTGGATCAGATGGTGATCCTAGATTCTATTCCTTTTCTGGGAGTTGTAGGAAGATGGGGGAGCTTGATGCTCTAGTTGTATGACGATGTGACCCTCACCTAGACGGACATTGAGAGCCTCTTTAGAGCGAAGTTCTTCCCAATGACATTATGCTCAGTGTGCATCCAAGAGCTGCTACACTTATAATAGGGAAACTTATCATTGGACTAGTACTTAGTGAGATTCACTGACCTCTCACGCTACTCCACCAGTATGGTACGGGACCCATTCATCAGGGCCCAGTCTTTTGAGCAGGGTCTCCAATGAGATATCATAGCATCGATGCTATCATTTAATATCCCAACGTAGGCTGGAGTACTCTAGTGAGCATTATTGGTGGAGAGATTCTTAGTTGAGCATGTACTAATGGTAAGAGACACCACAGGATGACAGGTAGCCATGTCATCTGAAAGGTGAAGTAGGAAGATGACATATAGGTCTAAGTAAGACAGAACCTCTGGTGGATGACCCTAAGACAAAGGGTCAGACATGCAGAGCTCACAAGGTAGAGGAGGTTAGCTTGGAGGAAGAGTGTGCATCATGTGCAGCGGGCAGGGCCACATGGCTCGTGACTTCCTAACCCACCATACTGACAATCAGAAGGCAATCAAGTTACTACCAAGGCATGTGTAGAGATTCAAGTGATTAGGTCTATAGGACATCGAATGTGGCAGAGGATCAGGCCATGCAGAAAGTGGTGGACAATGGTTTGAGGTTCTACCCCCCCCCCCCCCCCACCACCACCACCATGTAGACCACCCCGACCATAGGGAGTAGGTGGATAGGGATGATCACAGCTACAGGCAGTAGAGGTCTATGACCACGATCCTATAAAGATGATTAGAGGTATGATATGTGTTTATTCTACCCTAGATGCAGTAATTATAGACATCATTGCCAGTCACACTTTCATTTCCACGACACTCATTTGGAGCTTGGAGATTTTGACAGGGTTGTCGGCTCAATATTTGCGATTAGAGACTCCTATTTGAGAATATTTGACTCTTACACACTGGTGAAAGTAGTGTGAGCTCACTCTAGGAGGTGAGATCTTGAATTGGGATCTCTATAGGTTCCGGGCGCAGCGGAAGCGTGTTGGTGGGTTTGCCCAACATTAATTTTAATGTTAAACAACGTTCAATCCGAGATCCATCATAACATAAAACATCGAATCTTCAGAATAGAATTAATTATGAAAAGAAAATAAGAGTCTCGGAACCCTTGAGGAGGATCATCATATGTTGATTATAATTAATTTAATTAATGCATAAGAATTACCTCATTATAATTCTTTCTTCGTTGATGTGTCTGGTCACGATTCGGTGAGTCGTCGTTGCGTCGCAGAATCCAAGTGTAGGATTCCTCTAGCGGTGATCTACACGTGTGTCACGTATCCCGGGATGTCGCTGAATGGATATCCGGGTGCTAGCATGGAAGAACCATCACTTGCAATGTCCTCCTTTGACCACCTTGATCCGGTGGAGGATCTTTCTCTCGTAACATGAGGGTGTTCTTGGTGGAAAGGGAATTCTCCCTTGGCTTGAGAGTGTTTCCAAATCCGTTGTGCACAACAATGGCCCTTCAAAATGTTTGGGTTGCGAGGATATTTATAATCAGGTTTAAGGTTAATAGAGTTATGACAATAAATAAACACGTTACGCGTTTTATTTATTTCATTAACTCTTATTGAAAACCCCCATGTCAAATTATTAATTCCTTGACATGCACCCACGCTGATTATAATAAATATCATTTAATAAAACAATATTAAATCCTCAAAATCCCAACTGTAAAAACTACACTGCGTGTAATAATTAATACACGGCATGTACTTGATTTCCATAAAACTACACGACGTGTTTATTTAATATACACAACATGTACTTTTATTTTCCATTTTTCTCCACCACATTTATTATACCTTGAGTAATGACTTTATATTCCTAAAATAAATGTAACTGCATTACTCGCTAATAAATATTATTTCATCCACAATATATTCTCTCGAATAACTAGTGTCAAAATAAATGCGATCAAACATCCTTAAATAATTATTAAACCGCATTCGGGAATAATATTCATTTAACTTTTCAAATATATATTTAACTAAGATACATGGACACACTTAGTTTGTGACCCTCTAGGCCTCTTTCTCAGTGGAATTAGGCTAAGCCTACCTAATGTCCAAGGATAGTGTCTATCAACACACCAAGGCACCCATATAGAAAGAAGTTAACGCTGCAATGATGTGTCACCTCTTACGAATGCTTACCATGTAATATAATTCCTTTGTCTCGATATCTCCAATCAAGCGGTTTGCATGCTAGTGCCATCAACCCATGTGCTTGATTATTATTTCTTTGACTTCCCGGAATTGAACTTGTCCATACCTTACCATGGCCATGGATTTATTTAGGCTAAATCAATTCCATCAAAGGGCCTGAGATATCTACTTCCGTTATGGAACGGAAGGGACAGATCCTTTCTCACATTATCTATTAATGCGGTATTACTCGTGACGCACCCAACGTATCATACCTCGCTGCGAATAGTATTTCATCACAGTTTTCGTCAATACATCTAAGTACGTGAGTTGTAATACCCATTAATAATAATCATAAAGTCTAAGGACCAATACACACGTCCGCAGATAGGAACATCCAATGACACTATCAAATGTGGATTTCCTACTGGCGGGTCTCATTCTCATAATATCCTCCTGGATATTACCAAGGGAACACACCATGAAAAGGTGCCTCAAAGTTTTATGAGTCCTCACCCCTAATTACCTGTACTATTTGTGTCCCTCAAATAATATCATTTGTCCATAGAACATACATTCAAGAATAGTGTTATGGCACTTCCGGGTTCTCATCATAGCAGGGATCCACTACGACCCTTTAATGCCACAGATGTCCTTAGGACATTATCACATGACATGTCACACAGAAGAATAATCAAGATGTGATAAGGCTTTTATTTAATGAAGTAAAAATTAGTTGGCTCTAGACCACCAACTCCAACAGACTCCCACTTGGACTAGATCCAACTGCTAACAACCTTAAACCTGCTAGCTCTCACATGATATTCATGCTTTTTCTGATATAGGAATTTTTTCATGGGGTCCACCACGTTCTCTTTGTTGGAAAATCTGCTCACTGAAACTTCACCCCTTTGATAGAAATCCCTCAAGAGGTGATACTTCCAGAGTATGTGCTTTGTCCGTTGATGTGACTTTGGTTGTTTTGTAAGAGCCGCTGCTGCAGTATTATCACAATACAATGTAATGGGATCTTTACTGCTAGGCACCACATCAAGCTCCTGGACAATGTTCTGAATCCATACGGCTTCCTTGGCTACATTAGAAGCCGCTATATACTCGGACTCCACTGTAGAATCGGCGATAACTAGCGGATTTGAACTCTTCCAGCTCACAGCTCCTCCATTGAGACAGAAAACATATCCAGATTGCAACTTCAAATCATTCTGATTTTTTGGAAAACCATCATCAACATACCCTCTGATGACAAGCTCTTCGTCTCCTCCATACACCAGGAACATATCCTTAGTTCTTCTCAGATACTTAAGGATAGTCTTAATAGGAGTCTAATGATGTTCTCCTGGATCTCCTTGATATCTGCCTACCATGCTCAGTGCATAGGAAACATCAAGCCTGGTACATAACATGGCATACATGATTGATCCTATAGCCGAAGCGTATGGGATCTTGCTCATCCTATCTTTCCCCTCTTGTGTCTGGGGACACATATTCTTAGAAATATGTAAGCCATGTGACACTGGAACCAATCCCCTCTTGGATTTTTCCATACTAAATCTCTTTAGTATCTGGTCAATGTATGTACCCTGACTTAGTCCAAGCAGCCTCTTGGATCTGTCACGAATGATCTTGATCCCTAGAATGTAGGTTGCTTCTCCTAAGTCCTTTATGGAGAAACACTTGTTCAACCAGTCCTTAACTGACTATAAGGCTGGTACGTTGTTTCTAATAAGCAATATGTCATCAACATATACCACTAGGATGACGACCGCATTCCCATTAAACCACTTATAAACACATGGCTCACATTCATTCTTAATGAAACCAAATTATTTTATGGCTTCATCAAATTGAATGTTCCATGACCTGGATGCTTGGTTCAATCCATAAATGAATTTCTGCAACTTACAAACCTGTTTGGCTTCACCTGGTGTCACAAACCCTTTTGGTTGTGTCATATAGACATCTTCTTGAAGGTTCCTATTAAGGAATGTTGTTTTGACATCCATCTTCCAAATCTCGTAGTCATGGTAAACTGCTATGGGAAGTATGATTCTTATGGATTTAAACATGGCAAATGGCGAGAAGGTTTCATCATAGTCAATTCCTTGATGCTTTCAGAATCCATTAGCCACTATCCTTTCTTTATAGGTGCTAACTTGACCTTCCATGTCCAGCTTTCTTTTGAATACCCATTTGCATCCAAGAGGCTTTACATCAACTGGCTCATCAACCAGAACCCAAACTTGGTTCTGATACATGGAATCCATCTCAGAATTCATAGCTTCTAGCCATCATACAGCTTCTGATATTTCTACTACTTCCTTGTAAGAGGTAGGTTCATCATTTTCCAACAATAATGATTCACCATCCACGGTGACTAGGAAACCAAATCTCTCTGGTTACCTTACCTCTCATGAGCTCCTACGCAGTACTTGTGTTTTTTGAACCTCTTCCATGGGGACCTTTGGAACTTGTCACTGTACCAACTCATGTGTATCTTGAGCATCAACTTCGTCGAAGTCAATCTTGCTCCCACTATCCTTCTTGAGGATGTGCTCCCTCTCAAGAAAGATGGTTTGTCTGGCGACAGTCACTTTCATGTCTTGAGGGTTATATATGTAATATCTTTTCTTTTCCTTGGGATATCCTATAAAGATACACTTCGTGGCCCAGGGTGCTAGTTTGTTTCCTGAGAAGGCCTTAACAAATGCCTCACATCCCCATACACGTGTGTGCGACAAAGTGGGTTTCCTTCTATTCCATAACTCGGATGGAATTCCAGTTTCCCCCTTAGTTGGTACCCAATTTAATGTGTATTCTATAGTTTGTAATGCATATCCCCAAAAGGATAATGGAATATCCGTATGACTCATCATAAACCTCACCACGTCCAACAAGGTGTAGTTCCTCCTTTCACTAACACCATTCCACTATGGTGTATAAGGAGGAGTGAGCTGAGATAGAATCTGGGACTCCCGTAGAAGATCGATGAACTCTTGGTTCAGATATTCTCCACCATGATCTGATCGAAGCTTCTTTATCTTCTTATGAAGATGATTCTTTACTTCATTCTTGAATTCCTTAAATTTCTCTAAGTACTCTGACTTATACCTCATTAAGTAGACATAGCCATATCTACTCAAATCATCAGTAAAAGTAATGAAGTAAGAATATCCACCTCTAGATTCTACTGGAAATGATCCACACACATCCATGTGTACCAATCCTAGAAGCTCTGTGGGCCTTTCACCTTGTCAACCAAAAGGCTGCTTGGTCATTTTTCCTTGTAAACCAGCATGACATGTATCAAGTTGTTTTAGCTTAGTAGATTCTAAATAGCCATCTTGGCAGAGCTTTTTAAAACTCTTCTCATTCACATTACCAAGGCGGTGATTCCATAACTGGGTGATGTATGAGTCATGTGAGTTTGTTTCATTATTGATTACCAACACTTGGTTTTCTTAATTCAATATATACAAACCATTATTTAAATGTGACATACCATAACATAGATTGTTCTTATAAAAAAGACAACCCTTATTTCCAAATTTGAAAACAAATCCATCCATATCCAAACAAGATACAGAAATTATGTTCTTGGTAACACAAGGCACATAATAATAGATATATAAAACCAAAATCATCTGAGTCGGCAATGAGAGGTGGTAGTCACCAATAGCCAATGCGGCCAGCCTTATGCCATTGGCAGCTCGAAGATCCACCTCTACTCTGGCGATTTTTCTAAATCTACTTGGTTCCTATATTTGAATACAGATGTGAGCCCCACAAGATGTATCTAATAGCCAATGTGTAGAAATATAAAGATTTCACTCGAGAACAAACGCACCTTTAGAGTCCCCACACTTCTGGGTGCGGTTCCTATTCCAATGGACCTGCTTGCCACATGCAAAACACACTGTCTCCCATTCCTTTCCCTGCCTCTGGATCTTGGATGAGATCTGTACGCAACTCATCTGGGAATTTAATCCCTGAGATGTCCAGACGTTTAATGTATCCAATAAGCTTGACTACATGAGGCCCAAATGGCACAGACTCTTCAAGATTCAAGGTAAATAAAGCATTGGAGATCTCATACCTCTCCTGTCTCAGGTTATCTTGTTAGATATCTTTAATGTGAGACATCATGCTATACACGTCCATGTTTTCATGTTGCTTCAAGAGATCATTAGACATGGCCGATAGCATGAAACACTGGACATCTATGGAATCATCCATGTGTTTCATGTAGAGAGATAATTATTCATCACTAGCATCTTTCCCAGGAACAACTGGAATAGGCTCTTCCAGCACATATAATTTCCTTTCGTGGTGAAGGATGACGCGTAAATGCCTCTGCCACTCTTGGAAAGTGGTGCTGGTGAGAAGGTTTTCTTTTTTGAGTATGGTGCGCAATGATATTTTTGAAGTCATTTTCTTTCCGTTTCTACAAATTAAGATGAGCAAAGGTTTAGTACTTTATTACAAAAATTGAGACAAATAATTAAATTAATACTTATTAGTCTACCACTATTTTATCGAAATCCAATAGCCCTCACCATTAACTTTAGAATATTCTGTTGCGTTAATATTCTAGTGGAAAGGATCCATATTGCCCTTCGTATTACTCCAACTAGGGTTGGTCAAGCAACTTGAAGGGTTTTAGGTAGGCATTCCAAATGCCAACTGCATTAACTCGCATCTCCTTGATCTGCTGAGTGGACTCCCCAATCCTGAAATCCTTTTTGTATTTCCTCAACCATTGCCTCTTGGTCACACTAAGTCCTGTTGTGGCAGTCAACCCTTAATGCGAACCAAGTCAAGTCAACCGAAAACCATGAATTAGAATTCCCCGATAATTAAAAGCACCCCAACTAGGGTTGGTCAAGCACTTTGAACTATGGTTTGATTCTAACCAAGTTTATGGAAGGCTACGGTGACTTAATATTTATTTTGAGGGATTTTATCCTTATACGTAAATTTCCATTTTATTATCTTTGATTACATGCGTGTTAATATTAATTGGGATATACTTATGTGATTAACCATGTCTAAGATAATATTTACGTATAAGCCTGTTTTATTTTAGTTCCATCTTGCATGCTCGTTTAATTCATTAATTGTGTGATCGTAACAACAATCCCACAATAAATAAACCATGCAATTGACAGAAATAAAATAAATGGTATGATCGTGAGATTTTATATTGGTTAGTTTATCTAGCGGATGATAAACTCACTCAAGACCTATGGGAGAAACACCTTGAACCTTTTGGGTTCGTTTTTACAGCTTTCCACCTTTCCACCTTTGTATCTCCTTGGATTGGTTTCACCATGGCTCTTGACTTGAGCCGCCTCCACTAGCTTGGGAGCTCCATCCATTACATATGCATTTATCTCACATGCAGGTGAGGGGTAAAATGGGTTTTTACATAAAAGAATCCTTGGGCGCGCAGGCCCTACATATTAATGAGGATATGGCCCGCAGGCCAACAAATTTAATTTAAATAAATAAACTAAAACAAACCATTCACATGAAAAGGTCTCGGTCTAGCTCATGATCATCCATACATGCAATGATATTTACACATAAATAAAACTAGCATTCAATTCTTTAATCGTTCTTGTTTAAGATAAATCACGCTCGAATCAATTAATTATCTTTAATTAATCAATCCTTTTCTCTTAAATCCCTTTTCGGAATTTCCTTGAGAATCTCATCCCTCATAATTTTAAACAAATAAATTCATTTAGAATTATCCTTGTACGTAACTTGTACCTTAGAGGCAACCCGGTTAATTCCCATTTATTACGCAGATGTTAAATAAAACACACATATATAAAACACCTATCACGTGTTGTGCCTCATCTTTACGCCTGCACCATGGTACACGTCTCAAGGGTGTGTATAATATAATTATAAATTTTAATAAATCTGTGTAATATGGGTGAGTACACAGCGTGTAGTTCCTACTACATGGCGTGTACTTTTCTTCATCGTCCATCCGAAGTACACGCCTGGGGACTGGGCGTGTTAATGTACTTCGGAAATTTTCTGAGTACACGGCGTGTACAGTGGGACACACACCGTGTAGTTTCCGCATTACACGATTTCCAGCTGGGCAGGCCATGTATGGAGAACATGTCCCAACCCTAACCTGAAGGGACTACACGTCGTGTTCATTGGACCACACGACGTGTATTTTGGAAACAATGTGCCACATGTTTCTTGTCAACACACGGTGTCTTAAATTCTTAGAAAGAATCCAATACATGGCCTGATTTGGTGGATCAGTCAATGCATTGAACCTAGACTACACGGTATATACTTCTGAATACACGCCGTGTATTCTGGTGTTATACGACCAGAAACGTTTGGCTCCTCCAGATGAGTTCCTCTATTTTATTTTAATCAAAATTAAAAGAAAAATTTGTTTCTGTGAGGTGAATGAGAAACGAGGGAGGAGTAATAGATATCGATATTCAGATTTCCAGAATGATTAAACTTGAATTGAAATAACTTAATTACTAAATGCATAAATTACCAACAAAAAACTAAATAATTATAATCAACGATATGACACCCCTCTGATAACACTTGTAGGTTCCGGGCACAACGGAAGCGCGTTGCTGGGTTTTCCCAACTTTAATTTTAATGTTACACAACGTTCAATCCGAGATCCGCCATGATATAAAATGTCGAATCTTCGGAATAGAACGAAGAACGAAAAGAAAAGAAGATTCTCGGAACCCTTGAGGAGGATCATCATATGTTGATTATAATTAATTTAATTAATGCATAAGAATTACTTCATTGGAATTCTTTCTTTGTTGATGTGTTCGGTCAAGATTCGATGATCTGTCATTGCATAGTAGAATCCAAGTGTAGAATTCCTCTAGCGGTGATCCACATGTGTGTCACATATCTCTAGACATCGCTGAAGGGATATCTGGGTGCTAGCGTGGAAGAACCTTCTCTTGCAATGTCCGCCTTTGACTGCCTTGATCTAGTGGAGGATCTTGCTCTCGTAACTTGAGGTCGTTCTTGGTGGAAAGGGAATTCTCTCTTGGCTTGAGAGTATTTCCAAATCCGTTGTGCACAACAATGTCCCTTCAAAATGTTGGGGTTGCGAGGATATTTATAATCGGGTTTGAGGTTAATAGAGTTATGACAAATAATAAACGTGTTACGCGTTTTATTTATTTCATTAACTCTTATTGAAAACCCCCATGCTGAATTATTAATTCCTTGACATACTCCCACGCTGATTATAATAAATACCATTTAATAAAACAATATTAAATACTCAAAATCCCAACTGGAAAAACTACACAGCGTGTAATAATTAATACACGGCGTGTACTTGTTTTCCAAAAAACTCCATGGTGTGTATATTTAATATACACGGCGTGTACTTTTATTTTCCATTTTTCTCCACCACATTTATTAGACCTTGAGTAATGAATATTTATTTCTTAAATAAATGTAACTGCATTACTCGCTAATAAATATTATTTCGTCCAAAATATATTCTCTCAAATAACTAGTGTCAAAATAAATGCGATCAAATATCCTTAAATAATTATTAAACCAAAGTCAGGAATAATATTTATTTAACTTTTTAAATTAATATTTAACTGAGATACATGGACACACTTAGTGTGTGACCCTCTAGGCCTCTTTCTCAGTGGAATTAGGCTGAGCCTGCCTAAAGTCCGAGGTTAGAGTCTAGAAACATTCCAAGGCACCCATAGAGAAAGAAGTTAACTCTGTAATGACATGTCACCTCCTACGAACGGTTACCGTGTAATATAATCTCGTTGTCTCGATATCTCTAATCAAGCGGGTTGCATGCTCGTGTCATCAACCCATGTGCTTGATTATACATTCTTTGACTTCCTGGAATTGAACATGCCCATAACTTACCATGGTCATGGATATATTTAGGCTATATCAATTCCATCAAATGGCCTGAGATATCTACTTTTTTTATGGAACGGAAGGGACAAATCCTTTCTCGCATTATCTATTAATGCGGTATTACTCGTGATGCACCCAACGTATCCTACTTCGCTACGAACAATGTGTCATCACAGTTTTCATCAATACATCTAAGTTCATGAGTTGTAATACCCATTAATAATAATCTTAAAGTCTAAGGACCAATACACACGTTCGCAGATAGGAACATCCAATGACACTATGAAATGTGGATTTCCTACTGGTGGGTCTCGTTCTCATAATATCCTCCTGGATATTACCAAGGGAGCACACCATGAGAAGGTGCCTCAAATTTTTATGAGTCCTCACCCCTAATGACCTATATTATTTGTGTCCCTCAAATAATATCATCTGGCCATAGAACATACATTCAATAACAGTGTTATGGAACTTCTGGGTTCTCATCATAGTAGGGATCCGCTACGACCCTTTAATGCAACAATTGTCCTTAGGACATTATCACATGACATGTCACGCAGAAGAACAATCAAGATGTGATAAGGCTTTTATTTAATGAATAAAGTAAAAAGTTGTTGGTTCTAGACTACCAACTCCAACAATCTCTTAGTAGTTGCATATAGGCCTTACGACACCATCTGCGGTATGGACTAACTACCCACAATCCATGCTAAGATTGAATGTTTTAGGATCAAAATGCAGTATGTTTGTGAAGAAGGGATTAGGTTTTCCTTCACCAATGAGAATGAAACCTTTGTAGCCCATGATGGGATTTCTCGATGGATGGTGCATCCTATTACTCATCAGTTGGATAGCCTCTCCCTCAGTGTAGTTCATGTAAGGAGTCTGAGTTGTCCTGTAGTGGTGGACCAGTAATTGATGTCTTCCCTGATGATGTTCTGAGACTACCTCCTTGGAGAGAGGTGGACTTTCATATCAACCTGTACCCTGGAATTGCACCAATATCTACACAAACATATCAGATTTCTCCCATGAGGCTTTTTGATCGGATGGTACAGTTGGAGGACTTTCATAGAAAGGGGTTCGTAAGGCCCTGTGTTTCTCCATGGGCATCCCCAATATTGTTCTCCAAGAATTCATATGGGATTATAAGGCATTGTGGGGTCTATCAGCGCTTGAACCAGGTGACTATGAAGAAAAAGTATCCTCTGTTGAGAATTTATGATATCTTCGACCACTTGAAGGGAGCTCGTTGGTTTTCTGAGATAAACCACATATCAGGATATCACCCAATCAGGGTATGGGAAGAATATGTATCGAAGACATCATTTAGACGTTAGTATGGAATGTATGAGTTTTTAGTGATTCCTTTTAGCATAACCAACACTCCAGTGGTGTTCATGGGGATCTGGAACCAGATCTTCTAATCCTACCTCGATCACTTCGTGGTGGTCTTCATTGAAGACATCTTGATATACTCAGTGTCAGAGGAAGAGCATGACATGCACCTTCAGATAATTATGGATACTCTCTAAGAGAACCAGCTTTATAGAAATCTCTTAAAGTGACAGTTCTGGATACAAGAAGTCCACTTACTAGGGAACATTATCTCAGAGGTTGGAGTTGTAGTAGATCCGGTGAAGATAGAGGTAGTTCATTATTATGATCCACCCAGGACTGTGACTGAGGTGTAGAGTTTCCTGGGATTGGTTGGGTACTACTGGAGATATGTATCTAACTTCTCCAGGGTAGCATCACACTTTCCAGCCTTAACGAAGAAGGGGAAACACTTATAGTGGATAGATAAGTGCCATTAGAGTTTTTCGGAGCTGAGGCAGAGACTGAAGAGCGCCCCCATCTTGAGGCTACCAGAAAATTCCATTGGGTTTATAGTCTACTACGACACATCTGGGATGATACTGGGATGTGTTTTGATGTAGGAGCGAGTAGTGATCATATACAACTCATGGAAGTTGAGAGATAATGAGCATAACTACGCTACCCATGACCTGGAGTTAGCATAAGTGGTCTTTGCACTGAAAACGTGGCGAAACAACTTGATGGGTGAATGGTTTACTTTTTACTCTGATCACATGAGTCTTAGGTATATATTCTCATAGACAGACTAGAACCTGTGAAAGTGACGATGACTAGAGTTCCTCTAGGACTATGACATTGAGACAGTATATACTCCTAAGAAGGGGAACATAGTAGCAGATGCACTCAGCAAGAGGTTTGTTCTACCGCTGCTGAGTGAGGCAACAGATCAGCTAGCCACATTATAGATATTTCTTCATGGATAGAGATGGAGTATCATACCTCCAGTCTATGACTGTCACTCCCCCACATCTTCATAGAGTTCTGGAGGTAGAGCTTGGGGACATAGACTTCGAGTCACGATGTACTCAGATATCCTTAGTGAATGCTTCTTATGGATTTTCTGTAGGTGGGGAGAACGTCATTCTCATTAGAGGACGCACTATGGTACTGGTGACACTTCGAGAGGAGGTTTTTATGGAGTTAAATACATACCCTTTAGCATCATATACTAGAGTGTAAAAGATGTACAAGGACCACCATCATCAATACTGGTGGCCAGGGATGAAGAAACCAATGGTAGAGTTTTATCCTGATGCCTCACCTGCCAGCAAGTGAAGTTCGAGCATCAGGTACCAGAGGTCTTACCCTATCCACATGAGGTACCAAAATAGAATTGGAATGGTATCTCCATGGTCTTTGTGACAGGGCTACCATGTATTTCCAAACGTAATGATTCCATCTAGGTTTTTGTTGACCGACTCACCAAGTCGGCCCACTTCCTACCCATATGAGAGCAGAGATTAGTAAGGATCTTGGGATGTCTCTGTGTGCAAGAATATATTGTGACTTCATGGGGTTCCATCGACAATTTTCTTAGATCATGACATATTTTTTACATCCCTCTTTTGTAAGGGATTGTAGGAGGCATTCGGGACTCATCTACTCTGGAGAACGACCATTCATCCTCATACATATGGTCAAAAAAAGTGGATCATACTAACACTTTAAGAAATTCTTCGACCGTGTTTCCTAAATTTGTTCTGTAGTTGGGGGGACCCACTGCCCCAAGTGGTGTTTTCTTACAACAATAGTTACCACTCCACTATAGGTATTGCTCCGTTTGAGTTCTTATATGGGAGACTATGTTGATCAACTATTTTCTAGACAAACCTAGGGGATTCAGCTATTATGGGTCTAGAGTGGGTGCAGGAAACCATAGAGAAGGTGTAGATCATCTAGGAGTGGATGAAGACTACACAGAGCTAGCAGAAGTCTTATGCTTATGGGAGATGGAGACACTTGGAGTTTAAAGGGGGAGACCATGTCTTCCAATGGGCCCCATCCTGATAATGATTATGGAGGTTTGTATGAGGAGACAAGATATCTCCAAGGCTCATTAGACATTTCCAGATCCTGTGCATAGTAGTATAGGTGGTGTACCATCTAGCTCTTCCCCCATAGATTCACTAGGTGCATAATGTTTTCCATATGTCGCGGCTGAAGAGATATGTGTGTGATCCATCATACGTTATCGACTGGGGTGAGCTGGACATCAATGACGGGTAAACATTTGTAGAGTTCCCGATGGAGATATAGGATCAGAAAGTGGGGGTCCTTCATGGGTGGTCAGTTCCTCTAGTATGAGTTTGATGGGTGAACATGAACTCTAGGAGAGCACAAGGGAGTGTTAGACTCAGATGCATGCTCAGTACCCCCACATGTTCCCCTAGTTTTGTTATATCCTTCAGGGAAAAAATCCCTAAGGTGGGGAGAATATAAAGACCCTAACATTCCGCATAATTTTTTTAAAATTATTTGGGATTATTAAGAGTCTGGGAAAATTGAAAATGCATGATTCTGAGGCCCAGTGTGCCCAGAATGGAATTTTTAAATTTCTTAAGGTACTTTCAGTTAACATGTGGGTGGAATTTTCTAACTCTTGAACTGATGCTCGGAATTGAATCTGAGGAGGTCGTTCAATCCGAAGCGTTGGGATTTTTTTAATTGAAGATTCACTTAGACTGCAGTAGGTCCAGAGAATAATTAAAGATTTGGACATTACAAAAAAAACTTGACAATGTTATTTTATTATCTTTTTTGTAACTATTGAAGACCAACAACTTGTTAATAGATTTAATGGATTGGCACTCTATCTTCGTAACCACTCCATTGGGAGAGATTTGAGCTGAATTAACTAACTAATTAGAGAAACTCATTGATGATTCATTGCACTATGCTCTCATACTCTATATATTAATTCAGGCTCGGGGTATAGTTTTGGAACAGCTTCACCAAGCATGGAACCCCTACCAAAGTGATGTGATGACATCCACCAAGGAACTGAATCTTGGATGACAAATGATGGTGGATTCATCCAGCACAGATTCTATTCTACCATTGCATCATCTCCAACAAAATTTGAGGTAGGGATGTTCATTTAATTGAATAATTCTCACGATTCTTCTTCTCATCTTTGAATTTGCGGGTGGTCCTTTATGGGGAATTTTGAATGAAGTTTATCATTATTTTAATTTCATGTATAGATTTTACTCCCACTTCTAATAATTATAAAGAGGGGGGAGTGGCCCAAATGAAAAAGGCCCAGACCCTTCACCACTTCATTTTTCATTACGTTCTTCGGACACAAGTCTTTACAACTTGACAGAACCGCAAAACTAGGAGGTATGCAATGACGGTGGAATCTCATGAGGACCATAGGCTCATCTGGAAGGAATAAAGGACCACTAGAGCTCACCCGGTGGACAGTGGAAGATTTTTTGGCATGGAACTGGTGAGATGGAACCATAAACTGGTGCCAGCTGTGAAGGTGGGGGTCAGCGCCGCAGCGTACTGAAGGTGCGACCATAGTGGGCTGATCGTGGTGACAACGAGGCGGCGCACCACTGTGAGAAGGCCGTGGATATAAACAATAGAGAATGTGGGACATGTTCCCTATGTGTCATGTGGGATATGAGGCCATGCCACCTGGAACCTCCAATCAATGAGCGGAACATCTCATTGAGCTATTTGGGAGGCGAACCATGTGACCCCCGCGTGGGTTGCACTTCTCGGTGGGCCGCGCCCAGCCAGCGGGCCGCGCCAATCCGTGGCCTAGCGGACCAAGCCTTTCGTGGGCCATCCCAACTAACCCGGCCCAAGACAGTTCGGGATGGGTCATTCTGACCTGGTTGGACTAGACCAAGACCCCTCTTAGGCCCAGATACGCTTAAGTGACTGTAACGTGAAAACCGAACGTCTGTTTGACGAACTTTCTACGGTGCTGGGATCTTTGTAGTGAGACGGTCCTTTTGAGGTAATCCGTGAGAGTTTTTGGGAATGTAATAGTATGGCCATGTTTGGTCGACTCTGAATCTAATTGGGCCCTTGACACTAAAATGCAAAAAACTTATAGACCGAGCATCCAGTTGACACGTCGTCTATTGCGTTAGTACACTTATGATGTGACAAAGCATTGGGTAACATCTACGTGGGACTTCATGCAAGTTGAAATATTAATTATGGATTGATGAGTGGTTTCTTCTAGAAAAAAGTGTACTATGAGTTGGAATCATGTGTCTGGTTGAGACATGAATAATGAAGAGTGATCTTGTGTGAATTAGCACTGAATGATAATGTGTGAATCAACACCCATAGATTCTATGTGAATCAACACCCAACAATTCTATGTGAATTAGCACCCATTGATTTTATGTGAATCATCACCCAGTGATTCTGTGTGAATCAGCACCCAGAGATTCGGTGTGAATCAGCACCCAATGATTTTGTGTCAATCAACACCCATTGATTCTGTGGGAATCAGCACTCATGGATTCTGTATGAAACAGAATCCATCGATTCTGTGTGAACTAGCACCTAGTAAATCTATGTGAATAAACACCTTTAGATCTTGTTTGGGTCTTGTGAGGATTTGTACCTATTGATCATGTGTGGTTCTTGTGAGGGTTAGTACCTATTAATCATGTGTGTGTCTTTCGGAGGTTAGTACCTATTGATCATGTGTGAGTCAGAAGTAGTTACTCTTGACAGAGTAAGATGATCTAGCCTTACAGCTAATCATCTATACTTATGTACTCAATTATACCTTGTTTGAGCTGTGTCTATTACTTTGTTCTTTTTTATTGAGATTTGCTTCTGTTATTCCTTTTTTGAATTCTGAGAGACCTTTGGGGGTCTCAGTGTCCTTACTGGGTATTATTATACTCACCCCTGCATGGGATTCACCTACACCATGGTATGTCTTGTGCAGGCAATGGGCATCCTTGACTAGGACTCGGAGAGCTTTCACTAGAGAGTGGATGACGGTGATGGTTTACATGGAGAGTTGCGGATATGAGTCGTACCTTCCATGTATATAGGATTCCTAGTGGATGATCTCAGCAACTATTTTTCTATTTTTATTTGTAGTTGTATCTTTTCAGTTGGGCTTGTATTCCGCCACCTTATTTTTAGTACACACTTTTACTTCAGCTATTTTATTATGTGGTTTAATTCTTTGTATACCTATTATTTTTTTTTACAGGTTAAAAGGTAATTCCTTCCTATTTTAGGGATACAAATATTTGGTGCAAGTGGCTAACACCTGGCCTATGTAAGGTGAGCTTGGGGTAGTCACGGCATGGGCCCCAAGGAAAGTGTCGTGAAAAATATATAATGGATTAATATCAAAAACATTTTATTAAATATATTTCATATATATTTCATTAACATAACTTTCTAATTATACTTCACTTAATTTATTATTACAAAAATTAAAATCTATAACTTATTTATATTTTTCTTAAATAGTTGGTAGCTAAATAATTCAACATAAATTTTAATCAACTATTTATATTTATTTCCATTAATCTAATGAATATGTTATAATGTTCATTTTATACCAAGGGTGCCTTATGGTTCGTTTAAAATAACGATTGTGTGAAATTCACAGTATTGAAGAATTAAAATTATTTAAAGAATATTATTTTAGAAAAACATTTGATTCTTACATTATTCACCCCCCATAAATGGAACTTTTTCCTCAAAATTTATCACTTGGATACAAACATATGTGAAAACCACTAACTTATACAACCCTAATGTTCCCACATAGCTTCCTCAAATTGGTCTTTCCTCCATAAAACATTAACCAAGTGAGTGGTTTTCTTTTATAGAAATTATTCACTATGATTCAGAATCTATATCATTTGTTCTTCATAAGAAATATTGTTCTCTAGTGGTATGACTTATGAGTTTAGTCCATGTGAAGGATTAGGAAGGTACATTCTCAAGAGAGATACATGGAAAATGTCATGAACTTGAGTTAGATTTAGTGAAAGAACCAATCGATAAGCTACATTCAAAAAATGGTCCATAATTTTAAAAGGAATGATATACCTTGGGCCTAGGTTTTCCTTCTTTTTTAATATCATTACTCTATTCCAGGGAGATGTTCATAGAACCACCTTATCACCCACTTCAAAATCAATGTTTTTTTTTGGTTAGGCGCATAAATTTCTATCGAATCTGAGTTGCTCTTATGTGTTGTAGAATAGATCTGACGTTATATGCCATTTAATTAACAAGATCATGTCCTAATATCTTTCATGCCCCAACATCATCCGAACACGTTGGAGTTCTACACTTCCTTACATAGACGTATTCATAAGGATCCATATGAATACTAGAATGAAAGCTATTATTTTAAAAAAAATTATACTAAAGGTAGGTGTTTATCCCAAGCACCTTGGGAATCCATAGAGGAGGGTCGCAACATGTCTTCAATATTTTTAATTGTCCTATCTGACTGAATGTTTGTCTGAGGATGATAAGCAATGATAAAACGTAACAATGTATCTAGATCCTATTGAATACTATATCAGAACATTGAGGCATGACTCAAATCATGATTAGAAATAATGGAATGTGGAATTCCATGATGTTTTACCACTTCTTTTATAAATATCATAGAAAGAGGATCAATAGATAGATCCTCTCTAATAGAAATAAAGTGTGATGATTCCGTAAGGTGACCAACTATAACCCAAATAGAATTATGGAATATAGATGATTTGGGAAGTCCGATGAGAATTTCCATAGTGATGTTTTCCCTTATCCATTCTATTATGGGTAATGGTTGTAATATCCTCTTAGAATTTTATCTCTCAGCATTAACTTTCTAAAAAAACCTTACACCATGATACATATTTAGTGACATCTATTTTTCTTTCAACCAACCAAAAATACACTTTCACATCCATGTACATCTTTTTGCTTCCAGGGTCAATAGATAATGAAGAACTATGGGATTCATCCAATAGATACTTCATTAATAATTGATTGGGAGGAATACAAACATGGTTTTTGGACCTTATTATTCCATCAAAATCAAGGTAAAAATTAGGAACATTTTTCACCTTCTTTTTTAGCTCTACATCTTCCTTCTACACCTCCTTATTCTTCTCTTATATATATAGTTGGACTTTCATTTGATAAATATTATATTTCACCCCTTCCATTAAAATTTCATGATCTGTCCCTAAAAAATACATAAATATTGGATCTTTTTTATCCTCAACATGGATAGGCTAGCATGGTGCTTTTGACTCAAAGCATCTTCCACCTTGTTTTCTACCCCATGGTGGTACTGTATTGAGTGGTCATAATCTGTAATCAACTGCAAACATATTCGTTGGTGCATATTCATCTCTGTTGGTGTAAAAAATATACTTCAAAAATTTATGATTAGTATAAATTTCACACATTTCACCATAAATATAATGCCTCCATATCATTAATGAAAATAATACCATAGCTTACTCCAAATAATGATTTGTGTAATTTTTGTCATGTATTTTCAATTACAGCAAGGAATATTCTATCACCATATAATGTTTTCAGGGAAAACATCCTATACCCTTCTTATATGTGTCAATATAGATCAAAAACCTTTTTCCACTACAAGGAAGTGTGATCATATGTGCACTAGGTAACCATATTTTTATCTCTTTTAAATTCTTTTCACATTCATCCATCCATAGAAACTTAACTCTTATTCTAGTCAACTTGTTTTTCAGATTATACAGTCATGAAAAAATGTTCAGAAAATTTCAATAATATCCAACCAAACAAAGAAAACATTGGATCTCAGTTACCGTTGTCATTCTAATCCAGCTTCCAATAACTTCTATTTTTTCTGGATCCATAGACATCCCTTCTCGTGAGATTATGTGATGAAAAAATGAAACTCTTTGAAGCCAAAATTCATATTTGGAAATTTTTTCATAAAGTGTCCCCTTTATCAGGGTCATCAATATAATTCTCAAAATATATTCATGATCTTCCTTACTCTATGAATAAACTAGAATATCATCTGTAAAGGCACCACAAATTGATCAAGATATTCTATAAAGACTCTATTCATTATATCCATGAATATTGCAGGGGAATTAGTAAGACCAAAAATAATCACTATAAATTCATAGTGTCCATACCTTCTTCATAATGTCACCTTCGATATATCCTCCTTCATGACACTAAATTGATGATATCCTGAATCAAGGTCAATCTTGGAAAATTATTGATCTCCACGTAGTTTGTCCAATAAGTCCTCAATGTGGGGAATAGTATATTTTTTCTTGATAGTGATCTTGTTATGTTCTCAATAATCAATGTAGAGTCTCATTAATCCACATTTCTTATTAACAAACAGAATAGGTACATCCCAAGGTGATTCACTATGACGTATGAATCCTTATTCAGGATTCTCTTAGAGTTTCTTCTTCAACTCCTACAACTCAATCAGGGTCATTCTATAAGGTATTTTTGAAATAGTAATGGCACCCACTATGATTTCTATTAAAAACTCAACTTTACAATTCGGGGGAAGATTTGGAAATTATTCCTAAAAGATATCAAAGAACTCTCGTACAATTGGTACATACTTAATGGTGAGTTTATACCCAACCATTTGAGATAGATAACCTTCCTTTATAAGAATCAATACCTATAATATGGAAGAAATATTTACTATATGGTTATACTCATCCGTGAATCAATAGATGATCATAGATTGATTCAGAATATAAAATGTGACTTCCTTTACTTAGGAATTGATATGAGATCCATATATAGAAATACAATTCATGCCAATAATCACATAGAATTACACTAAAGTAAGTATCCCAAGATTTTTAGGAATCACTTTACCACAAACATTAATTGGAGATGAATTATAAACTTTTGATGTGACCGTTGTTCCATTAGGAGTTGTCACAGATGACTCAAAATATAATTATTGAGGTAATACACCAATACCCATAAAAATTTCTTTAGAAATAAAATATTGGTTTGATCTAGAATTTAATAAAACATTTTCAACTTTAGATTATATTGTAAGTTTACCTTTCACTACTTAATTATCATACTACAAAATACTGATAGTGATCACATGGTAATTTCAGGTTTCTTTGGACTTAAGAGTTTTTTATCATCATTCATCATCAATAACCCTTATATTATGGAATTGGTTGGCATAATTCCTAATTTCCTGGAACTTGTAGCATTGGTGTTTATGAGGTTCATTCTATGTAGCCTTTTCTCAATTTTCATCATTAGACATCTTTTTTCCATCACATCATCATTCAAATTCTTGATAAGCCTCGCTCCCATGAATAATACATATTCTAGTCCCTTTAAGTAAATTTCCTCCATGTTTCATTCTATTCATTGACAAAAAAAGGAAAATTCATCTTCTTTTTAATGTGGTCATTAGATTTTCCCTTGAATTCCATTTTTCTCTTCTTACCAAACCCACAGGATTGATGGGTTACTCCAATCTCCATCTCAACCTTGACAGAACATGGAATGATTTCCCCGTAGCTATTAAAGTCCTTTATGGATAATTCCCTTCAGAGAATTTGTTTTATGCCACTAAAGAATTGATCAATTTTACTCCGGGGTTGGATAATAATTCCAAAATCATACCTTGCATGTCTAGTAAAATTTTCCTCATATGTACCAATAGATTCATCGTCCTTTTTCTTAATCTCAAGGAACTTCTTCTCTACCCTTGTTTGTAGAATATAAGGAAAGTGATTATTGAAGAATAATTTCTTGAAATCATACCACTCCATGGATTCAATTTCTTCTCTTAGTATCAAATTCTTGATAAATTTCCACCATTGATCTGCTTCACCTTTCAAAGGATAGTCTTCTAAGATGAATTTATCATGTTCCAAACATTAGATAATGGAAACTATATTTTTAGTGGTACTGATCCATTTTTAAGCTACCAGTGGGCCAGAAGACCCTCTAAAATAAGGTGGACATTTCCTCAAGAAGGACTCAGTAGAATGATGTTCCCTAATTTAATCATTTGGAATTCATGCATGATTAATATCATTATAATTTTTCCTAAGCATAGATAAATGATTTTTCATTCCCTCTCCCATAACATTTGGTTACTCAGGAGGACTATCATTGCATTCCCCTCCCTTTCAACATTAACATGGTTCCTTTAGGTTCCATCCAAAGACTGAAACTAAGAAGCATAGTATGAGAAACACAAATCATAATGGGAAAACCATATAATCATGAATGAAATATAAATTTAGGATAGATTAGGATTTATCCTAGGTTATTAATAATAATTTGTAAAACACTAAGATTTTAGACTATACTTTGACATATCCTTAGAGTTTTTACTAAGGTTTTATCATCTTAGTTTCCAAAGGGTAACTACACATTTTCTCTGATACCAACTAGAACGGCCCAAAATTTACATACATAGATATTACATCCAAATTTAAATAATATTCATTAAAAACATAACAATACCATGATAGTACCATATAGTTTTAATGCCTTTTAAAAAATGGGAATCATAAACAACTGGTTCATATGACATCTAAATTGTCTCATACTTATTTCTTCATAACGAGACTCCTTTTTGACATATATTAGTCAATAACCTTCTTCATTACTTGGGGAAAAGAAATATCTGAAATGGTGATTTCATATGCCGTATAAGGGTAAAAAGGGAGACATAAATCATTTCATAATCATATGATATTGGAAAATAACATTTGAAATCCTTATCTTTTATATGAAATATCATGATATCATGTCATGGAATAAATCATAAAAGTTTATATGAATCAATGAACATAATCCAAAAAGTCATAAAAAAGAAATAAAATTTTCTGTCATAAACTTAAGTTTATAAAATAATTTTTTATTATTCAAGGATCATTTCCAATACCATTATACCGGAAAAATCCCATTACTAAACCAAGTTCACTACTTGTTCCAGCCATGTACTACTGAATCGAGATCATTTCCCATTCTAGTCTTATCTGTCACAGGAGATATAAGTATTTAAAAAACGAATTAGATGTCGTTGTAGGTCTCACCAATCTCATAATTAAATCATTGGTATGTGTTCTATAAAAACATAAATCATTCATCATTAATAAAGGAATAGAATTGGTTTCTTTAAACATCATTCCACCATAACATAATCCATTTAAAAATATGGATTTTAAAAATATAATTCCATCATAAACACAATAAAACCCAAGGAAAAATAGGGATAGTATACTTGAAACATAACACTATTAAATAATACCATCTTAGATGGAAAATAATTTCTATAGAACACATGAAATTATTTCTTGAATAAAATATCATCTCTTCATCAAAATGGTTTTTTCTTTTAAAAATGATGTAAAATTTTAAAAGAAAAGAATTTATTTAAAAATAAACTCAAAATAATGTAATGTAATATTCATTTAAATAGGGAATTATCAAAACATATAAATCTAATCGGGCTGTATAAGTTAAAAAAATACATTCTTCTCCTAATTTTTTTAGAAATTTAAAAAGATCCTCATATTGAAAATGACAAAAGTCTCTATTCATACCATTTAATAAAAATTTGAAAACAGGTAAAATAGATTTTAAAAAATTATAGGATGATATTAATAATATTTATTAAATCATATTTAGGATACATGAACATTAATTATAAGTATAACCCAATATATACTTATATATAAATAATCTCAAATAATAATGAAATTACCAAATTATCCATTACCTTATGTTAGATATACTTTGTATTTATCCCAACCTCATGCTACATGGCTTAAAGCAACATTCCCAATGCGCCAAAGGCAGGAAATAAATACCAAGGGATTTGGGAATAAATTGGAGAATTATTTGTACTTGAGATAAAACCATCCAACCAAAAAATCCACTACCAAAAAACAACATGATGCATGTCGAAAAAACAACCAAACCCATACATTACCAAAAAAATATAAAAACTAATCCATAACAATCTCACTTGCCACATACAACCAAGAAAAATCAGAATACCAAGAGTAAGACTAAACAAAAAGACCCGAAAAGAACTAGGTCATCATCCATAGTTCGACACTAGGATCCATGCTCCAAGTACCACAATATCACCAAATCATCCTGAAGAACCACTAGAAAAATAAGATTCCTTACTCTTAACTATGCCCCAGAACACAACATCTGCAGAGCTCCAATGTTCCAAAGTAGGGGGGAGTACAAATACTCAGTATGATTTCCAAAAATGGCATCCCTACTCACACCACAATGATAAAGCCATTAGCACATTTATATGAAACAGTTTATTTAAAACATTCAATCATGAAACAACTTAAACCTGCCAAAAATTCCATTAGCAAGCCACGACAAACAATGGAATGCCACAACCAGGACATAAGCCAAATCACAGTCACAAAAAATCACAAAAAGTTATCACTTCTCATAGATACAACAGAAAAAATCACACAAAGTATTTCACAAACCCAGACTAATGTAACAATCATGGCGACACTTCTGTCTGACTCGTTCCTTCATTCCCAATTTACTGGCACTTCATGTCCACTTATCCTTGTTGGTCGACCTTTCATCCAATATCCAGCCTTTTTTATATAGTGGTACTTCCCTCCGACATTACACAGAATTCACACAAGCCATAACCAAGCATGAATCACCGAGGCGACAAAAATATACACATAATCCCATAACATGCAAACCCACTTCAATAAATCACCCATTTATTGAAATCAACATTTAATTATTTTACCATACCAAACTAAATTTCAATAGGAAAATATATTTATTTAAAACCATTCATCATCTATTCTCACAAAACATTTCAAGAACCCCATTTTAAATTTTTCAACAAGAACATTTCACCCCAAAATTACCTTTTCCCAAAAAATCCACAAAACATTAAAAAAGGGTATTCCAACCAATTTCACACATCAAAACAAAATTAATTTCAATAAAAATAAATTATTTTTAAGCATGATTCAATATATATCCCATTAGAGTTGAGATATAAGACAACTAACTTTAGGGTTCCTTCGAAATTGACCCACTAGCAACCGCACCATAAATCAGAAGAATGAACCACTGAAGCCACTTTATATCCCCTTCACTATCATCAAAAAGACCTAAAATTATCACTTTTGAAAAAAACAACAATATCTACATGCAATGGATATAGATCTAGAAACCCATGATAGGTAAAATAGTAGATCTATAGGAAAACCAAGAAGAAACCAAGAGGAGAGACTTGCCCGAGAGAAACCGTCGTAAAACAACATTGAACCCCTTTCGAATTGATTCCAAAATGAGTGGTAGAGCCCCTCCAACCCTTGGGAATAGAAAATACAAATTTTGTCTTGATTGGGAGTGATTTTGGAGTGAAATAGGTCAAGCCCGAGTGAACCTATATTTAAAAATCCCTTATTTAAGTGTTTGCATGATTAGCCCGCACGGTTTGGAAAACCATGTGCTAACTGTGAGAACGCCACAAACTCAAGAGAAGGGGTCCCACCCATATTTCTCACAAGTTTTTTGAAACCGTATACAGACCATGAAAATATGGCTGTCTCACTCTACACAGTTCCTTTGAGAAACTGCAGGCTTTTCCCTAACCATGCTCAAACAATGCGACCTTAGAAAAGCCTCCAAACTTATTGAACACTATTCCAAACTCTCCCAACCTCTTCCCAAATCATACCATGAACTTTAGACACTTAAAATGTATAAAAAAATTCTACATACCTCAAAATGGGTGTGCAACATTTTCCCATCCATTGGACATTCGATCCTCATAATGTAGGAAACCATCTCATTGTCGAAAGATCCCTAGCCATTAGTCGGACATGTCTTTCTCCCGCTCCCAAGACTCCTCTTATACCTGAACATGATTCCAAAAAAACTAAACTAAACTAATGAATTTACCATGAAATACATTCTCTTGCCTATCGACAATCCACACTAGAACGTGCACCAAGGAAGCATCCAGTTCTAGCTCAACATGATCCGAACCAATCAAATATTTGTGATCTTGTTGAAACGTTTTCAACTACGACACATGAAACACATTGTGTACCGCACTAAACCATGGTTGAAAATCCAAACATTAATTCACAACTCCAATATACTCCAGTATCTCAAAAGGCCCAATATACCACGGATATAACTTATTGTGCTTCCCAAACCGATGATGTCCTATCCTAGGAGAGATTTTTAAAAACTCAAGATCACCAACCTTGAATGACAATGGTCGTCAATTATGGTTCACATACAATTTATGAGGACTTTGAGCCCTCTCAATACTCTTATTAATCAACATGATTTTCTCTATAGTATCTTGGAGAAGGCTCAGAATGATCATCGAAGTCTCACCCATTTCCACACAACATAGTGGACAGCAACATGGACACCCATATAATGTCTCAAACAAAGCCATATGTATTGATTCTAGATAACTTATTTTATATGAGAACTCCACCAATGGTAATTTATCCACCCATTAACCACCAAAATCCATCACACAAACCCTTAACATATATTTTAACGTATTTATTGTCCTGACACATTGTCCATCCATCTACAGAAGATATGGTGTGGTCATAGTCAACTATGCTCTAAGGTCATGCTGCAAGGATTTCCAAAAACGAGATCTGAACCTTGAAACTCTATATGATATAATCAAAACTGGAACACCGTGCCTCTTTACTACCTCCCAGATATAGATTTTTTACTGATCCTCCACCGTATAAGATTCATGAATCGGGATAAAATGGGCCGACATTGTGAGATGATCCACAATCACCCATATGGAATTGTGTTTCCTAACCATTATCGAGAGGCCTTTCACTAAATCCATTGCTATCTATGCCCATTTCCATAATGGGATAGGTAATGACTTCAACATGCATGATAGTTGCTGATTCTCTATCTTGACATGGTGACAAGTCAAGCATCTCAAGATAAACCCAGCCACATCCCTTTAAATTCCAACCCACCAAAACAGCACTTTCATCACCATGTACATTTTCTAAATTTTAGTATGGACAACCCACCTTGAATAATGATAAGAAATAAGAAGTTCCTCCTGAAAATCCACTAGTACCACCATATAATTCCTAAAACGCAATATAGAATTCCCCTTCATTTCCTAGCCTTCAATAGTCTCCCCATAATTGAGTTTCAACCGCATTGCCACCCATTTTGATTCAGATTCCTATTCCTCTCTAACCAAACTAACCGAGTCAAGAACCAACGAAACTGTAAATAATATTGCTCTGTCACCCTGGTCCTCACATTCCAACCTCATTTCCGCTATAACCAACATTAACTCTCACTAATACAATGCATGTTTCACTACCTGGGCGTATGATTTTCTACTTAAAGAATCTTCCCCTGAATTTCACTTACCAGGTGTGTAAAATATATCAAAATCCAAAATCTGGAGATATTCTATACAACTCTTTTGTCTGAAGTTCAAATCTCTAAGTGAGGAAATATTTTTTAATCCATTATGATCGATAAAAACTATGAATTTCTCACCAAAGAGATAATGATTCCACATTTATAAAGCATGAACCACTACCACTAACTCAAAATCATGTTTCGGGTTGTTCTTATCATGAAACATCAAATTTTGTGATCCATATGCAACCACATGATCCCCCTACATGAGAACACACCCAAACTCTAATACTGATGCGTCACAATACAAAATATACCCATTCTCTGGTTGAGGAACAACCATGATTGGAGATGATGTAAGGATACCCTTTAGTTCTTCCAAGCATTTCGGACATTTCATATCCCACGGAAATATGATATTCTTCCTAGTCAAATATGTCATCGGTGAAGCACATTGTGAGAAATCCCGAAAAAAACATTGACAATACCCAGCTAGACCAATGAATCATTGTATCTCGAAAATGTTATTTAGAAGTTTTCATGGGATAACAACCGCTATATTTTCTAGATCAACTAAAATGACACTCTTAGAAATAACATTGACAAGGAAATTAACCTCTTATATCCAAAAGCCACACATTAATAGTTTTTCATACAACTGGTGGTCCCCCAAGATCCCCAACATGATCGCCAAGTGCTTCCCAAGCTCTCCCCTTGTCCTCGAATACACCAGTATATCATCCACAAATACCATCACAAAAGAATCAAAATATCTCTGAAATATCCAATTCATCAATGCCATGAACACTTCTGGTCAATTATTTAGACCAAAGGGAATAACCATATACTTGTAATGGCCATATATACTTCTGAATGTTGTTTTCGGGGTATCCTCATTCCTTACGTAAAATTGATGATATACCCACATCAATTAAATCATGGAGAACCACTGAGCTCCCTTAAACTGGTCAAAAAAATCATCTATGCATGGAAGTGGATATCAGCTATTTAACATAACTTGATTAAGTCTATGATAATCAACATAGAGATTCAAGGTTCCATCCTCCTTTTTAACAAACAAAATTGGCTCTGCCCATGGAGACATGCTATCCTAGATGAACCCTTATTTTTCTAACTCTCCCAAATGAACCTTTAATTCCCACAACTCTGTTGTTTCTTTTCGGGAATATGGAAGAAATATTGGATTGGTCCCTAGAAATAGATCAACTGTAAACTCCAATTATCTCATAGGTGGAAACACTAAGAATTATTTGGGAAGTACATATATAAACTAATCCACAATTTCCGAAAGAATACTCTGCTCAACCTCTTCCATTGATGCCAAGAACAAATCCTCTAACTGATATGAGATTGTTCCAATAGCTGGTGCCAATAAATATGTTACACCTAGGTTTTCATTCCTCTCCCCTATAAAGAGATGTTCAATGACATCCTCTGTTATAAAACTAATTTTTCACGCATAGAAATTAATGTGGGCCTTAAACATCACCAACCAATCCATTACTAAGATTATATCATAACCATCCATCTCAAGAATTGATAAATCCCACATCAATTCAATGTCATCCACAAATAAACAACATTCCTGAGAAAGGAAGACTCGACACTCTTTTTGACCTAGAAGAGTTTGTAGTCTCAAAATAGAAGGCATCATTTCAACATATAAACCCAAAAAATCAACGATGTAAGAAGAAATAAAAGAGTAAGAAGAAACCATATCAAAAAAATATTTCATCAATGATGAATTCAAAATAACCATACCTCACACCATGGATGGTCCCGACTGATCATCCATCACCTCTTGGTCATCTCCATACAACTACTTACATTCCATGATTTTCTCTTTATTACCCTACTGAGAAGTTGTGGTGTTCTTCAAATCACCATGACAAATTTTAGTCTACTGCTAAGGGGTATGTTGTTGCCCCCGTCCCATCGAGGCATAAGATCCCTACCACCCATGAGGAGTGTCACAAACACCCGACCTCAGAGAATATTGACAATAAAGCTACAGATTCCCCAACTTCTTACAATTATGACTTGCTTGAGTTTGTGTTGGAAAATCTCTCTTCATGTGGATCATAGAACCACGCTGAAAACATGTAATAGCCTGAGATTTTATGAAAAATATTCTTTTTATTTTCATTAATGTCTTGTGTTGTACTCTACACCAAAAGGAGCTTTCACAACACGCATCCTTGACTTTCCTTGCATTACACGCAATCGTGACCTTCCTCAATAGCGTGTGTAGTACGCAATAACGAGTTTCACTAATCAACAAGATGCTATTAAAATAATATTAAAACTAGCCATTATAACCACTTTTTGAAATTTTGTAAATTTTATTTTTCAAAATGGAATTCATTTTTGGATTCGTAATATCGAAATTAGCTTAGGGTAAAATTTTGGTACCTTTCGGATAACTTTTATTTTCTAATGAATAGTGAAAATTACTAAATTTTAATTAAAAACAACCTTTTTAATCGAAATAATTAACAGTGATAAATTATTAATTTGAGTGGTTTTAAAGTACATTTAGAATATATTTTTACAATTTAATACAATGTTGTTCATTGGATGTAATTTCACATTTAAACAAGACATAAACAAGTGTCAATCTTTTGATAGTTATTATCTCTTAAGAACACGCTATTTGTTCTGACGACGGGAATTAATTTTTAAATTAATTAATGCAACTGATATGTTTTGAATTTGGTAAAATAGACATCATTTTTGAGTTCATAATATCAAATATATCTTAGGCCCAATTTTTGGTATTTTTCTGGAAACTTTCATTTTTTGATGAATAGTGAAACCACTAAGTGGTAGTTGAGAAAAATGAATTTTTCATAAAACTTAATTTTACCACTTCTGTGAGTGGAATTTCAAAAATCCGAGAGACACGGTTGATTTCAGTAAGTAAAATCTGGTTCAATGAGATGAAAATATTTTTTGGTGAATAGTAACTTTTTATATTTTTTTACCACGGTTAAAAGTAAATAGGGTAATTAAGGGTAAAAATGATATTATTATTACCCTAAAACATGTCCTAATTCTATTGGATAAGTGTAATTCGACCAAAAACAACCTTAGGAATAACATATGACCATTTAGTCCCACTTGAATTAGATTAGGACATTTATTATTAATTTATTTAAAGCAGGGTTAAAATAGTTAAAATCAAAGTTTAATGAGTAAATCATTTTTAATATAGGGATATACATAAGATAAATTCGACTATAAATAGTAATTAGAAAGCTAAAAATCTTTCCTACATAATGGTATTTTATATGTAATTTTTAGACATTAAATAATTTCATTTATTTATGACACAAAGATGATGCAGTAATTATCTTATTAATGAAATATTGACATGATTGATGTTATAAATACCCAAATAAATTTAATTTCAGACTTTTTATGAAATAAACTAATTTTCTAGGTTAATATGACATGTTATTATTGATTTAATTTACTTTTTTCGAACTAATCATTCTGTTATGAGTTTCACAAAAATCAATTACAAAATAGTGTCAAAATTGACATAAAATAGTTTTTAAAACCAATATTATATTATTAATTGTTATTTTATTACTAAAAATATATGGTTCGTCCAAATGACTCAGATAAGGTTATATATATTAATAATAAACAACTTTGGGTTCGTTTGGCTTCTTATAGTAAGTTTATTAACCTTATAGTATAAGAATACAAGAAGACACGGTAAAAGTAAAATTATTTTACTTAATGTTAAATCTAAATGATATGGTTAAAATTGGAACCTAAACATGTCTAAATTATATTGGATTAGATTATGTCTACCCATAACCACCTTATCTTTGAAATGAATCAATTTGGAGCTATTTAAAACCGAATTTGACTTTATAATAAAATAATAGTTTTAGTTATTCCAAAGGTGCCCCTCTCCTCCCTTATAAAAGGGCACCTCCTCCCTCTCTTCCTCACACCACTTTGAGACTTCAAGCTCGGCCAACCCATGCCAAGTTCCTTTTTCCACTTCCCTAGAAACATCTGAGAGGTTCTGGTCTTCCTTAAAGACCAATTTTAGTGCTCTAAAAGGAGATCTCAAAGAGGCGCTTCAAAGAAGAGGTAATGTCTGTTACCGATTCTTTCATCTCTATTTCTTCTTACACTTCTTCTTATTAGGTTGTTTCATTATGAAGTAAAAACATAAGTATCACATATATACTGATATTTTATTATAATTATGAAACAACCTTATTTCACCATCTATCCATCCTACGGAAAACGAAATCATTGTGCGTGCGTACGTACAGAATACCGTCTCCACGCCGTGGTGTAATCTATTTTCCACCACCACCTTACTTGGATGGGTATAATGGTGTAAATACTAACTATATATGATTATTGTAAAGTGATATTGATTCTTAAATAGTATACATACACTCCAATACAATTCCACGATCATGAGAACGATATCATCGCTCGTGCGTACGTACAGACTACCGTCTCCACGACACGATGAGATTCATTCTCCACGTTAACCATTCATGAATGATTATAAAATATATATAATAATTAATAATTACATATATGAAATAATAATTATTCTGGATTTATGTGTATATATATGTATTTCATCTAGTTAATTCCATTCAATTCAATAAGGAAAAGAAAACAACGTTCATGCATACGTACGGTCTACCATCTCCATGAACAGTGTATTTCTTTCCATTAACTGATTTATTATATATATGTATATTCTGAATATATATTATATATAAATCATGTTTTATATTCTGGAATTAAGTAAACATGATCTATTTAATCATATGAATAATTACAAGTCAAAACACGGACGACAAATGAAACGATTTTACCCAAAACTCTCTTTAACATGGAATTTATAAAAGAACGGGTAATATAAATCCATAAGTGAACCATATATGATATCATAACAATGAGTATGATTCTGGAATAAGTCAATGTCCTTATTTAAATCATTATACAGGAGGTTCGGACACATACGAAGCAAATCGGACCTAAGGTAAGGGAAAATATCACAATCTCATTTTTGACATTGTTTATACTTTGGTATTTACTGGGGTGTATTTTATCATCCACATCCATGTTTCCTCAATATGTAATATTTATATCCTTATACAATTGTTTATATCCAATTTTACCCTTCAGTGTGTTTTTAGTAAAATATATGAAAGGAATCTTTTGTCATTTTTCATACGAGGTAATTTTTGACTTTTCCGACAAAAGTATGAGAAGAATGTTTTCTTTTAACTTATACGACATGAATGGATTTTTAAAACATTATTTCCAAGAAGCTTCCCTTATAAGTTTTCAAGTTTATTTTTAATCAACTTCTTCTAGTTATAATTTTATGACATGTTGAGAAATGAAAAGTGTTTTTGAAGTATAATGGATATTTTCCTCAAGAATGGAGTTCAAGTGTTTTATCAAAATTATTTTCCATCTAAGATAATAAAGGGTTCTGTTTCTATCCCTATCATTACATTGATTTGATTATGTTGTGATGGAATTATTTTTATGAATTCCTTTACCTTATATGAATTGTTTTATGATGTCACGATGTTTACGATTCCCATTTTTATTACATGGGTTATACTATGATGTATGGTTTCTGATTTTGTGGAACACATAAGAAAGGTATCATTATGAGATGGGTGGGGCCTATATCTCCCTCCAATGCATTGGGTAAATAATTTAAATCTCTTGGGATAGACATGGCTGGAACGGTAGGTTATACCAGTTTAGTGAAACAGGACTGAAAGAAGGGTGACTCGGTTCAGAAATGGACTTTGTCTACTAAGATAGTCTTGGCAATGAGTCTTTGACTAATAAGAAATGATTATCTATGATTACGTGTGTATGCCACAAAGTTTCGTGTTTTAAATTATGATTATTGGGATTACATTTCACTACTATGATTTATCCCATTTTATGAAATTATGATCTCTTTTGTAGGTTAATATTTCCAAAGGATATGTTCTTATGAATATGACGTGATTGATATTTCTTTTGTTTACCCTTACTGAGCATTTGATCTCACCCTTTTATGTTTTCTTTTCCCCAGGAAATCAAGAAAGGATTTAGGTTTTAAAAAAAGAAGATCTTTATGGGAGATTTTGAAGATCTTTCACCGCGATTAGAAGATTATATTCTGAGTTTCCAAAGACACTAAACTATTACGGTCCTTGTGTGTGTGTGTTTTGTTATGTACTAAGTATTCTGCAAAAGTAATGTAATATCCATGTACGTCAGGCTTCGGGTCTCTATAGTTGGTATCAGAGGAAAGGTTTAGTCAACCTTTGGAAACTAGGATGTGAAAACATTAGTGAGATCCCTAGAGATATTTCTAAGGTATGTCTAGGGATGTCCCTAAGGATAAGTATACATATAGGATACAGTCCTAGAACTACGGTAAAGATCATAGAATTTAACCTAAGATGTTAGATATTGAGGATACTTCCCCTTTATTATGTTGTTTTCCCTAGCATGATTTTTTCCTCTCACACTATTCTTTTTGGGTTTCAAATGATGGCTGGAACCCGAAGGAACTGTGTTGATCAATGTAATGGAAAATGCAATGATTGTCCTCCTGAACAAACAAATTTTATGGGAGATGGAGTGGAAAATCTTATTTCTATACTTACACAAGATATGAATCATTCTGTACTTCCAAATGAGCAGAGAAGGGAACAATATTCTATTGAGGCCTTCATGAGGCAACGCCCACCTTCTTTCAGTGGGTCTTTTGATCCACTTGTTGTTGAACAATGGATTAGTACTACTGAAAAGCTATTTTCAGTTCTTCAATGTTCTGAACATGATAATGTCACCTTAGCAGTGTATTGTTTGGAAGGTGATGCTGATCAATGGTGGAATCTTATCAAGAATACAAGGCCAAGAGATGAAATTGAGTCCATGGAATGGGACGAGTTCAAGAACTTATTTTTCAATAAGTACTTCACTCGTATTCTTCAAACAAAGATGGAGAAGGAGTTTCTTGAACTAAAGAAAAAGGATGTTGAATCTGTTGGTATATACGAAGCAAATTTTACAAGACTTGCAAGGTATGCATCTTGATTTATCATCCAACCTGAAATTAAAGATGATCGATTCTTCAGTGGCTTAAAACCAAATCATCGAAGGGTATTAGCTATAAGAGACTTCAGTAGCTATGACGAAATTGTGCGTTGTTCTATCAAGGTAGATGTGGAAGTTGGTGTTACTTATCCATCTCATAGTTTGGACAAGAAATGAAAGATGGGGTTCACGGAGAAATCTCAGAATAATGGTGAAAAGAAGATGAATGTTTCCTTATGCTCAAAGTGTGGAAAGGAGCATGGTGGATATTGTCTTAAAGGGACTAGAAATGTTTTAAGTGTGGAAAAGAAGGTCATCGAGCATCTGAGTGTCGAAGTAATGGAAAAATGGTTTCTAATGATGTGAATAAAGAAAAGACTGCCGAGAACGCGCCAACATCACTTCAATGCTTCAAGTGCAAGGAAATGGGGAATTATGCTAATAAATGCCCTAATCCAAGGGTTAGTGGTGATCGACATGAGCAACCACTTAAGGAAAAGGACAAATGAAAGTCACATGCGATCACTATTGGTGATGTTGAATATGACAACGATGTGGTGGAATGATTAAGTGTTTATTTAATGGGATTCCAGAATAATGTTGTATATAGTATCGTGGAATATTGGAATATTTATGTTTTGGTCTATTATGTTTTTCAATAATTTTATGGCATCGGTAACCATGAAAAGTGATTGAAATATTTTTGGAAAGAAGATGATATGCACATAATGAAGGGATAAGGAGAATCTAATATGTTTGATAGTATTCATGATCTCATGATTGATATAAGGACTAAGTGATATCATGGTTTAAGGATATAGAATTTTGAGGATTTTGGTATGTGGAAAGTGTTAACTTCTAACTACATTCAGGTTTTCACTAAGGTTCAATGGATATTAATTCATCATGAGAATACATGATTAAGGTATTCACATATTTGTAATTTGACCAACAAGATATATCTTATTATATATGGGGGATAAATGATGGAATTCACATGATAATTTTCTTTATATTATGAGCTTGGACCGAAGTATTTTAGATAAGCCTAAAGATAGGAATAGATTATGTTGGACATAAGTTAGTATTGTTTAAGGATAAAACTTTTTTGATTTTCTTGATGGGATGTTATAGTAATATAGCTTTAGAAAAAGGACAACTTGCCGGACGGGTGACAGCCCATCGCGTCGGACAAGGCTATGGGAATCGAACCCACAACCAAAGTGTGACTGGCCTTTATCGCCTACCACTGGCCTACAGAAAGTCCATGTTTAGTAGAAACTAGTTTTATTATATTAATCAGTATGATATATGAAGTATAAGTCCATTTTAGGAACCATATATTATTAATCTCACTATAGATGGACTTATGTATTTTTTTGATAACTTTTCTAACTTTTTGTTTGAGATAGATGGAATGACCCATCATTCTATCACATGATCTGCTAACACATCACGAATGAAAAATTCAACTTCATTTCTTTATGAGATGAAGTGGAAATTTTCCAAAGAACGAAAAACGGTGAGACTATACCAAAATCATGAAAGTATTTCTTCTAATTCCAATTTCATCAACTTTAGGGAAATGATCTTGAAAACCAAAAATGTTGTCCTAGTGCTCTTATATCGGATGAATCAGATGGTACCTTAGATCATCACAAATTTATGTCTTTGTGATTTCTGGCTTTTCCATATCCATGTTCTCTACCACTCTCTATCAGAACATGATGGTTAGATTTCTCTTCCATATCCATATTTTCACCTATGTGGAAACTCAATGATTAGTTTATTTGGGTAACAGTTACCTTTCATAATTTTCTTTTTAAAGATTGGTTTTGGTATTCCTTTTTATGATGTGGGTTTCTATTAAAGAAACGTTCGAATAGTAAACCATTTATAACCCCGACAAATTTCGAGGGCGAAATTCATTTTAAGGGGGGTAGAATGTAACAGCCCGAGATTTTATGAAAAATATTCTTTTTAATTTCATTAATGTCTTGTGTTGTATGCTCCACCAAAATTAGCTTGCACAACACGCATCCTTGACTTTCCATGCATTACATGCAACCGCGACCTTCCTCGATAGCGTGTGTACTACGCAATAACGAGTTTCACTAAACAACAATATGCTATTAAAATATTATTAAAACTAGCCATTATAACCACTTTTTGAAATTTTATAAATTTTATTTTTCAAAATGGAATTCATTTTTGTATTCGTAATATCGAAATTAGCTTAGGGTGAAATTTTGGTACCTTTCGGATAACTTTCATTTTCTGATGAATAGTGAAAATTACTAAATTTTAATTAAAAACAACCTTTTTAATCGAAATAATTAATAGTGATAAATTACTAATTTGAGTGGTTTTAAAGTATATTTAGAATATATTTTTACAATTTAATACAATTTTTTTCATTGGATGTAATTTTACATTTAAACAAGACATAAACAACTGTCAATCTTTTGATAGTTATTATCTCTTAAGAACACGCTATTTTTTTTGACGACGTGAGTTAATTGTTAAATTAATTAATGCAACTGATATGTTTTGAATTTGGTAAAATAGACATCATTTTTGAGTTCATAATATCAAATATATATTAGGCCTAATTTTTTGTATTTTTCTGGAAACTTTCATTTTTTGATGAATAGTGAAACCACTAAGTGGTAGTTGAGAAAAATGAATTTTTCATAAAACTTAATTTTACCACTTCTGTGAGTGGAATTTAAAAACTCTGAGAGACACGGTTGATGTCAGTAAGTAAAATTTGGTTCAATGAGATGAAAATATTTTTTGGTGAATAGTAACTTTTTATTTTTTTACCACGGTTAAAAGTAAATAGGGTAATTAAGGGTAAAATGATATTATTATTACCCTAACACATGTCCTAATTCTATTGGATAAGTTTAATTCGACCAAAAACAACCTTAGGAATAAAATATAACCATTTAGGCCCACTTGAATTACATTAGGACATTTATTATTAATTTATTTAAAGAAGGGTTAAAATAGTTAAAATCAAAGTTTAATAAGTAAATCATTTTTAATATAGGGTTATGCATACGATAAATTCGACTATAAATAGTAATTGGAAATCTAAAAATATTTCCTACATAATGGTATTTTATTTTTAATTTTTAAAAATTAAATAATTTAATTTATTTATGACACAAAGATGATGCAGTAATTATCTTATTAATGAAATATTGACATGATTGACGTTATAAATACCCAAATAAATGTAATTTCAGAATTTTTATGAAATCAACTAATTTTCTAGGTTAATATGACATGTTATTTTTGATTTAATTTACATTGGTCGAACTAATCATTCTGTTATAATTTTCACAAAATCAATTACAAAAGAGTGTCAAAATTGACATAAAATAGTTTTTAAAACAAATATTATATTATTAATTGTTATTTTATTACTAAAAATATATGGTTCGTCCAAATGACTCAGATAAGGTTATATATATTAATAATAAAAAACATTGGGTTCTTTTGGCTTCTTATAGTAAGTTTATTAACCTTATAGTATAAGAACACAAGAAGACACGGTAAAAGTAAAATTATTTTACTTAATGTTAAATCTAAATGATATGGTTAAAATAGGAACCTAAACTTGTCTAAATTATATTGGATGAGATTATGTCTACCCATACCCACCTTATATTTTAAATGAATAAATTTAAAGGTATTTAAAACCGAATTTGACTTTATAATAAAATAATAGTTTTAGTTATTCCAATGGTGCCCCTCTCCTCCATTATAAAAGGGAACCTCCTCCCTCTCTTCCTCACACCACTTTGATCCTTCAATCTCAGACAACCCCTACCAAATTCCCTTCTCCACTTCCCTAGGAACATCCTATAGGTTCCGGTCTACCACAATGACCAATTTTAGTGCCCTAAAAGGAGATGTCAAAGAGGCTCTTCAAAGAAGAGGTAATGTACGTTACCGATTCTTTCATCTCTATTTCTTCTTCCACTTATTCTTATTAGGTTGTTTCATTATGAAGTAATAACATAAGTATCACTTATATACTGATATTTTATTATAATTATGAAACAACCTTATTTCACCATTTATCCATCCTATGGAAAACGAAATCACCGCGCGTGCATACGTACGGAATACCGTCTCCACGCCGTGGTGTAATCTATTTTCCACCACCACCTTACTTGGATGGGTATAATGGTGTAAATACTAACTATATATGATTATTGTAAAGTGATATTGATTCTAAAATAGTATACATACACTCCAATACAATTCCACGATCATGAGAACGATATCATCGCTCGTGCGTACGTACGGACTACCGTCTCCACGACACGATGAGATTCATTCTCCACGTTAACCATTCATGAATGATTATAAAGTATATATAATAATTAATAATGAAATATATGAAGTAATAATGATTCTATATTTATGTCTATATATATGTATGTCATCTACTTAATTCCATTCAACTCAATAAGGAAAATAAAACAACGTTCATGCGTACGTACGGTCTACCGTCTCCATGAACGGTGTATTTCTTTCCATTTACTGATTTATTATATATATGTATATTCTTAATATATATTATATATAAATCATGTTTTTTATTCTGGAATTAAGTAATCATGATCTAAGTAATCATATGAATAATTACAATTCAAAACACGGATGACAAATGAAACGATTTTACCCAAAACGCTCTTTAACATGGAATTTATAAAAGAACGGGTAATATAAAGCCATAAGTGAACCATATATGATATCGTAACAATGAGTATGATTCTGGAATAAGTCAATGACATATTTTAAATCATTATACAGGAGGTTCGGACACATACGAAGCAAATCATACCTAAAGTAAGGGAAAATATCACAATCTCATTTTTATCCGAGATTGTTTATACTTTGGTATTTAATGGGGTGTATTTTATCATCCACATCCATGTTTCCTCAATATGTAATATTTATATCCTTATACAATAGTTTATATCCAATTTTACCCTTCGGTGAGTTTTTAGTAAAAGATATGAAAGGAATATTTTGTCGTTTTTTGTACGAGGAACATTTTGACTTTTTTGACAAAAGTACGAGAAGAATGTTTTCTTTTAACATATATGACTTGAATGGATTTTTAAAACATTATTTCCAAGAAGCTTACCTTATAAATTTTCAGGTTTATTTTTAATCAACTTCTTCTACTTATAATTTTATGACATGTTGAGAAATGAAAAGTGTTTTTGAAGTAGAAAAGATATTTTCCTCAAGAATGGAGTTCAAGTGTTTTATCAAAATTATTTTCCATCTAAGATAATAAAGGGTTCTGTTTCTATACCTATCATTACATTGACTTGATTATGTTGTGATGGAATTATTTTTATGAATTCCTTTACCATATATGAATTGTTTTATGATGTCACGATGTTTAACATTTCCATTTTTGTTACATGGGTTATGCTATGATGTATGGTTTCTGATATTGTGGCACACATAAGAAAGGTATCATTATGAGATGGGTGGGACCTATATCTCCCTCCAATGCATTGGGTAAAGATTTTATATCTCATGAGATATACATGGCTAGAACGGTAGGTTATACCGGTTCAGTGAAACAGGGCTGAAACGAGGGTGACTCGGTTCAGAAATGGACTTTGTCCACTAAGATAGTCTTGGCAATGAGTCTTGACTAATAAGAAATGATTCTTTATGATTATGTGTGTATTCCACAAAGTTTCGTGTTTTATGTTATGATTATTGGGATTACATTTTACTACTATGATTTATCCCATGTTATGAAATTATGATCTCTTTTGCAGGTTATGATTTCCAAAGATATGTTCTTATGAATATGACGTGATTGATATTTCTTTTGTTTACCCTTACTCAGCATTTGAGCTCACCCTTTTATGTTTTCTTTTCCCCAGGACATCAAGAAAGGATTTAGGTTTAAAAAATAAAAAAGATATTTATGGGAGATGTTGAAGATCTTTCACCACGATTAGAAGATTATATTCCGAGTTTCCAAAGACACTAAACTATTACGGTCCTTGTGTGTGTGTTTTTGTTATGTATTAAGTATTCTGCAAAATTAATGTAATTTCCATGTATGTCAGGCTTCGGGTCTCTATAAAACATCCCTGATAACTCTAAGTCTTAGGAGGAAGATTAACTAATACTACTATCAGAATGTGAGTCGTACTACCACCCTAGAAATAAATTACCCTCTTCCTTTTGAACCCAGCATTCGAGTTCCCACTATTCCCCATGGGTACCAACATAGTTCCCCCATCTATATCCCCCAAAAGATCCTGATATGTCACCGTAACTCTATTAACTATTTTCGAGTAATCATCTATACACAACACCTCTATCTTGGAAGGAATTTCCTTGTTTTACCCAGATTCAAAAATCCATGCCTTCAAAGATGTTTTACCCTTTACCTAGGGTGAAAATTACAGTAAGTTCATAAACATAGCCATATATTCCATCAGTGCTATGTTCCATTTCTTGAAACTTAATAAATATTATGTATGCTGAATTCTGAATGCATTATAGTAGAATTTTTTATTAAACAGTTTCTCAAACCCCTCCCATGTCAGAATTATTTCCTTCGCAACTTGGACCACCAGCTCCCACCACTAAAGGTATTGATCATCTAGCATATATGTGAATAAATTCACTTTCAACTCTATTTGTGTTCCAAAGGAGTAAAATATATTATTCATTCTATTGAGACACGCTTCAACCCTTTCTAGCTCATAATCACCCAAAAACATGGGTGGATTCTTCCATTGAAAATGAACCACATGATCCACATGTTTTATTTCATCCACTTTATTCCCACTATCCATTTCTTGGAAATATTTCACTACATTATACACTAGCTACTAGTTCACTTGGGGCTCAGGTGCAACCGCATTTTCAGTAGCTTCATATAGCTTGTCTCTATGTTGCCAATCTGATACTATTTCTATCAATAAAAAAACAACCATAAGTGCCACACACTTAACAAGAAAAGGTCTACAATTATCAAAATCATTTAAATAATAACTATCACAACTAGGATTTCCACAACTTCACATTTTTCAGGTTTCACTATTATGAATAATCCTCCATGTTTTGAAAATCAACCCATTTTAAAAATACCACATTTTTTCATGTTTTAAATCCTTCTATTTTTAATCCCAGTACATGTTTTCAAAATCTACACATTCATATGACACCATAGATCATTATACCCCAATGAAATGTACATCCTAGTGGGAAGTCATTTCTACCATGCATTCCATGCTCATCTCATTGGATAAACCCCTGACAAAGAGATATCCAATGCCTATAAGAGTCTCCAAACACTTATGTACCCAAGTCCTTGGTGACTTGAAGTTCAGCATAAAATAGATAGCTACATCATTTTATGATATACGTTCCATGTTTTGACAATCATATGCCTTGGTACCGTCCTGACTCATGAAATAGACCAAGAAAAATTCTCAACACCATGGCCACCAATCAACACCAAGGATCCAAAAACTGCTCTAACATGAAAGTCATGGACCAAACAAACTGATACCACTTGTAACATCCTTCCCCATCTCATTGGCTTGAGAGGGCAGAGGAATGCTACTTGGCCTTCAACGATGTTCCCAAGGTGCCAAAGGCTAGCAATAAATTCTAAGGGCATTAAGAATAAATTGGGAAATGGTTTACCCTTGAGATAAAACCAACCAACCAAACAATCCACTATCATAAAACTACATGATGAATGTCGAAAAAACAACAAAACCCATACATTACTAAATGAAAACCAAAATAATTCATAATAACCCCACATGAAAAAAACAACCAACACAAAATCAGATTACCAAGAAAAATACTACACAACAAGACCCCAAAAAACTACGAAATAATCCATAGCTCCACACCAGGCTCCATGCTCCAAGCACAACAACATCACCAAAGCATCTTTTCAAACCTCTTACAAAATGAGATGTCTTTCTCTTACCTGTGTCTCGGAACAGAACATATGCAAAACCACCAAAGAGTCCATGTAAGGGGTGAGTAAAAATACTCAGTAGGTTTTCCCAAAATGAATTCCTTATACACTCCACTAGGATAAAACCATTAGCATATTTATATGAAACAGTTTATGTAAAACATTCAATAGTGCAACAACATACAATATGAGAAATATACCCTTACCAAGATAGGACCAACAAAAAGAAGACACAACCATGCCATAATCCATATCAATATCAAACAAAAGCACCAAAAATTACCATATTTCATAGAAACAACACAAACAAAGCACACAAAATGTCTCACAAACCCAGGCCGGTGTAATAATCATGGCCACACTTCTGTCTAACCCGTTCATTCCTTTCCAATTTAGTGGAACCTCTCGTCCACTTATCCTTGATGGTGGCCCGTCCATTAAATATCTATACTAGTTATTATATTTGTACTTCCCAACAATATTACACATAATTCACACAATCCATAACCAATCACAACTCACCAAGGCCAAAGAAATATACACATAACTGTTTCCATCACATGCCAATCCACTTGAATAAACTACCCATTTATTGAAATCACCATTTAATTATTTTCCCATGCCAAATCACATTTCAATAAGAGAATATAATTATTGAAAACAATTCATCAACCATTTTATCAAATCATTTCAAGAAACCCATTTTAAAATCTGTAATAAGAACATTTCACCCAAAGTCCCTTTTTCCTAAAAATCAACAAAACATTACCAATGGAAATTCCAAAAACTTTCACTTATAAAAAAAATTAATTTCAAGAAAAATTAGTTACTTTTAACCAAGATCCAAGGTCTATCCAATTAGATTCAAGATAAAATCCACCAACATTTAGGGTTCTGGAAAAATCGACCCAAAAGCAACTGCACCACAAATCCAGAAAATGCACCACTGAAACCTCTTTGGATCCCCTTCACCATCATTAAAATCCCTAAAATAATCAATTTTGGATAAAAAAACCCTAGATATATATGAAATGTATGTAGATCTATAAAACCAAGAAAGATGAAGAGTAGATCTGGAGAAAACCCAATATGAAACCAATAGGAGAGACTTACCCAGGAGAAACCACCTTCAATACCACCTTAAAACCATTAATGGCTTCCAAAATGAGTGGGAGATCCCCTAAAAACCTTGATAAATGAAAATACTGAGTGAGGATCAAGTGGGACTGATTTGGGAGTGAAATTGGTCAAGCCCAAGTGATCCTGGATTTAAAAAATCCCTTTTTAAGTGGCTGCATGGTTAGCCTGCACGGTTTGGAAAATCATTCACTAACCGTGTGCAAGCCACATCTTCAAGAGAGTGGGTTTCACATGGATGTCTCGCATGTTTTTTTTGAACCATGCACTGACTGTGCGAATCCCATTATCTCTCCCTGCACAGTTACCTAGAGAAACTGCATGTTTTTTCACTAACTGTGCTCAAATCGTGCGACCATAGAAAAGCATCCAAACTTGATGAAAATCATTCCAAACTATCCCAACCTATTCCAAAATATTCAAAATCACATTAGAAACATATAAATGTATAAAAAACTACACATTTCATTTTATGGGAGATAAAAATTATAAAAAGAGATAAGTTTGAAAAAATAGGTTGAGGCGATTACCTCTTTTTCGAAGTGCCCCCTCTAGATCACCTCTTAAAGCACTATGGTTGGCCTTAGAAGAATATCAGAACCTATAGAATGAAACTAGGGAATTTTATAATATAAATGGATAGGAAATTATAGATCTTAAAGGTTAAAAATTATGTGAAGAAGTGAGGTAGGAGGTTCCCTTTTATAATTGAGGTGAGGGGCACTTATAGAATCTACAAAAATATTAATTTATAATAAAATCAAAACACATACAAAAACCCAAAAAATATCCTAATTTTGAATTTTATATGTTATAAGGTTATAATATCCTCATCCAATACATTTTAGAAATGTTTTTCTATCAATTTAAACTTTATCATTTTAGTTAAGACTTAGTTATTCTATTTAATTTTTAACTTAGGTAACAAATATTTCAATATTAAAAGGGTAAAATATTTACTTATTTGATGTAAATTAGACCATAAATAAATAATTTATAATATTTTATACCATATAATAATTATTATATATTAAAAAATTATTATTTTTAAATAATTTAATATACGTTATTTCGATAAACAATCAATAGTGTCAATTTTTGACAATTCAATTCAATGATTTTTAAAAATATTAAGATAACAAGTTAACTAAAAATAAAATATTTTATTATATTCCAAGTGGTCAAAGGAATCTTGAAAATTTGTTGGATATATTAATTATCCCAAATTATATTTTTTTTAACATTTTTAATCACATTTATTTTTTATTTCCATTATTAAAATAATTAATATGTCAGTTTTGTGTAATTATTTAATATAATTATTTGTTGAAAAAAAAATTAAAATAAAATAATAAGATAAATATAAATCATATTTAGTTTATAATAATAATATTAGTTTAATTTATATTCTTGAAAACCCAATATTAAAAATGTTATATTTATTAAAACATAAATGTGACAACTTTAACATCACTTTAAATAAAATATTATACGTGTCATAATGTTCTTTATATGAATCAAAAAGGTAAATAACTCGACCCTTGAATTATTATGGTCAATATATACTTGACCAATAGGATTTTTTAGTGTTTGGTTCTTTTAATGGTTATTATCATTTTAATATAACTATTCTATTGATTTCTCATAAATTAAATAATTTCTACATCATCAATGTATTAGAATTTAAGGTTATTAATTATTTCATAAAAATATAAAAAAAATTACCATGATAAATAAAAAAATTATATTTCATAGTATTATTTATAATGGAATTTATATTATGTATAACATTATATTAAAAATGTTATATTTATTAAAATTTGAGTAATACGTATTTAACTTTTCTTTAATTAAAATAAATTAAATGTCCTAATAGAATCTAAGTGGATTTCAAGACCTAATGATGATTTAGGTTGAAACACGCTCATAAAATTATTTTACAACAAATGTTAGGGTAAATTTATAATATTATTTTTACTCTTAATCCCCTAATTTACCCTTTTACAGTATTAATAAAAATTACTGATGTTAATATTCATAATGCCTAAAAATCAAAGAAATATATTTACATAATTAAGACCTACTAATTCTAAATATAGAATCAATTTTTTAAAATTCAAATCACAAAAGTTTTAGTAATTAATTTAAAATTAATCTTTTTATTGGAATGAGAAAATGAATTTTCCAAGTTAAAATATTAAAAAAATTGAAATGTTTTTACATCTGAATTTATTGTAAAATTAATGCCAATGATGTACATTACATTAAATGATAAAAAAATAAACCTTTTATACTTTAAACCCAGTTAATAATATAAGTTAACCATATAAATTTGTCCAATGAATTATTTTTCAATTAAAATTTAATATATTTTTACTATTCATAAAAACTAGAATGTTATCAAAAAAATATCTAAAATTGGTCCAATGTAAATTTGTATATCTTGATTCAAAATTAGGTGTTTTGTTCATAAAAAAATTATTAATGTGTCAAAATATTAATTTAAAATGGGTTCTTCATTAAATGACGGTAAAATTAACTTTTGAAAAAAATAATTTTTTATACATCAAATAGGGTTTATTCATACTCTATGACTGAAATATATATTGGATGAATATAAAAATATTTTATTAAATATATTAAAAATATATATAGTTAACTTCATTGAAAAAATTTTAATTCACTTAATTTGTTACTACAAAAATAAAAATATATAATGGATTTATATTTTTCATAAGTAATTGGTAACCAAATAATTCACCATAAATTTTTATAAATTAGTTTTATTTATTTCTTCTAACTTAATGACTACGTTAAAATGGTCATTTTACACAAATGGAATCTCAGAGTTCGTTAAAACTCGGTATTATGTGTAATGAAAGATATTGAAAATTTAAAATTATTTAAAGAAAATTATTTCATTAAAAATAAGAGTGTTACACTGGGAGTATGTTAGGACTTAGAGAAGTAAAATAATGTAAACAAATAAATGATTAAACCATTTAAATCCCAATTTAATTTCACTTAATATAATAAAAGATTTTAGGTAATATCTGTAATGGAAAATGTAAACATTTACATTTAGTTATCATAATAAAGTGTATTTCAGTTTATATTTTTGAAGTATTTTAGGATGTGTTGAAAAAAATAATGTGAAGAGTTACATTAGTTATAAAATGAAAACAAAATAAAATGTTTCAAAAAATATTTTGATAATGATGATTATGACGAACTTAGAAGTAGTTCTAAATAAATAATTAATTTCATTAATGTCATAACATTGGATGTATTTAAGTAAATGAGTTTTAATAATATGATCATATAGTTGACCATTATGAATATGATTCTTAAGGAATAAAATTATTTAGGAATAATTTCTTAATAGATCTTACTCACTAAGTAATATAGATAGAGGGTATTATCATATGGTTAAATAGAGATATGGTAGGAATTATATAAAGATGTAATGAGATCAGAAAATCTTTAAATTTTAATCACAATTAAGGCCCATCTGGTGGTCTATGATATATTATATGAGTATACATGTGCTTCGGTTTAGCTTTGTTAATATATTTATATGAGTATATGAATGTAAAATATATAATGTTACACTAAATGTAGCCTCAAACTGATCCTTTTTTATGTTGGGTACAAATATCACATTAAGAGATATGATAATTGACCGCTAAAATTGAGTTATCCCAAATTAATATTATTTATAGTGTATTAGAGGTTAGAGATAAATGTTCAGGTCTATGTTGGTAGTATTTCATATAGAGATATGGAATATTTTCATTATGAACAAAAGGGGTTCTTTATTGTAGATTACCAACAAAGTATACCACATGGAGTGTAATACACAATTTATTTTGTATAATGGGCATGAATTTTTCATATTGAATCCCCATAATAAATGTTGAAAAAAATTCTACATGAGAAGACACATACTTTGATAACATTCATACATAAGCCTTGAGGATTAACTAATCCTATGATGGGTGGGAATGTTTTTGATCGATTCCTCAACTGAGTCTTAAGAAAGATATGAATTTTCCTATCATATGGAGTGTATGAAATTTATAAACTTAATTGGTAATGATTGAGAAACCTTAGGATCATACCTAGATAAATTCAGGTAACGTCCCATCCCAAATTCCACTAATCTGGTGCCCCAAGTTGTTTTGTTATGAGGCCTCAATAACACCTATCAATAAGAAAAATTCTTCTAAATATAAGAGAGGCCCTAGGTTGTGTCTGTCGAGAAACAATGCCCTCATATTAGAGTAAAAAATGTTGGAAATAACTATATATCATCAAGAGTTGTAAATAAAAAGATCACAGAAGTAATAAATAAATTTAAATAGAACTTTATATAATAATAAATGAAATGAGATAAAATGTAAAATAGTTATTTCATACATAAAACACTCGTCACCCACTAAACCAACCATACATGCATGAGTACATAAAATAAACTGAAATAAAAGTATAAGGATACACAAATAACTCCAATACAGATCACTTACCCGGTCTCCAGACACCATTGAACTACAATAGCCCAATCATAAGAAATCCAGACAAGCATCTCCACTCAATAATTCTACCATGGGCCTCAACCCTATCCACTGTACATCTGTACTCAACCTTGACATCATTAATATAGTATACACTCACACTGAGGTAGATGTACATGGGTGAGAAATAATCTCAGTAGGCCAGCACAATGATTATCCACTAAATCTTCAATCATATGTTAATTCTCAGGAAATATGATTATCCTAGTTGTAACAGAACTGAAAAGATAAGTCAAAACAAAAGGAACAAGTCCACAACCAATCATTGGGTATGTGATTCTAGTCATCTGGATATATTTCCATTATATATAAGTATATATATTTATGTATGTATAGATATCCCCATAAATATATATATATATACATGTTCTCATATACATAATTACATAATTAAGGAATAAATAATGTAAACAACTCAATCCAAAGTCAATCCATGGATATACATCATATCCACTAGACTTCCTATGAATAGGAAACTGAGTTGGATGTCGTACCCCTGAGTCCGTGTACAATTAAGTCAGTCTATGGGTCAGTAATCCAAATCAACAACACATTCTTCTTTGATTGCCAAAAATATCTCTGACCAAGATATTTCACCATAAGGGGATAACCAACATAATCATGGGTTCACCCATACTCACCTAAAATATATGAAATGAAGTATTCTAGGTAACAAAAGTAGCGAGACATCACGCCCAACCCTTGAGGTCTCTGATTAGGGAGAGTGTAATCTTCCCCATCACTTGGGAGAGTATAATCATCCATGAGAATCCAATGATGTGAAACACCATGTCCAACACCGTGGTCATACAATAAATCTGGGAGAGCATAATTATCCCTATCACTTTGGAGAGCATAATTATCCATGAGTATAATCATTAGGGATTCTATTTTTATATCAAGGATAGCCTAATAATTCCTATCACATATTAATTAGAGGAGAGAATGACTATCCTTGACTTATTAAAATTTGAGGAGAGTTAAATCATTCTCATAAAATTAGAGAACATAATCATCCACAAGTAATAATACAGGGGATTCCATGCCTGTATAACGTAATCACAAGCTCAAAATACATATCTGAAGAATCACCTCTAGATATCCCAATAATATAATAATAAAACAATCTGAAGAGTCATATCATGAAGAGTACCTCTGGGTATGCCAATAAATATTATAAATAACATGGTTCTGAATATGGATCCCAATAAATACATCTAGGTATCCAAATAATAAATAAGTACATATTATATTAGGCCAATTACGAAGCAACCCAAAATCACCTCTTGTAATCATAGATGCATCTACGGTAAACAAGTGAATGTGTAAAAAAAGTGTGATAATGGTTGAACACCTAAACCCACCAGTCCTATCACCTCCAGTTAGGTTTAAACATTCATAATGGGTTCTAAGGTGACACCCACAACCATCTCTTACAAACCCAATGTACTAGGTCAAGGTCGGTTAAACATCGGGGCACCCACTGGGTCCCTCATTCTATAACACAAGAGAGGCATACTACTTAGTATCCTCAAGTTCCACACATAATCAAAGAAATCATACTTCAGATCCTAACCAGAGAAGGTAAAATAAGGAATCCTTTGTGGGATACATGTTGGTAAGTAAACAAAGGCATCCAACATGAGATCCACAAAAGATGTATAATAGATAATAAGTCCTCCATGGGACAATCAAAAAGATTTTAATAATGAAGAGGTAGACTACAAATGATATTATAAATGGTATACTTTTAAAAGGGGTACTATAAGGTATATCCTAGGTCACCATGAAAATTAAAGTATCCATTTGGGAAACATTGGGATTAGTGGTAATGTATAGATATCATATATGAGACCCTCAAGGAAAAGATATAAGAAAACCTCTTGGGCCAAATGGAAAGGACCTAAATTACCATACTAAAGAGATATATCATATCCAATACTAGAACATGGGTCTGACTATTTGAATATATCTAAAATCATTTACCAGAGGTAGACATCCCCCTCGTTTAGGAAAAGTACAAAATGCCAATTAGGAGTCCTCAAATAATCACAATGATTCAACAATCATGATCTACATAGAAATATACTCCTAATGGACTACTCATGGGTCCAATTATGTCTCATGGAAATTAATTTTTTTTATATTCTCAAAGGTTATTAAGTGGCTAGTAGACGACATGTATACCTATTACACAGCTTGTTCCCCCAAATCCAAACTCGGGTGTGCGCTCCAGCCATACTTGGCATGTAAAATCCCATGTACAAAACATGTTGATCATGAACATGGTGGGTACCATACATGTGGTACCTTCCCATGTATATATCTTGTACATGTATGTCTACATGATATTCAACCCATAGGAGGCCTGGTTGTGAACTTTTCATGGAAATGTGTCCCTACAAGGACTATCTTGCTGGGTACTCAAGTACATGGCCATGTCTCAGTAGAGAGTGGGTATAACCATTAAATGTAGTTTACTTATAAATATATCATATCCCTTGAACTGGAATAACACAAAATGTGTTTTCTTGAACTACATCTTGTGTGATCATGATTTCTTAAGAGAAAACCCCTCAAATATCTCCAAAACCCTATTTTCTTCCAAATAAGCTACAAATTGACCCTCATGGGGTACTAAGAAAGAATATTAGGGATTTAAAACTATAATTTGTAAATATATAAAGATTTACGGAGAAGAATTAAAATATAATAGCTTTGGGTAGAATCTACTGATGCTTCGCTCATTTCTGCGATTCATGACAATCGTAGGGAGATCTAGCATGTCCCGAGCTCCATGGTGGTAGCTCTATTTCCATATATCTCTTTATATTTCACTCTATCTCCATATTATATATTAGACTCATGAATTATGGTCTCCTATAGTGGTATACGTGTGAATCCAGGTGAGGAAAATAAGGAAAATAAGAAAAAGAAAAGAAAATGAAGAAGATGAGACAAAAAAGAAAATAGAAATATGGGACTCAGGCAGACCCTGATGCCCGAACTAATTTTATGCCATTAATAGGAAAAAATGCCTATTATATACATAATGGGGGTGGAATATTAAACTGACACTCCATTAAAAAGATATAAAAGAACGAACCTATGTGAATAATTTAATATTTATTTAATTAAATATTCAATATGGATTATTCTGCTAAAATTTGAACCACTTAGAATTCCACCGAAATACTATAATAGAGAGTCCCATTATTTTAAGGCAATTGGAATGGTCATAAAAATTATCTAACATCATATTCTATTGTAAAATGTCCGTTTTACCATATACTAGTATTTGAAAGAAAATGATAAAAAAATTTATCAAATTTTTTTACTGTAAAAACATAGGTTATTACCATATCCCCACACAACACATTCTCATCCCCATGAATACTAGGCGGTAAAAACCATTCTTGATCTCATCCCATGAATTTGGAAAATCATGCTACATTAACTATCTAATGACCTATATTATAAAATCTATATTTTTCTCCTTCATGGGAGACGTTTACCTATGACTGATTTGGTACTCCCCACCATAGGAATACCCTTATATTTATCTCTAAACCTAAGTCCTAGCTCAATAACACATGAAAAAAACTGAATACAATTGAAAATGAGGGTCACTATCATAAAATGGCCAATGGTGCACTCCCCTCCATATGAATTACCTTATACCTCTCCTTGAGTGTAACCTCAACAGGTTCCTTCATCAAACATGGAACGTTATTCAAAAAGTTAAGAAGCTCAGTATAGAATTTTTCCTCTCTAGAAGTACTCGATAAGATTACAAGATAGATCATGGTCATATCTAACTATTATTACACTAATATTCCATTAAAATTTGTGTATATATCTCTATGATCCATGCTCATATCAAACAAGGATATACATGGCTTTAACCTACTCGTGACCCCACAGGTCCCAATAATGCATGTCCAAGTCTAGCTATGGGTCTATCATCACATGGAACCCAAATAATTTTGGATTTCTCCTCTACCATGGAGGTATAATTTCCATTTTTACACCAACATCTAGAGAAACATTCCCATGACAAGTTCTAGGAACTATTAGTCCTCGACTCACACCCATTTATTCATTGATTTAGAATTTAAATAGTACCATGCGTAACTAGTGTGTACCTTCTCCACCAAACTCAAAATCCCACGATTCATCCATAACAAGGCTAATATGAACGTGCTACATGACATGTCCATCCAAATGATCCAGAATCTCCCTGAAAACGTTTATTCTAAATAGAGCACCACACATATGCCTCACTTTATTCCACGATCGCCAATCACCTGTCATCAACCAAATCTGATCATAAAAAATATCATTATATTGAATATATTGATGTTATTATGAAATAATGATATAAGAACAATTGAATGGGTGGTTAAGTAAATGACACAAAAGTTATCTTTGAAGAACATTACCTCTTATTCAGGTAACTCATTTTTGTTTATACAAAAAGACATTTGTGGTTGTATTTATGTCCAAAGTGAGGATTATAATAGTATGGGTGGTATTTTGGGAGATTATTTGGGTCGGGTTTTAACTAGATAAACTTCTCTATAGGTGTCAATAAAGTGTAGGGTCAAGTTCTTTTTTATACAGAGTGACATTCTTGTAAATATAAAAAGGTAAACACTATTGAGATGTCTATCTTACATCATGTGCATCCAATAATTAATTAAATTTGATATAATGTATTATATGATCTAAAATTTCTATAAAATATATTTTGTACATGTTTCTTGGATGTTTTGTTCTTAAAGATTAAGGTTTAGTCTCATGTTAAGCTTAATTTTACCTTAATCGCATTAATTAATTATAATTACTTTCACTAATATTTTTGTTCAAAAACTAAGTTAACCTTATTATAAATTTTAAATTATTATGATTCATAAATGAAATCCATTTTTTCGAATTCAAATCACATAATTATTAGAAATAAATTTAAATTTAATCCTACAGAAAAGCATGTTTTTTAAGTGAATGTGTATAGAAGTTTTGTTAAGTTTTTATATCCAATTTCAAAGATAAATTGATTATAATGAAATAAATTAGATTAATTGTCATATAATTTTTATAATTTTACATTAAATACAACATAAAAAATTAACCTTCTAAATTATTTAGATGAAAATTCAGTTTTCAATTAAAATCCAATATTTTTCACTATTAATGCAAAATGAGAACTTCTCAAAAAAATACCAAACCTTCATAAAAATATAATATTGAAATTAATATTTCTGAAATTAAGTTTATTTTGACATATACAATTTATAAAATTTTTTAAATTCAATTTTAAAACAATTTCTCCATTAAAAGGTGTCAAAATTGTTTTCTTATACAATTTTTTAGTGTAAAATTGGATTTATTATTACCTTATGAATATAAACTCTATTTTTTGAAAATAAGAAATATTTTGATGAATATATAATATATATAATTTATTAATATCATTCACTAATATTAATTAATTTAATAAATTAAGATAAAACTCCTTAGAAACATAAAAACTTGTTTTTATAAAATCATTCCCATTATATTTATTTGGTTTCTATATTCATTTGTAATTAATTGGTATCCAATTAATTAAAATATATGTTTTCATAATTTATATAATGATATTCAGAAATAAAAATTTAATATCCAGGATAAATCATATAATATTAAATAATAATATTTTTAATAATATATCATTGTTCGGTAAAACTCTGTCTTACGTGTTACATAAGCCATCAAACAAAGTCACTATTGCATGTGACGAAATATAACTTATGTATTACTCATATAGAAAGCTAAATTTTATTTTTTTAACATAATATTAACTTGGGTATTTATATAAAGTATTCTTAGAATCGAATTATTCTATAAGGAAAATATTGTAATGTCTTGGGGTGTTACATTCTTCCAACGATAAATAAATTATGTTCTCACAATTCAAACATGATCTTGATAATCAAGTGATTTTTATTTAAAAATAAATTATTTTTAGATGACCAAATCGTAAATATGGTTAATAACGCATCTTTTTAATAAAAGTGAAAAAGAATTGAAAAGGTCTCCATAAAACTAGGATTTAAAATATGAGAACATTAGTAAAAACAAGGATTTGGGAGAGAAAACTAACCATCATGTACTAACAGAGTGATATAAAACATGTTCTTAGGAAATTTATTGACCACAAAATATATTTGTGACTAAGGGTCACTGATATCCACAAAAACGATGATAATATTACAATTTTTTTAAATAACCTTTTTCATATAGTTGAGGAATTATTTCACTCTATAGGAATGTATTAAAATATAATTACTTGAAATGTTTCTATTTAATAAGAACAATATTTCCCTTTGGATTTGATTGAACTCTTTCTACTTCATATCTTGGCACAAGTTTCATCATTGCTTTAAATAATACATCAATCACTAAAAACAAAACCAAAGTTCAACTTAAACCATTTCATAAAGGGTTAAACTTTCCAAAAAGTTATAATCCAACACTTTAGAATCATTTCCATGGTAGTTAGTAGTATCCAATTTACCTTAACCATATCAATCATCTATTTATCCAAAAAACTCTATCTAAACATTAGAAACAAAGTAAGGTATTCTTTCCCTCAGTCGTGTGTTTTTTAAGTTTGAATTGCTACTAAATCACCTTTCTTCGTACCATATAATATATGATCTCAAATATTTAATGACAAATTACTACAGTAAAATACATATATATTTTATAAATCAAATGATGAGAACATCATCAATAAAATACTTTTACAAAATATTTCTTATATCCAATATTGAATCACATTAATCATTCCCATTTGGTTGTGTCAAAAACCAAAAATTGAACTTGATCTCTTAGTTTCTTTTATGGTATATTCTCTTGATGCTTGGGGAATTCATTTTCATATGGACCTATCTCCTTGCTGTTGTAACATTGAATAGTATATTTTTTTCGTCTTCCCTTTGAATTCTTTTTCCAGGTGACCCTTTTCTCTGCACTTATAACAAACCCACAATCATTTATAGGATTTCCCATGGTGATTCATTCCATTGTTTTTACATGTTGGAAACCCTTATTTTCCTTCTTCTTCATTGGATCATTCCCTTTTTCATGTATTTTAGAAGACCTATTATTCATTTATATTCCTTTGAATATATAAGATATTGATAATTATTTCTCTATTTTGTTGGAACATAAAATTATATCTTCATATGATGAAAATGTCTGAGAAAACATCTCCCTTCCAAGATTTTGACTAATACCTACAAATAAGTGGTCAAGCTTATGCTCCAAGATGCGTATGTAATCTGTGGAATACCTGGATAACCTTATAAAGGTAGCTTCATAGTCTGCAACACTTTATTCATATTTTTTCTTTAAGATAATGAACTTTCTCCTCATCTGATTTTGTTTCTCACAAGGGAAGTATTTATCAAAGAATATATCCTTAAAAACATTCCATTCCATGAGTTAAATTTCTGCATCGTCTCTATTATTCTAGATCAAATACAACCATTAATGTAACACACCAAGTTTTTATAAAGATAAATAGAAATTCATGGAACTTTTTTTTAAATAGATATTTTTAATTAGCCTTTAAAACATAACTTGTCTACTTATATATTCTGAATTTCATGAAACTTCCATCTACATTTGTGTTTAGTATGTTATTTGGAGTCTGATAGAACAAACTTGATTTTTTGTGAATAGTAACATACCCTTATAAATAGTAATAGGAATATTAATATGACACTAATGAATAGTAATTAATAATATTATTTTATTTTCCAAAGGCAACAGGATAATGGGATCTTAATTAATTTTCCAATGTCACATAAAACTAATTGAACTTCAATATTGTTATTTTTCGAATTAGCTGTGACCTTATTTAAAAAATTAAATTAATAATATTTCAAAAAATAATTTTGAAAAATGGAGTTCATTTTTTAATTCTACACGTAGAAAAAAGGTTGGCGTAAATTTTTGGTATTTTTCTGAAACTCTTGAATTTTCGGTGAATAGTGAAATATGATAAAATATTGTATAATCAATTTAACAGTAAAAATGCACTATTTATGACATAATAAGTGATTCAAGGCCACTTGGTTCAAACTCACATTATTTTATCACTATTTAGGGGCCACTTGATTTTATATTATTCATAGTCTTGTTAAAAATATTATAATAATGATTAAAATAATCTAAAATACCTCCCCTCCTCCACTATAAATACCAAACACACTCCCCTCTTCCTCCCACACCTCTCAAGCCTTGAAAATTTTCTAATTTCTACCAAATTATCTCCCCAATCTTTGTCCCCACATCCTAGAGCTGCTGGTCTCACCAAAAGACCAAAATCAAAGCCCTTAAGAAGTATCTCAAGGAGAAGAGATCAAGAGGTAAACATCCTCTTTTATTTTCTTTCTTTTCTTTCATTTTATATTATTCTGTTTCATTCCCTTTGACTTGTTTGGGGATATTTCATTAAATATTCCCCCTTACTGTCCATATTTTTTTATGAATTATGATATATTACATTCCTCTCATCAATAATTTTTTTATGAAATTTTAAGAGATGTCATTAGGCTGCCGAATTTTCGTGAAAATTTGTCAAGATTTTCTTTTATTTCATGATTCCTTTTTCTTCTTTCCTCACTCACTCTTATAAAAGAGGAATGAAATCTCTAGAATCATGTATATTCATTATGATCTCATGTTTATGGAAAATTCCTCATCAGTATTCTTCTCCTCTTCCACTTATTTAAAGAATAAAATGCATTTTCCATTGTGTCGAATTACCGACATTGTGGGCGATGTATTTTCAATTTCCATTAATTGTTTCAAGTATTGTCATGAAACCATTTATATTGTTGAACCAGGTTATAATACATGTTTTTGACTCATATATGGTTCTGGAATTCTTTTGTACTCATGGTTCTAATTTATGAGACTAAATGAGGTTGTTATTATCAAAGAACCACTTAAATGATCTAAACAAACCTAATTAATGTTTTAACTTATGAATCATCCTCATATAAAGCATCAAAGTGATAAATGGTATAATTTATAGTACTAGAAATATTTAAATACTACTCCATTACAATTATTTAGTTTAAATCCCAATCAACAAGAATGATTCATCATGAACCAATCGTGAAAATCATAAAAGAACTCACCCAAAAAAATGCAAGGAACAAAATACTTACAACTAAGGGGTGAAATGAGGTAATGAAATGACAATATAAGATGTTATAAACATGAAAATGATTCTTTAAAATACTAATAACTCTCTTTTAACCATTACACTATATTGTTAAACAATTTTGAAGTAAGACAAGCCTAAGGTAAGGAAATTCTTAACCCGATTTCCATTCTTTGGGATAACCTTCTACTTTATTATTTATGTGCTATTTAAATTGTTTATGTGTTCGGTTCTATTTTTATTATGTTTAATTATGTTTATTTACAGAGTATATACATATTACATCCACACTATTAAGTCTCACTTCATGTATATGATGTTTATAAGGTACTTTTCTTCTAAAATCCTCTTTTAACATTCTGTTTTACAAGATCCAAATACAATGTTTTTATGATATTATTTATGTTGTATGATTATGTTTTGGTTATTGGGAATTGATTAGGATGAAGGGTGGGACATATATTTCCCTCCAATTCATTGGGTATGAGTAATTTGGAGGTCGGATGTATGGTTAATCCAAGTGTAACTGCGATGGTTACACAAAGTAAGGCAGTTGTGAGGGTTACAAATTTTAATGTAGCCAACATAGTTACATGATTATGTAAGTAATGCCCCAAGATACCTATATGATTATATTTATGCTCTCATGTTTGTGTGGATCTGGTGTAAATATTAATTTACACGAAGTAATTATTTTTGGGTGAAAATAATGTCTTTTGAAAATGTTTTCATATGTTATGAGTATTCATGGACTTATGTGAATTTTCCTTCTTTTTCATTCCTTACTGAGGTTTTGTGCTCATCCCAGGTTTTTTAAGGATTTTTTATAGGATAATGGATGTGTAATAGAGGGAAGGAAGACATGCTAAATGTTGAAGAATTGTCAAGGGGTCTTGTTATATGTTTTAATATTTTATATTTTCATAAAAATGGAAACTGTTTTATGGTATCCACTATGTAAAAATGTGTAATGTTATGAATGTTTTGTACCAATTCTCTAAATATCTAAACTTGAAAATATTCTCAATGTAAAAGGAAGTGTTTTCTTGACTAAATTTAAGATTATTTATGTAATAAGGTCGGGTCCTTATAGTTGGTATCAAAGGAAGGTTTAGATAACTTTAGGGGATAGGGTGATGTTAATAGAATACCATAAATGAGTTTCACTCTATGTTTAATTTGTTATAGCATTGAAAGATTACCATGTTGCTTTATATAAGAAATGTTTTTTCAGAATGGTTGTCCACAGAAGGAACAGGGATGCTGAAGAGGAGAAGCACCGACAGAATGACATCCTTCCTGATCTACAGCCTGGAATGGTAGGGATTGGAACCGAGCTGTTCGTTACAGTAATGGCTCAGTTAACGCATGAAAAAAATGGTGGTGGAATCCATGCAAGAGAACCAATTTAGGTACCACAATAGAACATGATAGTGGTGGAACATTTTATGTGACAACATCCTCCTACATTCAATGGATCTTCTGACCCAGTGGAATCTGAAGGATGGATCAAAGACCTTGAAAAGATATTTGATGTTATGTGATGTTCAAAAAATCAAAAGGTAAGTCTTTCCATTAATCATTTTGAAGGGGAAGCTGATCTGTGGTGTCCAATGGTAAATAATATTAGGGGTATAAAGGATTTTGATTCCTTAGAGTGGGATGAATTTAAAAGTCTTTTTCTTGAAAAATATTTTCCTAAGGTGGTGCGACTTAGAATGGAGAAGCAATTCCTTGAATTGAAACAGAAGGATGAAGATTCAGTGGTTGTGTATGAAGCGAACTTCACCCGACTGGCAAGGTATGCTCCAAATATTATTCTGGATCTCAATAGAAAAATCAATTATTTTTACTCATGATTGAAGCCAAGGTATCGAAGGGTGTTGGCCTCCCGTGAATACAAATGTTATGAGAAACTTGTCCGATTTGTTGAGAGGGTAGAGATGGAGTTTTCTGATGATCATGTGCATTTTTGAAACAAAGAGAAAAAGAGGTCTAGTTGGCAAGCAATGGGAAAGATTCAACCAAAGAATTCTGATGGTAAGAAAATAGAATTTCCAGTTTTTGAAAAGTGAGGCAAGAAGCACCCTGGAGAATGTCTTAGCAAAACTGGGAAGCGTTTTAAATGTGGTAAGTTTGGTCATATGGCCCAAGATAGTAATGAAAATGATCCAAATACTAATCCTAGTTAGAAAACTATAAAGTGTTTTAAATGTGGTGAGATGGGTCACTATGCAAATGTCTACCCAAAGCGAGATCTGAATGATGCAAAGAAGCCAGACTACAAGCAGAAAGGTGTAGTGAGATCCTTTGCGACTACATCATCAGACGTCGGGCCATCCAATGAAGTTGTATCAGGTACTTTGTCTGTTCACTCATATTTTTCTAAAGTTTTATTTGATACGGGGTCTACACATTCCTTCATCTCTGAGAAATTTTCTGGTAAATTGGAAGTATCACCTCAACAAATGAGACCTGAACTTATTGTTAAAACACCAGGGGGGAAATGTTATAGCAAATTGGAATTATAAAAATCTTTCTATTGTGGTCTGTTGAAAGACTTTACCTGCAAACCTTGTTGTTTTACCCTTAGTCGATTTTGATGTTATTCTAGAGATGGATTGGCTTTCTAATTATCATGCTAAGATTGACTATAGAGCTAAAGAAGTTGTTTTTCAAAAAGATTTTCAGTTTGTATACAAGAATGAACCCATACAATTGATAACATATCAGGAAGCTGATAAATTATTGAATGATGGAAATGAAAGTTATCTTACTCATATTTTTGGAAACAAGGGAATTATTCCAATTAGTAATGTGCCAATAGTAAATGAGTACCTTGATGTTTTTTCTGAGGAGTTACCCGGTGTTATACCTGATCGAGAAGTCGAATTCACAATTGACTTAGTTCCTGATGCTAAGCCAATTTCAAAACCCTCATATCGTATGGCTCCAATAGAACTTCTTTAATTGAAAAATCAGTTGCAAGATTTTCTTGCTGAAGGCTTCATTCGTCCCAGCACTTCACCATGGGGAGCCCCTATTTTGTTTGTTAAAAAGAAAGATGGTTCCATGGGACTTTTCATTGATTATAGAGCTTTGATTAACATCACTATTAAAAACAAGTATCCTTTGCCTCATATTGATGACTTGTTTGATCAGCTCCAGGGATCTCAGTACTTTTCCAAGATTGACTTGAGATCTGGATACCATCAGTTGAAGGTGAAGGAGGATGACATCCCAAAAATAGCCTTTTGTACTAGATATGGGCATTTTAAATTTGTTGTTATGCCATTTGGGTTAACCAATGCACCTGCTATATTTATGAATCTTATGAATAGAGTATTTCATGAGTTCTTGGATAAGTTTGTGGTTGTATTTATTGATGACATTCTGGTTTTTTCTAAAAATAAAGAGGAGTATGAAAAACATCTAAGGGTTGTTTTACAAACTTTAAAAGAAAGGAAACTGTATGGAGAATTTAGAAAGTGTGATTTTTGGTTGTAGCAGATTTCTTTTCCTGGGCACATTGTAAATAAGGATGGAATAACCATTGATCCTTCCAAAACAAAAGTAGTTGATGAATGGCCAAGACCCACAAATGTTACAAAGATATGTAGTTTTTTGGGCTTAGAAAGTTATTACTGACAGTTTGTAAAGAACTTTGCACAGTTATCAAGCCCGATAACTAAGTTAACATGAAAAGTGGTTAAATTTTTTTGGACAAAATAATGTGATGTTTGTTTTCAAGAACTAAAGAATAGATTAGTGAATGCTATAGTTTTGGCCTTACCTTCCCGAAATGGTGTGTTTGTAATCTACCGTGATGCTTCTTTGAAGGAACTTGGTTGTGTTTTGATGCAGAATGATCAGGTAATTGCCTATGCTTCGAGACAACTTAAACCCCATGAGCTATATTATTTTACACATGATTTGGAATTAGCAGCTGTGGTTTTTTCTTTGAAAATATGGAGGCATCATCTATATGGAACCAAATGCCAAATATATACTGACCATAAAATATTAAGTATATATTCACTCAGAAGGAATTAATCATGAGGCAGAGAAGATGGCTATAACTGATAAAGGATTATGACTGCATGATCAATTACCATCCTGGAAAAGAAAACAAAGTAGAAGATGCCTTAAGTCGGAAACATCATGCATCATTAACCATGCTACATTTGGAACATGATCCCTTGATTAATGATTTGATGAATTTTGGCTTAGAAGTTGATGGTGCAGAGAATATATCCATTTATTTCTGGTTTCAGTGTTGTCTTTGTTGTCATAAAGAATTATGAGGGCCTAGAGGGAATAATGTGAACTACAAAAAATGGTAGAATTTGTTAAAATGGGAAAGTTTCTAAAATTTAATCTTGATAAATATTGTGTTTTAAGATTTGGAAAAAGGTTATTTGTGCCTTGGGATTCCCAGTTGAAAAAGAATTTTTGTGGGAAGCTCATAGTTCTCCATTTTTTGTTCATCCTCGAATTACTAAGATGTACAGAGACCTTTGGAAGTATTATTGGTGGAATGGGATGAAGAGAGATATTGTTGATTTTACAATGAAATGTTTGAAATGTTAGCAGATTAAAGTAGAGCGGCAGTTACCGAAGGGGTTTCTTCATCCTTTTCCAGTGCCAGAGTGGAAATGGGAGAATATATGCATGGAATTTGTGGTGTGACTACCAACGAATATTCTAGGTAACAATGTGATTTGGGTTATTGTTGATCGGCTAACAAAGTCTGCACATTTTCTCTCTATTTGAGATACAATGACTTTGGATCAACCTTCTCAATTGTACCTCAAGGATATTGTCAAGTTACATGGAGTTCCTCTTTCCATTGTGTCTGAACTAGATCTAAAGTTCACTTCTAACTTTTGGAAGGGACTTCAGAAGTCGATGGGCACAAAGTTAAATTTCAGTACAGCTTTTCATCCTCAATCAGATGGGCAATCAGAATGAACAATTCAGACTTTGGAGGATATTCTTCGAGCATGTTCAATGAACTATCAGGGAAGTTGGGATCACCATCTTTCATTAGTTGAGTTTTCTTATAATAACAATTTTCATTCCAGTATTCAGATGGCACCTTTTGAGGCCTTGTATGGGAAGCGGTGTTAGAGTCCAGTGTTTTGGGATGAAATTGGCGGAAGAATGTTGATGAGGCTATAATTAGTTGAAGAAGTGGCTGATAAAGTGAGGGTGATCTAGCAACACATGACTAAAGCTCAGAATAGGCAGAAAAGTTATGCAGATAACAGAAATGAAGACTTCTCTTTCGAGGTAGGTGATAATGTTTTCATAAATTTTCTCCTTGGAAAAGTGTGATACGTTTCGGGAAAAAAAAGGAAAGCGAAGTCCACAGTTCATCGTTACTTTTGAAATCTTAGAGAAAGTAGGAACAGTTGCGTACCATATAGCTTTTCCTCCGAGCTTGTTTCATGTACAAAATGTTTTCATGTTTTGATGTTGAGAAACTATGTGCCAGATTCATCACATGTCTTGAACCCAGAAGCAGTTCACCTGGAAGAGAACCTTTCTTATGAAGAGAAACCAATTCAGATTCTTGATCGAAGGGAACAGGAATTGCGGAACAAGGTAATCCACCAAGTAAAGGTTTTGTGGAGAAACCACATGGTTGAAGAAGCAACATGGGAGTCTGAAAATGCTATGAGGGAAAAATACCCTCAGTTGTTTAACAAGTAAATAAAATTGCAAGGACACAATTTCAAGAAGGTGGGGATAATGTAACACCCTAAGTTTATCTAAAAATAGAAATTCATGGAACTTTTTTTTAAATAGATATATTTAATTAGCCTTTAAAACCTAAATTTTCTACTTCTATATTCTGAATTTCAAAAAAACTCTCATCAACATTTGTGTTGAGTATGTTATTTGGAGTCTGATAGAACAAACATGATTTTTGGTGAATAGTAACATACCCTTATGAATAGCCATATGAATAGTAATATGAATTGTAATATGACCCTAATGAATAGTAAATAATTATTTTATTTTATTTTCCCATGGCAATAGGACAATGGTATCTTAATTAATTTTCCAATGTCACATAAAACTAATTGCACTTCAACATTGTTATTTTTCGAATTAACTATGACCCTATTTAAAAATTAAATTAATAATATTTAGAAAATTAATTTTGAAAAATGCAGTTCATTTTTGAATTCTACATGTCAAAAAATGGTTGGGGTAATGTTTTGGTATTTTTCTGAAACTCTTGAATTTTCGGTGAATAGTGAAATAAGATAAAATACTGTATAATCAATTTATCAGTAAAAATGCACTATTTATGACATCATAAGTGATTAAAGGCCGCTTGGTTATAACTAACATAATATTATCACTATTTAGGGACACTTGATTTGAGATTATTCATAGTCTTGATAAAAATATTATAATAATGATTAAAATAATCTAAAATACCTCCCCTCCTCCACTATAAACACCACCCTCACTCCCCTCTTCCTCCCACACATCTCAAGCCTTGTAAATTGTATAATTTCTTCCAAATTCCCTCCCCAATCTTCTTCCCCACGTCCTAGTTCTACTGGTCTCACCAAAAGACCAAAATCAAATCCCTTAAGAAGGATCTCAAAGAGAAGATATCAAGAGGTAAACATCCTCTTTTATTTTCTTTCTTTTCTTTCATTTTATGTTATTCTGTTCCATTCCCTTTGGCTTGTGTTGGGATATTTCATTAAATATTCCCCCTTACTGGCCATATTTTGTATTAATGATGAGATATTACATTCCTCTCATAAATCTTGTTTTTATGAAATTTTAAAAGACGACGTTAGGCTGCCGAATTTTCGTGAAAAATTTCTCAATATTTTCTTTTATTTCATGATTACTTTTTCTTCTTTCCTCACTCCCTCTTATCCAAGAGTCATGAAATATCCAGAATCATGTATATTCATTATTTTTTCATGTTTATGGAAAATTCCTCATTAGTATTCTTCTCCTCTTCCACTTATTTAATGAATAAAAAACATTGTCCATTTGTGTCAAATTACCGACATCGTGGATGATGTATTTTCAATTTCCATTAATTCTTTCAATTATGGTCATGAAACCATTTATATGGTTGAACTAGGTTATAATATATGTTTAATGACTCATATATGGTTCTGGAATTCTTTTTTACTCATGGTTATAATTTAGAAGACTAAATGAGGTTGTTATTATCAAAGAACCACTTAAATGATCTCAACAAACATAATAAATATTTTAACTTATGAATCATCCTAATATAAAGAATAAAAGTGATAAATGGTATAATTTATGGTACTATAAATAATTAAATACTACTTAATTCCAATTATTTAGTTTCACTTCCAATCAACAAGAACGATTCATTATGAACCGATCGTGAAAATCATAAAAGAACTCACCCCAAAAAAAATGCAAGGAACAAAATACTAACAACTAAGGGGTGAAATGAGGTTATGAAATAAGAATATAAGATGTTATAAAAATTAATATGTTTTTATTTAAATACTAATAACACTCTTTTAACCATTATACTGGAGTTTTAAACAATTTTAAAGTAAGACAAGCCTAAGGTAAGGAAATTCTTAACCCGATTTCAATTCTTTGAGTTAACCTTCTACTTTATTATTTATGTGTTATTTAAATTGTTTATGTGTTGGGTTATGTTTTTATTATGTTTCATTATGTTTATTTATAGAGTATATACATATTACATCCACACTATTAAGTCTCACTTCAAGTATATGATGATTATAGGGGACTTTTCTTCTAAAATCCTCTTTTAAAATTCTGTTTTACAAGATCCAAAAGCAATGTTTTTATGCTATTATTTATGTTTTATGATTATGTTTTGGTTATTGGGAATTGATTATGATGAATATTGGGACCTATATTTCCCTCCAATTCATTGGGAATGAGTAATTTTGAGGTTGTCCATATGGTTACTCCAAGTGTAACTGCGATGGTTACACAAAGTAAGGTAGCCGTGAGGGTTACAAATTTTAAGGAAGCCAAGATGGTTACAAGATTATGTAAGTAATGCCCCAAGATACCTCTATGATTATATTTATTCTCTCATTTTTGTGTGGATCTTGTGTAAATATCAAGTTACACGAATTAAGTATTTATGGGTGAAATGCATGTCTTTTGAAAATGTTTTCATACGTTATGAGTATTCATGGACTAATGTGATTTTTCCTTCTTTTTCATTCCTTACTGAGATTTTGTTCTCATCCCATGTTTTTAAATGATTTTTCATATGTTAATTGATGTGCAATACAAGGAAGGAAGACATGTTAAATGTTGAATAATTGTCAAGGAGTCTTGTTTTAAATTTTAATGTTTTATATTTTCAGAAAAATGGAAACTATTTTTATGGTATCCACTATGTAACAATGTGTAGTGTTATGAATGTTTTGTACCAATTCTATAAATCTCTAATCTTGAAAAGATCCTCAATGTAAAAGGAAGTGTTTTCTTGACTAAATTCAAGATTATGTATGTACTAAGGTCGGGTCCTTATAATTAATTAGTGTCACCATTTATACAAAACACTAGTATAAGTGTAACCATTTCCTTTTAAACACATCCTAACGCCATGAATATATTATCCAAATACAAAATCCAATAATTTTCCATCATCGGGTTAGTAATCCACTTAAATTATGGGGTCCTCTATCCTATAATGTGATATAACACCAAATAATCTTATTTTGTAATGGGTTTCTCTTTCTAGGAAGGGTTGTCCTTCATAAACTGATTAAGATCCATTAATATATCCATAACATTATTAATTCCAATACTAGATATATCAACTTTAATAGTAGGAAAAACCCATGCCTTTTCCAATGTTATTTGATACCATTCTTCCTTCTAGACCCCATTTCCAAAAAAAATGAATATATAAGATTAAGTCAGAAAATATCGTAACATATTTTATAATCCCAAAAATAATTAAATACATAACATAAATTAAAAAAAATACTGTGTATAAAATCTTGTAATTATAAACATGGGTTCTTTGAGGATATCTTTAATTTAAAATCCTTCCTAATGGTTTTTAACCAAGAGTGAATTATCCTAAGTTTATACCTTGGGAGTTTCATAATAGGTGCTTAATAAGACTTGTTGTCAGGTACTAGGTTACTCTTGAGTCTGGCCTAATGAATCTTTTCAGAGTTGTTACCCCTATGTATATCTATTCCAGAACTACATCCACTTGTAATATCAAGACAACGATGTATTACTAGGAACACCCACATAATCTATACTTTATCAAAATTTAAGGATGTTATTATATACTTATCCTCAAAATATACCTTAGGGTTATGTTCCAAAATTTATTCTTTTCTAAATCTAGTATTTATGTTTTCTACTAATCTTATTGTGAAACCAACTATAATTCCCTGACCCCATAATACCAGATTCAGTGCCTTACATTATTATATTGGCAAGATTATAAGGAATCAAATCCTGATGGACTAAAAGTTTATAGATTTAGGAAAAAAATAGATAAATGATACCCACATTACATTTGAAATAGAAAATGAAAAATAATAAATAATAAAATATAATAAACAGTTTCCTTGAAAAATCATTCAAATATTTCATTTTCATTACCTTGGGAAAGGAAACATAATAATGGTGAGCTCAGATACACAGTAAGGGTATGTACATCAGAATAAACAATTAATCAATGAAAATAACTCATTACGGAAAGGTAAATTACTTATAACACAATCAAATCAAATAAATGAATAAGGCATAATCAATATGGAAAGGCGGAGATGGCAGAGATTAGGGAACAAGGGAAGGAAACAACAAACCCTAGATCAAGTGAATCAGAGAACATCGAACTGGGAAATTCCAAAAAAAATATCAAGATACCATATGCAATATGATCATGTAGGTTAAAATGATATCATTCATCTCTCATGTAAACAAATTTTGTGGAAGGATTATTGTGACCTCGTTGTGGATTTTCAGAAGAGAATTATGGAGGTAGTGAAATATTCGGCCTCACAATCATTCACTGACTTTGACAATCCTCCACCTAGAAGAATCACTAGGAAAGGGTGGGTTTCCCATGTATCTTCCAATTAGGATGTAGTGGAGGAGAGAGTCAACCTTTGCATGAATTCTATCATTATAAGGGTTTTGGTTTTAATGGTAAAAGAACATAGAAATTACATATCCTCACCCAATGAATTATGGATTTATAAGGCTTTAATAATTAGGGAATTACTGTAATAAGATGAGGTTACTACAATGTTTTTTACTCATATTATGACTGTAAGAGTCATTTTTGGAGCATGGGTTCAATTTCCTTGAATCATAGGTTTCATAGAATTCAAGAATGGGAAGGAAACATTGATCCTTGAAATGTTAGAAAAATATTTTCTCAGTTATGGATTTTTATACGTAAGCTTAACTAAGTTTATTAGCACTTAGGAATTTTATGGGACATAGAATCCTTAGTTGGGAACCCCATCAGGATGGACAAGTAGACTGATAATCCACAATTTGGGCATTACACCCGAATCTTAGTGGAAGTTGACATGTCCAACACCTTGGTAGAGTAGGTGGTGCTTACAACAAGGGATGACAATATTAAACATGAAATTCAGTATGAAATAAAACCAAAATTTTATATTAATAAAAAAAAATTTTAACCGTATTCTTTAATGTAAAATGGATGTTGAGGTTAGATTTTGAAAAAATTAAGGGGCATGATGTGGGTATCTACATATGGAGGAATGGGAAAGGCCCATCCTCTAAATCTCAGTTAAATGAGGTTGGACCCTCAAGAGTTGAAACAAAGTGTACTATAAATTTGGATCAAAATTTTGATTATGATAAAATAGATCTTAGAATTCAAGGTGTTGATATGCATACAGCTACTACATAGGATAGGGATCAGAAAAACTAGTATGTGGAAATGAAGAAAGCAGACAACCTGAAATGGAGGAGTCAGCTACACTAGTGTTTTGTACTGATGTATTTTCATAAAAAGAGGTGTGTATTATGTCACACCCCCTAAAATATCTCACTGAATCTCACAAGAAGAATCATGATGAATTCCCAACACATGTGATTATCTAGGGGATGGAATATTTTAGGCCTGAAAAACTAACATTGAAGGGGTTGTGTAAAAGCAACATGTTGCAACCTTATCTGCTATCATCCATGCACCTACTATTTAGAAAAATACATATTATGATACAAGTAGACAATAGGTCATATATTGTGAGAAAATCATGCCTATAAATCTACCGGCATCTGTTGAATCCTCTCATTATACTAGAGTTTCACTGGACCACTCGGTCAAATCTAAGGATGAAGCACTTAAGTATTCTAAACACCCTAAAAATAGTGATCTAGGAGGCTCTTTCTCCCATCTAACTTTTTCTAGGGTTTCTAGAAATAGTATACCCCAAGATAAGCCTGATAAAACTACATAATCTATGAATCAATTCATACCTTTGATTAGTATTTTTGTTCTGATGAAGCTGATGACATGCAACTAGATGAGCAGTGTGCTGGCCCCTCAAAGGAGGAGCAATATATAGGTTCTAGGGACAAAAATGAGCTTGTAATGGTTGAAATGTCAAAGGGGAATAATAATAATAATAAGGGAAATGGATTTAAAGTCAATATAAACATGGAACAATAGGAAGGCCCTCCAACAAGGGGAATGCCCGTAAACAATAAGAATATTTTACTATAACTGTCAAGGTCTAGGGAACCCCTCAATAGGAAAAACCATTTGACATTGTTTTATATCCTACATACCATTTATTATTGGAATTTCTATTCCTTATAATATATTTAATATTAGGAAGGGATTTAAGTGCGAATCTATTGGATTTCGATTTGTCACTCAAGAGTCTCATGACTCTAACATGGATCACCTATGGGAGTTAAGACATAAATCTACCACCATTAACTCATACACTAAGAGGCCTCGGAGTGTTTATCTTTCTTGTAACAAATCAAGATATGATTTCTCAATCTCATTCATATATGAATCTATAGCATATATGTGGGGAAAATATCCTTCAAGGTAACATTTCAGCATTTTTGGGTTAATTGTGTTTGTTGAAAAATCAGGTTTCCATGGTGAATTGTTGAGTTCGAGATATGTTTTTGACAATTAATGTTGACAAAAAACCATGACCAGGGAACAGATGATCTGGAGGCGGTATGAAAAGAGCAGTACATGGTGGTGTCGTTTTCTAGTGTTTTCCAAATTTCTGGGGTCCAAAATATGGAGTTTGGTGAGCATCGTGAAAAGTGTATATCCTTGAAGATCTAATTAAAATATAGAAAAGGAAAGAGTTTCGAGAAGATTGGCTTCATGGATTGGATTTGATGAAGACCAAAAATAATTATGGCGGTCATTCTTCACGATTACGCCAAGTATCGCGAATGACATAAGTTGAAGTGCATCACGGCAGTGAAAGGCTTTGTGAGGGAGCTTCACGGTGAAGGAACGAAGGAATTGACAGGATGATCCGCGATTAAGACAAGCTCTACTATTGGAAACATTCCATGGTGCTTCTCACTTTTGAGTGAATTTCAGCGGGAACTTCAGAGCATTGAGATTTGAGATGACATAGTATTGACTTCACGAGGAAGGTTTGAGGGTCGGTGGAATCACCTATAAATAGGCCTCAACCCCCTCGAGAGAAATAGAGATATTTTTTTTAGAAAATATTTTTCTCTCAATTCGTGAAGGTAGTTCACAAAGGTAGTGTGCTTCGCGAAAGGAAGGACCTTCGCAGCAGCTATTCTAACTCCATGAAAGTTGTGAGCTCTGCGTTGGCTCAGCAAGCTTCGCAATTTAAGTCACTCTGTGATGACTTGAAAATCATGAGAGTGATTCACGAGAGTCCTTTTAAAAAATGTAGGAGCTTCGCGAAGGCTTGTTTGAGCTTCTCAAAATTGGGAGTCTCGCGAATAAGTGTGCTTTGAGAAGGTATTTCCAAAAGAAATTGCTTAGTGTTCAGAGGTAAAATGGGTATTCATCATTGGATGAACTTTGATCTTCAATAGAGCATCTATAAATAGATGAGGATGCATGCTTTCATGCAAATTAAGATACCTACTAGTCGATAAACTGTGAGTGGATCTTCTGAAGAAGAAGTGAGCTCACTTCAGTTGAAAGAGCAGTGAGTTCTCAAATTGTGAGTGGTTGTAAACTAAAAGGAATAGTGAGTCCACTTTGAAATTGTAAATAGTAGTGTGCTAATAGTGGAATTGGTACACTGGCACACTGTCGAGGTATGCTCCTTGGACATAGCCTAGTGAGGGTGAACCATGTAAAAATCGTTGTGTCCTATGTAGGATTTATGTTTTATTCATACTCTGCATCGGGAAGGAGAGAGAAGAGGGTTTTGTCTAACAAAAAAACACGATCAAAAGGGGTTGTTGTTTTAATCTGTCATACCATAATTCACCCCCCCCCCTCCCACTCTCAGGGTATCATGCCTAGTAGACCTAATAAAATATATTTAGAAGGGATTCATGGAATGAGATTAAATACATTACTAAAAACATGCATAAAAATGGACGATTTTTGGAGATTTCAACAATGTTCTGAAATCTGAAGATAAAATTGGATCTAGCATCAATTAGATTGCTTATTTAGACTTCCCTTATTGCATTGAAAATTGAAAAATTGTTGGGGTACCCATTATAGTGTCTATCTTTACCTAGATTAGATACACCGTGCATGGGAAACAGGCAAGTAAAGTTGATCGATGCTTTGTTCAAATGGATGAAATGAGTGCTATGAATAGTGTTTTAGGGTTCATGCTTCTAAAACATCACGTTGGTCACAATCCCATCATTCAAGATATCTCTCCACATTTGGAAAGGTGAGAACCTCTTCCATTCTAGTTTAATAATGGATGGATTTTTGTTCTTGGGTATATGGAAACGTTATTGTAAGCTTAAAAAATTGAACCTATTAGTAGACCTTTTTAATGGATTTATTCTAAACATAATAATTCCAAAGGTTTTCTTAAATAATGGGGTAAAAAATCATTTTCCATGTTGGAACTAGCCATTAATGTTAGTGAGGAACATCATGCCCATTCTCAAACCATAAATCAACACTAGAATGAACCATCTCAAGATGAGATATGAGGTCATAATAGGCTTGATAATCTTTTAACAATCAATGAGAGGCTGGAAAAAATCATCTGAATGTAAAATGGTTAACATATGGGGATAGTTAATATAATATATTTCCTAGATTATACAATGAGTAGAGGGCCATAGTGGAAATCAAGGTTCTTAGAATTAATGAAAATATTTACACCTCTATGAATGAAATTTTCCAGGAAAATGTGGATTAATTTAAGGGAATTTCCTCTATTAGTGAATTAGATAACACAAAAAAATGGTTGATAACATTACCCCATGTATAAAATAGTTGAATAATTTGGATCCTTTAGTGGTCTGGTCTAAAAAAGAAATCAAGGTAGTCTTTTTCTCACTTAACACGGACAGTGCTCTTGACCCTGATAGATTCACGATAAAATTCTCTATATATTATTGGTACATATTGTAGGATGATGTTACCTAAGAAATCAGAGAATTATTCACTTACTCCTTCATGTCGTATAGGAAAAACACTCTTTTTATTTCCTTGATACCTAAAAATGGAAAATTCCCCTGATGTTAAATACTTCAGGAGATTTTCTCTTGGGAACACAATCCCTAAAATCATTAGTAATATCCTTATAAATAAGATATCAGGTATTGTGAAACATAATATCTTTATGAATAAATTAGTGTTTTTTACTGGAAGAAATATTCATCACATTTTTTTAATAGCTTTAGAATGGGTTAAATTTATGGGGAAGAAAGTGAATGAAGGAAACATTTTTCTAAAAATAGACATATCCAAGGCCTTTGATACATTTAAAGAGAGTTTCCTATATGATGTTCTCATAAGATATTTTTTTTATAATTATTTTATTAATAAATTTATTCTCATTTTTAGATCTTCTAGGCGGTCTATTTTTATTAATGGGACACCCAGAGGCTAATTTTATTATGCTAGATGTGTGAGGCAAGGTGATCCTATCTCAGGGATTCTTTTTTATGTTTTTGGGGATTAATTGAGTATATAAATTAATGAATTGTCCTGATTTATTATTTAAAATGAAATTATAGTTCGGGGGAATGATTATGTTCCTTCAAATATTATATATTTGGATGATATTCTTTTGTTTGGTCAGGATTAGAGAAAGATTACATCTACTACCAAGGCTCTTTTTCACATTATGAGGAAGTTGTTGGACAAGAAATAAGCTAGGAAAAATCATTAATTTTTTGCTGAAGGATTATTAACTTGTAGGAAAAATAGTTTAATTAAGCACCATATCATTAAGATAGGATAGATCCAATTCAAGTATATAGTTTTTTTTGTTATTCTGGGGAAATGTGAAAAGGAAATATTTTGAAGACATGCAATTGGGAATTGTTAATCAGATGGCCAGGTGGAAAGGGAAAGCTATGTACCAGCTAAATGGGTGTGCCTTTTCAATTTCGTGATCACCTCTATGATTGTGTATTCTTTATCCTTATATAGATGGCCCATAATCACCATAAGTGAACTTCAAGGGATTATTAGGAACATCATATGGACCGGATCGGTCCATTAAAAGAAGTTAGTCACTATTTCATGAAACAAATGTATCAAACTAATTTATATGGGTGGTATTGGACTTAAAGATCCCAATATATTTAATAATGGGATTATCAGGAAAATTACTCAAACCCAGATTTCTTTTTGTCCCTTCTATGACTTATTATCAAATAGGTTCAAAGGGAATCTTCTAACTTGATATAGAAATCATCTTATATCATATGTTTGAGCATCCATAAAATATTCCTTTAATAAGATCATCTCTGACAGCAAATAGATTTTGATCAGGGACCCCAAATCAACTTTTTGTCTATATATTGTCTTGACATTCCACTATAGAATATTACTAGAATTCTATATGAGGTTATAAATATGTCATTTGAAAATATATTGTCCCTATTACCCATATTTGATGGTTTAATCCATGGGCAGATCAAACTAGAAATTTAGAGGTATGTATTCATGGACTGTGATACCATAATATGGAAGCATAAATGGAATGTGCACTTTAACATTATGGAATTTTATAGGTTAGAATGTGGTTGTGTCCACATAGCAGCAGCATTGTTATTGAAATTAATTACACTTTTTATTCAACCCTCCTGGTTTCTTCGAACATTTAAGATATGGAAGTTTCAGCTTCTTATACATGATCAGCCCAAAAGATATGGGCATCATATTACCTCTTCATGCACTCTTTATCTCAGTGCATAAGGAGATATAAATCATCTTTTTATAGCTTGTGATTTCACTTATTCTTTATAAAGCTATACTAGTACACTACTTTCTCTGGTTTTTGACAGACACATGCAGATCGATATCTTCTTTGAAAGTATCTTTGTTGTTGACTTGAGTGAACAACTTCTAAATCTTTTAGTAGAGGTTTTTGGTTTCATTATTGCATTTATTAAGAATTATCGAAATATGAAATTATTTGATGGTGAATAGACCTCATTTAATATGGGAATACTTACACTACACAAGGAGGTTTTTGCAGCATCGATGCTACAACAGAATATATGTATAACATTGTGCATGATCTAAATATTTCCAGGTTATTGGGTGTAATAGGTTGACCAAGGAAGCCTAAAGTTACTAAATTCATCTGGTGGATTCCTCCAATTACTCCATGGATTAAAGTTAATGTAGAAGGGGTAGCTTCTGGAATTCCCGACCCTTCAGGATATAGAGGCATTTTTTTCTCTTATAATGGTTATTTGAAAGGATTCCTCTACCAATTAATTTGGGTTATGATGTCCAATGAAGTTTAGTTGTTGTATATGGTGAATAAAATTGGATATGTCATCCAATATAAATGAAAATAATTGTGGATTGAATATTATTCTATACCTGTAGTGAAGGCCTTAAAAATAAGAACATGATATTTGACTTGGAGAATTCTACCTCACTGGACTGAGTATCTTGATAAGGAATCCCATCTCAATTTGGAAATATCTCATGTGTATAGGGAGGTTAATCAAGTAGTGGATGTGTTGTCCAATAAGGTGGTTATGGAAATGGACAATATGTGGTCTTTCATGGTTTATAATTATTGTTGGATAATGGTTAATGTAGACATGTGTGGTGTAGTTTATGATCACTTATGTAATAATACCTTATAACTCTTAAATTTACTTATAACCATCTTATATAATTTCTGTTAGGACTGGCTTTGATTGGATCCTATGATTTTTGGGAAATATGGCAATGTGAATAATTAAAACACATTCCATTTAATCAATAATATTAGAATGGAATTCAGCCTTAGATAATGATAAGAGAAAATTTTAGGGATGAATAATAATAATAATAATAATAATAATAATAATAATAATAATAATTGAATTGTCTATGAGGGAAATGATTAATTATTGTAAGTTGTTTTTGTATCACATAAAAATCAATATTGTTAATACCTTCCATAAAAAGTTTTAATACTACAGGTAGAAACCTATTTAATTTGGCCAACTGATTTTACTCATGAGAACCTATTGATGCATCAAGGGAAATAAAAAGTTCAGGCCCCACCCATCAATCTAGACCAAATCATTCCTCATATTGAGTAATCAATTTAATTAATAAACAATATACTATATCAAATATCTGTATTGAATAATGAATATAGATTTATCAATATTTTACTAGACAATCAAATGACTATCAAAGTAAACACCATTTTTAAAAATGGTATACAATTTAGGAAATAATAATATCTATCAACCATGAATATGAATATATATGGAAATTTCCAATGAAAAAATATTACAATAAATTTATTATTCCAAGATAAAGTTAACAATCACAAAAGAAAGTGAGATTACAAAGATAACTTTTACCACGTGTCAATTTTCAAGCTAAAACCCATTGGTTAGATAATCCAAAGTTATAATTAAATCACCATGAATTATTAGTGAATCATGATGTAAAATAAAAAATGGAAATATATACACTACATTAATGTTTATTGGTGTATAACTAAAAATAATTCTCAATGGAATGTAAATTGAGAAGAAATCCCATAACGTGTGTTTCCTTTTGGGTGAACGACCATTAAAATTTATTATAATTGTTTTACTAATTTTATTAAATTATAAAAGAACCATAATAATATTTATAATACCATATATTAACTTATTATAATATCTTATTACCCATTTTTTAAAAACCATTCATTATTTTTACTATTTGGGGTGTTAATTGCCTGCTTTTTTAATATGTTTTTACTTGTTACTTATTGTTACTATTAATTAGATCACGATTTCATAAGCTATATAATGTAAAAAAAGATTTAAATATCATATATCTTCATTATATATGTATTTATTTTAATCCATAAAATTTTGAGATAGGAAATGAAATGCATTGTTCGTGGGGATAGTAGGTCGTATGTATGCATGAATGCAACTTCCATTTATTTTTTTTAGTAAAATAATTAGATGTAAATAATATATATGAATATAATATTTATTGTATCATATTTATGTTATATAGGTTTCATATATTTATAAAAATCATTTTTAATAAATTCCATGTATTGCCTGAATGAATCACATCACTTTGAGGAGGCGGTAGTCCACACATCCACAAAAAATGTTATCATATTCCCACAAAATGGAATGAATAAAACATTGAGTAATATGAAAAATTAAATAATAATAAATAAATCATAATTATCATATATATCATTTATAAACTATAAATCCATCGTTATTCCAACCATGGAATATGGTAATGGAAGAATGAACAACTTTGATTCGTGAGGCGATAGGCTACTGTACACACAAAAGATGATTGTGCATCCCATTTGATAGATGTGTGTGAAAATGTATGTAGAATTACTATAATAACCACATATAATTATATTTAATATAAATAGGTGCTTATATAATAATGATATAAAAAAATTATTGGGTGGAGAAGTAGATGAAAAAATGTGATCGTTGAATAACATTACCTCTTATTCAGATGGATCCTATTAGTTTATACAAGAATGATATCCTTGGTTAGATTTATGCACAAATTACTGATTATAAGAAGAGTATAGGGATTATTGGAGCTTATTTGGGTATTTATTGGATGAAAAAAATGTATTTGGAGGTGTGAAGAAGGGGGAGGGGTGGGTGCCTTTTTATACTGGAGGAGGAGTGTCATTTTTGTAAATATAAATAGGTAAACACTCTTTAGAGGTCAAACTTAAATCATGTGCCTCCAATAATGAACCCAATTATATAAAGGGTATTATATTGTCTAAATATGACCATTAAATATGTTTTATACATGTTTCTAGGTCATTTTGGCTCTTATGTTTATGGTTTAGTCCCTTGTAATGCTTAATTTTACCTTAATCACAGTAATTAATTTTAATTAATTTCACTAATATTTTTTGTTTAAAAATAAGTTGGACTTAATAGAAATTATAAATTATTCTAGTTCTAAATATCTAATCAATTTTTCCAAATTCAAATTATGACATCCTTCATTTTTATTACATAACTGTTCATTACATAATACAAATTTAACATATCAGAAGATCTTTTGGGTTTAGTATCATAGAAATCAGAAACATAATACATGAAAACAACATAATTTTTTTTTATAAAACACTCGTAAGGATTCATAATAGGTTCATCCTATATAAAATTACTGCATCTCTTAACCTGGAGATATACATCAAAGAAAAGGGTGAGAAGAAGGCTCAGTAAGGGAAACAAATTAAATAGTTGACATGTGATCTTGAGCAATATTAATAAGAACATGATATAAATCATAAAGGCATGAGAAATGGAATAATAGGAATATCATAATAAAAAGAACATTAATAATAACTTGAATATGTGGCCACAACATTTCATTTATATATTCATGAACATATCACAAAGGTTTATCCCCGAGGTGTCCTAAAAATTACCAAGGTTATTCACCAAGGTATCGTGAAACATGTCATCTCTAGAGATTAATTTTTTACCCAATGCATTGGAGAGATATCAGGGTGCACCCTTAATATTTAATTATTTTCAAGTGAACCACATAAATCATAATCAAACATTTCATAAATAACCCTTATAGAATAAAATAAATGGGTTTCATTTCAAAATCGTGACGTTTTAAAAGTTCTTTAAAAATTGATCATTAAGTAATTTATAACCCAAGGAAAGAGAGTGAGGGTTATATATATGTAAATTATAGAATCAAATAGATCAATTTTATGTATTTATTAATACCTCTGTATATGAAAATATAATTGGGTATTCACATAAATAATACTAGAGAATATCTTGATAAAAAGAGAGAGATTTTGAGACGAACATTTTGCAGCTTAACAGCTATATAACGTGGTATTAGAAAACATTGAAAAGAGAGGGTACAAGAGTCAACCACTTGATTCTCGCTCAAATTTACCCAAGATAAGAAGGTAGAATGGTCCTTCTTGTTTACCTTGGGTTATCGAATCCTCAGAGACCTAAGAAGAAACCTATAGACACGTACATTCTATGGACTATTTTTGGCTATGAAGTGGCCAACATGGGTTGATTTTATATGGGTTTAAAGGATAACTAATAGATTAAAGTGAATTCAATTTAAAAGAATGAGTTGATCCTGGGTTATCGCTCAGGGTGGATTGGATGAATTACTTTTTTAATGATTTCAATTTCTTATAATTGAGATGGATTCTTTTAAGAAGATCAAACGAAATCCTCACTTACTGTTTTAATGCCTACACACCCTAATACTAGTAACCTATACACTTTAATGATCAATGTTTTGTGCACTCCAAGGTAGAGGTTCGTATGAGCACTTGAATGTGTGACCTTAAATTCAATAAGGATGAAGATGTTTTAAAATCATCAAATAAAAATCTCATTTAAGAGAAGTGATTTTCAATTAATAGAGTGAAAAATAACATCCAATCCAGCCCCTTTCTACTCCCTTGGATCAACCCATAAAAGAGTCAGTCCTCCATTGATGACATGTGTTCAATGGAAGTGGGAAGTAGACATACAAAGGTGGAATTGAAGAAGTAAAAACAACAACAACAAAAAGATCACTCCTCCATTTTGTGATAAATATCACAAGGTTTGGTATGAACATGTTCACACCTTGAACCGATGGTATCAAAGTGATAAGGATAATAATAGAATAATAAGAGAATAAGAACTTTTATTAAGAAACTAAGGTGAATTAAACAACTTACATGAGAAAGAAATGTGATTACAAACACAAAGCAGCAGCATAACACTACAATGAAACCAAGCACCAAAGATTCCTAAATCCTCCAACACCAGTGCCTTAAATATGAATTTTGGAGCCCTTGGGTCGATCCTCTAACAGTACAAAGCATGTCAATTAATTTTGGTAGGCCATAGGTGGTGGAAAGCTTGTGGAATTTAGAAGTTTCCACATTTGACCCGAGGTGGAAGACAGCTTTCATCCACCAAACAGACACGTTTGTAAGACCTTCTAGATGGCCAAATCAGAGTGGGACATAGCATCAGAAAATGGATCTCCAGATTTCTTCTAGCCTCCTGTAAAATTGTGGCTCATTTGGAGTTGTGGATTCCGAGATACGATCAAATTAGTGGGATGTTTTTCTGGGCCGCAGAATCTGGCTCAGAATTTTATCTCTAACTTGGGACGCCTAAATGACAACCATGGATGCATAATTAGCATTATCTTCTGAAGAGTGATTTGTTCCTAGACATGTATTCTAGCATCCCACGAAATTTTGGATTAATTGGGCCTGCATGTTGGGCCCCACATTCTCATCAGTGGGCTGGGGGTCCAATCTGCCTTCTCTAGAATTGCTTCCTTTCATCACAAAATATCCGCATCTTCTTCCATGAATTATCCATTGATCCCTGAATGAAAAATGTTCACATTTAAGTTTAAATAATGTTCTAAAAATATAAAATTAAAATATTTATAATTATATTCCTTATAATCAGATGACTCATTGGGCCTAAATTGGTGTATATTATGCATGAAGTGCACAAATGATGAGAATGGATATTCATAATGAAAATGCACTAACTTAGGCCCATAAGATCAAAAGTGAACAATTAATACCAATAAAATGTAATTAAAATATATGTTTTTATTGGATAATCACACCCCCCCAACCTGATATTTGCTAGTCCCGAGCAAATAATTCAATGATTTTATTTGAATTCCTTTCTTCAAACACATTATAACAAACAGTGATCACAATGTAAACTGCACACAAATATATTTTTATAACCTATCAAGATAATTTAAAACAAGATTAATTTAAAAGCAGATCCCAATCCCAAGCCCATTCCTTTGATCAAATCCATCATCATACTTCATCCAACTCAATTAGGTGTAATGATGTGTTGTGAATCACAATATACATGGGGGTTCATTTTCATTTAAGGGGAAAATCATGGAAGCTCTAGGTGGAATCACATTTAATCTTAATATGTGTATTCTTCATTCCTTTTTTTTTTGGATTTTTTTTTGCAATATTGCCATAGTAATTGAGATTGCAGTTAATCAAATTAACCCATGTAGCAAGACTTTGCCGATGACTCCCAGACTCAAAGGCCTTAGGGAACCAAGTGAAGCCCACATACTCGGGCATCATCTCGAGTTAACTTAATCAAAAACAAAGTAATATTACCATAAATAGAGATAGATTGAAAAACTCAGGGCTAGACAACTATGGAGTCACGATCCCAAATTGTCGAAAGCCTCGCATTTTATCAATCCATTTCTCTACACACAATTTTTTTTAATTAATTTTTTTTGTGAATACTCATATTATTCATAAAAATCAATCCAGCCTATGTTATATATTAGGGGACCCCAAAAATTCAAATTAGTACCCCACAGTCTAGAGGACGTGCATTGTGGCATTTTGATTTAATGGATGAAAATAAAAATGATGAAAATTTTCATTGCACAACCCAACATTCAAAATCAATGCTTTTAAACTTAATCATGAATTAAATTAAGAGTCAAGGAAATAAAAGTTATTGTATATGTAGTTTTAATGTGAGAAAAGATGTTATTATATGAATGATAAAGGAATTTTACTTCTTTTTGTTATCATTGTTTTTTTAAACAAAAATTTTGTTTCCACACCCTCAACTTAGAATGAAACGGTCCCTAGTTTCATAAAAATAAAATTTAGAATGGGGTAGAGGAATAAAAAGGGGATTTCAACAAGGAAATTGAAATATGATGATCATGGAATGAAGTCACCTTGTGGTTGAAGTGTGAAGTTCTTGCCGCTCAAATTATTCCTTTGATATCCATGTCGCTTGCAATGATCCCCAGTGTAAAAAAAATAAAAACAAAACAAACAAAAAAAACAATATATATATATATATATAATAAAGGAAGTAAAATATAAGAATATATATAAAAATTATAGAATAAGGAAGCACAAGAATCCGTAGTTCAGTGGTAAGTGCGCACCCCTGTCTCCCTTTGGTCCCGGGTTCGAATCCCCGTGGCTTCGCTGGTTGTGATGGGGTTTTCCCCACGACCTACGATGTGGAATTTTTTTTATTATTATATTTTTATTTATCTATTTTTGTTTTTTAATTTTTTAACCTACAAACACATTAAAAAAACAAATTGATGATACATTTTCTTCTTTTTAAATTTCTGGGTAAGGTATTACTCAAGGATCACACCACGTGACACGGATGAATATGGTGCTCCCCTTCCGTACTCATCCATACTGATTATAGAAGAACATGTCAACAGTTTATTTTTATTTTTATTTTTTTGAAATATCAAAATGTCTCATTAACCCTATTTAAAATATAAAGTTGATTAAAACAAAAAAAAATATTGGAAACTTGAAAACCATGGGTTGCCTCCCATTCAGCACTTTGTTTAACATTGTTAGCCCGACATGGACCCTAAATCTATTAATTTTTTCCTGGTTCATAGGTTGGCTCAGTTAACTCAGCCTCTATTTCCTGTTTATTGAATGATTCAATGAATGGTTTTAACCTTTGACCATTGAACATGAAAATGTAACCACTTGTGGGATCTTGAATCTCTACTGCCCCATGGGGGTACACATAATGCACTATGAAAGGTCCTGACCATCTAGACCTCAACATTCCCGGGTGTAAATGAAGTTCTGAACTATACAGGAGCACAAGTTTTCCTGGTTCAAAATTTTTGACCTTGATATTCCAAGATTGGTAGGCTTGAACTCTAGCTTTATTGATCCTTGAATTTTCATAAGCCTCCAGCCTTAGTTCCCCTAGTTAATTGAGATCTAATTTTCTTTTTGTTCCGGCCAATGGGAGATCATAATCCATTTTCTTGATTGCCCAAAAGGCCTTATGTTCAATCTCCACTGGAAAATGGCATGCTTTACCATGAACCAACCTATATGGGGACATTCCTAAAATTGTTTTATATGTGGTTCTATAGGCCCAAAGAGCATCTAAGAGTTTCTCAGACCAATCTTTCCTAGAGGGGTTGACAGTTTTTTCAAGAATTTGCTTAATCTCCATATTCTTTAACTCAGCTTGACCATTCGTTTGAGGATGGTATGCAGTGGACACATTATGAGAAATACCATACTTAGACATGAGTGAAGAGAAGGGGCAGTTGCAGAAATGGGTTCCTCGATCACTGATTATAGCCCTAGGAATTCCAAATCGAGAAAATATGTTCTCTTTCAGAAATCGAATCACAACTTGATGATCATTGGACTTAGTGGGAATGGCCTCAACCCATTTTGAGACATAATCAATATCTAAGAGTATGTAGAGGTATCCTCGAGAGTTTGGGAAGGGACCCATGAAATCAATACCCCAACAGTCAAATATTTCAATCACTAAGATGGGAGTGAGTGGCATTTGATTCCTTTTTGTGATGGACCCTACTTGTTGACACCTAGAACAACTTTGACAAAATGTGTAGGATTCCCTTGAGAGGGTGGGATAGAAAAGACCACATTGAAGAATCTTAGAAGATGTTTTCATAGAGGAAAAGTGACCTCCACATGCCTCACTGTGACAGAATTTAAGGATGGACTCTTGTTCAGATTCTGGAACACACCTCCTAATGACTTGGTCAGGGCAGAACTTTTAGAGGTACGGATCATCAAACACATAGTGTCTAACATCAGAAAGGAATTTCCTTCGAGCTTGAGTCCCTAAGAATTTTGGAATGACTCCTGTCACTAAGAAATTTGATATGTCAGCATACCAAGGGAAGTCACTCACAGAGTATAGGTGTTCATCAGGAAACAAATCAGACACAGAAAGATGATTTGAGTTGTATTTGAATTCCATCCTAGAGAGGTGATCAGCTACAACATTTTCAACTCCCTTTTTATCCTTGATTGTGAGGTCAAATTCTTGTAAGAGAAGGACCCACCTAATCAGTATAGCCTTAGCATGTTGTTTTTGGAAGAGGTATTTTAGTGAAGAATGGTTATTGAACACAGTGATGGGGGATCCTAAGAGGTAGGACCTAATTTTCTCTAAAGCAAACACAATAGAAAGTAACTCCTTTTCAGTAGTGGTGTAGTTTATTTGGGCATCATTTAAGGATTTTCTTGCATAAGCAATGACATAGGGAGTTTTATCACAACGTTGTCCTAATACAGCTCCAACAACAAAGTCACTGGCATCACACATAAGTTCAAAAGGAAGGTTCCAATTTGGAGATTTTATAATGGGAGGAGAGGTGAGAGAGGATTTGAGGGTTGAGAATTAACCCTCACAGCTTTCTATCCAAACAAATGGAGCATCCTTTACTAGGATAGCACAAAGGGGACGAGATATTGAACTAAAGTCCTTGATGAATCTTCTATAGAAACCAGCATGTCCTAATAAAGACCTCACTTCCTTGACAGTTTTGGGTGATGGAAGGTGACGAATGATGTCAACCTTTGCTTTATCAACTTCAATCCCCCTACTCGAGACCAGATGGGCTAGAACAAGTCCCTCTTTAACCATGAAATGGCATTTTTCCCAGTTTAAGACCAGATTATTTTCTTCACATCTTCACAAGACTCTCTCCACATTCTACAGACATCCCTCAAATGTATCCCCAAACACAGAGAATTCATCCATGAAGACCTCTAGAAAATCCCCTACCATATCTGAGAAGATTCCCATCATGCACCGTTGGAAGGTTCTAGGGGCATTGCATAACCCGAAGGGCATGCGTTTGAAAGCAAAGGTTCCAAATGGACATGTGAATGTAGTCTTACCTTGATCCTCTAGGGAGACCTCAATTTGATTGTACCCTAAGTACCCATCTAAGAAATAATAGAAGGCATGACCTGCCACTCTCTCAAGGACTTGGTCAGTGAATGGTAAGGGGAAATGGTCCTTCTTGGTTAATGAGTTTAGCTTCCTATAGTCAATGTAGACCCTCCATCCACTACTCACCCTTGTTGGAAGAATCTATCCATCCTCATTGGTTATCACTGTGATTCTGGCCTTTTTTGGAACCACTTGGATTGGGCTCACCCACTCACTCTCACCTATGGGATATATGATACCAGCTTTTAAGAATTTCAGAAGTTCCTTCCTTACTACCTCCATGAGATTAGGATTGAGTCGCCGTTGAGTTTTACGACATGGCTTTGAATCAGATTCCAGAACAATCCTATGAGTCCCAACAAGTGGTCTAATCCCGAGAATATCAGAAAGGGTCCAACCAATGGATTTCTTATGCTTCCTAAGGACATCTAGAAGCATCCTTTCATGATTGGCTTCAAGAGAAGAAGAAATGAAAATAGGATGTGTTTGATTGTCCCATAGGAAAGCATACTTGAGTGTAGCAGGAAGTTCCATCAATTCAAGACCGGGTTGGTTTGGAATTTCAACAGAATATTGGGATATTGGATCATGTTCAATTTCTTATTTTATAGTTTCAGATAGGATTGATTCCCCACATGTAGAAGTTTCAGCTACTAGATTGGCTTTATCAGATTGAGGGAAGGAGTTCTGATTGGTCTCCATGAAATTAGTTTCTTGAAAGGTTTCACTGATTGTTGGACCTAAGAATTTATCATAAGAGAAATTTGAAAATGATTCAAGCCAAGGAGATAAACTTCCTTCATATGAATACAGGAAATCAATCTCAACCTGAATTAAACATTCATTAAATATTCCATGATGTTCCATGGATTCATTATCAATTATTCCTATCATGTTTAGTTCATGAATGTCCTCATCATCCCATATTTGTGAGCTTGCATTATAGATGTTCAAGTCTAGACTCATGTTCCCATAGGTGATGGTCATGTTCCAATTTCGGACTCGGATAACAGATTTGATTGTTGCAAGAAAAGGACTGCCAAGGAAGATTGGGGTTTGTTCCTTATTTCCTAAGTTTGGATGGTTGTCAAGGAAAATTAAGTCAGTAGGGTAGATGAAGTTTTCAACCTTTACCAGAACGTCCTTTAAAATCCCCTTTGGAACCCTAATGCTACGATCAGCAAGCTAAAGTGTGACAGGTGTGGGTTGGAGTTCTTCTAGGCCTAACTGGCAGTACACAGCATATGGGATTATATTGACACTAGCACCTAGGTCACACAAGGCCTTGACAAGTTTTATTTCTCCTAGTTCAACATTGATGTAAGGGCAACCCGGGTCTTTCAACTTAGGAGGAATGGTCCCTTGAATGGTGGTACTCACATTAGCAGCCAAAATGACTTGGTTTTTATGTGAAAATTTTCTTTTAAAAGTACACAAGTCTTTAAGGTACTTTGAGTAGGAAAGTATGGTTTGGATTTCATCGAGAAGGTGTATGTTCAACTTGACTTGTGAAAATATTTCCATCAATGTTTCACTCATTTCAGGCATGGTTTTCCCCCTCATGCGTTGAGGAAATGGTGTAGGTTGTGGGGTTGTTTGTTGAATAGTTGTTTCCTTGACAATGTTATCAGTTTCCTCAGTTTTATCTTGTGGTTCATTTGAATTTTCATCCATGTTTGAATCTTCAAGTTGGTTCTAAATTAGTTGTTCAGGTTTCTCAATTGATTCCCACTTCTTAAAACAGTCATAGCCTTTAGTTGTTCATGATTTGTTTGAGCACAACATAACTCTCCCCTTGAAGATAAGGATGGAACCACCTGAGTAGGCATCGGTGACTTTCTGGTTTTGATGGTTTGAAGTTCTTTTTTTAGGGAAGATACCTCCGAGTTTATCCTCTCCATTTGTTTGCATAGTTGTTCTAATAGGCTTTGTGGAATAGTTTGGGTTGGTTCTTGAGAAGATTGGTTTATCCCAGGGGGATATTTTGGAAGTGGGATGGTTTGTTGAAAATGGATTGGTGGCTGTTGGTATTGGATAGGTTGGGTTTGGAACTGGTTTTGGGTTTGGTAGTTCTGATGGGGGTAAGGATTTTGTCCCTGTGGTTGGCTTGGTTATTGGTTATCTTTCCAGCGGAAGCCTGGGTAGTCGTTATACCTTGGGTTGAAGGTGTTTTGGTATTGAGGCTTTTGAAAGTTCAAAGAATTTACATCCGCTGGGGGTCCTCCTAAGAGAACATCCTTGATGGATGGAATGGTTGGGCAGTTGTTTGTCTTATGGTCATGTTTGTCACCAATTGTGCAAACAGGGTCAATAGTTTGGATTTCATGGACTTTCCTAAGGTCAATCTCTACAACCGTCCTAGAGAGTGCTGCGAGTTTAGCCCTAAGGCTTTCCTCTTCTCTAAGTGTATGAATTCTAGTCGTTATTTGTGGATTTTCAGAATAAGATGAAGTTCCCCATGTTTGGTTTTGTTCAGAAAGGCTTTCTAGATACTCATAAGCATCATTTGGGGCTTTGTTTTTAAAGGTTCTATTACACATCATGTCAATTAATTGTTTGTTCCCCGGACCCAACCCTTCATAGAAATTTCTCACTTGTTTAGGAATAGAAAAACCATGGTGTGGAACCATGTTTAGAGTGTCTTTGAACCTCTCCCATGTTTCATAGAATGACTCTCCCTCTTTTTCAAAAAACGTTTTGGACACTCTTTTTAAGTGCAATTGTTTTGTGGTGGGGAAAGTATTTTTTGTAGAATTCTATTTGTAGTTGGTCCCAAGAGTTTATGGATGATGGTCTCAAAATTTTTAGCCAATTTTTAGATCGATCCTTTAATGAAAAAAGAAATAGCCTCATCTTAGCTGATTCTAGTTGATGTGGGGGACACATGGTTTCTACAATGTCATTGAACTCCTTAATGTGCAGGTATGGCATCTCGGACTCCATTCCATGGAATGTGGGAAGGTGGTTTAGGACATGGGGTTTAAAGATGTAGTTGGAATATCCAAGGGAATTGTTTCTAATGCATGAGGGGTCATTGGTCCAGGAAGGTGTGAGGTAGTCATTCAAGGTTTGTTCAATTGCATTCCCCAAGTTTGGGGCTGCCTCATTTGGCTTTCCATTTTGGTTCCCACCCGGGTTTATGAGTTGGTTTCTTTGAAGACCTTCCATTGAAATTGGATATATTTTGGACTCTAGAGTATTAGGAAGATTAGGATCTAATGGAGTGAGTTCCCTTGGTGTACTTGACTCCCCAACCCCAGGACTATCCACCCTAACTAGACGGTTTCATTGATCGCGGATGTAGGCGGACATGCGCCAAAAGAAAAAAAAGAAAGGGACAAGATAAGAGAATTTGGATGAGAAAAGAAGAAATGGGGGAGAATAGAATGGGTGTTTAGATGACTTAATTGGGTCTCCAGAAATGGCACCAAAATTTTATTATTTCTCAAATTTACCCAAGAGATGGAGGTAGAACGGTCCTTGTGGTTTAGCTTGGGTTATCAAATCCTCAGAGACCTAAGAAGAAACCTATAGACACGTACATTATATGGACTGTTTTTGGCTATGAAGTGGCCAACTTGGGTTGATTTTTTATGGGTTTAAAGGATAACTACCAGATTTAAGTGAATTCAATTTAAAAGAATGAGTTGATCCTAGGTTATCGCTCGGGGTGGATTGGATGAATTATTTTTTTAATGATTTCAATTTCTTATAATTGAGATGGATTCATTTAAGAAGATCAAACGAAATCATCACTTACTGTTTTAATGCCTACACACCCTAATACTAATAACCTATACACTTTAAGGATCAATGTTTTGATCACTCCAATGTAGAGGTTCGTATTAGCACTTGAATGTGTGACCTTAAATTCAATAAGGATGAAGATGTTTTAAAATCATCAAATAAAAATCTCATTTAAAAGAAGTGATTTTACATTAATAGAGTGATAAATAAAATCCAATCCAGCCCCTTGCTACTCCCTTTGATCAACCCATAAAATCGTTATCCCTCCATTGATGACATGTTTTCAACGGAAGCGGGAAGTAGACTTACAAAGGTGGAATTGAAGAAGTAAAAACAACAACAAAAAAAGATCACTCCTCCATTGTGTGATAAATATCACAAGGTTTGGTATGAAAAAGTTCACACCTTGAACCAATGGTATCAAAGTGATAAGGAGAAGAACAGAATAATAAGAGAATAAGAACTTTTATTAAGAAACTAAGGTGAATTAAACAACTTACATGAGAAAGAAATGCAATTACAAACACAAAGCGGCAGCATAACACTACAATGAAACCAAGCACCAAAGATTCCTAAATCCTCCAACACCACTTCCTTAAATAGGAATTTTTTAGCCCTTTGGACGAGCCTCCAACAGTAAAAAGTATCTCAATTAATTTTGGTAGGCCATAGGTGGTGGAAAGCTTATGCAATTTGGACTTTTCCACTTTTGACCCGAGGTGGCAGCCAGCTTTCATCCACCGAACAGATGCATTTGTATGACCTTTTAGGTGACCGAATAAGAGTGGTCCATAGAAGACACAAATGGAGCTCCGGATGTCTTCTAGACGTCTGTAAAATTTTGTCCCATTTGGAGTTGGGGATTCCGAGATATGATCAAATTAGTGGGATGTTGTTCTGGGCCGCAGAATCTGGCCCAGAATTTTATCTCTAACTTGGGATGCCTAAATGGCCACCATGGAGGCCGAATTAGCATTATCTTCTGAAGAGTGATTTCTTCCTAAACATATATTCTAGCATCCCACAACATTTGTGATTAATTGAACCTGTATGTTGGGCCCCACAGTCTTATCTGTGGGCTGGTGTCCAATCTTCCTTCTCTAGAATTGCCTCCTTTCATCACAAAATATCCCCATCTTCTTCCATGAATTCTACATTGATCCTTGAATAAAAAATGTTCACATTTAAGTGTAGATACAGTTCCCAAAATATCAAATTAAAATATTGATAATTATATTCCTTAGAATCAGATGACTCATTGGGCCTAAATTGGTGTATATTAGGCATGAAGTGCACAAATGATGAGAATGGATATTCATAATGAAAATGCACTAAATCAGGCCCATGAGATCAAAAATGAACATTTAATACCATTAAAATGTAATTAAAAATTATGTTTTTATTGGATAATCACCACTCATAAATAAATCATAATACAGTATGGGTATATAAGAAAAAGAAATAATATCATGGTAAATATATTTTAAGAAAATACCATATGAAAATGAAACTCGAAGGAAAAGAGAAGAAGTTGTTTCTTTTACAAAAAATTCGGCCTCCTAACGGCGTCACATAAAAATTTAGAAAAATAAATCAATGGGAGAGGAAAGGGTATATAATAATTTGGAAATGAAATTTACAGTAGTAAATATATATAATAATAAAACCCCACATAATAACACTGAACTATAAGACTTAACATAAAGGAAGTCATGGCTTAAAAGTGGAGGGTGAAATTTTCCCTTACCTTGCAGAGTAATTTCAAAAGACTGATGGTTGGGACCTTAGGAGGCTTGAGGGCACCTTGGGAGGACACCTTGGGAGGTAAGGATACCCGAAATTTGTTGAGGAGGATTTTTGAATGAAATGAATGAGGGAAATGTCTTGGTATTTATAGGAAAAGTGAGAGAATAAATTATTAATTTCCAGGAGACGCCTCATCGGTGGTATTTGCAAAACCATGGGATTACCCATGGTATATGCCCATGGTATTGACCACATGTGACAACTGATATAATATATCACTATTCATAAGGTGACCATAAATCTTACATCATTATTACCTCATTAATGATGCCATTAAACACCCGAAACACAAAACTGTATTTTTACTATTCACCAAAAATGCAACTGTTTCAGAAAATCTCAAAAATTCCCCCAAACCTAATATCTATGCTCTGAATTCAAAAATGATCTTCATTTTATTTAAATAATTTTCAAAATATTTATAATTTAATTTTTTAAAAAAATTATTATTTATTCTCAAAATACAACTTTAGAACTATAACTCACTTTGCATCACCTTAAAAAAAGTAATCAAGTTCCCATAAAATTATTTTATAACCATAATAAAATAGAGTAACAATTTATGATTACATTTTATGAAAATATATTTCCTTTTTAAATTATTAAATTAATTATAAAATTTTAAATAAATTATTTATGACATAAAAAAATACCAAAACTTATACTATGATCATTTTTTTCACTTTTAAGATGTTTAAATTGTATTTATACATTTATGGGTGACGCTTAAATTTTTTTGGCCAATTTAATATTCATTATTATTCATTACTATTCTTATGGGTATTCATACTTTACTATTCACTAAACATCAAATTGATCTTATTAGACTCTAAATTTTTCACTGATCACAATTGTAGAATAACATTTTTGAAAATCATTTCACATTATTAATTATTTAAGGAATTTAGAAATATTTTAAAATATCCCTTTTTCCTAAATTCATTAATAATACGCATCCTATATTTATCATGATATTTGAAATTCACAAACTTTTCCATAATAAGAAATAACAATTTTATTTATATAAAATGATTACACAAAGTAGCTAAGGTCTCGTTAAATAGCCCCTTATAACACTAGCATAGGACTTAACTGTAAGGTGTGTTGTGGTGAAAGAATCTTAGGGTGGCCCAGACAACATTTTTTGAGTGGTGGTTTCTATCAGCATGAACTTCACCCTTAGGTGATTTTATTCAAGCTTCATATGTTGAAGTTCTTCTTGGGCTTGGTCCAAAGCAATGCCCAGTGATGCTACCTTCTTCTCAAGCTCCGACAGATGGGATTCATACGGCCCGAGTATATTGAATGATGCCATTAAATCTTCTTTCTATGTTAATTAATCAAGATAACTGTATTTATAAAAACACAATGTTACGATTATAGTTTCCAACATTCATATTGACTAAAATTCATATAACAGTCAGAACCCAATGGTATCATTTTAATTATACCCACTTCATTAATTAAAGGATATAGTTTTGTTGAGTATGAAATAAAATAACACAGAAATTTTGGGAAAAAATATAACTAAAAAGTTTGGGTTGTTACATTCTTCCCCCCTTAAAAAATTCCGTCCCCAAAATTTTATCTCATACCCTCTAATGAGAAAATGTGAGGGTACTTCTGTCTCATAGACTCCACTGGTTCCCACACGGCTTCTTCACATTTGTGGTTCCTCCGTGACACTTTAACAAGGTGGGTAGTCTTATTACATAGAACCTGTTCTCTATAACCCATGATATCCAACAACAGCTCCTTATAAGAGAGGTCATGTTCGAGCTGTACCACCTCAAGATTTAGCACATGTGAATGGTCAGGTATGTACTACCTCAAGAGGGATACATGGAAGACATCATGAACTTGTGCTAGATTTGAAGGAAGTGCAAGCTGATAGGCCACTGATCCCACACGATCAATGATTTCATAGGGGCCAATGTACCTAGGGTTGAGATTCCCATTTTATCCAAACCTCATGACTCTCTTCCAAGGTGAAATACAAAGAAATACATTATCACCAACATCAAACTCCAAGTCCCTTTAACGGTTTTCAGTATATCTCTTTTTCTAACTCTGAGCTTCCTTAATGTGTTGCTGAATGGCATGGACTTTTTTTGTCATCTCTTCCACAAGATCAGGCCCAACAAGCTTTCTCTCACCAGCTTCATCCCAACAAGTAAGAGTTCTAAATCACTTCCCATATAGAGCTTCATAGGGTTCCATTTGAATGCTCGAGTGGAAGCTGCTATTGTTAGAGAGCTAAACTGAATGGAAGTATTGATCGCATCCACCTTTAAATTCTATTTAGCATGTTCTCAGCATGTCCTCGAGTTTTTGAATAGTCCTTTTATATTGGCCATCAGTTTGTGGGTGATAGGCCGTCCTGAAATTCAATTCAGTGCTCACAGCTTGCTGAAGACTTCTCCAGAATTTTGATGTGAACCTTGGATCATGATTAGATATGATAGAAAGTGGAAGTCCATACGTCCTTATCACTTCCTTCATGTAAATCTTAGCAAGTTTATCAAGAGATAAATATTCCTGAATGGAGATAAAATGTGTAGTCTTGGTGATACGGTCCACAATAACCCATATCTCATTGTTTCCTTTGGAAGTTATTGGGAGACCAATGACAAAGTCCATAGTGATATTGTCCCACTTCTATGCTGGTATGGGTAGTGGTTGCAATACCCCTTTAAGAAGTTTTTGCTCCTCCTTCACTTGATGAAATACAAGGCACCTTGACGTATAGTCAGCAATCTCCCTTTTCATATTATCTCACAAATAATGATCACGAAGGTCCCAATACATTTTCGTGCTACCAGGATGTATAGAGAAAGTAGAGCTTTGAGATCCATCCAAAAACTCCTTCTTTATTTACGGAATAGATGGAACATGTAGTCTTATAGGAAATTTCAGTACACCTTCTTAATCAGTCTTGAGCTTAGGAAACTTCCCATCCTTCATAGCCCCATACTTCTTCTATAACAAGGGATCTTCTTTCTGATTTTTCTTGATCATCTCTTGTAATAAAGGTTGATAAATCATTTTTGTTAGGGTTGCTGATGTCCCTTCCTTTATAATTCCCATATCCATTTTTACTAGGTCATTGATCAAAGGATCTCTTTGAATCCTCATAATGGATAGAACAAGTGGGTATTTCCTGCTAAATGCATCAACAAATTTGTTTTCTCTTCTTGGATGATAATTAATCGAACAATAATATTCTTTTTGAAGTTCCAACCATCTTCTCTGTCTCATGTTCAATTCCTTTTGTGTGAAAATATTATTCAAAATTCGATGGTCTATGTATATATCAGATTTCCCCACATAAAGATAGTGGATCCATATCTTCATAGTTAAAAATGATCGCATGCATCTCCTGGTCATGCATAGGATAGTTCTACTCATGAGTCTTCAACTGTCGGGATTCATAAGTAATTACCATTTAATTTTTCATGAGGACTCACCCAAGCCCTTTCAGAGATGCATCGCTAAAAATAATGATTCCTTCTCTACTTGAGGGAAGAGTTAACAATGGTGTAGTAACCAATCTCTTCTTCAGCTCTTGGAAACAATCCTCACACTCCTTTGTCCAGATGAACTTGACCCCTTTCTGAGTTAGCTTGGTTAATGGATTAGAAATTCATGAAAAGTTTTTCAAAAACCTCCTATAATATCCCACTAAACCAAGGAAACTACGAATCTCATTTATTATTGTAGGCTGAGGCCACTCCTCTACAACTTTTGACTTTATAGGGTCAACTGTGATTTCTTCATTGGTAACAATCTTTCCTAAGAAAGAAACTTGTTGTAAGTAGAATTCACATTTACTGAACTTTCCAAAAAGACTCTCCTTTTGTAGAGTTTTAAAAATAACCCTTAGATGATCTTCATGTACCTCGAGAATTTTAAAATATATCAAAATAACATCAATAAAAACTACTACAAAGTTATCAATGTAGTCCTTAAAGACACTATTCATCAAATCCATAAAAATAGTAGGTACATTAGTCAGTCCAAAAGGCATAACAAAAAACTCATAATGCCCATATCTTGATCGGAAGTCAGTTTTTGTAATATCTTCTTACTTCACCTTCAATTGATGATAACCAAATTGAAGATCAATCTTAGAGAATAATTTATCCCCTCAAAGTTGGTTAAATAAGTCATCAATTCGTGGAAGAGGGTATTTGTTCTTTACTGTGACCCCGTTGAGTTCTCTATAATCAATGCATAGACAAATCGATCCATCATTATTCTTCACAAAGAGAACATGTGATCCCCAAGGAGACATACTCAGTCAGATGAACCCCTCCTCAAAAAGATCTTGGAGTTGTTTCTTTAATTCCTCCAGCTCCACATTTACCATCCGATATGGGTCTTTGATATTGGATGAGATCCAAGTATGAGTTCAGTAGAGAAATCTACCTCTCTTTCAAGGGGAGGTCCAGGAAACTCCCCAAGAAATACGTCAATGTATTCCTAGATGATGGGGATATTTTCTATCCTCAAACACTCATTTCCTTATTCTTCATCACTGATCAATTCCATAGATAAGGATATAGGAGGTTCCTCTAGTCAAGGATCAGGTTGAGATATCTCTCCTTGGAAGATAACTTTTGGGTTTCCAGTCAGGACTACTAAGATCTCCATACATATGCATTTGATCTTAGCATTATACTTTGAGAGCCAGTCCATCCCTAGTATAATGTCTAATTCCATCATGGGAATGACTACTAGATTTGCGATAAGATTGTGCTCACCAAGGTAAATACTAGAGTTTCTAAACGCTGATGATTCTTGGATAATCCTACCAAGATTCTTGACTGATAACTTTACTTTAAGAAAGTCAGGGGTTGAATCCAAATTCTTTGCAAACCTTGAGGAAATAAAAGAATCATTAGAACCAAAATCAAACAATGTACGTGCTAGATTTGAGAGAACAACAATAGTACCTGATACCACGTCATTTGGAGCATCAACATTAGCTGTCGTGATAGCAAACGCCCGACCTTGCTCCCTTGGACTTTGTTGAGGTTGATGGTGGTTCCCCTCCATTGCCCTCGGATTTGGACAGTGATTGGATAAGTTCCCAAGTTGTCCACACTTTAATTGATGTACATCTAGTAGGTTCTGCACCATATGCCCCTTTTCGTTAGTGTTTGGAAGTTGAGGTTTCACCTCACTACAACAATTTTTTAAAATATGGCCATCTCTTCCACACTTTTATCATTTCCTGCTCCCGAGCAGGAAGTTCGCTGAATACTTCTTCCAACATTTATTACACATGGGACATTTCACTTTCTTGCCTCCTCTTCCCTGATAAAAGGTCCTCCCTAAGATGGGATCCATCCATCTCTTTTTGAAGTTTTATTAATTATACCAATGCTTCTCTTCGAACTCTAGTTCATCTTTCATTTCACTCTGTACTATATCCTCCTTATTGTCATAGTCTCGGTTGGCTAGATTCTTCTGCAGATGTGGTCTCAGTCCACCGAATAATATATCAACCTTACCATTAGGATCCAGGACAAAGCTTGAGGTATAATGGGATAGACTTGTAAAGTTCATCTCATAGCTTCCCACAGATTCATTATCATTCTATTTCAGCTCAAGAAACTCCTTCTCCATTATTTATCTCATGGAACGAGGGAAATACTTACTGAAGAAGATCCCTCTAAACTCTTACCACTCCATAGCTTCAACATCCACTCTTTGACTCATGTGTTTATTTAGTTCCCACCACTGATTAGATTCACCCTTTAAGTGATAGATAGCCAGGGTAACCTTCTCTTGATCTGAACAACAGATCACATAAAAGATCTTCTGTATAGAGATGATCCTCTATTCAGCAATCAATGGGTTGATCGATCTATTAAAGGTTAGTGGTCGTTGACACATGAAGGACTCAATAGAATGTTGTTCCCTTCATGGTGAGATTGGCCTCTCATCTTGAATCAAGTTATTTCCTATAACTTGAGTCATTTGGTTCATCATTTTCATGAATGTTACCAATCTGAATTCTATTGGAGGGCCATCAGCGCATAGTCCATTGTGGTTACCATTTTCATGGTTCCTCCCATTCTCTTCCATTTCAAAAATAATAAATACTTGGTGAAAAAATTATATCATTTACGAATTTTTTAACATTAAAGTATTTTATGTCTTAAAACATATTTAAACTATTACATTTCCCTATAAATCCTTCATAATGGTTTATAAAAATCTTATGATTAATTAAACATATCCCCCGGGAGTGTCATCACAAAGAGTGCAGCAAGGCCCATTGTCGTGTACCAAGATACCCCTGGCCAAGCCTGAAACTCCTTTCCAGAGTTTTCACTCCTAGGAAGCTTTGTGCCAGAGCTGCCTCTACCCTATCGTATCTAGATAGGGATGCATTTTCTTGATAAACCAGTTACTAAATACTCGCCAAAATACCATGAAGTTTTCCTATATTTAAACTTTTCTATAGGATTACAGATAAATTTTTCATAGCCTAATTTCTATAAATAACTAAACTATCCTCTGATAACAACTATGGTATCCCGCCTTTTTATTATAGAACTCTTCATTAGATAATAAAAATTTAACATCTGGGAAGTTCTTTTTTGGATTAGTGTCTTGGAAATAAAGAACATAATAAATGGAAACAATATAAAAACTCGTCTAAACCAATCATAAGGTTTCATAATAGGTTCATCCTATGTACAATTACTGCATCTCATAACCTTGAGATATACATCAAGTGAAATGGTGAGCACAAGTCTTAGTAAGGAAAACAAGTGAAACGGTTGACATGTGATCGTCAGCAATATTAATAATAACATGATATAAATCATAAAAGAATGAGAAATGGAAGAATAGGAATATCATAATAAAAAGAACTTGAATAATAACTTGAATATGTGGCTACAACATTTCATTTATACATTCATGAATATATCACCACGCTTTATCCCTGAGGTGTCATAAATATTACCAATGTTATTCACCAAGGAACCGTGAAACATGTCATCTCTAGAGATTACTTCATTACCCAATTAATTGGAGAAATATCAGGGTGAAACCTTAATATTTATTATTTTTATGTGATCCACATATATCATGATCAAACATTTCATAAATAACCCATAGAGAATAAAATAAATGGGTTTCATTTCAAAATCGTGACTTTTAAACGTTCTTAAAAACATGATCACTAAGTCATTCATAACCCATGGAAAGGGAGTGAGGGTTATATGTATGTCAATTATAGAATAAAATAGATCAATTTTATGAGTTTATTAATACCCCTGGATATGAAAATAGAATTGGTTATTCACATTAATAATACAAGATAATTTCTTGAGAAAAAAGAGAGTGATTTTGGGACGAAACGTTTGCAGCTTAATGGCTATATAATATGGTTTTAGAAAACATTGAAAAGGGAGGGGGCAAGAGTAACCCACTAATAAATTAATCATAATATAGTATGGGTATATAATAAAAAGAAATAATATCATGGTATGGAGATTTTAAGGAAATACCATATGAAAATGAAACTCGAAGGAAAAGAGAAGATGTGATTTCTTTTACAAAAAAATTGGCAGCCTAACGGTGTCACTTCAAAATTATGAAAATTATATTGATTGGAGAAGAAAGGGTATATAATCATATGGAAATAAAATTTAAATTATTAATGATATATAATAACGATCCCCAACATAATAAAATGGATCTATAAGACATAACATAAAAGATCATGACTTAAAAGAGGATGGTTCCTTTACCTTGAAGAGAAACTTCGAAAGATTGAAGTTCAAGACATTGGGAGGCTTGAGAGCACCTTGAGAGGACTCCTTGGAAGGTAAGGAGATCAGAAATTCGTTTATGAGGATTTTGGAATGAAATTAATGAGGTAAATGGCTTGGTATTTATAGGAAAATTGAGGGAATAAATTATTAATTTCCAGGGGACACCTCATCGGTCGTATTTGCAAAACCATGGGCTTTCTCATGGTATTTTCCCATATTATTGGAAACTTAGGACACCTCATAGCATATATCACTATTCATAAGTTGACCAGAAATCTTAAATCATTATTACATAATTAATGATGTCATTAAACACCTGAAACTCAAAACAGTATTTTTAATATTCACCGAAAATTCAACTATTTCACAAAAATGCCAAAAATTCACCCTAACCTAATATCGATGATCTAAATTAAAAAATGAACTCTATTTTATGAAAATTATTTTATAAATATTTTTAATTTCATTTTTAAATAAAATAATTATTAATTCCAAGAATACAACTTTAAAACTATAACTCAATTTTTAACGCCATAAAAAATAATCAAGGTCCCTTAAAATTATCATATAAACATAATACAATAAAGTAAAAATTTATTATTACATTTTATGAATATATATTTACATTTTAAATTATCAAATTTATTATAAAATTGTTAATAAAATATTTATGAAATAAAAAAATACCAAAACTTATACTGTGTACATTTTTTCACTTTTAAGATGTTTAAATTATATGCATACATTCATGGGTGAAGTTTCTATTTTTTAGCCAATTTACTATTAATTAATATTCAATGGGTATTCATACTTTACTATTCACTAAAAATAACGTTGATCTTATTAGACTATAAATCTCTCACTGATCACAACTATAGAAGACCATTTTTTGAAAATCATTTCACATTTTTTATTATTTAAATAATACAAAAAAATTAAAATAACCATTTTTTTCCTAAATTCATCAATAATACACATCCTATATTTATCTGGATATTTTAAATTCAAAAAAATTTCCAAAATAAGAAATAAAATTTTATTTGTATAAAAGGATTACACAAATGAGCTAAGTTCTTGTTACATAACCCCTTATAACACCAGCATAGGGCCAAAGTGTAAGATGTGCTATGGTGATAGAATCAAGGGGTGGCTTGGAAAACATTGCTCGAGTGGGGATTTCTATCAACATGAACTTCTCCCTTAGGTAATTCCATTCAAGATTCATATGTTGATGTTTGGCTTGGGCTTGGTCCAGAGAAAAGCCATGTGATGCTACCTCCTTCTCAAGCTCCGACAGATGGGCTTCATATGGCCGAAGTCTACTGGATGAGGCCATTCAAACTTTTTTCTGTATTAATTAACCAAGATTATAATATTTATCAAAACAAAATGTTAAGATTATAGTTTCCAATGGTAATATTGACCAATGATCATATAATAGTCTGAACCCAATGGTCTCATTTTAATTATACCCACTTCATTAATTAAAGGATATAGTTTTGTTGAGTATAAAATAAAATAACAAAAAAATTTAAGAAACTAATATAATTAAAATGTTTGGGTGGTTACACCAATAATATAAGAGTCAATAATATATTGAAAAATAATCCTCCAAATGGGAGGACAAAGCGGGCTTTTGTGAAAATGTTCAAAATTTAGTCAGTTTTTATATTCAATTTCATAGTGAAATTTGTTAAAATGACATAAATTATATTTATATATTTATAATTGATATAATTTAGGTTTAAAAAAAATTTAAAATATTACTTAAACTTATATATTATTGAGATGAAAAGTCTGTTTTCAATTAAAATGCAGTATTTTTTACTATTCATCAAAAAATGAAAACTTTTTAGAAAAATACAAAAAATTCAACCTAAATAAATTTTGATGTTATTATTTAAAAAACAATTCATATAAAATTTTTAAGTGCCAAAATTCAGATTTATATTTGTCGTGCCATTATAAGGTGGCAAAATTTCCTTTTTAAAAAAATATAATTTTTAAGCGTCAAACTAAATTTATTCTTATCTTATGTTTATAAAACCCATTAGATGAATATTAAAAAAAATTATTGATTATAATATATATATATATCATTCTAATATTTAACTAATAGTAATTAATTTATCTTATTAATATAAAATCCCTTTTGCGCATAAACAAAGTTTTTTTATAGAATCATTCCCTTTATATTTATTTGGCTTATATATTCATTTGTAATTAATTAGTAACCAATGAATTATACTGTATATTTTCATTAGTTAGTTAATCCTATTAATAATTAAATATTTCATGGATTAGATATATCTTATTATATAAAATAAATATATTTTTTGATAATATATTATTGTTCGGTGAACCTCGGTCTTGAGTGTTACATAAGCCAATGAAAAAAGACATTATTGCATGTAATTTAAGTTAAACATAGTGATATTCATAGAGAAGCTGACATTTATGTTTCATGAGACATAATATTATCTTGGTATTTCATATAAAGAAATCTAAGATCAAAATTATTCTCAAAGAAAAATATTCTAATGTCTTGTGGTATTACAATCATGATAATAAAGAAGAAGATACACATAACTGATACTCACCCTACATCAATATTTGGTAATACCCCCGTCATGTTCTTATTCATGGAAAATTTACTATTAATTTTCAACATCTTACTCAATGATCTAACTTGACAACCATAAATGCTGCTTCTTTAAGTAGAATTTCATTCCAATCTATGCAGTAAAAGACTATATAGATTATTACTGACACTTTAAATAATCAAACATAATAAAAAACCCAACAGGGGGTAAATAATTTTGGAATCATGTGCCTTATTGACCTACAAGGGTCACTAACTCTCCCATGCATAAGGTCTGGCCCCTTATCCTCACCAACAAATGTCTCAATGTTGATTCGACTCACCTATCATTAGAATGAGATATGTATACAAGTTAGCTCAACTGAGTAGAATTCCACCATAAACCTATATCGAAAAACACCATATAGGATTTTCTTATCACTTTAGACAATTAGCCTAATATATTTAGTAATAATAATTAACTAGAAGGCCTATAACATGTTAATAATTTGTGCCAAATATGGTGCATGATACACCTCTTGCCTTTTTCATCCAAGAGTTAAGATCAATCACTAGCCTCTTTCCCATGGGCCAAGTGCTAGAAATATTTAATAAATCATAACAGCCATGCAACATGTGCATCACTCAAAGAGAAAATAATTTGAAAAAGTAACATCTTATATTAAAAAAACAATCCCATATCCATGGAGTCCTGGACCTCTTACCAGAATAGTTGTTCTCAATGCACCATTCCAATATCCATCATAGTTTCTGAAAAATTATTAATAAATCTATCTACCACATTTAAAATAGTAATAAAACTATAAAATAAACACCACTAATACCACTATGTAAAGTCTCAACCCGGATTTGACTAATCTAGTGCTCGTAGATTGTTCCTTACGAGGCCTTAAGAGTACCTCCATATACGCTAGAGGCCACTGAATAATATTGAGATCCATGAATGTGTCCATGGAGAGGTAATTCTCTCACATCAGAGTATACAAAAATAAAAATATATAGATATCATCTAGAAAAGTAAATAAATATAGTGTGGATGATATAAATAAAATAAAATAGAACATGTTTTAATAATGAATGAAACTCAATAAAATCATGAATATCCATTTTCTTCATACAACATCGGTCACCTAGTGGGATGACCATATATGATGGAGTACATAAAAGAAACAGGAATAAAACTACAAGTTTGTACAACCAAATCTAAGACCATACACATACTCGATCTCTAAACAATGTTGAACTACATCATCATGGTCCGAAAAAAAAACACATGAACAACTCTGCTCGATCATGAAACCCTTGGAATCATCCCTAACCACCATGCATATGTGTTCTACGTGAAAATCATATATAAGGCCTACATGCACACCGAGAATCATGTACAGGGTTGAGAAATAATATCAGTAGACCACCCCAATAATGCTCCTATAAATATTCAATCATCATTTCATGTTGATGCAATATAATAATCCTAGAAAGACACAACTGAGAAGATAAATAAAACAAGGGAAAATCCTACAATCGATCATTGGGTCTGTGATCCCGAATAGATAGAAGTTGTTACATCATATATAAATATATCTATTCATTTATATATAGATATATTGATATATATATATATATAGGTTTGATCATATACATACTTATGTAAGAAATGTAGAAGTAGTTTAAATGACTCAATCCATCCTCAATCCAAAGATAAACATCCAATCAACTAGATATCCCATGACTAGGGTACTAAGCTGGATGTCATACCACTCAGGCTTGGTATAATTATGTCGATATCTTGGTCTATAATCCCAATTGACAATTCCTTCTATTGTCGATTCTAAAAATGTCTCTATGTAAGCTACACGAGCATAGGGGGATACTTGTCCTAACCCTAGTTTCACTAGTACTAGCCTCCAAAATTTAAGATGAAGTGTTTTAGGTAACAACCACACAACCTATAGAAATATAAGATCAAGATTTCATATTGCTCATGCCATGTAAATCTAGTTCAGTTTCTAATACCTATGTCCTAACATCTAAAAATTAATGACATTGTGACTCAGATAATCCCTAAGAATCTGAACCATATGATGTTTATAAGGAGAGATCACTGGTGAGACGTCATGCCTACCCATTGTGGTCTCTATTCATGGATAATATAATCATCCCCATAATGAGAGAGGGCATAATCATTAACTAGTATCAAATAATGTGAAATTCCATGTCCAACAACATGGTTATGTAATCTATTAGGAATAGCATAATCACCCCTATCTCTCAGGAGAGCATAATCCTTTACATGTATAATCAATAGAGGTGTTATGCCTGTATCGAGGAGAGTGTAATTATCCTTATTATATGTCAATTATAGGAGAGCATAATAATACTCAAAATAAAATTATTCTAGGAGATATGAATCATCCTCATCACTCATGAGAGCATAATCATCAATGAGTATCAATACTAGGGATGCCCTGCCTGTATATCATAATCGTAGGCTCAAAATACGGATCCTAGGAAACAACCCTAGATATCCCAATAATATTATAATAAAACATACATGATCAACTACCAGATCCTAGATAATACACATGGGTATTTAAATAAATATAATAAATAACAAGGTTTATAAACTAGATACTAGGAAATACATCTTGGCATAGTAATAATAATGAAATACACATTGCATCATGCTCATCATCCACCAACGGGGAATCACATCTGGTAATCATCACTGAATCAATAGTAAATATGTGGATGCATTCAAAAATGAGTAAGAGTTGTATAATTACTAAACCCACCACTATTGAGATGGTATGTGGAGTATGATTTATTAACTAATACCAAATGTAGGATCGAAATAATATAGATACTAAATGAAGAATCTAATGATGTTCAAAATACAAGATGGGGGAATTGTATTCTTTAAAAAATTATTTTGGAACTTTTAAAGGTATTCATGTTTAACAAAGTTAAACGAGGTAATTCACAACACCTTTAGTTCTATACACTTTCTAGATTCTGAAAATATGATTCCGAGAATGTGATTCCAAAAATACGGTTCTGGAAAAATGAAACTTAATGAATGTTTAAAAAGATAAATATTCTACCTTAAAGCGTATAAAATCTCACTAAATCAGACTATACAAGTATAAGATAGTCTAATATAGTTATACTTTACTCAAAAAATAAAATGCAGCGGAAAACTTGTAACAGAACAAGTAACAAGTAGTAAATATTTTAACCCAAAGAGAATGGTATCCAACAACATTGGATAAAGGTCCTTTGATTGATACCTTCAAGAAAGTCTATCTTACCTACACCAGGGTAAGCCCTCGATATAATGATTGGAGTCTGTCTTGATATCTCCACAAGCCCTCAACTTTAAGGTAGTCAGCACCTCTGTCTTCCTTAGCAAGGAAGCCCTCGAACGTTAAGGTAATTGACACCTCTGTCTTCCTATCCCTGCAAGTCCTCGATTATACACAACAACAATCAGAGTCTCACAGAGCAAATCTGAACAAGGTGGTCAGTACACACTATGAAATCATATCTCTTTCTCTAGAAATCACTTCAGCAGCATGTATCTCTAAATTGATCAACATATTGAGAGCTCTTTCAAATGAGCTCATATTTATAGGCATGGCTTCAACGGACAACTCCCTCCTCCAACGGTCATATTTTTCCTTAAATTTTGGAGGGACCTGTACACGTGTCACTCAAACAATGGTTAGTTTGTAACGGAATGCACAACATCAATTTATAACCAAATAATTGTAAAGAAAAATATGATTACATAACCAAATAAAATATTTAGAATGTAAGAAAATAAAAATTCTGTGTCTAACCAAAAACATATTTGGTGTCTATAATACAAGGATATTCAGATTATGTTTTCTAAGGAGTTTGGAACATGAAATCTATAGATTTCTAGAGTCTGAATTTCAAGGAAATCTGGAATCTAGATTCACCAGAATTCAGAACATCAACTTACAATGTTCGGAGTCAGAGTTCTTGAGAATTCTGTGTCAGAACTCGTAAGAGTTTGGAGTCTGAATTTAGAGAACTCAAAGTCAGAAATCATAAGATTCAGAGTCTAAATTCATTGAATTAAGATTCAGAACTCATGAGATTTCAGTGTCTGAATTCAGATAATTCGGAGTCAGAACTCATAAGAGTTCGGAGTATAAATTCCATGAATTCACAGTCAAGACTCATAAGAGTTCTGAGTCTGAATTCAGAGAATTTAGAACCTAAATTCGGATCCTAAAAACAGAATTCTCAATATCTATTTATTATTGGATTTCGAGGTTTTGGATACAAAACCGAATTTTATACTTGGAAAAAATGAACAATGAAAAACATGGTAAATATAAATTTATTTGGAGAAGGAAAATTTTTCTTTATGAAAGTAAAACATAGGGTAAAATGATATTTGCCTTAGGATAAGGTGTTAGAGATTTTCAAAACAAGAAGGAATGGTAAAGTCATAAAGAAACCTTATTGAGTCAAAAATCTCCCCAAACATGAAGGAATGGAAAATTCATAAGGAAAACCTTATAGACTCAACAATATCCCCCTTTTTGGAGAGCATAAACATCCTTACAAAAAAAATATAAGGACTTAGAAAATATTTTACTAGAATTTGAAAATAAAACTATCTCCCATTTCATATAGATAATGATGAATACGACTAACTCCCCCTTCAGATTTGGAACTCTAAAGATCTTATTATAATTTACGAAATGAGATTTTTCATTATCTTGAGTATAGAAATATCTATATTGAAAACTCCCCCTTAGATAAACACCCCCTTTCTTAGGGATATTTCTTCTTTACTTAGCATTCTTTTTTCTTTCTCCCCATTTTTTATTTTCAGAAAGAAATATAGGGAATAGAAAAATAAATTATGGGACTTGAAATATTAGTACAAGACAATAATAAAATTCAATAGAGCAAGCAAATTTTCATTATGTTTGGAAAGAATTTGTATAAGAAGTAAAATACAACAAAATATCAGATTGGATCTATTTTCCTTCCTTCTCCTTGGGTATCAATTTCTTTACTATGGTTTTTAGATAATTGTATTCCTTGTTGTCTTTCACTGCTTGCTTTAGGATCTATTCCTGGTCCTCAGCTTTCTTCTCTAAAGCCTTGATTCATTCTTCTTGAGACTTGAGAACCTCAACCTGACCCTTCAGATCATCTTCTAGATTGACAATTTTTTCTCCTATCTCAATCCAAAGATCTCTTTCTCTCTTCCAACTTTGGGTAACAAAATACAACTTTCTATTTAGATCCTTCACTTCTTGAATCTCAGTATTCTACTCAAGAGTTAACTATTCTTCAAAGATAGTTGTAAGATATTTGATCCTACCATCTTCAATTTCAAAAACCTCTTTGACACCAACTTGAAACTCATCAAGTTCTCTCAAACCTTCTACTATCTTCTTTGACCATCTAACCATTTTATTACAAGATCTTTTATGAGCTTCATAATTGATGAAAGAATTCTTGAGATCAGCTTCAAGCTTTATACACTTTTCCATCACCATAGACACTGAATCTGATTTCTGAATCAAGATATGTTGAACCATTTTACATCCGGAGTCTATGATAGGGAAAATTGGAATAGTGTCAACCAACTTCTTCAATGATTTAAAAATAAAATCATGTCCCAGGGATGATGATTCTTAATCTGAGACTTTTCTTGGTGAATTCTCTTTCTCTAGGTCATCAAGTTTTCATTTAGAAGATCCACCATATTCCTTATTATTTTAAACAACTTCAGTTGGTGTATCAACAATCACTTGTTTCCCCTTATCATTTCTCAGAACAACTTTCTTGTCTGGAGATTCATGTTCGCTATCAGACAGCTAAACAATTCTATCTTTATCTATCTTCTCCTTCTCAGCTCTTGCCTCAACATCTTCATGGTGAATGAAATGATGATTATAACTTTCTTCCTCAAATATTTTATTCACTTCGTCTTCAGATTTCTCATCTAAACCAGGAGTATCAAGCTTTGAAGATCCAGCTTGAGAGGTATGGATTAAAAATTTCTCTGATGAACTTCCCTTCTCATGAAATACTTCAACTTTCTTTATGAATTCTTTAGTTTCACCACTGCTTTCTTCTTCTTTCAATTAGTCCACAGCTTCTTTTTCTTCAACAATATTTTCTTGTACTTTTTATAGAGTGAGAAATTTCTTCCCCGGTGTCTCTGGTAAGGCCTTTACCAAGAAGGATTTCGGTGCAGGGATAATATCAGATGCTTTCTCAGTATCCCTTAGAAGGTATTGAACAATTTTGGCCTCAAAAATCTTCTTTTATTGTTTCTTCTCTTTAGCTTGCTTCTCAAGCTCATCAACTATCTTTTATTTTAAAGCCTTAGATTCGTAGGATCTAAGCCAAACTATGGCTCTCCTTCCTTCCAATTTTTCTTATCTTCCCCCCACATGGCTACAACCTCATCTGGATAGGCTTTTCGTTTATTATGATTTTTTTTCTTAGTATTTGGAGGTTCGAATTGGGCTTCCTTATCTTTTCATGTTCTCTCTTCTTCTTCTACTTCCTTCAATTTCCTCTTCTTTCCAGTCTTTTTTAAAGGTTCAGTAACTTCTTGTTCTTCCAGAACACCTTCATCCTCTTCTACTAGTAGATCATATAATTCTTCGGTTTCCTTATAAAAACCAATTTTCATCCTTTTGAGGGTATCATCACTGATTAGCATGACTTTTTAATTCATTGTATTTGAACTACAGTGGATTTTAAAAGACTCTAAGCACTGAACAATTAGTATAGAAAGAATAGACGAATACATTATTATCTCGGCCTTCAAATTTCCATTCCTAATATTCTCGATTGTAATAAGAATATGCTTGACCAAATTTATATTCCTCAGATTTACCATAAAATCTATGATATACATGTCGCTCATCTTCAAGGTGTCCTTATCACCTTTTCTCGGAATGATAAAACCTTGAACCTACATTTCAAGGATCTGATTATTTGTAGAAAGGTGAGAAATTTTCGGAGTCTTGACATCAGTAAGACTGAGACACTCCATAGATTTTACCTTGAAAAAACTTCCTTGAACGTCCAACAACTTATGGGAATAGAACTCAGCTTCCCCTTCAAATGGAACTCCAATCAAACTAGTTTCCTTTGTATATGATAGAGCATAGGTTTTTACATAGGTTTTAAATGAAAACATCTCTCTACCTTCTTCCTTAAAGAAACAGACAAATTCATAAAATTTAGTAAGTAGATCCACATACACCAAATCTTGAGCACCAGGCTTGGATATGCAGACACTCTCCCATCCATTCAACTTAATGTTCTTTGAGATTATAGAATCATACTTGTTGAAAAAGTTTGGATACACCAGCCTTTCTCTATATACCTACCATTCTAGAATTGGATTTACAGTAGACATATCTTTCTGAGATGATTCTTCTTACAGAAATTCAGAATTGAGAAAAATTTGAGAAGTTCAAAACAAGCTTAAGTAGAGGGTCAGAACTTTATCACTCAAGATCTTAAAATTCGATGTCAGAAAAACCTTCAGAATCCCTTTATATAAGCATTTGATATGACGGTTGAACTTCCAAATTCAATCTAATGGTTGAGAAAACATCTGACTAGATCTGACAGTTGAAATGATAGCCACAAGGAAAATTTGATAGAATTCGATCTTTTGAGGTTTTTTTTAATAAAATCAATCAGATTTAAGGAAAAGGGAATCCAAAAAATTTTAAAAAAACAAATGAAAATACTAGCAAGTAAATGATTATTATCAGAACTTAAGCAAAAAAACATAGCTTTCGGATTTCTAGGAAGATTATTCATATTGAGGAAAAAATTTCTTGAAGAACTTTAGACAAAAATGGACTACGAAAATCACCATGAAAAGAAAATGAGTGCGAGAAATCTTCATTACAAAAAAAAATTCAAGTACGAAAACCTTCATTGTGAAAATTTCAAGTATGAAAATCTTCATTACAAAAATTTCAAGTACGAAAATCTTCATTACGAATATTTCATGTATGAAAATATTCTTTTTGAAAAATTCCAAGTACGAAAATAATCATTACAAAAATTTAAAGTATGAAAATCTTGGACTACGAAAATTTTCATTAAGAAAGATTTGAAAAATATTACTATGAAATTTTTTGAAAAAACTTTATTTTGAAAATTTTGAAAAATTACCAAGAAAATGTACTCCCCTTATTAAAAGATGTTTATTACTATATAGAGATTGAATTCAACAGAAATTTAACAAGGAAGATTAACTTATGGTTATCATTCCAGACTTTTGTTTAATGTATTAAAATATATCAATGGGTAAAGATTCAGTGAAAATATCAGCAAGTTGATCTTTTTTTCTGATAAATTGAAGAATGATATCTCCTTTTTGGGTGTGATCCCTAAGAATGTGATGTCTAATATCTATGTGTTTTGCACGACAGTGATGTATAGGGTTTTTACTAAGAGCAATGGAACTTTTATTATCACACAAAATTTTTGTTTTGGTAAAACTCATATCATAGTCTATGAGTGTGTGTTGCATCCACAACACATGAGAACAACAACTTCCAGCTGCTACATATTCAATTTCAGTTGTGAAAAGTTCTACTGAGTGTTGCTTCTTGAAAGGCCAAGAAACTAATGAATCTCCTATGAAATAACAAGTTCCGTATGTACTCTTTATATCCATTATACATCCACCAAAGTTACATCTAAAAAACTTTTTTGAACGAAATCATTTCCATAAGTATAAAAGAGTCTTAAATCCATTATTCCCATTAAGTAGCTAAAAAGAATTTTCACTTCCTTTAAATGAGATTCTTTAGGATTGAATTGATATCTTGCATATAATCATACTGAAAACATTATGTCTAGTTGAATAGCTATCATGGAAAGTAAAATACCTATCATACCTCTAAAAGATATTTGATCTACTAGTTTCCCAGCTTCAACAAGAACAAGAGTGTTTGAGGTACCAATGGGAGTACATATACTCTTAGTGTTGTTACCAGTCATATTCCGGGAACATCTACTATCCGTGTACCATATATTTCTATTGGTACTTTTTCTATTTTATTTAAAACAAAAGATTAAGACTTTCCAAACCCAAACATTCTTTGATTCAGAAATTTCAGAAAGAAAAAGTTTAGTTACCCACATTTTCTTAGAAAAATAGGATTTATGAAATGCTAAAGAATGAGTTTGGTTTAAAGAATTTTTTCCCAAATCCCACCGCACTGACAATTAGTATAGAATGGAGCACATTGAGGAACAAAATAATTGTTACTAAAAACTGGTTTATAGCTAGTATAACCAAAACCAGAACTATTTCTTAGAGGTTGGATTTGAGAATACATTTTATAAAAAATTTCCTTACCTAAGGTAATGGTTGACAAACACTTCCTCAAGGAAACAATTTCGGGTTTCAGCCTTATATCTATGTTCTTTTCTTTCAAAACATTTGATTTTGAAATAGAGTTAGGCTTGAAAAAAAATTTCTTATAAATTACATTTTCTAGATCTTTAGAAAGTTTATCCTTCTCAGAATTTACTTCCTCAAGATTTTTTGAAATAATTTCAAAATCAACAATTTTCTTATCAAGATATTTAGAATGATATGATATTTCCTTAGTCAGAATAGTATTCCTAGAATAATCCATATGAAGCTTTTTCTTGAGTTTTGAATTCTCGTTCTCAAGGAGTTTGGAAAACCTAAAAACTTTTTCATAGGTAGGTAAATTATTATCTTAATCAGAATAAGATTCTTTATCAGAAGAGTTATAGTATTTTCCATTACTTTAATTTGAATTTAAAGAAACATTGGTCATTGATTCAGCATTTTGTACCTTACCTATTAAGCAATGATTGTCAATAGGTAGTTTGGCTGTTAGACCAAGATTCTTATGTCTAGAAGATTTGTAATACTATGATTCATCTAAAGAGTTTCCACCTCTCGAATTCTAGGTGTCATTAGATTTCAAGACATTATTAGCCTCATCTTTGTGTTACTTCTTTCTGTTTCTATCGGAATGATTTTCCTTTATTTCATTTCTTTTAAGCATAGGACAGTCAGGCCTTATGTGTCCATCTCTTTTTCATTCATAACAAGTAACTTCTGAATCTTTCTCATCTTTCCTTTCTTTATTCTTTTATCTGAATTGAAATTTATTCTGGCCAAAAATCTTGTTCATCCTTCAATCAAGATTTGGTAACTCATTTTTTGACGATTCACTTCCACTATATTCAGATTTTATAATAATATTATTAGATTTGGATCTTGTAACTCTCTAACGAGTCTTGTATTTCATATGATTTGATGTTGTAGTAAAAGAAACACTTCTAGTCCCATTCTTATTATTTATATTATCATAATCTCTCTTCATTCTAGTCTCATGTTGAAGAATAGTTCCAAAAAGGTCATTGAGAGAAATCTGAGTAACCTCTCTATTCTCATCAATAGCCATTATCTTCGATTCCCACTCATTGGGAATGATGTCTATGATCTTATCAACAAGGGTTTTATCATCTAATCCTTTCTCACCCATAGATTGTAAACTATTAACAATAGTCATGAATCTCTATTTCAACTTACATATGGGTTCTCCATAAGAAAAAAAATCATGATATTCAGCTCTGATCATGACTCTTCTTGTTTCAATAACTTTTGAAGTTCCGAAGTGTGTAACTTCATGTTTTTTCCATATACAATTTGCTGCTTCGCAAGATAAAATTTGGCTATATATATTTCTAGTCATGGAACAAAGAAAATTATTGTGTACCTTATAACTTAGTTGATATTCATGTTTTTCATGATTTGTGAAAGTAATAACTTCCTTTTCAAGAATTTTATATCTTCCAATAAGCATTACAAAATTATCTACTCCAGTATTGATAATGAATGTCTTCATGCGATCTCTTCATTATTCGTAATCATTTACATCAAAAATAGGTGGTCTGGTTGGATTTTGATTTTCTATGGAACCAACATTGATTCCTACCATATTAAAAGAAAACAAAAACATTCCACACAAACTTGTTAGTAGTAAAATTTTGTAAACAGGGAAAATATTCCTCAGTAAGAATAATATAGAACAAGAGTAAGTCTAATCAAAAAATAATTTGAACTTTATGAGTCTGAAAATCTGAATCCGAAAATAAGAAAAAGATGAATTCTCTTCTGAATCTAATCATGAGATTAATTCAAATTGAACCACTCCTTTGATACCAATTGTTGAGGTGGTATGTGGAGTATGATATACTCAGTAATACCAAATGTAGGATATAAATAATATAGGTACTAAATGAAGTATCTAATGATGCTCAAAATACAAGAGTGGGGTGATTTTTATTCTTTAAAATATTATTTTGCAACTTTTAAAGGTATTTCTGTTTAACAAAGTTAAACAAGTTAATTCAAATTACCTATAGTTCTACACACTTCCTAGATTCTAGAAATATGATTCTTAGAAAGTGATTATGAAAATATGGTTCTGGAAAAATGAAACTTAATGAATGTTTACAAAGATAAATATTTTACCTTAAATCGTATATAATCTCACTAAATCAGAGTATACAAGTATAAGAAAGTATAAGATAGTTATACTTTCCTCAACAAATAAAATGTAGTGGAAAACTTGTAACAGAACAAGTAACAAGTAGTAAATCTTTTAACCCAAAGAGAAGGGTATCCAATAACCTTGGATAAAGGTCCCTTGATTTATACTTTCAATCAAGTTTGTCGTACCCACACCAGGGTAATCCCTCAATATGATGATCATAGTCTGTCTTGCAATCCCTAAAAGCCCTCAACATTAAGGTAGTCGAAACCACTGTCTTCCTCAGTAAGGAATTCCTCGAACTTTAAGTTATTCGGTACCTCTATCTTCCTATCCCCGGAAGTCCTCGATTGTACACAACAATAATCAGAGGCGCACAAAAAAATTCTGAACAAGGTGTTCAGTACGCACAATGAAATAAAGTATCTCTCTCTATAAATCACTTTAGCAGCATGTAATCTCTAGATTGATCAAGTTATTGAGAGGTCTTTCAAATGAGATCATATTTATTGGCATGGCTTCAATGGTCAGCTCCCTCCTACAACAGTCATATTTTCTCTTAAATTTCTGGGGGACCTATACATGTGTCACTCAAACAATGGTTAGTTAGTAACTGAATGCATGACATCATTTTATAACCAAACAAGTGTAAACAAAAATATTATTACATAACCAAAATCAAATATTTGGGATGTAAGTAAATAAAAGTTTAGAGTATAACCAAAAACAAATTAGATTTCTATTATACAAGGATATTCGAATTCTGTTTTCTAAGGAATTTAGAACCAGAACTCTATAGAATTCAGGAGTTTGAATTTCAAGGAAATCCGGAATCTGGATTCACTAGAATTAAGAACCTGAACATACAAAGTTTTGAGTCAGAGTTCATGAGAATTCGGAGTCAGAACTCATAAGAGTTTGGAGTCTGAATTCAGAGAACTCAGAGTCAAACTCATAAGAGTTCGGAGTGTGAATTCAGAGAATTTGGAGTTAGAACTCATAAGAGTTTGGAGTCTTAATTCAAATAATTAGGAGTCAAAACTCATAAGAATTTGGAGTTGGAATTCATAGAGATTAGAGTCAGAACTCATAAGAGTTTGGAGTCTGAATTCAGAGAATTCAGAACCTGAATTCGAATCCTAAAAATAAAATGATATATATCTACTTATTACTGGATTCCAAGGATTTGGATACGAAACTGAATTTTACATTTGGACAAAATGAACAATGAAAAACATGGTAAGGATAAATTTCCTTGGGGAAGAAATATTTTCCTTATGAAAGTAAAACATAGGGTAAAATGAAATTTGCCTTAGGATAAGGTGTTTGTGATTATAAAAACAAGAAGGAATGGTAAAGTCATAAGGAAACCTTATTGACTCAACAATCTCCCCAAACATTATGGAATGGAAAATACCTAAGGAAATCCTTATTGACTCAACAACCTCTTCTGTAACAACCACTTGTGCTTAAACATTCAGCACCTATTATAAGGTGTCACCCCCTACCATCTCTACCTAAAATCGATGTAATATCTAAAGGTCGATCAAACATCATTGAACACACTAGATACCTCCTTCCATAACACATGATAAGAATCATATTCAGGATACTCAAGGTATACATGTAATAGGAGGAATCTTAATAGGGATCGTCAAGGAATACACATAATAGGAGGAATCATAGCAGGGGAATATCTACTATAAAGATAAAATAAAGAACCATATATATCATCCTTGATGGTAATTAAATAGTGGAATCTTATAAGAGATCCTCAGAGTTGTACATTGGAACAAGTTTCCTTGATGGGAAACTGAATAAAAGGAAAATAAGTCAAATAAATCCTATATGGGATCAAATGAATGGTATACTGGTAAAAGGTATTCTACAAGGTATTACCTAGGTTAGCATGAAAATTAATTCATCCCATTGGGGACCATTGGGATCAGTAGTAAAGTAGAGGCATCCTATACAGGACCCTCTAGGAAGAAATATATAATAGCCTCTTGGACCAAAATGAAAGGTGCTTGATCATAATACTAGAGATATGGCTCATAGACCATCTTAGAATAAGGGTCTTACTCTAAAGAGATAGATAAAATCAATTATCGGAATAAGGACCATCCCATTTAATAAAATCACAAAACACTACCTTGGAGTCCTCAAATCACCTCAAGGGTTCCACCATCAAAATATATGTGGATATATATTCAGAATGGACTACTCCAGGGTCCAATTTTTACTTTTTTGAATTAAGATACATAAAACCCTCAAATGGGATCAAGAGGGAAGTAAACGATGTTTATAACTAGTACACGATGTGATCCCCAAAATCCCCAACTGGGTGTGTACTCTAGCTAATCTTTGCATTGAAAAGTCTAAGTATATGTAGTTTTGATCATGTACACAATGTTGACCCTACATAGGGAACCTTCCCATGTAACTCTCAAAGAAATTCCATGTACATCGCCTGGCCATGTACCTCTACATAGCATTCAACCCACTTGGGTCATTATCGTGTACTATGTACTGCCTTGTGCCCCTACACAGGCTATCTAGCCTGATACTCAGCTACACAGATGAGTCCCAGCACATGACACGTATACCATGTACATGGTGTGTACTTATAAAAAGACAATCTTCCACAAATAGGGAGAACACGTGACATGTGTTCCTGAACTAAACATTGTATGATTTGGAATTCTGAATATGAATCCCTTCAAATTTCCCATAAACCCCATTTTCATCCCCATAAGGTATATATTGACCCTCAAGGGGTCCTTAGCAATAATTGTAGTTCTTTGAAACTAGAAAATAGGAAATCTCGCATGTTTTATAGAAATTCATAAAAATGGTCTACTTTTGGATGAGATTCACTAAATCTTCACCCATTTCTATGATCCATGTCTATAGAACAATAATATGGCATGTCCCGAGCCCCATGGTGGTACCTCTCTTCACATATATCTCTTTATCTTTATATATCTCACTCTTATCTCTTATACACATGAAGGAGGATCCCACCTAGTGGTGTACGTGAGAATCCAGGGAAGGAAAATAAGAAAAAGATAGGGAATGGTAGAAAAGGACAAAGAAATGAAAAAAAAGAAAAAAGGGAGCAAGGCTGACCCCGCTGTCTGAGTTAATTTTATGCCCCACCAAAGAAAAAATACTCATTTTGAACTGAATAGAGAAGAGAAAATATAAATTTAATGCTCTGTTCACAATATATGGATGAAGAAATCTACACAAATAAATTAATATTTAATTAATTAAATGTTAAATATTAATTATTTTTCTAAAATTCAAATAGTTAAGAATTCCACCAAACTCATGTCATAGGGAAAAGTATTGCTGCAAGACAAGTGAAGTGGTAAGAAAAATTATACAAGATAAAATTCTAGGGTTAATGGATATTTTACCCTGTATGAGCATCTGAAATAAAAAATTATAATTTATACTCAAATTTACAGTCTATAAAAACATGGGTTTTATAATTAATCTGATTTTCTCATCTATTTGGATGAGGGTAATGTGATGTGGTTATCTATTTGGATTAATGAAATGTCAGGAAATAATTAACTAGGTCATTATATAATAATAGAATATAAAATATATAAGTTTACTATATGGATTGGACAAATTATGTGTCACATGATCAATTGATTTATTAGGCAAATGGATTATATTATTATCCATACTTGTATATGATAAATTTTGTGTTTATAGGTATATAAATACATGTGTATGATATATATAACATTAGAATTATCTATATATTAAGTAGAGTTGATTATTTTTAGAGTCTACTCATTATATACAACTATATATTATAAGAAATCACAGTTTTTATATATTTATTAAAGTTCCAAGAGGTCTCAATTTTTCTAAAATGAGAAAAAAGTATATAAAATTTTTATAGATACCCCAAAAGTTTTATGGAGGATATTCAATAGTTTTTCAGTATTTATTTCATGAATTGTTACATATGACATAACATGTTGTGAAAATATATCACAAACATTCTAAAATGTATTTTGAACAATGTCAGAAACATTTTTTATATGGTTTCACGAGTTGTTCCATATTATGTGATATATGGTGAATGTGTGATATGTCTATGAGTATTTTAGTACATGTCAAAAATTAATGATTTGGGAATAAAATGGATGACCATAGTAGGGTTGTCTAGACCACTCCATGTTTTATCCCTTTATGCTGTATGAAATCAGGAAACACACCATTCCATAGTGACTATTTATGATATTATTATATTGAATGATAATTATTGGTTTACCCAACCCCATACACCATAGATATCATAGTCAGTTATAAACATCATTTATTATAAAAAATCTATTTATACCAACAAAAAATTAATAACATATAATATATTTGTAGGTAAAAATGATTAATTTCAATATACATTGAGATTTATTTGTATTAATTTAAGATAAAAACATTTATTTTTATTAATTTCTATTTTTTGATATTGATCGTTCAATTCCATGAAATAATCTAACAAAAAATAAATATATTACTTTAGTATGTTAGTATCATCATTATTATAAAGCAACAAATAAATTTTTATTTAATAATAAACTGTATTATAATTCCTTTTTCATTAAAAAATTGATACAATAATCTAACTAATAAAAAAATTTATTTCATCAATTGGTTTGAAAGGAACACATGCATGGTGTATTTCATCAGTAAGTCACTACAACACACATACAAAGAAACCGAGGAGGAAAAAATATGTTATACCAAGCGATGAGTAAAATTTATTTTTTATTTAACCAAATAATGCCTTAGGTATATATATGTTTTAAATTTTTTATTTATCATTTTACATTTCTATATATCTTTTATTAGGTTTTCATAGGTTTGAATTTTTTATTCACTGTTTTTGTTTAGGTATTTTATGTAAATATCCTTAGATTTATTACGGTTTTGTCGATGGACCATCATGATTCCACGGGATATTTTCCTAGTCTTGAGGTTTTACATGTTATTTTTTATTCATTTATGAGATTTTTTTGTCTTACATTATTTAGTTATGTATTTTTTTATACATCATTTTTTAGGCTACGCATGATTTTTTAATTGTATTATCATATTTTTTAGTAGGCTCCATATACGATCATTCAGTTTTACAATGTTAGTAGATAACTGGAAAACCTAGATGATAATGGAATCATGATCTCCATATATAAAATGGAATTGATCCCACTTTTTCTTATAAACTATTCACTTTCCTCCTTGTTTGAATATATTTTCCACTGGATATGCATTTTTTAGTAATGGTTTCTAATTTTATTTAAATAAACACTTTTTTAGGATGGATTTATCATTTCTTATATTGCTAATGGTGTCCTAAAAAAACTATATAATGAAAATTTACATCATATTTTTTTGGAAAGGTATTGTTTTTTGTTATTATCATTTATCCTCCAAATATGGTCCAATGATATATGCAAGTGGGATAATGGTTTCAAATTAATTTATTGGAATCTTGATATAAATAAACCACAATTATTTAGGTTGTTTTTTTTCTTTTTTGTTTATCAATCAATATATTCTTCCACTAGATTATGGTTGATTCAATGTATAAATAAAAATCGTAGATGAATTGGGAAATCTTGTTACAAGGTACCTTACTATAAACAAAGATATAAAGGATATTTTTTGTTGAAAAATATCCATGGGTCCGTATAGAAAAGTAAAAAGTTACTTTTTTTAAAGAAAATGTTTAGATATGTGTAGAATACTAATATTGACCATAATAAATGATTAATTGATGGAATTTTGGGAATTTCTTAATTGAGAAGTAATATTTCCCTAAAAAATTGTATTGGTGACATTTATTTTTTAAAACCATTTGATTTACCATTATACTATCCAGGTCCAAAATAATAAATAAACAAGTTAAGAAAAAGTTTGACTTTATACTAATATAATTAAAAAATATATAGTGATGAACTGGGAGGGGTGCATAAAACCATTCAATTTTAGTAAAATGACATATTATATATGGGAAAATTATTTTTCATGCATTTGTGATGAAATCAGGGTACTAAATTTTTCTTTACTCATTTCAATTAGTCTATTAATTTTATTTTTCTTTTTAATTTTTAATATATGGATTAATTTTCATTTTAAATATAGTTTAATGTATATAATATTCCTTTTTCTATTTTTTCAATTATTTTATTTTTGATTCATTTATCATGCATAAAATACACAAATTAGTTGTGAATTGATGAACTTTAAAGTGTTCCCTTTATAACTTTATTATTATTTTTATAGTTATAGTGTTTATAATCCATCACTTATTGAATGGTTGGGAGATCCTATCAAAATATTTTATGGACATATATTTTATAGAGAGAAAAAAACTATAAAACATAGTAATGTCATCTTCTATGATAGTGAATCTGCAGTAACTTCTCAAATTCTTTACCTGAATAGAAACTTCTAATATATGGATACTTGAACATAAACTTCTATATCAATCCAAAAAAAATTATGGATTAAAATTAAATGAAAAGATATATCAATTTCTTTCAATCAACTGAATTTTTTTTGGGAAATTAAAGTGTTTTTATAGATTTTTGGGTGAAACTTTTACCATAACATAATATGTTAAAGATTTTAATTCATTAAGTCACATTATAAATATCAAAAAACTAAATTTCTCTCAACCAAATTTAACCCTATATCATTTTCATTTATTTTTGGTTACTTAAATGTGAAAAAACTAAAACTAAAACTCTATTTATCCATCTATCATGGAACTTATAAGGACCAACTTAGGTAATATCTCCTTCTAAATGAAATAATAACATTATTAGTTTAATTAAAAATAAATAACATATAAACATGCCAAGATATATATATTTATTTAGTATAAGGTGGATGTCTATGTTGATATATCAAATAAAGTTAAAGTTACCTACTAGGTGGTGTAATCAAATTGAGTTAAATCAAGTAAATAGATTATACTAAATCATATAAAGTTATATGTTGATATAAAACTAGATTTAATACTAAGTTTTGATAATAAACTCTACACAAATTTTTAACTAAGTTAGTCAATATCATATATTTATCTTGACTCTATAAATAATATTTAAACACGTATAAAAAATTGGAAATATATAGAAAAATATACAGTGATGTTAAAATTATATCAAATAAAATATATATATTGACATTAATTTATATATTAAAATATCAAACCATCCATTTATTTCATGACTTTTTTTAATTATTTAAATTCAATGAGATGAATTTCTCAAGTAGCTCAAGCCCAAGATCAATAAAAACAAAACATCAAAACTTGTATGTGAGATCAAGTCAAGTATACTAAAAGTGTCACTTTATCATTTATATCCTGACTCAAAATTTAGTGGTGTTAAATACATACTAGTGAGGTTCTCTATCAATCTTGGGATTTCTTTCAGTTTAATACCCATTTTTTAGAGACTTTTATTACATTCTAGATATTAGATCATTGAATATTAAAAACCATATGTGGACGTATATGTTGATATATATATGGGTGAGTCAGTATAATGTCGGTATATATGTTGATATCTCAATTTTACATTAACTATGAGATTCTAACTTTTTAGTAACTCTATCATTGATAGTTTTCTTGGTTAGTTCCTTATTATAATCTCTATTGTTTCTCTATTACTATTTTCTCATCGTTGAAAATGTATGATGTTCCTTCCTTGTTTTAATCCTACTTAGATCAAACCATATAAGTCTTGTTATGAATTTGATTTTTTTCAATGTTTATAACATTGCATGATTAAAAATTTCTTCTACTTTTCTATCATTTTCCTTGAACTAGTTGTGTTTTAGTTTGTGTTTTAGAATTAAATTTTATTTTGAATATTTTATATGCATTTTGAGGTTGTTGTAACATGATTTTATAATAATGACATTTCTTCATGTTGTAATGTTTATTTTTTAATTCCACTACCCATTTTTTACTACTAAAAAATTATTTCAAAAATTTAACATTATGTATTGAATCGTAACTATTTATATACTTTTTTGATTATTATCATGAATTGAAAATTATGAGTGTTTCATTTTTATTTTTAAACTATGAATGTATCTTTCATTTTTTATTTGATAGTAACACTAAGTTGTAATTTAATAACATATATTGGTTATTTTTCTGCTTCTATAAATTGGAATCTGTTATCAATTTTGTTTTAAAATTATTTATTTTATAAATGGGAAAATTATCTTAATAAATAATTTAGATATTTAAAATTTTTATAATTCATTGAATAATTTATATAATCATTTTCTATTTTTCATTGAGTATGTATAACCTGAATATATTAATTTTGTTTGTTTAGGTTGGTTATTAAATTGTTTTTTCTGTTTCATTTAGTTTCTTGGAGATTGTTCATCTTGCCTTTTTTTTAAAATTATATTTTTTTCTCTTCATGGCCACTCATATTCACTATGTTAAAGATTTGATCACTTACCTTGTGATATTTACATTTAATAATGGATGTTTTATAATAACCTAACCTTAAAAATTACATAATCTTGAGTTTTAAGGAAAGAATTCACGCTCTTATATTTGAGTATCTTTTAAAGTTTATGGGTTTTGAAAAATTAATCCACAACACTTACCTAAAAAAGATAATAATTATAAATTAAACACTTTTTATTAGTATCCATTTTCTCAACAATATAAATCATTAAAAATAATACATGATTTTTTTCATAACAAATCATCATGACATTCAACATGAATTCTTCTTTTACCTTACCCATACATAAACCCTATGAAAAACCTTTCAAAATGTGGGATAAGCACAAAAATATATATGATTTATATGAAGATAAATAAAAATATTAGTCCAGTGAAAAACATAAAAACCCAAGAAACTTTTAAGTTTATCTTAATGTTCTTTGATATAATGAAAACAATATTTTTCACATTAAACGATGCACACTTTTTTCTTAAATAAATCCATCAAAACCCAAATAAATCAAAACCAAATGTTTTTTGTAAACATAGAGCATCATTTTCATACCTATTTTTAAACCCATTTCAGTAATAACTTGATACAAGATAAATCCCTAAGATAAACTCCCTAATAAATCCCTCCTTTTTTACAGTTAATACATGGGCCATTATCCAATATATTGGAACACTGTATGGGTACTCCCATCATATAAGATATAACGGGTTCACCCAACTCTATCTTGGTGACCTGTATTATAAGTTATATCAGGCTCACCTATGGGCTATAGTGGCACCCAACCCTTTGTATAAGCTGTATTAGGATCACTTATTTCTAATATATATTTCTCATGTATAATATAATTAATAAAAAATTAATATTTCACATGTTTCATCATAAAACCTTTGAAAAACTCTTTTAATCCCATCTAAAAAATAATTTTTTATTTTAAAATATCCATTTCTTATAGAAACTCCATTTTAAATAAAAAATACCTAAAAAGGAAATATGGTTTTTATTTGAATAAAAAATAAAATATTTTAAAGGAATATGAACTTCAAATAATGATTACATTGGAATAATAAGTCATTGTCATTATATACATTAAAATATAACATTCCTTTTGTCTTTTTTAGATAAAGTATAAAATTTATTAAAAACATTCCTTTTTGAAAACATTTGAATGAAATAAAAAAATTCCATTTATAAAAATTAAATTCTTATATAATAAAAAAAATTAAAATAATTACATCAAAATAAAATGTGACTTATAAATAATTATTTAAAAGAGTTTTTAAGGAAAAACCCTTTACCATATTCGAAAAATATGTATCACAAGCCCCATGAAAGAATAAAAATAAGAAAAACATTAAATATCATGAGAATGGATAAATTCATGATTTAACCTATAAATGGGGGTTTATATACACTATATAAAATAATATAGGTGAAAACCATAAAAATATGTCTCAACAAATTGAAACTGAGATTAAGCCCCTAACCTACAGTTTGAATCATCACATACATTATTTATTTTCCTAAATAATAAAATTTTGTTAATTATTTAATTGATGAATAATATTTTACAAGTTTATTATTATTTTTTTCTATTTACATTCTATGCATAATTATTTTTCATTTAATATCACTTCATAATTTTTTATGGTATCTAGATTATATGTCAAAAATGACTTTGGTAGGTTGATTATAGTCAAATTAACCATTCTACCAACATATCCATAATATTAATCATTATATATATATATATATCATATTTATAGATATATTATATTTTTACAACCAATAAGAAAATATGGTTATAAAAAATGAACTAAATTATAATTATGAGGATGGTCGGCTGTACATACGCATGAGTAATGTTTTCCATTGTTCAATGATCATTACAGAAAAAAGTTAAGTATTGTTTAATCTTTAAAAAATGACCATAATTTCATTAATAACATATTATTTACTTAAATATACTTATATATATCATCAATTTTATTTATGGATTAAAAAATAATTGCATCACTTTATGAAGGTGGTAGTCCACACGTAAGCATGAATGATGTTATCATTTTTTAGTGACTGTAAAGGTAAGAAATAGAATGATATATTAACTTTTATAAATGATTACTATGTCACTAAAATAATAATTATTTCATTTATATCTCATATATTAATAAAATATATTCATATTAACTTTTACGTAATGCGTTTGTGAAAAATGAATTGCATCGCTTCGTGAGGAGGTATTCCTCCGTACACACAAGCGATGTTATCGTATCCAACATTGAATGGAAATTTATAATTTAAATGTGATATATAAATTAAATAAGTTTAATTATTTTAAAAATATCATATATATATATATATAATTTAAATATAACATTATGACAAGACTTGATAAGTGATTATGTAAAACGAACTATATTGGTTCGTGAGGTAGAAGTCTTCTGTACGCATGAATGATGATTTCACTTATCATTTGATGGAATAAGAGATGAATTTAGGTAATTGAATTTATATAATAAAATCTAAATAAATGGGAGATATTGGTGTTATTATATAATAATAATTGAATAATATTTGATGGAGGTGGAATAAGAAATAAAATAAAGAGGCTCAGTTAAGCATGAAACCTCTTCTTCGGATAACCTCTTTAGGTAAGAAAAAATGTATTATTAGGATGCGTTTTGTATAAAAAAATGGGATTTAGGTAATGGGTGGGGATATATGGAATATATTTGGGTTGATATTTTTATATCCAAATGGATTTGAAGGAATGAAGAGTGGGGGAATGGGAGAAGACTTTTATAAGTTTGGTGTGTGGCATAATAGAATTTTTTTAAAACAAAAAGTTGTCCACACATTTTTCACACGAAAAGAGAATAAAAAATTAACCATTATTGATATGTTTACATTATAAGCTCTAAATATGGCTATAAAATTAATTTTATAAAATTTTATATTCCATTTCATACCTTATCAATTTAGAGTATCCCTGATAAAACTATTTTTAACTTAACTACGGTAAACTATTTTTAACATTTTCACTAATAATTATTAAAAAACATAAGTTTACCTTATTAGATAATATAAATTATTCTGATTCAAAATATTGAATCCATTTTAAAAAATTCAACTCACATAATTAGAATAATTTAATTTAAAATTAATCCCACATATGAGATAAAGAAATAGATTTTCAAGAAGTATGTTTTTCAAGAAAAAGATGATTTTATATTTAATATATGAATAATAATAAAAATATGAATTAGAATTTATATTTATATATATATAATCTATACATTTAATTTAAATCACTCATAATTTTTTTTTTCTTAATTAATTAAAATATATATACATTATTCACTTTAAAACAGCTTCCTGGAAAACTTGTTTTTAATTAAAAAATCAACTAAAATCCTATATATAGATGATTCAAATGAAATAAAGTGGATTAAATATATTTATATAATACATCAGTTTCTTTAAATAATGTTTAAACATAATTATACTTTTAAATAACATAAATTAATGAAAATAAATTACATTTTTACAAAAATCAGAATTTATTACTTTTTTCTGAAAAGTCAATATTTTCTAAAAAATAACAAAAATTTCACTATAAGAAAAATATGATCTATTAAATTCAAAAATTAAATTAAATTTTTAAAATATAAATTCAATAATTAATAAATTAGTCTTTTAAATAAACATTATAAGAAAAGAATTTAAATAAAACTATATCCCTTTCGATTAAAAATTTTCTTAACATCTTTATAATGATCATAACTATCTAGTTAATGAATATTTAAAAAAATTAAATGATTTATTATATCATTACCATGGATGTCACATTATTCCCCCATTTTAAAATTTTCACCTTAGCTTTTTTATTAACTTATTAGATAAGTTGGGATATATTTTCTTAATAGCATTTTCATATTCCCATATATCTTCTTCAACCATATGACTTTTCCAAAAAAACATTAACATATTAAAGTTGCTTATTATATATCAATTTACCTCTATGTTCATGAATATTAATATTATTATCATCACAAGAAATATTCTCTTCTAACTGAACAACTTCAAGGCTCAAAACATTAGTTTATTCCATCACATATTTCATTAACATTGAAACATGGAAAAGGTTATATACCTATGAAATACTCATATGATATGCCGCCCAATAAGAAACTAATGAAAATTTTTATAGGATTTAATATGTTCTAATGAACTAAGAACTTAACTTTCATATTTTACTAAAGTTAATAACAATTTTTTATTGATATACTTTAAGAAAAACATGATCACCTACCTCAAAAGAAATATATTTCCTCTTATTGTCCTCAAAACTTTTTTTGATACTCTGATCCATCCTCAAATTTTGTTAAATAAAAATTACTTTCTCATCCATTTCGTATACTAAATCTAGTCCCATCAAATTAATTTCTCTTAATTCATTCCAAAAATTTAGAGTTTGATAATACTTTTCAAATAATTCCCTAAAATGTTCATTCTAAAAATAGGAATGAAAACCGTGGTTATATGAAAACTCAACCAAATAAATATAATTATCCCAGCATCCATGTTAATCTGGTGAATAAGAAATAATCATGTTCACTAAGTCAATAATTATTCTATCTAACTATTTATCATATTGAGGATTAAAAGATGTTTTGAAATTTAATTCTGTAACTGATATTTCTAAAGTCATTTTCGAAAAATATATGTGAATATGGGAATAAAGTATGATATAACAGAGAGAGTAACTCTATGTACCATAACTATCTCCTATATATACAATTAGGAAAGATGATCTGAATTCATATTAGCTTGAATTTGATAGAAACTTGCAGATTTAGTCAATGTATCACCAATAACCCAAATGACATTGTCACCTTAAGAAGTCTTCGGTAATCCCACCATGAAATACAAGGTTATATTTTTCCATTTCCCCACCAACATCGGAAAAGGGTAAATCATTTACCTTGTTAATGTTAATTTTTCTTTAAACTACTGTCAGGTTATTCATTTCATGGAAAATCCGGCAATATATATTTTCATACCATCCCAAAAATAATAGTACTTAAGGTCTTGGTATGTATTGGTGTTTCCAAGATGAACATGAAAAAGTGAAATGTGATCCTAACTGAAGAAATATCCCTTCAGATGGAAATCACAAGGAACTAATACTATTTTTCAAAATTTGGTAACACATTTTTCATTAGCATTAACAACATGAAACTTACCCTTATTAACAGATTAAACTATTTCTTAAAAAATGATCCTCATTATAATCTTTTATAAATCTTTCTAAAAAAACCAACTATATTGAAACCTGAAACAAAAAAAGAGTATTCCCCAACATACATAACTTTAATGACAAAATTCATTAAATAATTAACTAAAGTATCATGTTCCAATGTAACAAGGTGAAGGTTTCATTTTTGTTTCAACTCAAAGAATCAGTTACTTTATTTAACTTTCCAAGATGATAATTAATCAAGAAATCATAATCATATCACTTGTATGATATTTTAATGAAACAACCCCAACAGGTAATTATATATCACGTGTAAGATAATTTAGCTCATTAGGTTTTAGTTGAAGTAATTCATAAGCAATTACCTGGTCATTTTTCATCATGACACAAATAATTACCATTAAAGAATAATCGATATAGATAAAAAATTCCCCATCTCAAAAGGTAAATACTAATACCAGATGATTCACCAATATTCTTTTTATTACCAAAAAAAATCATCTCATTATTTTTTCCAGATTAATTTAACCCCTTCTATATTTAACATAGTAAGTGGGATATAAAAATGAGAAATTTTTTCAATAAACAACCTATAGTAACTTACTAAACCAATAAAACTATAAATTATTGTAACATTTGATGGTCTTGTCTAGTATTCAATAAATATTTTTAGAACTGTCAAAATTTATACCATATTTAGAAATGATATGTCCGTGTAATGTATTTTTTTGAAACCAAAATTCCTAGTTACTAAATTTTACATATAGTTTTTTTTAACGTTTGATGAAAAATACTTAGGTGTCATTAATATTCCAAGTAAATTTTCAAATATACCAGAATATGTTCATTAAAAACAATTACAAAATTACCTAAGAACTCACTGAATAATATATTATAAGTTACATAAATACATATGGTGTATTAAAAACCCCAAATTTCCTAACTAAAAACCCAAAATCCACATATCTAGTTTGAAATACCATTTATAGAAAATATTCCTCCTTTACTTTATACTGATGGTACCCCGGCCTAAGATCAATAGTTTAAAAATACTATGCTTCCTAGAGTTGGAAAATACTATTCTCCCTAAGATAATTATTTTTTAAAGTGGTGTTATTAAAATCTCTATAATCAATAAAAAGTCTCCTTGAACCTTTTTTATTATTAACAAACAAAATAAAAACACCCCACACTGAAGTGATAGGATGAATTAAACCTTTATATAAGAACTCTTAAATTTTCCTTTTCAATTATAAAAGTTATAATTGAACCATTCGATATTATGTTTTCAATCAAATTAATATATAATGTTAATTAAATAGTAAAATCAACCGCCCGATCAGGAATTACACAAGACAAATCATCATAAAATAAATCTATTTGTTCATTTAATATTTCAACATCACAAATTTGAATAGTTTATCTATTATCAAAAATATAATATTGGTTACTTTCACTTCCATATATCATAAATTACTCATCTTCTTGGTAAGTAATAAAAAGTTTAAAATTGTTAGACAAAACATTATTAGCTCTAAAATATATATTATCATGATGATATTAAATCCAATCAATACCCAAAACAATATAAAACTCTATCATAGATATTTCAACAATATTTACAAGAAATACCATCACACTAATAATAGCATAAATATTCTTATAAATATTAGTTTCTTTATTATTTTCACCAAGATTTTTCGACAAAAGTTCTATCAAACATTCATGAGATGATGTTTCCATTTTACTTGCAATATTGATAGAAATGAAAGAATGGGAAGATCTAGATTCAAATAGGGTATTTGAAATTTTGGAATAAACCTATAACATACCCATCACCACTTAATTGGATGACCCAACATCATCCATATTAGTATAAAAATACTTTTCCACACCATTATTTTTCTGATATTGTTGACTTTTACCTTGATTAACTAACTATAGACACACCTTAGAATAATGACCAAAATCATTGGAACTAAAACATCTCTTCATTGGATGCCTATCAGTTATCTAATTCTTTGATTGTTCAAGACTCATTTCTTTATATTAATTATTCATGTGACCAAACTAGACACACCAGAAGCACTTTCTAGATCCTATTAAACATTCCTTGAAATTTCATTTAAACACATAGAACTTGTCCGTGTCTTACATAATGAATTTTTAATTGTATTATTATTTGTTTCCTACAACCATGAAATTTTCACAATTTTTTTATATTAAGGAACATAAGTGTCAAAAGACTCCATCTCAACTTTCTCAACAAAATAATCCACCTTATCATAATTTTTAAATTCTCATGTTGTGAAATATATTTTTAAATTTGTTTTAACACTGAGTAAAATCTATTAATTTTACTATCTGTGTCCTAAATAAATTCTGACACATATCTAGCCAATCTTATGAAGTTATCATCATATGCAGTCATAAAATTATCATCTTTTTTCCTTAATTAAAAAAAATTATCCATCCATATATGAACAAATTTATCGAAATATTTATCAAGAAAAATATTCTTAAATGTGTCCCATTACATGGAATCAAAATCATATTTTTAGATGATATTCTTAACCAAATACCACCATAAATATGATTCCCTTTCAAAATAATAAATGACAAGATTTTCATTTGTAATTATAAATTTATGATTACTTAAAATATCATATCAAATTCATTGATCTACACTTTGTCTACGTATAAATATATGGCTCCACAAAAACCTTACTGTTGTTGTCTCATAAAATGACCCACTATCTTCATGCTCCTCTATATAATATCAAGATACTCTCTGTCATGGATACCAACACCATTTATGGACTACATCAACTAATCTATCACTAGACAAATTTCTAAATTCCAATTCCAATAATATTAGAATTTTTTTTGGATGTATATTTTCCTCTCAATGCATTACCACTACAACTTCCCTATAGTATCTACAGAAAACCATTCTGAGAAAAAAAAAATTAGATAAAGAAACATAATAATATTTAAATTTTGTAACATTTAAACATAAACATGAGGTAAAATCATTCAAAGGAATGATATTAAAATTATAAAAAATCCTAAATTTATCTAAAGCACCCTTTCAAACAAATTATAAGGAATTGGGTTTAAATATTATATAATTATATGTTTTATGTAAATAATTAATTCTCTTAAATTTGATAACCCATTTAGGTTACATTTTTCATATAATTAAGTCAAAAATAATACATAACAAACCCATTAATTAAAAATCAAACACTTTTTATTAGTATATATTTTCCCCAAAATATAAAATTTCTTAAATAAGACACGATTTCTTTTAATAATAAATATTCATAACTTTTATCATGGCTTCTTCCTTTCAATTACCCATCCTTAAACCCTTTGAAAATCATTTTAAAACATGGTCTAAGTACAAAAATCTTGATAAGGAACACAAAAAGAAATAAATCCATTAGCCTAATAAAAAACATAAAAGTTAATGAAATTTTTTCCATTACCTCAATTTTCATTGATCGAATGCAATAAATAATTTTCACATGAAAACAGAAACACATTTTTTTCAATTAAATCCTATAAAACCCATAATATTAAAATAAAAATAATTTATTGGAAACATATATAATAACATTAATAATGAATTTTAACCCCATGCTAGTAATATTTGGAGACTAGTTAAATCAAAAGTAGAAACCCTCTAGTATCTCCCTCCTTCATTCATATAAAGAAAAGGAATATTAGCCAATGTATGAGAGTTCTATCTAATATCAACCATTTTATAATCTATAATAGTCTGACATATAAGCTATAATGGGGATAAATACTTTTTGTATTTTTTATTGGACTCACTTGATCCTAATATATAACACTCAAGTACCATAAATGAAAAAAAATTATTCTTTCACTTTTCACATCATAAAAACTTTGGAAAACATTTTCAAAACCATATTAAAAATACTTGGAATCTCAAAATAATATTTTATTTTAAAAAGAATTTTTTATACAAAAATACCTAGGGAAAGGGAAATATGAGTTTAATTTGAATAAAAAATAAAATATTTTAAACTAATTCAAACTTAAAATAATTGATACAGGGGGAAAGAAATCATTGTCATTGTATATTCTAAAAAGAAACATTTCTTTTATAAATAATTAAAAATATTTCATAAAAATATTTATTTTTTAAATAAAATTAAATAAATATAAAAATTATGTTTATAAAAAAATAATTTTTATATAATAAAAATATTTTAAAAACATGGAAATGTAAAAAAAGTATAGATGGATGGGAAACTTTAAATGAGGATTTTTAAAGAAAAGTCCCCAACCACTTTAAAAGCATAAAAATCTTCAGCCCTATAAAAGAAAATAATTACAAAAACCTTAAATATTATGAGATTATAGATATTACTAATATAATATATCAAAGGGTCAGTATATGGACTATATAAAAGAATATATGTTCAAAAAAAATAAAATATTCTTTAATGAAATGAAATTGAGACGAAGTCCCTTACCTTGAGTCCAACTCAACACATATGTTCTTTATCATCATTAACAATAAACTTATTTTTATTATTTAATGTCATAATAAAAATTTACATTATTATTATTTATTTAATTTTATCTATTACTGTGCTATAAAAAAATTATTTAATTATTTAATTTCACTTTTGAGGATTTGTTGGTATTCTTCTTATATGTCAAAAATAAATTTGGTAAGTTGACTATGATAAAATATGTCATTATTTAAACATATAATGAATAATAATAATGAAATATATATCATATTTATAAATAAATTATACTTTTATAACCATTTATGGTTTTTGTTTCAAAAAGCAACCATGTTACCATCATGGAGACTGTAGATCATATGTACGGATCAGTAATGTTTTCCATGGTTCAATAATCATTATAAAAAAAATTAGTATTATTTTAACTAAAATAATTAAAAATATATCATAAATACCCTATTAATCCCTTAAATATAATTATATATATATCATTTATGTGATTTGGTGATGAAAAAAAAATCTTATTACTTTATGTATGTGATAGTCTACACATACACACAAATGATGCCTTCATTTCTCAGTGAGTTGATAGGTAATAACAAAAGTGTTATATTATCCTTTAATAATGATAAATATGTCATGAATATAATAATTATTTCATTTATATTAGATATATTCTATAAATTTATCCTCCACCTTCCATGTAAATAACTAGTGAAAAACTAATCACATCTATTAATGAGGCAGTAGTCTGCCACACACACGTGTGATGTTATTGTATCCCCAGAAGAATGTAAATTAAAAAATTATATGTGATAAAAAAAATACTGTAAGTATAAATATGTTACAAATATCATATTTATACTTTAAATAAATCATTATAACAATATTTTTAAGTTGATTATGAAAAAAAATGACATTACTTCATGAGGCGGTAGTCCACTATACACATGAATGATGATTTATCTCCCCATTTGACAGAAGATAAGATTTACTTAGGTCATTAAATTACAATAATTACATATAAGTATATGGAATTTTTTTTATATTATATAATAATATTTTAATAATATTTTAATGAGGTGGAATAAAAATTATACAACGACACTCAGTTAAGCATGATACCTCTTCTTCAGACAACCTCATTAGTTAATAACCAAAAACCTTCTTAGAATGAAACTATGATAAAATCATGGGATCTTGTTCATGGTTAGGGAATCAAAGAAGATATTTTGGAAGGTATTTCTCAATCCAATTGTATTTAATGGTGTTAGTGGTAGAGGATAGTGGTGACCTTTTTAAGTGTGGGTGGCAGAAAACTAGTAATTTTTTAAAACAAAATGGTATACCGACGTTTTTCACATGAAAAAATGATAAAAATGGAAATTATAGATAAATATAAATTATTAGGTATAAATATTTAGGTCTAATATATTTTAAACAAGTTTATAGGTTATTTTAACACTTAACTTATTTTAACCCATGTAAAACTATTTTCAACTTAACTGCTACAAAACGTTTTTTTCTTTTTTCACTATTAATTATAAAAAATATTATGTTGAAATTATTTGATAATATAAATAATTCATATTAAAAATATTGAATCCATTTTACCAAATTTAATAAAAAAAATTGTATAATTTTATTTAAAATTAAACCTATAAACGCAATGAAAAACCAGGTTTTCATTAAGTTCATTTTTCAAGAGAAAAGATGAGTTTATATTAACTGAATGAATAGTATTACTACATATACTAATTTTAATATATATATATATATATATATATATTCTATAAACATCCTTTAAATTATTCCAAATTAGGGTTAGTTTTAATTAAATAAAATCGCGAAGTATTATGCAATTTAAAACTGTTTTTCAAAAAACATTTAAACCCAAAAAAAACATATACTAACATCCAATATAAATATTCTTAAAATTAAATTAACTATATTAAATATAAAAAATATATATAAAATAATATTAAAAACATAATGTAAATTTTAAATTACATTAATTATTGAAAACAAAAGTCTTTTTAACAAAAATCATCATTTTTCACTATTCACTAAAAATCAATATTTTTTGAAAAATCCAAAATTAAAACCCTAATTAATTTTTTTTATTCTGAATTAGAAATTGAAAATATTATTTTCAAATTAAAATTCAATAATTTAGATATTAAAATTTTAAATAAATCTTATAACTAAATAGTATAATAAAAACTACATCCCTTTTAATTTTAAAAATTATTTAATTTTTTTATAATGAATTTCTCGATATAATTCATAAATATTAATAAAAATTAAAATTATATATTGTCTAATATCTATGTTTTTTCATATTTGGATAAAAATTGGTTGTTCTAGGTCCCCCTATCATTTGACTATAATATTTTTTAATGATTGATGTGAAGAATTTAGTTAATTCCATTTGATAAATAGCCAAGGATGCATTTGTTAGATGTGTTTTTTATTTTTTATGAATTATTAAGGTGTTTTTTCATTTATTTTATTGTTCCATTTCTTCATTGATGTTTATCCATTGTTTCTTATGTGCAATTCATCTTTGATGGAAGGTTTTTAGTGGTGTAATGCAATGTTTTTGTGGGTCTCCAGTTCCTGATTAATAATAATTATTCAAGGATGGGTGGTGCTAGAGATATGAATATTATTTTGAGTTTTCATTAATATTATGTTCATTTTATTGGTTTTATGTTGAAACTAGTAGTTTTTATTATAAATCAATGTGATGATTGGGTAAATAAAATGGATAATAATAAGTTCATCTTCATGGATGTGGGGGTTTGATCGTGACTGCAGTGGAATTCTCAAGGATAAAATGGAATTTTTTATATTATTTGTGTATCTATATGATGGGGGTGTTGTGATGGGTTATTTTTTCATTTTGATTCCCCACTAATCTAATTTTATTTGTCCTTGTATTGTGGTATGCTTCTTTCGTTACTACCCTGATAATTTCATTGTGGTTTGTAGGATTCCTCCTTAATTTGTATTGTTTATTTCATTGACTAATCATTTAAGATTCTCATCTTTGAGTGATTTTTTATCATCTTTGATGTGTGTCGTATCAGTTTTTATTTATTTAGAGAGGTGTGAGGTGATTGTTCTATAATAATTATTTTATTTTTGTATATAATTTTCTCAATGATTTTTAAATTTATTTTTAAAATAAAGATACATGCATATATGTTGTAGGAGTGTTGGATTGACTTTTCATGTCAAGGATTGAAGGAACATACTATGTTCCAATATGTTGTTCATTTTTTGGGTGGTTTTTAATGATTCTATCATAGTGTTATGGTGTCCCATGTTTGGAAAGTTTCAATATCATGTTCACTATATATATTTTTGGATAGAATTTCATTCTCTAATACAAGACTACTAATGTTAAATTTCACCTAGAATTTAATATATTTTTCCCAATCAAAAAATTATGGATCCATGATAGAATTGTTAAACATAAGGGATTTTTTTGTTTCGTGGTCATAATGGTTACAAGAACAAAATTTTTGTTGGATAAAATTCATCCTGATTGTTATTTGGGGTTGATTGTGTTTGTTGAAAAGGTATTATGTTGTTGGAAAATGATTATTTTTAAAGGAGGCATGAAGATTCAGTGTAGATATCTAAACTAACCACATGCAGAATGATTTTCTATACTTATCATGTATATTGTTAATTTCTAAACTGATCAAAAAAATAAAATATTTTATAACTGATCACGTGAAGCATATGAAGATAATGCAATATTGTAAAATGGTATCGTGAAGATATCATCAAAATAAATGCATGATTATCCTGAGATCTCATGGTTGGATCAGAAGAAAAACATTATGAAAAATATTCTAGAAATGATGAAGAGATCTCAAGTTCATTCAAAATCTTTAGACCGTATGATTGTATTTGGATCTCACAATGAGTTCATATAATGTATTGTAATATAATATTTCAAACCCCATGATTGTCAATTGATCATGTGATGAGATCGCTTGAAGTACACATTTTTTTCAATTTACCACATGATGGTATCACAAAACCTACTCACAGGCAAATCATATAATCAGGTAAATCATGTAATACTAATTATTGAGGTAGTTGAAAAAACATATTTATATGATTTGTGGAGTTAAGGTGGTGAACCTAAGCCTATAAATATCCCCAACCCCATACATATTATGTGAGAAACGTTTTCTAACATGGTTTGACATGAAGAAAATTATTTCTCATGAGAATAATAAGGTCACGTGTTGGGATCATAGGATCCGTGTATACAGTATAAAATATTTCAAAGGGGTGTCATGAGGGAGTCTCATGAAGGAGTCTCATGAACTGAAGTATGTGAAGGGTGTTTGATATCATAGGGGGGACCATTTATATCACATGATATGTGTAACCTGAATGCATTCTCACAAGAAATTCATCTTATCATCCTTAATAGAATAAATTCTTGTGAGCCACATGAATAGAACAAATTCACATGATATTGATGAACATAACAAAGTCTTACAATTTTCATGAGTAGAATAAAGACATGTTATCCAATTGAATTTAATATGGCCTCGTAAAGGATTCATGTGATCTAAATGAACTAAATAAGGTCTCATGATGGGGTATCATGGAGTGGTCGTGTGAAGGGGCCACATGATCTATAAAAACATAAGTGAGTCTCATATAAGAGTCTCATTGATTAGTCTTGTGGAGTGTTATTGCATAGTTGTATTACATGAGGGTTATGTTACAGGTTCTCATTCAAGGGTTACATGATAGGGTCTTGTTTAGGTATATATGATTCAAATCCACCATATTAATAGTATAATTTTCATATCTAAATTTTGAATTATGAGAGTAAGATCAATGATATTCACCATCTTACAATATTTTCATAAGGAGTTTATTCATTGATACATCTAAGGTAGTGAAAGCAAGATGTGGAATCTCTTAAAAAACTCACCAATGAAAGGAGTAATATCCATGATATCTTATGGAAAGTTGATGCTAAATTGGATGTTCATATTAAGGCTATAAAGGAGTATGTGAAGTTCAGGGGGGGTATCTTAAATGTTGTGTAACTCTTGATAATATAACATATTGTTATTTTTTAAGTATTTCAATTGTCTTTATTTTTAAACCATTGATCATAATAGGGAAGCATGAGTGAATTTATCTTGGGGAGATAGTTAATCTACCCCAAAATAATGTTAGGTAAGTGATCCCAAGTAGTATTGACCTATCCTAAACTAATAACTAGTGATCTTAGTTATTTTGGTTCACCAATACACTCTTGGATACATTCTCTTTAGCCTAGTCCATAGTGGTGAACCAAGTAAAAATATGTGTGTCCCTGTGATTTATTTATTAATATAAATTACATACATTATAATCAGATAAATTTTGTAAGGATAAAAAATATATAAACACTAAGGATAAAAATAAGATAATTTTATAATGAATAATATAGGATCTAGTGGTTTGGGAAGAGTTTTGAAAAAAAACATCCATTACCAAGTTCACCACCCACCCTCAGGGTATATACTCCCCATTTAGACCTAATAAATGGTATCATAGGGTGAGTTTCTTTTGTTTTATTTTATTCTCTTATAAGGTTTATTATAATTTTGAATTATAAGATTTAATTTATCATTATATACCATGTAAAAGGGAGGAACATTAAAGAATAAGAAGAATTATGGTGGAATTCCATAGTGTAGATGTGTATATGGAAATATTTTGATTTAGTTTAAGGACACTAACAACATACTATATAATGGTTTGTATGAATCAGATAGTGAAAATATTCACTAATTCATTAATTCAATAGGAATGAGTTAATAACTAGACATCCTAAGTGATTTTTGAACTACTGATGATGATGAAACTCTATGAATTCCAAAAGTATAAGTTTTCCACATAAGAAATTAATTGGATCGGAAATTAAAATATGAAAATAACTATTTTGTTATTTGGATCCAAGCATAAGAAGATGAATTCTCAAATATAAAATGTTTAAATAAACAATTTATTAAAGTGGTTGTAGGTGTAAGGGTGAGGAATGAGCATCAAACTGTATAATTGCAACTGATGTCTACAGAGATGGAAAAACTCAATGTTGATGAAAATGGATAGAATATGAGTACAAAATAAATTCACAGTTTACAAGCCAAAAATGATGATCTTTTTAAAAACCTTTCAATACTGGTTCAAGAGAATGTGTAAGATAAATATTATTTTTCTCAGAAGAATTATAAAATAAAGGAGTAATGTGAAATTGTTGGTAAGATCTCTTGGTAATATGAAGATGATATGGGTAGTTGTAAGATTGTCAAGAGAGAACATAATGCCCAATTTGTATCAAGAGATAATATTATTCAATAATTTAAACAATATATAGATTCTATAAAAAATAATTGGAGTAATCCAATTTCAAAGAAAAATCCCAACTAAAGAATTCTTTTCATTTATTATTTGATTATCCTTTAGTAGGTGATGATGAAATGAAAAAGAAAATATGGTATTGTAGAGGGAAAACAAGTAATGATTACCTCAACAAAAAGGCCATGTATTTTTGTAAAATATGGTATTGGATATGATGAACCCTCACCCTTCAAAGAGAGGAAGACACATATTAAAATAAAAAAAGTCTATAGGTGGTGGGAATAAAACTAAAAAACTATTATAGAATGTAATAACATTATGTGCCATTTCTGTGGGATGCATGGTTATAATTCTTATTCATTTTTTGATTTATAATATATTTCAAATTTGGAAAATAGAAATATTTTTAAATAAGATAATAAGAATAATTTTCTTAAAAATCATGAAATAAAAATCTCTCAGAAGAATGTATCCATGAAATGAATGATGGGAAACACCATTAGTATGTATTAAGAATCCTGAGGGCTTAATGTCAGAAGAAGAACTCTAGATTCATCAACATCTCAACCAAGAAATGATTACATGGAGTATGTTTTTAATGGGAGGTTTTTTTTATGCGTTAATCAATAGATTTTTAAATATATTTGATCTTAACAAAAGTAAGGAAAAGGAACCTAAAAGGAGAACCCAAACTTCTATAGTGTTTAATAAGAAAACAAATATTGTAATACAGCCTATTAAGTTGAAAAAAAGGATTAAATTTTTGGAGGAAACATAAGGACAACCACAAAATATACAGTAAGCACCTATGCTATTACACTCACAACATCTCTCTTAGAGATAATATGAACAAAATTGGAATAAAAAGGGATAATATGCTCTAGTTGTTAACATGAAGAATCTGCCTAGAGTGAAATAATCATCCTTAGTAAAAAATGGTGAGGTGAATTAAATAATTTATAAAAGAAAAAAGAGAAAATAATGCCTCAACAACTTCATGTTCCATGAGACAAGGTTAGAAGTGAAATAATGATACATATCACTCTAATAGAGGATGGTGAAATAGTAAATGGTTAGTGAAAATATTCCTAATCATAGAAAGAATCATGAAAAATGGCATTTAAATAGGGATCTAAAAAGAAATTTTTATAGTGGATTTAAACCTATATTTTATAAAGTAACAATGCCCACAAAACATTTATATTTGAATAATATTGAGCACGTTGGTAAATAATGACTTATTATATGGCCAAAATAGTTGAATTTGGATTGGTAGTTGGAACAATCACATAAATAGTATAAATATTTCCAAGAAAATATCAATGGGTTGGTCCATCAGAATCGACCACATTACACTTCTTGATGATTCCAAAGGTAACCCACTCCCCATTTATTTAACTATTCTTAATATTTGTTTGGAGTGGTATAGGATAAATTGGTTTATACAATCCATATGGTTTTTATGATGAAATGGAGAAAGTGCATAAGGTGAATGTAGATACATTCAATAAAAATAATCATAACTCTTTAAATGAACATACGGTATCATCTTCAACAAGTGGCGGCACACAATAACTCTATTGTTCAAATACATATTTATATGAAGTGGAATATGGAAAAGAGAAATTATATCATGGTAATCATAATTTGAAACTGGAGAACTATCAAAGTTATACTTGAATTATCCAGTGGTTCCATCTCACATTAAATATTCAAACATTGGTATCATGTCTTAGATCAAGTGGTATTTTTCCACTAATAGAAGATAGATTAGGGGATAAGTAGAAAAATTCATGTATTTCATGTCTAAATATTTTTTTGTAATAATTTCATATCAAGTTCCTATTTTTGAGATACCATGAAGATTCTATAAAATCAAAATAATTTTCAACTAGTGGTCTCCCCATTGTAAGAGTAGTCCAGCATCTTGACCAAAGTAAAAAAATTGTATTAATAATTAGTATTAGTCAAAATATTTTTTATTTTAGGGAGTTGTGGTGATTATAACCCAAGATATATTGTTGCATTTAACAAGAGAGTCCCTTGGAGAATTGAGTAAAGTCATGCTGCTGGAAAACAGGGAAAGAAGTGAGTGGCATGGATAGTGCTAGTGTTTTTTGGATTGAAATCTTGTTTCATTCAAATATTTTTGACTTATTATCCCTAGATTACCTATAAATGGATCAATTATATGTGGTAATTTTATATTCTCAAAATCTATCAGTAGTGTGTAGTTATAAAAAAGAATATGGCCATGGTTTTGAAAACTACTAAAAGGAGGAAAGTTCCAAACATAATTTGATAGATGGAGTTGAAGGTGGAATTAAACAAAGATGAGATATACACATGGTTGTTTTATTTCAATATATAGTATCACATTAGAGAATTTGTAGTGAATAATTTAAGGGGATGACAATATCTCTTTATCAAGATTTATGGAGTTGGAAGACCAATATATGTTCCCTCGTGATTTTTTATATTATTGAAAATAAAATAAAAAATTTCTTTCATTAAGGGTGAAAAAAGTCATAAATTAAGTAAATGGATTCAATGTAGTAGAATATATAAATATCATTGTTAGTTTATTACACATAATAGAATCATGATTTAATATTGTTTTTTACACATGCAATACAGAACTATAATAATTTAATCCCCAAAACCCAATTAATTGAAGTGAAAAGAATAATTTTGTATATTAAAGGAATAGTGGATTTTAGTTTATTATACCATGAATAATGTATCCAATATTTATTGGTTTCCAAATTATAATATTGTTCTAGTTCAGTAGATGTTATAAAATCATCAATAGGTGATGCATTCTATCATTCCATTCAAAATATTTATTAAAAAATAAATAAATAACATTGAGTTTCATTGATAATATTAGAATATGAATATATAATGGCTACTTAATCATATATGATCATAGTTTGGATGAATAATAATATTGAAGATATGTGAGTTGAAGTGAAATCTCAAATTGGAATCCATTGTTATAATTGAAGTTTCAAAAATCATAGAAAAAAGATAATCCATCCCACATGGTAAAATCACATCTAAATAATATATCAGTTTATCAAGGATAAAGTGGATCATGGCCTTGTAATTTTGAATTATGTTCCTAATAAAGTATAGGTTGTCGATATAATAATGAAGCACTTTCCCAAATAAATTTTTGAATTAAATCAATTATCTCTTGGAGTTTAGTCAACATCCCACACATGAATAGTGTGGATTTTTTATGGCCTCTCCCAGAGGTATGATAGGGTTCCCCCAATTTACATATTAGTGTTCTTTACCATGTTGTAGAACATAAAATAGTGACCTTTTAGATCATTGAAAAATGAGTAAAAATGTATTGATCAAGGTATGGAGAGAATTCTACATGGGGAGCAACAAAATAGAGAGATTTTTAAATACGGTGATGCTAATTCTGATTTGTAAAACCAATAGTATTCATGAAATGGAATTTGCTTCAGGTTCTTGATTGAATAAAATTACATGTGAAACATTATAATTGAACTTGAAATATAAAATCATTTTATCTTTTAGTATCTAGAATATATCTAGTGGATGGTTTGATTAAAAAAATTATTAATTGATAAAAATTGCCTGATAATATTATTTTTCATGCTAATATTGAATCATGTGGGATTAGATTATATGTTAAGTAAGTCTTTTATAACTATATAAGGTTTTATAAAGATTTTTTTTTCAAGTACATGGATTTTGAACAAGTAGTTTCTTGAAGTATATAATTCTATTCAACAAACCTAATTGGAGGAGATTATTGGAAAAAATCTATCCTGATGGTGATTTTGGATTGTTTGTGTTTTTTGAAATGGATTTATTTTTTTAAAAAAGAATTGATTTTTTAAAAAAAATATTTATTTTTAATTGATCTGTGAATCATTATTGGTGATTTATAAACTAATCATGTGGAGCATGAATGTCTTAACAAATCACATGGAGTGAAAAAAATAAAATAATATTGTGGATTTAACATGTCAGAATTGACCGAACGAAGTGTATGAAGGTAGTTCATGATCATTAAAGGATATTCAAAATATATCATGTGAAGAACTTCTTTATTTTCATGAGATAATGTATTGGGATCATGAAACTTTCTTGAAGGAATGTTATTTGGAAATGATGGAGATATCCCAGGGTTATTAGAAATTACATGGCCACATGATTGTCTTTAGATCTTGCAATGGGGTCATCAGAATTTTAGGAAGATAATATTGTGGACCTCATTATTCGAAATTGATTACTTGATGAGATGACATGAAGAACACTTGTTTTTTAATTGATCATGTGATGGGATCACGTGACATGATCAAATAAAATATAGGGTATCAAACAAAGGAATCATGTGAAGTGTGTAATTTTGATTATTGGTGTAGTTGAGTGAACAGGTTTCCTCGATTTGTAGAGTTAAGGTGGTGAAACAAATCTTATAAATACCAATAAACCAGCCCTTAAGATATGAGAGAATTTTTCCTAAGTTGTTTGATCTGATGTAAAGTATTTCACATGAGAAGAATAAGGTCTTGCACTGGAACCACATGATAATCATAAATAGAACAGAGTCTTGGGAATGGGTTTCATGATGGATTCTCACAAAGGTGACTCTTGAGGTGATGTATGTGTTGCGTGTTTGAGTGAATAATATTCCATAATGATATCACAAAATCCATGTAACCTAAACAAGGTGTCACACCCGATTCATGTTATCTGTATAAATTGATTAGTGTCTTATGAACCATATGAACCAAACAATGTCACACGATTTATTAAAAAACAATATATTGTAATCCATGTTAACAAAACAAATACACACAATCCTCATGAACTAAAAAATGTCACTGAAAGGATACACATGATTCACATGAACCGAATAATCTCTCATGAATGTGTCTCATAGAGAGGTATCAGAAAGGGTTTGTGATATCTATGAGAAATTAATAGAGTGTTGCACAGGAGTCTCATGTAGTAATCTCATGGAGGGGTCTTCTAAAGATGTCTCACGCACGGTTTATGTGTCAAGGTTTCATGGAGAGGTTACATATCAAGGTCTTTTGAAAGCAGATACATTCTAGGTTTACCCAATGAATATTATAATTTTAATATCATAATTTTGAAGAAGGATAATAAGAAAAACGGTCTACACTATCTAAAAATATTTTCATAAGGAATTTATTCATTGCTTCATCCAAGGTAGTGAATTGATGACATGGAATATCTTGAATAACTTACAATATTGATCATGATATTACATGGTATCTCATGGAAAGGTGATACTAAATGGTTTTTTCACATAATCATTTTTAAGGAGCATGTGAATTTCAAAATCACATTTCTTATATTTGATGAAAGTCTCAATAACAGAAGATTTTTTTATTTGGAATTCATTACAATTGTTTTCGTACTAATGTCTTGTGAATAACTAGGAAATGTGAGGGGAATTACCCAAGGGAGATAGTTCATCAACCCCAAACATTGTAAGTAAATTCATCACTAATAGAATTGACTAAGCCTAAACAAAATAGCAATTATCTTAGTTATTTTGGAGCACTGACACGATGTTGGATACATACTCTTTGGACTAAAATGTAGTGGTGAACAAAGTAAAAAAGGGTTTACTTCTTATTTATTTATTTATTTACATTATGTGTATAATAATAAAATAATTTTTGTAAGGATAAAATAAATATAAACACTAAATAGAATACAAATGACTCTCATAATGAAGAGGTCAATATCCAATGGTTCAAGAAGAATTTTAAAAAAAATACCATACCCTAACCACCCTCTATGTATCTAATCCTATTTTAGGAATATAAAATAATACTATTTTAGGTTAAATTATTATGGTGTTTTTTACTGACTGAACTATATTGGTTTATGGAATTGACATTATAAATATTTTTTATCTCTTGGTAGCGTCAGCTACACTTGCAGGTATTGAAACACCTTCAAAATTTTAATTCATTCCTTCCCATAATGAAATATAATTTAAATGAAATGATATTGTGTTTTGATTGAATTTTTATATGCCATTATTTTATATATTTATTCCTTTGGAAAGTGTGAAGGTATCATTGTTGGGAGAGTGAGATAATGAAATCTCATATTTGAATCAATGTAGTGATATCCAATGTGTTAGAGAAAAAAAAAGATGATTTTTTATGGAGTTCCATGTTATTTATATTGTAGTGTTAACATGTTTGAACATGATTAAAATATTTTTCTTGGATATTCATGTTTTATAGGGATTTTGAACAAGTTATTAAGTTATTGTTGAACTTTTCTTCAAATAAAGTATATGTTCATATGAATTTCATATAATATAATTTTATAATTGTTGTAAAATAAATATAATATATATAAATAGATTAAAAAATATAATGTAAAATTTTGGAAAAATTATTTCAATACTTATATAAAATATTAAAAGAAACTAATTTACAAAAAAATATTAATTATTTCTACTGGATATAAAAAAAATAAAATAATATTGAAAATAATATTATCGGTAGAAAGGTAAATGTTGGTAACAATATTATCAATAGATAAAAATTTGGTATGAATTAGTTACTAATTATTTTTAATATAAAATATAATATCTAGAGGTGTTATTATAATTGAAACCAAACAGTTTTATCTCTCATAATAAAATTTAGAGGTAGATTTTTTACAAAAAAAGCAAGTACATTGACATATTTTTCGGTAAAATGCTTTGCCAATATAAAATCTAACTTTTAAAATAGATATACATTTATTGGAAAAAGTTAAATACTTTTTGGTGATCTAATTATGATTATGAAGTGTTTGAATATCTAATGAACTTTTTATGGGTTAAAATACCAATCATGATTGATGATGCATTATAAAATGTTTTATGAAATATTTCATTAAATGATATAAAGGGTTATGAAACTCTTGGATTCCCTATAGTCCCATTGGGTTTATTATATATAGAGGTTCAAGTTTTATGAAAAGTTATAGATTATTTTGTGGTATTTATTCATTGTAAGAAATAATCAAAATGAGAAAAATAATTAAATATCATTTCTCCAATGAATTTAATCTCAATGTTTTAGAAAATTATAGATTGAGTGAGATCCTGCTTGAGAATTGGGAGATTCTTCTGATTCATGGATATCATAGGTTGTAGGGACCCATCAATTAATCCTTATAATTAATTATTAAACACTTGCTTCAAAATTGATAAAATGGTGAAAGGTACGCCATTATTGTTTTTATTCCATCCAAACATATAGTCAGTGATGGAATGACTTGGGATAAAAGTAACACTCATAGTGGGTGAACCATTGATAAAAATTTTCCTCAAATTCCAATAACTCGCATATTTATTAATATTATATCTCTTTAACCTGAAAATTTGATATTGAGTTTTCCCTCTAAGATGTATATCTTCATCCACAGTGCATGGTTTTTTTATCCCCCACCCCCATATCTCTATTTTTATTAAAAATATGTAGCTATAGGCTAAGGAATGACCTTATACCAACCATAATTACTAGAACCAACCAAATATATACAAGCACCATATTTTAACAACCAAAAATGAAACACTCCTTTAATGAATGATCAATCATGGAAGCATGAGCCACAAAATGGATAATATAATTTTCTATATTCATCATCCTCTTCGTCTATATAAATCATCACAATCTATTATTAATTAAAAAAATCTCATAAAATTATTATATCATTCTAAAATATATTCTTATCACTCTTTTTTATTCTTGTATAATTAGTATATCTCTTGATGTTATCATACATAGAATCCGAAAACCTTTAATCAAATCACTTCACATATAAGTAATTCTAATCCTTCAAAACTCTTCTTAAATTGATTAGATAAAATAACTCTATAATAATAATTCATTAACCTTAATAAGGTATTTATAATAATCATGTATTTATCCTTCCACTATACCTATACTATTCTCTACATTTTTGTAAGATAACATGTTCTGACTTTATAATAAAATGAATTTGTAGTACAATATTATATTCATCACACACAATGATGTGACCATATACTCGTTTTATGACCATAACCTAACTTATAAAAAAAATCCAATCTTTCTTTCATCCTCATAATACATTATGGGATGATGTTCTTCTTCATGGTTTATAGTTATTTACTCTTCTTTTCTATTCATCGCATCATCTAGTTTCTTGAAACAAGACTTACTCTTAAAATCATCTTGATGTTTTATATTTGATTAATAGTTTTATATATCCATAGTTAGTCCTCCTCTAAAGTTGTTCATTCTATAAATATTTTATTTTTTATAATGAAATAAAATGAACATATCATGTCATAAATCATTATGTATTTATTGGAACATCTAAGGTACCACAACATATCTCATTATAGATAAACACTCTGAAATTTTATATGATTTATGATTATGTATTATCTGTTAACCCTTATGTATGACCAATAAACATTGAGTATTGTTATGTAATAAACATTATACACTATATTTTCAACAGATCATCTCATACATACCATTCATATAACCCTTTCAATATTAGTTCAGTACTGTTATATATGAGTTGGAGAACCCATATGTGTCATAGTGTGACTCTGATACATTTTCAAATTCTAGAGTGAAAATTTAGAATGAAACATATATATTAATATTAGCCTTCACATTACATTTATCATTTTTTCATGTGATCTAGAGAACCATTACATTACATAGTGTAACACTAGTATTTATAAAAAATTTAGAGTGAATGTTAATAGTAACTCTTAAGTACCCTTTAGATCAACTCTTACATTTTGAGTATATTGTCAAATTTACAACAACCTTTAAGGGTTGTATAAACCCTTATATATCTATAGTACTATTATAGTTACTATTAAATATTTATTAACATGTAATTTTTTTAAAACTTTGTAACTATATAAAATAATATTGATTGATTCATACATAAAATTTATCCATATGAAACTCAAAATGAGATACCAACTCAAAATAATCAGTCAATAAACTAATTTTCAAAAACATTCCTACATATACTAAAAATAGGTCAAAAAATTAATGAGCAAGAAGAATTACCCATATTATATTACATATCCCCTTTCATACAAAGTTACGAATAATTGAAAAAAGGTAGGATACTCAAAAACATCACTCAGTATAAATGGAGGGATTGGAAAAATTCAAACATTCTATCCAAACTTCTCGAATGGCACAATTGGGAGTGGTTGTGTTAGAATGTCTATAAATTTACCCTTAGATAGATTAAATTCAACCATTAAGACACATTTATCCATTTTTCATTCAAAAAATGATATTGAATATCAATGTTCATAGAACATGAATATTTCATTATATTTTGGATAAATTAATGGCACTTTAGTTATCATAGCAAATAACAAGTATTTATTAAGCTATAACATCTATATACTAAAGTATTATATTCATTAAAATCAGTAGTGTATCTTACTAGGATAAAAAAATATTTATCTTCAATTTAATATAATATGATATATGAAATTCATGGAATTCCATGAAACACATCTCCCACTATGAAATAATCCTCATCCGAATGTGGACTTTATATCATCAATATTACTATTAAATCGACATCACAAAATCCTTGTAAGTCCATCATTTTTAAATCTCATATAATAGACCATAATCATGTATTCTTATAATGTATCACAAATTTATTTTTCCTTCCAAGATATTGAAATCTTTAGGATTTGATTGATCACTATAACAATGAATAAAAACATATGCAATATCTATCCTTGAGGAAATCAAGTACAAGAAACTACCAATCAATGTAATGAATTCATCCATATTCACACTCTTACCACTATCAACCTTACTCAAGTAGGTGCCAATTTGGATTACTGTAAACACTAAACTTGATCCATCTATACCAAAACAATTTAATAACCCATTTTATTATTTTTCCAATCAAATGAATATATGATCAGTTGTTTGGGTATCTTTAAAACCAAAGAAAAACTTCATCTCCCTAGTAAAATACATTATAACTTCTTCATCATTTGCGTATAACATTTTCATATGGATTTTATTCATTTCATTCAAGGATAATTTAATAAACATACATAATAAAAAGGAGTTATGTGTTGTTGTTCATATATATATATTATTATCCACCAATCCTTTTCACAAATACATACTTCATAAGTAAATATCATGGTTAAAATACCATGGTATTGAGTATTGGTTTAATTTATAAATATAATTCTTCAATTTAAATAATTTGATTCCATCTATATCATGAATAAAACCCTCATATTGACCTATATAGGCTTTTTCATTTATCTCACCATAAATAAAATCTATATATACATCCATTTGAAAAATTTAACATCTTGTTTGAGTTGAAATTTTAAGGAAACTTCTAATAGTTTTATGCATGGAAATTAGGGAAAGTGTTTCATAAAAATCAATGAAATTAATATATGAGTCCCTCATAAACACAAGTTTCAATTTATTTATCGAAATTTCAACATTTATATTTATAATTCTCATGAGAACCCATTTTTTGATACTGATGCTCTTCGCTATGGGTTGTAGGACAAGATACCATGTTTTATTATATTCAATTTGATCATTACCTTAACTAATAGATAAAATACATTATTATTTTAAAAATAATCATCAATATTTTGTGGTTCAATCATTGAAAGAAGACTAGTGTGGCATGTAATTCCCCATCTTTTAAAAGAGGTACATTTTCTTTCAGTTATTGTTAAACTCAGAAACTACACATAAGGGTATGGTTGGTTCCTTTATAGAAAGAAGATTACATGTGGGATGTATTCTAGCTACATTCCATGTACATGGAGTTTACTGAATATCCAACTTCTATTTTGAATACACAGTGTGTATTAAGTATATGATGTGTAATAGGTTGGCCAAAACACATGCACGTTATGAGTTGGGTATTCCCTCAAAAGGAAGGACCACAATATTTACATGGTTTATAAAGATTAAACACATTGTAAAATCCCAACAATTTTATACAGAGTTTAGAGACTCATTTTTGACAAAGCCCTTCTTTTCCCATGTAGTTGAAACGATCTGTGAGGATCTCCCCACGCCTAGGCTAGGTATCTCTCTTTCACCACAATTCAAGATCCATTTTCTTCATCATCAAATGCATTGGAATTATATTGTAAATATATATATATTCCACTTCTTAATTTTCCTAGATTATCTTCCAACATATTTCACTATTTTGGTGTGATATCATTTACCATATTTTTTGGGGGATTTTCCACCTTCTCATTTTCTTTCGTTCTAGATCGAATCAATGGATGATAATGGATGAGTGGTCATATATAAACATAAGGTAGGTGTTATAGTTATTTACCTCAAGTTTAGTAGCTTTTATATTATGAATTTTTTACACATGATGTAATTATGCAATAATGCCTCTTGAATTATTCACAAATTCAATTTAACGGTTTCCCCATACACACTACAGATCTGGCTAACTATGAGTCAACCCTTTTGTTGATCACTATGAAAAGGTTCATCCCTAAGGGTGTGCCTTAAATTAAAAGACTAGTTTATTTTTATTTAAATTTGTTTAAAAAACATTATGGATTTTAATTAATGTAAAAAATACCCTAGGAACCATGAATTTAATTAAAAATATCTTGGCCAAGATCTAGGACCAACACCCTATGCATAGTAGAATTACTTAATTAATTGTTCAGGATAACTTGACTAAAATTTATAAGTTTAATCAATTTCAGAATTAATTAATTTTAAAATTTAATTCATACCTTATTGAATCCAAGATTGATACTTTGATCCTTATGAGATTCCTGGGATAGGCTTGTCAAGATTTATGTTGATTTTTTCATGTGGATCATATAAACTTTAGAAGAGATACAAACTATGCTTAGCACAAGCATAATGTGTGTTTACCTTACCTTAATGCAAGTGATGTAGATTCCCTAGGGGAGACACTATGGATGGGGCTGTGGCTAGATGTTAAGACAAGCTCATGAGTGACAGTCGTTCCCCTACACGAGATACAAGGGATGGGCTTGGAGGGTTGTTTACACACCATACTGAAAGTGATAGTTAGGATTCTATTAATGGATTTTTGTGGATAGAATATTATAGTATTGGGAATTTATATAACCTAGGAGTGATACATGGTATTATTTCCAAATTTCATTTGGTTATATTAGGGCTCCACTACTTAAATTCTAAAGATAACATAATATCAAAAATAAATAATATATTGTTTATAATTCAAGGAATAATCTTCCAAGAAAAGTCACATGTTTGGCCATGGTCCACCTTTTAATGCTTATTTATGATTACACATGTAACCATTATATATAACTTGTATAGGTTCACCTTGGTCAGATACACAAAACATAGGCTAAAGCAGGTAGAATCAGTTGGGTAATCTTTGAGGAACTTAAAACAATGTATATATTAATTAATTGCCTTGAATTTACAATTATTGGAACACTGGTAATTTTATATGCACTAGTTTGATTGATCTAGACACGTTCAATGGTGTCTAGATGAGTATATCTCACAACCTTATTTGGATACCCTTGGTACCCAAACAAACTTTTTGATTGTGGTAATAGATAATGAAAAGTGGCCAGCTTCTGATGTTTGACTTCCAGATGTAGGATGGAGTATAGTAGTAGTGGATCGGGCCTATATTCATGATTCCAATAGTATATATTTTTGGTATTTTTTATAGCATGTGGAATATGCCTATTTCCACTAGGTCCATGTGTACTCATTTTGGTATCACTACATTGAATCATCATAATCATTTTTTTATCTATTTATTATTCATCTTCTGCTTGTTTGTTATTTTGGGTGATTTATTATTCTTATTTCATCTGCTTGTCTACATTGATTACCAACATTATATACTCTAAATAATTTGGGAATAGTATCCCTAAGGACACACCCAAGGAACGCGATTTTAGTTAAAAACTTCTAGTGTACAGTGAGGATCACTTGAGTTCTTGGGGATAACCATCACGGAGTACCTCAATGTGTATTCTGAGGAGGGATGCTATAAAGTGGTATCAAATATATTATTTACTTTTTTTCTTACATTTTTTATGTTAAAATGGAGAGTAGTATGTAATGGAATTTAGTAATGATATAGTTTTTGTGAGTAGCTAACCCAAGTATAGGGGAAACCCAAACTACTGAGGATGTGTTAATGCTATTATTAGTTGTTCTTATTATAGTTTTACAAATTTCACTATTGGGTGACACATATTCTTTGTACTATTATTATTGTCAATATTTTCATAATGGGATTTATTTCACCTTATATCGATGATATAAGGGTGTATCAACTCAAGAATCATAATGGAATAGTAATACATAAATGTAATTAATTATTAGTTTCCATGTTTATATTTTATTGTGAGTTTCTTTTATGGCATGTGTTTGTTATGTGTGACTTTGTTATTATATATATAATTGTGAAAACATTTATTCAAGGACAATATAATTGGATTAATTAAAGTGCCTACATCAATCTAAATGGTTTTCCCACATAGATCTATAATGACACCATAATTAAACAATTATGTCATGCTTGAACCATTAAATATTTGGTCTATGAGATGAAATATTATTTTATTTTATAGATGAATACCAATTTCAATTTAAGATATTGTTAATTAAATAAATTGGGAATGGAATTTCATTTAATCAAGTCACTATCGATGACCTAGTGCATCCTAATATGGGGTGTAAAGGGTGAAATCATAATTACTTAGTATACCAATTTAAAATTATAAATAGTACGGAACTTAATAAAATTGGAAATTGGTGACATGAATAACTGGAATGAAATATTTATCCACATATAAATAAAAATAAACATTAAAAAATTAATTTTTTAAAATGTAATTGTTATTGACGAATGAGGATTCCAAAAGAAATGTAAATAGTGTTTTCCTCTATTCCTTGAATTTAAAATTTTATATACCGGGACATCTGTTGTTATATTTGAGACCTCAAAACTAACCCAACCATAGTATTGTGAATTATGTTGTGTCTCTTATTGTCTTACATGATCTTCTCCATCACCTAGACCTATCTCCAGGAGTAGGAAAAGAGGTGTGATCAATTCTTAGAAAGGTTTGGTCCTGACTTTTCCTAATTTCTAATTTTATATCTTCTATGAATATTATCTTAGGCATGACGCTGATAATTTTACACTTATTACACCTCAATTTTCTCATTTTTTATGCTAGGAAGGTGCAAAAAATTATTCTTAGAATGTTGTGGTCCCAGAGCCACTAGTATTACCTCCTATAGTGCCACTTAAGGAACCTTTCATTGGTCATCAACTAGGTGTCAATGCTAAGTTCCAAGATATCTTATATTGTTTCATACAGTCTATACAGGGTTCTCCCTAAACATCCCCTACCATGGTAGAGCTGATTTGGGGATTCCAATAGTAGAATAGTTTCCCTCAAATTTCACGCCCCATAATGGTTTGAAATTTTTGAAAAATTTCCAATTTCTTAGTTGGTGGAACTAGAAACACTCAGTGGTTCTATATATATAGGGACTTGATTTCCCAATGTAGGTTCTCATTAGGTATTTTGACCCACGAGGATTAGGAACTCTCATTGGTCGAGAGGATGGTAGGTTTGGCTCCTGACACCCTTTTGGGGGAATTATTTCCTATTCTAAGAGTCTATTATAGATTTATTATACGTTCATGAATTTTTCATTAAATCCCATGTATGATGTGATTTATCCCAATATTATAAATCAATTATTAGTATTTGAGGAATTAAGAATCATATATTTGTATTTAAGGTTCTTTATGGATGGAGATATTTGTATGTATCCATGGTTTTCCATCAATGGTATCTACTCATATTCTACATAAATATTATTTTGTCATTGTTACAGCGATTTTGGTTTTTAAGCCACCCAGTGGTGTACTCTAGAGTTTATGGTCATCCATGTAGATGAATGTCACTCTAGAATTTATCATCATCTCGGGAGATGTAAGTTTCTATGATGTTCGTATCGAACCCATAGAGGGGCTTACTATGCATCCTTATGGAAGGAATATAAACCCACGTATTTCAATTCCACTTAATGGGGCACATCATACCTTTTAAGGTCATGTCATATGGACACAACCATACAGTTCAATGTCATGTGGTATGGACATCAATGAGGAAGGTTCCAAGTCAATGTTTTGTGTGGTACTTATGTCAAAACATCTCAAGGAACTTAGAAAGGCAAAGAGTTTCCAATTTGAATAAGAACATACTAGGGATGTGACCCAAAATTATAGGTTTATTTTATGATGTTGGGTTTGAACCTCTGGTAGGCTTCCTACATATCTTATTTTGATGGGAATCAAATCCCACATAGTTCTTTGTTGAGGACCCATGATTATGGAGTCCCTCAAGGTAATTTATTTCATGGGATCATATCTCTTTGAGATGATAGGATGGGGGTTATTCTCAAGAAGGATTTCTTTCATAAAGGGACCATGATGGATTTTTTAACTCATGTTGTTTGAGGGATTAACTCAGAGTTTACTCTTGAGGAGGATACATGAATTAAAGGGAATTTTGATTAAGGATTATAAATGAGGATGCACATTAAGCTCAGACCCTAAATGGGTTTCCTATATATCCAAGTTAAGAGGAATTATATTTCTTATAGTTCAATATTTCAAGTCAATTTTGTTGATGTTGTGATCATTACAAGCATCTAATCCTACGTGATCCATGGTTAGTGTGAGAAACAATAGGATGTGAAAGATTCAAAAAAATCACACAATTTCCTTCATTTAATGATTTAATAGGTTGAGGATATGGATGAAGAGGTTGTGGCTATGGTGTCAGAGGTAATGGCTAAAACACTTCCTTCTCTTCAATTTAAATTCGACAAAAATCCATGGTAAGGAAGCAATGGAGTGAAGGATGGAGAGAAGAGCAAGATTACAACCTCATACGTTAATGTATATGGACTTATCTATGGGGTATTTCCCTAAAATTGGCTTGAAAATGTAAGTAGAATATCAATATAGGTGTAAGGGAAAAGAAAATGTGATCCTTACCCTCTCTTCTTGGAACAAGAGGCTCCGAGTCTTAGAGATCAGAAGGGGAGGTCACAGTCCTATTCCCTGAATCTGAAACTAGTAACTACTCAACATTGTACCTGGGGAAGGTTTCATGATACCATAGATATTAAAATCTATAGAAATATTTAAGATCCTTACCCTATGGTAGGAAAAGTGTGGGACACCTATGACCGTAGAAATTCAAATCCAAATGGGAGACATGGTGATGTGACTTTACCTTAGGTTTTTTAAATCAAGAGGTCTTTGTTGAGGTTTATACAAGGTCATGTTCAGACAAGGGATACAAGGAAGAAGAGGCCTTGCCATGATTGTCTTTGAGGGATCCCTAATTGATTGCTTATATGGGATGAACGGTGAGTTGAACCAAGGTGGACTGCACAAGGGCTGTTCCACAGAAGATGGATTGGGAGAATTAGTTTCACCTTAGGCGACAAGCAACCTGGATAATTACACTTGGGAGAGACTTGGATAAATCTTTCAAGGATATTCATTGTTATTCCAAGAAGTGAGTAGTGATGTTCGTCTTTGAGGAATGGCGATTGTTCTAGTATTCTAATTTCAAGGAGGTGTCCGAACATGTTTCACAAGTGTTTTTTATTTTTAACATTGAATAAAATTAATTATCTCAACCAATTTAATTCCCTTTCTTTAGGATTTACAAAACTACCTTGAAGGATTCATAGTACTTGAGCGAAGCATTCGGATGATCAGAGCAATAATATGCCTTTGCAGAAATTTTCCCATACAAATGAATGCCCCAAGGGTCTATTTATAAGAAAATATTATACCCTGGGTGAAGGTTTCTCATCTCAAAAGTGGGGTGGCATGAAAGTTGGGTGGTGTATAGGTAACTTGCGCACACACAGTGTTTTGGGGGACTTATACAAAAATTGTTGCTCCATACTAAGAGGTTTCACCCCCACACCCCTACTCAAGGTCACTTTTGGGCTACATTCCTGGCCCTTTGGGCCAGTTTTTTTACCCACTTTACTAACCCCCAGGAAAAATTAATAGTTTCACTGCAAGATTTTCAATCCCTATAGATTAAGTTTTGGTTCATAGCACATGGAAATCCAATATAATCCTTCTTTATGAATAACTACATATTTCGGCTTAAACTCATCATTTGATGTCTAAGTGAGGTTCACATATTCAATTTTATGGAGAAGTTCATAGAGCACATTTCATGGTTTCTATAAGTATCCTCCAACATTTTCTGGGGATAGTGTACCTCAGGCTACAGATTCTTATCAAGAATCTATGATTTAAATTTTCAACTATCTAGAGATGCCTATATATTGGAGTTTCATTATATCTACTTACATGATATGTGATTCCTCTAAAAACTAGAGGTATGCCATTACCCAGGTCGGATGTTATCTGGGTAAGGTCTAGGTGGGATACTAGATAGGCTTCTATGATTACATTTCCCCTCTAACATTGTGATTAGGCCTTGGTCAAGATTTTATGCACCTCCAACAGGGTGAAATTCTAGTGATGGAGTATTAGGGTCACTTCATTGAGCTCCAATGTTTCATACCAACTCTTAATGGGGATGAGATGGCTACTGTGTGAAATTTTTTGGTTGATCTTACATAATCCGTCCAATGATAAGTGAGTGTGTTTATTATAACCACCACTTCAGAAATAGTGAACTAGGACCTCATCATATAGAGGAACATGAGGGATGGTGGCAATGAGAGTCAAGGTGGTTATGTTTCTAGGTAGGGAGATGGCTTATCAAGTGAAACGAAGTGGAATTTTGAGGGTGCACATGGGGGAAGTACAAGCCATATTTCATTCACCGAAATTCAGGAGGTGTGCCACTAGGGTGGCATGGCATACTATAAAAATACTTAGTATAAGATAAACCTAGATGAGTTCTGAGCTTACTGGATGGTGGGTTACCAATTGCTTTTCTGGTAAACATTCCCTTATATATCTTCTAAAAAGGGATTTGTGATGACACTTCTTTTTGGTACAAGATTAGTGCCTCCATGTTAGGATGGAAGTGGGTCTAATACCAACTGATTAGGTCGAGGATGTGTCCTTGGTTAAGGTTTTCAAGCATTAGAGGCTTGGCACCCGTAGAGAAGACCTATACAGTTTAGTGAAGTTGTATCTCTGGACCATAGTTAGGGACATTTCTATGTAGTATATCACAAAAATTATGAGAAAATCCCATGTCCTTATACAGTATGTGGTACTATTCTAGTAGCCTCTAATTTAGTTTCCCCTATATTTATTATAGATTCATCACACTCATATATATCTATTTCAATCATATATATTTTGGGACTATAAATATAGTACTTAAGTGTCATTATAACTCTCGAAACACATTTAGTGGTGCAATCAGACTGAATATTCTAGTGAAATGAGTTTTCCCTTGAGATAGGTAGGTAATATTTCTTATGTAATTTATTTTTCCTTGAGATGACTAGCTTCGACATAATTCTTGATATGGACTGGCTAGTGCCTTATCATGCCCCTGAAGATTTCTACCACTGGAGTGCATTATTTACATCACCTGAGGGTAGTGATTCTATTTTTAAAGGTGAATTGGATATCCAGGCCAGTTGATATGGACCTGAGTATTGTGGGTCGGGTAAGGTGAAAACCTAGATGGATAGTCTCTTTTTGAGAAATTGGGGGATATGTCTTGTATAATTCCCTCATGTGATGGATCATTTATGCGATGTATTACCTGATGCTTTCTCAAGTATACCTCTTAAGAGTGTGGTGGATTTCATCATCAATCTAGTTCTAAGCGTGGCACCAGTTTCTATCCATCTATATATGATAGAACCTATAGAGCTCTGAGAACACAAGAAGTAGTTGGAAGATCTATAGGAAAAAGGTTTTATCTGGCCAATCACTTCACCATGGGTTTCACTTTTCCTTTTCTACAAGAAATACGATGGTACCCATATGTTTTCCATGGATTACAGACAATTGGACCAGCTTACAGTGATGAACTGGTATTCATTTCCTCGTATATATGACCTCTTCAACCAACTACAAGGAGAAAGTGTTTTCTCTAAGTTTAATTTGTGATCAGGCTACTATTAGGGGTATGTGATTCAATTAGACATACCATGTACCACAATCCAAAGTGGGTATGCCTTGTATATGTATTTGGTTATTCCATTTGGAGTTATATACACATCCAAAATTTTAATGGATTTAATGAATCGGGTTTTCCACCAGTACCAAGAATCATTTGTGGTAGTCTTTTTAGACGACACCTTAGTGTATTCTCACACCATATATGACCATTCTAACCATATTGATATTGTACTAAATACAGTAAGAGAGAACCAACTTTATGAGAATCTCAGTAAAGGACACTTTTGGATTAATAAGGTTCAATTATTGGGTCATATAATTTCAGAAGAAGGTATATCTTTTGAAATAGAGATGGTGAGAACGATAGTTTCCTTAGAATAGACCCAGAATATATTTTACATACCCATTTTATTTTTTCCAGATGGTTCCTAACAGAATTTTTTCTATGATTTTCATGCTTAGCAGCACCTATCATGGGCCTGGCTAAGAATGGTGTGAAATTTTTCTGGTCTGAAACTTCTGAGACATCCTTATAGTGGTTGAATTAGAAACTGAATTTAACACCAATCCTAATTCTTATAGAGCTAGGAATATTCTATACTATTTTTTATGCTTCATGGGTTATGAGTGGTGTATTTTTTATGCAGGGTGATCATGTTATATCTTATGGGTCATTCTAACTGAGACCTAATGAGTGGAATTACCCTATGCATGACCTCATATTTAGTGTTATGGTCCATGAATTATACTATTCGAGGCACTACTTATTGGGGGAGTAGTTCATTGTTTATTCATACCATAAAAGTCCCAAATATATCTCCACATATTGATAATTGAATACAAGGTAGCACAAGTGTGTAGAGTAACTGAAACAATTTTATTTTGAGCTTGATTATACAACCATAATATGTAATGTTGTGGTTGATAGAAGGAGTTTAAATTCCCATGCACAAGATTCTTGAATGGCCAATAGTGAGTGGAATTAGATGGATTTTTGTTCTAAGATTCACCTAAAGGTTTAGGAATAACACAAGTAGCTAGTTTAAATATCTCTAGTAATGATGTCCACCATTATAGATTGGGTACAGAAGAGACAACTATCAGATCCTAAGGAATTCATCCTGAGGGATATTTTATCAGCTGAGAACCCACTACCATGTTGGGTTATCAATATTAGTGAGATCATGCTCTTTTTTAGGCATATGTGGGTTCCCGTTGACATAAAGGAATAGTTTATGTAAAAATATCATTCTAATTCATGGTAAGTTCACCATGGGATTACCAATATGTATTGAGATATATTTAATTAGTATTGGTGTCTATGTATGAAGATACGGATTGATGGTTTTGTCACAAGGTTTTCTACCTACCATCAGGTGAATGAGGAGCACTGACAACCTTCTAAACTCTTATAGCCTTTATGAATTCATGAGTTGAAATGGAATTAAGTCTCCATGAATTTTTTTTATGGGCTTGTTGATATCCCCTCAAGGTAGTAATTCCTTATGGGTGATCATCAAATGGTTGACCAAGGTCACACACTTTTTACCTATCCTAGAGACCTTCGCAGTTGATGAGCTTTAGAGGATTTAAATCTAGGATATTTTTCACCTTCATGGTGTTCCATGGTCTATCATATTAGACCAAGACACCTACTTAACATAAATGTTCTAGTAGGGGTTGCATCAGGCACTGGGTACATAGTTTCTCTTGTGTACATATGATCACCCTCAGAGAGATGGGTATTCCTTGCAGACTATTTAGGTGTTAGAGTACATGCTCCGGGCATGTGTCCTTTATTTTAGTGGTTCTTAGAAGAATTTTATCCCTCCCATAGAGTTTTTCTATAGAACTATTTTTAAGAAATGATTTATATGGATCTATTTGAGGCCCGTTACAATAAGTCATTACTATCCCTTCTATGCTAGTTAGAGGTGGGTGAGTCACCACATATGGGTCCTCTTATCACTTAGGATACTTCAGAGAAAGTACAACTAATTCAAAAATGTCTAGATACATCTCAGTCCAACAAGAAGTCTTATATCGATCATCAATTTAGACCTCTGTAGTTTGAGGTAGTACATTAGGTCTTTTGGTGAGTATCACCTAGATTGTGCCATAGAAGGATTCAAATATAGGGAAATATATCACCTTATAATGTCAGTCCTTTCAAGATCATGGAGATATTATGTCTGGTATCCTATCATTTTTATTTTCCCCAGAGGTATTATTCCATGTACAACATCTTCTATGTATCACAACTTTATCATTATCATGTGACCTATCTCATTTGTTTGATCCCAAGGATATTGAGATAGAGAGAGATATTTCCTATTGTTGAGAATCTGATTTGTATAGTTGATCTAAGTATGAAGGTTCTTCAAGGTATGTCAGTTCCACTAGTTAGGGTTTTATAGCGGTATGACTATATATAGGATGAGACCCTGGAGTGAGAGGTTAATGCACATTCTCAGTGGTTGGAACATTAATTATATGATGAATTTCCTCCCTCATAATAGAAACTCAAGTATGACTGGTTTTAAGGCGGATAGGTTGTAATGTCTTGAGTTCTCATTGAGGTATGGTTTATTTTAGTTTTTGATAAAACCAGAAATAATGCATAATGGTCTAGATGGTTTAATTTAAGAAAGGAGGTGTAGGAGTGCTGGAGTCTGGATGCAATATAATTACATGATGTGTAATAAATACACCCCATGAATTTATAATATATGACAAGTATTGAGTACATGATGTGTAATGGGTTGGACATACACCATGCGTGTTGTTAGATGGGTTTTCCCTATGATGTAAGGACCCCAAGCATTACACAATTTGTAAAAAATTCACACTATGTAAATTCTTTAATTTTTTTAAAGATTGAAGGTGATAGTTTTCTAAAGCACCCCACTTTTCTCACATAGGAGTAATGACATGTATTGAGATCCCCATGCCTAAGCTAGGGATTTCACATTCTCCTCTATCAGAGCACTTTTTTCTTCTTGATATGGTGCATTGTAATTATTAGTAATCTATCAATTCCACTTAATTGTTTTCCAATTTTATCTTCCTACCTTGTGTGCTATTTTGGTTTGAGGTAATTTACCCTATTTTGAGATTTATTGTCTTCTTTTCCATTTCATTCTTTTTTATCTCAAATCAAAGGATAGAAATGTATGAGTTGTTGTCGACAAATATAAGGTAAGTGGTCAAGTTATTTACCACAAAATTTGTTACTTTTATATTATTTTTTTGTGTCATGAATCATAATTATATGGACACTCCTCCAAAATGTTTCGTGATTTAATTTTAATTATTTTCCCATACCTTCTACGACCCTAGCTAGTGTAAAATAATCCTTTTGGTTTATTTCCATTACATAAGTCACCCCTATGGGTGTTCCTTCCCTTGAGGGAATAATTACCATTTATTTAAATTTTTTAAACCATCCTTGAGGGGTGTAATGTCAGGTAATAAATACCATTGGAATAATGAATTTACATGAAAATATATTGGTCCATGAATTAGGCCCTACACACTATACATATTTTAATTTATTAATTAAGTGACTTTGACAACATGATTAAAATGTATAAGTGAAATGCCTTTCCAAATGAATGAATTATAATAGTTAATACATTCCTTATTCAAGACTTGATAAATATTTGGATACTTATGGGATTCCTTGGATGGGATCTTTGATATTTATATTTAGTTTTTCATTTGGATCATATATATTTCAGAAGAAATTCTAGTTATGCTTGGGATAAGCTTACCATGTGTTTACCTTACCTCTATGTGAGCGATATCAGTTCCCTAGGGAAGACACCATGGATGGGATAGGTGGATAGATAGTTAGACCAAGTCACCAGTGATACTCAGTCCCTTACATTAGATTCATGGGATGTGGTCAGAGGATTTTTTGCATTCCATGATGACAGTGATACTTTGGATTCCATTTATGGATCACCTTGGATAAACTATTACGATATTAGGAATTTATAGTTCCCTTAGAGTGAAACTTGGGATTCCATTAAAATTTCCATAGATAGGCTTAGGGTTCCACTTCTTAAATTATAAAGATGACTTAAAAATCAAAAATAATTAATGTACAGTTAATAATCTAGGGACATGTCTACAAATCCAAATCACATGGTTTGGAATGGTTCACATTTTGATGAGTTATGTATGATGAAACATGTAAACATTATATCTAACTTATATAGGTTCAACTTGATTCAGAGACTTCCATCATTGAACGAAGTAGGTATTTTCGATAGGGTATCCTTTTAGGAACCTAGGATAATGTATTTATTTATTAATTTCCTTTCATTTAATATTATTGGCACACTTATAATGTTATGTCACTAGATGGATCTATCTAGATACCATTAGTGGTGGCCTACGAAGCATATAACACACCACTTCATGAGCCTCCACTGGTACACATGTATACATTATGATTACAGGTTTAGATAAAAGGAATAAGATAACTTTTGATATTTTATTTCAACTTCTATTATGGAGTGTAGGAGAAGGGGATTGATTATATTCTTGTGATGCTGGTCGTATCTTATTTTTGAATTTTTTGTATTTATGTATAGTATGTGGAATGTTTTTGTTTCCCATGTATCCCTATGTACTCATTTTTGTATTGAAACTTGAAATCGTCGTCATTATCATAATAATATTCATCATCATCATTTTTGTATCTATTTGTTTTTCAGATTTTTCTTGTTTATTATCTTGGATGATTTATTATTATTATTTATACTATATATCTAAATTGATCACCACTATGATATACTTTGTATCATAAGGGAATCGTCTCCTTAGAGGAACCTCCAAAGACCTTACTAATAGTCGGCAGCCTCAGGCATATAGGGAGGTGTGCTTGAGGTCTTGTGGTGAACTATCTCAGGGAACCACTACAGGATTCTGAGGCGGGATGCTAAAAATTGGTATGATATATTTTTTACTTTTTCCTTACTATTTATGTATTAGATAGGATACTCGGATTTAATATAATTTGGTAATGATAATGTTCCTGGGATTAGTTATCCCATGTACAAGGGAAACTCAAATTACTTGGGATGGGTAAATGATATTATTGGTTTCACTTATTACAATATTACAGATTTAACTGTTTGGTGACACACATACCTTGTGTCATTATTATTGTTGACATTATTATAAATGGATTTATTCTACCATAACTTGATGATATGAGATCATATAAATGCAGGCATCATACAAGGAACTATAGAAAATAAATTTCATGTATCATTCCTTGCCATATTTATATTTCAACATGCATTACTTGTATTTTATGTTTTTTTCATGTGTGACTTTATTATTATATATATAATTGTGCTGATGTTTTTACAATAATAACATAATTATATTAATTAAAATTATTGCATCAAAATGAATGGTGTTCTCCTACATAAATTGATGATGAAATTCTAATTAACAAATTTTGTCATATTTGATCCTTGAACTTATAATTCTAGGGGCTGAAAGATTAGTTGATTTAATTGATAAATTACAAATGAAATTTAAGATATGAGTACTTTTATAAATTGGAAATGAATGTTCATTCAATCGAATAATTACCCATGACTTGTTACATCTTAATACAGGATGTAAAGCATCAGATTACAGTTACATTTCATACCGATTGCAATTTATAAAGAGTATAAGACTATATAAAATTTGAAATTTTTGTCTCAACTAATTAGAATAAAATATATATACTAACATAAATAAAAATGAAATTATATAAATTAATGTTTTAAACATAATTGGTTACTACCAAATAGGGTTAAAAATGAAATGTAATTGGTCTTTTACTCTACACCTTTTATTTGGAAATCCATATATCGAGACCTCTATTGTGTTATGAGAGACCATTACCCTGACCTGTCCTTATTAGTGGGAAGTACATTGTATATCTTATGGCCTTCAATGATCATTTCTATCACATAGTCCTAGATCCAATAGCATGAATATAGGTATATCATGTTCATGGAAATTATTGTGCATGTATTTTCTTAATTTCACTTTTTATGTCTACTGTGAATCATATATGAGGTGTTTTATTGGAAATTTTAGAACTATTATGCCTCAAATTCCATTCCTCCAATTCCAGTAAGTTGGAAAAGATCATGCTCCATAGGTGGTGGATCCCGATGCACCAGTAGTACCTCATGTAGTTCCTCCTAAGGCACCTCTCACAAATATTCCACTAGGATATGAAACCTAGTACCAAGATAACTTCATAGATTTCATGCAGTCTGTACAGGGTGCTCCCCAACCTACCCCTACTATTATAGAGATTATGTGGTAATTTTTGTAGAATCATCTTCTTAATTTTTCAGGGTATGAAAGTCCTCATGAGGGTGAGTCCTGGATAGAATCCACGCTTTTGATCATCACCCATCTAGATACATCTCCAAATTTAAGGGTAAATATCAATACATACATGATACATAATTTAATTAAACACTAGTGGGATGTCATTACCCTAGTCTAAATTTATTAGGGTGTGGTCTGGGTGGGCTACCAGAAAACCTTCTATAATTAATTTTCCACCCAAACATTGTAGGAATACTGTGATTGAGAGTTTAAAACCTTCAGTAGGGTTTAATGTCAGTGATGGAGTATTCGAATCACTTCAATGAGATCTAGAATTTTACAATAAATCTTACCAGTGAAGAGATAACTACTGGGATACATTATGAGGATGGGATTGAGTATACAATCTGATTGAAAGTGAACATTTTATGGAAGTCCACCTTTTCAAAAATAAGGAATCATGACCTCATTACATAATAGAACGAAAGGGAGGGTGGAAATGTGAATCAGGGTGGTTCAACTTATAGGAATAGAGATGGATTATCTTGTGGAAAGAAGTGAAGTTTTTAGGGTGTATATGAGTGAAGTACTATATATATTTCATACATCAATAGTTTTGTAGTGTACAGTATTATGGAATGATAGACCATAAAATTCCCTGGTGTATGAGGAACCCAATCGAGTGCCAAGATTGCAGCAGGATGGGTCACCTGCAATATTTCTTCTAAAATTTACCTCCTATATATTCTATGAAGGGATCTATTACAACACTACTTTTAGGTGTAGGATCAGTGGCTCCATGTCAGTCTCGGAGTAGGTCTACTATCGATCGATCAGACCGATGGGGTGGTTGTAACTAAGGTAGTCTACCATTCAATGCTTAGCATCTATAGATATGACCTTACTATGATAGTTATATTTCATCTAATTGTCATGGATTAGTCCATATATATTGGGTACAAACTAAAATTAAGGAGTATATTCTATACCCTTATATAGTATGTGGTAAAATTATTGTAACCTCTACATTAGTTTCTACCCTATTTGAAAAGTTTTATCCCATTCCTTCATATCTGCTATAAACATAGAAAGTATGGGCCTAGAAATATTTTAATTCAATGGTTCTATGACTCTAAAAACATAGTTAGGGGTCTGATCATATGGTATACGATAGTGCAAGTATTTCCCCCTTAAGATAAGTGCGTTCCATTTCCTGTTTAATTTCTTTATCCTCAAGATATCTGACTTCATCTTTATTCCCAATATGGTCTGGCTAGTGCTTTATCATGTCCATATCAATTACTACCACAAAGGGTATCATTTCTACCACCTGAGGTTAGTTATTATATTCATAAGTGAAAATGGGATATCGATGAAATTTTAGCTTGACCTGACCGTTAGGGGTCGAAAAGGTGATAGCTCAAATTACTAGTCTCTTTATGGTGGATCAGAGAATGCGTTTTGTAGAATTACCCATATGGTGGATTGTTTCATGGATGTTTTCCATGATGATTTCGTTGGTTTACCTCCTAAGAGATCATTGGATTTCACCATTGATATTTCTTTAAGAATGGAACCAGTATTTATCCATGCTTATAGGATGGAACCTATAGAGCTCCAAGAACTCAAGAAGCAATTGGAAGATATAGAGGAAATGGTTTTATCGGACTCAACACTTCTCCATGGGGTTCACCTATCCTTTAATCAAAGAAGGTATAAAATACCCTCAAGTTGAGCATGGATTAAATATGTTTGAACAAACTTACAGTTAAGAACTGATATATATTGCCTCGTATAGATGACCTATGTGAATAGTTATGAGGAGAGACAATTTTCTCGAAGATCAATTTTAGTTCAGGCTACCATCAGGTGTTTTTGAGTCCATCAAACATACCACACATACAATTATGAATTAGGTATATCATTTAAGAGTATTTGGTTATTCCATTAGATCTTAATAATGCACTGAAATTTTATATGGCTTTAATGAATCAGGTTTTCCATATGTACCTATAATCATTTGTTGTAGTATTTATAAAAAACCACATTGTGTATTCCCACAACATACATGACCATTCCAAAAATCTTTATATCATAATAAATACATATATATAGTACTATATTTATGTGAATATCAGTAAATGTGACTTTTGAATTGATAAGGCTCATTTATTGAGTCATATAATCTCATAGGCTGGTGTATCTATTAACCCAAAGAAGGTGAGTGCAACATTTTATTGGGAAAATACCATGAATATATTTGATATACATAGTTTCTTGGTAATATATACCTATTTTTGGAAATTGATCCAAGAATATTCATGATTAGCATCACCTCTCATGGGACTAACTAAGAATGGTGTGAAATTTTTCTGGTCCAAAACATATGAGATAACCCTTCGGGAGTTGAAAGGTATAATTAATTCAATGCCGATCCATATTCTCTCAGAGATAGGTAAATGATATAGTACTTTTTTTGATGATTTAAGTATCGTACAAGGATCAGTTTTTATACAGGATCATCAGGTTGTAGCATATTGGCCTTGATAGCTGATACCAAATGAGAAAAATTACAATATTCATGAAATTGAGATAGCTTTCATGGTATATACCTTATACTATTAGAGGCGCTAATTATTTGGGGAGTGGTTCATTTTTTATATGGGTAATTAAAAGTGTCACATATATATCCACATAGTAAGACATGAATCTAGGGCAGTGCAGGTTGGTAGAGTTCCTGCAGTTATTCAATTTTGATATTGGTTATAAACATGAAATGTGTAATGCTATGGCTTATGCCTTGATCTAAAAGACACATACACAGACCATCCAGAAGACTATCAATGATTGGAAGTTGAATTATTTTTTTCTAAGATGCACCGAGAGGTTCAAAAACATCATGATTATCCAATTTAAATTACTCTAGAAATTACGTCATCCCTTTTAGAGTGGGTCCATATGAAACAGATATCAGATCCTCAGGGCCTTGTCTTGAGGGAGAGTACCTCAAGCAAGAACATGTCACCTGGTAGGGTTATTGATGGTAGTGAGGTCCTTTTCTTCCATAGGTGTTTGTGGGTTCCTGCTGACATACAGTAAGAGTTTATGTGGGAATATCAAAGCATTATTTAGGAAGTTAACCCTGGGATTACCAATATATACCAAGACATACATCGTCAGTATTGGTTTCCAGTTATGAAGAGGTAGATTACAAGTTTCATCAGGATGTTTACCATCTGTTAGTAGGAGAATGAATACCACCAATGACCTTCAGTATTCCTATATCCTTAATTCAGTCCTGAGTGTAAACGTAATGACATCACTATGGATTACATGACGGGCATGCTAAGATACCCTAGAGTCAGGGATGCAGTATGGGTAATTATTGATAGGTTGAACAAGGTCACATACTTCCCACTTATCTGGGATACCTTCCCTATTGATGATCTTGGGAGGATTTATATCTATGAGATTATGCTTCTTTATGGTGTTTTTCAATATCTCATATTGTATGGAGACACCTTCTTTACATTATGGTTCTAGAAGGGGTTGCATAAGGCACTTGTTTCACATGTTCTCTTGAGTAAAAAATACCACCCTCAAACTGGTGGGTAGTCCGAGTGAACTATTCAGGTGTTAGAGGTCATTCTCTGGGAATGTTTCCATGATTTTGGAGGTCCATGGTAGAAGCATATCCCTCCCATAGAGTTTTCTGAAAATAAATTTTTCATGAAATGATTTAGATGGATCCTTATGAGGACCCTTACAGTAGGTCACATTGTTCCCCTCAATACTTGTTAGAGGTATGTGATAGAGCACTATGGGGCCCCTATCTCATTTAATATAATTTATAGAAAGTGTAACTAATTTAGATATGTATAACTGCAAATCATTCCAGGCATAAATCATATACTGATTATCACTGTAGACCTCTAAAGTTCAAGGTGGGGAATCAGGTAATTCTGTGATTATCTCCTAGATTGGTTCATCGATATATTTAGAGATAAGGAAATATATCTCATTATTATTTCAGTAATTTCAAGATCATGGATATATTAATTCTAGAATAATATCGATTATAGTTACCTCTGATGTATTGTTCCATGCATGATGACTTTTGAATATCATAGATTCGTCAGTATCATGTTGACCCATCCCATTCGTTTGATCCTAAGGATACTAAACTAGAGGCATATACATCCTTTGTGGAGCATCTGATATGTATCATTGATCAATGAATGAATTCTCTCTGATGAAGGTTAGTACCATTGTTTTGGGTGCTATAGAAGCATAACCATGTACATAATGAGGCATTGGATCAGGAGGTTGATGTACGGGCTCAATGACAGAAACTTTTCATTAATGATTATGTACCACCCTCAGAAGGGAAACTTGATGATGAGTTGTCTTAAATAGTGGATGTTGTAACAATCCATCTTTTAAGTGATGTATGTCTTCTTTTAGTTTTGAATAAACCTAGAAACTATGCCAAAGGGGCTGGTTATTTTGTTTTAGTAAAAGAGGTTTCAAGTGGGATACAGTATATTTGCAGGCCAAGTACATTATAGGTACTAAATGCAGATCATGAATTTATAAAAGACAACATTTATTGAGTTCAAAAAATGAAACGGGTTTTCCAAACCCCTTTCACATCATGAGATTCGTTTTCACTAGGAGGGAAGGACCCGGATCATTACATGGCATGTAAGGATTACACATTGGGTAAATTCTTGACATTTTTTTAAAATATGGTTGGGACTCATTTTTTGATAGATCCCCTATTTTCATCATTATTGAATGTGTGAAACTTTTCTTGATAATTTATCTATTATGGGTCCTTCTCTTCCAAGTTTATACTCTTATCTATTGTACTATTTTTTATGAGATCATTTAGCATATTTTTTGGGTTTTTTTCCACATTAACATTTTTCTTTCATTATTAATTTAATCAAAGGACAACAATATATGAGTTTAAATATAAAAACCTAAGTTAGGTGGTCTATTTTACCCATCAAGTTTAGTTACTTATATATTATATGTTGTTGTGTCGTGCACTGGACTTATCTAGTGGCTCATCCAAAATTATTTATAAATTCATTTGAATGGTTTTCCCATACCTGTTACAGTCTTAGATAGTGGTTAATCAACCCTTTGGTCGATCTCCTTGACATGGGTCATCCCTATGGTTGTTCCTTCCCTTGTTGGACTAAATTTCCCTACCTTTAAAGTTATTTAACCATAATTGTGTTGTGTGATGTAATTTAATAAATACCCTTGTAATAAAGAATTAAATTTAAAATATTTTTGTCCATGAGTTAAACCCTACGCCTTATGCCTAGTTGAATTTCTTAATTAAATGACTTGTCTTACTTGAATAAAATGTATAAGGATAATACCTTTCCAAATGAATGAATTATAATAGTTAAAATATACCTTATTCAAACTGAGAGTGATACTTGGATCCTTATGGGATGCCTTTGATGGTATATTCATGCTTTATGTTTAGTTTTTAATGTGGGTCATATATATGACCTAAGAGAAATCGGTTAATCCTAGGACAAGATTACCATGAGATTACCTTAACTTCATGTGAGTGATACCAGTTACCTAGGGGATATAATGTGGATGAGATCGGTGGATATATGGTCAAACTAGCTCATGAGTGATAATTGGTCCCCTGTATGAGATACATGGGATAGACTTAGAGGGTAGTTTACACACCATACCGAGAGATACACTTCAGATTTCATTTATGTATCTCCTTGGATAGACACTAATGATAGTGGTAATTTACATTTCACTTATATCCACACTTGGGATTCCTTCCAGATATCCTTGGATGGGATCTGGGTAACATTTCATCGATTCTAAAAATGACATAAATATAAAAAATAAAAAAATATAAAGTCGATAATCTGGGGACATATCAGCCAAGACCGATCACATTCTTGTGCACAATCCACCTTCTGATTTATTTTTTATGATGACTCGTGTAATCATTATATCTCACCTAAACAAGTTCACCTTGGTTCAGAGACATATAGCTTTGGCCAATGTATGTAGTGTCGGTTAGGTATGCTTTAAGGAACCTAGGCCGATGTATTTATTTATTTATTTCCCTGTATTTACTGTTATTAGAACACTAAAAATTTTATATGCAATGACTAGATTGATCTAGACACTGTTGGTGGTGGTATACTCTGTATATCTCACACCCTTCTTGGGACACACTTGAAACCCAATAAATCTTTATGATTGCAGGTATAAATAAAGGGAAAGAGATATTTTTATATTTGATTTCTAGTTTGGGATGTTGTATGGGACTAGAGGATCAATCCCATGATCATGTAAACTAGTTGTATTTTCTTTTGGTATTTTTAATATTTTGGTATAGAATGTGGCATATGTATATTTACCATGTATCCCCATGTACTCATTTTGGTATCACTACATGATATCATCATCACCATCATTATGATTATCATAATATTTGTATCTATTTTTTATTCACCTTCCACTGCTAGAATCTTATGATATACCAATGAATTAAACCCATTGGTATAGGCTAGACAATAGTTGGTATAACCTATACCAACATTTTTCTAAACTGTAGGTTGATGAGGCATGGGGATAGATATATACCAACATTTATTCAATAACTGTTGCTATATGGAACCTTACAGCACATTATACTTATAGTTTTTTGTAATTGTTCGTATAACTTGTTACCAATGGTTTTATACCATTATAATATAACTCACTTTATATCTATACCAACAGTTTATGAATCGTTGGTATATACTTTTACCAATTGATTTATGTAAACCATTGGTAAATATTTAGTTTTTAGGTATATACCAATGGATTAAAAACTATTGGAATGGACATTTACCAATATTTTGTAGCAAACTATTGGTATAGTTTTAGTTTTCACATCTATACAAGTGGTTTTTAAACTGTTGGTATAGATTTTTTACAAATCTAGCAGCAAACAGCACTCGTCTTCCCCTATGAAATTACCTGCGATAACAACACAAATACAATTACCATTAGAAAATTGACAATTCATAATTACAGGTAATAACCTATAATTACCTATGTAATTACCTACAATTTCAATACACTTTAAATAATTCCGAATAACACCAATGAAGAGAAATATGATTCAAATATTATTCCATCAGAATAACACCAATGAAATTATAGTACACTATATCAAATTCAGAATAACACCAATACACCCAACAGAATACCCCATCGGAAACCACAACACCCTGAAAACAAACATATCCATAAACACAGCACTTGAAAATATGATCCATATAGTGATGGAAGTTTATTTATCTAATTTGGTAAATTGATACAACAACCATTATTTGATCTTGATTCAATTTTAATGGATGTAATTATATATATTTGGTCTAGTAAATTTTGTCTACAATGGTGTATCTTTAGAGCTAAAATAAGAATCCAGTTTATAGGTAGTATAAAATCATTGATGATCAAGTCCCAAGGGATTATTGTGGTGGTTCCTAATATGTGTGGAGTGTTAACCAACATTATATTATGGTGTAATATATAGGGTTATGATATTCCCTTAATAGATTACAATGTGGTGTAATATATTGGGGATGATGGTTGATGTTCTTAATGTAATTCCATGTGAATTTGGGCCATGGGTTTTGAATGAGAATTTAAAATGTACCTCTATGGTAGAGAATATATTGGAAATAAATCAGGTTTTGTTAGATAATTTACTCAATATAGGGCCTTAGAAATTATTGTCAAAGAGAATTATTTTCAAGAGTTGTAAGTATATTTCAATGGATTGGGAGGAGTGGCATGCAGAAATGATAACTTTTGATGGGTATCTTGTGGTGTAGTTTAAGGTAAGGTATATAGTGTTGAGTGTAAAATTGGTTGTTTGAGGGTGTGATCCTCATTATCTATAGAAATTTTTTTGGTTCCTCATACCATGGTTGAACCGAATAACAGATAGGTCATTGGATATGATGGCCATGATCTTGATATAATGATGTAGGAACAAGGACACTCCTATATTAGAGATTTTTATTTCATTCATGTAAATGTAACCATCATGAAAATCAATCATGGATTCATGGAATCAATAGTTGAAACCTCTTTTTGAAATTGGGATATTACTAAAAATATACCTGATTCCATTTGATTTCATGGATGAATTCAATGTATAAATTTATATGATATATTATATGGCTTCCAAGCATTATCCATGATATTAGGAAGAAATTGAACTTGTCTAAGAATGACTAATATCAGGGGGTTTTGGTGTTTAGGGTACACGTTTTTGAGATATATAGAATCACACTGGAAGAAAAACACCTGAAAATACCCTACCAACATTTTCAGAACCAATACTGAATAGTGATGAATACACACCTAATAAAAAAATTGAACACAGTATAAAGCACCATTATAATTTCACCTAAAAATACAAATAATATAAAATAAAATAATAGGTGGGTACGACCTAAGGTTCAAATTAGGATGGTGATGATGGTTAGGGTAAATGTTGTTTAGATATATTAGCTACCCTATAACATGAAGCTATGTGGGGTTTGTTGTGTGGAAAATTGAGGGATATGATATGATCTATTACTACTATTTGTTTACCATTATTTACAATCCAACCATGTTGTACAGTAGGGACGAGATCCACCCTGAGTGAGAGGCCTGAGGTATGTGACTTGGCATGAGAAATAGTATATGACCCAACCCTGAGTAAGAGGGGTGTGTTTATGATAAGATATAGGACCTTTTCCCAGTATCATAGATGTGATATGGGACCTTAATGTGAGTGAGTGGTTAGTATTTAGGATGTTATATCAGACCTTACCTTGAGTGAAGGAAAGTGATCATGATGTGACACTTGACTTTACCATAAGTTGGGCATTAGTGCCCGTGATATGATATAAGACCTCACGAGGGGTGATAGGGTAGTGGTTAGGATATGATATAGAACCTGACCTTGAGTGAGAGGGTAGTGGTCAGTATATGATAAGGGATCATGCCTCGAGTGATTGGTTAGTAGTCATGATGTGATACCAGACCTCACTTTGAACAAGAGGGTGGGAGTATGGGGAAAATTTTGAGATCGAGACATGGTGTAAGCCTCTAACCTAAGTGAGATGGTGGAGGTCGAGACTAAGATGCATGAACCCTCCCTATGTGGCAGGTTATGAGTTTTGGGTTGTTTTTTGAGATTACTTGTATTTCAACACTCTCCAAATCAAGTGAGTTCAGGTGTTGGGTCTCCTTGGGTAGCACCCACTGACCATTCATATTTGTGGAATGTTGTATATTGGTACTTTTTTTAATTTCTAATACATGTATATATTGTATATAATGATGTATATTAGGGGAAATTGGTGATAACCTACCAATTTATATTATAGTGATGTTATCTATTGTTATTGGTTGTCTCTTAGCTACAATTTCTTATACATACTCTAACTCTTTATTTTGATTATGTTATTTATATATTTTTATTTAGGATAGGTGTTACTGATTCCTTGTGGTGATTTTCCAATGATTCTATATGAGTTATTTTAGTAAAGTTAGTACAAAAAGGTTTTAATGAATTGTTTTTGGTTGTTTGACTATTTGAGCATGGTAGTTGGAGGCATGATATGTTGTTAGAACATGATATATACCTTGAAATAGTATGAAACTAACCCATTTATAAGGAAAGTCAAATAAAAAATTGATGACATTATTTTTTATTTATTTTTATTGATCAAGTTGAGATTTTGATTCAAGTTTGATGTTTTGGGTGAGATATTATTTATTATTTTTCTCTTATCTTGATGCGGTATGAGAGTGTGGGTTTATGCATAATACAAGATTGTATACTTGGACATGTTCATGAATCCTTGTGGGTTTGAAATTATTTTCATAATGAGTAAGGTGTGTTTATAAAAATTTTAAAAAAGGAAAAAATATTGATAATTGCATGGAATGGGTTTTGATTAATTAATTTGTCATTAATAACATATTCATTGTTTTATAAAATAACTCATTGAAGGTGACTTAATTAATTGGAACCATTGTGGTGATTATTTTGGGATGTTTTTATGTGATTATAGTTATTCTATTAGTGTTTGACAACCATTTAAAGTGTAGGTTTGGGTATGAGGTGCCTTACGATGGGAACTCGGTGTGAGTGCCTAGGTATGATATTGAGTGTATGTAAAAAGAGAATTGTGAAATATCTTTGAAACCATGTAAAAAAGATAATTCATATAATCTATACCAACATTTCAAGTCAAATTTTATTAGTTATAGAAAAATAATTAAAGATACAAGTAAGACCACTGACCTAATCAATCCTTTGAATGTTGAATCATATAATAAATTTCTCAATACCATAATTACATTATCAAAAAAGATAAAAATACATTAGTAAAAGGAAATACTTTTAAAACTATATATAATTTAGGCTAAACGTGTCAAGCATAATGTGAAACACCAAATCACACATATATTCAGTCAGAACAAATCAATAAACATCGAATGTCAGTAATATAAGTCAAAAATGTAACAGATAAATTTGTCCCTCATCCCTATTAGCGTCACTCTCTCCAATGTCATCATCATCCTCATCCCCATCCTCATCCATACCCTCGTCCTCATCCTTGGCCTCATCCTCGCCATTTTCTTCAGCCTCGGCCTCTGACTCTCCCTCAGCCTCAGCCTTATCCTCATCTTTGGTCTCTGTATCATTCGCATCCTCAACCTCTTCCTTCTCATCAACATCACCCAGAATCACTTGTCTTTACCACCACTAGAACCACCACTTGGTGCACTATTTATTGAAGTCATCAACAATATCTATTCATCATCAGCTATGATGACCTATGGTGGATGTCATGGACATAAAACATTCATCAGCTTCATAAATTAATTTTTTTCCATAGAAAACCATTCTTCCTCTTGTATGGCCCTTTTTCTAGCATGTTCAACCCATTACTTGACCTATTCAAACTCAGTGGAACTATAAATGGTACCTGAATAGGGCCAATACCTCATCAGGACTATACTCTTCCTAGGTTGGCAGTATTCTCTGCCAGGGAGCTCATCTCCCAACACCTGATGTAAGTGACCGTTTGGCCCCAAATATTTAGGTTCCTTTGAATAAAGGGCATCTAAAGCATCATGTTAAGAATATAAATAGATTATTATGTTATAGAATATATTTTAAGATTTAAAATCAATAATGTAAAACTTACAGTCATCTTCCATTTCAGTTCTTTAACTACACTTCCATATTTTTTTCTTCTACTAGAGAAAAATTATTACTCGAGGTACACATCCTTCAATATTCAAAAACTTCCTCTACAATGAAATTGAATGTAGGAAACCATAATTAAAAATAGGTTACCAATAATGAATTTCAAAACTAAAATTATATGAACATTATTTAAATCAAATAAATTATAGAGAAAACAACAAAAAGTGAAATTATTAAATAAAATTTATAAACATCTTTGGTTCCTTCTTTCTCTAATGATCTAACATAGTAGTACATCCCAATGTGTGCTGGTAGTTTTCAGCATCAATATTTTTTTTTATTTTTTTCCGGATGATTTCTAAATAAAATTCACTAATAAAAAATATATTATTAATTAAAAACATGAAATTATTCATTTGAATACATCAAATGTGATTAATACCATAATCTTGATAGTCGTCTAATGAGTAATCATTTTTTGATATTGTTCTATCAGACAATCATCCATGATAGGTATCGCCTCTAACTTTGTGCCAACTCTATGATGCCAGCAAATATTCAACTCATGCTTATAGGATATCCAAATCCCACTGAAATTCTTGAGATGTTCGAGTCATTCAACTTCACCATCGAGAAAATTAAACTGAATATGAAACCAAAATATTAATTTATATAATTACAAAAATAACATTACATTAATTATAATACATTTTTTACCCATATTTGTTCCCAAGAATTATCCTAGACTTCATTTGACAACTATTTCAATGAGATCTAGATGACAAAAATGATGTCGGAGTATTTGGAAGGCATTTCCAAAAAACTCCTACATCACTGCCCTGTTTTTTCGATCATTTTATTGTATTCATATTTTACACCATCAATTGTGTGTGGTGGTTTCACACTGAATTCATTCATATACACCCCCTCCCCTGACTTATATCAGTATTTGTATCTGTCATGATATATAAACAAATATTATATCAATATATGTTACAATGAAAATGAATTATGGTAAAAAAAAAATTTGGGTCCCAAGATATACCTGTGGAATTCAGCTCAGTCAGTGCCTCTGGATCCGTAGCCACTAAAGGAATATCTCACTATACCAATTGAGTGGGTCCCAGTGTATTCTGTTTAGGAACATGTTGTGTTGATGTAGGAGTCAAATAAGGAATGTCGAATCCTAGAGAAAAATATGTATATGGTAAACATGATGGCATGTCTGACTGGCCAAATGCATAATATGGATGGGGAGTAGAATCATCAAGGGATACAGTAAATATGGGTGGAGAGGCTCAGATGTGAAGGGTGGTGAAAACATGGGAGGCCTAAATATCCTGTGTGTCCTTAACGACACAGCAGGATCAGAATGCATGGAATATGGTACATCAGTGGGAGGGGTAGTGTCTAAATGGGTACGCTGATTGGAGAACCCAACTCTCACACCACCATCTTGTGTATTGGGACCACTACTAGGATACTCATTGAATAAATGGTGTCTCAATAGTGGATCTTGCATAAAAGTTTAAAACAAAAGTAATCACAAGATAATATATTTTGTTGATACATATATAGACATTTGAAATAAAATACTCACAACATACACTAACAGAGGAATTCCCATCTCATTCATGAGACGACTGTTGTTCGTCATCTTTTTTCTTTGATGCTCCTCGTATGGTTTCATTTCCTTCATTTGAAAACAAATATTAACGTAATTATAAAAGGATAACTATTGTGTGACCAAAAAAACAAAAAAACTCTAACGTGGCTTATTTTTCTAAGATAATTTGGTTCATATTTTTTTTAAGTAATTTTACTATTTTTTGGGTTATAAAATTATTTTCATTTGTTTTTATTTTCATATAAGTTAGTTTAATATATTCAATTCAATTCACCTAGATTTTTGTTACAATTTAATTGTATCAGTATTGTTTGGTTTGGTAGGTCTGAATACAATATAATTTAATATTATAAAATGCAACTCAAAGAAAACTGCAACCAGTAAATACTAAAAATACACATTTTGTTCTAGTTAGAGAAAAGATATTTTTAATCAAAAGTAAATAAATTTTTATAGAACAAACCTCAACAACTCAAGTCAGGCTAAACCAATAGAACTAAGAACATAGATGAATGATTCTATATATTTCTCACATGAAGTTCAGGTTGACAATCAACTCTATCAATTGAGGTATTTGAGTCATCAAAAGTAATAATTTAATTAGGTCCAATGAGAGCAGGGATGGTGTCAATTCAATCATCAACATCATCAAAAATATTTTTTTGGGATTACTTCAATAATGACACAAAATTCAGGTCAAATATGATCTTTGAAATAAATAAAAAACCTATTTCGTCATTGATGCCAATAGATATGGTTCATTAGTAGAAAGAGTGTGATTCATGTCAATAACTTGAAATCCACAATCATCAATAAATGTATCATGCCTCATCATCGAATCAATCCACTAAAATTTCATTATTGTGACTCGGCCTTGAGATTAATAATATATTATTATTATTATTTTAATGACTCCATAATAAGCTACATTTTCAAGTAAAGGTGTATTATCCTACGCACTGGAAAAATAGTCTGTTAGGGGAAGTTAGCATAACATCGTCACGTTGTGTTCTCATGTTCTTTCCTTTTTCATTGATAATAAATATGTACCCATTGATTATAATTTTTTTAAATTCATGAACCACAGTATTATGACCAAAATCCAAAGCTCTTATTTCCTCAGAGACAGTGTCAGCAAGAAAACATGATACCTAAAATATAAAATAAAATTAAAAAATTTCAATTATTTTTTTTATTTTTTTATTACATCAATATTTCTACCTTAAATGTCAACCAAACATAAAACTATTTGCTATGTAGAGTCTCTCTCCATATTAAAGATAAAGAACAATTCTTTCTATTTATCATTTCTTTATGTTACCAATAGATAGAAATACAAATATTTTAACATATATGTATAATTACAGGAGTTGTGTTAAGATATACATTTTCAATTTACTTACTTGATGTAGTAATCTAACAAATCAAAATTAAACAACATTGTGTAATGTACCATCTTCTTCTCTTTAAGGATTAATTTTTTTAATGTATTTGATATAGTAATTCCACCTATTTGAGAAAGTGAGGGAAAACTAGGTTCAATGTTTTCATATTGTTCTTCTTCATTTCTCATTGGTATGTTCATTCTCCTAGTTAGATCATATAAATAAATTGATTAGAAATCCATACATTCTTAATCCAAGTAACCATTAATAATAGAAACTTTGGGATGTTCCTATTCTAGAAATAATATTTCAATGTGTACATATTTATTTCCATTGGATACATCAAAAGATAATCTATAGGTCCTCCAAGAAGTATTTTTGTTGGAATATGGACAGTCAGATGCATCGTGCATGTGAAAAATGATGGAGGAAACATTTTCTCTAACTCACATAATATTAATTGTGTCATTGTGATGTTATTAATACTTTAATAACTTTTTATATACTCTCTTTATTTATTTTATATGAAATTTACATAATTTGTTAGAAATATTAGTGTTTAAATATTAATTATAATTTTTCGACACTATTTGAATTCATCCAAATTCAAATATTTTTAATCATTTAATAATAACTATCACTATACTAATCAAAATTGTGATTTTATTATTTTTTATAATTCCTTATTAGATTTTCCACATATCATTACAAAAAAACATTGTCCAATTCGGCCATTTTAAGGGCCATATGGACCACACAATAAGACCCACAAAATCTATGAAAAAATTAGATCGTCTATGAAGATTGAATTTATGGGATCAATATGGTAGTCCAAATTCTGTTAGTATCCTCCAATGTTCGGATGAAAATACAAGGAGTCATGAATAAAAATTTCAAGGCCCAAATCCAAAAACAAAGGGCCCAAATGAAGCTTTGAAATCCAACCCACCATTCTAGTCGGTAATTAAAATCAAGTCACTTTTTCAACATTTTCTCCTGATTTAATCATAAAATTAGGATAGGATTTTCCGGTGTGAAATCTAAGATATTGAAGGCCAACTTTTTGAATAAAATATTTTTATGTGATGGAATCTTCCTATTCAAAACACCATTCTCATTCAGCCTTCAAAAAACTGTTGATAAAAATGGATAGGTGGAAACTGTTTAGTAAAATAGCCATATCTTGGGATCCAAATGTCCAATGGCCTCCCAATTTTGATGGATGATAGAAAACATCAATATATAAAACATTTAAAAATATAATATCTCTATATTAAGCTTTTAGGATGGCCAAATTGGTGATGCATGTAGAATGGAATATTTGGAATGCAAAAAGTTCACCTCCTTGTGCTATAAATACATACCCCTCCTCTCCTTACAAGGAGTTGGAATTTCAGAATAGGGGAGCATATATTTCCACTAAAAAAGCCTTTCCAAAGTCTTGTGAGGACCTTCCATAATCATTTTTTCACGTGAGAGACCTTTCCTCCTCTCATTGTTTTCATTTACTTTTGTGTTGTTCTTCGTTTATAATCATGTAAGTGTTTGTTTTTTGTAATTATATTTTAATGAAAGTTTATTCTTCGTCATATTTTATTATCATCCACCTTCGGTTCAATAATATTATTGGTCTTAAAATAGTTTAAATTAATTTTAATCCCCTTCCCTTATTTTTTTTCTCATTCAATATACATTTAGTATTTAATTCCCTTCATTGTTTGTGTGTGTGTGTTCGCCACAAAACTATTTTCTTCTCCCTTTATTTTTATTCACGTATTAATTCATCATCATGAAATTATAACAAGATTATTGACCACATAAATATATGAGTAAATCTATCATTGGGGTTATTTATAATTTAGGTACGTTATGTGATTGAGAAATTTTGATAAATAAATATTCTTTAAATTAATATTGTGTATGCTGGAATAAATATGTCATGGATTAATTACATGTTTTATTTAGCATGTGGATTCCATGGATTATTGGAACCAAAAATACACTACCATAAACATGTAATGATAATTATTAGATCCCTAAGTTAAGTTACAGCTTGGATTAAATCTTTAACACTTGGGAATTCCGATCAAAATCATCTTGTGAAGTGGGTGTTAATTTAATGCAATATAAAGAAAATCTCAAGGATATAATAACATTAAATACCCAATAATGATCTCACCCCAATAATTATCACCTTTGTAAATCAATAATAATATATAAATTATTTTATAATCTCTATAAACAAACCCCCCAATTATAATACAAACAATTAAAAATAATTTACTATTAAAATGTATCATCTCCGAGGATTCGACCCAAGTGCTGCTATACACATTAGCAGAGCATCAGAAACATAACTGGATGATAGGTGACAATCATCTGCACTTTCACTCTGCCAATTTTTTTCAAGAAAGACTTGAAATTTTTTTATAATAATGTTCTTTAAACAAAGGAAACAACCGAATAACTGACACCCTTAAATTATCGGAAAAATATGCTGGATTACTATTAGAATCAACTCATGTAGATGGATGTGATAATCACGAGTCTTCAAATATTTCAACTTCAACTCTCTTCTATTGAACTATTTTGAGATATTGCTTGAATATCCATCAGGAACCTTAATAGTATCTAGTACTTCTATAATTGATATTTTTCTACACATTTCATCACATAATATGAACATGTAACTTGGCATTTATTTTCACGGATACACAAGGGATTAAATTCTAATCTAATCCTGTAATCCTCCAAGTAATGCCGAGATCATAAATTATCTTTTTCCTTTCCTTTTACATTTAGAATAATCAAAATCTAATTTTCACATATATTCTTTTCAATTTGTATTAGGTATATGCAATTATGTAACAAAACTTTTTACCAATAAAGAAACTCAAAAAATATATTCCTCTTCTTAAAATTGTAATAGTTTTCATTGGAAACATTATTCGTCTTTCTAGATTTCATTTTAACCTTCCAAAATGAAATACTAAAATCTTGAAATTCCTTAAGCACATTAGTTCCAGACAAATATTGAGGTGGATTTTTGGTCTCCATGGCATTTTCAAATCTTCGATGATTATTTCTATATAGATGTTCCACTAGAAAAAATCATCGATATCCCATAAAACTAAAACTATGATAATATTTCAGTCTTCTGGATTGATTATTCTTCATAAAAACATGACATGATAGTTTTCCCTTCATGCTCTATCCAGATATCATTGCATAAACCACAACACGCATCTGAAATATTTCTTTTGAACATGCATCTTATGTGCACATACCCACATCCCAAAGAAATTTCATCTCTTTTATTAAAGATTTCATGTATACGTCTATATCATTATTGGGATAAGAAGGTCTAGATATAAGTATAATGATGAAATTGAAAGGTTTTTTCATACATAACCATGGGGGAAGGTTATAAATGTATATGAAAATCAGCCATGTGTTGTGAAAGGTAAGCATCTGCCCAAACAAATTAAAAATGTCACATGAAAGACCCAGTCTCACATTATGCATGTCAGCTACAAAATTAGGATATCAAGAATCAAATATTTACCATGAAAATCCATATTTAGGGTTAACTAAATATTCATTATTCTTCTTTCTCTTTGTATCAGTGAATCATATTTTTATTGATATTTCATCAGACATGAAAATATTATGGAGTCTATGGATCAATGGATAGTGTTTCATTACTTTCTGTGGATTAAGGGATGGTGTTCCATCAGCTTTTGGCTTCCATTAGGATGTTCCAGAGTTTATAAAATCATTTCACTCAATATTTCCCTCCCATAATATGCTATAATATTTCGGGGAAGCATGAATTTTGTTTTTTAAAAATTAAACTTATTCAACTAACTTCTTTTCCATATAGTGGTTTGATGGAATATTTGTATCATCTAGAATTAATTACTTTAAGAAGGTAGTAATGAAATCAATGGAATTATTAGGAATCCTAAACATGGTTTTCTCATGAAACAATCAGATTCAAAATTCTAACTTTTTCATTTTGCAACATTGCCGATATACTGGATTTGTCGCAACATCATTCAATTTTTTCACCATGTCCACATCATCATTTTCATTGGATGCATCAGGTGTCCTGATATAAAAATCATCTTGGATTGATATCCTTTCCTCCTCATTATGACGAATAAATAGAAACCAGTCATATATCAAATTCTCCAATACAGTCTTCTCATTTGGATAATCATTATTTTGATATTCCATTTTCTCCCCATTGTTATATCATACATAATAGTTTACTTGAAAAACATATATGGTTATATGGTAGTTAACTTTTTCACAACTCAACCAAGATCTTATGGCACGTTTATAACAAGGGTAGTGCATGTAACCACTATGTGAAGCATTATCAAATAAATAATAAAAAAAGATCTCTAATGTTTTTGGAAATTGCTTGAGATATGATCTGTTTCAGACATCCAACCTCTATCCATTATTTATTAAAATTACATTATGTCATTTCATGAAATAAGTTTAGTAATATTGATGTCCAATAAAAATATATTTCAATTAAATAAGAATTGTTCACTTCAGTGATAAAATATATTTTTTATAGGGTGTTTTATTTAAAAGGTAGTCATCTTTGTTTTATGAACTAGAAACATGTAGGTTTTCAACGAAAATGATATAAATCCATAAATATGAGTTATTAAAAGTTTAAAAGACTTCATGGTATATTCCATTGTTTTATAATTACCTTACTCCAATACATGATTGTATTTTCAAGGGATTTCCCACTTTAGGATGAGAGAATCATTTTAACTCTATGGTTATATAATAGTAACTGTTCTCCGTTAGGATAAAATAATGGTACTTATTCAAATAGTTCACAAGGTTCAGAAGTGTGGGTTCATATAATAGGCAATATCATGGTACAAAAATATCCAATATCTCATAGATTCAGGAATAAACTTCTTCATCTAATATATAAATAGTTTTCTAATCCATTAGAGGTCTGTATGTAGGTATACAATATTTCAGTAGTACAAATGTAATTATTTTAATTTATCATTGAATAAAGGATATCATGGATAAAATTTGGGCCAATCCCATCTCAAGGGGGTTGTGTAGACCTGGACATGAATTTGTAAAAGTCGGGAATTTTTACTAAGTGCCTCACTCAGGTCTCTTCTCTCAAGTGTGTCCCATAGTTCACTTCACTAACATGCCTCACACAAGTCACTTACCCCATGTGACTTCCACATATAACTTCATCCAAATTCGTATTGGAACTCACTTACCATTATAAAATCAATAATATGAATTCATATAAAAAGGATTCCTTAAAGATTTATGAGAATAGTGGATTTACATCACCCAAGTCTTGAAACAGTGCAACTATAGGTGGGGAACATCGGGTAGACATCACAATTTATAGACATGCTAGTGACACATGTGTCAAAAATAATACATAACCTTCAAAATAAAAAAGTCATAAAGATATATAGGATAAGGAATATTGGTATTATTAAATCAGATCAAGGGAACTAATGATATTTGTTAATAAGTGGTGACCAATGAAAACATTAATCATAAATGTTTGTCAATACATTCCCAAAAAGTATAGTGGTATTAAAGAATTAATAATTATTTTCCTATATGTACATTTTGCACATTTTCATGTCATACATGCAACATTATAAAGGAATATAGAATATGGTATTAATAAAAAAATGTATTTTCCATTAATATCTTAAACACCTAACTATGGCATAACATTTTCAAAAAGTAATTGTTGGAACTCCCAATTAGAAAAAATTAATTATTTTCCGATGTAAAATTCATCAAAATATAAATGTTAACATGACTGATGGGAGAAAATATAGTACCCCTAAAACACTAATATTGTGTATAATTCCAAGAAAAAATAGTGATGGTGGTGGTGGTATAAGAATGGAAATTAATTGTTTATGTGTAGGCTGAATTATTTGGAACATTCCAATTTCACATTCAAATACAATCGAAAACCCTAAATGAGGAGAGATTGTAGTTGATGAGGAAATAAACTAAACATGGTATATAAAAATCCAAAATATATGTAGGCAGAAGATGTAACTACAACTCACTAATTTTAAGTGGAAAAGATGAAATGATATAAACTTTGATGGATCATTGGAAGAGTAGTGGTCACAGGAGGGGAAGAGACAACTGATCTAATATGGAAAAAATGGATCAAATCTAGAATGGGGAGTGGGGGCCTGGCTATATTTATGGGGAATTCTATCTCAATGTTTATAAAAAACCATTTGGAAATATAATATTTCCCAACAATTTACAAAAACAATTGGGAAACCTAATTTTAGACCACTATATCCAAACAATTACCAAAAAATGTTGGGAAAGACTAATATAAATCACTATATCCAAATGTTTTAAAAAAACTATTGGGAAAACCTCCCAATCCCAACAGTTTAGACAGACCCTTGGGATAGGTGTGTGGGTATAAATATGATTTCCAATTGTATTCTTCCTGTTTATAATCTTGGATGATATATTATTCTTATATCCACTTCTTATATACATTAATTATAATTATTCTACACTATGAATCGTGAGGGAATATTGACCCTACATCCACACTATATGCCTTATCTACTAATTAGATACATTTATTGTACAAGTAGTTATGTTGAGGTCTTGTGGCTAACTATCTCGGGGCACTGCAAAGTGGATTCCAGGGAGGGACACTATATGTCTAGTTTTCATGATTTTTATTCCTTTTTACACCCATCTATTCTGATCCCCAATGATTTCATCAACATAAACATTTTTCTTCAATATTTTATTCATTTGTGTTGACATTAGAACATAACTATCTTCACTAGATTATATTAAATCAGCTTCCCTATCTTGAATTTAAGTGATTTCTTTAACCTCTATAGTATGTTAAAAATTGATAAAATCATTCTTATCATCCACCATGACTTGTGTTTTAACCACATTTTCATTCTATATGACTATAATGTCATAAACATCCACTATTATCTCATATTTTTTATTTTATCACCTATATAAAAAACAATTTTGTGTATAACCATAGAATATTCTATCTTTAACCATCTCATCAGAATTACAACCACTTATGACATTCTACTAGAGAAAAACATGGATTTAAAAACACTCTAAATTGATCTAAATTGGGATTAATTTATAAACACATTTCATAAGAATTAATATCTGATTTTTTCCTCAAAAATTATCTCTTTTTTATAATTCCATCAATGTTAATTTATTCCAATTAGAAATATATGAACTTAATATTCTTAACTTTCATAGATCATGATATATGTAGTATACTCTTTTAATTTCTTTCAACCACTTAATTATATTGTGAAGTTTAGGATGCACTGAACTCTTTTCCTATACCAAGTTCATTAAGATGTCCTGAAAACTTTTTGTTGGAATACTCAATACCATTGTATATCCTTAATTTCCTCCACAGAAAATCATTATTATATTTATTTAGTCTTCTAAAAAATTTAAACATAATCAAGGGATTATATTTTTGATACATAAAAATAATTTACTCTATTTGAGTGATTTCATCAACTACTGTGATGAAATACCTATTTCTACCTATTGAATTTTTTCTTATGGTTCCATAAACATCAGATTGAACAAACTCCAATGATCTTATGGATGACAACTCGCCTGTGGTTCTTTTTCACTATTTTCCCTTTTGGATTTTATTTAAATAGTAATATTTTGTTATTTTAGATCTGGAATATTTCTAAAAACCACTTCTCAGTTCAATTTTATCATTGTCTTTGGGTGAAGATGATAAATTCATATATCCCAAAAAAATCATAGCTTACATTCTCATGTATCAGCCTATTTTTGAATTATTACAACTAAAAAAAGTAACCATTGGTTGTCAATCCTCTTTTTATCAAATGTATATCATTTATCATCTTCAAAAAACCAATTATTTATGATAATCACCTTATTTCTATTTTCAAAATGTTATGATACACTCAAGAGATCATTCTCTATCCAATCAAAAAATAAATAATTATAGAATTTATCATATTTTTCCTACGTTTATCTACTCTAAAACCTTATATAGTTAATGATATATCATTTTAAAAGTTAAAATATTCCCTATTAATACCTTTAAATATTATTAAATTTACTAAAATTACATGTCAGGTGGGAACAACAATTGATTTCCATGATCAATGGATTCAACCACATTTTCACTATATTTTAATTAATTATTATTTTAAACATTCCTAAATTTAATATAAGGATTTAATTTTGATTTTATAAAGAGAAGAAATTTATTTGAGATGTGTCTGTAATGATCACCCCAACCATCAAATTCTTGAAGATAATAAAACTATTTTTCACTTCAATGTTTTTAACAGGATATTACAACTTAGGATTAGTTATCATATGCACCTATTGTCTCCCCCATGATTCATTCTCCCTTATTACTCCACATAATGAAGTTTTATACAAAAAATTGAATTATTTGTGGCCAAAGGAACTTTATAACTAACAGATTTATTTAAATGACATTTTTTATAGAAATTATATTATTTAATAAGTTTTTTTCTAACACCATTTTCAAACCCCCAGTGATTTTATTTCACTAAAGTATTTTTTGTATATCTTTTTTTTGAATTAAGTACTAGCGTTGAAAAGATTCTAAAAATTTTACCCTTATACAATTGAGCAGGTTTTAATTTTTCAACAAACATCATAACCAATCTAGAATGATATTTTTCACCAGATCATTTTATAAACATAAAAATATTTTTAACATATCGCACTAGTAGACTCCACTTTTCATAACCAAATTCTTGGGATTTAATGGATATTTTTTTTCATGAATGATTAAATTTAATCTAAGAAAATATATTATTGTAATATGAAATTTTTTCTTTTTTAATTTTCATCTTCAATGATCTTTATTTTTTTCTTTTATTCCTATTTATCCCCATGTATGGTTGTGGGAGTCATGTCATCGATAATCTTCCTTTTTTCATTATTCTCATGTTTTATCCTTTGAAATTATTTTATTACTTGTTATTTATCAATTTATATTTTATTTTACTCATCCAATTTCTTTTTGAGATATAATTTTTTATCTCTTTTCCTTCTAATATTTTTTATGTATATATTTATCTCAATAATTATTGTGTACTTCTTGGTCGATTCCCATACTTCGGTAGAAAACTCGTTATTAATTTTAAAGTCATCATCTAAATAAAAACATTATTCTATTTATTTATCCATGAGAACCATGTAATAATTCTATTTCATAATTTAATCATCTTTAAAAGATTATTAACTATCTAAAATGACTTATTCAAGTGATAGAAAATTAATTTGGAAGAACTTTTGTGAAATTTTATTCATCTCTTTTGATTGATGTTGAATTATCTTCTATTGTCATCTATTATTAAATAATATCTTAGTATCCTTATCATATTAATTTTTATTTAAAATTTTTAAGGGGTAGCTTTTTGAGAAATGGAAAAAAATTACAATTAAATAACTTAATTTAAAGATTCTCTTTATCCTTATGTTCCCTACTTGTGGAGTTTCATGAAATCCTTGACATTTTCTCAATATAATCTTATATTTTCTATTCTTTATTAGAAAAAATCTACTCATATTCAATTTTAAAATCCTAGAATACTTTAAGGTAAATTGTTTTCTACTTCATGACATTTTTTTGAGAAAAAAATCCTCTTCTCATTCCGAAATTATTGAGAGTACCATGATGTCTATCAATAGTGAAATAATGAATATCTTTATCTTCATGAGATAAGATACTTGAATCATTATATTTTGGATGAATTATCATAAAATAATTTAATATGTAATATATTTAAATATTTTATCCATATCCTTTGATTTTATTGATAGTTTTGTTGAGAAAGGGAAATAATTCATTGGCATATTAATATTCATGCATTCATGAATCTTAAAACCATTTTCTATAAGCTAGAAAATTTTATTCCTCCACCTTCATATTTCCTTCATAAATATTATAATATTTTTTTAAAAATATCATTAAAATTTTTATATTCTATTAATTTTGTTAGATCCATATCAGATAATGAGGATTGCAAAGAATTACTTTCATATTCATTATTCTAATCATTTTCTATATCAATTAAAAAGTGGGATATAGTATCATAATGAATAGTAAAACCCTAAAGTACATAATCATTAACATAAAGAACCATTGATAGACGGTATGGAACTATTATAAAACTAAAAATATGGAATCATTTTCCATCAAATGTCATAATCAATCTATTATTGATAGACTTATATCGATCCCTATTAATAACATGAGAGATATTTGGGAGTAAATCTATGATATGATTCTAATTGATAAGATCACTTTTCATCTGATAAAAATTGAGATGTGGGGGATGAATTAGTGTAAATATATTTATCATAAACTTCATCCCCTACCATATTTATTTAGAATAACTCTCTTTATCACAAACCATTCGAGAAATCAATGGAAGATAGAAAATTGGGTTTCGAGGATCCTCTCTAATATGGATGAATACATCCCTAGTGTATGATGGGTTTTACCCTATGCACACAAAGCTCTCCTTTTATTATTAACTGGTATCTATAGTAAATGGAGTGACATTAAACCTACTACCATTTTTGGTAGTATCAATACTTGAATGGTAATGTTCTTATCACAACCAAAATATAATAAATCCTAAAAATAATGATCATGAGTGTAATAATGAGACATAAATAGACTAATATGGTTTTTATCCTCTTATGAAACTATTAATATAGAAATCCTCTATATAAAACCAAGATTTTACAATATATATCTTTTTAAATAAATTTATATATTTGATAGCTTGTGACATACACAACATTAAGTCTAAATGAACTGTAATACAGTATAACATCATAAAAATAAATTAAATTGGTGGGTATTAATTGTAAAAACTAAACGTTGAAAATTATACATTTTATAAATGCATAAAATAAATTTATTTTTGTTAAATTTAATATAAATGAAAATAAAAATCAACATAATGTAAAAGAAATTATTTTTCTGAAAATCAATTTTCATGCATGCAATGTGTTTTTTATATTAGTAATTTAAATTATTTACTATTAGTGAATAAATTTAATGATTTTATATATTATATACTAAATAAAATATTTTATAATTCATTTAATATTTTTTCTTGACATTGGATAAAAATAAATCTAGTTTTATGATCAAAAAATGTATTTTTCTAAAAGAGGTATTGTTGCATTAATAATGCTTATTTAAAAATTAATTTTTTCCTATTTTAGTAAATGTATTTTAAAAAATTAACTTCATATTTGAAATTATAATTTTATAATTATCTTATACTAAATTTTAAATAATTTGATAAAAGTGTAATTTTTTAATGAATAGTGAAAATACAAATTTCTATTAAAATATTGTTTTCATTTAAAGCATTTATAAAGAAAAATTTTGTTTTAATTTTTTTTAAGTAAAATTTGTTCTAAAATATTATTATTATTCGAATTTTGGTCATTTTAATCAATTTTGAGTTAAAATTTGACATAAAAATATTCTATACTTAAGAAAAAAATCATTGGAAAACTATTTTTCATTACGTTAGAGTGTTTAATTTAAAATTAAATTATACCACTTTTTTAATTTAATTTTATAATATGGATTCAATATTTTTAATCGTGATAATTAAAATTACTTAATTGAGCCAACTTATAATTTGGTCACAATGAATAGTAAAAATGGAAAAATATATTTTCACATTTAAGGGTTAAACAGGTTTACCTATGGTTAAACTAAAGCGGTAAATGCTAAAATAACATAAAAACTTATTATAAATTATATTGGATGTCAATATTTGATACCTATATAAAATAATCTTCAGTAACGGAATATGTTTAAGCAATTCAATGTGAATAAGTCATTGATATATTTTTTTCTTTCCAAAAATTGAAATTATATCTTGTATCTTATAATGAGCTATTATTATTTTATTTGAATAACCTATATCAAAATACCATTTCAATAAATAGTAAATGAAATCATTGATCATGTGAACAGTGGGCTACCAGCTCATGAACCGATGTAATTCTTTTTCCATCAATGCCTCTCATAGATAGATATAATGATAGATTTAATATATATATATATATAATAATAATTATTATCACATAATTAATCTTCAATAATTACAATATCACATATACCTTTATACCAACAATTTTTTTGGAAAATGATAACATTGCTCATGCATTTGTGTGGACTACCACCTCCATGAAGCAATGTGATTTTTTTAATTTTATATTGAAATGGATTGTAATATGGATAGAATTAATTAATATATTATATATATTATATAATAATTATCTTTTACGTGTGAATTAGTATTTACCTTTATTTTTTTTGTCCATCGAAAAATGAAAATAATATTCATTCTTATGGATGATTTATTATCTCCATGAATGGTGTAATTCATTTTTCTATCTATAAATTTTATGGATTAATATAAATAAATATATAATGAATAAATATTATATTTATCTCACTATTATAATTATAGATATTATGGAACCATGATCAAAGTTCAAGGGATAAAACTACCAAATAAAAACAGACATTAATAACAAATCATTTATTAACTAGAATAGTAATTTTAACAAATAATTGAGAGTAAACAGTTGATGAAAGATTATAAGTAAGTCATATATAGAGTGATATATATTAGTATAGATCATAAATATATTTATAGTAAATATATATTCAATATATAGTCTTTTTTGACACATACTAAGGAATTCAAACCTGAGGTAAGGGTTTATATCTTAATCTCATAATTATTCGGGATTGTTTATATTAAAGCCTCTACTATGAGAATTATTGGATATTTCTATCATAAAACCAATATATTTTCTCCCCTATTTTTTATTTAAATTATGGTTTTCCCAATATTTTTCTACTCTTTGTGTACTTAATATAAAAAAATAATGTTTTTATGGAAATCTAACATTGTTTTTCTACTCGGGTATAAATATTATTCTTATATATTGATATTTTATTTAAAATGTCTTACATAATATTTTTATATTTATCTAATAATTTCTAAAATTATTTTTTACCCATTTTTTACTTTTATATAATGAGTTAAAAGGAATATTCCTATCATTTTTCAAATGGTGTGCTTTTTGAATATTTACAAAAGTGTGAATGGAATATTTATTTAATCATATGGAATGAATAAAATTTTCCACCATCCTAACCTCCCAATTATTTGACTCTTACTTTAGAAGTTTCAAAGTTTCCCTTCATATAAATTTTTTTACATAATATTTGAGAAATTTATATTTCAAAATGAAAATGTTATTTTACCCAATAAATCTTTTAGTGATATTTTAATTTACATTCATCTATGACAACATTATTTAGTGAATATTATTATTTAATGGGGTTTTACTTTTTGATACTAGTTGAAATATTAATATATATGTTTTAGGACTATTTTAATGACTCTAACCTAAATTAGGATCTATCCACTACTACCCTAATATTGCCTCCATTGTCTAGGGGCTGGCAACCACCGTTGAAAGAATAAATAACTTGGGAAGGAGTTTTCCTAAGTACCTGTATGCAATCAAATAACTATATCAATGTATAATTACTATGTAATAATAACATAAATATGAAACAAATAGAATGTAAACCAAATATACAAAACCACTGTGGTTCACAAGAGTCTGATAGTGAAAAATGAAAATAAAAGAGGAAAAATACTTGTCCAATTGGAATGATGTACCAACCTAAAAAACTCTAAAATAAAATAATAAGAGATATCAACTCCTGATCTCCATGATATAACCATCATATGTCGTCTATGGAACCCAATATCTCTAATATCCTCTAATGTCAACACCAACTTGTTCTACTTCAACATAATACATGACATGTGGGGGAAAACCCCATATAGGGGTGAGTATATACATGCCCAGTAGGATGTCTGGAAAGTTAAAGGGGGAGTAGTAATAGATTCAACATGAATATAAAAAGAGTTGATTAAAAATATAATGCATCTCAACCCAAAGAAATAGAAAATGTAACCTCTTCTAAGCACAAGGGTCTCAATACTATGTTTAGATGTACAACATGTTGAGCCTTTACCACCCATAGTAGGAGAGTAACCTCATCCAACCACTATAAGCTAAACAAGGAAAGTAGGTGGCATACATCATGCGTCTTCGAAACCCAAGGTAGCATAGTAAACAAATCCAAAGGTATTGATACATATAAATATATATATATATATATATATATATGGTCAGTAAAAGAGGCCCAAAAGAGATATTAAGGGGATCTCCATCCCGTAGCTCATCCTAAGAAAGGAGTCGCCCACAGTTCCAAAATACCATCAACAATACCTAGTATCTCATGCATCTAGTCAAAAATAATTGTGTAAAAGCTCACACATCAACACTATGATGCACAATAGAGGGGTTCAAAATCTCCAAGTAGATGACCCATGCCCTAGTGCATGAAAGGGGTGATACTAAATAAGTATCCATAGAGGACCCATTCCCTAATGGGGCTTGGGGTTCCGCTATAGTGTCACGAGGACCCACGACCTAGTGTGATAGGGGGTTCCACTCTAGTAATCTTGGGCCAGTTCCCTATCTAATAGGGGGTTCTACTCTTTTGGTATAGGACATGTGCCCAATGTGATGGGGGGTCCCCTCTATATGTTTAGGACTCACACCCTAGTGTGATAGGTGTTTCCACTCTGGTAAATGAGGACCATTTTTCTCTATGATAAGGGTGGTTTCACTCAATAAGTAGAGGACCCACGACAAATTTGATGGGGGCTACACTCTATTGGCCATGGACGCATGCCATAGTGTGATAGGGGCTTCCACATTGAAGTATAGAGGACTCACATCCTACCTGATAGGGGGTACTACTCATGTATCACAAGGACACACACCCTATCTGATAGGGGTACCACTAGATAGATGGATATAGGACTTGCGCCCTAGTTCTTTAGGGGGTACCACTCCAATGCCTCTGATGATCCTTTTCCAAATCATTGTCATCATCAATCATCACCTAAATAAGAATCACACCTATAATATCTTATATAACACCCAATAATCTATAATATATGGAACCACCATGTATTACATGGAATAACACTTAGGATACCCTACTCACGATCCCAAATACAAGTACAAATGAAGGAGATACAAAAGATTGAACTTTCTTAAAAAGGAACTAAGGGGTACACAACATGTGATGGGACCCAAACAGTGTGTGGTCCGGCTCCATAACCTAGTCATGTCCCTAGTGAATGTAGGTATACATGTTTTGTAAAGGGTCTATATGGAATTCCTATACCACTCGGGGTCCCACTAGTGTGTTTGGTCTTATTCATGTATCCATCCTGCGTCAGTGTACATCGGTACTCTATGTGTCTGGCCATAACCATGCCCATGTACTATCGGAGTACATGCTGAGTATTCTTGCACAAGTTCACTATGAATTTTGGAGTTCAACATGGCATGTGATATTTATAACTCACTGAAAACCTAGTCATCGGAGCTAGGGCCGACACGATGTTGATTCTTACAATTACACGATGTGTAGTTTGGATTTTTTTCATAATCTTAGATATACTCTCCACATGATAAATATAGTCTTAATACTTTGATTTGGGATTCATATACTCCCAAAAATAGTGTATCTGGACATTTTCATAGTTTATATCCATCAGATGACTGAAAATATAGTTTTATCAACCCGTGGGAGATTCTCCACTCAACCCATATGCCTCAGGTTCTTCAACCAATCATGATATTGATATCAATAATTAATAAAATTCACATAACGTAAAAAAAATCCATAAACATCCCTTTTTTTTAATCCATCCCTTGCACAAAGATCATTTACAAATATGGGGGTTTGATCGGGCTTAGTATTTCCTGAAAATGTCGAACCAGGACCATAGAGTCCAATCAGTGAAGAACGTGAAGAATAAAGGGAGGAAATCACAACAATATTGGTTTAATCGATCATTGGCCAATAGTTCTTCGATAAAAATCAAGAATGGGGATATCAGGGTTTGGGAACAAGATTAAACGATTGAATTCCAATACACAAGATCATGCAAAGGCCACAATTGGTGCAGATCAAAGTTAATAAGAGGATCTTTCTCAATTAATTTAATTAATAATGGAGTAAGAATTAATTGATGAGTCCTACCAAGATATTGTAATGTTATTCATCAAAGAATATGTCCACCAATGATTTAAGTAATCCATTGAATTCTCTATGTCTGGGTCTTCCTACATCAAACTCCCCCACAATATATTGGTTGTTTGTCCTCAAAGGAATAGAAAGTCATTTCCAAGGTGTTACCAAAGAGACAGGTAGAAACATTAGAGATTATACTAATTAGATGAATATGAACTTTAAACTAATTACTGTTAAAAGTTATATAATTCTTACTTCATGGTTCCCCATGTTTATGTGGTTAGAAAAAAAGTAAGCTTAATCCATAATAGTCAACCATTAATTCATAAATTAATTTTTCTTAAAACTGAGTTTTCCCTTGTTTATTAATATAAGGTTACTACATCCATTTTCATCTCATTATACACTTATATTAGTTTATCCCAAGTTTCATCATCGCCAATTGGTGGGATATCACTTTTATAGGTCACACACCCTTATTGACATGAATTATTTGGAACCTGATGAATGGTCATCCAAATTATTGGGCATGCCTTTTTAAATCTCAAAAAAAAATCATTTGTAGTGGGGTGAGATACTAGAATAAAATTTTACCCAATTTTCTCATGTCAACACATGATGATAATGTTTTATCAAGTCAAGAGTTCATGGAATTAAGAAAATTTAATATCCACTAGTGCGGTAACAATAATTCTTGAAACCTCACCTCTTCTTATGGAAAATTTGACTTCCATTTTAGGGGTTCGTCAATTTTAATTACACCATCACAAAAATTATTTTTAAACAAACAGTTTTCCTTAATTAATGGATAAATTTTCCTCTTCAAGTATTACAAGGATTATTCACATCACAAACTAGGTTCGACAATCCAGACATATGATCCATTTTCAAAGAAAATTTCAAAAAATCATTTTTATATAATTGATATAATCCCATGAAATCTATAACAGCCCTTTAAACATGCCTAAGAAAACATGCTACACTAAGTACTTGGGAAAGCTATAAATAAAAATGTGGTTCCAATTAAAGGTGCCCTCCTACACTCTTAAAATTGAGCACGGTCCCCAATGAAGGTAATAAAGTATAGAAGGGTGGGAAAGGAATCATGAAAAGGGATGGGAAAAGGTAAAGAATAGAAAATAGTGAAAAAGTTAAAAGATCCCATGAATGATAGTTAAGTGTGGAAAATAGGTGGTGTGTGAGAGCACGACGAACGAAAGGTGGATGGCATGGAACAGATGAAATCCCCTACTAGCGAGACACAAGAACCATAAAATTAAATCAAGAAAAATAAAAACAAGCAGTATATAAAGAAATGCACACTATCATGAAGTCCTAGGCACACTCCAATAGACAAATCATTTGAACATAAAATTTTTCAGAATGCCAGGTTACCTCCCGGTCAGTACTTCATTTAAAGTCTCGGTCTTGACTTACCCGTTCCTTGAGCTAGCCCAATTGCATGGTGAAAACTGTTCCCACCATGTCTTCCATGCTAAAGTAAGGCTTCAGGCACTCCCCGTTGACCTTGAACTTTCAATCATCTGTGCCAGCCACTTCCACCACGCCATAGTGGAAAACCGTAATCACCGTAAAGGGTCCTAACCACTAGGACTTAAGCATACCTTGAAAAAGCATCAGACAAGAATTAAAAATTAATACTTTATCACCTGGATAGAAGTATTTATGGTAGATCATGCAGTCATGGACCACCTTCGTCTTCTCCTTAAAAATTTTCACATTCTCATAGGCCCCCACCTTATCTTGTCAAGCTCGGTTAACTGGAATTTCCTATTTTCTTCCGTAGCCTTGAGATCATAATTTAGGGCCTCGACGGCCCAATAAACCTTTTTCTCCTTCTCCACTAGCAACTGGTAGGGCTTCCCATATATCAACCATAAAGGTGACATACCCAATGGTGTTTTTATGTCTTTCTCGTAGGCCCATAATGCATCATCTAATTTCATGGACCAATCCTTTCTTTATGCACCTACTATTTTCTCCAATATTTTCCTTAACTCACGGTTTGACACCTCCACCTGAACACTAGATTGAGGGTGGTATGGTGTCCCTTGGTTGTACTTGACCTTATACTTTAAGAGCACATTTTTCATGAAAGTGTTGTCAAAAGGTGTATCATGGTTGCTAATCAACACCCCTAGGGTTCCAAACTGACTAAAAATATTTTTCTTTAGAAAATTGATGATGAACATAGTTGTATTATGAGTTGTTTCCACCACTTATACCCACTTGCAAATTTAATCGACAGATAACAGAATGTACATGTGCCCAAATTACAGGGGAAATGAACCCCTAAAGTCGATTCCACAAATGTCAAAAACTTCAGCCTCAACTATCGGGTGTTGCGGCATCACAACATGATCGCCCACATTTCCCTTACACTGGCACCAATCCCAACAGGAGACAAAATGACGAGTGTCCTTATGAATGTATAGAAAGAGAAATAAAAATTGTAAAACCTTTTCTACTATTCGATCTGACCCATGATGTCCTCCTACTGGAAAAGAGTGAAAAAATTACAAAATACTTTGAATATATTCATTCGGGACACAACGATGGATTACCCCATCACTACATGAGCGGAAGAGTAGGGGGTATTCCTTGAAATACCTATATACCTCTGACAAAAAATGCATCCTCTACAGAAATTCTATGTTCAGGTGGAAAACTCATATGGCTATGTAATTTTAAATGTCGTTGAACCATCACTGAGGTGGTACTATAATTGAAAATAGCAGCTACTCGAGGAAGTCTTCCTTGATCTTGCAGACTTCTTCTCTCTCTAAATGGTGTAGTTCAAGCTAGGAGAGATGATCATCCACCAGATTCTCACTACCCTTATTATCCTTAATCTCCAAATAAAACTCTTAGAGGAGGAGTACCCAATGGATGAGCCACATTTTGGTATCCTTCTTGTTTCCCAAATACTCAAGTGTGTCATGATCTGTGTAGACTAAAACTATAGAAAGAACTAAGAAGGAGGAGAATCTGTCAAACGCAAAAACCACAGCTAGAATTTCCGTCTCTATAGTGGTGTAATTAAGTTTCTCTTCATTTAATGATTGGATGACATAATAGAATGGTCTGAAAATATGGTCCAACCACTATCCAAGCATAGCCCCCATGTCATAATCTCTCTCATCACACATAAGTTCAAACTGATCCTCCCAATTTTGAGCAATCATTATGGGTGCGGCGACTAGTTTTTTCTTTAGAATTTGGAAGGCTGTGATACATTTATCATTAAACTCAAAAACTAAATCCTTGGATAGTAGATTAGTTAAGGGATGAACAATTTTGGAGAAGTCACGGACCAATGTTCGATAAAATCCCACATGCCCCAAAAAGCACTAAATTTCTCGGACTGATGTGGAAATGGGAAGCTGCAAGATAACTTTAATTCTTTCCAGATATACCTCAATTACTTTCATAGAGATCCTATGGACTAATATGATTCTGTGTTTCACCATAAAATGGCACATCTCCAAATTGAGAACCATATTTTTATGCTCATGTCATTCAAGAACCAGCTCCATATATGTCAAGCAAGTATTGAATGACTTAATGTATACTAAGAAGTCATCCATGAAATCCTCTAGAATCTGCTCTTCCATATCATGAAATATGGATAACATGCACCACTGAAATAGTAAAATTCATTCCCCTCCAATCTTTCCAGCATTTGATACATGAACGGAAGAGGGAAATGAACTTTCTTGGTTTCATCATTCAACTTCCTGTAATTGACACAAAAATGTCATCCTGTAACTGTGGGGGTCGGGATGAGCTCATTTTTTTCATTGGTCACCACCATGATTCCTCCCTTTTTAGGCACCACCTGGAGAGGACTCACCCACATGATATCATAGATGCGGTATATAATTCTAGCATCGAGTAATTTGATCACCTCCTTCTTGACCACTTATTTCATGGGGGGTGGGGGTTTCAGTCATCATTATGGTTAGAGAGAGGCTTTTTCCCATTCCTCCATATGTACCTTGTGGGTGCACACCATGAGTCGTATACCCATATGGTCAGCAACCATATAGCCTATGGCTTTTTTCCACCTTCGGATGACTTGCAGAGGATCCTCTTCTTGATCTTTTGAGAGAGAGGCCTTTAGGATCACTGATAGTGTATATTACTCTCTCAAATAGCTATATTCCAATAAGTGAGAGGTTTCAACTCGAGATAGGGAGCCATGAGATGGAAGGTATAGTCTGCTTGACCTCGGCACTCTCTAATAAAATTTGAACAACTGCCCTCTACCAGTAATGGCCACCTTGGCCTACAATAAATCTTAATTCCTCCAAGATTTCTTCAAGAAGTTCGTCCTCTAGAATGGTTTCATTGTTGAATGAATAATATTGAATATCATCTTTCTCTATGCCTAATCAATCTTCCATTGTTTTCAAGGCACAACAATCCTCTTTCTCAATCAGCAAAACATGTTTTACTGCCTTGAGGACATTGTAGGAATCCTTCTAATTACCCACACAGTAGATCATCTCACCTTCGTTCACATCAATTAAGACATTCCCGGTAGCCATAAAGGGTCTTCCAAGAATCGAAGATGCCTATTGGCCTTCTTCCATGTCCAAGATAATGAAATATGTCGGTATAATTAATTTTTCCACTTTGACCAACACGTCTTCCAACAGCCCCTAGGGTTTTTAATAGAACGATCGGCCAGGTGGAGTTCCACTCAGGTTGGATTGAGATCGTTCAACCCTAACTTCTTGAATACTCCAAAGATAATTAACTTAAAACTTACCCCCAAATCACAAAGGGCTTTTCCAAACATGCAAGGTCCGATATTGCATGGGATAATAAAGCTTCCCGGATCCTAGAGCTTAGGAGGGAGAGTGTGTTGGACTACCGTCGAGCATTACATGGTCAGGGGAATGGTGCCCAAGTCTTGTATCATCCTTTTATTTGAAATCATATCTCTCATGAACATCATATGTGTGGGAATTTGAGTCAATGCCTCTACAAACGGAATGTTGATGTGAATCTTCTGGAAGAATTCCTTGAAATTTGAAAATTTCTCATACAACTTCCATTGTTTCATATTTTCTAGAAATGGAAAGGGAGGTTCATGCACTTTAACCACTTCTTTTCCCTGATCATGTGGGACTTATGGTTCTTTATCCAACTCATGTTTTGGGGAAGATTCCTCAACTATGAATTTTCACCTGAGGATAATGTGGACTGCTTTAATGGTGTAGCACCCTGAATCATAGTTACCTTTGGTGTCAACTCCTTCCCACTGCATAAAATAACAGTATTAGCCTCCTCCCTTGGATTTTTCTCAGTATTGCCCAGTAGTGTACTGGGGTGTCTGTGAGAGAGCTGATTGGAAATCTACCCAATCTGGTTTTTGAGGCTTATAATTCACACCTCATGGTTTTGAAATCTTATTTCAGTAGTAGTTATAAATTAAGGCATCATTTCCTCTAGACTTAAGGGAGGTTCCTTCTAAGGTTGTTGGGATACTTTTTGGGAAGGTGGTTGTCACAATGGTTGAGCAGGATGAGGATTTTGATACCCTTGCTGTTGATATACTCTATTATGAAATTGGTTACCCTGTTGTTACCTCGAATATGGATTCTGAAACTATTGTTGACTGTAACCAAGTGGTCATTGTGGTTGGGTCTGAGGGTTTGATTTCGCTACCCCTAATCATTATTTTTATTCCCTTTACACCCCAATCTTTGGTATTGAGGTTAATTGTTGGGTCCTATGTTCTGTGCAACATAATTTACCACACCGGTAGAGGCTCCCACACTTTCCCCTGGGCACTCTCCCATAGCATGGTTGTCACCACAATATTTACATGTTGTATGATTGACAGTTTTAACTTGATATGGATGTTTTATATTCATAGCATCGATCGTCTTTGAGACGGTATTGAGTTGAGCCGCAAGATTGGTGGTGGAATCTATATTATGTATTCCCCTTTTCTGAGTGCCCCATTCAGAATTCCACTAAAAACTATTGGCTGACATTTCTTCCAATAATTCAAAAAGATCTTTAGGGGACTTTCTCATGACTATCCCTCTTGCAACTGCATCAACCACGAACATTTTATTAGTTTTTAGACCTCTGTAGAATGTCTGGAATTGCATCCACAATGGCATTCAATGGTGTGGTAATTTCCTCAGCATCTTCTTAAATCATTCCCATGACCCATATAAATATTTTTAGTCATGTTGTTGGAAGTTATGGATTTCATTTCTTAAGGTTACCATCTTCAAGGGAGGGAAGTATTTCGATAAAAAGGCTCGGACCAATGCCTCTCAGGTAAAAATAGATCTCTGAGGTAACCCCTTGATCCAGTCCTTCGCCTTATCCCTTAACGAGAAGGGAAAGAACATAAGGTGGATTGAATCGTCTGGAACTCCATGGTACTATAAAGTGTCACATGTCTCCAAAATGTTGGACAGGTGAGCATTTGGGTCTTCACATGGAAAGTCACCAAACTGAACTGTATTTTGAATTAACTACATTATCGTTGGCTTGATCTCAAAATATTTGCCCCACACTGGTGGTCTTACTATTCTATTGTCCACTCCTAGAATGGAGGGAAATCTATATTTCATAAGAGTACAGTGTGGAGGCATCAGTTCTTGAGTTTCTTGGGGAATGAACTGTTGTTTCTCTGAAGGATAATAAGCCTGCTGATTCTGAGGTAAATATGGAGGCTCCTCCCGTAGAATATTTAGCCTCAGTTGTGGTTGCCCGAACCCTGGAAAAAATTGAGCTAGTGGCCTCTGGTGGTTCCACCATAGGAATTCCATGTAAGCCCCTAGTGGATTTAGATGCCGCTCTTCCTAGACACCCAGTGGTGGATTTACTTCATTAATGAATGGCTTCCCAACTCATTAGAAAGCCCCCAGTTCTTCCTCCTGATGTGCCATGATATCATTTACATTGTGATCACCCATAAGTGCATGACGTCACATGGATAAAATTCTGTTGATTTATGGATCTATTGGGTGTAACTCTGATGACTCGGTAATCTGGGAACGAGTGACCCAACCACTCATATACGTATGGGCCTTCACAACACAAACAACACACTCAGCATAAAATCGAAAAAATAATGAAAAACATAAATGAGATTAATAAAAGAATTTTTAGAAATTTTTAATTTTGGTTTTCACTCAATGAATCCAATTCAATTAACAAAAATAGCCGCTTCCCTGGCAATGGTACCAAAATTTTGTGTGTCATTTTTTTTTGAAGTGTTTTTTCAGCACCAAATTAATTTCTCTAACATGTAACTAGAATAGTGTGCAAGTAAAGGGTCAGTCCATAGGGAAACCATGATTTCATTTATTTCTCTTGATTTGAAATTGCTCAACTGAAGATGATGAATTTAAATATGATTTGTTGGTTCATAATGATGGATCCTGAAAGAGAACTAATTTCTTGGCCTTCTCTAACTCATTAGGAATAAACTTCAAATTGAAGATTACATAAAACTTGATTTTAATGGATCATGATAAAAATATGTCGGGGATAGAAATTTATGTGGGATGTTAAACTTTATTCTCTATTTTGTTTTGTTTTTTATAATAACCCACATTTCTAGGTTTCATTTTTATCATAACTCCCTTGGTCCAGTGAGTTCTGATTAAGTCGGTAGAAATCCATCCCTTGGTCTGGAAATTGATTTCTATTAACTCTTAATTTAGGAACTTCCCTCTTTAAATGATATTTATATCCAATGGTCATGGATATCCTTATCATAATTCACTCAAATATCCATAGAAACTCCATTCTTGATCCGATATGGGGTTTCTAGTGAAATAAGACACGGAAGTAGGGAGAATTAGGTGAGAGATGATGAACAAACACAATAATAGTGAAACTGGTTCTAACGAAACCACATTTTTTTCCACCCTAACACAAGGGGGGTTTAGATACTCTTGATGAAAGGGATATGAAACTTACTAAAATTCATTAGAGAGTTCATTACAATAGAAAAAATAATAATTAGAAGCACAACCAAAATACATTGAACAAGTGCTCAAAAACCTTCTTATCACAAAAAACTCAATTCCATGCCCCCCTCTTCTCCTCTCTCAAATACTCTACTTATCTAGGCTCACCCCTAGGGTCTTATCATTCAAAAAGTACCTTTTTTAGTTATCCAAAAGCATGTAGAAAGGGGAACCCCGGGACAAGGATTATGTGAAATGTGAAAAATCTAAAAGGAGAAGGCTGCAGTGGTCCGCATGGTTTTGGGTGCATAGTTTGGTGGGTCGTACACCAACCGTGCAGAAGTCTCTATCTCAAATCCTTAAGGTTGTATGGTTTTCTTGGATGTTTCGCATAGTTTGGGTTTCCCATTTGCCAACCGTGTGGATGTCTATGTCCATATGTGTATGTCTCACATGGTTTCTCTGAAGGGACACATGGTTTTGGTAAGTCGTGTGCCAACTGTGTGGACCTCTATGTCAATGAAATATTCTCCCACACGATTTGAACACAGTTTTGATAACCATTCTACGATCATTAGGGTTTCCCTTTTCTTTGAAATTCCTGAAATCTCCCATCCTTCATGTCTCAGTTCTTGATCTGGGTGATTGCAATCTGGCATTGTCAGTGCAAAAGGGTCAAAAAGCCTCCAATTCCATTCTGAATCTCCAAAATTTCTAGACTTCCTACTCTATCCTATAGTGACTGAAAACCCTATTAAGGAATATCAAACATGTGAAATCCATGAAAAATCCATCCACAAAACCATTTTATAGATACTAAACCAAGGGGAAATGCCTTATCCACCGTAGTATATCACTTACCCAATCTAGAGATTCATCATCATCAAAAGTCTATTCACCAACAGAACAGGAGGATGAAAAGTTCTTGATGGTCCCCATATTATGAGGATAACCCTAGAAAAATAATTTTTGTTGTATTATTGTAAGAGTTATATATGTTTTCATTAATAAATTATTTTTACTGCTTTAATAAATTTACCTACTGAACACACTTCCAATGGGATAGATATCTAAACAGCCCACGATGACCCATTTTAGGTCATTCTAAGGGTAAATAATGCATTTCAAGCTCAGTTGTGGTCACATATTTCTGATTAGAGATTTTATTTAAGAGTTATCTCATTTTCTTTATGAAACTGCATGTGTTTAATATAAAATATATGTAATATTTTTATAAAATTAATTCTATGAACACTAGGCCTCAGAATCACATGTCTCCTTTGTTTCTGACTTTGTATATATATATAAAAATATTTCAATGTCATATATGGAACAAATCTGATTTCTACATCATTCTCTCGTTCAATATTTTCATCCCTAAAAATGAAAATTAAATGAACAATTCAGGATACTAAGCTTGAATTTGACTCTCCAACTCCCTGGGTACGTCCTTCATGTTCTCATGCTGCCACAACATGCAAACTAAGGGGATGGTCCTTCTATGAAGGGTCATCTCCTATCGATTCTCGATCGCCACCAGGTGCTCAAAAAATGTTGATCCTTCCATGATTTCCATATTTCCCAAGTATTTGACATGTGTAGGGTCATGCAAGTATCTCCTCATCTATGAAATGTGGACGACATCATTAACCCACTCTAGGTTTGGAGGTATAGTGAGGGGGTAGGCAACCTCGCCATCCCACTACACGATCTGGAACATCTCGATGAACCTCAAGTATATCTTGCCTCCCCAGCCAAACCACTAAAATATTCATCATATGAAGACTCATATGGAAACATTAACTTTCTAATAATAATTTAAGGAACTATGATGTCAATCTATGTAATATTTATGCCTAGTATATTTTTTCCTCATTCTCTTGATAACATAGACATTTTCTATTACCGCATGCACTAAATTTGGTACCGAAAGAGATGTCTTTCCAATCTCGGTCCAACATAAGGGTGACAAGTAGGGTCTCTCAAAAAAGGCCACAAAAGTTGTCACATGGATGGTAGAGAATAAGTTTTTGTTGTTGTAAAACTCTATGAAGGGAAAGTAATCCTCCTAGATCTGTCTGAGGTCTAACATGAAAGCCCTCAACATATCATCCAACACCTAGATAGTGTTCTCAATCTTCCCATATGTGTAGGGGTGAATGGATGTACTCACCCAAATTGGGGTCTTGAATTCTTCAATTAGGTCTCCCCACAATAATTACATAAAATACATGTCACGATTAGATACAATTATTGAGGGCACCCCATGAAGACAAATGACCTCACATATATAGAATTTCCTCAAACTCTCCACTAAACTCTTCTCCCTCTTAGAAAGGAAGCATGGTGACTTATTGAGTCAGTTAACTATCACCAAATTGTAATTATTTCCCTTCATTTTGTAGATAAAAGTTGCCAAAAATTCCTCTAATATGTAATCCCACTTCAACTTTGGGATATCAAGGGGCTGCAACAAACCAGTCAGAACATGGTGGCCAGCCTTCACTTGTTGGAAGGTGAGGCACCAAGAGATAATCTCATAACACATCAACTCATTACAAACCAAAAAAATATTTCATTGGAGTTATCTATACATATTAACCGCACAGGGATGTACAGATAAAGGGGAAGTGTGTAACTCTCATATCACCTCCTCTCACATCGTGACTTGAACCATTGTCCAGCCCAAGAAAAAGATAACATGATTCCCTCCTTCATAATATATTTATAGTGAATCACATGTGTATATTTGGTCCTGAAAGACCTCAAGGTCAAAGTATCTTTACTGGGACACTCTCACATGCTAGAGAAGTGGAGTAGACAACACCATTGACTGAATAAAATCAATACCCTCATACTCCACCAGGGCTAGATACAAGAAAAAAATTACTCAGAATCATTTTACACCATGTGAGACTGAGAATTCCTACTAAGGGAATTTGCTAATACATTTTCCTTACCTAAATTATATACTACCTCAATGTCATAGTTTTGAAGAAACTTGGTCCAATTTCATCATCTTCGGTTCAATCATCTTTATGTAATGATGTACCTCAGACTTAGATGGTTCGGGTAAACCGAAAAGAACTCCCTTTAACGTAGTGTCTCCGCATCCTCAAGGAAAATACTACCAATGGAAGATCTATGAAATGAGCCATGTAGTTTTTCTCATGGGGACTCAACTCCCTTGTCCCATATGTGGAAACTTCGTACTACTTTATCAACCCATAGCTAAGCCCTGCTCTTAATGCATCACAATACACTATGAACTCAACACCTTCCTCTAGTATTCTCAACATCGAAGCACTCTTAAACCTTATCCTAAACTCCTAGAAGGATCTTAAGAACTACTTAGTCTAGGAAAAATGATTCCCCTTTTGTTTCTGGAAAAAAAAAGTGGTAGTAATTCTGGATAATTCTTCCACAAACCCACCAAACCAAGAAATATTTGTATCTATGATATGATCTTTTGTTGCTCCATATCAAGAACTACATCGATCTTCACTCGGTCCACAGCTCAAACATTCTCAAAAATAACAATCCCTATGAAGAAAACCCCATGAATCTAGAATAGACACTTTAAGATCATTCCATAAATCTAGAGCTCTCAACCAAAATATAGATCCATCCTTGAGTTCTCTAAATGATCATGTTCTATCATAGAGTAGATGATCATTTCATTGATGAAGACAACCAAATACTAGTTCAAGTACAGCTAGAAGATCTAGTTCATCAAATCCATAAACATGGTGGGTGAATTCAGTACACCAAAGAGCATCACTAGGAACTCATAGTGTCTGTAGGGACATCAAAATTCCATCTTTTGAATATCATCCTTTCAAACCCTTAATTGGTGGAAGCCATACATGATTTCAATCTTCAAGAACCATATCTCACATCGCAATTGGTCAAATAGGTAATTATTTTTTGTAAATTGGTGAATTTTATTTATCATGTCTTTGTTATGGTGATGATAATATATGAAAAGCTACAAGATCATACCCACCTTTTTCACAAACACTAGAGCTACCCGGGTGGACACATTGGGTTCGATAAAGAGAGTCTCTCAAAAGTCTTCCAATTACAAAAGAAACTTTTGGAGCTTAGTAAGATCCATATGATATTCTATATAAGATATTAGCGTTGTCCTGGGATGAATGTTGATACAAAACTCCATCTCCCACCATGGAGATAGTCTCAAAATGTTCTCAGACTTCCTTGAAATCCTCCACAAAAGATGGAATCCAGATGGATGAATGCCCCCACTGTACCAAGGAATACTCTCTAACTAATGGGGGATGGGCTACAGCCTCCTTCTCACATCACTCACTTTCCTTATCATGAGATCTCTCTCTCCCAAAAAGGTGAATCTCATCTCATCATTGTAAAGGCATATGACTCATCTGCAATGATAGTAAATCTAGGATAAAACTATATACAAATAATCTATACCCAAGATGATGCCATATGGTTCCATCTTTATGACCAAAAGGTCCCACGTGAACCTCTCTCCACCAAGAAATAACTCTCACTATCTGAAGTTAAAATATACAGAAGAAGTGTTCTCGGTAAGAACCTCAAGATGCAAATGTTGGGTTAGCACCTCAATTGGGTTCTCTATATCTCGTACTATAATTATAGAGGTGAAATAATGACTCAAACATTTTTCTACTAATATTAAATAAATATTATAATAAACATAGGTTGTACCTAAAATAATATTAAGCATCATGGTGTCATAAGCCTCGAGATCTTACAACTGTCTATGACCCAGACCACAATCTCCTGGTGACTGATGAGGGGTTCCTATTAGTGATGGTGAAAGGATATTATAGAATCATACACCACCCTTATATCATCTTACTCATATTCCATCTCCACCTCCATGGGGGATACCCTTCCCTCTCCTAGGAGATCACTCATCATGGTGTTGCCTCTGCCAAGGTAGTCCATCGACTATCTGTCTGTGCTCCATAGAACATAGAGTCAGGGAATCACGTGCCATGTGACCCACCTATTTCTAGAATAGAACTACACATATTTGGGATTCCCTAGTATTATAATATGTTTCTATACCACATGACCACATGATTGAGGTTGACCACGGGGATGTCTCATGCACCGAAATCTTTCCAACTAGAACATGCTAGACACTGTTGATGACTCAGTACTATAACATCTTGTAACAGCACTAGCTTCCTAGAATCCCTATGATAGGAATCTCTCTAGCACCAGTTCCCTTTTCAACACCCCAACATATGTGGGGATGCATAAGGTTACTATGCTATCTTGGATCTCTCTATGGAATCCATTCTAAATATTTTATGCTCATAATTAAAAATCCCTAATCATATCGAGGGAGTAATGTGAAAGTTCTATGAAGATCACTGCATATGCATCCACAATCATCCCTCCTTACTATATCTCCAAACAATACTAGATTTGGACTGATTATTAGCATGAGGAGTATTAATCCTAACCGAATAGATTCTAAAATTCAGTCCATGATAGTGTTGAATCATCATGAATTTGGGTAAAAAGACTCAACCATCTCCCAACTTTTCAATGGAAAAGGATAGCTTCTAGTGCAACCACCTAATCCACTAGTGTATAGATGATCCTGAAGAAATGGACATCAACTCTAGAAAATCTTCTACTACCTATTGATTTTTTTCACCATGGAACCTATGTAGCCTCTAGCACTAGAAATAACAGACTTTATTAAGAGTGTGCATTTCCTCATCCCACTCTGTTGGGATGATCTGATTCTCAATAAGTGAAGGTGTTGCTACCCATCCACCTGGATGAATAATCTCATAAGATGGACCCTGAACTGAGGCCTCATTTCTCAACAGATCATCATCACAATCTAGAACCGGTATCCTTGCTAGCTTTCATCGTGGAGGCATCCTAAAAATTTAATCAAGACATGCCACAGTTTGATGAGCATATATATAAATAACAACAATGGGGAGATGAATCAATAAGTAAAATCAAAGAATCCATCCTATATGATACATGTACCTTTGATCCTTGAAACTAATGTATCATTATGTTGAGTCGATAGGAATGTATTCAAGGTCCTGGTGAATAGATACACTACCTACCCATACCATCAATGGATTCCCTATCCTGATATCCACACTCAAAACACTTTGAAATTGTTTCCCTGATCTCAAAAAAAATCCTCATAAGGGGACTACTCCAAAACATTTACCATGATTCAAACCACCTCTAATAACAATCTTTCATGACTATGCCCCAACTAAGGCATGATCCACAACTCTCCCAAGCCCATATCTATAGTCCAAGGGCTAGCAACCAGCACTGAAGGCATAAATAACATGGGAAGGCCTTTTCTAATGTACCTACACACACAACCAAATATCTCAAAGAAGAAGAGCTTGTTAATATTAATAATAATAAATTCAACAACTAGAATATAAACCAAGCATGAAAAACCTCTAGTGTGTATATGAGCATCATATTATAAACTGAAATGTAAAGGGGAAAAACACACACCCAACCAGAAAGATGTCCAAACTAGAAAAAACTGGAAAGTAAACTACTAAGAGAGACCATCTCTTGATCTCAAAGCTACGCCCACCATATGTGGTCCAAATTACCTAGGGTTTATAAGCACATCTAAAGTCACTGTCGACGTGTCCATCATCTACATAAGAAATGACATGTGTTGGAAAAGACCATATAAGAGAGAGTATATACATACCCAGTAGGGTGCCCCAAAAGCTAAAGGAGGAGTAGTAATATATACAATAGGAATATAAAGACAGTAGATAGAAAACAAGATATAGCTCAAACCAAAGAAAGATAAATAGTAACCTCATCCAAGCACAAGGGGATCAACATAGTGTTTAAATGGACTACACACAAATTTTTTTCCACCTATATTAGGAGAGTAACCTCATCCAACCATGAGAATCTAAACACAAAAATAATGTGGCATCCTCCATGCAGCTTTACAACTCATTAAATGGAGACTAACCAAATCCAAAGGTATGGATATATATGTATATATATGATCAGTAAAAGAATCCCAAATGATAGAGTTGGGTGATCTCCATATCATAGATCATCCCATAAAAATATTTAGGAATAGTTCTAAAAGTCCATCAATGTTTCTCGACATCTCACATGACTTCCTAGAAGTTACTTTGTGAACAATCATTCCTTTCCATTATGTCGCCAAGTTAAGGGGAATAATCTCCAAGTAGAGGACTCATGTCCTAATGCGTCATGGGGTGACACTGAATAAGTATCCATAGAGGATTCATTCCCTGATGTAATAGGGGGGGGTTCCACTTTAATGTCATAATGACCAATATCTTTGTGTGGTAAGGGGGGTTTTATGTGGTCATTTAGGACTTCTTCCCTATCAAATAGGGGGTTCTAAATAGTAGGTAGAGGACCTGCACCTAATCTAATTGGAGGTTCCACTCTATTGGTTGAGGACCCATGCTATGGTGTGATAGGGAGGTTAAACTATAGTTCTTAAGGACCAGAACCCAATCATATTTGTGGGGATCCACTCTGTAGGTAGAGCAATCACACCCAATATGAGGGGGGTTCCACTCTATAGTTCGACGACCCACACTAGTACGACAAGGGGGTTCCACTCTGATGTCTCAAGGACCTGGGCCCTACACAGTAGAGGGAACCACTTAGGTTTAATGAGTTCCTAATCACTATTTGATATGGGTGTACCACTCGATGGATGGATATATGGACCTCTCCCTAGTTCATTAGAGTGTACCACTATAATGCCTCTGATGATCCTCTATCTAATAACTACCATTTTCGGACATTTCACCAATAAGAGACACACTGGGAATATCTCATACTATATCCCTAAAGACTAAATAAAGTGGACCATCACATTTTACTAGAATAAGCACTCATGATAAGCTACTCATGCACCAAAATCTGAGTTCAAACAAATGAGATATAGAAGATTGATGTTTCCTCAAAAGGAAACAAGGGGTACATAGCATGTGATGGGACCCGCATGATGTGTGGTCACGCCCTATCACCCTGTTTTGTCCCTATAAGTACATGACTCTCCAATGGTGTATCTATACATGTTGTTTAGAGGATATACATGGCATGAACATTCCACTCGTTGTCCCACCTGTGTGCTTGGCCATGTTAATGTATACATCCTGTGTTCGTATACTTTGTTACATGGTAATCCTAGTTGTGATTATGCTTGTGTACTCCCAGAGTACACTCCAAGTCCTCCATAATAAGGTCACATGGCATGTGGGGGTCCCACAAGGTACGTAATATGTACAACTCACTGAAACCCTAGTCATCGTTGCTAGGGATATATACACTGTGTGTTCTTCAAACTACATGGCACGTAGTCCAGATTTTTCTAGAATCTAAAATCCAATCTCCAAGAAACAGATATGGTCTTCCTCCTTAGATTTCAGCCTCATCTACTCCAAAAATAGTGTATTTTGATGTTTCTCATAATTTTTGGGTATCCGATGGCCAAAAATCCTATTACATCAGCATGTGGTGGGTTTCACCGCTTAACCCATACACCTTGAGTTCATTATCGATTCATGATTCAGATTCTGATCACTAAAAAGATTTCCCATAACCTAAAAACAATCCAGATAGATCCTTGGTTTTTTTATCCATCCCTCGCATGTGAATTCATCATGATTCTGGGTGTTCTGATTGGGCTTGGTGCCACTTGAAAATGTTGATCAAGGATCGTAGGGTCCAATCAGTGATGAATGAGAAGAATCAAGGGAGAGAATCACCATAATAAAGGTTTAATAAATTGTTTTCCAAGTGTTATTGGCCAATGATTAAGAATGGGGATATTCAGGTTAGTAAAGAAGAATAACCAATTGAGTTCCAATATGCGAGCACATGCAAAGGACACAATTGGTGTTGATCAAGGGTAATATGAAGATCATTTTCAATAAATTTGATCAAAAAAGACATAATCCATTAATTTATGAGTCCTATTGAGAGTTTGGATCATTCTTCATAGAATAATGTTCTTTAAAATGATTTATGGAAGTCGTTTCATTTTTTGTGTCCCAATATAACTTGATCCATAGATCATCATCATCATAAGTTGATTCGACAATAGAAGGAGATGAAGAATAATCTCTTGATAGTTCCAACATTATGAGGTTAGACCTGGGAAAATCTCTATAGTGGTATTCTTATTGGTGTCTTATTAGCTTAAATAAAATAATTAATTAATTAATTTAATTAATTAACCAACTGAACGCACCGCCATGGAGAGATATATTCAAACATCCCATGCCAACCCATTTTAAGTCACGACTACGGTAAAAAATGAATTCCAGACTCAAATGTGGTCATGAATTTCTTATTTAAGCTTATATTTAGTATTTATCCCTTTTTTGACCTTCTATGTGCATAGTATAAAAAATATTTAATATTTTAATAAAATTAATTCTAGGCACACCATGCTTTGTAATCACACATTGTCTTAGTGCCTAGATTTAGAAATATATATATATAACATTTCAATGTCTTAAAAGGAAAAAACATGTCCCTATAATTATTATTTTTTAATTGTAACATTATTAAATTTCATGTTCTAGTGATTCTATGTGAATGTTTACATTGAATATGTATCACCCATTTCATATGATGAATGTGTTGGACTTATTAATTAAAATGAATGGTTTTATATAGCCTCTCAGTAAATTAGTAGGTATCTTAATCAAGCTTGATTGTGTATTTGGCCTAATATTTAGCCATTTATGTAATATGTCATGAAATGAGGCATCGACGATAAGTGCAAGATATATAAAATTATGCATTACAACTTTAAAAAATCATTTATTTATGGTCAGATGATTATTATATTATATAATATATCCATGGATAATTTTCAAGATCATTTAATTATTTGAATAGATTTATTTGATTATAAATTTTTTTTCCTTTTCATTCATGCCTTCTTTTCTTCTACTATACGCATAAGCATAATAGGAATCTAAATTCACCCATTTATTATGCTTCATTTTCCCAAGATGGAAATAAGTGTGTTATGATTAATATTAAGGGATATGATAAAAGGAATAATTATATTCTCAAAGTAAATACTATGTTTTATTTTTTAATTTTCAAATATAATATGAGATTCAATTATGTATCTAGTTTTCCAATACTACTAAAATATTTTAAACATTGCGATTTGATCGCTATTATCTATCACCAATGTAATACAGTACCCATAAACTTTGGTCTACTATGTTTAGGTTCTTTATACTTAGTATTAGTGTAAATTTAGTAGAATCCTTGGTAACTGGATTTATTAAAACATGGATTAGTGAATATAACCCTATAAATGACTTTAAATATGAGTCTCAACATATAGGTTAACACCCTTGAGTTTCAGTAAGGTAGATAAAATTTTTATTTCTTATAAATACATCCCTTTCATGATATGTGGTTCTGGTATTGACGTATATATGGATAATAACCCCAAAAGAGCTAGTTTGGGTACATCTAGGCTATTATTTTAGTATATAGTGAGTTTTTCTTTACTACACACCTAGATTTACACTCTTGGGGGATATGATTGGGTAAATTAAAATTTTATTTACAAACCATTATGAAGGATTGGAAAATATTTTTTTGTTTTAGAATATTCCCAAAAAAACCCATGTTTAGGTTTCAAAGAATACCTCTGTATATATTTTTTAATTTTTGTTAAGTTTTTCACTATCTTTGAAATTTTATATTGTGATTCATAATGTTATGATATAATCTATTGAATTACATTGTTTATAAATTATGCTAGGAATAAGGAATGTAAACTGTATCAATGTACATATTCCATATTGGTATTTCCCTCATTGGAAATATAAATAAGTTAGAACTATTGACCAAATTATAACCACATTGTGGTAAGTCATTAGGGTTATGATGAATAACTTTGGACATACAGATTATCCTCTTAATTCATAATGCATTGTAATAATGTTATAGAACCTCATTTGTTAACAACCTTAATCATTCAATTCTATTATAAATTGATTTGTATCTAAGCAATGGATAAGTTCCTTTGAGAATATATTTCTTTCTTTGGGAACTAATGAAAGGGAAAAGGTAATCTAGGGAGTTCATCATCTCTTAGGATATGATGATTAATGGCGTCCAATGATTAAAAATAGTAAATATGAAGAAGAAATATTGACCATGAAATTGAATGATTTTAAGGTTCTTTTTCAGAAAAATATTTTTTTTGAGAATAATGAGTGGATATAGAGAGGTATTTATTAATTCGGATAAAAGGAAGATAAAAATGTTTCTAAGTATTAAGATAACTTTATAAGGATATCAAGGCATGTTATAAACTACATATTTAATACAAAGTGAAATATTCATTGTTTCCTTGATGGGATAAAGAAAATCCTTCGAAGGGAACTACTCTCCCAAACATTATCATCAAATGATGACATATTATCATGTTCTATCAAGATAGAGAATTCATTCTCCATGTATTGTAACTAATATATAGAGAAAGATAATAGAATATAGGTTGACCAATTTGGAAAAAGAAATATGAAAAAGGGAATAAGGGAAGTTTGGGATTTTTAACTTGTAATAAATTTGGAAGGAAACATCATGGAACATGCTTTCTAGGAATTAGAGTCATCTTCAATGGTGGAGAGAAATTTCACTAGGATCATGATTGAAAGGGATAGAAATTAAATACCAATATTCAATGATTTAACTATAAGGATTTGGGTAATTATGAAAATTACTATCCCACTTGTCAAGGGAATTTTCTGCAAAAAAATGGTAAGGTATAAAATCCAAGCTTATGCGATCACAATAGTTGAGGATGAAGTTCCTAAATATATATTGGTTGGTACTTAAATAATATCCTAAAATTCATCTAATGATTTATTTTATTATATATATTCTCAATCATTTTTATATTTCATGTTTTCTAGGAGAATAAAATATTTTACTAGTACCTAAGTAAGGGAGTTATCATGTAAGTGTCCTAGTGGAAGTATCACCTCTATAAGGGTGTATCAATATGTTCCCATTATGAAACATAAATGTACTATTTTTATAAATATTATTATACCTATGATTGATTTTTATATAATAATTGGAATGTACTATATTCCTAAATACAATGAAATTATTTATTACAAAGAGATGTAAATAATTATTACGGATGAAGATGTGGAATTCCTTATCTTTAAAGGGGAGACATAATCATATGAGTATTATCTAGAAACACCCCCATACCTCTTCTGAAATTGATTCTTAGTAAATAATAGAAGACAAAAAATATTAAAGAAAGATGTAATATTAAAAGTTAGGATGTACTTATTTTATTTTAATACACAAAATATTTTCTGAGGAATAACATAAACATCCACCGGAGCATAAAGTTGAGTTCTATATTGATTTAATCCCTGATGTAAGAACCACATCAAATACTCCCAATATAATGTTAACTATGGAATTATTTTAATTAAATAAAAAACTAGAGGAATTTTGTGTTGATGGATTTATACACCCTAGTGTTCCACCTTGGGAGGACCTCTTTCTTTTTGTTAATAAGAAATTTGGATCTATGAGAAGATGCCTTGATTACTAGGAAATACATGATATTATAATAAAAAAAGTATCTTATACCTCATAGTTCTTAATTATTAGATCAAATTCTTGGATCTCAATATTTTATTAAAATTTACCTTCATTCAGGGAATCATCAACTATGAATAAATAAGAATAATATTTTGAAAAAACATTTTATACGAGGGAGGGACGTTACAAATTTATAGTAATTCTATTTTGATTGACTAATGAATCCTTTGTTTTTATGGATCTAATTAATATATTACTCATGTAAAGTCTTGATATATTTTTAAAGTATTTATTGATGATATCTAGACACCCTCCAAGTGTTATTAGAATGACAAAAATACCTTATACATCATTCTTGAGAAAATTAAAAGAATGAATTTACATGGGAAATTTAGATAGTGTAAAATATGGATTCAAAAAGTTTCTTTTCTTGGCCATATTATCTTTGTTGATCTCATGAAGACAAATGAAGTCCAAGAATGGATTACACTAATGAACATAAAAAAAGTATGTAGTTTCATTGATTTTTTAGGTTACTAATGGTAATTTTTCAAAAACCATCCAAATTGACTGACCACGTAACCAAGATAGCATATAAAGGTGTTATGTTTAAATAGAAACAAATGTGAACTTTTTTTTGATGAATTGAAGAATAGATTTACTAATGCTCTAATCATGACACTACCATCATGAAATATTGGATTTTTGATATATAAGGATGCATTAAAGAAGGTATGTGGTTGTGTGATTATGTGGAATGATAAAGTTATTGCCTTTTCATTATGGAAATTAAAAATGGTTCCACAAAACTATCAAACTCATTATCTTTAGATGGAAGTCATATGATTTTCTCTGAAGATATAGATACATTTTATCAATGTTCATGGATATAAAATATAGATAGATAATAAGAGTTTGAAATAATTTGTTTCATAGAAATAGAATAAAATGAGGAAAATAGGATGGCTCAAGCTATATAAGGATTATTATTTCTTAATAACTTCCCATCTAGGAAAATAAAATAAGGTACAGAATGCATTAAGTATGAAATATCATGGAATTTTGACCAAAATGAAGATTGATATGGAACCTATGTTCAGGGATTTAGTAAATATAGATATGATAATTATTAAGGAAGGGGTTAATAACTCCTTTCTAAATGATTTCAAAACCATATTTATTAGAATAGATAAAATATTATAATCTTAATAATGAAAATTTTCAAAATAAAATTAAAGTTGTGAATGAATGTATATCGGAAGACATCATATATGAAGATGGAATTCTAAAATTTGGAAAGAAGTTATGCATTCCAATTATATCTGAGATGAAAAATTAGTTATTAGATAGTGATCATAGATAAACGTTATCAATACACCCTAGTATGACCAAGAAGTAAATTTATTTGAGGGAACATTTTTGGTGGGACAATATGAAGTGGTAAATTTCTAAGTATGTTTTAGGATGTATGGTTTGTCAACTAGTGAAGGCTAAGAGAAATCATCCTAGATGATTCATGCAACCTATACTGATTCCAACAGGAAAATATAATGAGATTATTATATAATGTTTCATTAGATTTCCAAAGAACACTAGAAATAATGATTTAATGTGGGTTATTATTGTTCACCTTACTAAATATGTACATTTCTAAATAATAATAGAATATTTACATTCGTAATCCCTTGAAAAAACTGAATACAAATGAATTTGTATTAATTCATGGAAAACCTCTTTCTATTGTGTCTAATCCTCATCCTATAATTACATCGGTATTCTGGAAATCTCTTCTAAATTATCTTCATACAGAGATTCATTAGAGCACCTATTGTCATCCTAAAACTAATAGACAATCCCAAAGTACTATCCAAACATTATAAGTTCTTTTAAGGTTATGATCACTTAACATTCAATGTATATGGGATCAATGTTTACTTTTGGAATAGATTTCCCATAACAATATATTTCATTCAAGTATCCAATGACAATATATGAAGAATTATATGGAAATATATGTTGTACTCTAAATTATTATGATTAATTTGGTGAAATAAATCTTATAGGAACAAAAATTATAGTGGAGAGAATAAAAAATGTAAATACTATTCAAATCCATATTAAAGAAGGTAAATCTGGGAAAAGAGTTATTCTAATAATTTAAGGAAATATTTGGAATTACAAGTGGGAGATCATGTTTTTTCTAAAGTATCTCAATGGAATGGTTTTATAAGATTCACTAAGAAATGAAAAATGATCCCCAAGTACATCACCTATTTTGAAATTTTAGAATTAATTGGAATGGTTTCTTACCATTTTTAAATTATAACTGTACTCTATAATGTAAATGATGTGTTCTATATCTATTTATTATGTACATGTCAGACCCCATTCATGTGCTCATATATGAAAAAATAGAATTGGAACCTGATTTATATTACTAAGAAGAGATTATCTAAATTCTAAAAACTAGAGAATAAGTGTTGAGGAATCGTACCACTCAGTTAGTAAAGGTAATTTGAATAAATCATAATATTGTAGAGGTGATGATAAAACAAGAATAAATTATGATTAATAACCACACAAATCTAGTAATCATTTGGAATTTTGGAAATTTCTAGGACGAAATTTTTTAAGGAGGGAAAAATATAACACCCTAAGATTTTATGGTAAATTTAATTTTAAATAAATTTAATCTCTTAGACAACTTGTGATAAGCAGAGCCCTGAGTCTAAATAAACCATAATGTAATGTATCTTTATAACATTTCCATTAAATTGGTTCTTATGAATAGTACTACCAAAATTATGAAAATAATTTTTTAAACATGTATAAAATAAATTCACTAGTAATCAAATGAATAGAAATGATAATAAAATACATTTTAAATTAAACAAAATGTTTTACTGAGAAACTATTTTTATGGGAATAATGTGTTTGTAATCTTAATAAGATAAATCAATAACTATTAGTTGAATACTTTATTGAAATATATACATTATATATTCAATAAAAAAATTATCAATCATATAATATTTTCTCTAGTCATGATATAGTAAAGAATCGAGATTTATTCTTAAAAACTATATTTTTCAATAAACAAATTTCATCATGTTGTGCACACTTATTTTAAAATTAATGTTATCCACTTATATAAAATGTATTCAAAATAATTAAAATCATTATTGAAATCAAAATGTAATAATTATCTTATATGTTTTTTAAGATGATTTTCTTGAAATATTTTTTTGACAAATATTGAAAATACTTATTTAAAAAAATCCTTTTTGTTTAAAGAATTTATAAAATTCCATTCTATTTCAAAAAAAATCAAAAATTTAAATTATTTCTAAAATATTATTATTAATCCTATTTTAGTTGTTGGAATTAATTTTATTCTGAATTTGGATTTAAATATATTATATTCTTAATAAAAACAATCTTTTGAAAATTGTATTTCATCAAATTTTTAGGTTTAATTTTAAATTAAATTCTTACACATATGTAAAATTAATTTGATGAAATATATTACCTATATGGAATCATCCATCCATATGATGTTATGAATTTTTTATTGAAATGATATTAGGACAAGGTCCAAAAATGATTAGAATTTATTATTTGTAATCATCATAATTAAAATCAGGTAATAAGGTCAAAATATTTTTTTAATTTAATAGAAAAAACTGTAAAATTCTGTTACCATGATTAAGTTAAAATAGTTTTAACCAATGGTTAAACTAAAGAGATGAGGGTTAAAATAACCTAAAAACTTTTATAATTTCTATTTTATGGTTATGTTTATACTATATATCAAATAATATTGATTAATATTCCATTTTGAATCCTTTATTTATTATATGTTGATATATATTATTATTTTCAAAAAATCCATTTGTTTCCTCTCCCCCACTTATAAATAGATACCCACTATAATCTCCTCTCAAAACATCAAGATATTTTTGGTTTTTATAATCCCTAAAAAAATACCTTCCATTCAATACTCTCCATGACCAAGATTCTTTTTTTAATCAGAAAAACATCCTATTAATGATTTAGGTATAAACCTCAAGATGTTGTTATAAGAAGAGGTATAGTTCTTAACAATGGATTTTCGCTTTGTTTCGTATTTTACCTCCTTATAATAATATTCATGTAACAGCCCAGGTATTTATAGAATAATAAAATTTCATATCTATTTATATTTTTGAATTTAGTATTTATTTTAGTTTAAAGTGGACACTATGTATGATAGCGTACCTGACATGCAACATCAGGTTTCTCTGAAATCTTACGTTCCACACAACACTGAGTTGTACTGAAAAATAATACAACAGTAATATTATAATTTTAAATGGTATTTAACACCTAGTCATTGTATTAGTGTGAGTGAAAATAATTAAATATATTAGGATTTTACATATTTTTTAAATGTTTTTACAATTATCCAAGGAATTTTAGAGGTTTTAAATGTGAATGAATTCAATTTTAAGCATAAAATACCATAATATTTTTAAAAAGATATTTACAACCTTTTGATAGAAAAAAAATTTTAAAAATACTTTTTTTCACTTTTATTTGTTCTATTTTATAAAATAAACTTCTTTTTTAGATTCTAGACATCAAATTTTACTTCAGTTGAAATTTTTTTTATTTTTCTAATAAAGTCCATATTTTTATGAATAGTGAAGAATGCTACATTTTAATTCAAAAATGCATTTTCATGTAATTTACTTATATATTTAGATTTTATTTTTAATTGGTTTCAAGGTTTAATTGGATTATTTTTTTATCATTTAATCCAATTATGGTCATTTTAAGTAAATTTACATTTAAATTGCTCATAAACACTTATCAATCTTCTGATAGTTTTTACTTCTTAAAAACATGTTTTCAGGTTTTGACAACAGAAATTAATTTTAAATTATTTTCTTCTAATTTTGTGTTTTTAATTTGGAAAAGTTGAATATTTATTTGGAATCACAAGTTCCAAATTATATAAATAGGTATGTTTTAATTTTGGACATTATGAATAGTATCTTAAGTATATATTTTTATTTACCATGGTTAAAGGGTAAATATGGTAAATAAGGGTAAAAAATAATATTATAATAATATAAAACTACCCTAACATGTGTCATAATCCTAATAGATGAGATTCTTCCAACCATTATCATCATTGGCTCAAATTTAGGACCCCATGGATCCACTTGGATGTGATAATGTCCTTTTATAATATTTAATTTAAAGAAAAAGTAAATATAACAGCCCCACTATTGGTAGTGGGTTGGTAAGGGCATGAGGGTGAGGGGTAGGTCGCAGAGTCAAGTCACCGGGCTTGCGATTTACATGTAATTTTCTTCCTTACGTGTGTGCCGCTTTCGTGGTTGTACACAATTTTTAAAAAAGGAAATATAACATAACCATATATATCGTAACTAAAAAATTTTTACTTTTCTTTAAATAAATGATATATTATACTATAAATATTAATTAAAAATCTAAAAATATTTCCTACATCATGGTTTTTTTATTATAAATTAAATAAATATATGTATTAATGACACAATGATGATGCAATGATTACCTTATTAATGAAAAATTAAAATAAATGATAATATAAAAATTAAAAGAAAAGTAATTTAAAAATTTTGGTTCCATAAAATAACTTTTTGGATGACATTAACATGTAAGGGATGATTTAATGACTTTCTTACTAAGGAATCAAGTTGTTATAACTTTAACAAAAAACAATTTCTTAATAGTGTCAAAATTGACATAAATGAGTTTTTAAAAAAATACTATTTTATTAAATTATATAATATTCTTAAAATATATATATTCATCAAAATTACATAAATAATGTTACAAATGTCATTTATGATCTAAATTTGGTTTTATTAGAATTTTATAGTGTCTATAGTAACCATATATTATGAAAATACAAGAAGACATGGTAAGAGTTAATGTTTTTAACTAAGGGTTAAAGCTAAAAAATAAGGTTAATTTTTTTACCTAAACATGTTTAAAACCTATTGGTTGAGAGGATTTATGCCTATAATCATCTTATCCTCACACATTATCACATTGATACTGTTATAATTTGAAAATCAATTTATAATAAAATAATAATTCAAGACATTCCTAAAGTGTCCCTCCTCCCTCTAATATAAGGCCACCACCACTACCCACTTACTCACACTTTTCAAGCCCCTTATCTTATACAAATACTATTCAATTAATCTCCTTACATCCCTACATTACTTCTAGAATCCTTAACTTGGGTATATAAAAATTCATGAAATCCATTTAGCTCAAATCAAAAAGAGTTAGCCGATTTAGAAGTAACATCTTCTCTCAAGCTCCTTTCATTTATTTTCCTCATCCAACCCCAAAAATATATTTATTCCATTATTTTATAAAAAAACATTATACTAAATATACTATGATGTTTCAATTATAATGGTTTTAGCTACACTTACACACACCTCCATCTAATGGATATTGAACATACTATTTCTATGTAGGGTGAACTATCACCTCACAAAACGGTGATTGTTCAATTTTCTCCGTCCACTTCACATGGAGGCCATTATGATGGAACTATATTTATATAGTCTATATATTATATTTATATTGTCTCTGTGATTCTGTAATTTTTATTTATAGCACACCATTATGCTTTCCATAGTGTGTAAATACAATAATTTCATTTGAGGAAGTGTCGACTACCGCCCCGTCAAAGTGATATGACTCATTCATTCCATACATGAAATGTATAAAGGATGGTGTTAATGAAATTATTTAACATATATAAAATATATATTATACTGTAATTATAGTATACCTTTGTATATTTTATTTTTTTATTCATTAAATATGAAAAATAAATAAAAGTAGTGCTCATGTGTATGTACGGTCTACCGTCTTCATGAACGGTGTATTTCCTTTATTATATAAAAATTTTAAAGACTATAATAAATACATATATAATAGATATATATAATATTAAAATCATGAAAAATATTTTGGAGATAATGGACTTATGACCACATGGATAATTTTTATCAAAACAAGTTCATTTTTGTCTCAAATATTGAACATCGACAAAACATCTGATATGAACTCAAATAATTAGCTAATTTCTATAACTTGGTAATAAGTGATATAAAATAATAATAAATATTAAAAAAATTCTAAAGAAAGTAAAAATTAAAATAATTTTTTTATTCAATAAATTAAAGAATAAACGTGGCAAGTCAGTCTCAAGGTAAGGTACTTCATCCCAATCACCTTTCATTGAGGTATTTCTTGATAATATGCACCTTTATTCTTTTATAAAGTGTATATACATCCCCTAGGACATTTCATAACCATATTTTATCTATAAAAATGTTATTTTATAAATAATGGAGATTTATATTTAAATGTTCAATGTTTTTTGAGACACCTTCAAGATTTAAAGATGTAATTATCAAATCGTTTTTTCCTAGAATTAAATTAAAAATTTATTTATATGGGTATAAAAGGAATATAAACAAAATTTTATGTCACTATTGAATTTCATTCAATGGTTTCAAAAAGAATCTTTTTATAAGAAGCATTTTAATTTCTTTACAAAATGACAAAAGGAATGTTTTTCAAATGTATACGGCGGAAACAACTTCTTGGCTGTTGTAACTATATTTTGATATTTTTTTCCTCTATAATTATAAAGGTATTTTAAAATGAAAATAAAACCCTTCTTCCTTTATTTTGGAATCTTGGTATTGAAAATGGGTTCTCAAATTAAATTGGTTTTTTTATAAGGAAATATTTTTCATATGGGATTGTAAGAAGCTTTCAAAAAAGGGGTTTTGTGATGAATGTGTTTTATTCATGAAATGGTACATGAGAATTATATAAAATGGGTGAGACTGGTGTAGCTTATATGATTGTTTGATCCCCATTATATCTCATGAGTGATCTTGACACAGATAATACAAAGTCTTGAGCACCATTATAGCTCACGGGTGAGCCTGATATAGCTTATACGAAGGGTGACCCCCATTATAGATCTAAAATTTGGAAGTTAACCAAATGTTTATTCCAATTGTAATATATTTGAAAGGTTTTTATTTATATAATGAGCTAAACTGCCTATAATAGTTGTAATTTATTGCTATTAGTTTTAGTTTTTCTATTGAGAAAAAGGTATGTGTGTTATTCATGTGAAAATATTTTTTTCATTTGCTCAAAGAAAATTGAATGGGTTATCAGGTTTTAACTACACTAACAGTTTTTAATTATTTTAATGTACTTTATTATGATTTTTGTGCCCATATAAAGTTTTTAAATTTTTTCATAGGATTTAAGTGTGAATAGATTCAAGGATGGAATCAAGGAAAAGTTACAAAAATTAAAAATGAAAATAAACCATGTTTATTTTTTAAAATTTTATGTTATAGAAGAAACAGATACTGTTAAATGTGTCCAATTTTTATTTCTATGTCTTTTTATTTAATATTTCTGGCGTAATTCTTTAAATCTATAAACCAAAAAATATCCTCAATGTGAATTCTTAACTTAACTTAATATTATGTAAAATTTAAAGATGGGGCCTTATAGTTGGTATTAGAGGTAAGTTTAGATAACTATAGAGGTTAGGATGGTGTTAATTACTTTCCATTAGAGGATTTTACTTTAGGGTTAAGTTGAAATGATGTAGAAATATAAGATTACCTCGTTTCTTCATCAAAATTATGTCTTCTCAGAATGTTCTTCTATAAAAGATATAGGAAACCAGTATTGGGAAGGTATCGAGAGGAAAAAAAAATTTAAATCAACAACATGAGGTGGTGATAATTGTAACTGAATAGTTTGTTATAGTGATGGAGTAGTTGAATCATGCTATAAATGGTATTGGTATCCATACACAAGATCATCTCGATCAACCATAGATTAAAATATCAATAGTGGAACATTTTATGAGGAGACATCTCCCATCATTCAATGAATGATTTAACCCAGTGGTAGATGAAGGATGGATCAATACATTGGAGAAGATATTAGAAGTCATGGTATGTTTAGAATGTCAAAAGGTAACTCTTTACATCTATAATTTTGAAGTTGAATCTGATCGATGGGGTTTATTAGTTAAGAATACTAGAGAGAAAAATTATCTTGACTCCATAGAATGGGGAGAATTTAAGGATCTTTTCCTTGAGAAATATTTCCATAAGGTTTTTCATCTTGGGATGGAGAAACTATTCTTGGAATTAAAATAGAGGGATGATGATTTAGTTTCCTCATATGAATTTAACATCACAAGATTGGTCAGGTATGTTTTGGATTTTATTCAAGACATGGATAATAAAATTAATAGATTTTACTTTAGATTTAAACCAGTGTTATGAAGAGCTTTGGCCTCCTGATAATTTAAAAGTTATGAAAAAGTTGTTTGTTGTGCTAAGAAATTTGAAATGATGTTTTATAACAGTTATTCTCCATGAGATGATAAGAGTAAGAAATGGTCAAGGTGACTGTAAATAGAGAATAAACCAACTAAAAATTATAGAGGTAATCCAAAAACATGTTCCAAGTATTGTAAAATACATTTTGGAGATTGTATGTAGGATCTGGAAAGTGTTACTGGTGTTGTAATATTGGTCACAAGGTATGTGACTATAAGGAAAAGGGTTATAAACAATCTAATAATGAGATAATAGATAGCCAATCAACAATAAGATTGTTTAGTTACAATGATTTGGGACATTATGGAAATAAATGTTTTATGTTAATTACATAGGGAGGAAATTGGTATGATCGGAAAAAAAAGGTTTGTGAAAATCTTTTGTTGCTACTATAATTGATGTTGAGACATCTGGTAAAGTGATTGAAGCTCCAAAGATCCCGATATTTGGGGAAGGATAACCATAAGTTCAAGGTTTTTGACACACCTTCTTAGGATTTATGTGATGTGATAATAAGTTATTAATGACCATTCTGGGAGATGTTTTGTGGGGTTATTTTTATATATAAATTTTTTTAATTTGAAAGTGTGCCTTTAATTTTGGACCTTAGTTTTAAGATATTGATTTACTTTATGGTTTTTGTGATCTTTTATACTTAAGGTTATTCTTATTGATGTACATCTTATTATGGGAATATTATGAGGATGAAAGTGTGCTTAGAAAATAGAAATACATCAAGTAATTAGGTTTCCTTAAGTTCTTATTCTAAGAAGTAAATTAATTCCTCAAATATATCAAATGTATATTAAAGAAAAAACATTATTCATTTACGTTTCTCAATGGCATTTTTACCCATCACATAATTATGGTTTTTTTAATGGATAACCTTCCAATGACTACGTTATTTTTCATTCTATATTAGTCTTGGAGAGTTAGTTTTATCATCTATGTCCATGTTTTCCTAGAGGGAACCCTAGAATATGATATCTCAGGTGAACATTTTACTTCACTTTATTTATTTTAAAGTGATATTTTTATTGAATTTTTTGATGTGGTATTTTCTATAAAGTTTCTACGCCCAATTTTAAAATTCCAAAGACACAATTTCCCAATGGGGGGAATGATGTAACATCCCAAGAATTTATAGAATAATAAATTTTTATATCTATTAAAAATTTTGAATTTAATATTATATTTAGTTTAAATGGGACATTATCTATGATAACATACTCGACACACTACAACGAGTTTCTACGAAATCTTATGTTTCACAAAACTCTGAGTTTTATTGAAAATTAATAAAGCAATAATATTATTATTTTAAATGGTAGTTAATGCCTAGTCATTGTATTGGAAGGAATGAACATAATTAACTATATTTTTATTTTTCATATTTTTTAAATGTTTTAACATTTATCTAATGGTTTTTATAGTATCAAAATGACAATGATTCCAATTTTAAGCATAAAATACTCTAAAAATTTAAAAAAAAGTCGTTTTATCTCCTTTTGATGGGAAACCCTTTTTAAAAATAATTTTTGTACTTTTTATATGTTCTATTTGATAAAATAAACTTCACATTTATAATAGAAACATCAAAATTTTCTTTGGCTGAAATTTTGGTATTTTCTGATAAAATATATATTTTTATGAATTGTAAAAAATACTACATTTTAATTAAAAATAGCCTTTTCATATAATTCATTTATATAATTATATTTTTCTTTTAATTTGTTTTAAAGTGTAATTATATTACGTTTTCATAATTTAATCCAATTACATTCATTGTAAGTTATTTCACATTTATATTTGACATAAAAACTTGTTAAAATTTTGATAGTTTTTACTTCTTAAAACCTCATTTTCTAGTCATAACAATAGGAATTAATATTAAATTAATTGCTTCCAATTATATGTTTTGAACTTGGAATATTTTATTCCATATTTCAAATCATAAGGTCAAAATTATGTAAATAGGTACCTTATATTTTTGGACATTATGAATAGTAACATCAATAATTTATTTTATTTAACACGGTTAAAGGGTAAATCCGGTAAATAAGTATAAAAAAATAATATTATAATAATAAAAACTACCATATCATGTTATATAATACTATTTTATGAGATATGTCCGACCATTATCATCCTTGGATCTAATTTAGGACCCCATGGGGTCACTTAGGTGTGATAATGTCCTTTTATAATATTTAATTTAAATAAAAGGGAAATATAACATAAACATGTATCTCCTAACTAAAAAAATTAATTTGGTTTATATAAATGATATCTTAGACTATAAATAGTCACTATAAATATTAAAATATTTTCAACATCATGGTATTTTATTTATCATTTTTATACATTAAATATATAAATATATTTATGACACAATGAGGATGCAACGATTACCTTATTAATGAAATATTCACATAAAAAATATTATAAATATTAAAATAAGTTAAATATGAACATTTTTATTCCATAAATGAATTTTTTAGAGTCCATTTACATATTAGGGATGTGTTAATGCATTTGGTTCTAAATAATCAAGTTGTTATGACTTCAATAAAAATTAATTTCTAAATAGTGTCAAAATTGACATAAATATGTTTTTAAAACAAATACTCTTTTATTAAATGTTATTATATTCCTAAAAATATATTATTGATAAAAATGACATAAATAATGTTAAAATTTCAATAATTATCCACTTGTGGTTTACTTTTAATTTTATAGTATCTATAATTACCATATATTATGAAAATACAAGAACACGGTTTAATAGTTAATGTTTTAAACTGAGGGTTAATGTTAAACGATAAGGTTATGTTTGTGAAATAAACTTGTATAAACCCCATTGGTTGAGATTATTTAGACCTATACTCATCGGATAATTTAAATTCATCAATTTGGGAAAATTATAATTTGAAAATTAATTTATAATAAAATAATATTTCAAGACTTCTCGAAAGTGCCCCTCCTCCCTCTTATAATAGGTCACCTCCTCTACCTACATAATCACACATCTCAAGCACTGTTATCTTATCTAAATTAGGCTAAAATAATCTCCCAACATCCCTACCTTCCTCCTATAAGCCTTACCTTGGGTATAAGGAAATTTATGAAAGCCTTTTGGCTCAAATCAAAAAGAGTTACCCAATTTAGAGGTAATGTCTTCTCACAAACTCCTTTCATTTATTTTCCCCATCAAACCCCAAAAGTATATTTATTCCATTATTTTATAACAACAGAAGTATCCTCAATATACTTTTATTTTATTATACTATGGTTTTGACTTACACTTACACACACCTCTGTCTAATAGATATAGAACATATTGTTTCTGTGTACAATGAACTACGGCCTCACGAAATGATGATTATTCAATTTTTTCCTACCACCTATCATGGAAGACATTATCATGGATCTGTATTTATATTTTATATATAATATATTTATATTTTTCTTATTCTTTTGTAATTTTTATTTACAACAAACCTTTATCTTTTCTATAGTGTGTAAATATGATAATTTTATTTGAGGAAGTGTCAACTACTGCCCCCTCAAAGTTATATGACTCGTTCATTCCATACATGAAACATATAAAGGATGGATATAATAAACTTATTTAATTTATAAAACAAATATATTATTATTTAATTATATTATAAATTTGTAACTTTTATTTTTTTTCCTTTAATATGACAAAGAAATGAAAGTAGCGTTCATGCATACGTACGGCCTAACGTCTCTATGAATGGTGCATTTAATTTCTTGTCTCTAAATGTTGTGGACTATTCTAAAAACATATATAATGGATATATATTATATTTAAATATTGAATAATATTCTTTAGATAATGGACTTATTACTACATGGATAATTTTCATCAAAACAAGTTCATTTTTTACTCAAATACCGAACTTCGACAAAAACTACCGATATAAACTCAAATAATTAACTAATATATATAAAAAGGTAATAAGTTATATAAAATGAATAATAAACTTTAAAAAGGTTCTATATAAAGTATAAAATAAGTTGATTTTGTTATTTAGTAAATTAAAGAATGAACGGGACAATTCGGGCGCAAGGTGAGGGACTTCGTCTCAATCTCCTTTCATTGAGGCATTTCTAGATAATATTCACCTTTATTATTTTATAAGGTATATATAAATCCACTATGATATTTCATAACCCTATTTTTTTCTATACTAATTTTATTTAATAAATCATGGAGATTAATATTTAAATGTTCAAAGTGGTATGGGGAACCATGAACATTTATAGATTTAATTATCAAATTTTTTTCTTTCTGATATTGAATTACATATTTATTTATATGGGTATAAAAGGATTATATTGGTAATTTTATATCAATATTGAATTTCATTAAAATTTTTTAAAAGGAATATTTTTATACGAAGTATTTTACTTTCTTTTCAGAATGAAAAAAATAATGTTTTTTAACATATACAACGACAATGAATTTTCCATCACCGTAGCTATTATTTGATATTTGGGTTTGTCTATAAGCCTTAATGTATTTTAAAATTAAAATAAATCCCTTATTCCATAATTTGGGTATCATGGTATTGAAAATGGGTTCTTAATTTAAAATTTTATTTTTATAGGGATATTTTATTCATATGGGATTAGAAGAAGCTTTCGAAAAAGGGGTTTTTTGATGAATGTGTTTTATTCGTGAAATGGTATATGAGCATTATATGAAATGTGTGAGCCTGATATAGCTTATATGATGGGTTGAGCCCCATTATAGCTCATGGGTGAGAATAATATAGCTTATAAAAAGGGTTTATTTCCATTATAGCTCATGGGTGAGCTTGACCCATCTTAAATGAAGGGTTGAGCACCATTTTAGCTCATGGGTGAGCCTGATATAGCTATATGAATGGTGATCCCAATTATAGATCTCCAATTCAGAATTCAACCATATGGTTATTCTAATTGTAATATGTTTTAAATGGTATTATTCATATGATTTTCTAAGTAACCTAAAGTATTTTTAATTGCTTTCGATTGGTTTTAGTGATTTTCATTGACAAAAAAAGTTTGAGTGTTATTCTTGTGAAAATATTTTGTTTCAGACACTCAAAGAAAATGGAATGGGTTACCATGTTTAAAATAGACTAATGTTTTTTCATTATTTTTATGTCCCTTACAGATATTTTTGTGCTCATCCCATGTTTTTAAATGTTTCCACATGATTTAAGGGAGAATAGAGTCAAGGATGGAATCAAGAAAAATTTATGATGATTAAACATGAAAATAAACCATGTTTTTTAAAAAAGGATTTATGAAATTGAAGAAAAGAATATTTTCAGAAGAATATACATCATATTTTTATGTATTTGTTCTGTAATAGTTATGTCCTAATTCTCTAAAACTCTAAACCGGAAAAGATCCTCAATGTGAATTCTTGACATAACTCAAGATTTTGTAACGTTTAACAATGGGGCCTTATAATTCAACTATGCTGAAATAGTAACAATATTATATCCTATATACTGAGATGTTATTATGTAAATGGAATAACCTATATCCATATACTCTATCATTAAATTGGAAACAAAACTTTTGGTCATGTGTACAATATAATACTGCCTCACAAACTAATGTAATTTATTTTACATCACCACCTCTCAAATTTGTATATAACAATAAATTTCATGAATTTATTTTCTATCTAAGACATAGTTAATATTTTATAATTATAATATTAGACATAACTTCTTACCTTATAATATTTTGTAAAATGATAACATCGATCATGCGTATATGTGTACTACCACATCTAAGAATCGATACGATTCAATTCCTCACAAGGCAACATGCACTATATGCTAACAAACCTATCATGGGTCCCTCTACCCCATTGAAAATTAGCCTAAGCACAAGGGTTGGACACCTTGGACCTCACAATGGACTTTTCGTGCATAGGTGGGAAAGACACCACAATACCTTGTTACCCAAAATCATATTTATGAATGAACATGTGGCTCTTGGCTTCATTCGGGAGTTCCATAATTCTCTAAGGTTTTACCCTGGCTGGCATTTACCGCATATGTGATCATCGGCAGTTGCAGCATCTGGAAAAAGCGTCGTGGTAGATGGAGGTGGATGGTGTTCCTCAGCAGGTGGTTCATAATGAAGCCTCAATGGATCTGTGGTCAGATTTGGTCCTTTGGGATGCAGTTATAATGCAGATCTAAATTACAGGGCATGGTGGCATCACTATAGGTGATGGATAGATTCAGCCACATCTCAGGTAGTGGGGGTCAGCCTTGTGGGTGTTGTATCAGATCTGGTCTGCTTCATTCCACGACGTTGAGGGTTACTATGACAAAAGGGAGGGTGTGGAGGTCATGGGTGATATTAGTGGTGTTGGTCATGGAAATGTAAAGGTGCTTTGGTGTGGGTGCTCTGTTTTGGTGTGGATGAACATGGAGGAGACCCCAGGGATAGATAGTGTTTTGGTTGTTGTAGCAGTGTCGGTGTGGATGGTTTCATCATCTAGGTTTAACTAACCTTGTATTTATGCTAATCCTATATGGCCATTTGGAAATGTTTTTATGGGTTTCCTTCAATTAAAAATGGACTTTTCTCACTCAATTCTAGGTCTTTAGGCCACTTTCCCTCATCCATGTAATGGGTTCTCCATTTCCCAGTTCAGAAGGTTTCCCTATTTTTTTTTAATAAAAAGGGTTATGCCCTAAAATTTCTGATATTTAATTAATATATATGATATATATGATATAATAAATATCTTATAAAGTTGAATTACTATTTAAATTTTGTTTTTTTCTATCTGTCAAAAAATGAAAACATCATTAATGCATATGTATGACCTATTGTCTACATGAATAATGTAATTAATTTTTCTACCTCAAGATTTTAAAGATTACTCTATATATATGTGTGTGTGTGTGTTTGCATAATTAAATATTTTATATTTATATCTTTGTTAAATTTTTGGTTATTGTGGAACCATGATCAGTATACAAGGGATAACACTACTAAACTAAAACATACCTAAAAAATGAAATAGTTATTAACTGAAATTGTGATTTTAATAAAAAATTATTAATAAATGGGTGATAAAATTTTATAAGTTAATCATATATTTTATGGTATATATGATTATGGTTATAATATGTATATGTATATAATCAATATATATTATACAAGAGGCTCAGACACATATGAAGGAAGTCAAACCTTAGGTAAGGGTTTATTTCACAATCACATCATTATTCAAGGTTACTTATGTTAAATTATCCTATGGGGGGATTATTTTCTCTTTCAATCTTAAAAAAATTATTTTATTCACATCTATTTTTTTATATAAATAAAAATAATTCACTTCATTTTCCACGCTTCAATTACTTAATATTCAAAAACCAAATTTTTAAGGAAATTTAACTTTGTCTTTCTACTCGGTCGGGAATATTTTTCTTCTATATCCAAATTTTCTTTAAAATTACATAAATAATATTTTTATTATTCTCCAATTATTTATTGAATACTATTTTACCATGTTTTAATTTCAAAAAAAATTGGTTAAAAGAATCATTTCTAACATTTTATGAGCAATTAACTTTTTGACTTTTTTTTACAAAAGAGTAAAATAAATGTTTTTTAGTTATAAGAAATGAATGAAATTTACTAACTCCATGAACACCCAATTATTTGGAGATTAATTTACAATATTATAAGTTACATTCTAAAGAAAACATTTTTCTTAATATTTGGGAAATTTTTATTTCAAAATGAAAAGGGTATTTTCATCAAGATATCTTCCGAAGTTATTTTAAGAATACATTAATCTATGTCAATATTATGTGGTGGATATTATTATTTAATATTGGTGCACTATTTTGATACCCTTCTCTATATTACCCTACATGTTTTATGATTATGTTTATTTATTGGGTAAATTATTAACATTTTATATTCTATTTTTTCTATATGAATGTTTGTGTTTATTACATATAACCCCATTCATATGAGGAATTCATTAGACATAGTAAGTGATATGAGGGACCCACTATATGCCCTCAATGAAATTTTTTGTCTCATTGGACAAACTAGACTGGGTATTTTTCAGGTCCTCATGCATTTATGTAATATTTATTAGAATTAGGTCTCAACGATAAGTTAGATATGTTCATCATTATGCATTCCATAATTATGAAATCAATTATTGATGTCCTTATGATTATTTAATTAGTTATGATATCAATGGGTAAGTTTAAATATAATTTCATTATTTTTAGGGAATTATTTATCATTTATTTACTCCATTTAATTCATGTCGTATTAGCTTCCTATATACACATTCCCTTACTGGGAATATGAAAACACCCCGTTCTTATGTTTCCTTTCACTAGGATTTTAGGAAGGGTATTATAAATATTATTCCAGTGTATATTAAATGGGAAATTTTGTTCTCAAAGAAAATATTATGTTTCATTTTAAATTTTCAAATTTAATGTGAAATTCAAGTATGTAACTAGTTTTCTATGACTATTAAACAATTCCATCATTTGGGATTTGATTGCATGTATCTAGTCTCAATGTAAAAAATTAAACACCAAATATAGGCTACTAGGGTTGGGGTATTTATATCTTCGTATATTATTCTCAATTCAAAGTATCTCAATATAATTTTTTCACCATTATTAAAGAATTTATTCCTCTTTATATTTTTCTTTATACTCAAAGTCTATATTAATTTGTTTTTCATGAACTGAATATAAAACCCCTTCAATATCATGAATTCTTATCTTCATCAACCCCAGTCTTCAATAAATATTTAAACTGACCACATAAAATATATCCACAAAATATGGTCTTTATTATCCACAAGATATATAGAATAATAATGGATTTCTATTTCCACAATACTCACATTATTCTCTTCAAATTTCCATGATAAAAAGTAGTGATATTTTCATCATGTGAATATATCCACTAAAATTATATTCTCCATGCACTGTATTGAGGATTTATATTTTTAGCATGAACGCATCTTAACTTATAGCACAATAATTGACTTCACATTCATCTATGTACTACATTATGGCATGGTATTCTATTCCTGATGCATATTCCATTTATTATATTCCTACATCAACATCCAAACTAGCTTATTGATTCATTAATTACACCTAAAATAGTCATGATGTTTAAAATTTTAATAAAAACTCATTATCTTCATATTTAATCCTCATTCATAATACATCATTTTGGAAATATCACATTTTTTGAAAAGTAATAACATTTACAATTCATGTTTAAAACCTTACCTATTACATGAAATTTATAAGGAATACTTACATGTCTTGATGTAACTCAAAAAAATCTAATTTTTGTAAGATAAACTATTATGTGTTAGGTGTATACTGTAATGTTTTCTCTTACTAATCTAAAAAAATTAATTTATAAAACTGTATATATTTTCTATTGGCATGTATTAACTATTATGTACCGCATATACCATTCTTTACATATTAGTTAAGAACCCTATGTATGGACAGAGAACCCATTCATATTATAGAGTGTCTGATAATTTACCAACTCTAGAGTGACTATTTATAAAAACTCTTACATATCCTTCAAAGAAACTCTTATGTATTGAGTACTTTTTCATATGTCTAACAACCAAAAATTTCAGGAGAAACCTTATGAATCCAGAATATTATCAGAGTTAATATTTCATATAAATTTATTTTTTAATTTTTTATAAATCTATAACTCTATAATTTCAATAAATTATTTAAACAACATAAAATTTTCTTAAAACTTTCTTAGGGAATCTCAATCTACTCCAGATCATCTAAAATCAACTCAATACCCATTCTCATGTATTTTAAAAAAATACAATATCTACCTTAATTGGGCCCAATAGATGTATTCTGGGATTAATCAGGTTATGGAATTATTATACTATTATGTTTAGGATATTATACATCCCTATAAAACCATTAAAAAGAGATATTACTTTCAAAATATTTCAACTTATTGATCTAGAAATAATTATAAAAAATATAATTCCAGCTATCTGGATATTCCCAACCTAATAATTAATAAAAAATAAGCTAAAAAAAAGATATTTATTTCCATATTACACCTTGTCATGAGGTCTTATTTCCTAACCTTATGAGAAGAAATAATAAAAATATTATTAAAATTATAATGAATAAAATTTCAAAACCGATCCAGAAATTGATGAACATTAATGTTCTCATTAATTAACATTGAGGGTGAAAACCGAAACAAATTATTAGAATTGGTTTCATAGTCTATTAGAGAAATTATCCCCTAAACTATATCGATGAACTCCCAATATTTATCATAGATTACTATCTTTGGAAATAAATTCATAACAAAACAAGACTAAATGTAAATCTAGGATAACCCCACATTCTAATATTCATACAATAGGACATCCCACCAGTGATTCTCTAGTCATCGATGTATATATATAACTAGGTTAACATTCTTTTCAAGCGGTGTCTCAATATGGTGGAAGATAGTCTTCATAGACTCAACCCTGATATTTATAGCATAAAGTACAAAATATCTAGTAAAAAAAGTTGGATTATTTAACATGAACTCATTAGTCAAATTTTATATAGAATGAACCACACTCATAACTCTAGGACCCATTTATTGGATAACCTAAAATAGAATCTCTTGATGTTAATAATAAAAAAATATATATACATAACTAGGGGATTTAGGTAAAAAACCATTGGGGTATCCTCATCCCTTCCCACTTAGCTCTCAACAAGTGATTACGGAAGTGGCCTATCACTACAATGACAAACTCATGACTCATAACACATATATCCACCTCTTGATATAACATATAGGATAATTGATAACAAGAAGGTTGTCACATTACATTATGCATACACCCTATATAAAAGGGTCACACATAATTCGAGAACTCTCTCTAACCATGAATTCCCTTTCTGTGGTGAGAAATCAAGATTTATATAGAACTTAATTACTCAAAAATTAAATTATAATTACATTATAAAAATATAATAGCAATTTATTAAAATACCATAATTAAGTTATATAAGTTCTATTTATGTTTATATTAACACATTAAATAAAAAACATGATATTATAATCAATATAATCAATCATAAGAAAAAAAGTAATGTGATTTCTATGTTCTAATAATGTGCATGAACGCTTTCTTCTCACCACCCTAGGCCATGTGTAAAAACATAAATCAATAAGTAACAAATGATATTCTTGTGAATCATAAAATCCTAACATCTAAAATGAATAACAACATTATCATCCCTAGTAATGTGGAATTTCAAAATATATAGTTTAGTTATGTCTAGTTATATGGTTTATCCAACTTTACAACCACAATTTTTATTTTGTCTAACATATCCAAAAAAAATTGATAAAAATTCAAGTCTTTGATTACACTTTGTAGAATCCCTATCTTACTTTTCCTCCACTATAAATATACTAAGAACCAAATACCACAAGAGTGAAACTAATAACTATAACCTCTCTGGTGGATACTAACTAATGTAGAGGTTATTTATATATCATGGAGAGTAAATACCCTATATGGTAAAAATTACCTAAACTCATTATGAAAGAAATATATAAACAATCACAAAAAAATGTTTATTAAAGGTAAAAATCATATAGGAAATCCAACTATATGTAATTAATAACTCAGAGGATATAACAAAATTATATTCTTGGATTTCATAAAATTCATGAAAATATAAATATAATTCATCATGCCCACTTCAAATATAATATGGTATGATAATTAAAAAAAATACTATGGTTATATATAAAAATTGGTTATGAGACCATGAATGGCCATTTCATGCAGTTCCAACGATTCTCCATAACTCAACAATTTATAAAATTTACATTTCCCTTACCTTTTTAATGATCCATGTAATATAATCAGGTACTAGGGTGCCTAAGAGGGGCATGAGTACAACTCAGTATACCAGAAATAATAGGGTCCCTTAATGAATCTATAATATACATGTTGTTGGTCCATGTAGAACACTCTAGAGGGGGTGAATTGAGATTCCAAATTAAAATTTCTATTAATAAGATTTAAAAACAAAAATCCCCCAATATAATAAAAATACCCAGTCGAAAAAAAGGTTTAGAGTTATATAATATAATATTTCAAATAGGTTCTCAGTAGTTTTATTATAACTCAATTAAAAAATGTTTTAAAACTCTTTCTAACATTTGAAACTAATATGCTTTAATCATACACTGTATATAAGAAAAGTTAAAGACAACTATAAAAGTACATTTTTTATATTTTTATATAATTGAAATATAGTTACTTTAAAAAAATAAAAAACTCTAAATTAAAAATTATAAATAAATATGGGGTTTATTATTAAGCTAAAATCTATGCCCCTCTACTTGTTAATCATTGTTGCAAAGTAGTTTATTAAATAATAAATTTATCTAAAATCTAGATCAGGTTTTATAAATAGATTTATTAAGATAGTCTAGGATAAGAAACTCTTAAATAGTTCTAAAAGGGATAAAAATAGGTATATGTCACACATAACATCTTCCATAGTTATATGTGGGAGTAAAAATTAAAATATTTGGAAGAGACTTTCTAGAAATCTCAAATTTTGAATAAGAGGTTGTGTTTTATAGATAAACAGAGTAAAAAAATCGTAACTCATAAAATTTTATAAAACAAAAAAAAATCAAGAGATAAGTGATGTGAATATTCAGTGCTTATAAATCTAATCATATTAAGTTATATAGATGTCCATGAAATTGTCCTAGTGAAGCCTCAACTAAGATTTTGGGGAAGTGCAAGAATATAGAGTATCGTGAATGTCTGGAATGTTCTTTATTATCCATTATCCACCTATTCACTATTCTTCCTCACAAAATTATCTATGTATCCATGTATCTAGTCTAATATATATCTATTTATCTATATTATATATCACACACATGATGGTTTTCTGAATATATAGCACTCCAGGTCCAATTATCTATTACAAGAAGAGGGATAATACAGGACTAAAATCCTCATCATGAAAGATAGATTTAGAAATCATGACTCATTGTTTAAAAAAATATTTAGTGGTGGTTAATAATGATGATACTTTAATTATAATGGGTCTAAATTAAATGGAATTCCATAATCTATCAGTGGGGGAATTAATTTTGAATTTAATTTTATACAGCTAAGATAGCTCTCTGGTGATAGCTCTAATAGTAGATTCTTTAATGGAAGCTCTTGGAAGTAGTATTGATTTATGGTAACATCACTTAGTGAACTATTGATAGATTTAATTGATGGTGGAATTACTTTAATAGTATATTCTCTTGGTAGAAGAGGTATATTTTTCTTAGTGGTAGCTCAACTAGATGGTAGCAACATCTAGAATTATCCCCACTGGTAATAGAAATAAGAGATGGTAGCATCTTTCAGCAATAGATTTGAACTGATCATAGATATACTTGGAATTAATGGTATCTTCACCCAATGGTAACACAGCCCTAAATTATATCACACTGGTAACATAATTGATCTTTTGGTATAATTTTAAACTAATGGTATCTTATTTCAAAGATTTTTTAATGGATATGGTAGATTAGGACTTATCCAATTTTTACATTTTGTCTATAAAAATAATTTACTTTCATAAAACATTAATATTATTAGAATAATAATAATCATGATTTTATAAGATTAAAATACAGATGTTCTTAGACTAATATAATAATCTCCCCCTTTTGGATGATCATAAATCATAACATCCATAATCATACAAAACATTTCACATATGAATAAAAGGAATAGAATATTTTTTATCAGTATATGTTTAACATTAATTTATAGACCTGATATTTTATTTCCATACAATTACTCATGATATATTCCATATAATAAATCCCCTTTTTGGGATTGTCAAAAAGTTAAATAATATTTATTATAATTATTATACATATAAGAATGAATAAAAAGAGATAATTATTTTTAAACAATAAAATCAATAGATATTACAATGGGAAAGCGTAACAAAAAAATAAAAATACCTATCAAATACTAATAGAACTATATAGAACCATCCTCAGCAGGAATTACTTGGACCTCAATGATAGGGTTAGGAAGATCAGGAGGTATAGGAGTCCTGAATACTATTGAAGATGTTACTAGCTTGAGATGCCTTGAAACTTCCACAAGAGTAAGTCCAAATGGAATAACCACAATAGAAGTGGTCAGAAAGGGTGATGATAAGGGTGTAGAAAGGGAGGTAGTCATAAAAATTGATATAGATTTAGTGATAGTAGTCCAGGTGGTATATATTAATGGTTTCATCAACACTAAAAATTGGGTAATCACCCAACCACCATGCTCTATAGATATGAAAAAACCGATCATTCCTTTCCTAAAGAATTTGGGTAGGGGATCCAAAACCATCACTTGATTCATGTGTACCCTAAAGTTCATAGTAATAGTATATATTCTTAAATTATTATATAAAAAATTAATTTGATAATTGATCTCATACTCGGTATTAATCGTTAAGAGATAATCCTTAATAGATTTAATGATTTTTTCCCAATCAATTCTAACTTATTTCAAACAATATGTAACAATATTATAAATATTTTAACCATGGGATTTTATCTAGAACAACTCATCCTAATGAGATATAGGGAAACCAACACTTCCCTAAATATGGACCAAATCGTCTCAACATCAAGTGAAATATAAGTAGAGGGTAGTGGATCTCTAGAAGAAGAAGCTCTCAGAGTAGACAAATAATTCAGCCTCTCAAGAAGAGATAAATCTATCCATGTGAAACTAGAACCCATATATTATATAAAATAATGAATGCAATCCAAATATTACACCAAATTATTATTATCTATTTCTATCGTTCCAATATTTAAGAGGGTTTTTGGTTGGAGATATTAAATTATCAAAGAAAATATCATCCTTGTGTTAGCATAAATGAGATTTTTATCTTGAATAGATGAGGGAAAAACCATCCCAATGAGATATGATAATCTATTGTCAGATCACTAGATTGAGGAGGATAATAAGGAGGAGGAGGAGGTGAAAACATCTCTGGACTATTAACTCAAGTATCCCCATGACTAGTTTCCATAATATGTTAATCAAAAGAAAATGTTCCAAATGGTGTTCTTCGTCAATAATTTTAACTAGGGATCCTTTAGGATCTATTGGAGAAAAGAAAATAGTAGTTCCATCATGCATTGATGGACTAACCATATCATGATAATCATCATCGTCATCTAATTTAGAATAATTCAATCCAATAATATCAAATCTTAGGTATTTATCTCCCTTATTTAGTGTATCACCCACATCTTTGTCTAAGGAAACTAACTCAACATGTCTTCCAAATAGATAACCTTTTGAATAAACTGATTCATCTCCATTTCTAGATACTTTAATGGATATTTTTGGTGGGAAATTCCTTTCATCTCTCTACTAGAATACTAGCTAGACTCAGTTATATTATGATTGGGATTTGACTAATCATTTTCATCACCATAATCCACATCAAACTCAGAATATTTAAAATGAACAACCACATCATATTGACTCACTAAAGAGAATATATCTTAATAATAACCATTGTAAACTAATTTTTCTTCTAAGTAATCATCTTATTTTATTATGAATTATTTTATAGGAAGGGAAATATATGTTATTAGAGACAAATAAGATTTATTTGGGCTTTTAACAATATTTGGATCACTCCCCTCTTCCACTAAAATATGCACAGAATCTGTTTCCCTATCTATAGATTCTTCCACTTAAACTCCAGCACTATCAACATCCTCACATTCTTCATCAAAATAATACTATACAACTTCATCTGAATCCAATCTAGAATTAAGTATATTTCTTTTTATATAAGGGTTATTTATTGGATTAAAATTTTCCAAAATTCAATCTTTATCTTCTACCCACATTTCCATCCAAGGATTCTAGTTCGCTATCATACAATTTTTGGTTACTTGACATAGGGAAAACTATTACACATAGTTAACATTAATACTCCCTTGATAATAAGGACTCTTTCTTCTACCATATTATAAATAATAATATGGCATAAAATATCATTAGATCTTGAGGAAGGATTTCAAAATTCCATCATATATACCATTAAATATATACATAATATAATCTCATTAAAAAATTCTGAATAAAAATTAATAAAATATATTGTTTCCACATTATATTTAAATCCCCATTCCTATAAAACATCATATGCTGAATAAACTTAAACAGAAATTAGCCTTTTCCATCTAGCTCCACTGTAGCTAGACTTTGAACATTTACATTTCCAGTTAGATCAAGAAAAGAATACTATATCAAAAAAATTTATATAATTGATAAAAATTTATTGTTGATGATACAAATAAATACCTTTATTTTTAACTATTATGATTTTATTCATCTTTCTTGAAGATAAAACTTATACTTTTCAATTTATATCTATTTGGATAACATCTTTATTTTTTCCAAATTGATAGAAATAGTGAACCAACCTAGTGTAAAATGGTTTATCATTCCTAAAAAACCATTTGACCCATCTTTGGTCCTGAATCACATTCCAAAAAAGTTAATTTCTCATAGATAAACACCTAGAATTGATTTCCTTCTGAGTGACAACAACATGAGATGTGATTTGGGGATTCATCCATTCTATCAGTTGACTCGATTATCCTCCTTATTTATTTGAAGGATGTGACATGTTAGTAAAAATAATAAGTAACTTCACTCACAACATTTTCAATAGTTTTTCAAGGTATGGGTTTGAAGATAAAATGTTGTAGTTTAAGAGAGAAAAGAATGGTTTCAAATGGCATGCAAGAGAATATATTTAACTTTACACTCTTTTTAGGTAAATTCTATCCTTTAGGGATTCAAAAATTATAAATTAAATAATGTCAATATGAATAATAAAAATAAAATAAGATAGTAATTTTAATTATAAATAAATAATTTGTAGCACTAAAATTGATAGATATTGTGTTAATGGTAGTATATCATGGTATCACGATATGGTACCAAGATAACAGTGGATCATACAATGTTATATAATCCAATGGGAGTATTTCTAATGGTCAATCATCATGATAGAATGAATTATGGTTGATCATCGTGGTATCATGACTGACAGTCTATTATCATGGTTGCATGAATCACAATCGATTATCATGGTGACAGGACTAATGCTTGATTATCATAGTAGCATGACTAATGATTGATTATCACAGTAGCATGAAAAATGGTCAATTATCATGAAAGAATGACTAATGGTCTATTATCATGGTCTCATGACTAAGGATCAATTGTCATTTTACAATGCCCAATGATTGTATGTATTGTTAGTACCATAATTTTGATATTTTACCATTATAAACAATGTAAACTTGGAAATAAACAACCAAGATAAATTTATCATTCCACGTTCATGTAGGATATATCTCAATATCTCAAAATTAAAAATTTATGTGCATATATCAAGAAGATAATGGATATTTCCAATTAATTAAAAAATTATATCACATTTTTTAAAATTTTCTCTCAAAAAGTGAAGTATTATGTCAATGGTTTTCCCTCGAATGAGATAAAGGATTCTTGGAAATGTAAATATCACTTATATTATCTCAATTTATGGGAATATATCTATATTTATATCTATAGACTGGTAAACTTTGCTTCATCCATAGAATATATTCATAACAATAGCTTGTAGCTTTTTGCTCAACTTCAGCACTAGATAAGGTAACATAATTTTTCTTTCTTACTTCCCTAAGATACTAGATACTTTCCCAAAAAGTTACATGGTCCAGTGGTTCTTTTTCTATCTGACCTACAACCAACAAGATAATCATATGAAAAACATACTAAATGATATTATTATTCACTAGGATAAAATTGTCCTAAATTGGTTGTACTATTGAGGTGTTTTAAAATTCTGTTGACTACTATCAAATTTATCTCTTTGGGGGTTTATTAAAAACTTGCACACATAGACAAAATAAAAATTATATCAATTCAAATAATAGTAATGTAAATTAAGATCCAAGTCATACCTTTGTAAGTGGACTTATCAAATAGTTTCTTAGTTTCATCAATATCCAGTTTATAGGTGGTGTTCATTGGGGTATCATAGACTGTTATATTATCAAAGAAAAAAATTAGAAAATATTTAGCGTACATTATTTGATTTAAAATAATTCCATCCTTATTTTTTAAAATATGAACACCAATAAATAACATGATTCCATCCATTAAACTCAATTCAAACTCATTTTACATCATTTTTTAAAATTTATTATGCAATAAATTTTATATAGATCCAAAAAATATCATTAATATAGATTTTTACTATAAAACATCATTTCAATTTATTTTAATAAATAATGTAGTGTCTACTATTGGTTTAGTAAAATCCATAGAAAAAACAACATATTCCAATCATACCAATATCTATGAGATTATTTTAAACAATATATCTTATGGGGGTTCAGTGATTAGAAACTAGTCCCAATCAAAAAGGTTTATTTCTACATGCTACTAAAATCACAAGACAATCTTGATAGATTCTGTAGGTTATGCAATATTCAACTCAAGACATGTGTTCTTCACATTTTTGAATGGGATCTCGCCTTCAACCTGTACAACACAAAAAATTATTTAGTGCAGATCTGGGTTCGTTTACATGGGCTCAACTGGTACTTCTGGCACCTGAATATCCTCAATGATATCGCCTCCTGTATTGGTACACCTCTGAAGATTGATCAACAGATGCTCAACACCAATCTTGGTCTGTATTCCAACATGATGGTTGAAGTCGACATGACTTCCAAAATACCAGAGGTCATCGTATTCAATTCAAATGAGTACAGAGTTGAGGTCCGCGTTGAATTTGAAAGGATTCCATCTTACTGTGAACTTCTCGAGATTATTGTACATTCATTGTGGAAGCGTCGTATTGTAAAAATTCATGTATCCCAACCATCGGATGATGGTTGGACTGAAGTAAAGAATAAGAAGATAGGTAAGGCTTTAGTCTCTGTCATCCCTGAACCTCCAAAGAAGAAGGTCGATACCTGGGTGAAGAAAACCACTCTCCTATGTGAATGCTCTAGTGTCTCCTAGAAAGTGGAAGTGGAAGAAATGGCGGAGCTTGATCGGGATATTCTGGATGATATCGAGCATCTGGTTCTAGATGTATATTAGAACTCTTACGTACATGCGGGGAAATGTGTGGCTTTAGAATCTGCATTACTGATGTCGCCTGTCCCTACTCTAGGTAGTAATCCTATGATCTTGGGGAAAGAAGATTGTCCAACCTCGCTTCCCATAGTTACAGATGCAGTAGTTGTATGGAAGGCTTCTCATACCACCATCGCCAGTAAAAAAAGGAGGTGTATATTGAGGTTCAGGATCTCTCTTTCCCTCCTCAGATGTATAATGCAGGTGACCTCCCAGAGAATTCTTCATGTTTACATAATGCTTTTGGTATGGTTGAGTATACTAAATCAATTCCATGTTCACCCATTGTTTATCTTAATAATCTAATAAATTCAAGCTTGTACAATCAAAAAATGGTGATCAGCCTCATTGATCTTGAAGAGGCAATAGGTGATACCACTATATAGCATAATATTCATCAGGATTTGGGATCAGCTAAATAATTATAGGTTGGCACTATAACCACAACATTGATATCTAATTCAAATGAAAAACTCTTTCTTTTTTGATATTTTTGGTGATTCTAACATTCCCGATGTTTCATTGATGAGTAACAAAGGATGGAATACCACCGCAGTCTCTTCTTCGACTCTTAGGAGATCAAAGAGTAAAAAGTTTCATGCGCTTTGAAAAAGAAAAATGGGAGCTCTCACTCAAAATCTAGGTTATAAATGGATGTCATGTTTTGGAAATGTCAGGGTATAAAAAACCCTAAAACTACTTATGTTGTTAAAAAAAACTATTTTGACTAATAATCCTATGTTTTTTTCTATCGCTGAACCCAAAATTTTCTTTTTGATGAAATTTGAACATTTTGTTACTTTTGGTTATTCCTTTATTTGTTCTTGCAATAATGGTAGTATTGTTGGCTCTCTTTGGATTTTTTATCACAACTCATTGTAAGATGTCAATGATTTTTTCTCCTCTGACCAATTATTCACCTGTGATTTTAAACTAGACAATTCACATATTTTTTGTACTTTTCTTTATTCCATAAATAGATATCAAGAGCGTAGGTCTCTATGGAATGACATTTGTTTCTTGGCAAACACCATTCAAGTTCCTTGGTTGGTTCTAGGTTATTTTAATGCTATTATCTCCCCTAGTGAAATAATTGTTTCATCTCACTCTCACATTTCATCTAGGGATTTTCGGGAAGCCTTTGATGATTGTATTATAATTGAAATCAACCTCATGTGTGCTAAATACACCTGGTACAGAAGGCATTACAATAGGATTCTGGCCACTAAACTTGATAGGGCCTTCTCGAATATCCCAATGTTGGATTCTTGGGATAATATCTCCAGCATCACCCTATCCAAACTATGTTCAGACCATCACACTATTTTTTTGAGATGCCTCTCTAAACAAAGCAAATCCAGCACTCCTTTTAAATTTAACAATTCTTGGACTAGTGATTTAGAATTCTCCCTTATTATTAAAAAATGTTGGGTTTCCGTGTCTCACCACAATGATAATTTTTTATGTACTACCAAACTTAAACATATTAAAAAGTGTCTTGAGAGTTGGTGTAGAGATAAATCAAAATTAATTAATAAGGACACATCCATACTGTAGGCTAACCTGAAGAAAATTCAAAACACATCAACAAATGGTGATTTCTATGTAGACCCCCAGAATGAAATGAACATCTCCTTGAAGCTTAACTCCCTTCTGGTCCTTAAATATAACATCCACAAGAATGTCTTTAAAATGAAATAGCTTACGGATAGTGACTGTAACTCCAAGTTCTATAATTATCTTCAAAGAATTAAGAAAGTTATTAGACTGGTTGCCTTTCTTAAACACAATGATAATCTATATGATTCTGAAGCGGCTATGGACAATCATGTGGTTACTTATTTTGAAAATATTTTCAATGGTCCATGTATTAACAAAGATCTTTGGCCTGATTTCATCCCAATACTAGTTACTGAGGAGGACAATTGCTTTCTTTTACGAGTCCCTCTTGGTCATCAAATTAAAGAAATTGTTTTTAGTCTCAATCCTGACAGTGCCCTAGTCCCCAATGGATTCAACAATGGTTTTTATCAACATCACTGGCATATTATCCATACTGATGTTTGTAAGCTTGTCAAATACTTATTCTCCACTTGTGTTCCTCCTCATGGTCCAAATGCCCAATTTCTCACTCTCATTCCCAAAGTTCCCAATGCTTCTGAAATTTATCTTTTCAGACTTATTGCTCTCATAAGATCTTTATACAAAATATTCACTATGTTTTTAGCCATTATAATTTCCTCCCAATTCTACAAAATAATTTCTTAGAATCATTTTGGGTTCATTAAAGGAAAGTACATATAGGAATGCATCTTCCTTGCCTTGGAATGCACCAATGCACTTAAAAAAGTTTCTAGAGAAGGTAATGTGGCCATAAATATTCACATTAGAAAATCCTTTGACACCATAAAATGGAATTTTATCTTCAAAGTGATCCAGATTTTTGGCTTCAATGGGATATTTATAAACCGGATCCACTCTCTCTTCAAATCCACTTCCCTTTCCATCCTTGTTAATGGATCTCCTAAAGGTTATTTTAAATGCACCAAAGGAGTTCTTCAAGGTGACCCCTTATCTACTATCATGTTTCCTATTGAAGAATATTACCTTAGCAGACATCTTACTATCCTTGTTGAGAAAAATAAACTTAAACCCATTCAAGCTGCTCGAAATATAAATGTGCCAACCCATCTTCTATATGCTAACAACATTATCCTATTTCTCAATGGGAGGAAAAACAATATTATTGACCTTAAAATGGTTTTATCCCACTATGTGGAAGTCTTTGGGAAAAACATCGGATGGAGAAAATTGTTTATCTTCTTTGGAAAAAGTTTTCCCCCCAATATGAAATCTAACATCATCAAAAACCTTGGTATCAAGGAAGGTACCCTCCCCTTCACTTACTTGGGAGTTCCCTTATTATGGGGAATACCTAAATCTATATACTTCACTTCTGTTGTGGACCAATTTATCACCCAACATTCCTCTTAGAAAGGAAAATCTATATCCAGAGCTGGCAGGGTTTGCTTTGTTAAGTCATCTATTATGTCCAAAATGGTTTACTCGCTTATGATCTATAAATGGTCAGCCTCTCTCTTAAAGCGAATTAATGGGTACATAAAAATAATGTATGGAATGCTAGAATCCTTCAAAGAAAGCCTATCACCGTCCCTTATTCTACCTGGTACAAACCATTAGAGAATGTTGGTCTAGGCATAAAGAATCTCAAGCTATTAAATGCATCCCTATAAGCCAAACTTTCTTAGAAATTAATCAATCATAATGAAGACTCCATTGATTTTCTTTGGAACAAAATCCTAGAAATTTTAAAAAAAGGAAACCTGGGCTATGCCAAATCTTTGATCTGTCTGTCCATCAGAGACTCTTTTTCCAATATTATAAGTAACACTAGATGGATGGTCAGTACGAATTCCTCTCTTAATTTTTGGAATGATAACTACTCTAACACCCCCCCTCATTTCTATATTTCCTCCTAACTCCCCTCCTGACAACTTTAACTGCACTATCCAGGAGGTGATGCACTCCCATAACCTTAAACTCCATGAGTCCATTATGCATATTGTTGATATTCATCCATTATCTAATGCGGATGAATGCCTCATTTCGGAACCATCTCGCAACAGAACATTAGATTCTAAAAGTTTTTACAATCATAGTTTATCTAACTATGATCCTTTTTTAATTGGTTGAAACATTTTGACAATTCATGGATCAAACCCTCTATATTAAACCATATCCGGCGCATTGCACATAATCACATTCCTACTGAATCCTCCCTTCAGTATTTTGGTATCCAACTCTCCTCTCAATTTCATATGTGTCATCAACATAGAGAAGATACTAACCATATTTTCTTATCTTATGATACAACTTCTGCTCTTTGGAATTATATTACTGACCTATTTGACTACTGATGGCTTCATTCTGACTCCATTCTTTCTCAACTAAAGCAGTGTGTAGTGTTTGATTACTCAGTACAATCAATAATCACATTCTTTCCAATGTTACTGAAATCCTCCACATTATCTAGTATGATAGAAATAATATCATTCATAAAAAACACACATTAAATCTTAATGCAGGTCGGACGAGAATTCTCATTGCTATCCAGGATGCCACCTTGATTTAAAAAGCTCACTACATCAACTCCATTGGGGATTTTGTGATCCTTCAACATCTTAGAATTGAAGGCATATACAAAAAACCAAGGCATTCAATTGAATTGTTTTGGTAGGATCCCATTCCTGGTTGGATGAAGTACAATATGGATGGCGCTTCCAAAGGAAATCTAGGTCCAACGGGCTGTGGATTTGTTTTCAAAGATTTTCTGGGTCATTTCCATCGATGTCTCTATAGAAGCTATGGTAACACCTCTTCTCTAGAAGCAGTAATGATGGTTGTGATCCATTCTATTGACTTTGTCAAAATCAAAGGCTAGAACGACATCTGGATTGAAAGTGACTCAACCACCATTTTTCAAGCCATTTGGAATAGAGTGGTCCACCTTGCCTGGCCGCTTACTTCCCGATGGATGAATTGTCTGAACTCGCTTCCTGAGATCAGATTCATTACCACTCATACTTATTATAATGATAATATGGTGGATTATGGGCTTGCCAATAAGCGAATCAACCAAAATGTTACTTGGCACAAGGACCTCCCGGCTGAGATTCTTAACCTCTATGATAGAGATTGTAATAAAATCCCTTCCTTCAGACTTTTTTAGTTTCCTTCCATTTTTGTAATAAATTGTGCCTTGGTCTTTGACCAAGGCATCACCTATTAAAAAAATGGTGAAAAGGTTTCCTAATTGTCTATATCATCCTCTTAATTATAGAATCCCATATTTCATAATTTCTAATTAGTATGCCTGACTCATCAACCTTGTTTCTAAAAATTCATTTACTACTAATGGTTTGGAAGTCCTTAAGTGATTCAACTAGTTCTCAAACTCTACATATCTCAAACTAATTTATCTCTTATTAAATTTCCATTACCCATAACTTGTAATTAATTACATATATGATGTTCTTAGTTTCAAGTTCTGACAAGAAAGCCTAATGTCTAACTTCATCTCTAATAAAATATCTAGTTTTAGTTCCTATATTTAGTTCTCCAACAATAACATCTAATGGATGGTCTCTATGAGTCCTGATGGTTCTATTAAAAGAAGTATTGGATATATCATTCTCTTATTCATGTTTGGGTTCAATTAGCTTCTTAGGAATGGGATATTTTTCTATAGGTTTCATATAATTTTCGGAAGGATTGGAATTGATATTCTGATTAGAAAATTTATCCTCAATGTTTTCTAAATGTGTCATAAGATCATTTATATCTATCGGTTTGAATTTTACACGTACAGATTCATCTATAATATTGGTTATTTTATTGTATACCATGTATGATTTACTAGATGGTGGATATCCAAGTAAAATTCATTCATCACTCTTGGATGAAAATTTGTCTAAACATCCCTACATATTTAGTATAAATACATTAAAATAAAAAACTCTAAATTACTTAACATTTGGTTTTCTAAAATTCCATAACTCATTTGGGGTTTTCTTTAAAATTTGTCTAATTAAAATTTATATTAATAATATTTAAAGTTATATTCAAATCCCCTACCAAATAAATAATAGAATAAAACTCATTGAGCATTGTCCATGAATTTTCTTGAAGGGTTATATTTATTCTCTCTACCACACCATTCTAATGTGGGGTCCATAGAGTAAAAAGGATTTCACTATAAAAATTTTGTGAGAATAATTATTCATAATTATAATTTTCAACATCACATACATGATCACTTCTTATGGACTTAATTCTACTTTAGTAAGATTTTCTATTGATTATTCATACATGGAAAAATAATAAAAATATACGCTTTTCTAAGCTAATAATAATACCCAGGTGTATATAGAAAAGACATTTACTTGAAAATAAGCATAGTGCTTCCCATTTAATCTAAACCCACTAGATTATCTAAAAATATATATATGAAATAACTCTATGGGTTGAGAATATGAAACTTCTTACTTTTTTTGGAAGATATTTTATGTTTTTCCCCTTTTAACATGGATATTAACATTTATCAATTGGGAAATCTAGTTTAGGAAGATCTTTGAAAAATATTATCCTAGAAATATTTCAAAGTGAATGTATATTTAAATGGACTAGTAAATTATTCCAAAAACAATATTCAATATAAAAGGCACTAAAACAATAAATATTTTGAGAAATTAAAAAATTCAAATCAACAATATAAACATTATCATTTTGTAAAGTAGTAAAAACTAAAACATACATAGAATCATAAACATTAGAATAATTGTTCTCAAATTTAACATGGTAACATTAATCACAAAACATTAAGATACTAAATATATTATATTTAAATCCATAAATAAATAAAACATTAGAAATTAAAACTGTAATAGGTTACTGATTTGATCGATTCCAATTATTTTTCCTTTTGAATTGTCATTAAAAGTTACATGTACACCATCAAATTTGATAAGGTTCTTGAAACCCAAGTGATCACCAATCATGTTTCTATAACATCCAATATCTAGATACCATTTATTCTTATTTTTACTCTCCATACAAGTTTCCCACAACAAAATTTTAACCAAAAATTGTTTTGGTGCCCATATTTTCATGGGTCCAAAAATATAAGTAATAAGAGATTTAGTTATCCAGAAACATCTAACTGGTTTCCTATAATAAGTCCTTATAAATTTGTAAATAAAATCTATATTAGGACTATAAGAGTAATGTGTGTTTATATATTTGGTATAAATAGAACCTGGGATGATTTTTTTTATTCTAAACCTTCTCTGTCTATTTTTGTAACATATTCCAATAGTATATTTAAGAGTGGTTTTACTATCAAGAATATAGGCTAGGGTTTCTCTACTATTATTAAATCATTATAGATCCATTTTTAATTTCTCATTAGAATATTTATGCTCATTATTTTACTTTAATAATTGAAAATTATCATCCTCCCCTATATAAAAAATTAGTTTTAAAGTTAGTAAAAAAAGAATACCTCTTCTTTAATAATTTATATTAATCCTTTAATTTATTAAATGTTTTTTCTAAAATTTTAAAATATTCAAAAAATAATTACTATAAAGATTTTATTCATAATTTTTTTTCAAAAATGTTAGAAATGGGAATAGGAGATGTCATAAATATATTTTGTACCTTAGATGTGTCTTTTGTGTAACAAAAAATTGCTTTGTCATTTCTATATTTTCTAATTGAATTAAAATCACTTGATCTGTCCTCTTACGCACTCCAAGTGGATTTTGTATCCTTTTTCCATCTTTTACCTTTTTTCGTAATTTTTCTTATATTTCATATTATGAAAATATTATTTAATATTTCCTTTCCTTTTTCACTCATAGAAGATGACTTCATTTTTGGAATCATCTTTTTCCAATATTTTTTATAATTTACATTATTTTGATACTTACCTATGTAATTTTATTTCAGGAAGCATTTATTATTATTGTAAATATACTTCAATCATCTAGATAAGTGATACATTTCTTCATCATTGTCTACAATTGATTCCTCATCACTATAACTTTCACTTTTTGATCTTATCTTTTTTGCTTTGAGTCAAAAGTCTCTAAGGATACAAACTTCCTATTAGGTTAATCATCTTCTTTATTGACTTGTAATTCATCCTCATATGTCATGAGTTTTTCAATGATTTCCTTCAATGGTAATATATTTATATCATAATATTATCTCATGGAAATATAAGTACCTCTACATCTATCGAGTAGGCATCTGAGAAGTCACATGACGTGATCTTTATATTTAATTTTCTTTATTATTGCATGCTTTTTATTTACAATCACATTGAACCTGAGATACATATAATAAATGGATTAATCATGGTTCATATTCAATGTATCATGTTTAATAGTATATTTATTTAATTTTTTTGATTTGACATTTGAGGTTCCCTCATGAGATATAGCATGGGTATACAAAATTTCAAAAGTAGGTGAACAAGAAAATATTCTGTTAAATTCATCTTATCCTAAATCATTGTTAAATGAATTCATGTCTTTTAAATTGAAATCATATGTATCCTCAGTTGAATAACTCAAATCATCTTTAAAAACTTTTTATTTTTCTTGATTATCCTCAATAATAGTCCATATATCGAATCCCATGCTATCTAAATGAGTTTTTATATTAATTTTCCACTTACAATAGTTATATCCATTAAAATTCAGATGTTTATTAATGGTAATTCCACCTTGTCTATTATTATACATATAGTCTAAAATTTAGTTCTAATATAAATTTAAAATCATTAAATAAAAGCAAATTTATAGTGAAAATTAATCATAAAAATCCTTTATTACCCAATGTTTGTCAAAGTGGAACACTCAAGAGGGGGTTAAATACATTTCAAACTAAAAATATATGTTAATTTTTTTAAAAATTATCTAAAAACATAAATCCCCAAAATTAATAAAATCATCAAGTTGACTAAAATAGTAGAATTATATTATTGTATTTTTCAAATATTTTCTCAATAGTCTGATTAGAACTCAGTTAGAAAAATTTTGAAAACTATTTATAACTTTTTAAACTAATATACTAGAATCATACACCATATATGAAACACAAGTTAAAAGAAACTATCAAATTAAAGAATTTATCTAGTTAAAAAATTGAAACTGGATTACTTTAAAACTAATAGAACAAAATTATAAATCTGACATTAGAAATAGATAAGGATTTTAGTCTTAAACCAAGACCGAATACCCTTTACATGGAAATCACCTACTTCCAAGTAGTTTATTAAATAATAAAGAGATCTATATTTTGGTTCGGGTTTTATAAATTATTATACTTATAAATTATAGCCTAAAAGTATCTTACATATTTTTATATGGTAGAAACACCAGTACAAGCCACACAATACCTATTTTATAGTTATATGTGGGAGTTTTAATGAAAATATTTGTAAAAGAGTGTCTATATATATCTAGTTTAGTAAAAGAGATAGTGTTTTATTGATAAATAGAGTAAATAAAACATAGTTTGTAAAATATCATGAAAAATATAAAGATATAAGAGATGCTAAAATTCAGTGATTCTAAATTTGATCAAATTTAGTTTTTTAAATTTCTTTGAATGTCTCCCTATAAAGCCTCAACTGAGTTTTTATAGTAGTACATGAAAATAGAGTGTCATGGATGTCTAGAAAGTTTTTTGTTCTCAGTCATCCAACTATTCAATGCTCTTCCACGCTCAATTATTTATGTATCTCTATATCTTATCACATGTATATATGTGTCTATGTATTATCAATAACTTGTGTAGAGAAATTCTGAATATATACCACCCGAGGTCCAATTATACATTGTAGGAATATGGATTATAAAATGCCGGAATCATTATATTGAGATACATATTAAGAAATTATGACTGGTTATTTAAACCAATCATGTCTTTACTTAAAAATAGTCATAATTTAATCTATATTGGTTATGCATTCATTTAATTAATTAATATAGTCGATGGATAATTAATTTTGAATTTAATTCAGTATAGCTATGGTATCTCCCTAATGGTATATTTGGTGGTAGATTCTTCAATGCATTCTCTTAAGGATAGAAAATACTCGAGGAAGAATTACATATTGAACTAGAAGTAGCTTCAATTTATGCAATAATTACATTAGAGGTACATTATCATTGTGGTTGAAGTAGGCTTTCCATGGAGGCACCTCTACTAGAAAGTATCAACATCTGGCGGTTGCACAGAGTATCGAGAAATGATAGAAATTTAGGGCAGTAGATTTGAATTAACTATATATGTACTTGGTAGTGTAGGTAGCTTCACTCAAAAATAGCACAACTTGATAGTAGATCCTAGAAGTCACAAAATTATACTAGCAACAGATTTTTGAACTGATAGTAGTTTATTTTAGTTAACGGTAGATAGAGAATATAAATAAAGTCTTAAAATATTTGAACATTTTGACCAAAAAAAATATTGTTCTTAAAAATAAAACTCATTAGAAATGTAAAAATCCTAATATGAGATCATTAAAATAAGGATTAAATTGGACTAAGCCAATAAAATTTCATTTACAATGTAACGTACTGAATCCAGGTGCCTCCCAAAGGTGCCCCGAACCCGGTGGGTCATATAACCTCAATCATATTTCCCTAAATACAAGAGGATTCCAACAAGCAGTGAGGACTAAGGTGTGATAAAGATGAAACTATTCCCTCATTGGCAGATTATACATAGTGAAAAACAAAAATAAAACAAAAGTGGAATTAATAATACCACAATGTAAACAGTGGAAGTCTGTAAGTACATTCAAAATAAGACACAATATATATATATATGATGCATGGAATATATATCTAAGAAAATAGTCAAAAAAAAGACATAATGTTGGAAGAAAATACAAAAACCAAAGTGAAAAAGAAATAATTAAACACTCATAACATCGTAAGCCTCAACATGGTCTAACACTCTCTAGCTCTAACAACAATCAAGTTCCTGATGGGGAAGGTTGATTTCCCTTATCTATACTTACAATCATATAATATATTTGGGTAATAAATATTTACCCAAACAGGGTGTGAGACAAATCCCAGTAGGAAACCACCAAAAGATATGTTCCAAACTATAAGTGAATATATATAATAGGTAATTTTAAAGAATGAAGAAATAAACTAGGAATTACTCAAAAGTAAACAATCCTATAGTTTTCAATTACATTCATTTAATTTTAATTATTCATCTATTGAATCATGTAACCCTTGTATCTAGACTAACCTTTATATCCTTCGTCTAAAGTAACCAAAACTGATGTCTCATAAGACCATCTGCACAATCAAGTAAGACAGAATCCAAGATTTTTGCTTTGTCTTGGCAGACACATCACAATAATTCAACTATTTATAGACAAAACTCTTGGGAAGGTTCTCACAATCTAACCCATCTGGTCTAACATAACATCAATTCATTAGATAATAACCCTTTGGGAAGCTCTAATGGTATATCCCCTTTGGTCTAACACAACATCAATAAATTTAATAAAAACCCTATGGGAAGTTTTTCGTAGTCTAACCCCTTTCGTCTAACATAGCATCAAAAAATTTTAAATTGCCACCTAGGTAAGCTCTCATAGTATAAAACCTTGGGTGAAATATTTATTTAATCAAATATAAATGATCACATGGTATATGTCCTTATCTTACCCCTTTGGTATAATATTTATAAGTGACCACCTAGGAAAGCTCTCATGGTCTAAACCATTAGGTCAACATTCACATAATAAATTATAAATGAACATCTGGGAATCAAACACAATATACCCCCTTTGGGAAGTTTTCATAGAATAATTCCCTTGTTTAACATTCACAATTAATATCACAAGCATTTCATATAATCAATAACTCCATCCTAATAAAATATAGCATGGAAAATAAGGAAATCCTAACAGGCATTCTAGAAAAAATGGACATAAACAATCAATCAATGGGGAAATGCACCCATGGGGTGTCCCATTAACAAGGTATTTGACCTTTCGTATAAGCAACAACTCTTTATCAATTAATAAAACTATTTCAAATAATAAACAGGATTAAATTCCAAATCAATAAATATCCCAAACCTGGGTATGCGACACTTTAAACATATATAATCCAAGACAATGCAACAAAGGGCACAAACCACCTAACTTAAAGTCATACGATTGATATACATGAATTCCAGCTATTGAATCAGCCTAGATAAGTGTATATATTCAAAGTTTTGAAAAACATTCAACCTTGAATAACTAACAAAAAGGAGGAATCAAGAAAAAAGGCCCTATGAGTTTGAGAACTCACCGGTGGGATTCCAATGCACCTAAAGGTGTCTCTATCAGAGCATGGATAGAGAATCAGGAGGGGTTCGGATTTCATAGGCCATTCTGCAACACGCTTGTACGGCCCATGGCTAGAAGAAGATGTTTCCAGATATTATACACAACCCTTGTCTGATTTATCAAATAAAATGAACATGTCATGGTGTGCTCCTTAAAACTACACATCATGTAGCAGCCTTAACCATCCCCTAACATAAGTGGGTTTTCCAAGTTTCCACATATCCATTACGTGACTATATACAGAAACCGGGTACACAGTGTGTACATGGAGGTACATGGAATGTACATAGAAAATCCCTATTTCTTCCATTTTCCTCAAAAACACCCCAAAATAAATATCCATACCTAAGAAGAAGATCTGGGTTCTTAAAACTTTCCCCCTTAAAGCAATTTGTCCCTGAATTTCCCTTCTAATGGTAGTGAAGAAGAATCTATGAAAAACTCTGGCCACTAGGATCACACATTGGCCTCTGTCTCCTAAGTATCATCTTATACTTTCCCATCTTGCCATTTCATCTGTATTAGAGGAATAGTACATCCATAAAGAACCTTCATGCTATAATCCACAATCTAAATAGGGTTATCCTCAAAGGATGCATCCTCCTCTAACTCGACCTCCTTGGGTTGAAAAACTTGAGACAGGTCTGAAAAGTACCGTCATGGCTATGAAACATGAAATATCTCATGCACATCCCAGTATCTATGTTGTAACTACAACCAATGGGAAACTAGACCAACTCTTTCCAAAACCTAAAATGGCCTGATATATCTCGGTGAATGTTTCCCCTATCCCCCAATCCTCTTATGTCCAAACCTCGATGTGACACGTAGGAAAACCTAATCTCTGATATCAAACTCTAGAGGTCATCTACATCGATTAGAATAAAATTTCATTTAAGACTTTGTAGTATATATTCTCTATCAAATAAACTCCACATATTCAGTTGTCTCTTGGACAAGATAGGGTCCCAATATAGCTACATCTCTTGTTTCTAGCCAACATTAGGGTGATTGGCATGACCTTACGTACAAAGTATCATAAGGTTCCATATGAATCATTTCATGAAAAATTTTATTATAGGAAAACTCCACCAAGGGTATGTGTCTCTCTCAAGATCCCCCAAAATTGAGGACGCATGCTCGACGAATGGCCTCTAGAACTAGAATCGTGCACTCAGACTGACCATCTTTCTAGGGATGGTAATTTATACTCAAAATTTCCTATGTATCCAAAACCCTATGTAGTCTCTTTCAAACATGAGAAGTAATCCAAGTGTCCCTTTATGAAATGACAGTGTGAGGATCCCCATGAAAACTTACTATATCTCAAATTTACAACCTTCCAAGCTCATCAACACTAAAGGATTCCTTGATCGGTATGATATGTGAAACCTTCGTGAGCCTATTGATAAAAAATCAAACTGCATCATTTATTCTAAGATTCATTGGTAAACCTATCACAACATCCATCGCGATGTCAATCCACTTCCACTTGGGAATGGGTAACTAATATTAAATCATTATTGGTTGTTGATGCTCTACCATCACCTGCTGATAGGCAGAACATCTTATAACAAAACCATCTATATCATTCTTTATTCCTGGACACCAATACTAAGGATGTAAATATTGATACATCTTGGTGAAACTACGATAAACTACCCATACTGAGGAATGAAAATCCCACAAAAACTCCTCATGTATATCTACTGAGACCTATACACATCCCTGAAAACACAAAACCTCATCCTCGCTTATGGTCCACCCAGGAGTAGGGTCCTCTCCTGGCACACTCTTCTGTAGGACTAGGCTTTCAGAATCATATATCTGCCTCATTCCCACTTGATCTAGTGGAGTATAGGTAATAATTATAGAAGAAGAAAAATGCCTTCCCCTGTCTGTTCTTGTTTCGCATGGATTTCGGGAATGACCTCCTGGATGGGAGATTCAAACGTTACGATCGGTTTCTAGCGGGTTTGTTCGTAGAACCGGAAACATCTAATGGTTCCACATCCGTTTGGACCCACTTTCCAAAGGTAGGCGCTCATTAGATTGTGTACTGATGAGGCTTAGGAATTTGCATTGGTCGAGAGGATGGGAGGTCGGACTCATCACACCTTTTTGAGGGGAATTATTGTCTACTCCGGGACTCTCTTTATAGATTTAAGTTATGTTCGTGAATCCTTATTACATTACCAAGTATAAAATGTGATTTCCTTTAGTTTTAACAATAAATGATTAAATATGCAAGAAATTTAGAGAATATTTTATATGTATTCGAGGTTCGTCATTAATAGAGAATCATCTATATCTGTTTAGAGATTCTTGGTCAATGGTATCCTTCAAAACATTTATATAAATGTCTCTTGGTCATTATGATGACCAGGCTGGTTTTAAATCCACTCAGTGGGGCACTTGAAGTTTATCATCATTCAGAAGGACAGGGATTATTTCAAAGTTGGGATCGAACCCATAAATGGGCTACCTACATATCCTTTGTTTTGGAAAAGGAATCAGAACCCACGTAGTTCGAGTAATGGAGTATGATGTTTATGATTGATGGCTCAAAGAATAATGTCATAATTACTTTTACACTCTAAGCTCACGTGAGTCATGCTCGGTGTGAGAAACAAGAGGTATTGGTAAAAATTAGACAATTGTGCCATGAAAGATGCAATCATAAGAAATTGTTTGGGGCTTAGGTATGTATGACTGCCCAGATAGATGAAGGTTTAGGATTCACTTTTAGGGAGAAAATCTAGGAACAGGGTCCATAAAGGTATATGTACTTTATGGATATTTGAATACTCTAATCTTGGGGCTTACTCCTAAGGAGGATGCCCAAGTTAGGAGGGGACTTATGATTCGTTTTTACTCCTGAAAAGGAAACCCAAATCAAGGGTAAATTAGGACTGGTTAAGAGAAATTTAAAGGGACTTGGGGTTTTACTCCTGAAAAGGAAACCCAAGATTATGACTGGGACTTACTCCTAAAAAAAGAGGCACAGGTTATGACTGAGTCTTATTTATAAAAGGGAGACCCAGGTTAGGGGACTTGGGGATTACTCCTGAGGAGGATGCCCAAGATTATGACTGAGTCTTATTCCTGAAAAGGAGACCCAGGTTAGGGATTAAGGTTTGGGGCTTACTCCTAAAGAAGGATGCCCAGATTTGAAATTGGGGCTTACTCCTGAGGAGGATGCCCAAATTAATGGATTATGATTGGGGATTACTCCTGAGGAGGATGCCCCAATTTCAAATCTGGGAATCCTTCTTTAGGAGTAAGCCCCAAACCTTAATCCCTAACCTGGGTCTCCTTTTCAGGAATAAGACTCAGTCATAACCTGGGCCTCTTTTTTTAGGAGTAAGTCGCAGTCATAATCTTGGGTTTCCTTTTCAGGAGTAAAACCCCAAGTCCCTTTAAATTTCTCTTAACCAGTCCTAATTTACCCTTGATTTGGGTTTCCTTTTCAAGAGTAAAACCCAATCATAAGTCCCCTCCTAACTTGGGCATCCTCCTTAGGAGTAAGCCCCAAGATTAGAGTATTCAAATCTCCATAAAGCACATATACCTTTATGGACCCTGTTCCTGGATTTCCTCCCTAAAAGTGAATCCTAATCCTTCATCTATCTGGGCAGTCATACATACCTAAGCCCCAAACAATTTCTTATGATTGCATCTTTCATGGCACAATTGTCTAATTTTTACCAATGCCTCTTGTTTCTCACACCGAGCATGACTCACGTGAGCTTAGAGTGTAAAAGTAATTATGACATTCTTCTTTGAGCCATCAATCATAAACATCATACTCCATTACTCGAACTACGTGGGTTCTGATTCCTTTTCCAAAACAAAGTATATGTAGGTAGCCCATTTATGGGTTCGATCCCAACTTTGAAATAATCCATGTCCTTCTGAATGACGATAAACTTCAAGTGCCCCACTGAGTGGCTTTAAAACCAGCCTGGTCATCATAATGACCAAGAGACTTTTATATAAATGTTTTGAAAGATACCATTGACCAAGAATCTCTAAACAGATATAGATGATTCTCTATTAATGAAGAACCTAGAATACATATAAAAGATTCTCTAAATTTCTTGAATATTTAATCATTGATTGTTAAAACTAAAGGAAAGCACATTTTATACTTGGTAATGTAATAAGGATTCACAAACATAACTTAAATCTATAAAGAGAGTCCCGGAGTAGACAATAATTCCCCTCAAAAAGGTGTGATGAGTCCGACCTCCCATCCTCTCGACCAATGCAAATTCCTAAGCCTCATCAGTCCACAAGCTAATGAACGCCTACCTTTGGAAAGTGGGTCCAAACGGATGTGGAACCATTGGATGTTTCCGGTTATACGAACAAACCCGCTAGAAACTGATCGGAACGTTTGAATCTCCCGTCCAGGAGGTCATCCCCGAAATCCGTGCGAAACAAAAATGGTGAACCCGACGTGAATCCTTAACCAAGTTAAAGTGATATTCTTCTTATTTGTTAGGCCCCTTGGACCAACAAAGCAGTCATTGACATGTGCTCATCCAAAAGATGCAGTGGCCGGATTCATCTTGATTATGTCTGTTATATGGAACAGGAACTCTTTTCTCAAGATCTTCTGCAAAATGGCTTTCCTTAAATTCATCTCTGTGAATACTGCTGCTATGAACACCTCTACTGTGATGTTTACTGCTGTGAAACCCAATGCTACTACTCCTGCTGGAACATCGTCCGCTCTGAGGATGACATCACCAACTCAGCATCTTCAACGCTGGGTTTCTAATGCACTGGTTAAGGAGTATCGTCGCAACGGTACTATCCCAACTCTGGAGGCCGCTCGTCAAGCCCTCCAAGTTAACAACTCTACCTGGTCGTCCGGACAACGGCGGCCAGCGATCAAGAAGCAGGCAGTGCTGACTACCGTCTCCAACCGTTTCGGGTTGTTATCCCCGGAACGCAATTTCCATTCACTCCCTTACTCTGAGGAAGTGAATGAGCAGGTCCCGCAGGACCTTAATTCAAAAAGACAGGAGTCCTTCTCAAGGGCTCCCATCAACAATCGCCGCCAGACTCGTTTGGTAGTGCGCCCTCAACATGATGAGGGTACCGACTCCAGGCATTCAGCTCAGGTTCCTCGAACCCGAGCAGGCAAGATGAACCGCCAGAGACGGAATCCAGTGAACAATGGGCAGGTTGTCATCCCTGCCATCTCCGGAGAAGTCCACCAACCTAACTTGGTGGCAAACAACGAGAAGGCACACACACCTGCCCGTTTTAATTCCGCTGTCCAGCAGACTCGTCTGGCAGCATCAAGCCGATCCCACCAGGAAATTCCGGCGGAGTACCATAGGAAGTAACATACACCTGCTTATACATCACCAGTTAGTCAGCAGGCTCGTCTGACTACATATGATGGATCTCGTCAACCATGTTTCGCGAAGTGTAATCAGCAGGCATATACACCTGCTAATACTAATCAAGCCTACCAACAGTCTCGCTTGGTAGCGCACGGAGAAGTCAGTTGGAAAGTCCCGACGACAAACAGGAGGCAGACTCAACTCTCTGCCTCCACACTTGAGTACTGTCAGGATTCACTGACAGGAAAAGGAGGACAGGAGCAGGCACATACACCTACTCCAAGCCCAGAATGGACGTATATCCCCGTTCCAGCGGCTGAAGTCACCAAACATATTTTGTCAATGGTTAAAGAACAGAAGCAAATTCCTGCTCATATTCTGGATGCTTGACAGGATATCATAACAGCTTCAGCATCATCACAGGGACAGACACATAAATCTATCCCTAGCAGTGGAGTGACACATCAACGATTCACTCCGGAATAGACACACACATCTGTTCCAGTCCAAGAGGGTTATGGGGAATACTCCCCCATATCAAGTAGACAACCAATTCAGGCACATACACCTGATTTGAGTGGAGATCGTCAGCCTAACCTGACCATCTTTCTTGATCAGGCAAATACACCTGCTCAGAGCAATCACTTTCATCATCAAGTGGTTTCTAAAGCGAGTAAGAAGGCATCTAAGAAAAATATCCACCCAGCACAGTCAGGAGATCAAAGGCCAATCTGTAACCAAGCCTTGCTCAATGCTGGAGTTCCTGAAGCCCTCAGAAATTTATCTGTCGGAATTCAAGATTCTACTCCCTCAGTTCCCAATAACAGGAACATTAATTCTGAAGGTCTTCAACGGACACTTTCTCATGAAGACTTGCTTCATGAAAATTCGGTCAATCTTGAAGTTTCTTCTTCAGATGAGAGCCACAGGAACCCTCTGTGTGGTCAGAAGACCAAGGAGCAAGAGATCTCATCTTTTGCTGTAACCCATTATGGTGGTCCTCCCCATGATGATGAATTTCGCTGCGAAAGTCCTCTCTGCTGTAGTGATTCACGTTGTCTCGAAAATTCTTCAGAAGGCAATGTAGTGACGAGAAATCCCTCCTATCTCGGGGCACTTTCAAACGTAAAACCAGTCATGTCTGATGCTTTACTATCGGCAGGTGAAACTCTTTCTCCATCGGAAGATAGCCTGGGGTTCAGGTTATTCTCCGAACCATCTCGGGGTCATTCATCTTTCAGCATGAATAGTGATATCTCTACCAATCTTGTTGAATCCGATGAAGCAACAAGGAAACACCAACTCTGGTCAAAACAGGTAAAAGAATATTCATTTAATGATAAAGAGGAAATGCTGAAAATGAGGAAAAAACTGGAAAAAGGTGAAGTACCAGTCATGTTTTGGCCTTTGGCTGACTCCCAGTACGACATTCCAAAGATGTTGACGGATGATGGAATCCATGATATTCGTCTCAACATATGGAAAACTCTTTGTCAATTAAAGAATAAGGTATTATCTTACGATGAATATGAAAATCATCTTAAGATAATAGAAGGGTTACAACGTCAGATTGATTTGGCATCTCTATCAGTCTCTCGGTATCCGAAGGCTGAAAAGCAACAGAGAACCCTTCAACGTTCATGCCTTGGCGCACTAAGAAGATTGCGTCAGTTAATTTCCAATGCTCCATCTGATGTTCATATCAGAGGATGGGGTGTTCACGGAGCACTACATTTCACAGTGCTTTCTGTTCAGCAAAGCCCGCCGAAAATGGTCTCATGCAATGTTATTGCCCATGGCTGGCCACAGTCAATGGGCTTTGTTCATAATCAAAAGCTTTCTCAAGAACAGGCTTCAACTAGTTCCTCTCAAAATAAAGTATATAGAGAACAAGTTGTTGAATTGCTCCTACATCAAGCAGGCGAGAATATTGCACAAGCCTCTCGTCTGGAGCAAACACATCATCAAATGACAGAAGTTTCGGAAATCATCCAACGATCTGTTGAACCAGGTGGTAAAAGTGGATACAGGTTAATGCATCCAGCTAATTTCCGAACTAAGATTCGCAAGATCAAGAGAGATTTTAATAAGATCTCAGACATAGCATGTCAAGAGACACCCCAGCTTTCCAGACTGGGGACTTCTCTAACCCAACCCTCAGAGTCAACAAATGGGATTCGAGGAGTTGAGCGGAAGCAGCAGGAACATCCCCAGTCCACCGGACTGGGGACTTTTTCAAATCCTCAATCCCTCCCTCAGAGAAAGTCAGTATTCTCTCGATTAGGGAATAAGCCTCAAGAGGAACGAAGAGCCAAGCTATCACGAGATTCTCTCCAAGTGACGGTTCTCCAAGAAGTTCCTAAAGGATCAAGTCAACGGAATGCCATGTCTCATCATGGACATAGAAGAAGACAATATCACAGAAATGCTGATAGAAAGGATTCCATGCAATATGCATCCATTAATGTCATCAATGTCGTTGCTGCTGATTCACCAGATGAGGCTCAATCAGAGGGATCAGACGAAGAGGTTCCTGCTCAAGAAGTTGCGCACACAGACCTAAATGAAGAAGGTGTGCGCACACGTAATCAAAGGCTTACCCAAAATCTGGGTATTCCTTCAAGTAACCCACTTCCCCCTCTCCGAAAAGGATCCAATAAGGGGAAAGGAAAGAATCAGGTTACTTCTCACCCTTCCTCTAAAGGAGGTCAATCTCTCTCATTAGAGCAAAGGTTTGCACAACAGGATGAAGAAATGAAAGAATTAAGAAGGTTGAATGCAGAACTACATCAGAGTAGTCTTCTTCTTAAGAATGCTGAAGTCCGACAGCCGAAGGAATTTGTTGTAACTACTGAGATGGATCAGGAATATCCTCCTTTATCAGTACACCCTCATAGGTCTAATCCTACGGTTCAAACGCAACAACGGTTGGCAGCACTACCATCAGTTTCAGCACCAACCACCACGTCTGTCCAAGCTCCATTCATTACACCTACCCAAAACCAAGTTCAACCTGACGTTTCTCAAAAGTTAATAACTACTATTGAGTCATTAACAGCTCGGTTAGAAACTATGGAAGGGAAACGGGTGCAAGTTCAACCTGAAAAGAAAGATTACCCTGAATGGGTAGATTCAATTTCTCCTCCATCCAGTTTTGGAAACCCTGTTTTCCCTACATTCAATGGATCAGGCGACCTTGAACAACATTTGATGCATTAAGTGTCTTGTTGTGATCCTATGATGGGAACTCCAGAGCAGCAAGAAGCAGTGAAACTCAGATGCTTCGTGCGAACCTTGCAATGACCAGCTTTTGTTTGGTATACAAGCTTAAAATCCCGGTCAGTCATCGGATGGGAGGATCTTCGTCAAAAATTCCTTCTTCAGTTTAGCTCAACTTTGCCAAAAACGAAAGTTTTCGATCTTACAAACTGCAAGCAAAGGTAAAATGAAAGAGTCTCTGATTTCATTGCTCGTTAGAAGGGATTAACATCTTCCTTGAATTTAGCACTCCCTTAGGAGGAATTATTGCCAATCTGTGTGGCAACTTTGCATGACGAATTACGCACGCCATTGATCCCTGTGAAATACACAGGAGGGTTTTGAGACCTTACTTCCATCGCTCAACAGATTGAAGATTCCCTTATACAGGCTAAGGTTAAATCTCGTGTAATTCCATCAGCTCCAAGAAGAAGAATGGGTAAAGCAGAAACTGCTACAGTTATGCTTAAACAAGCACCTGTACCTATTTCTACTTCAAAACCTTCATCTTCTCGAAGGGCTACACCTCCTGAACGCCAACAACAAAGGCTGTTTCGTCCAAATGATCAAAAAGATCAATGATGGAAACAATTTGAGGATATGAAGAGTAAAACTTACTCTTTCCGAAGTGAGCAAGTTCCTGGTTACTTCATTTCAGCTCTGGAAAATAATTTGGTTCAATTACCAGTGCCGAAGAGGCCAAACAAGGAAGGAGATGAAGACCGTCCCAATTATTGTCCCTTTCATCAAATGTTGGGGGATCCCATCCAGGAGTGTTTTGTCTTTAAAGACCTCCTGCAAAAGATGGTCGACTTGGGACAAGTCAAATTGAAGGGTTCTTCAGTTCATGTAGCGTGTATTACCGCTACAGATCCAGAGGAAGGAGGCGAGTGGCAGGAAGTCAAAAGCAAAACTGCGAAAAAATATGATGATTGGATGGTCAGAAAGACAATCAATCGGACCCATTCCATTTTGCGAACACAATTGAAGAAGCCAATTGTGTCTCCTACAAAAAGCTGCAGTAAAGCCTCCATCAAAAGATAAATCCTCAAAAGGGCAGCGCAATTAAAAGAAGAAAGAAGAATCAGGAGAAGATGAGTATGTATCAAAGCCTAAATTGTCTTTGATTCTGGCAGATTTCATGTCATCTACTTCAAAGCTACGGGCACCGCCCCATCAAACGGAACAGCCTAAACAAGCTAACCAGGCAGAGTCTTTATCAGACGAAGAGTTAATCTTTGGTTCTGTTAATATGATTCAATTAACAGATTCATATTCCAGTCTTGATGAGCCTGAATTCCCTGTATCAAATAAGGGAATCCGAAGAGGTTATAGAGGTTCAGGATATAGGGGAAGACGTGGATCTTTCCGAAGCCACTACTCTAATTTTACCCCTACTAGCACTGTATATGCAGTATAAACTCGTGGTAGATCCCTTCAGCGAGCTCAAAAAGAACAAGCAAGTTCTTCTGCCAATGGTCAACTCAGTTTTGGCACAGTTATTTTGGAATACCAATTAAAGGTTCCATCTTCTTTATCTCAGCAAGTAAATGGATCTAATCAGTCTAATCTGCCAAAACCAAGGATGTTTCCAGCTTCAATACAAGATGCATCAGCTTCCAAAGCATCTATTTCCAAGGTACCTGCTAAACCGCATATTCCTATTGGGAAACGCAGACCTCTAGATCAAAAGTATGATATATTGAAACACTTGGACCAAGTACCATAAAAGTTATCAATTTTGGATGCTTTTAATCTGTCAAAATATCTTCGGGAAGCACTCATCGAAGCTTTGTCAAGTCCTCAGGAGTTTGAAGCTGAAATTACTGCAGCTGAAATCTATCACATAGAGAATAATCCTGCAGAATGTCATGCAGTGATATCTTTTAGTGATAAAGATGAAGATGATGTTGTGCATGGGCACATAAAACCTTTGTACTTATCTGGCAAAGTCAATGGTATAGATGTTCGAAGATCTTTCATTGACAATGGTTCAGGAGTCAACCTCATGCCCATTCGTACACTTCGTCGATTGGGCCTCACGGAATCCGATTTATCTCCTTCTACCATGATGTTTCAAGGATATGATAAAAATGAACAAGAACCACTGGGAGAAGTTACACTCAGAACTCAGTTTGGAGATCTTGTTTCTAATTCGGATTTCATGATTGTTGATCAAGACTCAGCTTTCAATATCTTGCTTGGAAGACCCTGGCTACATCAGCACGCAGCTATTCTGTCATCATACCATCAATGTCTCAAATACTGTTTCGATGTTCAAGTCGGAACATTGTATGGTGATAAAGCCCTGTTCAAGACATGTGAGTCTCAATACATTGAGGAGGAATTTTATCACATGAAGGGAAGAGAAAAATCTACAATGAAAGAAATTACCAAAGTTAATGCTCCATATGGTTTGGAGAAAATTACAATAAATCCATTTTCACATGTGAGTACAGATTATGTGTTACCTATCAGTCAAATTGAAAAAATAGGCCCAAATCAAAATAATCTTATGTAAAGATCCATAATGTCAATTACGGAAATCGAGCCAGACAACATGGGAGGAATTGGTAACTTACCAAGCAGTGATGAAAGCATAAGTGGTGACGTTTTCATTTCGTCTGCTGAAATCCAACAAGTCTATACTTCGCTAATCATGCCAGAAGAAGTTATAGCAACACCAGAGGTGAATAATGATGTTGATTCTCAATCCATCATCTCCTCCTTATTTCCCAAAGAAGACCCTTTATCATCAATAGGGTCGGAAATGGAAGATTCTTCTTCAAAATGTGAAAATTTTGACATCTCTTATGATCATGAGAATTTCGTTTTTTCATCTACTTTGCAAGTAGAAATGGAGGAAATAACACAAGATGAAGAGGAAGAGGAAGATCTTAGAGATGCTCCTCCAGCATTTGAAGAGGGTATCTCTACCACTGTGGATGAACTCAGAGAAATAAATCTGGTTACAGAGAAAGATCCACGCCCCACATTAATTAGTGCGGCCATGACCCTTGAAGAGCACGAGATGTATATTTCTTTTCTAAAGCAAAATAAAGATATTTTTGCTTGGAATTATACAGAAATGCCTGGGCTTGATCCTGATGTTTCCACCCATCATTTGGGTTTACCAAAAGAACATCGAGGATTCAAGCAAGCCGCGAGAAGAACACACCCAACCTATGCTTCCAAAATTGAAGCTGAAGTGGATAAGCTGATCAAAGATAACTTCATCAGAGAAGTTCAATATCCCAAGTGGTTGGCTAATATTGTCCCTGTAAAGAAGAAGAACGGACAAATTAGGGTTTTCATCAATTTCAGAGATCTTAATCGATATTGTCCTAAAGATGATTTCCCAGTTCTGATTACAGAACTCTTAATTGATGCGACGGCTGGCTATGAAGTACTTTCTTTCATGGATGGATATTCTGGATATAATCAGATCCGAATGGCCCCAGAAGATGAGGAATATACAGCCTTCAGAGCTCCTCAAGGTGTGTTTTTTTACCGGGTGATGCCCTTTAGTTTAAAGAATGCAGGTGCAACATATCAACGCGCCATGCATCGTATCTTCAAATCTCTTTTAGGGAAGTTTGTTGAATGCTATGTAGATGATTTGGTGGTTAAATCCAAACAACGTTCTAATCACTTGGCTGATTTAGAAGTCATATTCCACAAGCTTCGACAACATAATTTGAAGATGAACCCCTTAAAATGTGCTTTTGGGGTAACCTCAGGAAAATTCCTCGGCTTTGTTGTACGCCATCGTGGTATTGAAGTTGATCCTGAGAAGACCAAATCAATCCTTGGTATGTCACCTCCTCATAATTTGAAAGAATTAAGAGGACTTCAAGGACACTTAGCCTATATTCGGCGTTTCATCGCCAATTTGGCAGGCAAAAGTTTACCTTTTACCAAATTATTGAAGAAAGGAGTCACTTACCAGTGGACTGAAGAATGTCAAGAATCATTTGATGTTCTCAAGAAATACCTCTTGAGTCCACCAGTACTCATGCCACCTGTTGAGGGTAGACCACTTATCCTCTATGTGACAGCTTTAGAGCGATCATTGGGTGCCTTTATCTCTCAAAAGAATGATGTTGGGAATGAAAATAGTCTCTACTATCTCAGTAGAACTATGCTTGAAGCAGAAACCCGGTACTCAAGTATTGAAAAGTGCTGCCTAGCATTAATCATTGTAGTTCAGAAACTGAGACACTACCTGAAACATCATGAGGTCCAATTGGTATCTCGTAATAATCCGCTAAAATTCATCCTTAGTCGTCCAATGCTTACAGGACGTCTGGCAAGGTGGGCGGTTATTCTACAGCAGTTCGACATTCAGTATGTGTCTCAAAAGGCAATTAAGGGCCAAGCTCTGGCTGATTTCCTGGCTGAACATCCTTCAGTGGAAGACACATATTCAGATATCGAACTCCCTGATGAGGAAGTTTTCTCTATTCAAGAGAGTCCTCAAACATGGGAAATGTATTTTTATGGTGCTTCTAGAATTCCAACAGGGAAGAAAATGGAAAATCCTAAATTCAACAAAGTTGGTTTAGGAATTGTGCTCATTTCTCCAGATAAGGCAGTGTTACCTTATTCCTTTTTGTTGTGGGAAGGTGGTACCAATAATGAAGCTGAATACCAAGCTCTCATTACAGGCTTGGAATTAGCGCTTCAAGCACAATTGAATCACTTAAAGGTGAAAGGTGATTCAGACCTGGTAATCAAACAAGTCATTGGGGATTATGCCATCAGAAAAGAAGAATTAATCCCTTTGTATGATTACGTCAGAGAGTTAATGTCGGAATTCCCTTTAGAACCGACATTTTCTTATGTCCCAAGATCACAAAATGCTCAAGCTGATGCACTGGATAATATAGACACAGCCTTAGAAGATCCAAATCGGGGCGAGACAACCATCTGTATTGCTCACCGTTGTGCAATTTCACCTTATGTTTAAGTCAGAACAGAGGAAATTAATGAAATTAGTCCCATTCCTGAACCGTATGGTCATACTACAGGATGGATGTCACCTATCAGGGAATACCTTCAAAATGGAACACTTCCACCTGATAGAGCCGAGAAAGAACAAATTCGGCGACGTGTGGTCAATTTTTCTCTTTATGATAGCCCAGACCACCTCGAGAAAATTATATACAAACATGGTTTTGATGGAGTTCTCTTCAGATGTATTGATGGTGAAGAGACAATGGCTGTCATAAAAGAAGTGCATGCAGGAGTCTGTGGTTCCCACCAGTCTGGACATAGACTGTCTGATCAAATTCGAAGGCTTGGATACTTTTGGCCTTCAATGATACAAGATTGTGTTAATTTCACAAAGAAGTGTCATTCATGCCAAGTATATGCCAACTTCATTTATAAACCTCCAGAGTTGCTTCATACAGCTAAATACTCATGGCCATTTTTCACATGGGGAATGGATGTGGTGGGACCTTACCCTTCAGCTACGGCCAAGCAGTTTAAGTACATTCTTACTGCTACTGATTTCTTTTCCAAATGGGAAGAAGCAGTACCTCTCAAAGAAGTCAGTTCTAAATGCATTATTAGCTTCATCAAGTCTAACATCATTACTAGATTTGGTGTCCCTCATACCATATTGACGGACAACGGCACCAACTTCTGTTCTTCTGAGGTAAAGAAATTGTATCAAGAATACAACATTAAGTCCAACCATTCATCTCGATATCATGCAGCGGATAATGGCCAGATAGAGGCCTTCAAAAAGACTCTTTCAAATATACTGCAAAAGATGGTAGATAAAGATAAGAGGTCATGGCCTGATAAACTCTTTCATGCTTTATGGGCTTATCGGACTACCACTCGCAATGCAACGCGGTCAACTCCATATTCATTGGTATATGGAACAGAAGAAGTCTTGCCAATTGAAGTTCAATTTCCATCACTCAGAATAGCCATTTGTGATGAGTTATCTACAGATGAGCAATCCCAAAAGCGGTTGAATGAATTGGAACAGTTAGATGAGAAAAGATTGTGCACTTTGCACCACTTAGAAATCTATCAAAATCGAATAGCACGAGCTTTTAACAAAAAAGTTCGTCTTCGTTCATTAATTCAGGGAGAATTGGTATTGGTTCTCAGAGCACCAATGATACCAGGAAAGAAGCCTCCCAAGCTTGAACCAAAATGGGAAGGACCTTATTCAATACATAAGGTCTACTCCAATGGAGCGTATTCTCTAATCTCAATGGATGGATAACACATCACGACTCCAACTAATGCCAGATTTCTGAAGAAGTATTTTGTATAAACACAAAATATTGTTCCCAGAACCAAGACTCTTACAATTGGTTCATACAGCAATGGTCCAGTATGACCTTAAACTGCAACTTCGTCCAACATGACGTTAAACTGTGTCACCTTCAATGTCCTACATGACACTAAACTGTATTATGTCCTACATGACACTAAACTGTATTATGTCCTATCTACATGAAATTAAACTGTACAGAAGTTCCATATTTTGTCCGAGATGACATTAAACTATATTATGTCCTACATGACACTAAACTGTATTATGTCATATCTACATGACATTAAACTGTACAGAAGTTCCATATTTTGTCCGAGATGACATTAAACTATATTTTGTCCTACATGACACTAAACTGTATTATGTCCTATCTACATGACATTAAACTGTACAGAAGTTCCATATTTTGTCCGAGATGACATTAAACTATATTTTGTCCTACATGACACTAAACTGTATTATGTCCTATCTACATGACATTAAACTGTACAGAAGTTCCATATTTTTTCCGAGATGACCTTAAACTATATTTTTTCCTACATGACACTAAACCGTATTATGTCCTATCTACATGACGAAAAACTGTACAGAAGTTCCTATATTTTGTCCGAGATGACATTAAACTATATTGTGTCCTAGCAACATGACAATAAACTGTGTGGCACTTTCATCATCCAGCATGACGTTAAAATGTAAAAAGTCCCCAAAACTGATATCCTCATATTGGTTCACCTTAGTCCTAGCTACATGACTTTAAACTGTACAGCACCAGTTCGTCCTTGCTATATGACGTTAAACTATACAGCAATGGTCCAGTATGACTTTAAACTGCAACTTCGTCCCACACGACATTAAACTGTGAAAAATTTCCCTAAACCGTCCAGCATGACCTTAAACTGCATCATCCCTGGTCCATGTATATGACCATAAACTATTTGCAATTCATTTATGTCCAGCAAGACGTTAAACTGTGACGTCCTAACTACATGACGCTAAACTGTATAAAAGTCCCTCACGTCCGGAAAGACGTTAAACTATATAATCTCAAAAGTCCAGTATGACATTAAACTGCACCATTCACGGTCCATGCATATGACCTTAAACTATTCGCACTTTCGTCCGACATGACGTTAAAATGGTACACTCTTTTGTCCTTACTGCATGACATTAAACTGCACAGTCCCCCTTTCGTCCAATATGACGTTAAACTGTATTGTCCCCATCGTCCTAACTACATGACACTAAACTGTACAGAAAGTCCTTGATATGTCCTACATGACATTAAACTGTTATTTTGTCCCTGCTACATGACACTAAACTGTGCAGCACCAATAGTCCTAACTGCAAGACTTTAAACTGCATAGTCCCTTTTTTATGTCCTACATGACATTAAACTGTGCATCGTTAAGGTTTTTATTACCTTTTATTTCTCACATCGAGTATGACTCACGTGAGCTTAGAGCGAACATCAACCATAACACTCCCTTTGGGCCACTAACCATGTATAAGTCCCAACAACATTTTTTATTTAGATCATTGTCCACAAGAACAACTTGATCATTAATTCATTCTTTAATTGAACTACACGGACTTTGATCCTTACCCTCCAGGCTGGGTATGTAGGAAACCTCCCAGGGTTCAAGCCCAAAAACAATCTCTTCACATCGGTTCACCACCATCTCATATGATGTTGATTCATGAAACCGCCCCTGGAATCAATATCTTTACATTGATTCACTTTCGTCCTTGTTATATGACGTTAAACTATACAACACTTTTGTCCGATACGAAAATAAACTACAATATTCTTTGATTTCCTCATTTGAGAAAGAACTATTATTGACATTGATTTTTCAATCATGGTTTTCATTTTCAAAAGACTACATGCATACATGGTAATGCCTAAACTTTTTATCTTAGGTTAAACCATCATTGCACTAAAGTCCCCTTTCACCCTTCACATGTACGAACCAAATTTGTACAAAGGGTATTTCTAGAACTACGTGGACTTGATTCCCATCCTTATGGGATACGTAGGAACATTCGAGTGTCCCTCGAATCCAGTCCCAAGTCTTTTGGGCCTAACCCCAAATTTCACTTTCAGTCCCTTGGCTGAAAAGTCCTCATGAAAACACACACTGTGTATTCATTATTATGGTCCGAATTCTATGACCCTAAACTAAGATCACTCATACTTTCGTCCTGAACGACGTTAAACTGCATTTCAAGAACTACGTATGGATTGATTCTCATTCTTATGAGATACGTAGTGAAGTCCAAAATTTCAATTCAGGACCCAGCCACAACATGATTATGGTTTTCATTGACCTATGTATCTCTATATACATTGGACAATACCCATCTTTATGTGTTATAATCCTAACCTTAAAATATTTCCAGATCTTCATAACCCTTTTCATGACTTCTAGTCACAAAAATGTCAAACTTCTGAGAATAATTTTGCCTGGCTATGCAGCACATGCCCATAGGTGGCCTTGCATAAACAGTCCACATAACAGACTTGTCAGCCGAAAGATACTATTTATTTGACCATGCAGCCAATGCCCTTAGGTGGCCCTGCATATTTCAACCCCCTAACGGGTTTTGTTAAATAATAGTAACTTCATTCTTGGGAAGAATGCCACTTTTGTCCTTATTTGTCTTAAACGACAGTATGTAGGGATCCGCAAAAAATGGCCATCCTTAACATATTTGTCCCATATCCTTTTTCATGATCTGAAAATATTCAATTCTATGGTTTATTCTTCTTCCCTACGTTTGGGTCGGACCTTCGTAGGAGTGATATTCATCCAGTTCTTCGATATTCTTGTTCGGAAATATCTTCTCCATATTCAAGTACCTCTTTCCATACAACAAACTCTATACTTTAGAAAATTTGAATCTCCATAAACTTTCACAGGCTTTTAGCACTAGGAAAGTAAATTTCTGGGAGTTCTTTTCGCCTGACTATGCAGCACGTGCCCATAGGTGGCCTTGCATAAACAGTCCACATAACAGACTTGTCAGCCGAAAGATGCTATTTATTTAACCATGCAGCCAATGCCCTTAGGTGGCCCTGCATATTTCAACCCCCTAACGGGTTTTGTTAAATAATAGTAACTTCATTCTTGGAAACTACTTCTTCTAATGCCTTTTAGCTCTTTTTCATATCATTCCTCAGATTCAAATATTCTTAAGCCATAGTTTACATTTTTTCTCTCATACTTGAGTATGGTAATATGTTTTCAGATAAATTGTCAAGGAATTGAATCCATTTTAATCCATTTAGGTCAAAGCTATTTCGACCTTAAACATTAGCCCCTTTATGTCCGGCATGCATGACTTTAAACTGCATACAAAAGACAAAGGAACTTTGAATAAAAGTCAAGTTCCAGCACAATTGCGCACCACCTTTTCCTTTGGATGTCTTTGATTTCCTCAGAGTCAAATCCTCATTTCTCTCCGGATCCAACTCTGAGGGGGGACTTTTGTTGACGCTCCTTTCGTCACAGAATATAAGGGTCGGAAAAGGGGAATATCTGAGCATAAAGTGATTCATCCTTTTAAGAAACATCAAAAATCGACAAAGGGATGAACAAGGAGAACATTGCCCATAGGTTGCGCAAGTTCCCTCATGGTCGCGCAAGTACACATGCGCGCCGCCTAGTGGTTGTGCAAGTACTTGCGCGACGCCTTATGGTCGTGCAAGTGACTTGCGTGGCCTAAGTGATAACCGCCCAGTAACCGCCCAGGGTCTTCTTTTGCCTATAAATAGACCCTGTGGGCCCCCCATTTGAGAGGATCTTTTTCCAGAAACTCGGATTGAAGCTTCTGACGCCCAAGTCTCTTCTCAAAGCTTCCGGAACACTTCTAAGGTAATTTCTTACCTAGAACGGAAGATCTAAAGAGAAGAAGGAAGGCCTAAGTGTTGAAACTTATCAAACACTTGCGCGCCGATTTATTTCCTTCAATATAACTTGCGCATCCCTTTTCTGGAAGAACCTCAAGAGGATTCTAAAGGGTTTAAAAAAGAGTCGCTCAAATATTTCAATGCTGGTTGAAAATCGCGCAAGTACACCATGTGTCGCGCAGGTATACCTGCGCGACCAAAACTTGCGCGCCCACGGAAGACTTGCGCGCCTTTCAAGACTTGCGCGCCCCTACCTTTTTGGGTGCCCATTTTGCCCATTTTACCCCTCTTAAGCCATTACACCTTTCCTTTTCAAGATTCAGTCTTCAAGACACTCTTCAAAGCCATTTATGGCATGATTTCATGATTTGACTTCATTATCTGAAAGGAATTCTGTGGAATATCTCTCAAAACCTAGTGATTTAAATATCCTTATGTCACTAAATATAGAGAGTTCATTCATTCAACCTCATCCTTTAAGATGAGAGAATCCTTAACTTGGGCATCCTCCTCAGGATTAAGCCCCAATCATAATCCTTTAACTTGGACATCCTCCTCAGGAGTAAGCCCCAATTTCAAATCTGGGCATCCTTCTTTAGGAGTAAGCCCCAAATTCTTAAAGTTCCCAAACTTGGGCATCCTCCTCAGGAGTAAGCCCCAAACCTTAATCCCTAACCTGGGTCTCCCTTTTCAGGAATAAGACTCAGTCATAACCTGGGCCTCTTTTTTTAGGAGTAAGTCCCAGTCATAATCTGGGGTTTCCTTTTCAGGAGTAAAACCCAATCATAAGTCCCCTCCTAACTTGGGCATCCTCCTTAGGAGTAAGCCCCAAGATTAGAGTATTCAAATCTCCATAAAGAACATATACCTTTATGGACCCTGTTCCTGGATTTTCTCCCTAAAAGTGAATCCTAAACCTTCATCTATCTGGGCAGTCATACATACCTAAGCCCCAAACAATTTCTTATGATTGCATCTTTCATGGCACAATTGTCTAATTTTTACTAATACCTCTTGTTTCTCACACCGAGCATGACTCACGTGAGCTTAGAGTGTAAAAGTAATTATGACATTCTTCTTTGAGCCATCAATCATAAACATCATACTCCATTACTCGAACTACGTGGGTTTTGATTCCTTTTCCAAAACAAAGGATACGTAGGTAGCCCATTTATGGGTTCGATCCCAACTTTGAAACAATACCTGTCATTCTGAATGACGATAAACTTCAAGTGACCCCACTGAGTTGCTTTAAAACCAGCCTGGTCATCATAAATGACCAAGAGACTTTTATATAAATGTTTTGAAGGATACCATTGACCAAGAATCTCTAAACAGATATAGATGATTCTCTATTGATGAAGAACCTCGAATACATATAAAAGATTCTCTAAATTTCTTTCATATTTAATCATTGATTGTTAAAACTAAAGGAAAGCACATTTTATACTTGGTAATGTAATAAGGATTCACGAACATAACTTAAATCTATAAAGAGAGTCCCGGAGTAGAAAATAATTCCCCTCAAAAAGGTGTGATGAGTCCGACCTCCCATCCTCTCGACCAATGAAAATTCCTAAGCCTCATCAGTCCACAAGCTAATGAGCGCCTACCTTTGGAAAGTGGGTCCAAACGGATGTGGAATCATTGGATGTTTCCGGTTCTACGAACAAACCCGCTAGAAACCGATCGGAACGTTTGAATCTCCCGTCAAGGAGGTCATCCCCGAAATCCGTCGAGGAAACAGTTGTGCACCTCCAAATTCATTTTAGAGAACAAATCCTTATGTTTCAACTCACTGCTAGCCTCCTAAACTATCTGTATCTGAGTCCTCATACTCAATGAATCATCTATTATGTTTCATTTACTAGGTATTTAGGCAAGATCAAAGTCAACATATTGAAGGTACTCAACCCACCTTCATTTTCTCAACTTCAAGTATCATTGATTAAACATATACTTGAGAATTTAGTGGTCTGTGTGCACAACAAAATGCTCTACCAAAAGATAATCTCTCTAATAGTGCAAAGCATGCACAACTAAAGCCAATGTGAGATCGTGTGTTTGGTAGTTCCTCTCATGTGACCCCAATTGCTGACACTCGTACGCAATGACTATGTCCCCCTGCATAAGCATAACTCCCAGCCCGATACTTGATGCATCGCAGTAAACAATGTAACACTTATCCCATTCTGGAAAAATCAGTGTCGATGCTAAAGTTAACCTCTTTTTTAGCTTATCAAAGGCTGAATTGTAGAAATATATCCAAAATTACATCATTCCTTTATTATTTAGGCCCATAAAAGGCATTTCAAAGCATGAAAAGTCCTGAATAAAGTGTTTGTAGTAACCATCTAGCCTAAGAAAATCTTTACCACACAGGCGTTCTTCGGATTCTCCTAGGAAACTAAATCTCTCACCTTCTCTAGGTCAACTGATACTCTGGTCTCTGATATGACATGACCCAAGAAATGAATTTGGTCCATCCAAAAGTTTCACTTTGAGATCTTGGAATATAATAGATTCTCTCTTAGTGTACCCAATATTATCACAAGATGGATGGCATGGTTGTGTTGAAGGTGATAGCACACCTAGATATCATCCATGAAGACTACCACATAAGAATCCAATTAAGGATAGAACACTTGGCTCATCAGTTCCATGAAAAATTATAGTTCATTCATGAGACAGAATTGTCTAACAAAGTACTTATATAGACCATACCTTCTTTGAAAAACTTTAAGAGGTATATCTAATGGTATAACGTGAAAATGATGATAACCGAATCCCAAGTAAATCTTTGAGAGCACCCAAGATCCTTGAAGCTGAACAAAAAAGATCATTAATCCTAGGTAAGTTATATTAGTTCTTGACAATCAACTAGTTCATCTTCTGATAATCTGCATAACATATGATTGTATCATCTTCCTTCTTCACAAAAATTATAGGAGAATCTCAAAGATAAGTACTGTGTTGGATGAAACCCTTTTCATGAAACTCCTCTAATTGCTTCTTGAGATCCTGTAATTCGGGTGTATCCATCCAATAAGGAGGAATGGATACTAGTGTTGCTCCTGGATCAAGATCGATAGAGAAATATACCTCTCTCTCTCTCTCTCTATCTAAACATGAAAATTATATTGGGAATATATCCCTAAAATGATCCACCACTAGTAGAAAGGCCATATGTGAATTCCCCTAGTCATCTAGATATAAATTAGAAAATTGGGATGTAATTCTACCTAACCCATGATTCTTCGATCTAGCAATACCCCAAACATGGGTATGTGAAAATTTAAACATATATAATCCAATACAATGAAACGAAGGACACAAACCACCTAACATGAAGTCATACGTTTGATATAATTGAACGTCAGCTATTGAATCAGCCATGATCGGTGTAGATATAGAAAGTGGTGAAAAAAACCCAACCTTGAATAACTAAAAAAAAGAGGAGGAATCAAGAAGAAAGGGTCAAGAAGTTCTAAGAACTCACTGGTGGGATTCCAATTCACTTGAAGTTGTCTCCATCTGAGAATGGATAGAGTATCAGGAGGGGTTCAGAGTTCATCGACCATTCCACAATGCTCTTGTATGAACCATGGATTGAAGAAGATGTTAATAGATATGAGACACAACCCTTGTCTGATTTATCATATAAAATGAAAAAACCATGGTGTGTTCCTTAAAACTACACGTCATTTAGTAGCCTTAACTTGTATCTAACTTAAGCAGGATTTCCAGGTTTCTACATGGCCAGAATGTGACTGTACACAGACACTAGTTACACATTGTGTACATGGAAGTACACAGCGTGTACTTATAAAATCCCTATTTCTTCATTTTTCCTAAAAAACAACCTGAAATCAATATCCATACCAGAGAAATAGATCCAGGTTTTAAAGCATTCCCCCTTAAATAAATTTTTCCCCGAATTTCCCTTCCAATGTTGGTGAAGAAGAATATATGAAAAACTCCAGCCATTGGGATCACGCATTGGCCTCCCTCTCCCAAGTCTTGTCTCATACTTGCCCTTCCTACCATAGTATAATTATTAGAGGAATAGAATGACCATAAATAACCTTCATGAAACAATCCACAATCTGAATAGGGTTCCCCTTGAAGGATGAATCTTCCTCTAACTCAACCTCCTTGGGTTGAAAAACATGAGATAGGTTTGAAAAGTAACATCATAGCTAAGAAACATGAAATATTTCATGCATAGAATAGTACCTATGAGGTAACTGTAACTGATAGGAAACGAGACCAACTCTTTCCCAAACATCAAATGGCCCGACATATCTCGATGAATATTTCCCCTGTCCCCTAATCCCCTTGTGTCCCAACCTCAGTGTGACATGTAGGAAAAAATAATCTCCGACCTCAAACTCTAGAGGTCATCTCCATCGATTAGCATAAAATTTCTTCTGAGACTATGCAGTATCCATTCTCTTTCAAATAAACTCCACCTATTTAGTGGTCTCTTAGACAAGACAAGGTACTGACATAACTACCACTCCTGCATCCAGCTTACATTAGCGTGATCGGCATGGCCCGCTATAAAAATCCTCCTAAGGTTCCATATTAATAATTTCATGAAAAATATTATTATAGGAAAAATCCCCCAGGGGTATGTGTCTCTCCCAAGATCCCCCAAAATCGAGGACACATGCTCGATGCATGGCCTCTAAAACTAGAATCGTGCACTCAGACTGATCATCTTTTTGGGGTTGGTAATTTGTAATCAAAAGTTCCTATGTATCCAAAAACCTATTTAGTCTCTAAAAAAATGATAAGTAATCCAAGAATCCCTTTCTGAAATTATAGTGTGAGTAAATCCATGAAAACTTACTATCTCTCAAAGGTAAAACCTTCCAAGCTCATCAACACTAAAGGTTTCCTTGATCGGTATGATATGTAAAACATTCGTGAGCCTATCGATAACAAACCAAACTACATCATTTCCTCCTGAAGACCTTGGTAGACCTGTCACAACATCCATCGCGATTTCATTCCACTTCCTCTTGGGAATTTCTCACTAATATAAATGCCTTGTTGGTCTTTGATGCTCTTCCATCACCTACTAATAGGCAGAACATCTTATAACCAAACCAGCTACATTCTTCTTCATACCTGGACACCAATACCGAGGATGTAAATCTTGATACATATTAGTGACACTAGGATAAAATACCAATTCTGATGAATGAAAATATCACAAAAACTCCTCACGTATATCTACAGACACCCATATAATCCCTAAAAATACAAAACCTCATCCTCACCTATGGTCCACCCAGGAGTAGGGTCCTTGACTGACACACTATTTTGTAAGAATAGGCCTTTAGAATCTGATAGATACCTCATTCCCACTCGATCTAGTAGAGTATTGGTAATAGTTATAGAAGAAATAAATATCTTCCCATGTCTTTCGTGCACCTCAAAATTCATTTTAGAGAACAAATCTGTAAGTTGAACCTCACTATTGGCCTTCTAAACTATCAGTATTTGAGTCTTATTGGTCAATGCATCGGCCATTATGTTGCATTTACCAGGATTTTAGGAAAGATCAAAGTCAAAATATTTAAGGTAATCAACCTACCTTCATTGTCTCAACTTCAGGTCTCACTGATTAAAGATATTATTGAGAATTTTGTGGTCTGTGTGCACTACAAAATGATCTCCCAAAAGATAATCTCTCAAATAGTGAAAAGCATACAAAACCAAAGCCAATGTGAGATCGTCTGTTGGGTAGTTTGTCTCATGTGGCCCCAATTGCTGACACCCATATGCAATGACTCCATCCCCCTACATAAGCATGTCTCCCAGCCCAATACCTGATGTGTCACAGTAAATAGTGTAACTCTTGTCTCATTTTAGAAAAATTAGTTTCGATGATGATGATAACCTCTCTTTCAGCTCCTAAAAGGCTGAATTGCTTAAATCTATCCAAAATCACATCATTCGTTTTTTAGATAGGCCTGTAAAAGGAACTTCTAAGCATGAAAAGTCCTAAATAAAGTGTCTGTAATAACCAGCCAACCCATGAAATCTTTACCTCCAAGATGTTCTATGGCTTCTCTAAGGAAACTAAATATCTCACATTCTCTGGGCTGACTGATACTCTGGTCTTTGAGATGACATGACCCAAGAAATTAATTTTGTCCATCCAAAAGTTTCACTTTAACAGATCGGTGTATAATTGATGTTCTCTCGATGTACTCAATATTAACTCAAGATGGATGGCATGGTTGTGTCGAGGGTGAGAGTACACCAAGATATCATCCATCAATACTACCACATAAGAATCCAATTAAGGATGGAACACTCGATTCATTAGTTCCATGAAAACTTCTACTGTATTTGTGAGACTGAATAGTATAACCCAATACTTATATAGACCATACCTTCTTTGAAAAGATTTAAGAGGTATATCTGATGGTATAATGTGAAAATGATGATAACCAGATCCCAAGTCAATCTTCGAGAACACCCAAGCTCCTTGAAGCTGATAAAAAAAATAATTAATCCTAAGAAATTTATCTTAGTTCTTGACTGTCAACTAGTTCATCTTACGATAATCCACACAACGTTTGAGGGTATCATCTTTTTTCTTCGCAAAAAGGATAGGTGAATCCCAAGGAGAAGTATTGGGTTGGATGAAACCTTTTTCATGACACTCCTCTAATTTCTTCTTAAGATCATGTAATTCTGGTGTATCTATCTTAAAAGTAGGAATGGAAACTGGTGTTTCTATGGCAACAAGATCATTAGAGAAATATACCTCTCTCTCTTGATCTAAACATGAAAATTCAATTAGGAATACATCCCTAAAATGATCCACCACTGAAGGAAAGGCCATATGCGAAGTCCCCAGGTCATCCAAATATAAATTAGAAAACTAGGATGTAATTCCACCCAACCCATGGTGACGTGAAACTCCTCCTATGTAAATAGTAGTCTATAAAGACCTGAAATAAGACAAACCAGTCCATTCTAAGAATCAAATCGAAGCCTATCATCTCTATGACATAGAGGTCACATAATAAGTGACACCCCCCAACCTCAAGAGGTAACTTCTTACACTTACTTACACTAGTCATTCTAATTCCCAACGGAGTGCCTAAAATCATAACATTATCAAAAGTAAGGATAAAGAGCCCAAGGATCTCCACAATAGAAACCGATATAAAACTAAGAGAATAACCTCTATGAAAAAGGGAAAATGACAAAACTGTGGCAACTCAAATCATAACTCTAACCATAGAGGGTCTAGGATCCTCTCCTACTGGGTCTGTTCCATCTAAAAAGTTTTACCTGTATTATGGCCCTACGACCCTTCCAGGCTACCCTAAGCTGATCCACATTGTTGTCGCTGAAAACCTATCATCTGGCTACCAAATCCACCACCAACCCCTTGGCTTGAATAACCTGAAGAACTCCAGTTCCAGGACTGATGAGAAATTGGTGGTCCTGGTCTTGAACATGGAGTCATAAAAGACTCCCTCTCACTTTCTATTGGTGAGAAATTCCTAAAAAAATGCATAATTTGGCCCATCCTACCGCATGATTGGAACTCTATTGGGTCCTTCAGGAAATGTGGTCTTCTATGCCCACTCTTACCACACTAGTAGAACATCACTTGGATACCAGAAGAAACATCCATGCTACTTGAGAAATCACCCCTTGAAATCTCCTTGTGGTGCTTCCTACTATCTGTCTAAGGAGTACTAGCCCTGGATGTTGAACCTCCCTAGTTCACAACTCCAAAATCTCTCAGATTGTGCTTGGTAATTGGTTCCAAGTTAACTATAGAAGTCACTAAAATCAACCTTAAAACATTCACCTGTGATAAGATTTTATACCTGAGACTATCCACAAATCACCTAGTTAGTGGTAACATGTTACCCCCCCCCCCAGAACAGGTGTGAAGTGCTGAAGCTCTGTAAAGAGTGTATAGTAATCCATTACTAAAAGATATCCCTACTCGAAATTCATAAACTCCCAATATCAATAGGCCCTAAACCATTTAGGGCATAAGTAATCATAGAAGTTCCTTTTAAACTCTTCCCATGTCATATCACAAGATGTCCCTCCTACGAGATAACATCCCACCATCTCTTGGTGGAATCACACAACATTTATATCACCAGATTCACCCTCCTATCAAAAGGTGTCTCCATATGATCAAAGATTGAATGTATGGCCTCCAACTATGGCACTAAAACTAGTGGTCCTCCATCACCTAAAAAAGTGTGAGGATGCAGTTGTTGGAACACCCATGTCAACTCAACCATGTTCGGGGTAGGATGTGGTGCTCCCTGAAACGTCTGCATCATCCTCATAATGCCTTTATGGAACTGTGCATCAACACCTATGTCTGGTATAAAATCTCGTGCCAAGACGGATACAACGGGAGGATATTCTGGTAGTCCATGACCTACCATTTCTAGTGTCTAATCATCACCATGTACCTAGGGTAAAATCAGAGGATGTCTTGGTGGCATGACTCTACAAGTTCAAGAACACACATCATTAAAAGATTAATTAAAATCCAAATCATAAGTGCAAGAATGAAATAGGTGAAGTAAAACATTCATGTTTTTGAAAATAGGGTAACAAGATGTGTAGAAACACTACACTGCATGTTTCCCTTAATCCTTAACATGGCCATGCACGTCTGCTAACCTGGTCCTTTAACACCCATACACACGGTGTGTTCCTCCTGAACCATGATGTCTACTTCAATTTTCCCTCTTTCCCATGTACTTTTACATGGATATAACCACATGGTTTTTTTGGTGTAACACTACACTATTTTATCACTCTAGACATGGTGTGTATGACAGAAATTACATCCACCTATGTCATTAGTCACACGGCTAGACAGGCGGTCGATTACAACACAACATGTACTCCTAGTACAAGGCATGTTCTACCAAGAGCTTGCCAACCCAATTTCTATACTCACATAGTCAATCACACAGTCAAAAACTATACAACATGTACATATGGTACACATTGTGTACTTAAGAAAAGTTATTTCTTCTAAAATAGAAGAACACATGGCGTGTGTTCATAACACCACACACTGTGTTTTTTGGGTTTTCTATACATTAAGCCTCTGAAACTTCTCATAAACCCCCCAAAAACATTTAATTTGTCCAAGGAATACCTTGTTCTAATTTAGGAGGTCCCATACTCCCCACTAATCATAGTTTAGCATCTTCATTCATATCATATCTTAACAAAATATAAATTCAAGTTCAAACACGATCCACCAAATTCCAATCTAAGAGGGCCCATAACACCTCAGGGACCAAATCTTGGCATCCATCCCAATAAAACTTTACATATACCAATACCCTATGAAAATAGTAGGTATTATATTGTGGAATTAATCACAAAATTATGAATATCTAGCACAATATCTATCACAACAGCGTGCAATCAGTAATGTACCCTACATGGAATGATGAGAATTGATGACATGTGATCTATATCAAGTTCATATATGACGAATGAGATGTAATACCCTCATATCATTAGGTTAAAACAAAACAAAACCCCAATGATATCAATAATAACAACACAAAACAATTGTGTCAACCAAAGTTGAAATTGAATCAATTGTAAGAGTTTACAATCCAAAAAATACAATTCAATTCAAGTTAATTTATCTTTTCCCTATACACAGGGTATCCACTATTGGGAAAATCTAACTATAAAAATCCATTATCCTATATATCCCCTTATAATGATTACAAATAGTATGAAAAACATGAAATAAAACTCATCTGATACAACTATGTAGCATCCCAGATCTGGGTGCCCCCCAATGGTGCCCCGAAGCCGGTTGGTCACACAACCTCAAACACATTTCCCCAAATGCCAAAGGCTACCCACTATAAGTGAGGTCCAAGGTGTGATAAAGTGGAAACTATTCCCTCATATGTAGAGTATACACAATAGAAAAAATATAAAACAAAATAGAAAGCAGTGATACCATAAATTAAATAGCGAAATACTAAAAATAAATCTAACTAAAGCCACAATATATATATATAATTCATGGAATATTTATATAAGAAAATAGACAAACAATTCCCAATTATGGAATGAAATATATAAAGTGAAGTGAAAATTAAACAAGTAAACTCTAGCAGCATCACAAGCCTTAGCTTAGTCTCATGCTCTCTAGCTCCAACTATAATCCAGTACCTGATGAAGAATGGAACTTGCACTTATCTATAAATGTCATCATTTAATATGTTTGGGTCTAAAATCATGACCCAAATAGTGTGTGAGACAAATACGAGTAGGTAAAAACCAAATTATCTATGCCTAACTGTCAGTGAATATATATATAAGAGGTAATATTCAAGAATGGAGCAATAAAATAGGAATTACTCAAATATAAACAATCCTAAAGTTTTCAATTAAATTAATTTAACATTTCTTATTTATTCATTGAATCATGTAACCCTAGGATCGAGCTTAATCTCTATGTCCTACATGTAATGTAACCAAAATAGATGTCTCATAAGGCCATATACACAATCGAGTAAGACTGAATTCAAGCTTGTTCTTGGGCTTGGTAGACGCGTCACAAACATTAAAATATTCATAAATGACCCCTTGGGAAAGTTCTCATACTCCAACCCCTGTGGTATAACATAACAACTATTAATTAGAGAACAAACCTCTGGGAAGCACTCACAATCTATCCCCTTTAGTCTAACATAGCCTCAATCAATTAAATAATGAAACTAATGAAATTTATCACAATCTAAACCATTTGTTCTAACATACCATCATACATTTATAAACAACCACTTAGGTAATCTCTTAGGGTCTAACCCCTTGGGTCAAAGATTCATTTAATCAAATATAAATAACCACATTGGGAAACTCTCATGGTCAAACCCCTTTGGTCTAACATTTATAAATGGAGACCTAGGAATTATCTCATAGTCTAAACCCTCAGATCAATATTCAATTAATTGATTATAAATTATCACCTAAGCAGCTCTCACGGTGTAACCCCTTTGGGAAGCTATCATAGTTTAATCCCCTAGGTCAACATTCACAATACATATAATAGGAATTTCATATAATCAGTAACTACATCTTAACAAAACAATGAGGTGAAAACAGGGAAAGCCTAACATGAATTCAATACCAAAGGGCCATAAACAATCAATCAATGGGGAAACATGCTCATGGGGTGTCCCATAAACATGTTATCTAACCTTATGCATAAGTAAAAACCCTTTAATAATCAAAAAAACCATAGTATATAATAAATAGGGTTAAATTCCAAATCAAGAAATACCCTAAACATGGGTATGCAACACTTTAAACATATATTATCCAAGACAACACAATGAAGGGCACAAACCACCTACCTTGATGTTGTGCGATTGATATACTTGAATGTATTCCCATGAATCAGCCTAGATTAGTGTAAATCTACAAAAAAGTGAAAAACACCAGACCTTGAATAACTCACAAGAGAGGAGGAATCAAGAAGAGAGGCTCTAAGGGTTTTGAGAACTCGCCTATGGGATTCCAACAATCCCAACAATGTATCAATCAAAGCTCAGCTGGAGAATCAGGAGGGGTTCGGAGTTTGTCTGTCATTATGTAGTTCTCCTGTACAAACCACAGCCATAAAAATATGTTTCTGGATATGAGATGAAACCCTACTATGATTTATCAATTAAAAAAGAAAACTACAAGGTGTTTTCTTTAAAACTGCACGGTGTGTAGTAGCCTTAACTATCCCGCAACTTAAGTGGGTCTGTCAGGTCACTACACAGCCATGTACTCAGATATTACATGGCCAGTACATTACTGTACGTGGCAACCAGGTATATTTCATGTACATGGAAGTACATGGTGTGTACTTAGAAAATCCCCATTTCATCATTTTTCCTCAAAAAGAACCCGAAATCAAGATCAATACATAATAATAGGATCTAGGTTATTACAAAATTCCCCCTCATAAATCAATTCATCCTTGAATCGCCCTTCCAAGGGTGGTGAAGAAGAATCGGCGAACAACTCTAGCCACTGTCATCACACATTGTCCTCCCTCTCCCATGTCTCATCCTGTACTCACTCGTGTTGTCATAGAACTCATACCAGAGGAATAGACTAGATGTGGAGAACCTTAATGTTGTGATCCACAATCCAAATATTGGTCTCCTTTAAGGATGCATCCACCTCCTACTTGACCAACTCAGGTTGAAAAACATGATACAGATCCGAAAAGTAATGCCATAGCTGAGAAACATAAAAGACATCGGGCATATCCTGGTACCTCATAGGTAACTGCAACTGATAAGCAATAAAGTTGACTCTTTCCAAAACCACAAACGGATTGATGTATCTCATTGAAAGATTCACTTATATCCTAATCCTCCTGTGTATCAACCTTGGTGTGGCATACAGGAAAACCTGATCTCCGACCTCGAACTCTAGAGGTCATCTTTGTCAGTCATCGTAACATTTCTGTCGAGATTGTAAAATATCAATTATTTTATGAATAAATTCCACCAACATAGTGATCTCTTGGATAAGATGAGGTCCCAAAATAGCTACCTCTCTTGCCTCCGTCCAATATAGGGGTGATCGGTATAGCCTACCATAAAAAACCTCAAAAGGTTACATTTGAATCATTTACTAAAAACTATTATTGTAGGAAAATTCCACAAAGGGTGTGTGTCTCTCCCAAGATCCCCTGAAATCTAGGATGCATGCTTGTATCATGTCCTCCAAAACCAAAATTGTGCACTTGGACTGACCATCTATCGGGGGATGGTAAGTTCTACTCAAAAGTACTTGCATACCCAAAGTCCTCTGTAGTCCCTGCAAGACACAAGAAGTAAACCAGGTGTCCCTATCTACAATGACAGAGAGAGAAACCCTATTCAAATTTATAATCTCTTGGATGTAAAACCTTCCAAGCTCATCAACACTAATGGTTTCCTTGATCGGCTGGAAATGTTAAACCTTCGTGATCTTGTCGATAACAACCCAAACCCCATCATTGCCTCGAGGTGACCTCGGTAAACATGTCACAAAATCCATCTTGATTTCATTCCACTTCCACATGGGAATATGTAACCATTTTAAAATCCCTGCCAGTTTTTTATGCTTCTCCTTCACCTGTAGATAGGTGGAACATCTCATAACAAAACCAGCTACATCCTTCTTCATACCTGGCCACCAATAATGACGATGTAAATCTCAATACATATTGGTGACACCAAGATGAGTTTCCCATATCTAGGAATGAAAATCCCAAAACAACTCCTCACGTATGTCTGTTGACACCAATACACTTCCATGAAAATGAAAAACCTCATCCTCCCCTATGGTCCACCTAGAAGTAGGGTCCTCGTCTGACACACTCTCCCATAGAACTAAAACTTCAAAATATGATAGATGGCTCATTCAAAATTTATATAGTAGAGTAGAGGTAACATATATATAAGAAAGAAATGTCTTCCCCTATCTATCATGAACCTCCAAATTCATCTTTGAGAACAGATCCAAAAGCTAACACTCATTACTTGCCTCTTGAATTGCATGTATCTGATTCCTCTTGCCCAACACATCATCCAATGCATTGCCTTTCCCTAGCATGTAGGGAAGATCAAAGTCAAAATATTTAGGGAACTCAACCTACCTTCTTAATATAAAATTCGTATATTGTTGAGTAAAGATATACTTGAAGCTTCTGTGGTCCGTTTACTCCACAAAACACTCTCCCAAAAGATAATGTCACCAAAAACGCAAAGCATACATAACTACAGACAACTTGTGATTGTGCATCTATTAGTTCCTCTCATGTGGCCTCAATTAATTAGACCTATACACCAAAAATCATTCCCCCCTGTGTAAGAATGGATCCTATCCCAATACTTGATGTGTCACAGTAAATGGTTTAATTATTGCCCAGTTCCAGAAAAATAAGTATCAGTGTTGAACCCAACCTCTCTTTCAACTCTTGAAAGGATAAATCGCAGGAATATTCTCACAAGTAATTTATACACTTCATAGTAAAAACTTTAAAAGGTGCTGCTATGTGTGGGAAGCCCTAAATAAATCATATGTAGTAACCATCCAGTCCTAGAAAACTCTGTACATCAAAGACTTTCTTCAGCTACTCCCAGGAAACTACAACTCTCACATTCTCTTTGTCTGCTGATACTCTTGTATCTAAGATTAAATGACCCATGAAATGAATATATCCCATCCAAAAGTTGAACATTGAGATATTATCATATAAATGATGTTATCTTAGTGTAATCAGTACTATATTTAGATGGATGGAATGGTCGTGTCGAGTGTGAGAGTACATGAAGATATCATCCACGAAGACTACTATAAAAGAATCCAAGTAAGGACGTAACACTTGATTCATCAGTTCCATGAAATATTTAGTGAATTCATGAGACCTAACTGCATAACCAAATAATCATATAGACCATACCTACTCTAAAAATATGTAATAGGTATATCCGATGGTCTAACATGCAACAGATGATAAACAGATCTCATGTAAATCTTTGAGGACACCTGAGATTCTAAAATTAGATCAAAAAATCATCAATCCTAGGAATGTAATATCAGTTCTTGACTATGAACTAGTTCAGCTTCTGATAATCCACGCAAAGTCTCAGGGTACCATCTTCCTTCTTTGAAAAAAGGATAGGTGAATTCCAAGGATAAGTACTCGGTCGGATGAAACCCTTTACTTGAAACTCCTATAACTACTTATTAAGCTCCTGTAATTATCGTGTAACCATACAATAATGAGGAATGGACACTGGTTTCACTCCTGGCATGAGCTCAATAGAGAAATCTACCTCTCACTCTAGAGGTAAACCTGAAAAGTCAACTGGGAAGATATCCCTAAAAGATCCACCACTAGAAGAAATTACATCTATAAAGACCTCGAGTAATCCAGATATAAACTACAAACTTGGGTTTTATGTCCACCTAAACCATGATTCTTATGTCCATCTCTTCTTTCCTGGACATCCCATTCCCCATTGTGTAGAAAATATCTTCCCTCTGGTGACATGAAACTTACCCAGTAGCGAGAGCAATCAATGAAGGCCTAAAATGAGACCAACCAGTACCTTCCAAGAATGAAATCAAATCATTTAATCTCTAATTCATAGAGGTTATATAATAAGTGACACCCCCAACCTCAAGAGGGAACTCCTTTCACTAAAAAAACTAGTCTTCCTAATTCCCAACGGAGTGTCTAGCATCATAACATCATCATAAGTAAGGATACATAGCCCAAGGCTCTCCACAACAGAAACTGATATAAAAATATGGGAAGACCCAATATCAAATAGATCATAAGATAAAATTAAGGCAACTAGATTCATACCTATAACTATAGAGGTTCTGGGATCCTCCTCCTATTGGATTTATTCCATCACAAAAGTCTGGAATGTACTACGGCCTTGCGACCATTCCTAGCTACCCTAAGCTAATTCACCCTTTTGTTTCTAAAAACCTATAATCTTGCTACCACAGCCATGACCACCTCTTTGTCTTGAATGACCTTAAAAAATCATGTTCCCTAACTAATGAGAAACTGATGGTCTTTCTCCTAAAGGGGGTGTAATAATAGATCCCATATCAATCTCTATTGCTGATAACATCCTACAAAATGTTGAATGTGTCCCATCCTACCGCAAGATCGATACTCAATTGGGTCCTTCATTAAATGTGTTCTTGTATTCCCAATCTTCCCACACGGTTATCACACCACATGGATACCTTAAGAAACATCCATAGTACTAGAATAATAGCCACGAGAAAGCTCCCTATGACACATCATGCTACCGATCGAAGGAGTACCAGCTTTAGATGCTGAACCGACATGGTTCACAACTCCAAACTACATCATATTGTGATCGGTAATCTTTGTCTGGATTAATATAGTATTCACTGAAGCCAACTTGAAAACATTAACCTTTGATCAGATAGCATACCTAAGACCAAACTAAAATTTCCTATCCATTGATAGCTCGTCACCCCCCAAAATAGGTGTAAAGCATAGAATCTCTTTAAAACATGAAGTGTAATCCATCACTGAATGATTACCCTGCTCCAAAAGCATGAACTCCAAGGCTCGGTCAGACCTCAACGTATTGGAGTAGAAGTAATCATACAAGGTCCTATGAAACTCGTCCCAAGTCATATCCCTAGATGTCCTTCATGCGAGATAACATCCCACCATCTCTTGGAGGAATAACACAACATGTAAGTCGCAAGCTTCACACTCCTCTTTGAAGGCATCTATATATGTTAAAATATTAAAATCATGGCCTCCAACCATGTCTCTGTACGTTTTGGTCCTCCATCCCCTGAAAAAGTGGGAGGATGCTTCTTCTGGAACACCCATGTTAACTCTTCCATGGTCAGATAAAGATATGGTGCTCCTTGAAATGTCTGTATCGTCCTCATAAAGCCTTCACAGAACTTTACATCAGCACTTATGTCTGGTATAATAGTTGGTGCCAAGATAAACATGATGGGAGGATCTGCTGGTAGTCCTCGACCTACCATTTTCGGTGTCGGTTCATTGCCTTGTACTTGGCATACAACCAAATGATGTCTTGATGGAATGAATCTACAAGGTCAAGCATGCACCTTAGCACAAGATTAACAAAACTGAAACTCAAAAGTTCAAGAATGAAATAGGTGGAGTAAAACATTCAATTTTTTTTAAAATAAGGTTGCCCGGTGTGTAGAAACACTACATAGTGTGTTTCTCTAAAGCCTTAACATGGGCATGTACCTCTTCCAACTGAGTTGTGTAACACCCATACACACAATATGTCCCTCCTGATACATGATGTGTACTTGAATATTCCCTCATGTCCATATACTTCTACATGGATAGAACCACACAGTTCTGCTAGTGTAACACTACACAGTGTGCACACTCTAGATATGGTGTGTACAATAGAAATTCCATCCACCCTTGTCTTTATTTACACGGCCAGACATATTTTCTATTACAACATATCATGTACTCCTAGTACATGGCATGTTCTACTGTAATTTTACCAACCCCATGTCTCTGCTCACACATTCATTCACACCGTAAACCATTACACAGAGTGTACATACAGTACACGGTGTGTACTTAAGAAAAGTCATTTCTTCCAGAATAGAAGAACTCATGTCGTGTGTTCATAACATCACATGTTGTGTGTTCTGGTTTTTTTTATAGTAAAACTTTGAAACATATCTGGAACACCCAAAATATTTGAATTAATCCAAGGAATTCCAAGTTAAAATCTGGGAGTTCCCATACACTCGATGAATCAAATTTTATAATCCTAATTCAAAGTATATCTTAACAAAATTTCAATTAAATTTTGAACATTATCCACAAAATTCTGATCCAAAAGGGCCCATAACACCTCAAGGACAAAATATTGGCATTCTTTCCAAATGAAACTTTACATGTACCAATACCCTATCAAAATAGAAGATATTTTATCATGGAATTTATCACAACAGTGAGCATATCTAGTACAATATCTATCACAGCAGCATAAAATCAGTAATGCACCCTACATAGCATAATGAGAATGCATGAAATGTGATCTATAGTATCTTATTATATGATTCATGAGATGGAATACCATAATCTCATCAGGTTTCAACAAAATAGAACCACAGTGATATCAATACTAACAACACAAAACAAGTGTGTCACCCAAAGGTTAAATCGAATCAATAGTAATAGTTCAAAATCCAAAAATTACAATTCAATTCAAGGTAATTTGGATTTTCCCTATACATGGGGTAGCTACTCCTGGGCACAACTAAGTACCAAACTCTATTTTCCTTCCTATACCCTTTTAATGTCACCAAACAGTAATAAAAACCGAAAATAAAACTCATCTGAAACCACTTTGTAACGCTCTGGATCTGAGTTCCACCAAAATATGTCCCGAACCTAGTCAGTCACATAACCTCAGTCAAATTTCCCCAAACACCATAGGCTACTGACAAGAAGTGAGGGCCATGGTGTGATAAAGGGGAAACTATTCCCTCATTTGTAGAGAATACATAACAAAAAAACAAATATAAAACAAAAGCGGAAGTAGTAATACCACAAAGTAAACAATGGAAGACTGAAAGTAAATCCAATAGAATCTAATATATATATATATATATATGATGCATGGAATATGTATCTAAGAAAATATTTAAACAATTCACAATTCTGGAAATTAATATAGAAACCAATGTGAAAATAAAACAAGTAAACTCCTACAGCATCGCAAGCCTATGTTTGGTCCCATGCTCTCTATCTCCAACAGCAATCAAGTACCTGATGAGGAAGGGCACTTTTTTTATCTACACCCTCAATCATATAATCTGTTTGGGACCAAAATCATGACCCCAAAAGGATGTGAGATGAATCCCAATAGGTAACCACCAAAATATCTATGTCTTCCTATCAGAGAATATATATAATAGGTAATATGTAAGAATGAAATAATAAACTAGGAAGTACTCAAAATTAAACAATCCAACAGTTTTTGATTACATTCATTTAACATTTATTATTCATCTGTTGAATCATTTAACCCTGGGGTCAAGCTTAATATATTTATCCTCCATATAAAGTAATCAAAATAGACATATCGTAAAACCATCTACACAATTGAGTAAGACTGAATCCGAGATTGTACTTTGTCTTGGAAGACACATCACAGTCATTCAACTATTCATAAACGACCCCTTGGGAGAGTTCTAACAGTCTAACCCTCTAGTCTGACATAACATAAATTTATTAGAAAATGACCCTCTGGGAAGCTCTCATGGTATATCCCCTTTGTTCAAACATAGCATCAATCAATTAAATAATGACCCCTGGGAAAGTTCTCACAGTCTAACCCCATTGGTCTAACATAGCATCATAAAATTATAAACGAACACTTGGAAAATATCTCCCAATATAAACCCTTGGGTCAATGATTCATTTAATCAAATATAAACGACCACATGGGCAGCTCTCACGGTCTAACATTTATAAATGATCACCTGGGAAAGCTTTCATAGTCTAAACCCTTGGTTCAATATTCACTTAATCAATTATAAACAACCACCTGGGTAGCTCTCAGAGCCTAACCCATTTGGGATGCTCTCACAGTTCAATCCCCATTGGTCAACATTAAAAATTCATATCGCAATCATTTTATATAATCAGTAACTCCAAACTATCAAAACAGGGCATAGAAAACTAGGAAAGACTCAAATGAATTATAGAACAAACAGAAATAAACAATCAATCATTGGGGAAACGCACCCATGGGGTGTCCCATAAACAAGGTATCTAACCCTATGAATAAGAAAATACTTGTTCTCAATCAATAAAACCATAGAAGATAATAAACAGGGTTATATTCCAAATCAATCAATACCCCAAACATGCGTATGTGAAACTTCAAACATATATAATCCAAGACAACACAATGAAGGGAACAAACCACCTGCCATGATGTCGTACAATCGATATTCTTGAATGTTGGCCCTTTAATTATCCTAGATCGGCGTAGATATATAAAATGGTAAAAAACACCCAACTTTGAATAACTCATAAGAGAGGAGGAATTACGAAGAAAGAATCTAGGGGTTTTGAGAAATCACTAGTGGGATTCCAATACACCTGACAGTGTCTCAATCAGAGCTTATATGGAGAATCGGGATGGTTTTGGAGTTCATTGGCCATTTCGCAATGCTCTTGTATGAACCACGGCTAGAAGAAGTCATTTTTAGATATGATACATGACCCCACTCCATTTTATCAAATAAAAAGAAAACTATATGGAATGTTCTTTAAAAATACACGTTGTGTGGTAGCCTTAATCAGCCCCTGAATTAAGAGGGTCTTCCATGTCACCACACAGCCATGTACTCGGCTGTTACCCAGCCAGTACGCATCTGTACACAGAAATCTGGTACACATTGTGTATATGGAAGTACACAGTGTGTACTTTAGAAATCCTCATTTCTTCCCTTTTCTTCCAAAGTAACCTGAAGTCAAGATCCATACCTGAGAAGAAAATTTGGTTTCTTACATAAAAACTGACATGCTCTTAAGTAAATAATAAAAAATTACAATAATAATAATATTAAGAACCATGAGTGCTTCTAAAGACACTCAAGAGTGACCATGCCTACTTATTCCAATATTAAGGTGTCTCTAAACATTTCACATGCATACTGACTAGGAATCATATCAAATTACATAATCTATAGTTATATCATCCCATCAAAATATTGCATAAATTATATGGGTGGAAGTTTCCATTAATCAAGTCGCATCAGTGGGATTAACATCATAGTGAAATAGACACTAGGTTGGAATAATGTCCTAGAGAATAAATATAATAGAACACATCATGTACAAATAATAACATCAATATTGGGAACAACATTCCTTGTGATAGGCAGAATCACAAGTGTCCATGGTGTCTCTGGTCCAAGTCTATAACACGGTAATGAGGATCATGTTCCATAAGTTTTCATAAGAATATGGGTATTTAATCCCCTTCTATGGAACTGTCGCAAAATGGGTAGCACATTGTGCTTCCAATGTAAATAGAAAACAAATTAACCAAGCATGTTGAGGTATAAGAATATTACATGAGTCCATAATGAACATCATTAAAGAAATCATGAGGACGATTTCTAGTATATTCTACACCATACATCAAATTATCACATTGGGTAGTGCATACTGCAATGACAACCATAAAATGGAATACCAAAAAAAATATCACATCATAAACATTTAATATATATGTATCTCAACATATGAAATCTATCTATATTAAACTAGTTTGGTCCATACTAACCCAACCCAATTTCATATTCTAAAACCAAGGATCAAGAAAACTCAAAAAATAAAATTGAAAAGGGGGTAACACTTACCCTACATCCATGTTAAAAAAATCCTTAGTTTCTAGGTATCAACCCTCAATCTCACTAAGAAACTAACCATGACTCTTCTCAACAGTATACACAAATCTCCTATGTTAAAGGAGGATATTAGGCACCTAACAATGTCTATAATTAAATAAAATAACGGATATGTCACTTATATCATGATTATAGTACTTGATTCAACACAAATTATCTTAATCCCATAAAATCGGTAACTATGGAGTAAAGTTCCATATATAGATGGCTTATCATCACCTTAAACATCCTTACCACCCATATACAAGGATTAGGGAAATAATGTTTGAAAGAATTAGGGTCAATTACTCATAGATTGGGTTTCCAAACATCACACATTTCATGTAAAACATGTATAAACTAATGGGAATGTTATGGACTATCTAACATGATTCCTTATAATACCATTCATTAAGAATTGTTTGAAAAAATAGATCTAATCAATAATTTCCCTAAAATATGATCAAATCCCTAAATTAGGGTATAAGTAGTAAAAATAATTGAAATAGTTAATAAAAAGTGAATATATAATATAGGAGTTATTAAATTATGATAGTAAATCCCCCAATATAAAAAACTTGGAATTGGAGCTCAAACAGGGGAGAAATCATTTGAAGAGGGGATAAGGACCAAGGAGAAAGGGCTATGAGGGTAGACATCAAAGAAAAAGGGGGAAACATCCTATAAATTTTTTTTATATATTAGTTAATTAAATTAAAACATAAAAAACTACAAATAAGAGGGTTTATTACATGACCATACAAGTCACAATTCAATACGCATCTCATGGTTACATTATTGTGTGACCCTTATAGTCATGGAGTAATTTCCTTATTCAAGAAAGAACCATGGAACCCAAGCTCGGAGTGCTTACAGTGTCACATCCACCATCAGTGTGTAATTATTTATTCTAGGGAAGAACCATAAAATCATTTCTACCAATTTGGAATGAAGACATGCTTTATAACATAACCCATAATCATTCTAAAAATACACCTCCCACTCATACATGACTTCATAGTGAAATTCTTAGGTTATTTCATGACCAAGCCACTTCTGTAAAATTGAAAACTAAAACCAAGTATAACACCCAAAAATGATACCCAAATATCCCAAAAAAATCTATAAAAACCGAAGTCAAATCAAAATAAAAATGCCTTATAGAAAACACTAATTCAATTCATACCCCATGAATGGAAGGGTTCTATACTCTTACTAAATTCTCCACCACTCTCTAAATATCATTTGTTTCTTTTGAAGATGTTTTGAATGTTACTTTGGCATTGTACATTCCATTGGCCTTTTCACCTTAGATATTTATTTATTCACCAAAATAATAATTGATCTATCTTTCTCTATATGCTTATTTATATAGTCAACTCTATCTAAAAGATATTAAAGTAATTTCTCTATATTATTTGTTTAAAAACATTTAATGAAACTATGGAAAATGGATAATATGAATATGAATATTATATATATAGGAAGATTATTATTCAATATATATACTACCTATTCAAATTGATCAATATAATCTTTCTTCATGGTTATATGAGAATTATATTAGATTTCATATAATATGTTAAACATATATAGTATATTGATAATATCACTAGTTTAAGTATTCTCATTATCCTTATATACATTTAGATATATAATAACATAGTGAAACTATTCATATCCATATATCTCATTTGAAACTCATTGAAATTGTTGATAACAAAAACATCATTTTTGTCTCCTAAAAGCTATCTCATCACCCTCACTTTCTTTATGAGGAATCTCATGAAGTATTAGAGGTTATAAAATATAACATTTTTATTTATTTCATTGTACTAAGTGCAATTTTCTATAAAACCTCTTGAAATTGTTATCAACATGGAAATGTTTATTGTAAAATATTTATCACAAAGATTTTATTGTATTACTTTCCATTTTCCAATAAAATAAAACTTTTTCAAATTAGTACTTTCAAATTGGTTATAAAAGTAGTAGACATGATCAATTTATTAATCCTAAATTTTTTCAATTATTTTACTAAAATACAAAAAACCCAGAACAATTAGAGTTTAAATATTTAATCACTTGAATATTTTATAGAAAATTATCCCTAAAACATCTCTTCGTTGTCCAAGCAATGTCTACACCATTAAATAAATAGTTTTATGAGAGGACTTTTGCCATTTGAATATATTAACTCACAAAAACATATTCTATTAAATAGATTACAAATTCTTAGAAATCATAATCATTGAAGTACTCAACACATGCCTATAGAATCAAACTAATATGGATATAATTACCTCTTTCGTGCAAATGTTTGATAATTAAACCCATTACTCTTATTATTACATCATAATATAATTAGATAACCTTAATTATAACTTAAGAGATAATTAAAATGGTTTCTTTATAATCTAACTGATATAATATTCTTAGTGACATAATATTTCATTTATTTTTTTTAAATTATTTTCATCGTGAATTATATATAGTTTAATTTATCATCTTGTTACTATGTGAACACCCTAAAAATTATAACCATGATTAAAGAGAAATATTTTATCACACAACATTTTTATTTATGGATGGTAGTTAACTATTCTATTTGATCACATATTATCCACACATTTAAAAATGTATCAATTATGAATGATAAAAATAAATAAATAATCACTTGATCTTGTGGTTTTTAATATTCATTGATCCATTAAGTGGATAATGGATTAACTGAGACCATAGGCTAATTAATTAAGTTATATAAAGCCTCAAATTACAACTACCATCTTACTACTATTTATTTTTCTTATTTTCTTTCAAATCAGCTCTCATATCAAACAATATTATCTTAAACACCTCCATTCTTAATAATGTATACTCTCATGAAGGAGACGGATACATGGAATGAATGAATTAGATTTTGTCAATTAATTAAGGAAACCTAGGTTCTTTTATAATTTTATAAGGATATAAGACAAATAAAGCATCACAAATAATATTATATAATATAATTAATATAAAACAATCCATATTTTAATATCAAAATTAAAAAATAAAAATAAAAATATACCCAGTTCTGGTCTCATGTCATGACTAAGACAATTTCATTAACAATTCATAATAATAATAGTAAAATAAATTAAAATTCAACCTAATGGTATTTTAATGACATTTATGTAACTTTAAATAAATTTTAAATAATAATTCATCCATTTCATGGAACCCAAAATATTTTAAATAAATTATCTTTCTTTAAAAAAAATTAACAAAAAAATTTAGAATTATTGTAGGTATTATATAAGGATTAAAAAGTGTTATAAGTTGTATTTGGGGCCCTTTAAAGGTCTAGTAGGTCATGTTGCTCTAGATGGGTACTGTTTTGGTGGGTCATAGGATAGCCCGATACATAGTTCATGGTGGGTAGGTTGGGATGGATCCCATAGGGAATTTCAAAACAATAGTTTTTTTATAATAAAACAATTGAATAACACATTTATTTAGTCTATGATATCACTCCATTAATACTAGAAGTAGTTGTGAGTTATTGGAGAAGCTTATGCCTTCAAAAAATCAGTTTTGATTATTTTTTAAAACTTTTAGGGGCATAAATGACTCCCCAAACCACATATAGGTTCACAACTTTTGGGGATCCAACCCAATAATTTCATACAAATATTTAAAATCATTTCAAATTCATATTATATATATTTCACAAGAAAACACACCCCATAACCAAATGGTTTAGTTTCTTTGATGATTAGAGGCATAACTGAACTACTGGACATAATTTTCAACAACTCCTATAAACATTTCTCTCATATGAAACCCTTTATGGTATATCAAAAATAATACTGCTCTTTATAAAATAGGGAATGGAAACATAAGAAAGGGTGAGCTCAAATGCTCAGTATGGGTAAACATTAGATTAATCAATTCAAGATTATATGAGAGAATAATATGAGTATATGGGTTTGAAATCATTATCAAGGTGAAAGACCATAACATAAGATAATTATACCAAATAAAATATACTTTATAAAACATTATTCCTAGAATAATGATTTTATCCTAACATAAGACAAGATTCATAGGAGTATAAAAACATAAGTTATAATAATGATCCATGTGAACATAACATAGTTATGTTACATAAAATAAGAATGTATAAAAAACATAATAATAGAAACCATTAGATATATTATGGCTAACAACCAAGACATTCACACTATAATTGTATTGGATGACCAACTTCCAATAACATAGTGGAATTGGAGTAACCACCTATATACCTTAACATAGTTGACTTAGGTAAACCATCCTAATCACATACTAACCTTATGAGATATAAAACATTACTCAATTCATTAGAGTCCTATAATGGAACCACCCATAATATAATAATAAACTAAAAATATGTGTTCCATTAGAACATGAAACATTCATAATTCCACTGTACCTTAATTAACCTATAAAAGAATACAAATTTTATTGAAACATCAATAAGTAATTATCATAATATATCCATATAAATATATTGGATGTTGTAATTAGAGAATATTATTAGTGAGGAATAACAAAAAATAAAGGATGTTGACATAGATAAAAAAAACTTTTATAAGTGTTTTATAATTATTTATAAAAAGAATAAGAAATAACCATTACATTTTTTATGAAATTTAATGAAATAATTTATAAAAAAAGGAATATAAATTTATTAGAAAAACATATAAACTTTGAGATAATTTTTCCTAAACAAAACCATAAATTTTAGGGAAAATTGTTTATACAGATGAAGTTAAAAATACATTTCTTCTATACTTTTTAAATAAAGTAAACGTCATTAGGAAATGAATCATGTGAAAAATGATAATTTTTTTCAAATTGTTCTTAACAAAGTTAAGCAATATAGAAAAATTATTTAATAAATTATAGAATGAAATATAAGGACATACATTAAACAATATAAATAGTATCTACTTGGATGAAAAATTCTTCTTGATTGAAAAAAGTGGTATGGTTGGTTTCTCTTACAAGTATCAGATTGAGTAAATTAGAATCAAAATGGGATTTAAAATGTCATGAGGATATGTAAACCCCATGAATTAACATAGTATAAGAATATAAATGTTTTTTAGAGTTAAGTATCATAAAATATCCTGAAATGTATATTTAGTCACATTATTCTTGAATTCAATGTGAGATTGAAAAGAACACTCTTACCAAGAGAATAACATGTGAAGTAAGAATATATTAATGAATACATTATGTGGAGGATCTATGTATCATCATAAAAAAATGTATTAAAACATTAAAAAATCATTTTTCAATTTCACATAATCATTGACCCAGAATATCTAGGATCCAATTGAAGGAGGTCCTAAAAAATATTATATAAAATGAATATGTAAATTCATGCATTACAAAGGATTTTACAAATATGGGAGTTTTTTACTCCATGTATATTGGAATATTACATTGGAACAAAAATTCTAGAGTCATAAAGGACTATACAATAGTCATTTCCATGACTTCTTTATTTAACATAGCATCTCAAACTTTATTTTCATCTTTATATGCATTTGAAATAACCAAATTGATTTGATTGGAATGGTTAATACAATCAATATAATGTGGTAAGAATTTCCAAGTCACAATCCATATTATCTCTTACAAATACTTAACCAAAATTTACGATTTTGATTCAATCCATAACCATTTTCAATTATATTGGGCAACATACATGATTACATATACCATATCCCATAATTCAGCCATGTATTCAGATCCAATTCCAATGTGGTGATGAAAACAACATTTGAAAAATCCAAAATGGGTGAAAAAAATACTCCACAACCCATATGAACTAAAATATTGTAGGATACACCATCAACATTAAAATTAATCCACGATTTGATCAGAGGAATCAAGTGAAACTACTAAAGTACCATGGGTTTCTTGAATTGGATTATCACACCAAACATTCTAATAATATTCAGATCATTTATATTACTATCCATGGATCGTTTTTTCAACATTAAAGTAGCATACACCTCCTTATTCACGAAAAGTATACCCTCGTGTATAGAGTGTTTGCTCTCAAAAAAACCATAAGTTTCTAGCATTCCAAACATTTCAAATAATAGAAACCGCTAATTCAAATAGGATGTTAAAAACCTATTACTTCACAGATATTTTCTAATAAACTCAATAAGATCATCTAGTTTCATGTTTGTGCCTATATTAATTCCAAACAATGTACCTGAATATTCTCATAATTTTTATAAAAAGCCGCATTTCAAAAAAGGCATTATAGATTCTCTTATACCCTTGGGAAAAGGTGATAGGATAACACAATAAATTTTCCAAACCTCATTAGTTGATCTTGTATAGGTAATATATTTTTTAGATCCTCTAAATAAGTATATATCTTGAAGATTGTGTGAATTGTACCTAGAATTCCAATAGCCATGATAGTGGTCTAGTTTATCCCCAACATTCTAGTTTGTAGTATTATTTGGAACTAAACTTCCCATTTATATTGTTCTTCCATATCAAATCATTATTATCCATGAATGCATAATTTTGAATTTATAGACTAGCCTGTAGGTTGATAAAGGAATCAAATCTATTGGTTTTTGTTAATAGATGAGAAATGTACATGTTTATTCTGTATGAAGGGACATTAACTGGGTATTCAAGTGGTATCTATAGGAATAATGTTCTACAAAAATTTATTGTAGAATTCCTATTGACCAACAACTTTTTTACATGAAAGATATCATTAAATAGAATCTTTATTGGAGTTTATACAGAGTATGCAAGGTAGTTTTTGTACCCATCCAACAACCTTCCCCTAAACTTGTTTGATAAAAAGTCATATGAGAGTCATTATAAATCAAGTTCTATATGAATTCACTAATAATACCATCATTAAATATCCTAATATAATTAATTACAAGGACTCCCCTTTCAATGGGTTTGATTTATTCCTTCTATGAAATAGTAACCATTTTATTTTCATTCACCAAACTAGTCCATAGGAAATTCATAATCATGACTTGAAGTTATTTAATTAGAATTATATTCCACATGTAAAGAGATTATGAATTAAAAAAATTGGATGTGATCAATTAATTTACAAGACACACACTTTTATCCATGGACATGGATTTTCCTTTCTACATAGACAGTTGATTGATAATGAAAGAACATATTCCATCTAGATATTATCTCCTAATCTTTCCCAAAAATAAAGGCACACCAAGGTAATTGAAATGGATGGATCACTTCTTCAATCTAAGGATTTTAGTGAACCTATTTTATTTTCCAACTGGTATACCATCACTAAAAATAGTAAATGATTTATCCCAACTGATGGCCTACCCATCCACTTTCTCATAATATAAAAAAAATTCATTTAATAGATGATATATTTTTCCTTGAATATTTTCTAAATAGGATAAAATATCCCTCATAAAATATATATGATAGAGTTAAATCACCCCTAATGGATATTATTTTCTTATAAAATCCCATCTGAGAAATATCATTGGTGCATCTACTCATGTAATCTTTAGTGATGGAAAATCAAATTCCTGACAATAGGTCACCTTGTCTAACACCCATAGTGCATTGGAAGAAACCTCTAGAGGACCAATTAATGGTAATGGAAAACATTTCAGAACTGAGGATGGTGTTAATTAATCTAAAAAGAGAACCTATGAACCAATAATTCCTAAGGACAATAGAGTGAAAGATTCACTTAATTGTATCAAATGTCATGGAAATTACAATTTCAAGTGAAAAGTCCCCATCCTTTATTTTCCTATTCATTAAATTTATAAGGTTATGAATAAGAAATTATAAATAAATTTACCATGGAAAACCCTAAATTGATTTGGGGTAATATGACCCTTAATAATTCCTTGCAACATGTTCATGATAATCTTGATAATAAGTCTCAAAACTATGTTCCCAATGGAAACTGGCCTGAATTCTATAATATCAATTACATTCTAATTATTGGGTATCAATCAAATGAAATTTTAATTCATCCATTAAGTAATTTTGGAATGGATGAAAAATCCTTGACTAGATTTTTCACATCATCCTAAAAATATCCCAATAAAACAGAAAAAAATTGTAAAACATTGTGGGTTAGGGGAACTTTTCATATTGAGAGAGAATATGGATTCTTTAATTTATTCTTTTGGTGGGGCCATAGTGAGATTTCAGTTTTGGTGATCCTAAATGAAGGGGTTATATTGAAAATAAATTTTTGTGTAATTTCCCATCCATCATTTGTGTACAACCCCTTGAAGTAGTCCACAACTGGTTGGGAGATTTCATTTTCATAAGTGTGTATAAAACCATTTATGATGATAGATTTAGTCCCTACATTAACACTCTTACCTTTATATAATCTATGAAATAACTTTGATTTTTTATATCCTTATCTTATCTAGTTAACATTAATTTGATTTTGGTCCATCCTTTCTTTGATCATTAAGATATCATCCAGCTTGTGATGAGCATTCATTTTGCCTCTAGAGGGAGTGTTCTGATGTTGGTTCGTAATTTTTTTGCATTCAAGGAATTATTTATAATACTTTATTTCTAAATCCATCTTGGATAAGTATTATATTCTCTATTATCTTATGATCTCTTGATTATGGTTTAATTTTCTATAAAGTTTTTGGAATGGGATGTCATTCAGCTCATTTTTTCAAGCCTCTATAAAATTTAACCTACATCCAGGAATAAAAATCCATCCAATTTTTAATATAAAGGTAATATGGGATAATCTTTAAAGATATGTGGAATGTTAAACAACAATGGGAATATTATCTTAGTGGTGCATAGGGAGGGTAAAACCTGATACCCAATTTGTATCACTCCTTACATTTCTTTAAATAAATTATCTAAGAATCTTAATTTATTTTCTTCAATTAAAAGTATATCTATTTCTTGTGAATAAAACTCTATAAATTGATACTTCAACAAGATTTCACTTATCAATGTAGGAAGAGAACTCCAATGATGGTTTCTTTGTTAATGTTGGATTAAATTTTTTCCTTAGGCTTCAATACAGTTTTGAAGTCCCTAAAAACCACCCATTTATGATTCTTGTTTTCAGAGGTTGCATAAATCTCTTTCCGTAATTACCTTCTCCTAATATAGGATGTGGATGCACACACAGAAGTGACATAGATTTTGTAGCTAGACATGTTGACTAAAAATGAAATACTCTGGGGTATTTTGTTTCATGTTATACTTTGAATGATTTAATTCTTTATAATCCACATGTGATCAATATTGGAGTCATGAAAATTAGAAGAGAAATAATTTTACACAAAGAATTATTATTTTGAATATTTCTAGTTCTCAAAAAGAATCTTTAGGTCAATGATACCAACAAGTATGGGTTTATGGTCTATAATAAAATTTCTAACAGATTTGATCATTAGGCAGTTCCTTATTCCTTAACAACTCCAATAAATAAACTTCGTTGATTAAGGTTCTTAACCCTTGTCATAGTCCCTCCTTTTTGTGCCACATTCACATGAAATTTTCCTTTTTTCCCATTCCCTTTCCTCTTTCTTTCTTTCAGAGTTATATCCAATCCTCTTTCCTTTATTATCCCAGCTTTATCAATGTTGATATATCTCTATTCTATCAAGGTTTAATCATTATTTCCTTCATTTGAAGTGATCCTAATATACTTATAGAATTTTGTATCCTCAACCTCATCACACCAAAATATACGACTAATATGAGTGAGCTTATTACTAGACTGACTATGCTCAGTAGGTTATTCCCGAGGTACTTTTCTTAAGGAAGCCTTATCGGAAAGAACCTATTATAAGGATCCCTCCAAATTTCTATTATCAGCATAATGATCATAATAATTTTTCCCTTTACAAATCTATCTAGTAGTGGGTGCTATGCTCAGTGGGAACTTCTATACATTCCCATCATGGGTTTTGGTCATGAGTGCACCTACCTCCATATCTTAATCCTGGGGACTTGTCTCTCTCATTGATTATATCATCTCTATAAAATGAATTCCTAAATTACTATAGTAAATGAGTTCCTTTGAATTCTCTTATGCATTCACATCACCCTACTTCTTATCATGTTTTTGGGGAGCCACTAAAATGAACATATCATTATAATTAGTTCCTAAATCATTTTTTCATGTGAGGTGGGTGCCTGTAGATCTTTATACATATTCCCATCAGTGATAATATTTGTACCCCCATCGGTATTATTAGTTAGGAATCCATTCTCCACCTTCTTTTGTATTCCTTGTATTTTGAGTAAATTTAATACAAGAAAAAATTGGTCCTTGGGGCCTTGCACAACCTCCCCAATTTTAGTAGTGCTAGTAGGAGTGACAGTAGAATTTTCCAACATATTCACCATTAGAATAGAAGGTGGGAAGGGGTTACCATAACCATAGAGACGTTCAAAAGGTGTGTGATCTAACTTTCCATCTACATCCATATCAACATTACCTTCACATTAGGGTTAAATATTATAATTCCATTAAGAGTTAGGGGGAATAATTTTATCTTTCCCCTTCCTCCTTCTACTAATAGTATCATCATATCCCCTTATCTTTCAAAATATCTATTATTTCTCTATTTTGAATACATATGTTATGTGACCAAATATTATTAAATTTATGAAAAACATCATCTTTCTCTCAGAGCAGCTAGAGAAAGAACAATTACAATAATTTATAGAATGGCTCTTCTCAATAAGTATGATAGAGATAGTTTCAGTGAAAAAAGATGATTATGAATATTTAAAAAGAGAGATTGATTTTTTTCATGTATATACACCTATTATTTTTCCATAACATATATAACCTCTTATGTAACTTCTATCTAGGTCCAAATATTAAATCAATATAGAAAACAAAAAATTCTTAGATCCATGTTACCTTTATTTTCTCAAAAAATATCATTAAATTCTAAATAAGCTAATCATTTTTACCATTCATGGAACATGAAGGTTTTAGATAAGTTTACCATACCTTATTTATAAAAATATTATTCCAAATAATCAAAAAATAATTACATTTCTTTAAAATATACTTATGGTAATAAATAATTCTAGTTGCAGTAGAACGTATACAAAACATACATTTAATAGCCAAAATCCATGTATATTTTTTTAGATAGATTTGATAAAACAATAGATCCCAAACTTCATATGAAATTGGTTCACATATCAGAATTAGTGTAATAAAATTTTCTGTGGATCCGAATGGTCCACATAACCAATTTAACATAGTATAAATAACCATATAGATAAAAATATTGTGTGTCATATTCCATGTAACTGAAGTCTATATAATGTTGATTCTATGTAAGAAAATATATATCATAGATGATTATGTTAAGAAAAGATATCTACATTAGGAAATTTAAAGTAGCTAAACATGTTGAATAATCAATTTAATATAGGTAGATTCATTGCATAAGAGAATTTGTGTAGGAATCCTCTATTATATATGGGAATTCACGTGTTCAGATTCTCATGGTAGTGATTTTCAAAAAGCCAAAATTTACATGTAAGGGAATTTTTCTAGATTTATAAAAGAAAAAAAATAGAAGAATTAACTTTAAAAAATAAAAATAAAAATATAAAACAATTAATAAAATAACTCAAATATATATATATATATATATTAAAAACATAAGAACAATTTTGTTTATAATCAAAACATCTAACATATGATATATGTTTGAACAATATTATTAGACACTTAATATCAACTATTTGATGATTAAAAACCCATAAAACAATGATTTTTTTAATGTTTTGGAAGATAGAAATAAATATATAATATAATTTAAAAAAAATTAAACATTATTAAAAAAACTCAATATTTAATATTCCTTTTGTGATATCAAAAAGGAATACAATCCAATAGATAAAAACAATCAATATGGTACTAAAGTTACTGAATTATACAAGAAAAGGGTAATCAATTTGAATAAGAATTTTAAATTGAATTTAATAAGATAAAAATAAAATAGAATTAATATAAAATAAAAAAATCATCATCCATAAAAGAACTGTAAAAGAAAATTTTAAATTAAATATCAAAAGATATACATTATACATAGTCATAAATCTATTATGATAAATAATGGAGAATATGATCAAATTTATGGATGTTCTAGTTTTTATATTTCTTGAAGGTATTAGAATAGGATGAGGTATATTCTAGTTCTATGGGAAGAAGAATAACTACACTGCCAACCTCACCTTAGGAGTATCTTTCTCCTCTAATATTTTCTCTATCATGAAAATAGAGCCTCACTATGGTAGATATGATTTTCTAAAGATTCAGTAATACTATAATAAAGTCATAACATCCCAAGGATGTGAATAAAAAATGTCTAGAAGTAGAAGGAGTTGAATACAATGAATTATCATCAAATAACCTTTAGTTCTATTGTTGAAATAGTGAAAGGATTGGAAACATTATTCCATTGTTTTTCGAGAACCTAGGTACTGATCTGGTAGTGCTAGGATAATATATGCTCTTCCACAAAGATACAATATTGAATTTTCACAGATATCAATCCAATTGAAAATATCATTATTTTAAAAATACTGGATGTTCTTATATCCTTTCCATGTTTACTGAGAGAGAACCACATGATAATCATTGAGAAGAAACAAAAATATGTATGGGAGAACTGGATTCTTCCATATCATAATATGGAGGTATATTAATTTTAATCACATAATCAAAAGAATGAATATTTAATAACTTTTCATTAAGGTCATTAACCATCTATTCAATATTAGTTAACCAAGTCTTGATTGATAAAAAATACTATCAGAGATAGGTTTTAGATAATAAAATGATACAGGGATTAATACTTGAATGACACAAACAAGTATTGATTTATTACCTTTTTAGACAATAATTTCCTTCCATTATTTAAAAATTTATTAATTGGGAACAACATAATAAGGTCAAAAAGATGATACTTAGTGAGGAACCTCTAGAATTTCTTTCAGCTGAGTGTAAAGAATTTGTAAATTCTTTTTTATAGGACCTATCTAAATGACCATATGATTTAGGATAATCTCAAATACATCATAGGATTTAGTTATATTATATTGAATTGATGGAATAAAATCCTCATGGGATCCAATAGTACTAATTAGTTTTTTATTAGTGATGTAGATTCCCTTTAGAACAATATTTATTTCTTATTGAAACACAATGACTAACTCATGTCTGTAATTCTATTGAAACACTAGGTAGATCAATTGAAAATGAAGTCATATGAGATTCCGAATCACAAAACTAATATCTTAATATATCTTATCAAATTGTGACATTATATACCGATTGGATACATGACCATAAGAGGATTATTTCAAAGGAAATTTTTTAGAAACTCAAACTAATTGGTAACCCTAATTTCTAACTAGTGAAAGTCATCATTTAAATCAGTATCATTCCTTCTCTCACTTTGAGAACTTTGTCAAATAAATTTAGTTTCACCTAATATAGAGTCTTGATCATCTCATATTATGATTCCACAATTACAATGTATCTCATTTAATTCATATTTGGTAGAACATCTATCCATTAACACAAGTACATGGATCATTTAGGACTCAAGAACTTATTTTTATGAAATGGGAAATTTAGGCTTAAAAGGTTGTAACTGCTTAAGTATTGAATTTTATATATCCAATAGTTACATCATCTTCATTAAATCTATATTAGAAATTGAATTTTATAGAATTTTATTTAACTCATCCTGAGTGTATTTTTCTTTATCCTTGAGCTCAACAAAGTTACCTTTGATATTTTCAAACCCATCGAAAATATCAGTAAATTTTTTTGAGCATATTCTTCCAAAACTATGTTTTTTCTCCATGTTCACTAAAGGTGGATCCCCATGATATTGAGATGTAAAATCATCATCCAAAAATATTTTGGACCATAAAATTATAGGTTCAATAGAGATACCAACACTAAAATATTCATTGAATTCTACATCAAAATCTTTTTTTGGTAAATGGATATATATAGTAGAATTTCAATTAGCACCAGTTGATCTAGTATATAGATAAACTTATATAGGAGTAGGGGAACCTAACTATATTTGAATCTAAATTTAATCAATATTTTCATTCGCATATTCTATTTTTTTCATCCATATTTCCAAACTCATGAACTACAGTAACAACAGAGGCAGTGATTTATTATTACACTTCCACATAAACTATAGAAGATATAGTGGGTTCCTATATTTTTTCCATAATAGAATACATAAATTAATCCCTATAAGTATCTCACTTATTTATTTTTGTTTCATTAGTAATATTGGGTCTATAGAGTTCCCCATAAATAAGTGAAATTGGTTATGTATCTAAGATAGTTATCCTTATTTTCTAGTGAACACCATCATACTTGAGGAAGAGTCTCAAGTGTAACCAAAATTTTTAATAGAATGTATTTGGGTGTATTAATATTCTAAAACTATACAGATTCAACCTCATTCATCTCCACTTTTTTCTTTCAATAAAAAATATATAGAGTCATACCAAAAGGATAGTAACTCATCTTACCCTTTCATTATCAGTGATGATGAATTAGGCACATATTATATCTTGTAAGGTTAAATTTATTCTAATTAAATAGTATATAAATTATATAACTATCCTAGAATCTTTTCTTCACAATCTCTCTCATACTCTGAGAAATAATATTTTTGAATGAACTTTAGAAATACCTTCAATTTAGCCTTCGGGACATTGATTGCCTTCTTTTCAACCACTGGTATCCCAAATAACAATTTGATGGCCTCATTAGGGTAAAACCCATCTATACCTAATATGTTCTGGATAAAATGATAACTTCATCTATGAGGATTGTAATGGATTTGTTCCATTTATTCTTAGGATATTGAAAACACATTAATATTTATTATAAAATAAATTTTATACCTACACTCCAAAGACTAAAACCTTACAGTCACCAAAAAAACTCACACTTTTACCATAAAAACTGATATTTATCTTATCAAATGTGTTCTTCCAACCTTACATACTATATACAATATTAAAAATATTATTTTTTATATTAAACATGTTAATATTATTGGCCTTATAATTAATCACTCAACGTTATGATCTAGAAATCGTCACCTTCTTTGAGGGTCTTGAGGGGACTTACTTTGTTCTATTAGTTTTTCCTATGCTCAAACTATCTAGGGAATGTTAAGAATATATGGTTTTGATATATCTAGTGAATGATTAAATATATTTAATTGAGGTATCTCTCTTATAAAGGAATCATGTAAAGTGATACGCATACTAGGGTTAGTACATAAGGGTTTTAATGTGTAAGGGTTTTAGGGATTTGATTTGTGGATTAAAAAATAGAATAAAATAAAATAAATAAAGTGGATCAAATACAAAGATTATAGAATCCAAAAAATATATATTTATAAGAATATTAAATTTTCAATGCATAAATTATTGTTATGTTAAACTATTTAAAACTAAATTTATAAAATACACAATATACCCAAATCTATAGCATAATTAGTTATTTTAAGGGAATGAAATAATTTTAAAAATAAATTAATTTAATTTCAAATAAACCAATTTCACTTTTAACAAAATAAAATCTATCATAAGATATAGGCTTAGTAAAGATATTAGCTAAAAAGTTTTAAGTATTAAAAAACTCAAGAGAGATAAACCTTTTTGTATATGATCTATCAAGAAATGATACCTCAAATATATATGTTTTATTCTATAAATTTTTATAGTATTTTGAAAAATGATGATAGTTTTATCAAGAATTTTAAAACATAATTAAATTTAATTTTAAATTCCATGAATGTTTTTTTCATCTACAATACTTATGCACAAAAACTATCATTAGCTATGTAGTTTTCTGATGCAATAGACAATGAAATTGGGTTTTTCTTCTTACTCAACCAGGAAACCTAGAATTTACCATTTATGTGGTGGGATCTTGAATTTCATCTTCTATCTATTTAAAAACCTCAAAAATAAACATCATAATATGATATTAACTTAAATTTATATGTTTTTGTGAATTTAAAATAAATAAAAAATTGTCCTTTTAAAAACCTTAAAATTATTTTTGGTATAATTCAATAGATTATTTTGGATTTCATTAGAATCTACCACATAATCTTACTAAAAACATATTGTATGGTCTACTAGTATTCAAATAATATAATCTTATAATAATTAATTTATGAAACATGTTTTTAATTTGAGTCAATAAATCATCCAAAAAATTTTTTGCGACTCATGGGATTTTCTTTTACCTCATTAGTTCCAAGTTAAAATTAGTTAAGTTAATTTAATATAAATTTTCATTTATTCAAAAAATTCCTAGATCCCTTTTAATACATCTAAAATCTAAGAGATAAATTTACTACCCCAATGAAGCTCATTTTATATTAATTTTGTTTCTTTCTCAGAAAGAATTACATAATTTTTAATTGGTTGTGCCAAAAAACACATCATCACCATATATTTAAATAAGTAAAATATTCTTTGATGTTGTTTTATTAAAAAGAGTTAGATATTCCAAACCTATAAAAATAAGGAAAACGAACTTAAAAATTCATAATAAGATCAGGGTTCTTGTATACGACCATAATTTTTTTTAGTAAATTTAAAAAATAATTTGGAAGCGAAGAATTTTCAAAACTAGGAGAATGTTAAATAATGACCGCCTCCACTTGAAAACCATTTAGAAAATTTTATTTAACATATATATGAAAAAAATTAAAATTAATATGATATTCATAGTCTATGAGAATCCTAATATAATCTATTTTATCCACTAGATAAATTTTTCCCTAATAATCCATCAATTAATCTTGATTGTAACCTTTTAAAATAGGTCTTGGTTTATTTATAATAATAAAACCATTATCATATTATTTATTTATAAATACCCAATTAGTTATTATAATATTATAATCATAGTATCTATAAACTAACTCCAAACCCATATTCATTTTAAATAATTTTATTTCTTATGGCATTGTTAATACACACCTTTCATCAGTAAATGATTTTTCTATGGTTTTAGGTTCATTTTGAGAGAGAAAGGCATATAAATTGATAAGTTTACCAAAATTTATTTTAGTTATTACTCCTTAATATAGGCTTTCTAAAACTATATATAGGCGTTTTATTTTAGGGTTCAATGTTTTCTTTGTAACAAACATTTAGGTTAGCTTATTCTTATCCCTTCAGAACTATTACTTTCCTAATAAATGATACAATTATAATATGTTTTAGGGTCAAAAAGAGGTTCAAGTCTCATGTTTTCAAAATAATCACTTAAATACTCATCTTGATTCATTTTGTGATCAAAAGGATCACATTAATTAAATTTCACATTAGTTGAGTCTTCAATAATCCTTGACCTTTTGTTGAAGTCTCATTATGATTTAGAAATTATAAAATAACAAAGAATGATTCAATCAGTTTCATTTGGAACAAATTTGAAATGATAGTCCTTAATATTAATAATAAAAACATTGTATCCAAAAACATTAAAGTATATAACATTTGGTTTTATAGTGTGTCTTTATTATAATAAGACTAAAAATAACTCTTTTAATGAAATTTCATATTGTGTTAATAGCTTCATCCATTAAATTAGTTTTTATTATATATTCACCTAAAATAATCCAATAAATTTCATTCAAGGTATTATTCAATATTTCATCAACACTATTCTTTGAGGTTTCCTGGTGGAATAAAAAAATGTAATCCCTGTTTGGATAATAATGAATTGAAATAATGGTTTTAAAATTGTCTCACATGGTCACTTATTAAAGAAATAATTTTCTCATCTTTTTGTTTTTGAACTAGATTATAAAAACCTAAAAATATATATCAATATTTTATTTTATGTCTCAAAAAGAATTTCTATGTAAATCTATAAAAATTATCAACTAAAACAAAAAATAGATGGTTAACCTCCTAGGATTATTTTTCAAGACTTTCTAAATCAATATATGTGGATAACTTCCAAGGGTCTATAAGTTTTATCCTCTTTAAAAAATTTAAAATATGAATTGTGTGTCTTATAAATTTTTTAGGAATAATAATGTTTTTTATCTAATTTATATTGAGGAAAATATGAAATTAGATTTTATTTAGATAACTTTATCAAATAATGATCATTATAGTGTCCATGTCCTCTATAAAAAATTCAAGATTAATTTATTTAAACATTCAGAGAGTTTTCATTTTTTATATTCAAATAATTATGATCTATTGTGTTGAGATTTTCAGTTATGGGTTCATTAAATTTATGGGACTTATCATCTAATACAGAACATGCATTGTTAGAAACTTATACAAAGTAATATTCATCACAAAGTTGAGAAACACTTATAATTTTGTACTTCAATATTCCAAAATATAGAAAACTTTTTATTAGAAATGAAATTGTATTTCTATTTATCCAATTCTAATAATTTGTATTTTTAATTTTCAACAAAATTGACAAAGATTCCACTAATTTTGGATAATGATTTATTATTTTAAAAGTATTCACTCATATGAATTTAGTATACACTATATGTATACCCCTTCTCATTGATATTATTATATAATTTTCCATATAAAAAGTGATCAAAGAATATGTTGATTTGGTACCCATATTCTCTTAGTTGCAATAATGATATCTAATAACAAATTTTGGGATTAAAATCTACTTTCACTGTCATGCAATATAAGTAGTGAATTTAGAAATATTATTTGAAATAAAGACATTGTTAGTACCACAAAAATTAGGATTTAATAGACTAAAAATATATGTATAATTTTAAACTTATCCATTATGAAAATAGTTAATTTGAAAAAGGTTTTTATTTATTGAATTATGTCAAAATTAATTTTATATATATTAGTATTATCACTAATACATCTAATACCTTATATTTATCTATTTATCTATTATTTACATGTATTTGATTGAGATAATTTTTTCCTCTAGTAAAAAACATTTATAATATTTAATAGATTGTACCTCATATTATAAGCTTTAAATTTTTTCATAATGATTGTTATAATTGAAAAGTGAATTATTTTTTGTTAAATTTGAAATACCATTATTTAGAGCATAAATTTCACTCATAAAATCTTCATAGTATTTTATAATAATTTTATTCTTAATATTTAATCTCTCATATTTATCTTCTATCATGGCGTAATGTAAATTTAATTCATAAAAAGATAAATTTTATGTTAAAATTTTGTTAAATGGTTATAAGAATAAAAATAATTTATATTTGGGGCTTGTCACATAAAGGAAATTTATCTTTTTCAGTTTGATATTTCAACTTTAGATTTAGAAGATGATGTTCACTATAATGTTTTTAAGAAATCCAAATTGCCTACATATCTACTTTTTCTCATTAATTTTAAATAAAAAATCCTTTTGAATTTATTTTTATATTTATTATATTTTCCAAATTGAGGGTAGTCTAACATTATGTGTCTATGTTTCTCACACTCATAACATCTAAATTTTTAATAACATTCATCATAATTGTGGTATTTGTTATATTATTTATGAAATACTATTCACTTATATTTGTAATTTCATGAACCTATTAGAATACAGAAGAAACCTCATTAGTTGAATCTGAATTTCTTGAAGTCTCTTTATTTGATGAGTAGTAAAATGGTGTACTTTGTTTTTATTTTCATTTTTTATAGTGTATTATTTTAAAGAAGCATTATCAATTTTATCATTTTATAGTCTCCTTCCCTAGCATCCATATCAGCTTCAAACATTATAAATTTTTCTATTATAACCATTTATTTTAAGACCTTTCCAAATACAATTATTCTTAATAATATCTAAAATTAAACTACATTTGGATGGATGAACTATGAGTACTTTGAGATCTAATCAGGTTGTGGAATAAAATCTCATATGGTAGCTACATTTTTTAAAATTTAAATAATAATTTTATTATTTTGATTGATTCTATCAATATTTTTATTTTTATTTTATTAAACATTAATTTGATAGTTTTTTATCTATTTTTAATTAAATTAGTAGTTCCTTAATAATAAATAGATATTATTTTCCATATTTCATGTTCAGTGTTACAATGTGAAACTTGGTTAAACTCATCAAGACCTAATATGTATATGGTAGCTTTTATATCCTCAATGTTTAGGTCATATTTTTCTTCTGAAGTAGCATCTCATTTCTAAAATTCTCGTTCAAGAATTGTATTTGTATTGATTTATTTACAATAAATATTTAGTCAATGATTTTTTAGATAATTAATCATTCGAGCCTTCCAGATCCTACGGTTTTATCCATTGAAATAATGATCTCTTACCATAGACATTACTTCTCTATTTTCATTCCTTGAATTCAATTGATATCTCAAGAATTTCAAGGATTGATAGCAAATTTTTTCCCATATTAATTGAATAATGTCTTAAGAGAGGGTAAAATATGATCTAAAATTTCACACCCACTTTTTTGAAATTCTTTAAAAATATAATGAAATGTTATAGAGATGAATAATAAAGTAAGGATAAAGGAATATATGATATTTAAGAGTGTTTTAAGGAAAAAAACCAAGTATTCAACTCCACCAACACTCTCTTAGAGAGCTTGGTGATTTTCACTATGTATTGTAGTTTTCTTATAGACTATCCGACTTGAGCTCAAGAAACCATCACTTGCTAGAAAAAAAAGAGATTTTACTATGATTTTTTTATAAGAATTGCAAAACCCTTAAACCACACTCAGTATGAGTAGTATTCCATTATACATGAGGATAAATGATTTAGAATAGGAGCTTCAGTTTAAATGCATAGTTTTAAGAAAAAACTTATATTAGAGAAGTAATCTAGAAGAATAAATAATTTCATCAGATATACTCAAGGATGATCTTCTAAGTACAGAAAATAAATTTTTTTAAAGAAAAAGTGAATCAGTGTTTAGATTACTTCTTCTTATTGAGTATAAAAATCTAGTTGCAAGGAAATGAATCAAATAATGTATATTATAAAATAGAGCTCTATTTTCTTACACACATAAAAACCCCTTGTTTTTCCTCAATATATATATATATATATACTCAAATGTATATTCTATCAAGTTCTAGTAATTAAATCAATATTGGAAAGGAAAAAAATTGAATCCACCATCACTTTTATTTTCTTGACAAAAATCATGGAATCATAAATAAAGTAGTTTTTATTACCATTAGTGTAACTTGAAACGTTTAGATAAATCATATATACCTTATTTACCCAGTTCTTATTATAAATAATCTAAAACAACACTTATTTTCCCACAAAATAATACAACATTAATAAATAATTTGAGTTATAGTATAATCTATTAAAAATAGTTTTTTTGTAGTTGAAATCCACATACCTGATATTACATAGTTGAAATATAGCCATAAATCCAAAACTGCATAAGTTTATAATTCATGTAGTTAAACTAGTTTAAGAAAAATTTCCATTGATCTAAATATTCTACATAATTGATTTTATATTGTTAAAAGAATCTTGTAGGAAAATTTTATTTCATATCAGATTCCATGTAACTGAATTCACTATGTAGCTGATTCTATGTAAGTAAATCTTATATGTAGAAAATTATATATAACTAAACTATCTATGTAAAAAATATTATTCATGTCCAATTTTACTGGATAACTTATTTCATGTAGGGAAATTTATTACATTATAGTGTTTATATAGTTAGACTCTATCATATAGGAAAATTTACATTTTTAGATTCTCACATAGTTGATTTTCAGGAAGACAAAAAATTCCACATAATGGAATTTTTTTAGACATAGAAAAACTTCATTTTAGGGTATAATTAACATCACCAATTAAAATTTAATTAAAAACCTATTCATATTAAATTAAATAAAGATATATTAAAAAAATATTAAGGGGTTTTCTGTCACCAAAATAGGTGACACGTGAGATATTTTGGAATAATATTAGCAATCCAATAGTCTCAATAAATGAAAATTTAGAAAATGAACACTTACAGATTTGGTATGTCTTTAATCAAAAGAGTGTGAAAGAATGAAATATTTTGGATTTGAAAATTACATTAATTTCATTAAAAATATGGGGAAATAAATTAATGAGGAAGTATCTACACCATATAAAGTAAGAATGTGGTGAATATGTAGAATATATCTCACAGAAATGAAATTGAGATTACACATGCAAAAATTTTACTCCCAACATCCAAAAAATCACATTAACCTCGTGTATAATAATGATAATCAAATTAAGACATAATTAAGAACATTATTAATATTTATGACCTTGTTCTATTTTTTAATTATAATTATTCATTATCTATTTATTGGTTTGGTAATGTTTATTTTCAACCTCGAATGTTTGTAGTTTTAATTATTTTTTATGTGTTTTGTAACGGTGATGTCGTACACCACTATTTGATAACTAGTTTATCATTTTTAGTCAACTCAGGGTATTAGAATAATTTTGTTTCAATCATTTATGTATACTATTGTTCCTTTAAGGGAACATATGGGTATCGTTTGTGGGAATAGAATCCATGATGAACATTCTTTGGGTAATTTATCAATAATCATGAGTTACACCATTATGATAGTTTATTTTTATTTATTTATTAAAAAAGTATTCAAGAAATATATTACTCATTGGTATTATATTTTCCAATATTAATATAATAATACTTATTCAAGGTGAAAAATATGATTCTCTTATAACATCATTTAGGTTTTTGGTTGAACCAAACTAAACAATAGCATGTTATACATGTGAATAAGTATGATTTTAGAGTAATATAATAGTAGTATCATTTTATCAGAAGAATAATAATGTTAATATAACATCATTATATTCGTGGATGATATTTATAATTATTTAATTGAAAAATTATGAGTATAAATAACTTACCAAGTTTATGACTTCACTCCTTGACATGGTTTCTTCTCAAATAAAGAATTAAGATTTATTTATGGAACCTAAAGCTACCCAATGTCTAATAAGTATCAAGGATATTTGAAAATTGGAATTTATTAAACTAATTTTTTGATGAAATATTATGGTTTATAACTATTAGTGCATATCACCCTTTATATGTTAAAATAATGGACACTTCTTTGGAAACATAAGTTAGGAGATGGGTAAGGAAGAAATCCCATGGATGTTAGGTGAGATACATAAAAGGATTTTCTTGATAAATGTGGGAATTAATTCAAAAAATAATAAAGGTCTTTTATAATTTTAAAGTGTCGTGTTGATTTAATAAATTTTATACCATGGTAGATTACCTACTTTTACCCAATATTAACTTTTTTAATTATTTACAATGGTAATTATTATATTAATTAAAAATATAAAATAAATCATAATTCCTAATTTTGACATGGTGATTGAGAATTTAGGATTTATTTGATCAAAATCAACTTCTAAAAATGAGACAATAAAATTTTAACATAAAACATATAATATATATTTATATAACTATTTTTTGTTGAAAAAACTCTTTAAAATATTAGGTTTTCTAAATAATTTTTCATATTTAAAAAAATTAAAATATAAAAAATTTATTTGTTTATATATATAAAAACTACATTAGAGACATCATTTAAAATTAAAAAATTTAATTTATTCAGATAAAATTACATAACACTTATAAAAATAATTCTTTTAAAATATCCCTTTCATGTCTGTTATGGTAACAGAATTTTACTTCAGGAGCTAATTTTTTTTATAAAAATAAAAATAAAAATATTAAATATTTTTAACATTATTATTAAAAATATTAAATACATTTAATTACATTCAATTTCCAAAAAATTTCAGTGAAAATCTATTTTTAAGAATAAAATTAATTTATTATTGTTTATTTATAAGTAATAACAATTGGGTGAATGCTAACTTATTTTATTTCTTATATTATCAACAAATTCCATTCCAGCCATTATTTAATAGTGATTAATTTAATTATAAATAAAAAAAATTCACTCATAAAAACATTTCTTTGAAATGTATCTCTTTTTAACATCAAGTGGTTTTATCACCAGTTATAACAAATTAATTATAAATGCATGAATTTTATTTAATTATTTACGTATAAAAAAATATTTTCTTAAAATTTAAACTTCAAATATGTGAAACTAAAAAAACATATAATATATAATAATACATTGTTTTTAAAAAAATATGTAGTTTTTATAAGAATTATTAAATTATTATTCCATATTGTTCCTTAATTATTTCATAGATGTTATTAAATTTTTTTAAAAAAATATATAGAATTTTTTAATACATTTTGATAATATTATTCTTTAAAATTTATAATTTTAACAAAAATAAAAAATTCATAAAAAATATTTCGTTGTAATCAGTGTTATTTTCTCATACAAATTAGTATAAATAAATTATATTAAAAAGACGCCTAATTTATTTGGAAAATGATTTCTATAATGAGAATTTATATATTTTAACATCTATATAAAAATTATACATATCAACTATATATTAGTAATTCTAAACTGGTAACATGTTCAGTGTTATTATACCAGAAAAATAAATTCCCCTTTTATAATAGCTATATAGCATTTATATTACCTCATTACCTCCCATAAATTTATTCCATTCTAACTTCACAATGAACACTTGTCATTCAATACATTTTCTATAAGGATTTATTAATAATTATATCTCCTTTCATGATATTTTTTTATTATAGATTTATTTATATTAATAGTGATTCATAAGGGTAATGATAATCCAAAGGAACTCATAATTTAAATTATATTATTATTTTACATTTATTTTATCATTTTAATTTATTAACTTTTAATGGATTTAATTGTACGTGGTATGTAATTTTCACTAGTATGTAATATATTTTTTCATGCACTTTTTTATCATGTTCCACTATAAATGAATAATGTGTAGTTATATTAATTTAAATATTGTGTAACACATCTCCAAATCAATTATAATTATTTTGTAAGAGTGGAAAAAATTAGAATTATGGGCATATAATTTAATTGGAAAAGGGATTATAAAACATGGTGTGTTACATTCTCCCCCATAAATAAATTTTATCCTCATAAATTTATTTCTTTCATAATAAGAAAAATATTTGATAGTATCCCCAAGATAGAAAATATTCAAGATATAATTTCTAAAAAAATATCATCCTCATCAATTTAGGCTAGAATATATAAATCGTATAATCCTTAACAATAGGAACATCTCAATATTCAGTTTAAACCCATTCATTTGAGCTACACATTTCATTTGATTGGGTATTAAGGCCCATATAATGGAATTAATTCCAAAAATTAGTTCCTTGTTAGTATTGCACTAATATATGATAATAGTTTCATTTTGGATATGAAATGTAATTTACTAATTCTAGTAATTAATTTATAATTTATGTATATAGAACTAATACATTCCCAAAATCATATCAAATTCAATTAAAAGAATAATAATATGATTTTAGGTAATTATATTCCCACGAAATTCAATCATAGAAGAGTTATAAACATGGGATTAAATCATCATATAACTATAATTTTTCAATTAAAAATCAATATTTAATCATTGGGTAGAGAAATCTTTCCCTTTGAAATAATTCTATACATAAATTTGTTGTTATAATTGGAATAATATAGGATAGTTTTATTTCTTGACCACATGATCATTATACCTTACACCAATTCATTTTTGTGTCTATTTAAAATGCCAACCCTTACTCCCTTAGTGTAGGGGGGTTTTGATAACTATTATCTTTATTAAGAATAATATTATTTCCATTCATTATGTTAACCAAACTGTTTATTTTCTCCTAGTAATTGGTTTCTCTATAACCTCATTCTCCAAAAATAAAATATCTTCTTTGTCCTTTAATACATTTCCATGTGTGATTCTTCAAAAAAATTTGATAGGTAATATGTTCAATATTCATTCCTATATAATTTTATCACTTAAAATACCATGAAAATGAATTATAATTTTATATTTCGGGTTGGGATTTTCCTCTAGATTTATGTTGTAAATTATAAATTGATGTTGTTAATAAGATATAACAATGAGATTCTTCCCCACATCTCCAATACTGTTTTATTCTTCATTCGAACAATCTATGCAATATCTATCAAACCTATTATTAATTTGGTTCATACGGGCTCCAGACATTATGTAAGATAAAGTATTATTGATTTATAAGAATACTTAAATTAATAAATATATAATAAGATAAAAATATAAACATATAATAGGTAATAAATAAATGATGTGGGTACCATAAATTATTAATCTCTGGGTTTCAATCTAGGTAATACATGGTTATTTCCTATAAGGTTTTCTAATTATAACTAGTTATATGTTACAAAATAAATTTCCATTTTAATAAATCATAATGGTTTTTCATGATCATGTGAATCAACCAAAGCATATCCCTTATGAGTGTCAAACTAGTAGTATAATTTTTCTCATTCATTGTGCACCAAGTAAAGATCGATTTATTACACATCCAAACATTTTTAGGGTCGAGGTGTATCTGAGCCATAGATTTTATCCACCTATTGGTAATAATTATTCACCGTTATATATTCTTATAATGGATATATAGAAAGAATGGGGCTATGTAAGATCATTAGTTTCATGAATATCTCAATTAATTTTCCATGGACACCTATTATAGATTTTAATACCATTATGGATCCAAATAAAAAGATGACTATTCTTAACTCATCTACCTCGACTAGAGATATCAAGGCTTGTAATGAGAATAACAATCTTTATGAATTCAATATGGTAGGTTCCAAATATACTTGGTATAGAAAGAACCTAAATAATATTGAGGACATTAAATTGGATAGAACCTTGTTCAATTATTTATCCCTTGATGATTAGGCCTCTAACTCTTGCTCTACTCTCTCCAATTTTATCTCTAAGCATCAACCTGGTTTAGTATATTTTGTTACCAAATATAGAAACAAACCTTCCCTTTAAGATTCAATAATTCTTGGAACCTAAACCATGATTTATTAAAATTGGTCCAGGAAATTTGGGTTTCTTTTTTTCTTTAAGGATGATGCATTGGCAAGTATTTTAAATATCAAAATTCAAAGGAAAAATATGAAAGTATGGATAATATAATTCTTTAGTCACATTGATAAAAAAATCATCATGATTCATTTTTAAACTCCATTTATGATAAGCATATAATTTCTGATTTTTCCACATGTATTGATCAATAAAATTTTGTAATTCATGAACTTAATTTTTTACATAACCTCAAATAAGGCATGTAGAGCAAAAAATATAAATTCAAATGGCTTAAGGATGGTCATAGGAACACTAAATTTTTTAAATAACTCCAAAGTATTTGAAAAAAAAGTAATTTGGATATTCTCAGTGATAATGGGATTTTCTTTAATAAGAAAGAAGAATTGGGTGCTTATGTTATTTATTATTACATGAATATCTTTAATTCTCTAAGAACTTGAACTGACTCAATAGAAGATATTATTATAAAGTTGGTTACTCAGGATGATAATTTAAAATTATCTATAGTTTCTCTTTATTTGAGATCATATATCAATTTTTTTCTTAATATTTGGTATCTCTCCTGGGTCAGATGGTTTCATTAACTCCTTCTTTCCAAACTTTTGGGATATTATTCCATGTGATGTTCATAAACATGTAAGGAATTTTTAAAAGGAGGAAAACTAATGCAAGAAATAAATGCTCAATTTATTACCATTAGTCTTAAAGTAGAGAATAAAAATTAGATTAATCATTTTAGACCTATTTCAATGGTTAACACTACTTATAAAATTATTGGTAAAATTCTTGGAAACAATATTTCTAGTATTTCCAAAAGGATTGTCTCTTTAAACCAGTTTGGATTTATTGAAGGTATAACTATTGATGATTTCCTTATCAATAACCCTGAATTTATTAATGTTATTATAAAATACACTAGAGGAGGTAATATTTCTCCCAGTATTGATGTTAAAAAGGCCTTTGATACATTATATTGAGGCTTTTTTTTGTATGGTTTTAACTAGATTTGGATTTTATGAGGAATATTAAATTAGTTAAAGTCATTTTGATCTTGGACTATATCTCTTTTATTATCGATGGATCTCCAAAAGGATAAATCACTTGATTAATAGGGGTAAGGAAAGGTGATAATATTTAGAAATAATCTTTCTTCTCCTTGAGGATTACTTAATCAGAATCTTCCTCGACATGGTGGATACTAAAAAATGACCCTAATAAGGTCTTGTAGAGGCTTGTTACTCTCACTAATTAATTATACGATGATAAAATAATCTTCTTCACTCATGTTGATAATAGAAATATCAAGAACAAAAAAAATTATCTCCTTTATTATGAAATAGTTTCAGGACAAATGATTAGTTGGAAAAAATCATAATTGTATTTTGGAAAAAACATTCCTACTGCTAGAAAATTGAATATCAATAATAACTTGGGATTATGTGAAGTTGAGTTACCTTTCATTTATCTAGTTTTTCCCATGTTTTGGGTAAAACCTCATGTTATTATTTTTTTCTCACATTGTGATCCAAATTAAAAACCATTTATCTTCCTAGAAAGGTAATGTTATTTTGATGGAAGGGTCAGACTTGTGAAATCAGTTATTGTTTCTAAATTTGTTTATTCTTTCATGTATTTTAATTGGTCGTATTCCATGATTAAAAATATCAGTTACACTATTAGAAAATTGTTTTAGTGGAAGTATCCTTCAAAAAAATTATGCCACTGTTCTATGGAAATAATGTTGTCAACTTATTTATCATTGAGGGGTTAGTATTAAAAACCATGGAAAATTGATCCAGTTTTATAGGATAACTTTATGTAGAGACTAATCAATGATAATTCAGAAGTTCATTCATTTTATAAGGATGGATATTTTGGAAATATCAAATATAGAAATGTAAAATGTGTGGAAACCCCCATATGGAAAGCCCTAAAATATTCTTTCTCTAATTATGTGATTAATTCTAAATGGATTGTAAGCACTAATTCATCTATAAATTTTTGGGTTAGATAACTGAACAGGTACTCCCCTTATGAATAATGTAATATCTCATTATATACCATTTTATACATATATTTTGATTAAATATCCATTAGAATATTCCTTTTGTATCCTTCCATTTGGTATCAAGGAAATTGTTTTGAACTATAATTTCATTAATGGTGATGATATTATTGTGTGGGACCCTACTACGAATGAAAAATTATCTTCAAAATAATTTTATTTTGAGGTCATATTTGGAAATATCTACACATGGGCTAAATATTTAAAGAGAACTTGGAATTTTTCTTCAAAAATAACTCTTTCTTGGATATTGATACATTATAGTCAACCTACTAATGACTTCTGACTTCTTGTGGGCATCAATTTGTTCTTGATATGTTTCCTATTAAATTAACATATAGAGTATATTGGTCATCTTTTTATAATTTTTTTAACAACAAATACATTATTTAATGGAGTGGGTGATTTTATTGAAGTTAAGATTACCTACACTATTAGAATCAAAGAGATTTTTAATTCTTCTATAAAGATTACCATATCTCATCAACTGTAGAACTTTATCATTTTGGATATTATTAAAACTCTTCATGTGATTTGGTCCAGTCATAATAAATAGATTCCTGAGGGTGATACTTTATTCCGTCAAACAGTTCTATCCCAAATAATTGTTGGTGTGAAAGGCACAAATGATCATCAAATTGGTTTTTGTGATAACTTTATACATGATCTATCTTTTATTATACTCTTTTTAATTTCAAGTAATAATCTCCATCCCTCTAGAACCCATTATGTTAAATTGATTCCTCTATTTTTTAGCTAGATCAAATGCAACATGGATGGTTCTTCAAGAGGAAATCATGCTTTCTAATTGTATGGTGATATCTTAATAAATCACTCAGGTACTGCATTTGGATTTCTATTTGGTATATATGGTACCATTAATTCTCATGGTATTGATATTATTTATATCATTAATGTGTTTAAAGTGTAAAAACTCTGAGGATGGATCAACTTATTACTTTAATGTGACTCTACCACTGTGGTGAAATCAATCAGATGTGTCACTACACATCAGTCATAGAATTTTAATTCAAGGTGAATCAATTAAATAGAATCCCTTTCATCCATGAACTAATTTATAACACGTTATTTCAATGAAGTGTACTACTTGTAGGATGGGATAGAAAATATTGGGGCTGTGATCAATGAATTGGAATTTATCAATTGAGTAAATAATGATATTCATTAAAATTGGAATCATGATTTTTTTTAAAGGCCTCATTTTATTATTTTGTAAAAAATTTTATTCAATAAAGGACACTTTTCCTTTTGGTAAATCTCTCACTCTTTAAAAAAACAAATGTTTTATAGTCTTAATCCATAAAAATATATAGACCCCACTTTTATACCAACTGAGGTGACCAAAAAAATTCATATATATATACCATGTGATTTTTCTTTTTATATCATAATAAAACACACCACAGAACCTTAAGGTTTAATGTCTTTGGAGATTTGATGCATAACTGACCCATTTTAAAAATAATTCAAACCCCCACCCAAATAAACTTCTCACATGACACCCTTTTTGAAACATCAAATATGATGCTCTTATTTATAGGAAAGGGTAAGCCAACATGTTCAGTAATGATAAACCTAAGAGTTATTAATTAGAGATCATAAGTGAACATAAGATGAGCACAAGGTTTTGGGAAAGAATAAAGGCTCATAAAAATAACATAATATAATTATACCCAAAAATGTATTTTTAAAACATGATTCATGTCATAAGAATTTTATCATAACATAATACCTGAGTCATTGAAGTGTAGAAACTTGAGTCAATTAACATGATCCATGGGAAGATAACATAGGTACATTTCAAAACATAAGAATTATACACCAACATTAGCATTGAAATCATAACATATTCCATGGATAACCACTAAAGAATTGTAATTATAATAGGTTGTTCTAGAAACATTATTATAACATTATTGACATGTTTTAACCACCCACATCCCTTAACATTACAGATTTTGGATAATCATCCCTATCCCATCAATATTTCATTAGATATAAAACATTACTCAATGAATCAGAGGGATATAATAGACTCACCCATCACATAATGATAAATGATACATATATACTTCATGAGAACCTAAAAACATTTATAATTCCATCATATATTAATTATCTCATGAAAATAATTTAGTTTCACAAAAACCTCAAGAAGAAATGATCATAATACATCCATATAAATAAGATATCTAGTTTCATTATAACATATTCCCAGTGAATCATTATAAATATTAAAGTATGATGACATAGATGAAAAAAAATTATAATAGTATTTAAATTTACTTAGAGAAATATTAAGAAATACCATTTACCATTTTGATACCATTTAAGAAAAAAAAATATCATACAAAAGGATAGAAATTTCTTTTGAAAAACATGAAAAATTATAGAGGAAGTTTCTAAATTATATCCGATGAAGATTGTGGTAAACTAAACTTCAACAAAGAATGTTAAAAATATATTTCATTCAATCTTTGGTAAATAAATCAAAGTCATTTTAAAATGACTCATCAAGAAATCATTAAAAATGTTCTATTAAAGATTTGGTAAAGAAGACTAAGGAAAATAAAAAATGTTATGAAATCATATAAATATATATAAGTATGTCCATTAAAAAATAAAGAATATGGACTTGGAGGATAAATATTATCAACCTAAAAGAAGCATCATGGTCAGCTTATCTTACATGATTTTCCATTGGTAAATTGTGAACAAAAAGGAAAATGAAATAGTAGGAGGATGTATAATACTTTTTAATAACCATATTATAAGATATAATATGTGTTTTTAGATATAAATATCATAAAATTTCTCCATATAGACAATTGGCCATAACAAACATAAATTCAAAGTTACTTCAAAATATAACTATTACCAAGAGAATTATAAGTGAAGTAAATATATAAAAATCAATATATTATGTGAAATATAAGAATATAAATATAAACAAGATAAATTTAATTATAAAATAATCATTGGTTTTATTTAACATAACCATAGAATAACATAATCAACAAATAAAGTATATAACTCAATTATTGGAAATTTTTTCAAGAATCCTCTCACAATTTGGTTAGTGAATCCAAAGAACCTAGAAATGTGACATTAAATATTCTAGTAAATCAAATTAAAAAAAATTGATTTGTGATAAAAGAAGGCAACATACAATAATTACCTCATTTTAAAGTAAAATAGGTGCATAATTTAAATTATATCGCAAGAAATAGAAATTAAGATAAATAAAAATTATGGATTTGGTTTCTTTTTAATCGAAATACCTTGAAAAATTTTACATTATATTTATTTTAAAATTCCATTATTTTCCTAAAAAAATAGTAAAATAAATTCATAAAAAGTATATACACCATGTAATGGATGCATGTGGTGAATATAGAACAACTATCAATAAAATGAAAGTAATATGATAACCTCTAAATTTTACTCTTGACATCTACAAAATCATTTTACCATCCTATATAATAAATATAACCATGTGTTAAAATTATTTGAGGACCTAATTCAAATTTTGACATATCAAAACCATCTTTCGATTATGAACTTTGGTTTATTTTTTCCATGTCATTTATGTTGAACACTTATTTTCACATTGATTCATGGATGATTCCAATTAATTTAAGTCTTTAGAGGGGCAAGGGGTGTGTTTTTATCCTTGTTAGAGAGGTTTGGAGGTGTGAATATGGTTAATATTGGGAATGGGAATGGTCCTATAGTGTAATATCTATAAGAGTCCCACCAGCTAGAATGTGAGGTCCACAAACTAGATACTGGGAGAATGGAAGAGGTGTGTTCCTATAAGAATACCTCTGACCATCCTGTACAATCACACTAACCAGCCAGTTGGAGGATAGTATATGTAGGTTACAACAATAATCCAATGAGTTAGTTGATGGAAACTCATGGGCCCATTGGTGTTATATTCAAAAAATTTCACATTCTTTCAAGTTCCACTAGCTAGCTAGAAGAACCTAGTAGCTTACCGGTGATATTGATAGAGCTGATAAATCCAAGGGAAGTATCTTAACTTTTCTTCATTTAATATTTTATTTATTTCTATAATATAAACCTTGAATTCCAATTGACCCTAAACACATTGAAGCCTCTCAAGATATAAATTTTCCCCTCGAAACATTCTTTATTCATGGATTGAAGTAATTTTTGGTGCATTTTATAATTTATAGTAAGTGTAATCTCAATTTTTTTCATGATTTATCCTTTCATATTCTCCCCCCACTTCAAGATTATTGGATTATCATTTCATTTATGGATCAAGGTAACGAAGTGATTAATTATTATTCTTGTATTCTTCCTTGATCATTATAAACCTCCCCACATTTTTGGTTCCTTTGTTGGGTGTTTACAAGATCATGAATTAAAGATGGTTATTTCTTAAGAAAATTCAGATCATTTGAAACCTTTACTTCTTAATTAATTTTAAATGGATTTCTAAATGATTTCCAAACCATTATTTGAGGCTTTGATTAATTATTCTGAAGTAAAATAGTGTGTGTTATGAATTTCCTTTGAAAATGTATTATGAAATATTTTCTGTTTTTTAAAATAATCTTGAATTAAAATGAGTGATATTTAATGAAAAAAATTTACTGTGAATTTAGAGATAAATGGAATGGAATATTTTAGTTTTTTAAATGAAATAAATTGACTTTAAAGGCATGATTTTTTTATGAAAACCATCGATGTTGGTTTCTAAAATAAAAAGGAATGTTTTGAAGCATGATCATGGGGTCAAAATAAATAATTTATTGAAATGATTTGGGATTGATTGAAATAAATGATATATCCAATTATGATTGATTAGTTTAATTCACAAGAAGTATTGGGGAGTTATGTGGAAGTATATGCATGCCTGGTAAGTTGTTATCTAAAAATTACTTGATAGTGATAATGAAAAAAACTATCTTAAGGACCTGATGTTTATTGATTAGGATTATCTCCTATTCCACCTAGGCTAGGGATCTAGGTAATGTGTAGACACCTGGAACCATATTTCAATGATATTGGGCAGAGCCTTTTGACTGGAACTACATACCCCATGTGTTATTTCCATGATGTTATGATGGAAAGTTATTATGAATTCTTGGGTATGATTTAAATTCCAATTCATGTCTACTTTGATAGAAATGGTTATTCAATCCTATTATGAAAAATATATTTCCATCTACTTATTTTGACCTAAATGATCTTTTGTACTAATTTAATATTACCAATTGAAATGTTTTGTAAAACATTTTTTTGATATTGACTTTGAAAATATTTTCATGCGATGTTTTATTTTAAACTGGTCGTATTTGGTTTACTTGATATGGATTTATTATAGAATACGTGGTGAGATCGTATTGGGATTTTCTTTCATACCCTACATATTCCATTAGTAATTTTTATAATTTGTCATGTCTAGGGAAGAGGAAGACAACACTTCAAAGTGAAAGATGTTCATGATGAGTGGGACATTGGGTGTTGGCAGTGATTGATGAGTCATGTGATCCACTTATTATTATGAGATCTTGTGATGTTGTCTTGACGGGTTGACATGACTAAATCGGTTGATGTATAGTTTTTGGGACTTGTGTTATATAATTTTGGAAATTTTATCTTATAGTGAGTTTAAAATACTGACTATTTATTTTTTTAAATATACTGTATTTTCTTGATGATTTATTCTTGTGGATAAATCATTCCTGCTTATTTTTTGGATACTTATATTCTAGTCTCTATGCCATGGGGATTGCGAACACCCTTTGGTCATGTCAGAACTAATAAGAGTATGTTTATCTGGGCCATCTAGTTCAGTTTGTGAAAAATTGGTATCAAAGGTGGAAATGTACATTATTAAGGTCAATATACAGTTTTTTATGTTTTGATAGATAGGATACACGATTATCAGTACTTAAGGGGTAGGTTAAAAGATATTTCTGGCCCATATCTCATCATAACGAGCCTTAATATACCATTTTATATGGATAGAAGAGTCTATAAAGAGATTTTTTATTTAATTCTAGACTTTTTTCCAATTATTTGTGTTGATATTGGCGTTTCTCTATTGAATTTTGATTGAAATAGTTGATGGTATCATGTCACTTGATTTAAATTTCCCTTATTATCAGTAGATTTTTTATAGTACCATTCCCCCAAGAAGACATTTTAATAGCCCTTAAGAGGGATATACTGATTAACCACCATAATCAAACCCTCTATTTTATCAAAACCCTATAGAGTTTTTTGTGTATGTGGTCCCTGGTCTAGTCCAAATATATGCACTTTTCTTATTAGACTATGGAGGTATCACCTTGGAGAGACAATAATAGAGATCATTCCAAGGAGTTTCCCAATCTGAAACTCCCATATTTATATGGTTCTAATTTTCCTCAAGAGGTAGAGGATTGGTTAATAAATATTGATAAAATCATTAAGTTCTTATAAATTCAAGAATCTATTAATGTGAAATGTGATATATTCATACATAAAAGTTCTAGTAGTGGGTGGTGGGATTATAAGGTTTAAGAAAGGATGATTGTGGTTTTAGAGTGTAAATACTATAGGTTTTTTATCAAGAAGAATTTATATCTAGAATTGATAATATTGGTTATGTCAAATGAGATCCTTAACCTTCCACAAGGTGAATGTAAAATGAATCATCATGCCAACAATTTTCCCAGTAATGTTTAATTCTCACCTTAGGTATTATAAAATGAGAAGTTTGAATCCCGAAAGTTTGAGAAGGGTATCTAGAAAGATATCCAATATATATTTCTCTTATTAAATACCACCTTGTATACTGATGTTTTGAATATATATTTCATGGATTAACTTTACTTGTACATGAATTTATTGTTGAAGAGAGTTACACATATTTCTAGTGGTAGATTGGGTGGCCCTTTTAAATGGAAGTATAAGTAGGATGAGTATTATCATGGAGACCATAGTGGTGGATATAGATATTTGACTTATTTTAAATCTTCTGTAGTATCGTGTAAAATAACACTAACATGTTTAAAATGGAGAATAATTGGTCACTCAAGGTGTTATTTCTTAGAGGAACTAAATATCTATAGCTTGTGCAGATTCTCAATTCACTGGTAGATATTTTTCTATGTTTTTATAGATATTTATTGTGGCATGGAATAAACAATACTGAGAGGATCTGTGGGGTAGTAATATGCTTCATGAATAAAGGGGTTCTAAACACATACATTAAGAATGAAGTCTCTTCACAGAGTGTATGGGTCTTCATTGAAAACTGATGTCGGTCCTATGATAGTGAGAGGTACCATTATCATCTCTTCCTCTTTAGTAAATTCATTTTTTGATATTTTTTCCACTCATTATTTCATATCTACCTGTATTGTGGAATTTTTGAACCTTCCTATAGATTTTATCCCTTATGTAATAGATATTTATACACCTATTAGGATGAATAAAGATAAGGTTCTCTAATAACCCTCTTGTTACTTTTCATTATCAGATTTTGTTATTTATTGGGATTTTTGGTTTTTGATATGAAACCCATGGATATATTCATTGAGATAAATCATATTATTTATCATAAATCTCATATCAACTTTTATCTTTAGTTGGTCTCCATTACTTCCACCAATGGGGAGAGCCATATATTTTAAGGAGAATGGGACATGAGTTTAATTCAAGCAAGACCTCTTATTTGGAAATAGGGTAGGATGGTATCCTTGTTTTATTTTAATATAGAGTATTAATAAAAAGGTGGTGATATTATTATAGTAGTAAATGGGTTTCCTGATGTGTTCCCATCAGAATTTTATATTTTTCTATTGGTGAGGAATAGCGTGGTTTCTATTGGGATGGTATCTGGTATACAACCTATTTTTATTCCATCATAACATAAAAAACTATATGAACTTAAGGGTTAAAGTATTTATTTAAAGGATTTATTATCATAGGAATTCATTCAATATAGTGTGTATCATTAAAAAGAACCAATGATTTCTTCTAAGAAGGCTGTAAAAACACTTATCCTTTTATTTTTTTATTATTAAAATCTTAATTGATTCGTGATCATGAACAATTATCCATTTACCCATAATGATGAGTGGTTTTTGAAAATATACTAGGGGTAAATTGGTTCTAAAATATTTATCTTAGATCTAGTTATAAAATAATTAGGATTAAAGAGTTTTATATCACTAAGACTGCTTTCAAGAGAATGTGTGGATACTATGAGTACCATATTATAAATTTTAGTTTGACTGATTCTCCTGTGGTGTTTATATAAATGATGAAAAATATATTCCACTAGTACATTTATTCCTTCATTGTGGAATTTTTGGAAGAAATATTGGTTTAATATAAAACCTCGAAGGATTTTATGCATCACTTGACATTATTTTTTGACATCTTGATAAATCATTAAATTTATGTCAATATTTATTAATGAACTTTCTAGATTCAAGAGATAAATTTATTATGGAATTTATTTTCTAAATAGGGTATTTAATTTTATCATGAAAATACTAAAGTTGTTATTTCATTAAAGGAACCACGTAATGTCTTTGAGATTAATAAATTCTTGGTCTTGGCCAATTATTATCATGGTTTTTTAAAATATTTCTATATGTTGGATTCTTTGTTTACCGCTCTTATGCATAACGTAGTGATGTTTGTAGGGGATTTTAAATTGCAGGATTACTTAGATGATTTAAAACATCATTTGACTTAATATCCAATGTTGACCTTCCAATATCTAGGAATGGATATGTGGTCTTATTTGATGCATCGGGATTGGGTTTTGGATATGTACTAATTTATGGTGATCAAGTGGTGGCATTTGGTTCTCATAATCTTTGAATATATGATAATAATGATACAACATATCATATTTAACTCATAGGTATGATTCATTCTCTTATGGGTTGGTCACATTAATTTTTGGGTAAATTTTTTCTATATACTCTGATAAAAAAAATCTATAGTTATATATTCTGATAGAAATTTTTGAACCTTTGGTAGAGGTGACAGGTGGAGTTCCTGCAATATTTTAAATTTATCCTTACATTCCCCCCAGTAAGATTGATTTTGTTATTGATCCTATGAGAAGGAAACTTCCATCCTATGACATGAAAAAAACATTAATGGAATGGAATTTGGTGGATCTCTTTTCTCATATACATTAGGGAGTCTTTGAGGATGAGGCTAATGTTTTTTTTCAAGTGTTCAGTTGAAATATTCACTTCTTGAGATGATTATATAGAAATAAACCTTGATTAAAAGTTTTTATAGATAGGGGAACCTTTATATGGTGTGGAGACTATTGAAAAATTAAATCTATATTTTGATAGTACCCTTGTCTTTATAAACTAGTTTTTTTCATTTACCAATAAGGGATGTTGTTATAGGGGATTTTCATTATTTCCAATGAGTGGTAAACTCTAACACCATAGAAATATTTTAAGATATAAGTCGTCATTTCCATTGTCTATGTATGAAATAAAAAATTATAGATTTTGTTTCTCATTTCTATACTTATCTTCTGATTAAGGCCAAGAATCAATAACCTTCAGGTCTTCCTTAACTTCTTCTTGTGCCATATTTAATGTGGGTTAAGATATCAAAAGACAATATCATTGGATTTACATATAAAACTCAATAAAATGATATTATTTTGGTTATTATTATCTAATTGACCAAATCGGATAACATTATTCTTATTCCAGATAAGTCCAAAGTTGAAGACATGGTATGTCTATATGTTCAAGAGATCATAAGATTGTGTAGAGTTTTGCCTAACATAATTTATGATAGGTATACATGTATCACATCTTGTTTTCATAGTGGCCTACAGGAGGTTATGGGAGCCAGGTAATGTCAATAATGGTGTACCATCCATAAAAAATTGGCCATATGGAATTCACTATACAAATTCAAGAGGATATGAATTGATCCTGTGTCCATGACTTTGGAGGATCTTAGGATTGACACTTAGCGATGATTTAGTTTTCCTATAACAATAGTTACCATTAATCCATAAATATGGATCCCTTTGAGGTCTTGTACGTATGGTCATGTAATTTTCCACTCCATTGGTTATAGATTGGTGAATCATCCCTAGTTAGACATAGTTTGGTCTAAGAGTTAATGACAAAGAGTCCTTTGATTCAAAAGAGAATGATAACTGAAAAGATCCAATATATGTCTTATACTAATCATTCTTATCTCAATTTAGTTTTATTGGTTTTTTATTATGTGTTTATAAGAGTCTCGCCTCAGTTAATTCATTGAATTCTCAAATAATGGGGGATGTTGGAACTGAGGTATGTGGGGAAAATATGAGGTTGTTGAGTGGATTGAAAATATGGAATATCATTAGGATTTTACACCATAGATTACATTGATCCATGATATCTTTTATTTATACCATCTTAATAATTACCTTTCTAGTCAATATCAATTCTTTAGTTGGTAGAACCTTGAGGTGGAACAATATATGACCATGAATGAGTAGTCGATTCAGATTATCGACTCTCATATAAATGATATTCATGGAAGTCCCATACCCTTAGTATGGTTGTTATGACAGAATTTTTTTGATTCTCATGGGACATGAGAACTTTAAGATTTTATTATAGATTAATTGACTTTCCTATTTAATTAGTATCCTTTTTGAAAATCTTTATATTTAGAAAGAATTTTTGGTTGGGATAATTTTGACATCACAACACAAGATTTCAAGTACAAATCCTGGTTTCTTTTGTTTTTCCTTACTCTATTATTTGATATCTTATTTTATAATTGATTATTAGTTTATTCAATATTTTTATAGCCTTTGGGGGGTCAAGGGTGTGTGTTGATCCTTATTATTGATGCTGAGATTTTCCCTAGTGGTTTATCACAAGAGTGGTCATGGTATTATAGCTAGAGTAGTTATTTGTGGATCACTCCTAAGCTAGAAATAACCATTGGAAATATATTAGTAGGTTAATAGAGTTGTATTCATACATAAATCACACTATATTGTAGGAAAATCCCACTAACCATCCAGTGGTAGTTTGGTAGAGACAGGTTCTTATTGGAATCACATAAGATAGCTATTATAATCCCATTGGCTAGCCTTTGGGTCTTCTAGAATGTTGTTGATTCGGCTAAAATCCATTGTCTCATTGATGAAACCCAATAAAAAGTCATTTACTCCAATTACATTGATAAAACACAGGGAATTATTATAACATCGGTTAATTTAAAATCTGATTTATTTTTAAAACACCTCCCTCAAATTCTATTCAACCCTAAAGACCATAGAGGCTCTCTAGAGACAAATTTGGCCCTTAGAACCGTTTTTCTTTATAAATAAAAGTGTAATTTATTGAATTGGATATCTTCTAGTATGTGTAATTTCAATTTGATCATGATTTCTCCTTTACTCCTCTCTCATATACTCCAAGATAGGTGGGTCCTCATGTAATTGATGGATATAGATCTTGACATCATGAAATGTTATTCTAGGATTCTTCTTTAATATCTCTAGAACTCCATCATTTTATGGATCCCTTATTAGGTATTTATGATATCTTTAATTGAGGTAGGTGGGTTCATAAGTCAATTCATAATGTTTTAAACTATTGATACTTGTTCAGTTTGAAATGGATTTCCAATTTATTTCCAAATATTGATTTGATTCATTGATAAATGATTTTGAAATGGAATAGTATGTGTGTGTAATTATTTTCCTTTGGAAATTAATTTTAAAATATAGTATGATTTCTACAAAATGATCTTGAATAGAAATGAGTGATTTGAAGCATGATTTTTAGGTTTACATTTGATATGAAAATACATGGAATATTTTATAATTTTAAATGAAACTAATTGATTTGAAATTAATAAATTTTTGAAAAAATAAACGATGGTGTTTTTTCAAATAAAAAAAGGAATGGTTTGAAACTTGATCTTAGGGATGAACTAAATAATTGATTGAAATGATTTGATAGTGATTAAAATGAATGATCTCCCCAATTATGATTGAATACCTTGAAGTGAATGGGATCCCAAGTAGTTAGTCAGAAGGATATACATGTTAGGTAAAAAAATATCTAGCAATGAAATGATGATAATAACCAAACAATGCAATATTTAGGGTTGAGACTTTATTATTTGGGATTATCCCCACTTTTACATAGGCTTAGGATCTTGGGAGTTTGTTTACATATGGATCCATATTTCATTGTGATTATTTAGACATTTTCACTAAAACTAACTAACCCCCATTGTTATGACCACTGTTTTATGATTAAAATTGATTATGTATACTAGTTTTTTATTGAAATTATTATTCTTGTCTGATTTGATAAAAATTATTATCCATTATTTTTTTGGAAAAAAAGATCATATATGGTCATTTTAATGGAATTGAATTTTTATAATACTTTTATGTTATACATTTTAATTTTTTGGAGATAGTTTTTATATGAATTGTGAAAATATTTCAATTCCATGTTTTATTTAAAATTGATCATATTTAGTTTACTTTATATGGATTTATTATGGAATAATTAGTGAGATCCAACTAGGATTTGTTTCTCACACCCAACATTTCCCTTTGGGAATTTCTGGAATATCTCATGTCGTGTTTAAGATATGGAAAAGAATCACTTTGTGGTGGAGGATGTTATTTAGGAGAGGGTCATTGGTAGATCATGGTCACCCATGGTGAATGTGATTCAGTTGTTACAGGGAGTTCGTGTGATGATGTCTTGATGGTTTGATGTGACTAAATTGGTTGATATACTATTTTGGGACTTATATTTGTCTACTTTTTGTACTTTTCTATTAAGGTGATCTTGGAATAATAACATTTTATTTATTTATATTTTATGTATTGTATTTATGGGGTATGCTTGTAGTGAAATAGTTCCCTCTTGTTTGTTTTCATTCCTATGCATTGGTCGCCAACCTATGGGGAATTGGAATGCCCTTAAGTCCATGTAATAACTAATTCAGGTACTATTTATGTTTTTTATCTTGGTTGTTTTTGAAACAAATATATGAATATTTTATATTTTTCATTTATAATCATTTATTACACATATATTAGTTAGTTAATGTTTATTTTTATCATCAAATGTTATCAATTTTGATATTTCATACTTGTTTTATAATGGTGATATCAAATCACGTTCTTTTATTACGTGTTTATATTTCACAAATTATTAATGGAAGTGGAAACATTATGTTTATGTTTCCCCATGTTTTGTTTATAGAAATTATAATTATGGTTTGTGATAATTGAATATGTGATAAACATTCTTTAGGTAATTTACTGATAACCATGAGTTACATTACAATTATTGTTTATTCTTTATTTCTACATTATAGAACCATATTAATGACATATATTAACTCAATAATAATATATTTCTTGTATTAATGTCTTGAGACCTTTTAGTGTTGAAAATGGAAATGTGGGTATGACATCATTAATTTATGTGGTTAGACCGGCCCAGATATAAGCATGTTAAACTAGTTCATTAGTAAGAGATTAAAGTTATATATTATTAAAATCATTTTCTCATAAAAATAATTATATTAATATAAAATCAAAACAACGGAGGATGATATTTATAAATAGTTTATATGATAAGGTAATTGAAAAAGTAGGATAAGAACTTAGAAACTTGCAAGATGAATTTCATTCTTCTTGACCTAGGTTCCTTTGGAATAACTGATTTAGGATTCCTTATTGGATCCAAAATCTACCTATAATCTTATAAGGACTTAGGGGGTGTAATATGGGAATTTATTTAGTATATTGTTTAAGGAATGTATTGAGTTGGAAGTATTAGAGGAGTGATTATTTTATAAGTTCAAAAGAAGGACATATCTTCAAAACATATGTTTTGGAAGGGCGAGTATTAAACCAAATGTGAGTTATGTAATGAAGGAAAAGAAAAGTTAGTGATACCAGTAGTTTTGAATTGTACAATTAAAAATGGACATATATAATGATTAATTAACAATTTAATTTCATAAAATTTGATCCATGGTAAATTTCCTTTTTTACCCGTTGTTAACTTTTTTAATTATATACTATGGTAATTATTTTTATTGAAAACATAATATGGACCATATTAAAAAATTGATATAGTGATTTAGAATTTTGACTCAATTAAATATAATTCAACTTATAAATATAGTAAATATAAAAATTCACTTTAAACATATAATAAATCTAAAAAACTATTTTAATATAAAAATGTACTAAAAAATATTAACTATACTTAATCTTATTATATAAAAAATATAATTTAATTTTTGATAATATATTTGTCTATATATATATATAACATTTCATTAGATCCGGAAAATAAAATATATTAATTTAATATATTTATATAATATTATACAAAAATTATAAAAAAACTTTGAAAATTCCCTTTTACTTTTACCGTTGCAACTAAATTTTATCTCAATAACTTATATTTTCTTTAAAAAGTAAAATTAAGTATTTTAATTAATTTTTAAATTTTGATTATAAATATAAAATAAATTTAATTAGATTCAACTTTTAAATTTTATAACATTTAAATTTTATAATAATGAATAATGTAGGAAAACAAATTTTTGTCAAAATACATATTTATGTATAAAATTAATTTATTTTTATTTCATTTAAAGTAGAAATTTTTGGCTGAATGTTTATTTAAATATTTTTAAATATATTCAATACATTATAATAAATAATAAAATAATATTAATGATTTAATTTAAAATAAAAAACTCATTACACATATTTTGTTTTGAAATGTTTATCTTAATTATATTAGGTGATTTTATCTTTACATATAACCAATTTATAACGAATGAATGATTTTTTTATTTTTTATTTATATAAAAAAAATCATTTTATTAAACTTCATGCTTCAAGGAGGTGAAATTCAAATAATATATAATATATAATAAAATATAGGTTTTATAAAATATTATTTTATCTATGAAATATTAAATCGTTATTCCATGTTATTGCTTAATTTTTTCTTCGATGTTATTATTTTATTTTATTAAAATTTATATTTATTCTATGAATAAATTTTTTTAATATTATTATTTAGAAGAAATATTACAAAAATATACAATACAAAAATAGAGCTCCTCTGTAATCATTTTTCAAATGAATTAATGTCATTTAATTATATTAAACAATAATTTTTTTTGAAAACTAGTTGTTTATAATAAACTTTTGCATATCAAATTTATACCTTTTATTACAAACTAGTCGCATATTTTCTTGTATTCTACTAAACAGCTATATACCCCTTTCATAATGACTATATAACAACAATATTACACATTTACCTTGAATAAAATCATTCCATTATTACTTCACATTTTAAACATCTCATTCCATAACATTTAATTAAGGATATTTTAATAGAACTTTATCTTTTCAAAATATATTTTTTTACTATAGGTTTGTTTCCCTAATTGATATTCTCAAGGGTGAATATGATCCTTGGATCCCCCTGGTTTTAACAATATTATTCATTTCTAATTGTTTTAAAATTTTAATTAATTAACTTTTAATGAATATAATTTTCCATGGCATGTATTGCTCCATAGTATGTAACATCTGGTGTCATGAATGTTTCTTTTAATGTTCCATTATGAATTAATACAATTGTTTTATGTGGATTCATTTCATGTATGATTAATTTCCTAATTAATTTTAATTTTTTAAATGAATAGAAAAAAATAAAATAATTATTAACATATATTTTGAAGGAAAAAAGTGGTTCCTAAAAACTAGGGTGTTGCGTGTGGAATATTTCATTCTCCATTTGGATATATGAAATAGTATCAATTTCTGAATGGATATATCTCAGCTATACAAACATCAAACAATGAACTATTGAAAATGATTTAATAATATCATCCACTTATACTCGAATCGTTTAAAATTTAATTAAATATTTAGCTTAATATTTTTCATGACTGATATTTGAAAAATTTAAGGAACATGAGAAGGAAAGAATAATTTATTATAAATTAGAGGTTTCTTATTGTATTTTTTTATAATAATGTTTAGAAATAAATTAATACATTGTAGTTTTTGATAAATAATGTAGAGAAATAATATTATGGTAACTGGAAAAAAAACTAAAGGTGGATCCATGAAGTATCCAAATAGTGATATGTTATAAAAATATTGAATGTGGAGAATTATGAATGTTTAGAATGTTCAGTTATTGAGTGGATGGTATATAAGAAGAAATTGGAGATATAGTGAAGTGTGGATGAAGTTAAAAATGGTTACTTAATATGAAAATCATACATAGTAAATGATTCTCACCACTCATATAAAGAGTTTTTGTCTGAAGTTAAGTATAAATGATTAGGATTTTAAATGGAAAACTTATCCCAATGAGTACATAATGTAAATAGTGAAGCATTGTAAATAAATAGATTTATATTTCTTTAAATCAAAACTATGACATGAGAATCCTGAATAACTATAGATCTAAATTTTTAGGATATTATGATGAGGTAAAAAATATTAAATCAATATTAATAGGGTAGTGGAGTGTGTTTGAGTATGAGTGAATGAATTTGGATAAGTTTTAAGAAACTTGAAAGATATTTTAGGTGAAGGAAAAAAACTCAATCCAAAATGTATATGGTCAAACATTGATTTTTTTCATAGTAATATGGATAACATATATAAGAATAAAGTATTTTTAAACCATGTCTCCATATTATGGATTGAGCTATGAATTTAAGGACAACTACATGATAAGAATCCTCTTAATAAATTGATCCTGGCTATATCAAGAGACTCAAGTTCCATGACATAACATGGATACCACATGAAAAATAAATATAGATCCAGAAATGTGAAGTCAGGATCACATTATAAAGATATAAAAATTTTCATGAATTTGTGTATATATCATAATTATAGGAATCCTTGATTTTTTTTATCTAGAATCAATAAATTAACAAATATTGAGTGTCACACTAAAACATGTTTTATTCATACATATCTTGAATATGTTTACCCTATGATTTTTGGGGTGAAACTCCAAATAATTCAATTATATTTAGACGAGTTTGTGGATTACATGTTTCATGTTGTAATAATGGAATCCATTCAATAAAATATAGTTAACAGAAAAACATCACATGATAATGGATTCTTTCACATGGTACTCTAGTAAAATTTTGTTTATTTTGAAGATTCATGTTATATTAACTTTTTTATAGATAACACATAATTATGAGGATATAGAATTACATTTTTTGGATGGATTTGACCACATAAAAACATTTGCTACATCTATCATGATCTTAAATCTTAGAGATAATATGAATTGATCTACACCATTTATCAATACGAACATAGATTGACAAACATATTGAATATTAATTTGATATTTCAAGAATAAATCATATAATATAATGACACTAGGATATCTATTCCAACACTAATAAAGAGATCCAAGAAGAGTGAAGTTTATTTTTAGTTAAAATTTAGTTGAGAATTTGGTCATTATAGATAGATATATATTGATTATATAAAACATTTTAGAGAATAATGCATATTTAAATGAGGATAATTCTATTATTGAATTATTCACATCTATATGTGATATTTATTACTGTCATTAATATCATATAAGCTACATATATTAAATTTTATCATATATATTTTAATTATATTATTCCTTATAGAGGGAGTGTATTGAGATTTATTTCATCAAATCACTAATTCTAGTGGTTGAGGATGGGATTTTTTGTTTCTAATAATACAATTTAAGTGAAATTTATGTTTATAAACTAATTTATTCCTCAAATTAGTGTATATAGAGGAAAATAGAGGGACTATACCTTGGTTTTGTTGTGAGTGAGCCATAAATTATTGTATGTTCATGATTAATGGTATGGAGTGACCAAAACCTAAACCTTGTGTGTATTTCAAGTTGCCCAATATGATTTACACATGTTTTCAATATGTATTGTTTCCTTTGTGTTGTTATAGTGTCAATATTTGATTATAGTTAAAAAAAATTCAAGTTGAATTTAAAAATAGGTTAATGTTGGTGATTGATTATCATGACAAGACAGAATAAAGTTGTATCCCCTACTTGTGATGATTTTTGAACTTTTCTTGAAGTTAGAGTAATGAATTATATGGATAGTATTAATTTTAATAAAAAAACTTATAATAAGTAGGACAAGTTATCTAGAAATGTGGGATATTGAATATTCAATTTTCAGGGAAGATGTTATCAAATGTGTGAAGACATCTATTGAGCACCAAGTATGTAAAAAGTTACAATATTGGTTTCATGAGACTGTATTGACAATTATTTGAGATGATTCAGGGTTATTAATAAATACCAGGAAGGAGTTAAAGATGATCTATAAATATTTTCATAAGTATCAATATATTATTTTTTAATGAGAAAATTATCAATGTAATGAACCTTATGTTGCATCTTCACATGGTTTATTACACTCTATAAGGTTATTTTCTTATCATAAGGTTTAAAAATTAGTGTTAGTTAGATTATTTATAAGTTCCATGAACACTGTGATGGAAATCAATAGGTTCATAAGATCACCACATGGTTTATATAAAGACATCACAAGGATAAATTAAGATGCATAAACATCAATTAGATCAATGTAATGTTCATTCATCTTTTTGTTTATATAGTTTGAGAAACATTTGAGTTAGTTTATATATCATTTACAAAGCCAAAATTTTATGAGAAATACATATTGAAGAAACATCATAAAGATGGTTTTTCTATATAATAAATAATTAAATGAAATTTTATATAATTTGATTCTTTTAAATTATTCTTCAATGAATACAAATTACAAGAGTTGGTTTTTGATAAATTATAGAATATTGATAAATTTGGAGATTCCTTCCATGTTATAAATGAGAGATATATTTGTAAATGATCCTTGTTTTCATGCATATATAGTGTAGATTTATAAGATTTAATGTTATGGATTTAGTGGAGTAGAATAAACCTTGATATTTAAATATATCATGAAGAAGTAAATAAGTTACTTCTTAAGGGGAAATTAGAATAAGTAATTTACTAAAATTTTAATTATAATTCAAATGATAAGATCATGAAATAATTAAAGTAAATTAATATCTTTGTTATGGAAATAATATTCAATGTACAAATATGTTAATTTTGTGTAAAACCCTATTAGGATAAGACAAATAAAAATTATGATACTTGAGAACCTAATACATAATATATTGAAAATATTTTTTGTATCTAAGAGAGGAAGATGTTTATATTTAGCGCTACCTTATTCATCAAAGAAGAATGAGGGGATAGATACTGACATAAACAGGTGTATTGAAAACTATATAGAAAATGATAAATATAAAATTATTCGTGTAACATAAATATTTAAATATTGTTAAGAGGAGGTGAGCGAGACAAAAAATACTTTAGAAGACTAGGATTCATGAACATGAAGTGTAACAAGGCCACACATATAGTGTACCAGGAGAAATTAGAATTTAATTTCCTTTTAAATTAAGGGGTTTGAGAGGACATTTAAAAAAAATAGTAGGATGTAGTATAATGACCCCTTCAGGAGAAATCCCAAAAGATTTTTAGTAGATATATTCAACTTGAAGGATAGTATATAATGAACTTGTTAGAAGGTACCTATTTTAATAAATAGAGACTAATATTTAAATGATATTTTCATTCATTATTTTTAATAGACATATTATACTTATACATAGTATTTATACTAGAAGTACATTGTCTCAAAACTCTTCTAGAAACTAGAAATGAGTTGTCTTTCAAGGGTGAACCCTGAAAATTATTTTTGTGATTTATTCAATTTCATGTACTTAAAAATGATATAGGGTGAAACATACAAGAATGAGAGGATCAATACCTTAACTGGTCATATAGGATGTTTTGGAAGTAATAAATTGTAAAAGAAATGGATAATTGATTCACCCCTCCACCTCTATGTTACCTCACAAACCAAGGGCAATACAAGTGGTATCATGTCCCAATTCCCATATAAATGATCAAACTTTTATTTAATAATAATTATATATAATATCAATAAAATAAATATTATAGGTATACTAATATTTTCTTGAATGAGTTTTCATAGATAGAAGAACCGACTGCTTCCATATTTCTTATTAGAATGGCTTGAGGTGAGTGAAGATATTACAGTGGAATTACCTCCACTGAGAAGAGACACATTCCTCATATATTTTAACATGATAAATCATGATTTATATGTAAAATATTGAAATTTAGTCCTATCATCTCTAATTGATATTTTCTAGACCATGATAATGTGACTTAACACTACCAACGAGATAGGGTTGAAGATTAAGGACATGTATGAAGGTATTACAAAGATTAAAGAGTCTAAACATTGGAATTATAGAGAACATTTTTAATAAATTTAAATGGATAATGATGAGACCATGGATAAATACTTTATAAGGTCCAATGAGTATGAAATACTCATTGACATATTTATAGATAATATGGAATATTCATGTTATGGGAAGAAACTGAGAGGAATTTATGGGATAGATTTGATCAAGTGATATCATACTTAAAAGGTAACCTCTCACTTTTTTAGTTTTATAACACTCTCTTAAATTATTAAATGATAAAATCACTAGTGTTCAAGAATAAGTAAAAAAGAAGAGAGTTAATTAAAATATAATAAATAGTAGAATAATAAGAAGAAGAAACTTGAATCTAATTCAAATTTTAAATGTGATAATGAACTGAGTGAGGAGCATAAAAGATTATTTTATTTTTCATTAATGACATTATAAGAGGGAGGAGAAAATAAAGTGGGGTGATTTCTTTTAAATTCTTTAATTTTAGAGTCGTTTAGAATTTTTAAATTGTCTTCATAAAGAACAAATATGATTAAACAAAAATTGATGATGATTAAGAATATTTTTCTAGTAAATGTTCTTAAAAATTTTACAAAAATGGATTCTATATGAAATATAAATTATTCAGGGAAATTAAATAGAAACATGATGATCATGTAACAAATTTAAGACCCAAATGTTTAGACATTTTTTGTTGAATATATCTCTCAATATCTCATAACATTAATTACACTTTTAAAAATACCTAGTGATACATCATGTAGTGATGGGGAGTAAGAAGAAGGTTACTCTGAGCAAATATTGAGGTCTAAATTAGAGGTTGACCTTGAGAAAAACACCAAGATAAAGAAGAGGAGTGTGAATTTCCTAGAAAATGATAAGGTGAATAATGATATGAATAAGAGAGATATCATTAGTGATATCATAAATCCCATGATAAATTTTTTTTAACAATATAATATTTTATAATATATTAATGAAAATTGATTTTAAAAGAAGAAGAGAAACATATGGCACAATTTAGGTGTATTAAATATAAGATCACTGTGAAGACCATGAGAGATGATTATGAAAAATCTATATATTTTCAGGTTTAATCATACAATACTACTACTAAGACCATCCCAAGGTAAAAGGTATAAATTGTTTCTAATTTTCTTAAGGGATACATAATTTTTTTTGTTTAGTTATGCATACATTGAGACTCAAATTGGAGGTGTTTGAGATGAATAAAGTAATGAAAAATGTTCTCTAACTATAAAGAAACATTAAGTGGATTTGAAAAATAAAAATTCTCTAAGAATATGGTAAAAAAATTACCAAGTAAACCTGGACAATAAGAAGTTTTTCACAGACAATCCCATCAACATTATGAAGTACCAAGTGTAATGGCCTAAGATTTTGGACCCTTTAAATTTGTACTATATTCAATAGATTATGTCACATGAACCACACAACTAAAAAACCATTAAAATAATAATATTATATGAAAATATAATCATTTATACATAAAAATATAATAATCAATTAAAATATAAATAAATATATTATTATTTTCTTTGATTAATATTTTAAAATTAACCTTTTGAAGAACCGTTATAAAAAGGGGTTATTATATTTTACCTTAATAAATTAAATTGAACATAGTTAAAATATTATTTTAATAGTTTTTGTTTATATTTATAAACTAATATATCAATATTAAATTATTTAAAAATATATATGAAATAAGATTAAAAACACTTAAAGTTTAAAAGGGTTATTTTTTAATAAAATCGGTATTTCATTATATATTGTATTTTCATTTAGAAGATAATATATAAATTTTTTAATAATAATGTGATAAAAATTACTTTATATTTGTATTTATCAAAATAATATTTACTTTGTATAAATTTTTTGGATTTTTCTAAAAATATTGGATTATAAGTGAATAGTGAAAATAATGTTATCATAAATAACATGACTTTTTGACATTATTAATATATAATTATCAATTATCAATTAATGAAACATTTTCATATTAATTCATATATATTTTATAATTGACTTTATAATTTCCAAAATGTTTTTTTAATTAATAAACCCATACTTGACATCTTAGAGTATAATATATATTTTTAAAAAAAATTAATACATTATAAATCCATTATTTAAAATTAAATTTTATCATATTTATAAAATTAAAAAAAATAAATTGGATATAAAATTTTCAATAATTAGATCTATATTATGTAATATAGGCCAATTTATTTTCAAATATATGGAATAATTATATTGAAAAAAACTAGTTATGTCAGTAAAAGTAAAAAAGAGGGTAAATAGAGATTAACTAAGAGAGAAAGACAACAAAAATGTTTAAAAAATATGTGTGAAAGGTTGTTTTAGGACTTATGAACCATATCTCTTCTGACCTCTATTATTTCCCAATTTTTGAGCTAATTTCATGGATATTTAACTCACATTGGTTAAAAATCCATTGGTATTTACAAAAAGGTTATCCCATTTAAATTATAAAAGGGGAACTCCTCTCCACACTTCCCCCCACAAAAAAACCACTTATTTTGGTGAAAAAGATACTAAAACCTCTCCTAGATGTTCCAATAGACAATTATTAGTTTCTAATCTTATCAAAATTTCATCCATTAAAGGATTTACTACCTTTTTAATGATGATAATCCATGAAGTGGGGAGGTCATAATGAGATCAATAAAGCAGAAATTCAAGGTAAGGGTTTCCTATCTCAAATTTCAATTCCATGAGACATATTTTTTAATAAACCATAACCAATTTATAATTGTTTATCTAATATCACTATAATATTTTTAAAATTATCCACTCATTATTCATGATATTTACTTTTTCATTTGAAATTATATCCTTCAAGGGGTTATGATTAGAATGTTTTTTATGTTGTAATGCTTTTATGTCTCAAATTTGGTTTCTTAAGAAATATTTCTTATTCTACACCATGATATATTTGATATAGTTTGATTAATTTCTAATAAATGTATTTAACAATATTAATGTAATTTAGTGGTTCTAAAGAGAAAAATATTATTCTTTATTTAAATGGAATTCAATTCAAAAGATACAGAAGTTGTAATATTTTTTGATAAATCAACTCTCTTTATTGAGTTACAATGTATCTTCTTGAACTTATTTTTTCATGATTAGTTTTATTCCACCCAAATATTTCATTTCATGGGAAATTATCTTTCTCTCTGGTTAAATTGAAAATTTGGAATCAAATCTTCCTCCTCGATGAATTCCTTCCTCATAAAAAAAATAATATCATTTTTGAGAATTATTCACCTGCTATTTAATGAAAATATCCCCTCTTTTTCTATAGTTCCCTTTCCAACCAATTTTTCCCCCTATATTTGGAAACCCAATTTATTTGTTATCTAATTTGACCTTCATATTTTCCATTAAAATTTTAAAATGGAATATTTACCATCTCTTATTACAATGTGGGTTTTTAATAAAGGTATTTCAAAATATGAAAAAGGGTTTCCATCATTTAAAAATAAAATGTTTCGTCTTATACTCCACATTTCTTATTTATTATATCTATATCATTTTAGAGATATATTATGGGTTTTTATTCTCAAAAGTATGTGTTTCCAAAAGATTTCACTTCTCCTTTTTGAAAAATTTATTCATTTTTCATGGAGCAATTATTAAATATTATTTTTAAAACTAATATTTTTAAAAATTATTTCACTTCACCTTTTCTAAATCATTTTGTCTTTATAAATTATCAATTATTGAATATTATTTTTTTAAAGTAAATGTTTTCATTATGTTTTAGGTTCACTATTTTGAATCATCTATGTCTTATCTAATAACTCTTTATTGATAATTATTTCTAAATATTGATTTTGAAAATTATATATTTTCAATTTATCAAAAGTGTTCTTTCAAGAATTGATTTTTTATTTTGACCCATAACATCATCACTTATTCCAATGTTAAAATTGTTTTCTTCATAACTCATTTACTAAATCTCTATAATTTTCCTCCTTATATAAAACACCCATTTTTCCTTGGAAGTTATTTTCATGTATCACCCTATAAATGTACTTATGAAATACTTTTTTTGGGGTGATTTAGATTTAGGTATCAACCATTTATATTATTTTTTCCAATTTTGGTGATATCATCAATAAATTTTGTGAAACCCATTTCTATTTCCATGGGTTCTTTATAATCTGTTTACTTAATTTTTTTAAGTGGAATTATATATATGGATGATTTATGGGTGGGGTCCTATATATACCCCCCCCCCATGAATTGGTAATGTATATAACTCATTATATCAATAGGGTATATGATAGGATTTATCCCAATCCAAAGTGTGTGTGGAATGATTCAACACAAGAAAAAGGGTACACATGAAGATTTATCCTAGGCTAATGAGTATACATGAGTATTTATTCCAAGACAAAGGGTATAATAGATGATTTCTCCAAAGACAAAGGGGTACAAGGGTGGTTTTTTACCAATCCCAATGGTATATGGGTAGATTATACCGATCCCAAGAATTTACATGGGTGGTTATCCAAATCCTATTATGTGATGAATTTCTTGGTGGGAAGCCTTAAAGAATTATTTCTGTTATTATGTTTATGACATCATTTTATGCTTATATTCTTGATATATTATATTTTCATGACTCATTTTTAATGACTCGTGTTTCCATAATTGTTTTATTTATTAATTATGTTATTGTGATCCTTATGAAATGAATTATGATATATTCTTTGTTGGGTAAAATATTATTATGTATCTAGATTACACCCATATGCACTTTATATTCTCTCTTTTTTTCTTTGATTGTCATCGCTTATGTTTAAACTTAATAAAAATTGATCTTACCCCTTACTTATGTTTCCATTTAGCCAAGATATTAATATTATTATAACTTATGAGAATTCAATAACAAAATATATTGTGGCTCAAACATAGATGAATGTTAACAAGTGTTTTGGAATAAATTTCTTATATAGCTAGTCCTCAAATACACTAAACATTTTTGTCCATGGTTTCTGTGAATATTTTTGAGATGTATCATATCAATTATAAAGTTAATATAGAATCTAATTCATGTTTATCTTGGTTCACAATAGTTTTTTTCAAAGGTGGGTTTAGATATTTTTTATGATTAGTTTTATTTTTTAGGGGGGTTACGATTAGATAACATTAGTGAAAACCAAAATTATAAGTCTAGGTATATGATAACATCATGAGTTTTGGATAAAGTATAAATTGTGTGGTTATGTTATAAATAAAATCCCTATATGGATACTATAAAATGGATATAGATGTGGCACATATGAACCTAGGGATAATCATCTTTAAAAAAGGTCAGTTGAGTTCTGACTCCATATTTACTCTAGTGAAATATTAATGGCCCTGAGATTTCAGACCTAGCTAGACACACTAGGAGGATATGATTTGGCCAATAACATTCTCATTATAAAACATTATGAATGATTTATTTTTTAATTACTTTATAGAATTATTCTAAGAAGTATGAGAGAAGACAATATAAAGTAACCTAGGTAAAACCAATAGAGTTATAGTATTGACCATGTATGAGATAATTAAAATGAATGTATCCTAGGTTGAAATTAATGTCATTTGAAAAGATATATTGGGATATAAATATTATATAAATCTAATCAGTTACACTTTTTTAATGTATATTATCATAATCATTTTGGTTTTATTGTATGGTTTAAAAAAGATAAAAAAAATAAAGTTGTGAAATGTATGTATATAAAAACCACTATGTATTATAATTGAATAAGGGAGCATACTAAAATGGAAAATAACTTTATAATATGTTGGTTATTATGGGAAAATGTCAGTTTTCTTGTATTACTAAAGGTATTGATATTGATATATTAATAGAAAATAAATCCTGATACTCTTATATATTTTTTTAGTTTGGTATTTATTAATGATATTCTAGTATATTTTCAATGTTCTGAGAATTATGTGAATAATATAATGATTTTACTATAATATTTATTATTTAATGGTTTGGAAACATATATTATATGGTGTTAATAACCTTATAAAGTGATTTAATGAAAATGTTATTTTTTTGGGAAACTGTTGAAATACACATGATTCAGGTGTGGATATCTACAAGTTTAATATATTTTAAAGTTTATTTATTAAAGGTTTTATTGATTTTGATAAAATTAACATAGATTATGTTGATATCTTTGGAATTTAACTACTGAATAATTTACCTTTGACATTTTTGGTATATTTTATCTCATTTGATGAATTATGAAATATATTGACTAGTGTGTGGCCTTATAACATAGTGGTTAATACCATTTGAGGTTTGAATATTAGAGTTAGTATTTTAAGGGATTTATGATTTCACTATGGATTAATGTATCAAAGATTTAAAAGGTTTTGGGAAAGATATAAAATAGGGAATACATTATTAGGGTAAATATATACTCGGGTACATTATTGTAATATTGATTAATGTTATCTAAGGAAAGATAAGTAACATTGAAAATCCTAAGAGAGTAACATATATGTCATTTTATAATTTATATCATGAATAATGGAAACTATAAGATTAACCTTATTTACTTACATTAGTGAGTAATGATTAAAATTTCAAGTAAAATTTTTATTTAACGGGATATAATATAATTACCTATGATTTCAAAACTGTTAAATTAATACTATCATCAATAGCTTATATGACATGTAACACTGAAATATTTTAACACCCAACTAAAACAAACCATTACATATTATAATTAAATGAATAATATAATAATTATTGGATATAATGATAATAATCGATTAAAATAACTATATATTATTATTTTAATTCATTAATATTTTAAAAATTATTCAAACCATTTAAAAAAACATGGGTTTTCTCTAGTATGAAAATTATTTATCACGTCAGCCTTTTCATGTTGGTTATAAATTATCGAAATGAAAAATTTATTTATCTTACTTTATCATATCAGATATTATATAAATGATGTGATAAAGGGGTTTACATGATTTTTCATGTCATTTATTATTTAAAAAATGTGAAAAGGTTAGGTATTTTCTTTATCATGTTGGTTTAATAATAACCGATGTGATAAAAAAGGTTAAATGCCTTTTTTAAGTTGATTAAATAATAACCAATGTGATAATTCCACTTTTTCACATCTATTATATGATAAATAATGTAAAAAAGTGGTTTTATCATGCCGGTTATTATGTAACCGACAATATATACCATTTAAAATTTTATAAATTTTTATTTTCAATCATTTCGGTGTTGCTCCCTCTCATGAAAGCTGACTCATTTCTCTCACACAGAAGCCATAATCCTCGTTACTTCAATCGGATGGACTCAAATATCACTTTTCCATCTTTATAGATCCTAAAGTTTTTTCAGCCTCATTTTTTGCATTTTTTCTCCTCCACTCTCAGGTAACCCTCACATATAGATCCTCTCTTTCAGTCATTCAATAGTACCGAATCCCTAACTTTCATTTTTTTTCCTCATACTCAAATATTACATTAACATCTTCTTAAAACCTTAGATTTTGTCAGTCTCATCATTTCACATTTGAATATAGATCTTCTTATCTCAAACCTTGCATTACGATCTTGTGTCTAATTGATGAGGAGTTTGTAGTATTGTGACCCTTTCAACGATATGGTGCTTTTAACAAACTCCAAGTGTGTTTTTATGAAATTTGGGACCCATCTCATGGGTTGAGGATTAGATTCTCCTGTAATCAAGCCCGCTGCAAGTGGGAATCCTACGGCTGATTGTGATTTGAAGGAAGTGAAAAGCGGACTTGAGTGTCTTGGTAGATGAGAGGACCACATTTACCTAGAAGAAGAGTTTTATATGAGTGGATCTCAGTGGCTCGATAGATGAGCGGACCTCAAAGACCTAATATCTGAGCAGACCTCAGTGGCCTGACAAACGACCATTAGCTGAGTGGACCTCAGTGGCCCAATTGACGAGCAGAACTCAGTGGCCCAGTAGCCAAATGGTTATTAGTGTCCTAGAAGAAGATAAGTATCCATGTGGGCCTTAGTGTCCTGGCATATGAGAAGACATCAGTGGCTCGGTAGCTAAGAGGGCCTCTATGGCACAGCAAAAGAGTAGTAGTTGAGTAGACTTCAGTGGATCGGTAGACAAGCACACCTCTGTAACTCATTGAGGACGAATCCCTATGTAGTACTAGAATATTCTACTTTACAACTAATAATCATGTTTTTTATACTTTAGGTTATACCACTTTGATATTTCCATTGCCTCTTGTGTGATTTCCTTTGTGGTCTTTTCTTTGTGGTTTGGGGTCCCTACTGACTATTGTGTTACTCACCCCTGCATGGGCTTTGTCCACATGTGTCGTGTCTTTTGTAGACCACAAATGCTTTGAAAAAGACCATGGTGGTCCAGTACTAAGAAATTCCTAGAGAGATCGGACAAGAAAGGTTTATTCCTAGGGCTTCTGGCAGCTACTCTACACCCACCCTTCAGGTATTATTTTCTACGGACAGATTATCAGAGATCTTGTACTCACTTGTCTACAGTTTTTCTTTTTTTGGGTTTGTATTATAACCTATTTATACTTACAGATTGTACCTATACTATTAGTTGTTTTATTAGTGGCATACATGATTTCCTTTTCACCTTTATAGACTGGGGTTGTGAGTGTGTGTTTGTACAGGTACTCAGGAAATTCCTCCCACTTGTAGGATAATGCTTTTTTCACTAGTTGCCAGCCCCTAGCCTTTGGGGGTGGGCTTGGGGTATTCATGGCATGGGCCCAGGGGGACAGGTCATAACAAATCAATATCTTAGGGGTTTAGTTTTACTTTAAATACTGAGAGTCTTTGGTTTTGTTTTGGGATAACAGTGTTGAATGTTTCAAGATTTACTTTTAGGATCAGGGAGTCCAGTGTTGGTGCGGTGGACAATGTATCCATAAACCAAGATCCTATATTCGTATTTTCAACTCGGTATATAAAACCACTAGTTTCATGAATAATATAGTATTTTGAGTGTTTCTGCTTGTCCTTATTGAGTCAGATCACTAGGTATAACCTATTGATCATGGTTCATCTTGATCTGTTTTAGGATTCCACCACATAGATAGCCAATGAGGATTCTAGTGCATGACCATGAGGATGTTATTCCTGGTGATGAGGCATCAGTACAAGGACTAGTACTAGAGATGGTCCCAATGAGAGGTACACCAGTGTTTCCACCACCTGTTGGTCATCAGTTTCTACCGACACTACTAGTAGAGGAGGCTCATAGGATTAATGTCTTACATGGGTTTTATAGGTAGAGTCCTCCTAGGTTTAGGGGTGAGACTGACCCCCAGGTAGCAGAGGATTGGATCTAGGTGGTTATTTGAGTTTTCTATCTAGTTAGGACACCTCTCAACCGGATTACGATCTTAGCCGTGATACTTATTTAGGGATCAATGGGGAGATGGTGGATTATGATGATTCAAACACACAATGAGATGACCCTAAACTAGAGATACATCCATAACCTCCTAATAGAAGATTTCATTCCAAAAATGTTATGATTAGTACTCATTCAAGAGCTACTACACCTACAGCATGGTGGCATGATAGTAGTAGAGTACCTAATAAGATTCACTAAGATTTCTCACTACCCCATAGATATGGTGTGATACTCATTCTTCAGGGATAAAGATTTTGAGAAGGGACTACAATGTGATATTATGGTGTCCAAGGTATCTATTAGAATCCCTACTCAGGTAGGAATGCTAGAGTGATCCATACTCATGGATAATATCCTCGTAGAGCAGGTGCCAACAGTAGGAGATACCAGTAGACCCCAGGTTGTGGAGTCTTCAACTGTGAGTAGCAAGTAGTATACACAGGGGACCAAGAGGGCCAGGCATTTCAGGGGAAAACTACAGGATGCATGATTGTCAGTACTAGACCCCCAGGGTGAAGGTAGTTATCAAAGGGTCATATTGTCCTACTCATGTCATGGGAAAGGGAAAATCGCTCTGGATTTCTCGACTCACAACATAGATGACTAAAAGATGGTTGAGGGACCACCGAGGTAGAGGTATAGGTTTGATCAAGGTGGACCCCAGGGTGGAATACATGGAAGGGGAGCAAATAGAGCATCAGTTGGTGGGCGAAGGATCGATGTGTTACCACCACCACCCTTAGGTGGTCCACCACAAGCTCCAAGAGATAGTGGATAGGGGTGAGTCCATCTTTAGGCGATGGAGGTGAATGACCACGACACTCCAGAGATGATTAGAGGTATGATCTGTGTCTTAGCTTTATTAGATATAGTTCTTATATACACAGCTGTTAGTCACTATTTCCTTACCATATACCTTGTTCAGAGCTCAAAGATTCCATTGGAGCCATTGGTTCAAACCTTATGATTGTAGAATCTTACGAGAGGGGATTTGACAATCACACACTGGTGACAGCAGTGTGGTCATACTCTAGAAGGTGAAAGTTTTAGCTGGGATCTTCTAGTGGTAGTTTTGAGGCCTTACAACTTCATCTTGGGTATAGACTGGTTATCCATAATTCATGCTCAAATCGATGGCTTTAGATGCAGAGTGTGGTGTGTCCACAGAGATAGGACCAGGTTTTCTTTCACTGGTGAGAAGGGAGTGCTTACAATGCAGGATGGAGTTTTTTATAGGAGCGTATAGCCGATCAATCACCTATTGGAAAGAATCACCCTCATTGTAGTGTATGAGAAGAGTCCTAACTTTATTGTAGTTTTGGATGATTATGAATACATTTTTCCAGAGTATGTTATGGGGCTACACCCCTTGTAGGGAGGTTGACTTCTGCATTAATTTTTACCCTGGGAGAACAACTATATCCACACCAGATTATTGGATAGCTCCTATGGAGCTTCATGATTTGAGAGTATAGATAGAGGATTTACAAAAGACGGGATTTGTGAGACCTAGTGTTTCACTATAGTCAACCCCTGTATTGTTTTCCAATAATTTATATGGGAGTTGGAGGTTGTGCGTGTACTTTTAGTGCCTGAATCAAATGACTATAAAGAATAAGTATCCACTATTGAAGACCGATGACCTCTTCAATTAGCTAAAAGGAGTGAGATGGTTTTCAAAGATAGACCTCAGATCAGGCTATCATCACCTTTGTGTACAAGATGATCATGTACCGAAGATAGCCTTCAGATGTCAGTATGGACATTGAGTTCTTGCTAATGACTTTCAGCATAATCAATACCCCAACATTGTTCATGGGACTCATGAATAGGATCTTCTATCCTTAACTTGACCAGTTCATCGTGGTTTTTATTGATGATATCCTAGTGTACTCGGCAACCGAGGAGGAAAAAGCTACACACCTTCGGATAGTCCTGGATACATTCTGAGAGCACCAGATTTATGGGAATCTCTCAAAGTGTTAGTTCTGGATTTTGGAAGTCCGCATTCTGGGACACATAATTTTAGAGGTGGGATTTGTAGTGGATATGATGTACATGATCTGTGTATACTTTTTCATGCATTTTATTTATCATAAAAACATTTTTTCATCAAATATCTTTTGTTTTATGGGTAAAATACTTTATTTTGGTGATTATGACAATTTTTAGGATCTTTCAAGACAAAAACACAAATCAAGGTTGATCAGAACAAAATTTTAATTTTTCACACTATGTAATTGTATATATACACCATGTACAACTACCCAGACATGGATCGGGAAGACTGGATACACGCCCATGTTGTCGGCCAAATAATGCATGTTGTGTACTAACCATATACACATCATGTGGACCTTGTAGAAGTGGTTGGTGGCCTATGAATGTTATTACACTCCATTTATAGAGGCGCTACACACTGTGTACCCCCACAAACCAAGAATTATCATGTTCAAAGTCAAATATGGCATGTTATCTCACCTACAGGTGGAGAAAATATGGCCAAAACGTTTTTACTAGTAGTACATGTCGTGTAATTCTTAGTACACGTTGTTTACTACTAAAACCTATAAATATGTGACAAGCCATCCATGTTTGGGAGTCATTTAGATTCATTTATTCCAGGTTATTCTAAGGAGGGCACTCCAGAGACGACCAAGAAGAGAATAAGAGAGAGAAATAAGAGGAAAGAAGGTGCATATGTGCTACCTTCCCGACAACCTTCACTATGATGTTTCAAGATGATGAATTCTGGTATTATTAGATGTTTAGTTGTTAGCTACTCCATGAGTAGCTAAATTCCCTATGTATTGGGGTTGTGGACAATTAACTGTTGTAATTTGTCAATATTGAGATTATAATCATGTTGTTTATTCTTATTTTTCATAATTCCTTATTAACTTTTTCAAAATATCACTAGGAAACACATATCGAACTATGAAGGGATTTCCAGTGATCATTAAGGAATTTCAATTAAAAACATCCTTGACCATTGGGTGTTTCAAATCGTCTCAAAAAGGGATGCAATTAATAAAATTGAAAAAAAAAATTCCAGAATAAGGAATTTGTTTCTATTTATTTAAATAAAACTCACCAAACCAAGGGGGTTCTATTACATTTTTAACCAGAGATGTGAATTATCATGAACAACACAACCTCATAAAAAAATTTATTTAATAACAACATTTAAAATAGACATCCCTGGCGCATTTCTCTCCAAATTTTCATCCAAACAAAATTTCCATGTTTTTATTTATATTCCAATTAATTCATTAAGAAATTGAAATCTAATCAATTTTTATCAAAATAAAATGAAAATTGATTCTAAATTTCATCAAACATCGCTAAACCAATTACAAATGTGATAAACAAAACAAAATTAACTCCCTTCCCTATAGATTGATCCTTTACTTGTACTATACATGTTAGGGTAACTAATTTGGATTGTTGAAAATAACACTTCGATAATAATTATACCAACGTTTGGGTCCATTTTTGAGGAGTGGAAGTTAAAAAAATTATTTTCATCACATTTGTATCAATTTTAGTGAATATAAATAATCAAAAATTCTAAAAAATATATTATTACTCTCATTTCTATTTTTATTACTTTCTTTTTCCCTTTTACACGTGGTTTGTTTTTTTTTCATTTACAAGAATATGAGTAGACGGCTCACGTGTTCCAAGAGTGATGAATCATCAGAATTTCTTCCACTTCACCCAGAAGTCGAATGGATGATCCTAAGGCGATGACGAACACTTTTGGAAACACACGACAATAGAAACACGATGGAAAATAAGGGAGAGGGAGTATTGGCCTATATATCTAATCTTGAACATGAAGATGGTCTTGGTATCAACCAAGACCCACATCCTCCCATTGTTAGGGAGTCGGAATAGCCTCCACCAGACCACTTTATGTAGTGCCTACCAAGTAACCATCAGAGGCCTCTTACACAACTTATGATAGAGTATGACCATCCACCACAATAGCCATTGTACTTTCCTCCAGAAAGGATTCCATTCAACCAGTGGACCTACTTTGCGCCGGAGAGAAATATGTCCCTCCTCCTCTTCTGGAACAGCATCCACGGCGTACTCTTATAGAGTATGTATTACCCTTCATCCAATGGGGAGACACAAAAATCTTCTGAATTTCGGAACAGGCCCAAAACATCAAAGATCTGTCACACCTTCTTTTACCATGTAGTGTTAGAAGATTCCATATGTCTTCACATTTTACCTTTCTCATTAATGGATAAGGTGAAAGACTAGATCAAGGGACTACATCAACAGTCCATCATCACCCATGATGTGTTATCCCGGTCATTCTTGTTCAAATACTTTCCACCATCAAATATGGTGACACTCCGGAACGAGATCCAAAACTTCCAGAAGCATGACTTGGAATCCTTATGAAAGTCATAGGAGTGATTCAAGGAGATGTTATGAAAATTTCCTCACCACAGACATTTGCTCTGGATGAAAGTAAAAACCTTCTATGGTGGCCTTCCATGAACACCAGATCCTTGGTGGATGTCGCTGCTAGAGGAACTATGATGTGGAAATATCAAGAGGAACTCTTTGACCTCATGGAGTACATGTTGACCAACAACTTCCAATGGAACTTTAAGTGAGGAACTCAAAAGCATGGTATTTACAACATTGATTCCACCACAATGATTGTTGTTCAATTGGATGAGGATTCTAAGAATATTGATGCATTGAACCTGAAGAATGCATCCCATGTTCAAGTATCAAACCATCTAGCATACAGTGAATGTGGTGACAACCACATCATTGGTGAATGACCTAAGTCAACTATGGACCCTTCAACATGAGAAATGAGTTAAATTTCATATAACTGAGGGCTGAATATGTACCCTCAGTATGAGAACCCAGCATGGTGAGAACAAGTGAATATGGGTTACCAACAACAATAGCAAAATCCTCCACCTCAGAGACCACCTGGCTATAGTCAACAATAGTACCAGAACCCATATTTAAGATAGAAACAGTTGTGGACTTACCAATATTAAGGGTACCAAAACCCTCACATGAATCCAACAAGGATTCCACCACCTCCACCACCTTTACAACAAACTCAGCAAGAACCCCCATCAAAACTTGAAGAAATGATGACAAAATTTATTTCCACGGTTGAAACTCAATTTCAAAACCATGAAACTTCCATTCGAAGCCTAGACAATCAAATTAGGAAACACTCTAATCATCTCTCCTCACAGAATACTAGTATACTACTAGGTAAAACTATGAAAAACCTGCAAGAAGTGGCCCATGTAGTCACTTTATGAAGTGGGAAGGAGCTCCCTTAGACATCAATTACAAAGAAAGGTGAGGCTACAAATCTATCCCAATATTCACCATCTTAAGCAAAAGAAACCATAATGAAGGACCCCTATTCATCAAAAGAACCACCAAAAGAGAAAGAGGGAACAAATGGTAAAGTAAAAGAGTTGGTCAATTATTTTGATCCTACCATACTATTTCTACAGAGGATGAAGCAAAGGAATATGGATCACCATTTCGGTAAATTCATGGAGGTATTCTACAAGCTACACATCAACATCCCTTTTGCAAAATATTTAACTCAGATGATGATGTACACAATGTTCATGAAGGATATTCTCTAAAATAAAACAAATATAAAGTATCTGGGAACCATTTCACTAAATAAGTAATGATCGGCAGTAGTATAGTGCACGTTTCCTCCAAAACTCTAAGATCTAGTTAGGTTCACTATCCCATGTACCATTGGATTCAATGAGTTTGGGAGAGCTCTTTGTGAGTTAGGATCCATCACTAATTTGATTCCCTTATGAGTCTTCAAAAATATAGGGATAAATGATCTCAAACCCACCTGAGTGGCCCTCCAACTAGTAGAAAGTTCCATAAATATCCCTAGGGGATACTTGAGGATGTGATGGTAAAGGTAGAAATGTTAATTCCCCCTGTAGAATTCATCATTCTTGACATAGGGGAAGACAAGGAGGCACCTTTGATTTTGGGAAATCCTTTCTTTTCCATTGTTAAGGCATTGATCGATTCCACCAAGGATAATTGATCTTCCGAGTACATGATGAAAGATTCTCCAACAATTTCATCAAAGCTATCAAGTAGGAATCACTACTAGAACAAGAGGATTGTTATGCAGTAATAGAAATAGACGAGCAATTCATCTATGAGGAAGATGTTCTGGTAAGTTCTCATATCATTGATGACCCACTATTCACAGATAACCAAGATGTACTTGAGGAGTTACAATTTCTTGAAGGCCAAGGAGGTCAGTACTGGAAGAATATAGTTTTTTTAGACATTTTGGAGTGAGTATAAGTACAACCAATTGTTCCCTTGATCCTGAAGGCACCTAAACTTAACTAAAACCTCTCCATTAATCTCTAAAATATGGACACCTGGGTGATAAGGAAACTCTTCTAGTAATCCTCAATGCTTCACTCATAAAAGATCAAGATGAGGAACTTCTACAAATTCTAGGAAGAAGAAAACAATCCATTGGGTGTAAAATTGCTAATATGACGGGCATCAACACCACCATTTTCACCCACAAGGTGCTCCTGGAAGAAGGAGCCAAGACCTCTCAGCAACCACAGTGACGACTGAACCCTACCATGATGGATTTTTTAAAGAAGGAGGTAATCAAGTCTTTGGATGCAAGAATCATATACCCCATTTCATACAAACCATGGGTGTGTCATCTATAAGTGGTACCCAAAAAGTGAGGTATCATTGTGGTCTCCAATGATAATAATAAACTAATCCCCTCATGGATTTTCATGGGTTGGAGAGTCTTTATAGACTACCTAAAGTAGAATGATGCAACATGGAAAGATCACTTCCCGCTTCTCTTCATGGATCAAATGCTGGAATGACTAGAGGGACATGAATTTTACTACTTCCTCGACAGTTATTATAGGTATAACCAAATATAAATTTCCCCCAAAGATCACGAAAAGATCACCTTCACATGTCCCTACGGTACATTTTCATATCAATGAATGTCTTTTGGTATGTGCAATGATCCTTCCACATTTCAACGATGTATGTTATAAATATTCTATGACATTGAAGAACACATCCTGGAGGTCTTTATGGTTGATTTTTTCATATGGAATGTCCTTCACCAATTGTTTAAGGAATATGGAGCAAGTTTTGGAAAGGTACGAGCACACTAACCTAGTTTTAAATTGGTAGAATTGTCATTTTATAGTGTAGAGAAGTATTGTATTAGGCAATCAGATCTTTATAAAAGGGATATAAGTTTATCCTTCGAAGATAGAAGTCATTTCCAATCTACCTATTCCAACTTATGTCAGATCCATCAGAGGTTTTCTAAGGCTTGCCAATTTCTACAGAAATTTTGTCAGAGAAATTTCAAATATTTCCCACCCACTCACTGATCTCTTTTCCAAATATTCCATATTTTAGTTTGATGAGACATGTGCCACAACTTTTCAGCATTTGAAGCAGTGACTGGTGGAATATTCGATGATGATTGGTCCAAATTGGGAGGCAAATTTTGAAGTCATGTGTGATACTACAGACAATGCGGTGGGTACAGTACTGGGGAAATGGTTGGATCTCATCTTTAGGACAATTTAATTTTCCAAAAGAAAGCTAAATAAAGCATAGGTTAACTACACTACCATGGAGAAAGAAATTATTTTAGTGGAGTTTTCATTTGACAGGTTTTGTTTTAATTTGGTTCTGTCCAAAGTTATTGTATATACTGACCATTCATATAGCAACCCAACTTTTTCATACATTACTATTACATCATTTTAAAGATAAACAACATAATATTATTACACATAGAGGATCCAAAGGTTTAGTGTCTTGGGAAAACTAAGACCGTACATAACAATTACAACATCAAGAATAATCATTTATTTAATTTCTTCTTCTCTAGCTTCGCATTGGCACTTGTTCTCTCCTTAGTACGTGTAGCCACCAGAGGATATACATCAAAAGGGGTGAGATAAAATCCCATCAATAAGATAGATAAAAATATATATCATGGGGTGATCATAATCATGACATAGTCAAAAGATCATGAACATGAGAGGATCATAAATAAAAGACTTCAAATGTGGCAATGTATAAAAATGAAAGATCATGTCTTGGTGGTGAACTACAACACATACATGTAAACCAAGATAGCATATTGTTCACAAATCATTTCACATTTACTCATGAGATTCATTACTTTACCCAATGAATTGGAGCACTGTATAATTCCGGGCACACCCGTCACATTCAAAAATTCATATTGCACTATATAATTCCGGGCGCACCCGTCAAATCATAACATTATCATTATCATGCATGACACATGGAACATATATCAAAATTGAACATAAATAACCCTTGAAAATTAATGGTTTACATCTCATAAGAAAACATTCATAACCTTTGGGTTCCCAAAAGAAAGGTGGAATAACATACATGTTTCAAAAACAATCCACTTTGAGAGAGAAGTAAAAGGTGTGTTCTTAAAATAAGAGTTCATTTGAAAAACATTTTTTATTTGACATAAAAACCAGTGACAAACATGTATATACTAGAAAATGAATGAAAATGATGAACAAATGATCTTAAAGGAGTAACCATATCAAAAAAAAATTGAGTGAAAGAGGAATAACCCGAAGGATGAAAGTTGGGTTCTAGAATTTCCCCTTACCTTGTATCTGAATGCTTCCTTCTCTTTAATGTCTTGTATAATGACATTATATTCATTAATTAGAAATCCAGAACCTTGTGTACATTAATATGGTTCATTATGGTTTTATTAGGTGATTTTATGTGCCTTTGGATGAGTTATAGAGTTGAAAAACATTGTTCGGGAATGTTTGTTTTTATGGTTTTCTTGAGTGGTTCACTTGTATTCTTAAATTGATGTTCGGGTAGAACATGGGTAAACATAAAGAACTGATATTTCTTGTTATTAATGATATTAAAGGATTTTTAATGATCCTATAATAAATTATATTAGATCCATGTGGGTGTATCATTAGATAAGAATTAAATGATGATTGTTTAGGTTAATTTGAGCGAGTTTTCGATCATAATGAACTTGTTTTATTTTATCACTAGAAATATGGTCATAAGTTAGTTACAAAACTTTAAATATGAGATAATACATATAAAATATTCTGTTTCAACCATGAAAATGGTTTCATGACTATATATGAAGGTAGAAATGGAAGAAGAAAACATGTCGTTTTTTAAGGGGATAAAGTAACACCTCACGAACAACGTTCCCTTTAATAAAATAAAAAAAGTGGGAAAGGGGTTGGATTATATAATATCCCACTAGCATAATAAAATTTTATTACATGTATAATACTGTAGTTACACTACCATTTTGATGTAGATGGGTGGGGAGAGATCAAGAAATGAACTTGAAATTGAAAGGAAATTAAATGAGAAGAGGGAGGGAAATTACCTCTTCAATCCTCCTCTTGAGATCCTCCTTAAGGAAGCTAGGATTGGTTTTTTGATGCGACCAGTAGATCTTGGATGTGGGAGAGGGGATAGGGATGATGTTTGGGCATAGTTTAGAGAAGTTTTGGAGCATGAGAGGTGTGAGGGAATGAGGATATGAAGGGTGGTTTTTATAGTGGAGGGGAGCGGGGTTTCCTTAATATAAAATTCATTAGTTTATTAATTTCTCCAAAGACAATGAATAGTGAGTCATCAATGACCAAGAATAGTAATTTTATCATGTTATCCCGAACCAAGTGGTATTACATCAGAAGAACATCACACATGACTCTATAATTATCTTATTTAGCTTATTTTTGTAAATTACGGTATTTAACTATGCATAAAAAATTCAAGTATTTCAGAAAAATCCCAAAAATTTATCCCTACCATTTATAGATTTGTATAATCCAAAAATGAAGTCCATTTTTTAAAAGTAATTTTCTAAATATGATTAATTTAATATTTAATTAAAATCATGGTTTATTACTAAAAAACAGTTTTAAAACATTGATTTACTTATTCTAAAATATAGGTACATCATACTTTCACTTGAATATTATTTTTATACTATCATAGGTAAGGTTACTATTAATTAGGGTATATCACTATTCATAAGGGTATGTTACTATTCGTAAAGGTAGGTTACTATTCACCAAAAATAATTTTTGTTTTATTATACTCAAAAAATCATCTTGAACACAACCGAGTATGTCTGATTTTCAAAATTCCAAACACAGAAGTGACAGACTTATATTTATAGGCCACTTATCACTTATTTGTTCATTATGTTTTGTTTTAATGTTATTTTAAGACATAATTATAAGAAGGTTATTTCCATTTAAAAACTTTGGGTCCTTACTGTTGACCTCACATGTTTTGATAATCCCAATTATTCTTTAATTTGCTTTGATAATCCCAAATAATGCTTATCTTTATAATAATTAGTCTTTCAATCTATGAAGTCATATTATTAAGTTGATAAAATATCAAAATGATCATTGGAATTTTTTAATCAATGGTTATATTTTTTTATACTTGTTTAGAAATGTTACTAACTCAATCTGAATATGGTTTGTATAGAACATATAAGTATTAAGTGTTGAGTCACTGATACAGACCGACCAGTACATAGCCTACTGATAGACAAAGTCCACCGATATGCACAACGGCTACCGATAAGGCTAAGTACACCATTATACAAGTCTGCCGATATGAATAAGGTCACCGGTATGCAGATAGTCACTGTTACAACTGAGCTAGTGATAGAATAAATCTACAGGTATGCACAAGTTGATGGATACAGACCTACCGATAGAGTAAGTCTACTAGCATGTACATAGTTACCAATAAAAATAGAAAAACAGATACCTACCAATATGAATTCCACCGATACAGAAAGACAAAGTCTACCAATACAAGTCCGCTGACAAAGACAGACGTATACCGTTACAAAACAAGGAGATACTGATCAGAGGAGCTACCGATAGAAGGAGCCACCGATAGAAGTAGCTACCGATAAGAGGAGCTCTAACAGAAGGAGCTACTGATAAGAGGAGTTACTGATAGAAGGAGCGACCGATTCAAGAAAGCTACCATTACAAGTAGTAACAGCTATTGATGGAAACCAATCACTGTTTCTCAAAACTCTATTTCTATTTGTTTATTTAGCAACGGTTATATTTGATGTTTTTAATACACCTGCTATTAATTAATGATAGTGGTTGATATTTCAGGAACCGTACCTCGTACTGGTAAAAAGGTAATAATTCCCTATTTCAGAGCTAAAGGTATATAAAGAAGAACGTAGAAAGCATCAGGACATACATTTACAAAAATAATACAATAAACAATCAGTATTTCAATGCACATACGAGACAAGCTTCTGGAAATACACAAGGACTCACATGCATAGAAGAAGAAGGAATAATTCATATGAAATCCTTACAACCTGAACATTCAAAGTCAAAAGAGCTTCAATGATCTCACTTGCACTCAAGCTGATCTGACTGATCAACCTGGACCTAAAAGGCAAATACTAAAACGAGACTCTATTTTTCTTGACAAAAACCAGAGAAGGACTCAAAGAAACATCTGCATCAATCCAAGGAGTCCAGAGCTTCACTCAAAACACATAGTGCATTCTAAACTCTTCTATATCTGTTTATCTCTATTTTTTTCATATATTTACATTTTTGAGCAGTTTTTATGCTCTGTATTTTTAGACACACACTATCTTATGTGTTGAACAGGAGGATTCATAAATCATCACTCAATCTTTCACATAATCTCTAGTTTCCCACTGTGGATATTGGTAGAGGTCAACTATGACCTGGATAGCCTGTGTGCTATTGTTTTGTTTTTCCCATGAAGAACTGTGGTAGAGGTCTTAGTACTTGAATATTCTGTGTACTGTTGTTTTGTAATGACCCAAAGTTTCATTAATGGAAAATCCCTCTTGATCTTATTAAATTTCTCTTTATATAAAATGTTTTTATAAAATTTCAACTTCATTGGTTTTATGATAATAATTGTGACCGTTACTTTTATAGTCATTGAACAGTGAACACATGATTAGTATAAATATAGGGCTTTAACACATCGAATTTTACTTAGACAAAGGAAGCGATGGGCTCATCCAGTAGAATTGCCCCATACGAAGCCCATTTATCGGAGCTCGGAAAAGAGGTGGAATCCTTGGGCTTCTCTCTTGACCAATCCCAAGCTGATCTTCACCATGTTAAGCTCGAACGAGACCGTCTACGGGAGAAGTGGAAGTTGATAGAATTTACCACTCGAGTGATGTTATCTGAGCCACCCCAAGAGTCTGTCACCATCGCACACCTTACCCTTAGGTCTTATGCGGCTTTTTTAAGGGGTTATGTAACTAATATATAGTACTATGTTCATATACATTATTTTTGTATATAATAATGAATATAATTTCTTGTCATTATTGATACATTGTAAATAGTTTTTAAAGTACAAATGGTGTTTTTATTTATTATTTAATTAAGAAATCTATTTTATTAAATTAAGGGATTTTTGATTTAAATATTATTTTAATAAATTATTATTATTATTATTAGATTAATTATATTATATATAAATGATCCTGTAATTGTATGAATGCAATTATAATTTTTATTAAGGTTTGAAAGCCATTTTTGTCAAAACCCGTGAATTTTTTATAAATGTCGGTTTTTATTTTAAAAGTGAAAATTAACATATTTAGAAAATTATTTTGATAAAATAAAATTTATTTTTGGAATCAGGACGTCGAAATTATCCAACGGTGAATTTTTCATAATTTTCTGAGACAGTCAAATTTTTGAGTAAAAATTAAATACCGTTTAAATATATAATGTATTTTATGACATCATAATGACCCAGTAGTGATGTAATAAAATACTATAATCTTTATGTTCGGCCAATATATGTTTTACCATTAAAATAATGTGATTTTGGGTTTGTTTGGCTTACTTTTCAAAGCATTAATGGACCCCTCAAGACTTATTAAACACCCTGTCTTTTTAAATTAATTTCCATGGGAGTGTGACTCACCTCCACAAAAGCAACCCTAATATTTTAAGAAGTTCGGACCTTGGCCTTATAAAATATTATTTTACTCTTCCCTTTTCCAAAAACCATGGGCAAAAACCATGGGATGGTTTGTGGTTTGGATTAATTTAATATAAGGGGTCCCAAACCTAAATAATAAATAATTCTCTCACCTTTCCTATATAAACCCACCCAAGCTCCAACTTCCTCCTCACTCAAAGCCTTTGGAGTTCGTCAAACCTCTGACCTACTCTCTCTAGAATCCTCCCAAGGTTCGCCAAGATCCCAATAAGCCTCTCACAAGCCTCTCTCTAGCCTTTGGAATCACACTTCCAAGTAAGGGTTTTTTCTTCCTTTCTCATTTTTGTCCAATTTTCTTTAAGTTGTTTTGCCCTTTTAATTTAAATTATAAATGTTGGGGTATGGTTTTTAACCTCCCTCATACTTCCCTCTTTATGTATGAATGATGGTAGACCCATTCTCTCTCATTAAATGCCTCCTATGTACACCCATTACAATGCCGAAATTCTGAAAGGAACTTCTCTCTCCTTTTTTACATTCAAGCAATACTTTTGTTTCATGAATCTAAATTCCATTAAAATTGTTGGTAAATGTATCTATATGACCTCATTACTGTCCATTACATGTAAATATGATGAGTAACCCCTTTCTATCTCATCACCCTTTTTTATGAATTCTTATGTCACGCTGCTACGCTGCTAAAATCGCATTGATTTTCTAATCCAATGTCCTTGGGTAGTGAATACCATGCCCATTTCTCCATCAAGGGTATTCACCTTTTTGAACATTTATGTATTGATTGTAAAGTTTCATGTATTAATTCCACATTTATTTATCTTGGAATAAATTATTATGTTTTATGAATCCATGTTTTATGATTCATGTGGCATACTAATGCATGAAATAAAATGTTTAAGAAGGGTGCGCCCTTATAGTGCTCCAATGCATTGGGTAAAGTATAGTATCATGATACTTCATGTGAAATGAGTGTTGACTTGTCCTAATTCAAGTTAAATGAGGGTTTACTCATGCTTTATGTGAAATTAGGATTTACTCATGCTCCATCTGCAATGAGCCTTGGCTCATGCTAATTCCATGTTAAGTGTTGTTGCCACATTTCCATGTTAGGATTATCTTGTTTTATCATGCCTTTATGTTCATGTTTTTCTTATGATCTATTGATATTCCTATTGTCTAACATGTATTTTACTCCTCATGTTATTCCATGTGTACTCCCTTACTGGGCTTTATAGCTCACCCTTTTCTTATGCATGTCCTCAGGTTATCCCTTGCAATGCAAAGTATGAAGGAATGTAGTGGTCATGTAAAGGAAGTTTTCAATAAAGAAGTTGTATTTCATGCTTTAAGTTTTTATGTAATGATCCTAAGCCCCAAAGACACTAAACCTCTCGATCTTCTTTGTTGTATCAAGTGAAGTATTATGTAATAAATCATGTTTAAGTTGTAATAAAAAGCAGGGTTGTCATATGTTTACCCCGATCTAGGGTGTGGATCAAAGTTTATATAAACTATTTGAGAGGACTAAGTCTCGGATTGAGATAGAACCTCTTGGTTAAAACTGTTGTGCTTGTTTATTTTTTTTAAACTATATTGAATATTCCACTGCTAAGTACTTTTAAATGTAAATCTATTTTAAAGTTACTCTGATAGTTAAACTAGCAAGTGTATATATCTTTTGTTAGCCAGTAAGACAGTTTCAAAAGTTAATTAATACTCAGATTGAGTTAACTAAGAAATAATCAATCTCTTCAGAAACTAAATGAAAAATTACAATATTTATAAATTCACTATAGTATAATTTTTATTTAATTTGGGGGATTTTAATCATAAAGTTTTTAACAGAAATTTTAATTGGAACTCAATTCACCCACCCCCCCCCCTCTTGATTGTCCACTCCGACCAACATTTGGTATCAGAGGATCGTTTTTTTAAAGGATTTCGAAATACTTTGTTTTTTAACTGTGATTTTAGTTGTATCTTAAAGATATTAAAATTATGGTAGTTCTAAATTTTATATCTTTAAAAATATTTGCTAAAATCTAATTATGGATAATAGATTAAAAGGTGCTTCTACCAATATTCCACCTTTCATTAATGGTGTTAATTATGACCAGTGAAAACTGAAAATGAAAATTCATTTAGAAAGTATGGGATTTGATATCTGAACTGCTATTGAAACTTAGTATAAGATTCCAGAAACTGAAATAAGTACTTGGGATGAACCTACTAAAACAGCTTACAAAAATAATTATAAAGCAATGAATGCTTTGTATTGTGCTTTAGGAGAGGAACAATTTAATCGAATATCTGCTTGTAAAACTGCTTATGAAATATGGGATACATTGGCTATTTCTCATGAGGGAACAACCAATGTTAAATAAATGATATTGAATACCTACACTATTAAGTATGATAATTTTAAAATTAAGCCTGATGAACCTATTTTTGACATGTATCTCAGGTTCAATGAAATTGTAAATACAATGAGCTCACTTGGAAAAGTTGTTCCTACAAAAGAGAAAATCATGAGGATATTAAGATGTCTTCCAGAAAGATGGAGAGGCACTTCAGTTTCAATAAAAGAATATTTTGATATAATTTCACTACCTGTTAAAGAGATGATTGGTAAGTTAATTATGTAAGAAGAAGAGATAAAAGTAAACAAATAGGAAGATGATGAACCAAAGAGGAAGTTAGTGGCATTTAAGTCTACTGCCAAAAAGAGAAAGGACAAATAGAAAGTTCACATACCTATTGAAAACTCAACAAGTGAAGGATCAGATTATGATAGTGATGAAGAGATGGCTCAAATATCCAAGAGATTCAAGAAATTATATAGGAAGAAGAAATATTTCAGAGAACCAAACTATAAAGGTAAATATTACCAATGAGTTAATTGGAAGAAATATTGGAAGAAAGCTGACAAGGATGATGAGATAGTGTGTTATGAATGAAAAAGGAAAGGACACATTAAGGTTGACTGTCCAAAATTGAAGTACAAGAAGAAATATGAATACAAGGACATAAAATATAAGAAAGCTATGAAAGCAACCTGGAGTGCTTCAAAATACAGTTCAAGTGAGCCTAATTCCCCTCAATATGAAAAAACTCAAAAAACTAATATGTGTTTCATGAAAAACACATCTGAGGTAACATTGGATACTCCTGCCATAAATTCTTATTATTCTAGAGATGATTCTGACTCTAAAAACATGTCTAGTGAAGAATTATTTGAATACTGTAATATGCTAGAGGAAACTTGCAATTAGCTGAAAGATAAGTATAAAACCTTAAGGAAATAGCATTATTTAACTAGCACTGTACAATATGCATTAGAAGTAGAAAAGGAAGAGAATGATCAACTATTAAAGGAGAACACTCAACATAAATTGTACAATGAGCAACTTAGAATAGATTTAGAGAAGTTCACAAATGTAAAGAACACTCTTACTCAAATGCTTGGAAAACAAGTGGCACCAAAGTATACTACTTGTTTAGGCTACCAACCTGGACAGAGACAGCTTGTTAAGAATAAATTCATTCTCAAATCTGGAAATTATGCTTCTAGTTTCAGTTTTAAAAATTCCTATGCCTCAACTATCTATTCACAGAGTTATAGATCAAACAAAGTTTATCTTTAAAAATCTTGTGAATCTATTGATTATATGAAACCCATTAGACAAATATGGGTACCAAAAGTTTTGCTTGCTAACCTGTATGGACCCAAGAAAATCTGGGTACCAAAATCTTTTTCTGTTTAAACCTATTTTGTAGGAGACCTTCTTGAGGAGTTTCCATAATAATACTAGGTACTTGGACAGTGGATGTTCAAGGCATATGACTGGATATTACTCTTGTTTTAAAAATTTATCAAGATTGATGGAGGTAATGTCACCTTTGGTGATAATTCAAAAGGAAAAATCATCTACTTAGGCCATATTGGTAACATTGATTCAGTTTTATTTTCTAAAGTATTATTTGTTGATGGATTAAAATACAACCTGTTAATCATTTCTCAGTTGTGTGATGATGGTTTCAATGTTAAATTTGAAAATGATGCTTATAATGTTTTTAATTCTAAAAATTTTTTAGTACATTCTGCCCTGAGAAATGAAAATATTTATGCTGTAGATTTAAATTCTTTATCCAAACAAAAGGTTACTTTTTTAAAAGATTTTAATAAAGAGTTTTGGTTGTGGAATAGAATATTAGGACATTGAAACATTCATTCACTTAGAAAACTGACTAGGAAAAATTTAGTTAGAGACCTACCTCAACAAAAATTCCCATCAAACAAAGTTTGTACTCCCTGTAAAAAGGGAAAGCAACATAAAGTTACATTCAAATTAAAGAAAAAAGATTCAACTTCTCAACCTCTCTATTTGTTTTACATGGATTTTTTTGGACCCTCTAGAGTTTCTAGTTTAAATGGGAAGCATTATGTCTATGTCCTAGTAGATGACTTTTCTATATACACTTGGGTGTACTTTCTTGCTCACAAAAGTGAAGCCAGTTCTTATTTTATGAAATTCTCCAAGTCTATAGAGAATCATAGTGGACTTAAGATTAAAACCCTAAGAAGTGATCAAGGATGTGAGTTTGAAAATCATGAGTTTGAATCTTACTGCCCACACAATGGCTATAGTCATAACTTTTCTGCCCCTAGGACACCTCAATGGAATGGTGTACTAGAAAGAAGGAATAGAAACCTTCATGAAATTTCAAGAACTATTCTTAATGAGTATGATTTACCTATTTATTTATGGGCTAAAGCTGTGAATATAGATTGTTATATTATAAATAGAGTCTTGATTAGAACTGTTCTCAAAAAGACCCCTTATGAACTGTAGAATAATAGGAAGCCTAAAGTGAGTTACTTTAGATTTTTTGGTTGCAAACTCTTTATTCTTAATACTAAGGATAATATTGACAAGTTTTATTCTAAAAGTGATGAGGGAATAATTCTATGTTACTCTATAACTAGTAAATATTATAGAGTCTTCAATAATAGAACCAAATGTGTAGAAGAATCTTTTCACATAAAACTTCATGAAATTGATCCACATGAACCTAAGTCTTCTCTTGAAAATCTTGAAGAAGATGTGTCTGTTTTGGACCTTAATGACAAAAATAGTGAACCCGTTGTAAAGAAAACCAGTTCTGTAAGTATTCTACAATCTGTTTCTAGTGAAATCGAACACAGAGAAGAACCAGAAATTTCTAGTCCTACCATTACTATATCAACTAGTATTCTAAAGAATCATCCTTTAGATATTTTTGTTGGTAATCGTGATAGAGGGACACATACTAGAGCTTCTCTTATAAATCAGGTTGAACATCAATCCTTTCTTTCCTAGTTAGAATCTAAAAATATCAATGATGCAATCAATGATGAATTTTGGGTTATGGCTATGCAAGAAGAACTAAATCAATTTGAAAGAAACAAAGTCTGGGAATTAGTTGACAAACCTAAGAACACTTTGACCATAGGCACTAAATGGGTTTTATAAATAATGTTGATGAGTCTAGAAACATAGTTAAAAACAAAGAAAGGCTAGTTGCACAAGGTTATAGTCAAGAGGAAGGAATAGACTATGAGGAAACCTTTTCACATGTAGCTAGATTATAAGCTATTAGGATTCTACTTGCCTATGATACTCATTTAAATTTCAATTTATATCAAATGGATGTTAAAAGTGATTTTCTAAATGGTTTTATAATTGAAGATGCTTTTTTTGAACATCCACTTAGATTTACTAATCCTCATTTTTTCAAATCGAGTTTTTAAGCTCTCTAAATCTTTATATGGTTTGAAACAAGCCCCACAAGATTGGTATGATAGATTTAGTAATTTTCTTATTTCAAAAGGTTTTTCTAAAGCGATTTCTAATCCAAATGTATTTATTAAAATAATTTCAAAAGATGTTTTGATAGTGCAAATCTATATTGATGATATTAATTTTGGATCTTCAAAAAATACTTTGTGTATTGATTTTTCAAAGAGTATGAAAAATGAATTTGAAATGAGTTTAATGGGAGAACTCAAATACTTCCTTGGATTTCAAGTTTTTCAAAATTAAAATGGTATTATTTTAAATCAAAGTAAATATAAAAAGGATATTTTAAAACATTTTGGTTTAGATAGTGTTAAGGAAAGTGATACACCTATGAGTACTATTTGTAAGTTGGATGCTGATGAAACTGGAAAAACATTGGATCAAACCAACTACAGAGGTATGATAGGGAGTCTACTTCATCTTACTTATACTTGACCAGATATTATGTTTAGTATGTGTATGTGTGCAAGATTTCGAGCTAGTCCAAGAGAGTCACACTTGCTTACTGTTAAACAAATTTTCAAATATCTTTAACAGACTACTAACTTAGGATTATTTTATCCAAAAGGAAAATCATTTGATTTAATAAGTTAATCAGTTGCTGACTTTTCTGGTTGCAAGTTAGATGGAAAGAGCACTTCTGGAACATGTCATATTCTTGGTAAGTCCCTAGTATCTTGGTGTAGCAAAAAAGTATAATTTTGTTACATTGTCTACTACTGAAGCAAATTACATTGCTGCTGGTAGTTGTTGTGCACAAATTCTGTAGATGAAACATACATTATTGGACTATGGATATCAGTTTAGACATGTATCTATAAACTGTGATAACACTAGTGTGATTAATAGCTCTAAGAATATTGTATCTAACTCTAGAACCAATCACATTAATGTAAGGTACCACTTTTTGAGACATCATTACCAAAAGGGTGATATTAATCTTTAATTTATAGGTACTGAACATCAATTAGCTGACATTTTCACCAAGACTTTATGTTTGGATGGGTTAAGCTACATTAGACATGAGTTAGGAATGATAGACTTTGTAAGTTAGAAACCTCACCATTAGAAACCTCACCATTAGAAACCTCACCGTTAGAAACCTCACCGTTAGAAACATCACTGTTAGAAACCTCATTATTATACCTCACTATTATGAACCTCACCGCTATACCTCACTATTTAGCGGACCTCACTATTAGAATACCTAACCATTGGGAATCCTCACCGGTATACCCTACCGTTAGGATTGTAATTTTTCTAAACTTCTGTATCTTTAGCCACCGGAATATGTATTATTTATATTTTACTTATTATGTTTTATTTATTTATTTTTTGATTCCTAAATGATAAAACATATGATCCGACCTCTCTCAATCCACCTTGAACCCTTTACCTTTAAGCCTTAGCTCCAAATTCTTCGAACCCTAAGCCTCACGATTCACAAAATGGCAAGAGTAAAGATACCATCAGTCAGTGAGAAGGATGATGAGCCGAATACCAAGAGACTCAAAGGATAGTCTAGTGGTGGGACTGAAGTGAAGAAACCAATGAATCTGCATCTCATTCAAAGGTAAATAGTAGTTGAGAAAGAGTTATTCGCAGAATGGTTGATGTCCAGTAAGTCTTTAGTTCTGGAAGTACTGGAAGATCAAAAATGGGTTGAATGATTCTCAAACAACAAAGGTCCTTATTATCCAAAGATGGTAAAGGAATTTTATGAATTTGTTCATTTTGAGAAATTAGAAGCTGGGAACAGTATGATATCAGTAGTTAATTGTATAAAAATATCTTTTTCCGATATTGAGTGGGTTGAGTGCCTAAAAGTTCCACATGAAGGAGAGTTTGGGTATTCCTCTAAATCAGTACCTCCTACAAGTGACATCTTTGAATATTAAGCAGCTTTGGAAGAATTAATAGGAGATGGTGCACCAATAAAAGTGGTTGCTGCCGAAATGGATGGAGAGAACCGATTACTTTTCAAGTTCATCCAACATGTGATAAGTCTAAGAATAGGAGACTTTGAAAATCTGAAATACCAAGATTTTTATATGCTACATCTGTTAAGACATGGAGTTAAGGTGAATCTGTGTAGACTCTTAATGAATCAGATTGAGGATATGACCAGGCCCAATTCAAAGTCCAATTCTTTATTCTTTGCAAAGTTAATTTCGGTTATGATCAAAGTGAAGGGAGTATCTGAGTCTCAGGATGAGACCGTAGTGGTAAGGAATAATTTTTGCATCACAAGCACTGTTTGTAAAAACATAAAGATCAATTAGAATACATAGAGAATAGAATGGGTTAGTGATGATGAGAAGCTTTATGATAAGTTTAATTCTGTGGATCATCCTTCTAGGCCTAAGGATGTGAGGGATCCAGTTCTAGGACCTGATGAAGAGAACCCTCAGTATAGTGATGATACTGAGGAGGAAGATACTTCTATAGTAGATTGAGGGGATCCAGACTTTCCTCCAAGTCATGTTGCTGAAATTATATCATCTGGAAAGGAAATAGTCTTGGAATAGAGAAATGAAGAAGCAGCTATTAATGAGGAAGAAAAGCCTGCTCCAGAGAATGAGGAAGAAGAGGAATCTGAAACTGAAGCATCTGTTTCTGTCACCTTGAGTTTGAGTCCATTGATTGGAAGTACTACTGTGCTAGAGGTTGTTCTTGTTGAAGTCGATACACCTGCACCTATTCCTAAGGAGCCTCCTGCTATTGGAGATGTGGAGATGGTTGTGGAAGACTCTTCTAAGGAATACCGAGCTACTGAGGGTGCTATTGCCATACAAGATAATGCACAGATTGAGGGGGAGCATCCAACTATACTGGGCAATGTCTCATTTGCTGATGGAATTGAAGACTGGGTAGAAGACCCAGGTTTTGTTGTGTGTGGGTTGTACTATCCAGATTTTTAAGATGAGACACTGATGAATAGACCACAAGTTAACTATGATATCTTTTATGAGTTTTTACATGAGGATGTGGTAAGTAAAGCTGATCTAGACCATTTGAAGTCTGATCTTAAGACCTCCTTTGTGTAAGAGATAAGAAGAATGGAAACCTCTTTGATTTCGTCCATTCAATCTGTAATGAATGACTCTATGGCTAATATTGTGATAGAACTAGAACCTGTAGTTGTGCCTGACAATCTATTTACTAAGGCTGATCTTGAGTCTTTAAAAGCTGAGTTGAAGGAGACTTGGACTGAATCTATTGTAGATTTAAAAGAATTGATTTTTTTAAGAGATAAGAAATATGGAAAAATCATTAAAACTCTCTCTCGGGTGTATGGTGCCAGGACTATGACAAAGATGATGAATGGGATAAGAGTATGTTATTCTCAGATTAAGAGTAGGAAAGGAGTTGCTGTTTCCTTGAAGCAGTCTGTTGCCTCTCTAACTACCTTGAGTTGTTTTCAAGATCAAATGAGTAGTGACATCAATTACATTAAAGGTGTAATAAGAAAATTTCTGGATGTTTTTGAGTGATTTAAGAAGTCCATGGAGCAGCATGTCAGCACCCAGGACTCTCTTGTCAAAAATCTCATAAGTGGGCTGACTAAATCATTTAAAGAAATAGTAGCCTTTACTATTACACCTCTGAGTCCTACCAAACCTTCTTTGGATATTGATCAGTTTCGAGCTGTGATGAGAGAAGAGATTGGACAGTCTTCTAGCAGTGGCTCTGTAGACTCTACTTCCTTGACCCAATTGGTGACTACCACCATGGATATGGGGAAAATTGTTCATAATTTTATGAGAGAAGCCACTAATTCATAGAAAGAGGTAAAAGACAAATTGGATTACTATTTCCAAAGGGTTTATACCAAGAATCATCTCAACAACCATTTCAAGCTTATGTTAGAGAACATGAAGCTACCCCAGTCTCTCAAGATTTCAAAGAACAGGTAAGAAGGCTCAGAGAGTTGAATCCTGCTCTAGACAAGTTTATGGAAAAAAAGGATGACTTTAGTTCTGCTATGGAGAGAGGAGGAGGAATCATTACAGACTTTAGGAATCTGTTGCTGCCCTTTTTTGCATGTAGACAGTACTCCTATCATTGCACCTCCAGCCCAGCCTACCTCTGCTCAGTCTGCCTCCATTCCCCAGATGACTCCAGTCCAAGCAATATGAAGCCTCACTCCTTTGATCACATAGAAAGGTACCCACTACAGGCCAGGTACAGTCTCTTTTGCTCAACCTCCCGTAGTGCTTTTTGGAATTCCCAAACCTTCTACTGAAGCTACCCAGCCTGAATCTACCTCCGAACCCAAATCGAAATCCAAAGTGGACATTTAGGAGGTGGATTGATTAGTGTCTTGGACCTTTGATAGGAATCACTTGTACTATTTTTGTTTCAATTATGTATTTCTCGGTATCTTTTTTCCTAAAGGAATATATATGATCTTACTTTCTTTTACCTTCTGTTACTTCTCTCATTCTTTGTTTCCCACTTTTTTCTAATCACAAAGTGGGAGAAATATGAGAAATATAAGGAAAGGGGGAGAAATAATATAAAGGGTGTGAAATATGAGAAATATGAGCATACATTTTATAATTCTACCTCTGGTACATTTTTTTATATACATTTTCTTTATATCTCTAATACAGTTACTTCATACCTCTGGTAAATTTCTTTTATAATTTTACCTATGATCATTTGTATGTGCTACTCTATTCTCTGATAAATTTTTCTTATAATTCTAATACATTTGTTACCTATGATACAATTGATTTTAATACTATATCCTCTGATACATTTAAAATATCACATTTTAAAATTTCATTACTCACACTGAGAAATTAAAACGGTTGAATTTTATACTGATACATTAATGATTATTTTGGATTACAATACCATAAGTTGTGATTATAAAAAAGGGGGAGATTGTTGACCTCACCTGTTTTGATAATCCCAATTATGCTTTAATATCCTTTGATAATCCCAAATAATACTTAGCTTTATAATAATTAGCCGTTCAATCTATGAAGTCATATTATTAAGTTGATAGAATATCAAAATGATCATTGGAATTTGTTAATCAATGGTTATCTATGTTTATACTTGTTTATAAATGTTACTAACTCAATATGAATATGATTTGTATATACCAGATAAGCATTAAGTGTTGATTCACTGATACAGACCTACCGGTACATAGCCTACCGATATAAAAAGTCCACCGATATGAACAACAGCTACCAATAAGGCTAAGTACAATGGTATACAAGACTATCGATATGGAAAAGGTCACTGGTATGCAGATAATAACTTTTTCAGTTGAGCTACTGATAGAATAATTCTACCGGTATGCACAAGTCGACTGATACAGACCTATCGATAGAGTAATTCTACTGGTATGTACATAGTTACCGATACAAACAGACAGACAGACAACTACCGATATTAATTCCATTGATACAGAAAGACAAAGTCTACCAATACATGTTTGTTGACACAGACAGACAGCTACCATTACAAAAGAAGGAGCTACCGATAAGAGGATCTACTGATATAAGGAGCTGCTGAGAGAAAGAGCTACTGATAAGAGGAGCTACTGACAGAAGGAGCTATTGATAAGAGGAGCTACTGATAGAAGGAGCAACTGATTCAAGAAAGCTACTGTTACATGGAATAACAGATACCGATGGAAACCAATCACTATTTCTCGAAACTCTATTTCTATTTGTTTATTTAGAAATTGTCATATTTGATGTTTTTAATGAGCCTGCTATTAATTAATCATAGTGGTTGAAATTTCAGGAACCATACCTCGTACTTGTAAAAAGGTAATCATTCCCAGTGTCGGAGATGAAGTTATATAAAGAAGAACTTTGAAAGCATAAAGACATATATATACAACAACAATACAACAAATGATTAGTCTTTCAATGCACATATGAGAAAAGCTTCTGGAAATACACAAGGACTCACATGTATAGAACAAGAAGGAAGAATTCATACGAAATACTTACAACCTGATCATTCAAAGGCAAAAGAGATTCAACAAGCTCACTTGCACTCAAGCCGATCCGACTGATCAACCTGGACCTGAAATTCAAATACAAAAACGAGACTCTATTTTTCTTGAAAAAAACTAGATAATGACTCAAAGTTGCATCTGCATTAATCCAAGGATTCTATAGCTTCACTCAAAACACATAGAGAATTATAAACTCTTCTATATCTGTTTAGATCTATTGTGTTTCATATATTTAAATTTTTGAGCAGTGTGTATGCTCTGTATTTTTAGACACACACTATCTTTTGTGCTGAACAGGAGGATTCATAAATCCTCACTCAATCTTTCCCATACTCTCTAGTTTCCCACTGTAGATAGTGGTAGAGGTCAACTGTGACCTAGATAGCAAATATGATATTGTTTTGTTTTTTCATGAAGAACTATGGTAGAGGTCTTATTACTTGAATAGTTTATGTACTGTTTTTTACCCTGATCTAGGTTGTAGATCAATGTTTATATAAACTATTTGAGAGGACTAAGTCTCATCTTGAGACTGAACCTCCTGGTTAAAACTATTGTTCTTGTTTATTTTGTTTTAAACTATATTGAATATTCTGTTGTTAAGTAATTCGAAATATAAATCTAATTTAAAGTTACTCTGATTGTTAAACTAGTATGTTTTTATAACTTTTGTAAGCCAGTAAGTTAGTTTCAAAATCTAATCAATCCTCATATTGAGTTAACTGAGAAATAATCAATCTCTTGAGAAACTAATTGAAAACTTACAATCTTTATAAATTCACAAAAGTTTAATTTTTATTTAATTTAGGGGATTTTAATCATAATGTTTTTAATAGAAATTTTAATTGGGTCTCAATTAACCCCCCCCCCCCCCCCCCTCAATGTCCATTCTGACCAACAGTTACATTCTTCCCCCCTTAAGAAATTTCGCCCCTGAAATTTCACTTTACACAAATAGGTGAGGGTGTTTCTCCTTTATTTCCTCTTCTAGTTCCCAAGTTTCTTCCTCAAACTTATGGTTCCTCCACAACACTTTGACAATATGGGTAGTCTTGTTGCATAGAACCTTATCTCTCCAATCCAGAATCTTTACTGGCGGCTCCTTATAGGAGAGATCATCTTCCAACTGCACCACCTCTGAGTTTAGTACATGTGAGGTGTCTGGTACTGTAGAGACCCCAAACCTGACGTACATGTACATTACATTACTTTTTCGGAATATCTAATATATAACAAAAACAAACACCAAAGGACCGTAATAGTTTAGGGTCTTTGGAAACTCGAAATAAAATATTCTTATCTTGGTGAAAGGTCTTCAACATCTCTCATTAAGATCTTCCTTTTCTTATTACCTAAAACCTTTCTTTATATCCTGGGGAAAAGAAAACATATAAAGGGTGAGATTAAATTCTCAGTAAGGGTATGCATGGAAAAAATAAATAAAACAAACCATATACATTTGAACTTCAAAACATGAACATAAATTTTAAACATCAAAATCTTGAGTTGTGAAATAAATCTTGGTAGTACGTAAGGCATACATCATAAAGGAAAATCAATCATGATAAAATAACATGGGAATAAGACATTTAATTGTGGAAAGACATTAAGCACATGATATGACTTCCATAGTAGCCAAGGCATTGCTGCCATGACCATCTTAGTGGACAAAGTCCCTTTTTGAATCGAGTTCACTCCTCGTTCCAGTCCTGTATCACTGAACCGGATTAACTTACCATTTCATCCATGTCTATATCATGAGATATAAGTCTTTAACCAATGCATTGAGGGAGATATAGGTCCCACCCATCTCATAATGAAATCATTTTTACTTGTTCCATAAAATAAACTTAAAACATTCATCATAACCCAAAGTATAAAATGGGTTTCATAAACATTAACCCATCATCACATAATCCATATAAAACAAATGGATATTTCATTATAAGAAATTTTAAACCATGTAAATCATATAAACATTATAATTGAAACATACACATATGAAATGATGTCATATTAGATAGAAAATGGTTTTGATAAAACACTTGAAATGATTTCTTGAGGAAAATATCCTTTCTTCTTCAAAATCATTTTCTTTTCACAAAATTCCATGCAATTTTAAATAAAAGTATTTTGTTGAAAATAGTCATAAAATCTTTTATAGTAATCTTCATGAAAATGAGGTGTTATGAAACCGTAAAAATCCATTCACGCCGTATATGTTAAAAATAACATTCTTCTCGTAGTTTTGTCAGAAAAGTCAAAACGTTCCTCATATGGTAAACAAAAGTAAGATTCATTTAAAAACATGTGGTAAATTTAAAAATGGGTAAAAAAGAATTTAAAAATACACGAAAACATTTTTACAAAACATGGGCATGGATGATAACAATAACCCCAGTAAATACCTACGAATAACAATCTCAGATAAGAATGAGATTGGAATAGTTATCCCCTACCTTGGGTCTAATATGCTTCGTACGTATTTGAACCTCCTGTATAATGATTTAAATAATGTCATTGAATTATTGCAGAATAATATTCATTTTTATGATATCATATATGGTTCACTTATGACTTTATATTACCCGTTCTTTTGTAAGTTCCATGTTAAAGCAGTGTTTTGGATAAAATTGTTTTATTTATCGTACGTGTTTGGACTTGTTGTTATTGATATTATTATTACTTATATCTTGATTTATTTACATCAATAATTTAAACCATGATTTATACATCATATATATATTCATTATATATATATATAATAGATATATAACTGAAATGAAATACACTGTCCATGGAGATGGTAGGCCGTACGTACGCATGAACGTTGTTTTCGTTTACTTATTGAATTAAATGGAATTATGTAAATGAAACATATATATACATAAATAAATTATCATTATTATGTAATATATTTCATGATTATTTATTATATATACTTTATAATCATACTTGAATGGATAATCATGTAAAATGAATCTCATCGCATTCGTGGAGACTATAGTCTGTCCATACGCACAAGTGATGATATCATTCCCATGATCGTGGAATTGTATTAAAGTTTATGTATAATATTTCAGAATAAATATCAATTTACAATAATCATATATAGTTATTTATTTACACCATTATACTCATCCAAGTAAGGTGGTGGTGGAAAACAGATTACACCATGGCGTGGAGACGGTATTCAGTACGCACGCACGCGCGGTGATTTCATTTCTGTAGGATGAATAGAAGATGAAATTTGGTTGTTTCATATTTACAACAACATATCATTATATTATTGATACTGATGTTATTAATTTATGATGAAAAAAATAATGAATAAGAAGTAGAAGAAGAAATAAATTGGAAATAATCGGTAAAGGATATTACCTCTTCTTTAACGTGCCTCTTCTTAACCTCCTCTTAAGGCACTAGGGTTGGTCTTTTGAGGATACCAAAACCTCTAAAATGTTTCTAGGGAAGATGAGAATGGAAATTTTCAGGGTTTTTCCAAGCTTCAAGGCTCAAAAGGGTGTGAAGAGAAGAGGGAAGGGGTGCCCTTTTTATAAGGGAGGAGAGGGGCACTTTAGGAAAAACTTGAATTATTATTTTATAATAATGTCATATTCGGTTTATAATAGCTCCAAATTGATTTATTTTGAAGATAAAGTGGGGATGGGTCGCAAGCCTTTCAACCAATAGGTTTTAAAAAAATTTAGGTTACTATTGTAACCATATTATTTAGATTTAACTCTAAGTTAAATAATTTAACCATTATCGTGTCTTCTTTTTTACTTACACTGTATGGTTAATAAACTTATAATAACAAGACAAAATAACCCCAAGTGGTTAATTATTAATATATATAACCTTATCTAAGTCATTTGGACTAAAATTATATTTTTAGGAATATAATAACAATTAATAATATAATATTTGTTTTAAAAACTATTTTATGTCAATTTTGATACTATTTGGTAATTGATTTTTGTGAAAATAATAACAGAATGATTAGTTCGAACAAAGTTAATTAAATCAAAACAAACATGTCTTATTAACCTATAAATTTATTCTAATTCATAAATCGTCTCAAATTAAATTTATTTGGGTATTTATAACATCAATTATGTTAATATGTCATTAATAAGGTAACTAATGCATCATCATTGTGTCATAAATAAATTAAATTAATTAATATCCAAAAATTATAAATAAAATACCATTAGGTATGAAATATTTTTAGCTTTATAATGAATATTTATAGTCAAATTTATCTTATGTATAACCCTATATTAAAAATGTTTTAGTTATTAAACTTTGATTTTAACTCTTTTAACTCTTCTTTGAATAAAATAATAATAAATGTCCTAATCTAATCCAAGTGGACCTAAAGGGTAATATTTTATTCCTAAGGTTGTTTTTTGTTGAATTACACTTATCAAATAGAATTTGGACATGTGTTAGGGTAATAATAATATCATGTGTACCCTTAATTACCCTATTTACTTTTAACCATGGTAAATAAAAGTAAAAAGTTACTATTCACCAAAAATTATTTTTATCTTATTGAACCACATTTTACTACTTGATATTAACTGTGTCTCTCGGATTTTCTAAATTCCACTCATAGAAGCGGTAAAATTAAGTTTTATGTAAATTTTCAAATTCTCCTAGGAGGAGGGTAAAAGACGGTGAAAAGTTCAATAAAATTTTTATATATCTAAAATTTTTATAAAATGACTCAAATGAATTACATTGAACTTATATAGGTATTATATATCAATTTTGACCTAAAATAAATTTAAATAAAATAAATAATTATTTAAATAAAAAGTTGATTTTTAAATAGTAACCCAATGTTTTCACTATTCATTAAAAAATTGAAAGTATTCAAAAAAAATACCAAAAATTCACCCTAGGCTAATTTCGATATTCCGAATCCAAAAATGAAGTCCATTTTAAAAGATAAAATTTATAAAATTTCAAAAACTGGGTATTACTATTCATAACGGCTAGTTTAAATAATATTTTAACAACATATCTTTGTTTAGTGAAACTCGGTATTGCGTACAACATAGGCTATCCCAGAAAGTTGCGATTATGTTTAATGAAAGCCAAGTTAGGGTTGCGTGTAGTGAAAGATTCCTTTGTTGTTTCATATAATATAATCCAACCATATTTCATTTATACATTGAATATATATATATATATGTACAATCTACGTTATTTAGAATAACATCTATCAAATGAACTTGAAATAGTGCGTAACATGATCCAAGATTAGTGTTGTGTATACTGCAAGGTAATAAAGTGTTACGTATAGTGCAAGATAATCTTGGTGTAGCGTACAACACAAGACATCAAATAAATTAAAGATAATACTTCTCATAAAATCTCGGGGTGTTACAATCTACCCCCCTTAAAATTAATTTCGCCCTCGAAATTCGTCGGGGTTATAAATAGTTTACTACTTCAAAGTTTCTTTCACAGAAACCCACATCGTAAAAAAGAATACTAAAACTTCATTTTAAAAACTAATGTATGAAACCTAATTGTTACCCAAATTAACTTATCCTTGGGTTTCCACATAAGAGAACATAGGTGAAAATATGGATATGGAAGAAAAATCTAACCATCAAGTTCTGATGGAGAGTGGTAGAGAACATGGCTATAAAAAATCCAACAATCACAAATCCATAAATTTGTGATGATTTAAGGTACTATCTAATTAATCGGATATAAGGACACTTGGACAACATTTTTTTGTATTCAAGATCATTTCCCTAAAGTTTCAGAATTGTTGAATTAAAATAAATAATTACTTGATTTTGGTACAACATTACTGTTGTTTGTACCTTGAACAATTTCCACATCATCTCTTAAATAAATGAAGTTGAATTTGTCTTCCGTGAAGTGTTAGCAGATCATGCGATAGAATGATAGGTCATTCCATCTGTCTCAAACAAAAGGATAGTAAAAGTTATTAAATATACATAAGTCCATCTATAGTGATATTAATCGTATATGGTTCCAAAAATGGACTTATACTTCATATATCATAACGCTAAATATAATAAAACTAGCTTCTACCAACCAGGGACTTCCCGTAGGCCAGTGGTAGGTGATAAAGGCCTATCGCACTTTGGTTGTGGGTTCAATTCCCACAGCCTTGTCCTACACGACGGGTTGTCGCCCGTTCTACATGTTGTCCCTTTTCATAAACTACACTATTATAACATTCCATCAGTAATATCGAAAAAATTTCTAGCCTTAAACAATACTAAATTATGTCCAACATAATTCATTCCAATCTTTAGGCTTATCTAAAATACTTCTATCCAAGCTCATATTATAAATAAAAGAATTACTAGAAATTTCATCTACCGATCATGTGAATACCATCATTTATCCCCCATATATCATACGATATATATTTTTGGTCACATTACAAATATGTGAATACCTTAATCATGTATTCTCTTGAAACATAAATAACCATAGAACCTTAGTGAAAAAATGAATGCTGTCAAAAGTTAACTCTTTCCACACACCAAAATCCAAAAAAAAATCTATATACTCAAACCATGATATCACATTGTCCATATATCAGTCATGAGCTCAATAATACTATCAAACATCTCATAATCTCCTTATCCCTTCATTATGCACATATCATCTACTTTCCAAAAATATTGCAGTCACTTTTCATGGTTACAGGTACCATATAATTATTGAAAACCAATAAATAGATATTCCAAAATTGCATGATGCCATAAATAAGATTCCATGATACTATTTTGAAATCTCATTACATAAACACTTAATCATTACACAACATCATTTTCATACTCAACATCACAAGTAGTGATCGCATGTGACTTCCCTTTATCCTTTGTCGTAAGTGGTTGCTCACGTTGATCATCATTAACCCTTGGATTGGGGCATTGATTAGCATAATGCCCCATTTCCTTTCACTTGATCCATTGAAGTGTTGGTGGTGCATTCTCTGCAGTCTTTTCTTTATTCACATCATTAGAAGCCCTTTTTCCATTACATCAACACTCAGCTGCTCGATGACCTTATTTTTCACACTTAAAATATTTTCTAGTCCCTTTAAGACAATCTCCACCATTCTTCATTCCACACTTAGAGAATAAAGAAACATTCATCTTCTTTTCACCATTATTCTAAGATTTTTCCTTGAACTAAATCTTTCCTTTCTTGTCAAAACCATGAGATGGATATGTAACACCAACTTCCATTTCTACCCTGATAGCACAGCGCACAATTTCTTCATAGATACTAAAGTATCTTATAGCTAATTCCCTTCAAAGACTTGGTTTTAAGCCACTAAAAAATCGATCAACATTTCTTTCTGGTTGGATGATAAAACCAGATGAATACCTTGAAAGTCTTATAAAATTCACTTCGTATATACCAACATATTTATCACCCTTCTACTTAAGCTCAAGGATCTCCTTTTCCATCTTTGTTCGAAGAATAATAGGGAAGTACTTACTGAAAAACAAGTTCTTGAACTCGTCATATTCCATGGATTCAATTTCATCTTGGGGCCTTCTATTCTTAATTAGAGTCCACCACTGGTCTACTTCACCTTCTAAACGGTAAACTACTAAAATGACTTTATCATGTTCCTAACAGCAAAGTATGGAAAATATCTTTTCAATGGTACTGATCCATTGTTCTGCAACAAGTGGATCAGAAGACCCATTGAATGAAGGTGGGCGTTGCCTCATGAAGGACTCAATAGAATATTGTTCCCTTCTCTGATCATTTGGAAATCCAGAGTGATTCATAGCTTGTGTAATTATAGCAATAAGATTTTTCACTCCATCTCCCATCACATTTGGTTATTCAGGAGGACAATCATTACATTGTCCATTACATTGATCAACACGGTTCTTTTGGGTTCCAGCCATCGCCTAAAACCCAAAAAGAATAGTGTGAGAGGAAAAAATCATGCTAGGGAAAACAACATAATAAAGGGGAAGTTACTTCAATATATAACATCTTAGGGTTAATTCTAAGATTTTTACAGTAATTCTAGGACTATTGCCTATACTTATACTTAACCTTAGGGACATCCCTAGACATAACATAGAAATATCTCTAGGGATCTCACTAAAGTTTTCGCATCCTAGTTTCCAAAGGTTAACCAAACCTTTCCTCTAATACCAACTGTAGAGACCCCAAACTTGACGTACATGGAAATTACTTTACTTTTTCAGAATATCTAATACATAACAAAAACAAACACCAAAGGACCGTAATAGTTTAGTGTCTTTGGAAACTCGAAATAAAATATTCTAATCTTGGTGAAATATCCTCCAAATCTCCCATTAAGATCTTCCTTTTTTTCTTACCTAAAACCTTTATTTATATCCTGGGGAAAAGAAAACATATAAAGGGTGATCTCAAATGCTCAGTAAGGGTAAGCATGGAAAAATAAAATAAAACAAACCATATACATTTTCAAAACATGGATATAAAGTTTAAACATCAAAATCTTGAGTTGTGAAATTAATCTTGGCAGTACGTAAGTCATAGATTATAAAGGAACATCAATCATGATAAAATAACATGGGAATAAAACATTTAATTGTGGAAAAACATTAAGCACCTGATATGATTCCCATAGTAGCCAAGGCATTGCTGCCATGATCATCTTAGTGGATAAAGTCCTTTTTTGAATCGAGTTCACTCCTCATTCCAGTCCAGTATCACTGAACCAGATTAACTTACCGTTTCAGCCATGTATATCTCAAGAGATATAAATCTTTACCCAATTCATTTGAGGGAGATATAGGTCCCACCCATCTCATAATGAAATCATTCTTACTTGTGCCACAAAATAATCTTAAAACATTCATCATAACCCAAAGAATAAAATGAGTTTCATAAACATCATCCCATCATCACATAATCCATATCAAACAAATGGATATTTCATTATAAGAAAAGTGAGACCAAGTAAATCATAGAGACATTATTCTTGAAACATACACATATGAAATGATTTCATCTTATATGGAAAATGGTTTTGATAAAACACTTGAAATGAATTCTTGAGGAAAATATCCCTTCTTCTTCAAAATCATTTTCTTTTCACAAAATGACACACAATTTTAAAAGAAAATTATTTTGTTGAAAATAGTCATAAAATATTGTAGAGTAAGATTCATGAAAATGAAGCATTATGAAACCGTAAAAATATGTTCATGCCATATAAGTTAAAAATAACATTCTTCTCATACATTTGTCAGAAAAGTCAAAAAATTCCTCATGTGGTAAAAAAAAGTAAGATTCCTTTCATAACATGTGACAAATTTAAAAAATGGGTAAAAATGACTTTAAAAATACATGAAATTTTTTTTAGAAAACAAGGGAATGGATGATAACAATAAACCCAGTAAATACTTACGAATAACAATCTCAGATAAGAACGAGATTGGAATGGTTATCCCTTACCTTAGGTCCAATATGCTTCGTACGTATCTGAAACACATGTATAATGATTTAAATAATGTCATTGACTTATTATAGAATCATATTAATTTTTATGATATCATATATGGTTCACTTATGAATTTATATTACCCATTCTTTTGTAAGTTCTATGTTAAAGCAATGTTTTGGGTAAAATCGTTTTTTTTTTACCGTACCTGTTTGGACGTGTTGTTATTGATATTATTATTACTTATATCTTGATTAAATTACTTCCAGAATTTAAATCATAATTTATACATCATATATATATTCACTATATATATATATAATAGATATATAACTGAAATGAAATACACCGTTCATGGAGACGGTAGGCCGTACGTACGCATGAACGCTGTTTTCGTTTCCTTATTGAATTAAATGGAATTAAGTAAATGAAACATATATGTCCACAAATACAGTATAATTATTATGTAATATCTTTCATGATTATTTATTATATATACTTTATAATCATACTTGAATGGTTAATCATGTAAAATGAATCTCATCACGTTCGTGGAGACTGTAGTCCATACGTACGCACGAGCGATGATATCATTCCCAGGATTGTGGAACTGTATTGAAGTGTATGTATATTATTTAAGAATCAATATCACTTTACAATAATCATATATAGTTATTAATTTACACCATTATACCCATCCAAGTTAGGTGGTGGAGGAAAATAGATTACACCATGGCGTAGAGACGGTATTTCGTACGTACACACGCGCGGTGATTTTGTTTCCGTAGGATGGATAGAGGATGAAATTGGGTTATTTCATATTTATAAAATATATCATTATATGATTTATACTGATGTTATTAATTTATGATGAAACAAATAAAGAATAAGAAGTAGAAGAATAAATAAATTGGAAAGAATCTGTAAAGGATATTACCTCTTCTTTGACGTGCCTCTTCTTAACCTCCCCTTAAGGCACTAGGGTTGGTCTTTTTAGGAGACCAAAATCTCTAAAATTTATCTAGGGAAGATGATAAGGGAAATGGTCAGGGGTTGGCTGAGCTTAAAGGCTCAAAATGGTTTTACGAGAAGAGTGAAGGGGTGCCCTTTTTATAAGGGAGGAGAGGGGCACTTTAGGAAAAACATGAAATATTATTTTATAATAAAGTCATATTCAGGTTATAATAGCTCCAAATTGATTTATTTCAAACTAAATTTTGGATGGGTCACAATCCTATCAACCAATAGGTTTTAGACAAGTTTAGGTTACTATTGTAACCTTATTATTTAGATTTAACTCTAAGTTAAATAATTTAACCTTTATCGTGTCTTCTTGTTTACTTACACTATATGGTTAAAAAAATTACTATAACAAGCCAAAAAAACCACAAGTGGTTCATTATTAATATATATAACCTTATTTAAGTCATTTTTCCCAAACGTATATTTTTAGAAATACAATAACAATTTATAATATATTATTTGTTTTATAAACTATTTTATGTCAATTTTGACACTATTTGGTAATTGATTTTTGTGAAAATAATAACAGAATGATTAGTTCGAACAAAGTTAATTAAATCAATACTAACATGTCATATTAACCTAGAAAATTAGTTTAATTCATAAAAAGTCTCAAATTACATTTATTTGGATATTTATAACATCAATTATGTTAATATTTCATTAATAAGGTAATTACTACATCATCATTGTGTCATAAATAAATTAAATTAATTAATGTCCAAAAATTATAAATAAAATACCATTAGGTAGGAAATATTTTTATATTTATAATTAATATTTATCAAATTTATCTTATGTATAACCCTATATTAAAAATGTTTTAGTTATTAAACATTGATTTTAACTCTTTTAACTCTTCTTTGAATAAAATAATAATAAATGTCCTAATCTAATCCAAGTAGACCTAAAGGGTGATATTTTATTCATAAGGTTGTTTTTGGTCGAATTACACTTATCCAATAGAATTAGGACATGTGTTAGGGTAATAATTATATCATTTTTACCCTTTATTACCCTATTTACTTTTAACTGTGGTAAATAAAAGTAAAAAGTTACTATTCACCGAAAATTATTTTTATCTTATTGAACTACATTTTACACCTCGATATTAACCATGTCTCTCGGATTTTCGAAATTCCACTCACAGAAGCGGTAAAATTAAGTTTTATGTAAATTTTCAAATTCTCCTAGGAGGAGGGTAAAAGACGGTGAAAAGTTCAATAAAATTTTTATATATCTAAAATTATTATAAAATGACTCAAATGAATTACATTGAACTTATATAGGTATTATGTATCAATTTTGACCTAAAATGAATTTAAATAAAATAAATATTTATTTAAATAAAAAGTCAGTTTTTAAATAGTAACCTGGTGTTTTCACAGTTCATCAAAAATTGAAAGTTTTCAGAAAAAATACCAAAAATTCACCCTAGGATAATTTCGATATTCCGAATCCAAAAATTAAGTCCATTTTAAAAGATAAAATTTATAAAATTTTGAAAAGTGGGTATTACTATTTATAACGGCTATTTTATATAATATTTTAATAACATATATTTGTTTAGTGAAACTCGGTATTGCGTACAACACACGCTATCCTGGAAAGTCACGATTGTGTGTAATGCCAGCCAAGTTAGGGTCGTGTGTAGTGCAAGATTCCTTTGTTGTTTCATATAATAGAATCCAGCCATATTTCATTTATACATTGAATATATATATATATATATGTGTGTACACTCAATGTTGCGTAGAATAACTTCTATCAAACGAACTTTAAATAGTGTGTAACACGATCCAAGATTAGTGTTGCGTATACTGCAAGATAATACGGTGTTGCGTATAGTGCAAGATAATCTGGGTGTAGCATAAAACACAAGACATCAAATAAATTAAAGAGAATACTTCTCATAAAATCTCGGGGTGTTATAATCTACCCCCTTAAAATGAATTTCAACCTCGAAATTCGTCAGGGTTATAAATGGTTTACTTCTTGAAAGTTTATTTCACAAAAACCCACATCGTAAAAAGGAATACTAAAACTTAATTTTAAAAACTAATGTATGAAATGTAACGGTTACCCAAATTAACTTATCCTTGGGTTTCCACATAGGATAACATAGGTGAAAATATGGATATGGAAGAGAAATATAACCATCAAGTCCTAATGGAGAGTAGTAGAGAACATGGATATGAAAAATCCAACAATCACAAAGCCATAAATTTGTGATGATTTAAGGTACCATCTGATTCATCAGATATAAGGACACTAGGACAACATTTTTTTCTATTCAATATCATTTCCCTAAAGTTGAAGAATTGTTGAATTCAAAGAAATACTTACTTTATTTTGGTACAATCTTAATGTTGTTTGTTCCTTGAACAATTTCCACATCATCTCTTAAATAAATGAACTTGAATTTGTCTTCTGTGAAGTGTTAGCAGATCATACAATAGAATTATAGGTCATTCCATATGTCTCAAACAAAAGGATAATAAAAGTTATCAAATATACATAAGTCCATCTATAGTGAGATTAATCATATATGGTTCCTAAAATGGACTTATACTTCATATATCATACCACTTAATATAATAAAACTAGATTCTACCAACCAGGGACTTCCTGTAGGCCAGTGGTAGGTGATAAAATCCTGTTTCACTTCGGTTGTGGGTTTTATTCCCACATCCTTGTCTGACGCGACGGGTTGTTGCCCGTTCTGCATGTTGTCCTTTTTCTTAAACTACACTATTATAACATTCCATCAATAATATCGAAAACATTTCTAGCCTTAAACAATACTAAATTATGTCCAACATAATTCATTCCAATATTTAGGCTTATCTAAAATACTTCTATCCAAGATCATAGTATAAATAAAATAATTACTAGAAATGTCATCAACCGATCATGTGAATACCATCATTTATCCCCCATATATCATACGATATATCTTGTTGGTCACATTCCAAATATGTGAATACCTTAATCATGTATTCTCTTGAAACATAAATTACCATATAACCTTAGTGAAAACATGAATGCTATCAAAAGTTAACTCTTTCCACATACCAAAATCCCAAAAATTCTATATACTCAAACCATGATATCACATTGTCCTTACATCAGTCATGAGCTCAATAATACTATCAAACATCTCATAATCTCCTTATCCCTTCATTATGCGCATATCATATACCTTCTAAAAATATTACAATCACTTTTCATGGTTACTGGTTCCATATAATTATTGAATACCAATACATAGATATTCCAAAATTGCACGACGCCATAAATGAGATTCCATGATACTATTTTGAAATCACATTACATAAACACTTAATCATTATACAACATCATTATCGTACTCAACATCACAAATAGTGATCTCATGTGACTTCCCTTTATATAATATTTTAATAACATATATTTATTTAGTGAAACTCGGTATTGCGTACAACACACGCTATCCTGGAAAGTCGTGATTGTGTGTAATGCAAGCCAAGTTAGGGTTGCGTGTAGTGAAAGATTCCTTTTTTGTTGTGTATAATTGAATCCAACCATATTTCATTTATACATTGAATATATATATATATATACACTCAACGTTGCGTAGAATAACTTCTATCAAACGAACTTGAAATAGTGTGTAACATGATCCAAGATTAGTGTTGCGTATACTGCAAGATAATACGGTGTTGTGTATAGCGCAAGATAATCTTGGTGTAGCGTGCAACACAAGACATCAAATAAATTAAAGAGAATACTTCTCATAAAATCTCGAGGTGTTACAGGTATGTACTTCCTCAGTAGTGATATATGAAACACATCATGAACTTGATCCATATTCGGTGGAAGTGCAAGACGACAGGCCACAGATCCTATGTAGTCAAGGATATCAAAGGGGCCAATATACCTTGGTCTTAGCTTCCCATTCTTTCTGAATTGCATGACTCTCTTCCATGGAGATATTCGAAGTAAGACTTAATCTGCAACATCGAACTCCAAGTCCCTTCAATAATTGTCAGCATAGCTCTTTTGCCAACTTTGAGTAGCTGTGATGCGTTTCTGGATGACTTGAACCTTCTCTGTCATCTCTTGCACAAGATCAGGTCCAAGCAGCTTTCTTTCTCAAACTTCATCCCGACAGGTTGGAGTTCAACATCACATTCCATACAGAGCTTTATATGGAGTCATCTGAATACTCAAGTGGATGATATTGTTGTATGAGAACTCAACCAATGGTAGATGCTGATCCCATCCACCTTTGAATTCTAGAGAGCAGGCTCTTATCATATCTTCAAGCATCTGAATAGTCCTTTCATACTGGCCATCAGTTTGGGGTGATAGGCCATACTAAAATTTAATTCAGTATTCAAAGCATGTTGAAGACTTCTCTAGAATTTATATGTGATCCTTGGATCACAGTCAGAGACAATTGAGAGTGTAACTCCATGCAGTCTCACCACTTCCTTCACATATATCGTTGCAATTTGTTCAAGTGAGAGATCGTCCCAAATAGTGATAAAATGGGCAGTCTTGGTGAGTCGGTCAACCACAACCCATATTGCATTATTTCCCTTCGACGTCTTTGGGATACCCATGACAAAGTCCATAGTAACATTTTCCCATTTCCACATGGGTATAGGAAATGGATGCATCATACCTTTGGACTTTTGTCACTCAGCATTAACTTTCTGACATACCAAGCACCTTGATATATATTCTGCAATATCCTTCTTCATGTTATCCCACCATAAGTGTTCTTGGAGATCACAGTACATCCTGGTACTCCCAGGAAGGATAGAGAACGTTGAGCTGTGTGCATTGTCCAATAGTTTCTTCTTTATCCCGGGTGATGAAGGCACACAAAGCCGTATTCCAAACCGAGTCACCCCTTCATCATCAATATAGAACTCTTGCATCTTCCCTTCCTTTACTGCATTCACCCTCTTTTGTATCTCCACATTATCCATTTGTGATAATTTAATCTTCCCTTGGATGGATGGTTGCACAATCATTTGGGAAAGGTAGGATGTATCCCATTACCTTATGATTTCCAAATCCATTCTTTTCATATCTAAGAAGATAGGGTCTTTCTCAATTCGCAACATGGATAGAGTAGAAAGTTCTTTTCTTCTTAATACATCAGCTACCTTGTTTGCCTTTCCAAGATGATAGTGAATAGAGCAGTCATAATCCTTGATTAGCTCTAACTATCTCCTTTGATGCATGTTGAGCTCCTTTTGTGTGAATGTATACTTTAGGCTCTTTCAGTTGGTGTATATGTCACACTTCTCGCCATAAAGGTAGTGTCGTTAGATTTTCAAGGCAAAAATCATGGTTTTCCGCTCTAGATCATGCGTCGGGTAGTTCTACTCATGGATCATCAACTGTCGTGAGGCATAGGCTATCACATTATCATTTTGCATGAGTACACAACCCAAGCCTTTCTTTGAAGCATCACTGTATATCACAAAACCTTCTCTACTTTCCGGTAGTGTGAGTATAAGTACAGTGATCAGCCTTCTCTTTAGCTCCTTGAATCTTCCCTCACATTCTTCCATCCATACATACTTTACCACTTTCCCTGTTAACTTAGTTATTGGGCTTGACAATTGTGAGAATTTTCTCACAAAACGTCAGTAGTACCCAGCTAATCCAAAAAAACTATGGATTTTTGTGGCACTAGAGGGCCTGGGCTATTCCTCAATCACCTTTGTCTTCGACGGATCCACAGAAATTCCCTCACTTATGATCAAATGTCCCAATAATGTGACTTGCTTCTTCCAAAAGTCACATTTTCTAAACATGGCGTACAACTTATCCTTTCTTAATATCACCAAAACAAGTCTTAGATGTTCTTAATGCTCCTCCTTTCTATTGGAGTAGATTAGAATATCATCATTAAACACTACCGCAAATTTTTCAAGTGAATGTCTAAAGACATTATTCATCAAATCCATGAAGATTACAGGGGAATTAGTAAGTCCTAAGGGCATCACCAAAAACTCATAGTGCCCATACGTTGTACGGAAGGTAGTCTTCTAAATATCTTACTTCTTCACCTTTACCTGATGATATCCAGAACAAATATCTACCTTTAGAGAGTATTGAGCTCCTCTTAACTGGTCGAACAAGTCATCAGTCCTTGGGAGAGGATACTTTTTCTTTATGGTGATCCTATTGAGTTCCCGATAATCGATACACAGCCGCTTTGTTCCATCCTTCTTCTTCACAAAGACCACTGGCGCACCCTAAGGTGATGCAATAGGGCGTATGAACCCTTTGTCCAGATGATCTTGCATCTTCTTCTTTAACTCCTCCAATTCGATAGGAGCCATCCTATAGGGACACTTTGAGATAGGAGTAGCTCTGGGTATGAGTTCAATTGAGAACTCTACCTCACGATCCGGGGAAATTTCAGGTAACTCTTCGGGAAATACATCGTCGTATTCCCTCATGATGGGAATTTCCTCAAGTTTGGAACTTTCCTTTGACTTGTCCATTTGGGAGAGGTATGATTCTTTGTAGGGAATCAACACCCAAACTATTGAAGGATTTTTTAAAGGAGATTCATTATCTTCCTTCTATTTGTAGAGGAGTATGGGATGGTTCATAATATGAAAAGATATTTCCTTTTCCCAACAGTTGATATGTGCTCTATATAACGAGAGCCAATCTATTCCATTTATAGCTTTAAATTCCACCAATAGAAGTATTATGATATTTTCTAGAATAATCTTCCCACATACACCAATAGGAAAAGCGTCAAACACTTGGTTTGTAATGATTTAACCACTTGGTGTTTTTACAGATATCTCTAATTCATGGTTTTGGGGCTTCGATTCTATAGTTCTAGAAAACTTGCAAGATATAATGGAATTCGTAAAAACATAATCAAATAAGACATTTTCCATTCATGAGTGAATAAGAAGTGTACCTTGTATGACTTCATTATCTTGCTCCACTTCCGTAGTAGTGATGGAATAATCCTTCCCTTGTTCCTTTGGATTTGGTGGCTGCTAATGCTGATTACCCTCAAGAACTTGAGGTTTAGTGCGCTGGCTTGCATAGTTCCCTAACTCCCTACAGTTGTAGCATTGAACCACGGGTGGTTCTCTCTTTTATTCTTCCACATTATCCTTCCTTTTCATGTCTTTTTGACACTCTGTAGCATGGTGTCCTTTCCCACACATTAATCACTTCCCCATCCCTTTGAGGCAGTTCCCATGGTGTAACTTCCCACATTTTTGGCATGTGGGTCGTTGAGTTTTCTTCTCGCTTTTTTTATTAGATCCTACAACTTGAAACTCCATCTTTTGTTTCTTATCCCCATATACATGGGACCATTCTCCAAACATCATCTCCACTTTGAGGGCACATCCAACAACTTCTTCATAACTCCCAAAGTCTCAAGTTGCAAGAGCCTTTTGAAGGTGTGGTTTTAATCTACTAAAGAATCTATCCATTTTTCTATCATTGTTGATAACAAAACCCAAAGTGTACCTTGCAAGCCTTGTGAAATTCACTTTGTAGGTTGTGACAGATTCTAATTCTTTTTGTTTGAACTCTATGAATTCTCTCTCCAACTTTTTATGAAGATTTCATGAGAAATAATTATTAAGAAACATTATCTAAAAGTCTTCCCATTCCATCTCTTAAATTTCATCCCTTGGCTTAGTGTTCTTAATCAAAGCCCACCATTGGTTGGCTTCTCCATCTAGATGATAAACGGCTAGAGTTACCTTCTCTGTCTCAGAACAGTGAAGAATATAAAATATCTTCTCCATGAATTTGACCCATTGTTTCGCAACTAGTGGATCGGAAGATCCACTAAATGTCGGTGGTTATTGCCTTATAAAACACTTGATAGTTTGTTGCTCCCTCTTTGGTGAAGGAGGATGTTTCCCATTATTATGGTTATTTTCACAACCTGAGATAATTGGGTAAGAATCACCATGAAGTTTTGAACTTCACATCCCAAATCATTGGGGATGTCATTCGGGCAATTGTTGCATTGGCCCTCGCACGAGTTGTTGGCATGATTTCTCCTAGTTCCCACCATTTTCTAAAATAGAAAAGGTTAGAACAAGACATAAGTCAACAATTCATGAACAAATAACTTATTTATTTTCACAATTTATACTAAAATCATAACATATGGGATCCCGATGTAAATATTCTTTTGTGCATATTTGTACTTAGACTCATGCTAGAGGTTTTCTCTAGGGTTCACTAATCCTAATTCCCAAATTCACTAAACCTTGCCTCTGATATCAACTATAGCGACCCAACATTTTCATACATTACTATTAAAACATTTTAAATATAAACAACATAATATTATTACCCATATAGGATCAAAATGTTTAGTGTCTTGGGAAAACTAGGATCGTACATAACAATTACAACATCAAGCATAAACATTTATTTAATTTCTTCTTCTCTAGCTTCTCATTAGAACTTGACCTATCCTTAGTACATGTTGCCACCTGAGGATATAAATCAAAAGGGGTGAGCTAAAATCCCAGTAATAGGATACATAAGAAGAATATAGAATGGGGTGAGCATAATCATGACATAGGAAAAAGATCAGGAACATGAGAGGAGCATAAATAAAAGACTTGAAATGTAGAAATGCATAAAAATGAAACATCATGTCTTAGTGGTGAACTACCACACATACTTGTGAACAAAGATAGAATCTTGTTCACAAATCATTTCACATTTACTCATAAGATTCATCACTTTACCCAATGCATTGGGGTGCTGTATAATTCCAGGCACACCCATCCCATTTAAACATTCATATTGCACTATATAATTCTGGGCGCACCCGTCACATCATAACATTATCATTATCATTCTTGCCACATGGAACATATATCTAAAGTGAACATAAATAACCCTTGAAAATTAATGGTTTAAATATCATAATAACACATTCATAACCTTTGGGTTCGCAAAAGAAAGGGGGAATAACATACATGTTTCAAGAACCGTCCACATTGAGAAAGAAGTAAAAGGTGTGTTCTTAAAAGAAGAGTTCGTTTGAAAAACATTTTTTTGACATAAAAACCAGTGAAAAAAATGTATATCCTAGAAAAGTAAAGACAATGATGAACAAATGATCTTCAAGGAGTAACCATATCAAAAAAATTGAGTTAAAGAGGGAGAACTTGAAGGATGAAAGTTGAGTTCGAGAATTTCCCCTTACCTTTTATCTGAATGATTTCTTCTCTTTAATGTCCTGTACAATGACATTATATTCATTAATTATAAATACAGAACATTTTTTACATTAATATGGTTTATTATGGTTTTATTAAGTGATTTTATGTGCCTTTTTATGAGTTATAGAGTATAAAAACATTGTTCAGGAATGTTTGTTTTTATGGTTTTCTTGAGTGGTTCACTTGTATTCTTAAATTGAAGTTCGGGTAGAACATGGGTAAACATACAGAAATGATATTTATTATTATTAATGATATTAATAGAGTTTTAATTATAATATAATGAATTATATTATATCCATGTTGATGTATCATTAAATAATAATTAAATGATGATTGTTTGGTTTAATTTGAGCGATTTTCCGATCATAATGAACTTGTTTTATTTTATCACAAGAAATATAGTCATTATTTAGTTCAAGAACTTTAAATAGGAGATAATACATATAAAATATTCTTTTTAATCCGTAAAAATGGTTTCATGAACAGATCTGAAGGTATAAATGGAAGAATAAAACATGTTGTTTTTTAAGGTGATAAATTAACACCTCACGAACAATGTTCCCTTTAATAAAATAAAAGGAAGAGAGAAAGGGGGTTTGATGATATAATATCCCATTACCGCCATAAAATTATATTACATGTATAATATTGGAGTTAAAATATAATTTGGATGTATATGGGTGGGGAGAGATCAAGATATGAACTTGAAATTTAAAGGCAATTAAAGGAGAAGAGGGAGAAAAATTACCTCTTAAGATCCTCCTTAAGGAAGCTAGGATTGGTCTTTTGATGAGACTAGAAGATCTTGGACGTGGGAGAGGGGATAGAGAGGATGTTTGGGCAGAGTTTAGATAAGTCTTTGAGCTTGATAGGTGTGAGGGAATGAGGGTATGAAGGGTGGTTTTATAGTGGAGGGGAGAGGGGTTTCTTTAATATAAAATTCATTAGTTTATTAATTTCCCCTAAGACAAGGAATAGTGAGTCATAAATGACCAAGAATAGTAATTTTATCATGTGATCCCGAACCCAGTGGTCTTACATCATCAGAACATCATACATGACTCTATAATTAGCTTATTTAACTTATTTTTGTAAATTAAGGAATTTCACTATTCATCAAAAATTCATGTATTTCAGAAAAATCCCAAAAATTTAGCCATACCATTTTTCGACGTGTAGAATCCAAAAATGAATTTAATTTTTCAAAAATAATTTTCTATATATGATTAATTTAATATTAAATTAAAATCATGGTTTATTACTAAAAAACAATTTTAAAACATTCATTAACTTATTCTAAAATATAGGTGCATCATACTTTCACTTGAATATTATTTTTATACTATCATAGGTAATTTTACTAATAATTAGGTTATATAACTATTCATAAGGGTATGCTACTATTCATAAGGGTAGGTTACTATTCACTAAAAATTATTTTTGTTTTATTAGACTCCAAAAATCATCTTGAACACAACCGAGTATGTCAGATTTTCAAAATTCCAAACATAGAAGTGACAAATTTATGTTTAAAGGTCACTTATCACTTAGTTGTTCATTATGGTGTTTTTTTATGTTATTTTATGACATAATTATAAGAAGAGAATTTCTATTGAAAAACATTGGGTCGTTACAATTCAACACTCAAGTATTTACTAAATAAGAAGGATGTGAATCCATGATTCATATGGTGGGTGCTTCTCTTCTAAGAGTTCTACTTGGAGATCCGCAATAAGAAGGGTAGCGATAATGTTATTGTTGACCAACTCTCCTACCTGGAACTGACTCATTCGGAGAAGGAGGATGACAGAGACATCAGAGATGACTTCCTAGATGAGAAACTTTTCTCAATTTAAAGAACACCTTGACCTTGGTATGCACATATTGAAAATTATTTGGTTATAGGAGCAGTTCACCCAGATATCACTTACCATCAGAAGAAGAAATTTTTATCCGATGTCAATAGGTGCTTCTGGGAAAGCCCTTTACTATTTTGATAATATGGTAATGGGATGGTTTTTTGCTGCTTCCTGGAGAATGAAGTTCAAGGAGATTTGGAGTTATATCACTCATCACCAATTGGAGGACATCATGGCCCAGACCGTATGATAATGAAGATCCTACAATCTTGTTTTTTTATCATATCATGCACCAGGATTCTTATTACTTTTTTACCATGTGTGATTGATGTCAGAGGACAGGTAATTTGGGACAAAGATCTGAGATGCCTCAACACCCCATCCTAGAGGTTGAAATATTCGACGTCTGGGGAATTGACTACATGGGGACATTTCCCCCATCATATGGGAACTCTTATATACTCATCTGTGTGGAATATGCCTCCAAGTGGGTTGAAGCTGCTACTATAGCACATGACATGGCCAAGGTAGTTGTGGAATTTTTGGAGAAAAACATCTTCAGCTGATTCTTTGTTCCTCGAGTGTTGATTAGCAACAGGGGAATGCATTTTAACAGTGCTTTAATGAAGAAGGTGTTACTTAAGTATGGGGTGAAGCATCACATGGGAACACCTTATCATCCCCAATCTAATGGACAAGTTGAATTATCAAATTGTGAGTTGAAACAGATCCAAGAGAAAATTGTAGGATCTTTAAAGAAGGACTGGTCAAAAAATCATGATGATGCCTTATGGGCATACCGAACAGCCTTTGAGACACCTTTGAGGATATCTCTATCCTGCCTTGTTTATAGGAATCCATGCCACCTACCAGTAGAGATGGATCATAAATCCTATTGGGTTGTCAAACCCATAAATTTTTATTTAAAGTTTTCTTAATAGAAGCACAATTTCAAGATAACAGATCTTGATGAGATCTAACGGGATGAGTATGAAAATGCCAGACTGTACAGAGAAAATACATGAGTGATCCCTGACTGGATGATTTCCCACAAAACCATCCAACCTAGTGATCAATTATTGCTCTTCAACTCACGTTTGTGATTGTTTCTAGTAAATTTGAAATCTCTATGGTTGGGACCCTTCTATGTGCTCAATGTTTTCCACCATGGTGCGTTGTAAATTGCTGGTAAAGACGGAAAACCTTTCAAGGTAAATGGAAAATTTCTAAAGATTTATCATCACATGTTGTATATGGTGAGTACAATCTCAACCATTCATTTTAGGTAACAAGAGGTAGGTAAGTCAATCCAACAACCTAAAAAAAGGCACTTCCTGGGAGGCAACATAGAGGTTACACGCTGTGTACCACCTATACACAGAACGTGTACTGATCTTTTTAGTTTATATTCTTAATATTATAAACATATAGATTAAATAACATAATAAATAGGGGTTATGTCAGTGATGATGTTTAGGTCACTGGAGTTTATCTAAGACTTCGCTGGTTCGAATCCCTCCACACCTACCTTCGGCACGGGGTTCTTCCTTTTTAAAACTGTGTGTACTTACACGGCGTGTGTGTTATTTAAAAAAATATATATGTTTTTCTAAATAAAAAACCCATGATTGGGATGGACTAGCTGGCCAAGGTCGTATACCGATTCCCAAAAGACTCAGGTTCGAATCCTGACAACCAGCCCAGTTTTATCATTTTTCATATTAATAAAACCATACAACATGAATTTCTATATACGTTGTGTGTGCCTTGTTTTCAATGATTTAAATAGTTTTTGAAATATGGACATACATGTGGGTGAAGTTTGAAGATTGGTAGAATCTCGGCCCTACATCCAAAAGACCCAGGTTCAAACTCAGCTAATCTCCCAACTTCATCTCATGTAGTATTATCCATATACATGGCATGTCTATTCGGGACACATCGTGTCCTCAAACCCTTTGGAGGACCCTGTGTGAATGATCTACACACTTCGCACACAATTTTCACTTACACGACATGTATCTCCTCCACATGATGTGTATTCCCCTTTTTACCTTATCCACGTCGAGTCATGTCTGGATCCTTACACGGGCATCATACCATGTTGTGGTACATGGCATGTACTCTATGATACATGTCGTGTCTTACTTTTTCCTAACACATGCCCTCATAGATTTTATATCCAGGGTACATAGGTTCTTACATGGATCCTATTACATGTTGTGTATCCTAGATCTACACATCGTGTTCTACTCCATTTTTAGTTTTCTCACATTTTCTTTTTTTTTATTTTTCTTATTCTTCTGTTTTGTTTTTTTTTTTTGCTTCCGTATATGGCTGATAGATATCCTACGAGTGGGAAGTGGCATGCTTACACTGCTGAGGGTGAGCGTCCTCCTTGTCTTTGGATTCATCTTCAGAATTATGAGTGGCCCACTTTAGATTTTCTTGTTTACCAGCCCCTAGAATTGGCCTCTCTACCTCCTCTTTTGATGCCGCTTCCCTTTGAAACATCTACTAATCTGACCGTTCCTATGGCCCCTTCTACTGTTGGTCCTTTGGTTGTGACTTTCAATCCATCTACTATGGCCAATAGTTACTCTTCCGCTGCACCATCTTCCAGCTCCACCACATCTGAGCTATCCTCCACATCGGTGGTGGACATGACCAAGTTCGCACCTCCACCGTCTGGCCATCCATATGTGTCCACTTAGGTATCCACTACACCATCTTCTATCTCAGTGGTAGGACCATCTGCTCCATCACCAGCCATTCCACCACTGCCTGTACTGGCTGCTTCCTGCCCTCCATTGCATCCCTACCTAGTTTTTCCTATGAATCATCCTACAGTAGAGCGATTGTGGCATTTTTTACATTGAACTATCCAGAGAAGCGGTCACTTCCTCGATATTTCAGTGTCGTAACACCTTGACATTTAGGAGAATCTTGAGGAGATTCTAGATCATACTCACATGCTGCTAATTTTTAGGTTAGTACTCCTACATACCGTGCTTTATTTTTGGATTTAATGGACACCTTTGAGTTTGATGGGCCCACATACCTGTAGAAACCCACAGATATAGCTCACCCAGTTTGTTTTTGGCTAGTAGAACAAGATTTTTCACTTACTATGGAAATTTTTTTCTGAGGGGGTGGCTTATATCCCCATCCTGCCACCACACCTCTTGTCTCCACTTTGACTCACCTCGAGTTCTCTGATCTTGTTGTTATATGGAAATATATTGCTAGGTCTGACCATAGGTATACCCCCACCTCACAGAATAGCACGCTCATCATTTACCCTCCTCTTCACTTTCAACACCTATTCTTTAGAGACATTCTTTTTTCTTTCCATGAGGAAATAGTTGTTGTGTCTGGGCGGTACATGGAGCTTCTTACCTGTATTTTCTGGCACGAGTACCCTAACCTCCCCTATCTTTCCACTTTTTTAATTACATTATATGATCCATGGTCGTAAATCCAACCTAAATAGTGGATTCTATGCCACTCGGTTGACAAACATTTTGGGAGTTTTTGAGACTTCTCTCCCTCATGATCACTTGGGTTCTCATCAATGTATGGATTTCATTATGCTTATCTGCATGAGGTTGGTTGAGCATCTGGGAGAGAGCTTTGTGCTTATACAGAATGCCCCTGCTCCTACAGGGGTGAGGGAAGAACCACCTTCTCCTGTTGGTGTTACTGCTCAGGATCCACCCCATCCACCTATGGATGTTCCCTCCCCACCCCACCCCACTTATTCTAGTCTTCCTTTGACTTCTTATATTCCTTCTTCTTATGTTCCTTATATCTCTCCACCTCCATCTTCACCCTCAGTCGATCTCCCCTTCAACCTCTTCCTGGCCGCAATGGAGCACCACCAGGTTTGTCCGGATCATCATTTGGACCGGCTTGAGAAAGTGTTGAGGATACTTCTTTTGCATCATGTCATTTCACTACCCCTAGCACATGTACCAACCTCTTCTTGAAGACCTTATTCAGCAGCTCCACCGCCATTTACGGTGCTGGAAATGGATTCAATTCATTTTTCCACCACTGGCTCCACTACTACAACTCCTACTACTGGTCCGGGTGTCACTGCAGAGTCAACCACTTCAATTTCTTCTCCTAAGGCTCCAGCTGCTTTGAATCCTCTTCCAAGCACAGATCATGAGCCTACAGCCTTCATTGTTATCATTGTGCCTTCACTACCTAATCCTCTGGTTACAGATAATTTCTCTTAAAAGGTGGCCCCATGACTGGTTTTTGGCACATTTATTTTCATTGTATATATCTATTTTGTGCTCTGCTTGGGATGTTCTATTGTATATGACTATTTTTTTTCTTTTTCATTCCATCAACAGTCTCAAGTACACTAGAGGCATTGAGTATCTCTCTTTCCAAGGGGATTATTTTTCACTATTTCTTTCTCCTTTCTATTTTGTTTTAACTTATTTCACTACTTCCCCTCATCTCGCACCCCTTGTTTCCCTTATTTATTCCTTTTCCTTGGTATTTCACTTGGGGGAACATGTGTTGTATTATGTGTGGGGGAGGACCTCCGATTAAACTAGTCTTTTCCTTAAACTAATTTAGGAGACATCATTAATATTGGATATATTTTAACTTGTGGAAAACTTTTTGATTAATTATAATTATAAATAATAAAGGAATAATAGGGAATTTTAAAAGGTTTCATTTATATGTAAATTTTCAAAGTATTTTAAAATGATTATTGATATAGTTTGATTTTGGAATGTAATACTTATAAATTTAAATTTATTAGACTGATCATTTTGTATTCATGTCATGACCTGATTAACCCCTGTATTTTTTCCATTCCCAAGAGGTATTCTAAACCTTTTTTACATTTTCAATTTTATACCCTCTTTATTGAGAGATTCTTGGGATATTCCTAACTACCATAATTTTCTAGTTGTTTTATTCAAAAAATGATAATATTTGAATCACATTAAAATGATTTGGGCATTTGATTTTTTTTCATCCCTTTAACCTTGAGACCTACCCTACATTGGATCTTTATAAACCCTTAGAAACCATGAACTACCGTGATAAAAAGACACATTACAATCCTATTTTCCCTTCCTATCCTAATTCTTTTATAATTTTTCATGATTATTCTCTTGAGCTAAAAGAGGGACTTTGGTTTTTCATGGTACATTTTAGTGAGAATCCATGAACTTATGTGTGTTGGATTTTTTCACTTGTTCATTTGGTAACAAGGGTCCTAGATACTTTTATTAATTGTATTCTTGGTGTTCCTTAAATATATATAAAAACACGATAAAATAAAAAGAGGTACCAATTTCATTCATTACATATTATTGATGGTTTATGGGACCATATTTCCAAGGGAAAATAATGGTGATGATACCACCTTTGAGATATTGATTAGAGGAGAATTTTCATTAAGATTTATCTTGAATATCATGAATTATTGTTCAAGAATTCCACCTCATTTTCAAGCCTCTGAGATTAATTTTTATCATTACCTACCAACCCATAGCCTTAGAATCATTTGAACCTTGTTGCAAGCCCCCATGATTTTCATGTTTTGATTTATAAATTGGAGAATGATAACACTTGAAAGCCTATGGATAGAGTGAATAGACTTAAGATTGAGCATAAATTTGATTAAATAATTTTATGTGATGACTGTGGTATCTTTTGGTGAGGTAAATCATCAAGTGGCATGTTTATTTATGAAAATTTTAAAAAAAATGTGGATGAAAGAGGATGAAAATTTTTAATTAAGCTATATATGAGGAATTATTAGAATATATTTGGAAATGGAATTTGTTTTTGGCCTTTTAAAAATCTTTTACAGTGGATATATTATTTATAGTTATAATTAGTTAAATACTTCCCTTTTTAGAGTATTGATTCTATTGATTATATGTTGAGATATTTCTTGAGGATAATAAAATGACTAAGTGTGGGGGAGTTTGATTTACCTGATCTTTTTATACTTTTTCACACATTTTATTTAGCATAAAAACTTTTTTTAACCGAATATCTTTAGTTTTATGGGTAAAATACTTTATTTTGGTGATTATGATAATTTTCAGGATGTTTCCATTCAAAATCACAAATCAGGGTTGATCATAACAAAATTTCAAATATTCACACTGTGTACTTGTATATACATGTTTTGTACTACTACCCAAAAATGGATCGAGAAGACTGGATACACTCCCATGTTGTTGTCCAAAGCATACATGTCATGTACTGGCTATATACATGCCATGTGGACCTTATAGAAGTGGTTGATGGGCAATTAATTCTATTACACACTATTTGTGGTGATGCTACACACTGTGTACCCTAACTACCATGCAGCACTGTGTTCAAAGTCAAATACGACATGTTAGCTCACCTACCGATGAAGAAAATATGGAAAAAATGTGTTTACTAGTAGTACACATCGTGTACTTATTAGTACATGTCGTACACTACTAAAACCTATAAATAGGTGGCAGGCCCTCCAAGTTTAATAGTCATTTAGATTCATTCATTACAATTTATTTCAAGGGGGAGCACTTCTGATATAACTAAGAAGAGAAGAAGAGAGAGAAAGAAGATGAGAGAAGAGAGCAGAGAAATTGATTCCATGATACCTTCCAGACGACCTTCAATCCAACACTTTCAAGATGATAAATTCTGGTATTGCGAGTTGTTTAGTTGTCATCTAATCTATGAGCAGCTAAATTTTCTATGTGTTGGGGTTGTGGAAAATTAAGTGTTGTAATTTTTCAACTGTAGAATTGTAATCATGTTTTTAATTCTTCTTTCCCATAATTCATTATTACATTTTTCTAAATATCACTAGGAACCTTGTATTAGACAAAGAATGATATTTCTAGATACCATTAAGGAATTACGATTAGAAACATCCATGACCATTGGGGGTTTCAAATCATCTCAAAAATGGAAGCAACTAATAAAATTGAAAAAAAATTAATACCAAGGAATTGGATTCTATTCATTTAAATAAAAATAACTAGACTAAGGGGGTTCTATTACATTCTTAACCTATAGATGTTAATTATCATGAACAACACAACCTCACAAGAAAAATTTATTTAATAACAACCTTTAAAATCCATAGTTCTAACACATTTCTTACCAAATTTTCATCCAAAACAAATTCCCGTGTTTTTCTTTATCTTTCAAGTAATTAATTAATAAATTGAAATCCAATAACTTTTTATCAAAATTAAAAGAAGATTGATTCTAAATTTCAGAAAACTTTTATAAATCAATTAAAATTTTGATAAACAAAACAAAACTAACTCCCTTCCTTGTGGATCGATCCCTTACTAATATTATACTTGTTAGGGTAATTAATTTGGATTGTCAAAAATAACACTTTGACAGAAATGATACCAGGATCCAACAAAGATAGAGGTGGTGCTTATTTGGTATCCACTTAAGAGCGTGACTGAGGTGTGGAATTTCTTGGGTTTGGATGGATACTACTGGAGGTTTGTGCCTAACATTTTCGGGGTAGTAGAACCCTTATTAGCTTTTACACAAAAGGGAAAACCCTTGGTGTGTTTAGAGAGATGTCAGAAGATTTTTTAGAAGCTTAGGAAGAGATTTAAGAGTTATCCCAACTTGAGACTACCAGAGGAGGGCATTGGACATGTAGTGTAATGTGATGCATCAGAGACCGAACTGGGTTGTTTCCTGATGTAGGGGAAAGAAGTGATCATATATGGTTCATGACAGTTGAGGAAGTACAAGAATAAATATGTGACACATAACCTAGAGCTAGTGGTAGTGGTCCTTTCCTGGAATATGTGGCGGTACTACTTGACAGGTGAGCGGTTTACCATCTACTCCAATCACAAAATTCTCTATTATATCTTCTCCCAGAAGAACCTGAACCTGAGGCAGTGGAAGTGGCTAGAGTTCCTCAAGGACAGTGACTACGAGATAGTCTATACTCATAAGAAGAGAAATGTGACTCCCCAAAGTTTATTTCTCTTGTAATAATAATAATATGATTTTATTTTATTTTATTTTTATGAAAACTGAATAAAGCATACAAAATGGACACAAGGTATTTTATTAAATAAAACACCATAGTGTTACATTACAAAAAGATTAAAATGAAATTATTTTAACCGAAGATACCTACTAAAATCTTTTCCATGGCCACTGTAATTCCCCCTAAAGCAACAACAAGACCTGGTAAATAGAGAAGCTCCCTGGGGTCATTCATAAAGAAGAACACCACCACAACAATTATGAAAATTATATTGACCATCACTGGTATATTGAGAACCATATTCTACAATTTTCTTGAGATTTAGAACACCCTAATGTTTGGTTTTATAAGTGATGTACCCAACCATTACCCCTTGGGTAATAGTTAGAGATATTTGTGACCATTGAGTTCTAACGGCTATAATTATAGTCATTGGTCACTTTAGTGGTTTAATAAAAAATATTTAATGCAGTTTTTCCAAACATTTAAATTATGAAAAATGTAACACAACCTATTATTGTGAGCTTTAAAAGGACAATGATTTAATATATTGAATTTCACTTGGATGTTTTTTTAAATTAGATGAGGATTTAAAACATCTACAAATATTTTAAATATCTTGTAAATGTTCTTATTCTTAAAGATAAAAACCAAACTATGTTTTTGATTTTTATAATACAACTATATAATTTTTCATTTCAATTTATAACTTTTTATTTTAAAACTATGGTGTTTATAAATAATTTTATTAAAGACAAATTATAATTTAATTTATATTCCTTAAACATTTTAAGTTTAAATAAAATTCACGTTTTTTAAAATGTAATATATTCTATAGGTAGTTAAAATAAATGTATTTATTTTGTTCTGAATTTTTAAATTTGAAAGTTGGATTTTATAAAAAGAATTCCACTAGGGCCAGCCCTTTAGCTGGGCCAAGGGAGGCAGCTCATGCTAGGTGGCTGAGCCTAGCCCTCAGCCTCAAATCTGGTTGGCCTAAGCTGGGGGGAGCATAGCTTCCATGAAGGGAACACAGAAGCGCATAAGGGTTCAGAGCATGCCATAGTGGGTGCGAGGCCATGGCGGGTCAAGGTTATGTCGAGGAAATTTGGGGGGGGGGCATGAGCCCATGTATAAGGCCCCTTTGTGTGTGTGTGTTGTATTTTTTCTGAGCATTCCATAGAGTCTCAGGTTTATAAAGAGCCGATAAATCTTTCACTTTTTCGATGTGGGATGGAAAATTTCAAGTGGGATCAAATTTGGACCGTCTGTTCACGTCGCATGCGATCTGGACCATCGATTTCGATCTAGAGCTCAACCCTCAGCATCGGCGAAATACCTCCATGTTTTCATACACTGTCTGATCCGACATAGATCTAATCATAGTCATTCGAGATTTTTAAAACACTGCATCAAACCAGGGCCATCCAATCTAGCCACAGATCTAATCCGAGCTGCCAAACCATTTAAATCTCATAGACACACCCCAACCATCAGATCATGGCTAGATCAGATCATGGTAGTCCATTCAATCTTTAATTTTTCTCTTACTCTGGAGTCTTCTCTTTTGCATGCGCTGCACCAGTAACCCCTACTACCTATTTGCACTATTTTTCTTCACCCATGATAGTCGATGGACCCTCCTTTCCCTCTTTATTTCCACAAAGACCACCCCTATCCATTTAATATACCGGGTAGGAATCGTTTTCCCAATGGTAGCATTAATTTTTTTCATCTATGTTTTATACTTAGTATAGGATATAAACAACCCAGTTGCACCCCTAAGAATCCCTCAGCTTTTCTTCTTCATCTAACATGCTTCAGTATGTTTTTTTAAAGCCTATCCTCCCTCCTCAAACCAAGGTAAGGGATCTAAGTTTCCCATTCCTTGTGGTTTGAGGGTATATGAATATATATGTATAATTATAAAAATATATATGTAACCTTACTGTTTGGTTGAGATCTTCTTGTATGCCAATCCTAGGCTTGTGGGTTTTCAAGTTCAAGAATTATAATGAATGTAAGGGTTCAAATATATTGTATCTTCCTTGCGAAATAATATGTATATATACTTTATATACCCAGTTTATGGAAATATATATGTATACTCGTATATATAAGTATACATCCTTGAGGTTTAGTTGAAACCTAGCATATACCCAGTCCAAGGACTAATGGGTTTTGGGTTATGAGGTAATTTTTAAACTTGAAGGGTTTATATCTTCAAGAAATATATATTATATAATTTATACATCTAATTATATATATATATACAAAACCATATAGTTTTAAAAGAACCTCTATGACGTTATGGTTTCAAGTCCTCTACACTTTCAGTTTCAAATATAAGGTTGAACATTTATTTTAAACATACGGAATTATATTTTGAAATATGTTTATATATTGTATACACTGACTTATATAATTGTATAGTATGTATAACCCACATTCTGCACCAATTTTAAGTCCCTCAACATTGGCCTTCAATTATTTTATTGACATTTTTATAAACATGTATGTGTCATTTGACCTTGGTGTAAGACCCCTAGGAATACCAGATTATTCAAATAAGTTAAATGTGTGACCGAGGTTTACACTTTTATAAATTTGTTTAATAAATAAACCTTTAAATTTTTATTTTATGATTTGGGAACATTTGTTAATTATTATCAAATTCATATGGGTGTCTGGGATTTTTGGTTTAAAACCTTTTATACATGATGTTTTATTTTGATTTGTGAAAATATAGATGTACACATAAACTTTGTTCCTTAATTCTACTTAGAATTTTCCAAGGTTTTCAAAGGAAATATGAAACGTGTTTTTTCAAAATGTATTTAGTTTTGTTTAAACACTACTCTTTATATATACCCTGGTGTATAAATAAATTTACAAAACACTCAAACCTAAGTGTAGATATTCCAAATTTGATACATTTTTTGTGTTTAGATCAAGAGTATTATATTTAGGGTTTGTAAATTCTTCATTCATATGTATGAATCACTTATTTTTTTACATATTAAATGGTATTGGTTTTGGTTGGGTTACATGCTTTCTATTTTTGACATTTTGATGTGTTATACTAAAGAATATTTTGAAATAAATGTTTGAGCATCTGCAAGTTTAAAAGCCCACATGAAATATTTGGTTTGTAATTAATTAATTATGCATCAAAAAAAAATTCCAATATGAATTTTGATTAATAAGATTTCATAATTTTAAGGTTACTATTGAATGTTACAAAACTTGTGTTCCTTTTAGTACCTTGGACATCATCACATACGCCATAGTCTATTTCTATATTCACTATTCAATGACAAAGTCATGTAGTTGATAGTTTTGTTATTAACCTTTTAATTCATGAATCACATTATATATATGTAAATTTTAGAGGATTAAATTCAACTAATGTGACCAAATATGGATTAAATTATTTATTAAAATTGGTAGGTACACATTGAATAATATGAAATGTTAAATTAAATTATTCAAGGTGGTATGGGACACTTTGAAAAATGTAAAATAAGGAAACAGAAAATATGTGACACTTAAAATGATAAGTAATAAGTAATTTACTAAATTAGAGTGGTATGTGCACTTTAATTTAGAGATATGAGGAATGAATTGGACTTAGTATGTGGTGGGTGGGTCCGACTATATCCCCTCGATGCATCGGTAGGTCTCATGAGACAAACTACTGTCATGGCACAAGGCCTTGAAAAAATGATTATCTATGGTCATTGCATGAGGCCTGGACAGTATAGTTATGTTGTCCGACATATTCACTTTCCTCATTATGGCTATGAAAGTTACTCAACCAGAAGAATATTCGACTAGTAGAATATTCTTGGTTAAGAGCTTATGAACATGATAACTAGAATAAGTAAAAGTTATGGCATTGTATTTATGCAGTACTCAAAGTCTTTAGCCAGTGTATGTTTATCATGAAATTAAATTTTTTATTTAAGTGCAACTCTGATCATTTAATATTGTTAGTAATTAATTGTGTACATGAATTTTCATTTGGAATGTCTTTTACTTCTTACCTTGTATGAGAATGCCTATAGATGAATCATGTTTTCTTTTAACTCTGTTAGTATTCTTTGAATTATGCTCTTTTAATTGTTATGTTATGATACAAGTGTTACAGCATATATTAAGAAAAAGAATTATAGAAAATTATAAAATAATTATTTCCATTGTTGTAATTAGTTTATTATGTTTTAAAACCCCTTACTAGGCATTTGTTTTCTCACCCTACGATTTTTAATAAAAAATTGCAGGTATCAGTTTTCAGCTGAAGAACCTTGACAGAAGTGACTGGTTTCCCAAAACCTAAACCGAATTTGATCCTATGTATAAGACCTGATGTGTAATTTATCAGTGCATGTTTTTGTTAAAAATTACACATCGTGATTCAAGGCACTGGATCTGGGTATTCTGAGGTTGGGTCCTCAAAGTTGGAATCAGAGGATTCGGTTTAGATAACTCTGAAAAACCAAAACTGGAAAATTTACTTAAGCATTACTAAATGTGAGGTTTTCGTAATTTTCAGTGTGAAAATGAAGGTACTAGTCTTATTTCTCTTCCTATTGAGGCACTAGAAATTATAATTTCTATAACCAATCTCGAAAAATTTGTAAACTATGCCCATATTTTTATGACAAGCAAACACCTCTACGACGTGTCCAACTCTCCCCGGGTACTTCAACTCCACCGAGGAGCGGGTTTGGACTATCATTTTATGATGAAAACCCAATTTCCATCCTATGCACGTCGTGGGAATTAATTCGAAGGAATTTTTAGATTCTTCACTATAGAAAAAGTCATCTCATCCCTCATGGCCTTCCTAGAAGCTGCAGTAGTGGGAGACCTCCGTGCAGCATATATGTGCCAAGTCTTGTCCTATGGCCATTTTGGTCAATTAATGGACTTTGAAATTCTTTAATTTGAATCCTCTCATTCTGTTTACATACATCATGTATATACTGATGTCTCTTAGTTATAAACCCCTCATGTCAGACTCTGGAGACACCATAAGTGCACCCATGAGATTGAACCAGACTTCTCAGGCTGTTTATGGTTCAGGGAGACTGAGAGTTTTGAAATTGTTTTGGGTATTTGTATAACTTGGAACTGGGTAAACTGTTAGTCTTGGGAGTTATGTACCAGTTGTTTATGAAAATATAATTTTTTTTCTTCCTGCTTCTACCTTTTAGTGTTTGTGTTTCACTAATTGAACTTTCATAAAAATTTTCAGATGGAAGGACAAACCCACCTTTTATCTATTCCTGTTGAGATACTAGAGACCATCATTATCAAAACCTATGTAGAAGAGTACCTTTCATTCGCAAACCTACAGAGAATTTGCAAATATCTTTATGGGATATGGAATAGTCTGGAAATTATCTATTCATGTGAAGAGAATGCTTACATCTACCATCGTATAGCCAATGCTCAACTTACTAATTATAGATGAAGGGGAAAGTACCAAGAAGGGATTTTCCTATTCTTCACCCAATCTTGAAACTTCACGAGTATGGTAAGGTTTCAAGAGGATTCCTTGAAAGGGGACCTATGCACAGCCTACATGTACTAGATCCTGTGTATCAGTTTGTATGATCACATTTATTTCATTGACATCCTCAGACAAGAGACGGTTCGATGATTCCTTAGAGAGTTTGTCCATTTGGGCATCTCTAAGTGCTCTACCATTCGAGCCTCCCTTTGGAAGCCTGAGTTTATTTGGCATGATTTCAACCCATACTATATGAAGTGTGTTTGGTCTAATGAAGAAGAAGAGTTTAACACCAACTTGGGTATTCATCTAGCCTTACCAGAGGATCCTTTACGATGGAGGATGTGGTAAATAACGTTAGGGAGTCTTATTTAGTGTGGTTGTATGAAAGGAATTGAGAGGAAGAAATTTTTGTTAAGGGGGGGGGGGATAATGTAATGCCCCAAATTTTATTTCTTTTGTAATAATAATAATATGGTTTTAATTTTTTTTATGAAAACTGAATAAAACATACAAAATGGACACAAGGAATTTTATTAAATAAAACACCGTAGTGTTACACTACAACAAGATCAAAATGAAATTATGATAACCAAAGATAACTACTAAAAACCCTACCAGAGCCACTGGAATTACCCCTAAAGCAATAATGAGACCCGATAAATAGAGAATCCCCTAGGGGTCAGTCATAGCGAAGAACATCACCACAATAATTATGAAAATCATACTAACCATCAGCGGTATAGTAGGAACCATCTTCTTCATTTTTCTAGAGATTTGGAACACCCTAATTTTTAGTTTTATAAGTGATCTACCCGACTGTTACCCCTTTGGTAAACATTAGAGATATTTATGATCATTGACATCTAATGGCTATAATTATAGACATTGGTCTCTTTGGTGGTTTAATCAAAAATATTTAATGTAGTTTTTCAAAAACGTTAAATTAAGAAAAATCTAACACAACCTCTTATTGTGAGCTTTAAAAGGAAAATGATTTAATATTTTGAATTAAACAAGGATGTTTTTTTAAAATGTGATGTGGATTTCAAACATCTTAAAAATATTTTAAATATCTTTTAAATGTTCTCCTTTTTAAAGCTTAAAACCATACTATGTTTTTGATTTCTATAATACTAGTATAAAAGTTTTCATTTCGATTTATAACATTGTATTTTAAAACTGTAGTGTTTATAAATAATTTTAGTAAAGGAAAAGTATAATTTAATTTATATTCTTCAATATTTTGAAGTTTAAATAAAATTCAAGTTTTATAAACTTTAAGATATTTTATAGGTAGTTAAAATAAATGTATTTAATTTCTTATAACTTTGTAAATTTTAAATTTGGATTTTATAAAAAAATAAGCCCACTAAGGCCAGCCCTTTAGTTGGGCCAAGGGAGGAAGCTCGCGCTAGGAGGCTGAGCCTAGCCCTCAACCTCAGCTCAGGCCGCCCTGAGCAGGGGGGCATAGCTTCCCCAAAGGGCACACAGGAGTGCATGGGGGTTCAGAGTGTGTCACTGTGGGTGCGAGGCCAGGGTGTAGTAGGGGTAGGCTGAGGCCGGTGGGGGGAGGGATCAAGTGTATAAGTCCCCCTTGTGTGTGTGTGTGTGTTGTGTTTTTTCTGAACTCTCTTCAGAGTCTCAGGCTTATAAAGAGCCAATAAATCTCCCACCGTTTCGATGTGGGGTGGAAAATTTCAACTGGGATCAAATATGGACTGTTTGATCACGTCGCACGATATCAAGGCTGCTGATTTCGATCTATATCTCGACCCTCAGAAGCCGTGGAATACCTCCATGTTTTCTTACACCATCCGATCTGACATGGATTTAATCTTGGTTGTCTGAGATTTTTAAAACATTGTGTCGAACCAGGGCCATCTGATCTAGCCACAGATCTAATCTGATCTTCCCATCCTTTTAAATCTCACAGACGCACCCCAACCATCAGATCAAGACCAGATCAGATCCTGGTTATCCATTCAATCTCTAGTTTTTCTCTTCCTGTGGCATCTTCTCATTTGTGTGCGCTGCACCAGTAACCCCTAAATCATATTTTCACTATTTTTATTCACACATAACCACTGTTGGACCCTCCATTCCCTCTTTTATTCCACAAAGACCACCCCCAGACATTTAATGTAACTGGTAGGCATCGTTTTCCCAATGGTTGCATCAATTTTTTTCATCTTTGTTTCATACTTAGTATAGCATATAAGCAACCTAGTTTCACCCCTCAAGAATCCCTTAACATTTCTTCTTCCTACATCAAGCTTCCAAGAGTTTTCCTCAAGCTTCTCCTCCCTCCTCAGACCAAGGTAAGGGATCTATCTTTCTTTGTCTTTGTGGTTTGAGGTTATATGCATATATATGTATACATATAAAAATGTATATGAAACCTTATGGTTTGGTTTATATCTTCACGTATGCCAATCCTAGACCTATGGGTTTTAAAGTTCAAGTAGTATAATGGATGTAAGGGTTCAAATACATTTTTTCTTCCTTGAAAAATAATATGTTTATATACATTATATACTCAGTTGATGAAAATATATATGTATTCTCAAATATATAAGTATACATCCTTGAGGTTTAGTTGAAAACCCACATATACCCGGTCTAAGGACTAATGGATTTTGGGTTATGAGGTAATTTTTAAACTTGAAGGGTTGATATCTTCATTCAATATATATTATATACTTTATACATCTTATTATATATGTACTTATATATATACACAACTATTCAGTTTTAAAAGAACCTCTATGATGTTATGGTTTCAATTCTACTACACTTTGAGTTTCAAAGATGGGGTTGAACTTTTTTTTTGAACATATGGAATTATATTTTCAAATATGTTTATATATCATATACACTGACTTATATAATTGTATTGTATGTATAAGCCACCTTCTGGACCAATTTTAAGTCCCTCAACATTAGACTTCAATGATTTTATTGACATTTTGATAAACATGTATTTGTCGTTTGATCTTGGTGTAAGACCCCTAGGAATACCCCATTATTTACATAAGTTAAATGTGTGATCGAGGTTTACACTTTTATAATTTTTTTAATAAATAATCCTTTAAATTTTTACTTTATTATTAGGGAACTTTTGTTAATTATTATCAAAGTCATATGGGTGTCATGGATTTTTGGTTTAAACTCTTTTATACATGTTGTTTTTTTATATGTGAAAATATGGGTGTACACATAAACATTGTTCTTTAATTATATTAAAAATTTTCCAAGGATTGCAAAGGAAATATGAAACGTATGTTTTCAAAATATATATAGTTTTTTTCAAACACTACTCTTTATATATCCCTTGGTGTATAAATAAATTTACAAAACACTCAACCCTAAGTGTAGATATTCTAAATTATATACTTTTGTTGTGTTTAGATCAAGAGTATTATATTTGGGGTTTGAAACTTCTATATTCATATTTAGGAATCACTTATTTTTTTACATATTAAATAGTATTGGTTATGGTTGGGTTACATGCTTTATATTTTTGAAATTTTGATGTGTTATACTAAAGAATATTTAGCAATAAATGTTTTAGCATCTCCTAGCTTAAAACCCCACATAAAATATTTGGTTCGTATTTAATTAATTATGAATCCAGATGAAATTCCAATATGAATTTTGATTAATAAGATTTTAGACTTTTAAGGTTACTATTGAATGTGACAAAACTTTTGTTCCTTTAAGTACCTTAAATATCATCACATATGTCATATTCTACTTACTATATTCACTATTCAATGACAAAGTCATGTATTTGATAGTTTTGTTATTAACCTTTTAATGCATGACTCGACATATATATATTTAAATGTTAAAGGATGAAATTTAAATTCTATTACTATTTATGGGTTAAATTATATTATTCAAGGTGGTATAGGAAACATCGAATAATATGAAATGTTAAATTAAATTATTCAAGGTGTTATGGGAAACTTTGAATAATGTGAAATAAGGAAACATGAAATATGTGACACTTAAAATGATAATTAATATGTAATTTACTAAATCATAGTGGTATGTTCACTTTTATATAGAGAGATGAAGAATTCATTGAACTTAGGATGTGGTGGGTGGGGCCAACTATAGCCCCTCGATTCATCAGTAGGTCTAATGAGACAAACTATGGTCTTGGAACAAGTCCTTGACAAAATGATTATCTATGGTCCTAGAGAAAGACCTAGATAGTATGGTTATTATGTCTACTATATGAAATTTTATCATTATTGCTATAAAATTTACTCAACCTGAAGAATATTTGGCTATGAGAATATTCTTGGTTAAGATCTTATAAACATGAGAACCAGAAAAATTAAAAGTTATGGAATTGTATTTATGAAGTACTCAAAGACTTTATCCGGTGTATGTTTCTCGTGAAATTGAATTTTTTATTTAGTCACAAATCTAATCATGTAATACTCTTAGTAATTAATTTTGTACTTGAATTTTTCACTTGAAATGTCTTTTACTTCTTACCCAATATGATCATGCTTATAGATGAATCATGTTTCCTTTTAACTCTGTTAGTATTATTTGAATTGTGATCTTTTAATTGTTATGTTATGATTCAAGTGTTACAACATTTCTTAAGAAAATATTTTAAAGAAAATTTTAAAATAATTTTTTCTATAGTTTTAATTAGTTTATTATGTTTTAAAACCCCTTAATGAGCATTCGTATTCTCACCCTATGATTTTGAATAAAAAATTTCAAGTACCGGTTTTCAGCTGAAGATGCTTGACAGAAGTGACCGGTTTCCTAGAACATGAACCGAATTCGATCTTATGTATGGGACTTGATGTGTAATTTATCAGTGCATTTTTTTGTTAAAAATTACACATCATGATTCAGGGAACCAGCTCCTGGAATTCTAGGGTCGGGTCCTCACAAGAAAGGTGGTTGCAGATGGACTCAGCAAAAGATTTTGTTTGAAGTTACTGAGTGATGTGTCGAAGAAATTAGTCATGATACATATATACTTTGTGGATAATTATGGAGAATCTTATCTCCAGTGAATGTATGTCACTCCCCCAAACGTACAGCGAGATAGAGAGGCACCACTTGAGGATATTGACTACGAGGACTGGCATTCTTAGTTATACTCGGGACAAGCTCCTGATGGATTTTTGATAGGAAGGAAGCACGCCATACTTTTTAGAGGGCATACCACTGAACCAGTGGCATTACATGATGATTTTATCAGGGAGTTACACACCTACCCTTCAGTGGTACATCCATGATTAGAAAAGATGTATTGGGATATCTGACGATAGTATTGGTGGCCGATGATTAAGAAGGAACGAGCGGAGTTCGTTTCATGGTGCCTCACTTACCAGTAAGTGAAGGCAGAGCATCATGTTCCAACAGATTTGACTCAGCCACTTGAAGTGCTGGAGTGTAAGTAGGGTGGTATCTCAATGGACTTCATGATGGGTTTACCCCGCACATCCCGTGGCACAATACCACTTGGGTGATTATTGACTGACTCACCAAGTCGAACCACTTCCTACCCATCCGGGAGAAGGGTTCAGTATAGATCTTGGTACACCTATATGTGAATGATATAGTTTAACTACCTAGGGTCCCATCTATGATAGTCTCAGATCAAGACACACACTTTACATCCTAGTTGTGGAATGGATTTTATTAGGCGTTTGGGACTCAGATTCACTTGATCACAGTTTTCCACCCTTTCACAGATGGTTAATGGAGAGGACTATCCAAGTTTTATAGAACATGCTTCATGCTTGAATATTTGACTTTGGTCATAGTTGGGAGGATCACCTACCACTGGTAGAGTTTATGTACAACAACAGCTAGCAATCCACCACTGGTATGGCACTGTTCGAGGTGCTATATGGGTGACCATGCTGGTCACCATTATTCTGGAAAAACATAGGGGAGTCAGAACTCATGGGTCTAGAGTTGTTATGGGATACCACTAAGAAGGTACAAGTTATCCTGGAGCGGATGAGAACTGGATAGATTAGACATAAAGCTTATGTTTATTGGAGATGAAGTCCCTTGGAGTTCGAGGATGGAGACCATGTTCTTCTTCAAGTCTCACCTCGACGGAGATTGTGGAGGTTTGGCCAGGGTGGACAAATTTCTTCGAGGTTCATTAAATCTTTTCCAATTCAGAGCAGAGTTGGTGAGATGGTGTATCGCCTATCTCTCCCCCCTCACATGAACCAAGTGAATAATGTTTTCCATGTATCATAGTTGAGACAGTACATGCATGATCCAGTGCACGTCATCAACTGGGGTGAGTTGGATATTGACAATGGGGTGATGTTTGTGGAGTTCCCGGTAGAGATTGAATATCGACTAGAGTGTGTCCTTTGTAGAATGTTTATTCCTATGGTGTGTGTTTGGTGGTAGCATGGGATTTTTTAGTACACCAATTGGGAGGGAAGGGATCATATACAATCTCAGTACCCCCATTTGTTTGATTAGCCCTTATTTTGGATTATGATAACGTAAATCACATAAGGTGGGGGTAATGTAATGTCCCAAAATTCCATGTATTTTTCTTAAAAATTATATGGGATTATTTCAATACAAAGATCTTAGACGGAAATTGATTCTAAAGGGATATGTGATGAATTATGGTTGTGTTTGTAGTGCAAGGAGTTTCCTTCGAAGATGAACTTTTTGCTTTGGCGTGCTCAGAACCAGGCACTACCGATGGACAAAAATATTCAAAGGAAAGGCATCCATTTGGATTCTTGATTTTTCTGATCTTCTAATTACCATACAGAGTTAGCAGTTCATCTGTTTATCAAATGTTAATGGGCTACTAGTCTCTGGTATTGCACGGATATATAGGGTAGATTTAATAGGTCTTTCACTTCTATACAGGATTTCCTCGCAGGATGGTTTCTGGGCGCATATCATTAAGGGATGGAGTCCAAGGCTTGTGGTATCATGGTGACTATAATATTCTGGATGGTTTTTGATGCCTGGAATAAGGCTAGAATTGGGTATCGGATGACTGTATTGATGCAGCAAGTTAGTATGACGACTCTTATCCATGAGTTAGGTTTTCTGGTTAAAGGAGGGTAGAAATCCTTTGTTCTATGTAATTTTCTAAACAAACCTATGGCCTGAATGAGTTCTCAAGGAAGATGGGCTATATGGAAACCTCCATGAAATTGTTTTAAATTGAATGTCTATGGGTACTTTATGGATGGGAAGACGTGAGGTGGTGGACTAGTGTGGGATAGAAATGGATTAGTGTTATTTTCTTTTAACATCTTTCATGGTCTACGAAGCTATATTAGGGCTGAAGTTCAGGCGTTACACACAGGTGTCCTGCTATGCAAAAGGCTCTCTGTGTTGATCTCTAAAGTGGAATCGGACCGCGAGGTGTTGATTCAGGCTTTACTCGGGAAAGTCGAGGCTCCATGGTTGTTGACATACCTCGCTCATAGCTGTGTTATGGATATTTCTAATGGTTGTACTATTTTTCATATTCCAAGAGAGGCCAATTTGGTTGTGGATGCCCTTTCTCAGGGGTGTGGTCTGGAAAAACCCATGTTGGTATTTTCTATCATGGTGTCTTTTCCATTAGTTTGTAAAGGTTTTCTCTTAGGGGATGCCCTTGGGATTCATCATTTTAGGCCTCCTTGATTTCTTGGTTATGTGTTTGGATGGATGTTTTGACCGTTTGAATAATTAACAATACAATTATCGATCGTAATAGAAATGATGATTCATAAATGAAACATTGTAACGATTCTGTAACATAGTGTAACAAAAATGATGAAATTTGTTTTCTACCTTTAATGGATTGAATGAGGAAAAATCATTGGCATGATTATGGACCACTCGAAACATTTGGATGAAATATGTTGATGAGAGGCGAAAGGCCACCAATGACGGATTATGGAACAATGAACACAATGGTGTGATCCTCACCAATGAACAATTCAACTTCAAGGTAGGTGTTTATTTTTTATAAAATTATTTTCCCCATTCTTCCATTCTAAACAATGAATGCAGATCAACCCAATAATAGGTTGATCTATAGGTTATTTGTTCTTGCGGGGTGGATTTTTTTATCTCGGACTCTAAGGGATAGAAACTTAGTGGTAATCATCTCCCTATTTATTTCTAACACGTAGGAATTGGGACAACATGAACAAATTAGGATCAATTCATTTTGTGTGTTCTTATGTTCTTCATGACCGAACCCTCGGATCAACGACAAGGATACTTTGAAACTGTAGCAAGGACATTGACAACTTGAGGACCCCAAAAGTGTTTTCAGATCAGAGAACGGACCACCAGAGCAAGTCTGGTGACCCAAGGAAGGACCCACTGGTGGGGGTGGTCTCCATGTGCAGGAGCTGGTGTGCACTGGTGGTGCACTGTGGTAGTGGAAGTATACTCGGCATCGTTCACGAGGCAGCGGACAAGGGCCGCCAGCAACAACTGGTGGAAGGGTCTTCAGTGGATTCGGCATCGAGCCGCATCATGAGACCGAAGGGCCATGGTCCAACGGGACCAAGGTAGGAAGGCCTCGTAGTGACCTATAGGGTGGTTACATGGTGAACCTATTATTTTGACCAGAATGGGATTTGGAGACCACCACCATGTCTGGGTGAGGCAAGTTGGCCCGCTCAAAGTGGGCCAGGTGGTAGAAGTCAGGTCGGGCTAGCATAGGCAGTCATAGCCAGGCCCAACGGACTGGGTCTTATTTAGGTTGGGTCAGTGGGTCCATTGGATCAAGTCGGGTCGGTCTGACCATGCTGGACTGGACCCTGATACCACCGACCCCTTTTTACTAAAATGTCAACAAATTCCTATCTGTGCATCTAATTGATGAGTTGTTTGCGGCGTTGGGACCCCCATGGCGAGACAGTACTTTTGAAAAACTCAATTTTAGATTTCATGGAGTTTGGGATATAACCAATGGATTGAGGTGTAGAATATCCCAAAATCAAGCACACTGTGAGCAGGAATCCTATGTCTAGTTGTGATATGGAGGAAGTGGTGAGAAGAACTCAGTGGCCTGATATTTGAGCGGGCCTCGATGGCCTAGTAGACGAGAAATAGCCGAGTGGACCTCAGTGGCGCGATAAATGAGCAGACCTCAGTGGCCTAGTAACTAAGAGGAACTCAGTGGCCTGACAGACGAGTAGTATTTGAGTGGACCTTAGTGGCCCGATAGCTGAGTAGACCTCAGTGGCCTGACTGACGAGCAATAGCCGAGTGGACCTTAGTGGGATGAATGATGTGAAGACCATAGTAGCCTAGTATCCAATAAGACCTTAGTGGAACAGTAGATGAGCAGTAGCCGAGTGGACCTTAGTAGTCTGGTAGTTGAGCAATCATATGTAACTCATCAGGGATGAGTCCCTCAATAGTACCAGAGATTTCAGTTTTATGACTAATAATCTTGTTTTATATACTTTATCTTATACATGTGTGATATGTCCATTACTTCATGTGTTCTTTCCTTTGTGGTCTTTTCATTGTGGTTTGGGGTCCCTACTAAGTATTGTGTTAATCACCCCTATATGGATTCGCCCGCACATGTCGTGTCTTGTTCAAAAAAATGACGCATTGAAAGAGACCTTGGTGGTCCAAGACCAGGTGGTTATAAGTGAGATCAGACAGGCGAGGCATACTCCTATAGCTTCTAGCAGCTACTCTACACCTATCCTTCAGGTAGGATTTCTTACGAACTGATTTTCAGAGACCTTGTACTCATTTGTTTATAGTTTTTCTTTTTTTGGGTTTTTATTCTATCCCAGTTTTACTTATATCTTGTACCTATACTCCCATTGGTTGTCTTATTGTCATACATGTTTTACTTTTCATCTTTGTGGGTTGGGGTTGGGAGTGTGTGTGTGTGTGTGTACAGGTACTCATAAAATTCCTCCCACTTGTTGGTTAATGCATTCGGCACTAGTTTCCAGCCCCTTGAATTTGTGGGGATAGCTTGGGGTATTCACAACAGGGCCCCGGGGGAAGGGTCGTGACAAATTGGTATCAAAGTGGGTTAGTTCTACCGTAAATACCGAGAGTTTGTGGTTTTGTTTTGGGGGAAATGTTAAATGTTTTGAGATCAACTTTTAGACTCAGGGATTCCATTGTTGGGGTAGAGGCCGACATATTCATACACTAGGACCCTAAATTCTTCTTTTCAAATCGGTACCTGAAACCATTAGTTTCATGAATCATATAGGATTTTGAGAGTTTCCTCATGTAATTCTTGATTCCTCTCACAAAGTATAACCTATTAATCATGGTTCATCTTGATCTGTTTTAGGATTCTACCACATAGATAGTCAGTGATGATTCCAATACGTGACCATGAGGATGGTATGCCCAGTGATGAGGCATCAGTACAGGGACATGTATTAGAGATGGACCCACCAAGAGGTGCACCAGTATTTCCACCACCCATTGGTCAGTAGTTTCTAATGATACTACCAATAGAGGATGCACGTAGGATCAGTGCCTTACATGAGTTCCTAAGGTATAGACCACCAAGTTTCAGGGGAGATACTGACCCACAGGTGGTATAGGATTAACTTTAGGTAGTTACATCAGTCTTCCATCTTGTGAGGACGCCTCTTGACTAGATGGTTATCCTAGCCATGAGCCTTCTTCAGGGCTCAGTGGGGAGATGACAGATTTTGATGATTCAGACACATGACGAGGAAACCCTCACCTAGATAGACTTTTAGAACCTCTTCAGAGAGGGGTTATTTCTAGAAATTTTACATTCATTGTGCATACAATAGCTACTACACCTACAGTATGGTGGCATTATAGTAGCGAAGTAATCAGTGATATTCACTGATCTTATCGCTAATACATGGATATAGTGTGAGACCCATTCTTTAGGGATTTATATGTTGAGAAGGGACTACTCTAGGAGATTATGGCATCCATGGTATCACTTAGAATTCCTACTAAGGTGAGAATTTAAGACTGAGAAATACTCATGCAGAGCTTCCTAGTAGAGTAGGTGTCAGCATTATGAGCTACAAGTAGACCCCGGGCGGTGGAGTCTTTACCTGTGAGTAGTAGACAGTAGACCCGGGGGCCCAAGTAAACCAGGTATTTCGAGAGATGACCCCAGGATATAGGATCGGTACTAAAATACCCCCCAGGGGGGAGGGAGTCATTTGAGGGTAAAATTGTACTACTCATGCAGCAGGCAGGGGAATATGGATCGTGATTACCCGACATTCCATGCAGACGACCGGCAGACCGTCAAGGGACCTCTGAAGCAAAGTTTTGGTTGGGGTGGTCCCCAAGGTGGTGGAATTCAAAGAGGATCCATTAGAGAAGTATGTGGTGGGAAGAGGTTCGATGGGTTTCCACCACCACCCCCAGGTGGTCCACCATGGGCTTTGGGAGCTGGTGGACGGGGACGCCGCTAGCTACAGGTGATGGAGGCATATGATTGTGATGCTCTAGATATGATTAGAGGTGCGGTATTTATCTTCCCCACCTTAGTTGTAATTTTTATATAAACAAGTTTCGGTCACTCTTTCATTTCCACGGACCTTGTTTGGAGCTCCGAGATTCTGGTGGAGCTTTTGGATCAATCCTTATGATTGGAGACTCTTACGGGAGGGGATACGACCATCACACACTGGTACTGGTAGGGTGAGATTAATATAGGAGGTGAGAGTTTTGACTAGGATATCATATTGGTGGTGTAGAGTCCTTACAACTTCATCATGGGTATGGACTAGTTATCCACGGTTCAAAATCAGATTGACTGCTTTAGATGCAGAGTGCGGTGTGTCCGTGGAGATGGGACTAGTTTTTCTTTCACTATTCAAAAGAGATCCCTTGCAGTGTGGAATATACTTTTCTAGAGGAGGGTGCAGCTGATCACTCACCAATTGGCTAGCCTCACCCTTAGTGCATTGAATGAGAAGATTCATAACTTTACTGAAGTTTTGGAAGAATACGAAGAAACATTTCTTGAGGATGTTTTGGGATTACCCCATCATAGGTAGGTTAACTTATGCATCAATATGTACCCTGGGATGACACTGATATTCATACCATCATATCGGATGTCTCCTATATAGATTCATGAGCTAAGATTATAGATAGAGGATTTATAGAAGAAGGTCTTTATGAGACCCAGTGTTTCACAGTGTGTAGCCCCAGTATTGTTTTCCCAGAGGGAAGAACGATAGTTTGAGGTTTTTCGTGAAAATTAGGTGCCTAAATCAGGTAACCCTGAAGAACAATTACCCATTACCAAGGATTGAGAACCTCTTTGATCAGCTAAAGGTAGAGAGATAGTTCTTGAAGATAGACCTCAAATTATGTTAGCATCAACTTCGTGTACGGGATGAGGATGTACTGAAGACAACCTTCAGATGTTGGTATGGCCACTATGAGTTCTTGGTGATTCCTTTCATCATAACAAATTCCCTAGTAGTGTTCATGGGATTCATGAATGGGATATTCCATCCTTACCTTGACTAGTTCGTTGGGGTCTTCATTGATGAAATCTTGGTGTACTCAGCATCCAAGTAGGATCACACTACAGACCTTTCGATTGTCCTGGATACACTCTGAGAGCACCATATTTATGGGAATCTCTCAAAGTATTAGTTCTGGATTCGGGAATTCCAATTTCTAGGACATGTCATTTTGGAGGTGAGAGTTTTAGTGGATCTAGAAAAGATAGAGGTGGTGCTTGTTTGTGAGCCACCCAAGAGAATGACTGAGGTGCGGAGTTTCTTGGTTTTGGTTGGACACTACTAGAGGTTCTTTCCTGACTTTTATAGGGTAGCATCACCCTTATTAGCTTTGAAAAATAAGGTAAAACCCTTCGTGTGGTCGGAGATATTCCCATAGAGTTTTCAGGAATCGAGGCAGAGATTGATGAGTGCTCCAATCTTGAGACAACCAGAGTAGGGCGTTGGGTATGTAGTGTTCTGCGACACATCAAGGAGCATACAGGGTTGTGTCCTGATGTAGGGTCAAGTAGTGATCACCTACGGTTCATGAATGTTGAGGAAGCATGAGAAGAACTATGCAACCCATGACCTGGAGCTATAAGTAGTGGTCTTTTCCTTGAAGATGCGGTGGTACTACTTTAGGGGTGAGCGGTTTACTATCTACTCCGATCACAAAAGCATCAGGTATATCTTTTACCAGAAGAAAATGAACTTGAGGCAACAGCGGTGGATAGAGTTCCTCTACGACTATGAATTGGACGTATTCTATACTCCTGGGAAGGGGAACATGGTTACAGACGTGCTCAGCAAGAGATCTAGTTTATAGGTGTTGAGTGATGCACTGGAGAAGTTAGCTTCAATACAGATATCCTTCAGGGATAATGATGGAGTAGCTTATCTCTAGTCTATGTTTGTCACTCAACCACTCTTACTGTGAGTTAGGGAGGCACAACTTTTGGATGTTGACTATAAGCCCTGATGTTCTCAGTTATCCTCAGGACAAGCTCCTAATAAATTTTAGATAGGTGAGAAGCACGCCATCATTTTTAGAGGGCACACTATTATGCCAGTGGTGTTACATGAGGAGGTTCTGAGGGAGTTACACACATCCCCTTTGGTAGTACATCATGGAGTGGTAAATATGTACCAAGATCTTTGAAGACAGTACTGGTGGTTGGGGATGAAGCAAAAATTAGCAGATTTTGTTTCACAGTGCCTCACTTTTCAGTAAGTGAAGGAAGAGCATCAGGTTCCGGTAGGCTTGACTCAGTCGCTTGAAGTTCCAGAGTGGAAGTGGGATGATATCTCAATGGAATTTGTGGTAGGTTTCCCCCACACATACAGAGGTTACAATACCATCATGGTTATTTTTGACCGACTCACCAAGTCGTCCCACTTATTACCCATCCAAGAGCAGGGTTCAGTAGAGATCTTAGGATTCCTCTACATGCAGGATATAGTTTGACTCCATGGGGTCCCATTAATGATAGTATCTGATCGAGATGCATGCTTTACATCCAAGTTGTGTAAGGGATTGTAGGAGGTGTTCGAGACATAGATTCACTTGATCACAGCTTTCCACCCTCAGATATATGGTCAGACGGAGATGACTATCCGGGTTTTAGAGGACATGCTTCATGCTTGCATCTTGGACTTTGGTCATAATTGGGAGGATCTCCTACCACTAGTGGAGTTCATGTATGACAACATCTACTAATCCACCATTGGTATGGAACCATTTGAGGTGTTTTATGGGTGACCATGTAGGACACCATTATGTAGGACAGACCTAGGGGAGTCAACACTCATGGGTCCAGAGTTGGTTAAGGTTACCACCGAGAAGGTGAAGGTCATCCAGGAGGGGATGAGAACTACATAGATGAGACATAAATATTATGTTGAAATGATATGGAGGCCCTTATAGTTAAAGGAGGGAGACCATGTGTTTCTTCAGGTCTCACCTCGATGGGGATTTCAGAGGTTTGTCTAGGGTGGAAAGCTATATCCGAGGTTCATCAGACCTTTTCAAATTCTGAGTAGAGTTAGTGAGGTGTTGTACTGCCTGTCCCTCCCCACTCACATGCACCAGGTGCCAAATGTTTTCCATGTATCACAGATAAAGAGTTACTTTTATGATCCATCACATGTCATCTAGGGGTGTCCAGACCCGACCCAACCCGACCAACCCGATTTGACCCGTTCGGGGCGGGTCGGGTTGGGTCGGTTTTAAAAATTTATATCATGGGTTGGGGCGGGTTGGTTTATATCGTGGTCGGGTTGGGTCCGGTCATGGTTTGTGAAAAAATTGACCCAACCCAACTACTATGAGTCGCCTCTTCAGATATCGCCCTCTCACCCTGCCTCTCGACCCAATGCCCCCTCACCCTCACCCCACACCGTTGTCTTTCTCCTTTCCTACACCATCCATTGAGTCTATGTCATCTCCCACCATTACATGAATAATCTATTAATTTCATAGATGATTTAATCTTCCATAAAATTTCTAAGACAAACATAAAATAAATTCAAAGTAATCAAGACATGTGAAATCAGTAGAAAAACAATGCCCGATCAACAAACAAAAACATGAAGATAACTGGATTTCATTCGATTTTGCTACGAAAACTAAAGAACAACCAAAAAACCAAAGTATGGTAGAACAATTTTAATGATTTGAAGACTCGACGGTGGAGGATTGACTAAGAAAATAATCGTTGAACATCTCCTTTGCCCTCACCAGTCCAATTTATCCACCGCGCCACAACTGCATGTACCTCTACCTATGCCACCACTTCCATCTCCATTGCGACTGGGTTCAGTGCCAAATCTATTAGTGTCAGGCACTACCCCATTCTCATCACCCTCTTGGCCTCGCCTAGACCTCCTCAAACCTAGATAACTACTTGCAGGCAAGCTAATCACATCACACCATAGAGTCGTAGATTGACGTTTTTTGGGTCGATTTATTATAGGGTAGAGGACGCAGGCATTTCCTAGTGTGGTGAAGAAGATGAAGCAGAGGAATATGTAACCCGATCAACTCATAAGGCGATAACCAAAAAAAGAACTGAACAATTTTTTTTTTCATAACTCGGTCAACCTTCAGGTTGGGATCATAAAAAAATACCAAACGATTTTTTTTCCTTAACCCAATCAACCCGACCCGACCCAAACCGATTTGAGACGGGTTGGGTCTGTCTGGGTCTGAATCCAAAAACATCTCTGACCCGACCCAACCCAACCCATCCTATTTTGCTTGGGTCGGGTCCAAAATAGTCCTCAACCTGACCCAACCCGACCCATGGACACCCCTAATGTCATCGACTGGGGAAATATGGATATTAATGATGGGTAGATGTTTGCGGAGCTCCTAGTAGATATTAAATATCGATAGGAGAAGGTCATTCATGGATGGTCGATTCTTCTGGTTCGTGTTTGGTGGAATCACGGTAATCTCTAGGAGAGCACTTGGGAGTGGGAGTCTTAGATCCTAGCTCAGTACCCCCATGTTTTTGTGTATCCCATGTTTTGTCTTATGAGGACGTAAATCCATATAGGTGGGGGTAATGTAATGCCTCAAAAATTACATGTATTCTTTTAATTATACGGTATTATTTTGAGACTAGGTTTTCATAAGACACTTGATTTTGAGGCTTGGTGAGCCAGAAATAATTGTTTGAACATTTTTTAGTTTATTTAAAATAGCATGCATGGGAGATTTTGGTAACTCATAAACAGGTTCCCAGATTAAAAATATAAGGGCATTGTTTTATTCAAAACAATGACATTACCTAATAATAGACTTAACCTTGACTGGTGTGGGTTGCACCAAAAAGTTAAATTTTAGACTTTTAAGAAAATTGAATAAAATAAATTTTCTTAAAGAAAAATTAAATAAACTATTAGTTTATTTTATTTAAATTTTGAATTTCGGTGCAGCGTAACAAAAATAATGAAACACATTTTCTACAATTGATGGCTTAACCAAGGTAGGATCGTTGAAATGATCTGAGACCTCTCCAAACCTTTGGTAGAATTGCCTTGATGAGCAAAGAACAATAAATGACCCCCAATGATGGATTTTATAGTCACGAACATAGTGATTTTATCCTCATCAATGAATCATCCCACTTTGATGTATGGGTTTATTCTTGGTGAAATTATTTTACATGTTCTTCATTTATAACCAACAAACGTGGATCAACCTGCTAATAGGTTGATCTTATGGTTGTTTATTCATGTAGAGTGGATTGTTTTATCTCGAGCTCAAAGGGATAGAAACTTAGTGTTAATAATCTCCCAATTTATTTATAATGAAGAGGAATAGGGATGACGCGAACAAGGCGGGGTCCCTTTGATGTGGTAATTCTTGTGTTATTCATGATCGAAACTATAGATCAATGACAAGGCTACTTGGAAACTATTGTAGGGACTGTGATGACCTGAGGACCTCAAAAGTACTCGCAGATCAGATAATGGACCACCAAAGCAAGTCGGGTGGCCCAAGGAAGGACCCACCAGCACTGGCGGCAGCTGTGTGTGGGAGGCGGCGTGTTGCGGCAGTGGAAGTTCCCACAGCATCAAGACGCATCATGTGGCCAGAGTGTCGTGGTCCGATGGGTCATGGCAGGACAGCCCTATGGCGACCCATGGGGTGTTCCCATGGAAAACCTGTCATGTTGATTGAGAGTGGATGAAGTGACTGCCATAGTCTCTAGGCGAGGAAACCGCCACCGTGCCCGCGTGACGCAAGTCGGTCTACTCATAGTGGACTGGGTGAGAGAAGGTAGGTCAAGATGCCCCAGTGGGCCGGACTCATGGCCTATATTGTCTAGGTCGGGCCCAATGGACCATGTTGGATTCGGGTAAATTCAGACTCGGGTCGGGTCAGTGGGCCCATTGGGTTGGGTCTGGTTGGGTCAATCTAACTAGGTCAGACCTGACCCAAACCCAACCGGCCACTTTTTACTAAAACATCTATAACATCCAAAATATGCATCCAATTGACAAGACATTTGCATCGTTGGCACCCTCACAATGAGATGATCATTTTGACATACTCCAAGTGAGTTTTTACGGAGGTTGGGACACAACCGATGGCTTGAGGAGTAGATTCTCCTAGAATCAAGCACATTGCGAGCGGGAATCATATGGCTATCAGTGACAAGAAGGAAGTGACAAGTGGACCTCAGTGGCCTAGTAGATGAGAAGACCTCAATGGGTTGGTAGATGAGAAGTAGCTAAGTGGACCTCAGTGGCCTAACAAATGATAAAACCTCAGTGGACTGGTAGCTGAGTTGACCTCGTAGCCAAACAGACAAGTTGTAGCCGAGCAGACCTCAGTATCCCAACTGAAGAGCAGACCTCAGGGGCTTAGTAGCTGAGTGGTCCTCAGTGGTCTGACAGATGAGCAGTAGTCGAGTGGACCTCAGTGGCTCGGCAGATGAGCGGACCTCAGTAGCTAGGTAACTGAAAGGACCATAGTGGCCCGGCTAATGACCATTACTTGAGTGGACCTCAGTGGTTAGGTAGACGAGGAAACCTTAGTAACTCATCAGGGATGAGTCCCTCAGTTGTACCAGATGATTCATCTTTACTACTAATAATCTTATTTTCTATTCTTTATGTTATACCTAGGTGAGTTGTCCATTAATTTTTGTGTGATTTCCTTTGTGGTATTTTCTTTTTGGTTTGGGTTCCATACTGAGTATTGTGTTACTCACCCCTGCACTAGCTTTTCCCGCACATGTTGTGTCTTATGAAGATAAGTAATGCTTTAACAGTGACCTTGGTAGTCCAGGACTAGATAGTTCCTAGTGAGATCGGATAGTCAAGGCGTACTCCTACGACTTAAGATAGCTACTCTACACCTACCCTTCAGGTAAGATTTTCTGCGGATGGATTATCAGAGACCTTATACTCATTTGTTTAGAATTAGTCTTTTTTTGGGTTTGTATTATGGATCATTTTTACTTACATCTTGTACCTATACTCTCAATAGTTGTCTTAGTGGTATACATGTTTTTATTTTCAGCTTTGTGGGATGGGATTGTGAGTGTGTGTGTGTGTGTGTGTGTACAGGTACATGGAAAATGCCTCCCACTTGCATGTTAATGTCGTCGGCACTAGTCGCCAGCCCCTGGCCCTTGGGGGAGGGCTTGGGGTAGTCATGGCATGGGCCTTGGGGGATGGTTTGTGAAAAAACTCTTAATTTTTTCCTTTACATATCATTGTCATATTCTGATAGATATATTTCTCATGGAATTATACATGTTTCACATGGTATTCACACATAAATCATTTTTCTCCCCATATATTTGTATTTTTATTATATCAAATGAAGTAGAATATAATATTTAAAATGTGGGTTATTGGTGTGTTGAGTCCAAATAAAACATGTTTTTATAGAATACACATTATGTAATATGCTTTGGAAAATTTTCATAATATACTAGACATAAATAATATATAATATTAATTATATATATATGTACCACATTAAAAATTCATCATCATGTTATTTTAACTCTACTAGGATATTATATTATAGTATGAATTAATGTTTCAACTAATAATTGTTAGATTTTTCATGGAAAAAATTATTATGAAATTAGATAATAAAGATACTAATAAAAATCGAAAATGTGTAGTTGATTTGGGTTCTATTCAATAATATTCAATTTCAAGTTTTATCTAATTGAATTCAGAAGAAAATAAAAAGTGATAGAATGTTTTAACTATATTTTCTTTTGTAAATTACTTCAATTCATTTATTTTTATGATTTACCATTTATATTCAAACTTATATTCCATTAATTGTCCATAATTTATAATTATACTTTTCAAATATTCATATATTTGTTTTATATTTAAAAAATCTGTTCCTTTTAAATTATGGAATATTTGATATATATTTTATCTTTAAAATATGTATCTATATTTTATATTTGAGTCAAAGTTAGATTATAGAACTTAAAATAAGTGATGAATATAAGGAATTTGTTTATGATTTTTTGGAATTTTCTGAATGAAATGTTCCAAACAATGAAAATTTTTTTGTACATGCCTAAAATATTTATACATGAAGAATTTGAAAATTAGATAGATAAAAATAATTTAATTTTATATGGTTTTAGTCATAGTTACATCCCTTGAATTTCTAATGGTGAAACTATTAAGAATATTGGATCTCTTGATGATAATACTTTTCAAGATGATAAGTCTGATAAAATTGGAAAAATGATTTGTGATATTTAAGTAATGGATTTTCATAAAGAATCCACAATTGAGCATCTATATTGTGATGTTGAAAACCCATTGTATCTGGGTTTTATAGAATTTACATTTTTATCGATGGTGTTAAGATTTATTAACTTGAAGTTGAAACATGGATGGATTGAAAAAAGTTTTCACACCTGTGATTTTGTTTTGAGTTATTATTTAGTTTATTTTTGGTCCTTAATTTATCATTTGGTTTACCCTTGATTTTTTGGTGAAAATATATATTTTTCACTTGAAAAAAGGTGGTACACAGTTTGAGAAAACTGTGCAACCTCACTTAAGAAACCATGAGGAAAATGTTCATTTTGGATAGTAAAAATTTTATTATTGGGGCAAAGTTTGTCAAACTGTGCAGGATAACTATGAGTTTTATTCCTCTTGGATAGTAAGGGACACACAATTTTCACACTGTTTGGAAAACGTTTTGGGCTAACCGTGCGACCTATCCAAGTCATGAAAACATGGAAAATTATTCTTGTTCCCTATTTGATTTTAACCCTAAATCACATCTCATCTACCCCCATCCATATGATATTTTCATCTATGGGATCTTTCTCCAATCCTCCTTTTACATCTTGGACATCAATACTTGGGTGTTTTTGCCCTTGTTTCTTGAAGAAATCATCAATAATGTAATTTATCCCTTGGTTTCTCCCTCTGTCAATGGTTCTTCTTCCCTATTTATTGGGTTCTTTTTTTAGTGGGTGACCTAAAGAGGGTTTGATCTTGTGTTTTTGAGTGAAATATTGATTTTTGTTGCTTGATCTAGCCTTTATATGGTCTTATAGAGGTTTTGTTGTGGGTTTTCACCGATTTATGGAAGTTTCCAAGTCTGATGTAGGTGGTTCCATGTATTTACATCATTATATGAGTTTGGATTGTTTGATTGATTTTTTAAATGCTTTCTATGGATTATTTTTGTTGTAAAACACATGTTTTAAAAAAAATTGAGATACTCAGGTGATGAAAATGGGATTTATAAAGAACATTTTTCATGTTTCATGTGTGCTTCATTGTAGTGTTTCTTGAATGTGTTTTATACCTTCTGTAAAAGGTGTGAAATGTGTTTTCAAATAGATTTAAAGACGTGAATGTGTTGAAAGTGTATTTTTAAAGAGAAATGGATTTTGTTGCATGTTATATTCTTTTTTGTACACCTTAAATGTTTCTTTGAATTGTGAAAGTGATGTGAAGCATGTTAAAAATGGTTTTTATGTGAGTATGTATTTGAAAGGGACTATGTCCATAGAAAAGGTTGGATTCATATGTGTTCTAATTATTTCATTTTTAAATGGGTTTCATTAACTTCGAAAGTGGTTTTTAATGTATTTCCAAATGGTTTTCGTGTTCATGTAAAGTGTAAATTTGTTTTTTTATGGAAAATGGTGGTTTCATGTGAATTTTAATCATCAGATCAATGTGAAAATTTGAAAGTGTTGATTTCCTTGTGTGTTCATGATTCTTAGCATGTTTTTTTTGAAAGTGGTGATTTATAGGACATGTAAAACTGAATTTGAGCACAAAGGGAATATCTTGTATCTATGTGGGAAAACTAGAACTGGTATTCTAGTTGACCCAACATTGGTGTGGCTCATATTCTTCTAACAGGTTTGATAATACAACACTAACTGAACATGTGATATGATCGGAGACCAATAGGCCTTTAGGATGGGATCCCCTCTAATGAATTGTGCACTAGAACATTTTTTTTTGTATTATGATATGGATACCATTTTAATTTGGGATGGGATGCCCTCTAATGGATTACGCACAGGAATATTGTTGGTAGTTTACTTATAGGATTTTGACCACCGAGGTATGTGGTTTATACGGTCTCAATTTTACTAGTTACCTATAAGGATTCCACATGGTTCTCTCTTGTGATATAATTTTCATGTGATGTGGTTCTATCCTTCAGTATACCATTGACCTTGAATAATTTTTTATTTCAAGAAATATTATTTGTGAAAAGTTTTTACCAAAAAATGTTTTTCTTGAGAAAGTTTTCCCTAAAAAAATTTCTTAGAAATGTTTCATATGTTGTTATAAAAATGTGCATGTTGGTTTTCCTTCTAATTTTTTAGAATGGAATCTTTTTTTGGTATAATCCTACTATTCAATGGATCACACACTATATAAACCTTTGGGTGTTTGTATAATGTGTTATGTATGACCCGGGTAAAGGAAAGATGTATTGTGGTGGTGATGGTGGGTCTGGTTGGTAGTGTTCCACTTCTTGTAGGTGTTGATGGTGGTGGATTAAGGGTGATGTCCCTCTTGTTTCTTTGAGATTTTTGGGATAGTTTTTCTATTCCCATTATATTGTAGTACTTTTGGTTTTGGTTATAGATCCAAAAATTTGGACTTGAAAATTGTTGTACCTCATTTGTCCATTCTTAACAATTATATGTTTCTTATCATTGTTGGTTTATTATCATTATATACATGGGTTAAATCATTCCCAACATATATTTTTTGTACCTAGGAACTAGTTTCCAGCCCGTGGGGATTGGGAATGCCCTTCAGGCCATGCCATGGAGCAGTCCAGGTGTCAGGTTGGATGGCACCTCATCTTGGTTCATGAAAAAATGGTATCATAGGAGGTCATGATATTTTTGGGTCATGTTATTTGGGGAAAGAGTCTAGATAGACTTGATATAGGATTTTTGAGGTTTGAGGTTCTAGTTGTGAGTGAGGTTTATAGCCAGTAAACCTTGTAATAGGACTCGAGTCGCTATGGGATGTTGGTATTTGGTTTTACTTATCTTCCAAGTGAAATTTATAGGTTACAGACTATATATGGACATAGGGTGGGTGTGGAGTGATTTAGTTGGTATTATTATTATTATGGATTTAGTTATTTTTTATTTATTAAAGTGTTGGTATTTGTTATTATTGCTATAAATTTTCATAATGGTTGTATTGATGGTTTTTCTTATGGTTATTGCTTGTGTAGAAAGATGCCTCCCTAGATACTTCCAATGAAACTACCAGAAGAGGGAGGAGAGAGTTCTCCCTCACTAGTTGGTCAGATATTAGTTGAAGTAGTGGTTAGGGTTGTCTAATATTTGGGTCAAAGAGTGGGATCTAGTCATGATCAGGTTAGAGATGACAAACCAGATCCTAGAAAAGACAAAGCTCGAGGGTTACTCAAGAAAAATCATTCTTCTTTCTAGAAAAGTACAGAATCCTAGGAAGTATAGGAGTGTCTTGAGAAAATAGAAAGGTTGTTTCAGTTTCTTAGTATTCTTGAGGTGGTCATAGTGAATTTTTATTCGTTCATGTTATACAATCCCGGTTAGAAGTTGTAGGACTAATTGGTGCAAGTGGGGAAGCATGAGAAGATGAGTTAGAAGGACTTTAAGGTCATCTTAAACAATAATTATTGTCCTGATATCTTGTCCTTCACTAGGTCTCGAGAGTTTTTTGAGCTTAGACAGGGAGACCAAACTGTGATGGAGTACACTAACCACTTTCTATAATCTATTCGGTACACACCTAATATTGTTTCCAATGATAAAATGAAGGCTCGAATGTTTGAGATGGGTTTTTATCCATAGATATGATCTCAATTCTTCTTGTTCAAGATGAAAACTTATGTATAGGTGATTAATCATGCTATGATGGTAGAAAGTGATCATAGGAACAAGTCTAGTTTCTCTGGTGCAGTGTTAGCAGTGGGAAGGGGTAGTTCATCTAAGAAGAAGAGGAAGTGGGATGAACAAGGGAATAATGGAGGTGTAATTTCATGCCACCCTTCCTGATTTTCATCATCTATGGCTTCTGATGTGGGGTTAGTTGTGTGACATCAGTGAGGAATGTAAGTGAACATGAAATCTGTGTGTTCATATCCACTGAAACCTTGTCACTAGTGTAGATATATGGGGAACTTGTAGTTATTCTTCAAGGTGGAATACCCAAATCAGAGTGGTGTAGGATCTATATTTTTCAAAGGGATGTCAGCCCAGTTAGAATCATCTAGGACAGTGGGTTATCAGTTCAAATGTCGTGGTAGAAGGGTTGGGTCTTCTTCCAAGTAGAGTTAGTTTAAGGTGGTTTCATAGGTTAGTGGTCACTCTCAGGGTTAGGGTGATATGAGGAACTTAATTCCATGAAATGAGTGCCAGTGGAATTGGATGCAGGGCCTATGATAGTTCATGGTACCATTCGTATTGCATCATATTTATCTATTATTCTATTTTATATTGGTGCTTCAGTTTCATTTATTTATTCCCATCTTGTGGGTTTGTTAGATTTTCTAACTAAGATTTTTTTATATGATGGAGTTAGTAAGATGTGAGAGTAGGGTTTCAAGTGTCCATATTGTTCACTCACTGTGTCAGGGGTTGAGCTACAATAGGATTTCCCAGTTTTGTAAATTTTCCTCTTTAACGTGATCCTCAGTATGGATTGGATGGTTCATTTTCATGCACACTTTGATTATTATTGATATTGAGTATGTTTTGTGCAACCTGATGTAAGTACATAGGTTCTTCAAGGAGAACAGGATCCTCGGTCAAGATGTGTTGGACCTCCACCTATGGAATTGGGAAACCTTGTTTATCAAATCTCATTTCTCACAATTCAAGATGATGGTGGTGCTTCTAAGGGTGGATTACCTCCTATAGTGGATGAGTTCCCTGATGTGTTTCTAGATTATTTCTCAAAGTTTTCCTCTAGAGCGGTATGTGGAATTCTATATTAACTTGGTGTTGGGAACACAACCAATATCTCTTCCCTCATACCATATGCCCCCCACCGAGTAGAGGGAATTAAATGTACAAATAGACGATTCTGAATCCAAATGTTTCATTCACCTGGTCATATCACCTTGGGTCGCCCGAGTTCTATTTGTGAATAAGGTTGATAGAAATCTCATTTTTATAGATTATCAGATGTTCAACAAGGTAACGATTAAGAAAATGTACCCTTCCACACATATTGATGACATTTTCAATTAGCATAGTGTAACGACCCAATCTTTTTGAGTAGTATATTAACTTACTCTTATTTATTTAATAAGATGTTAATGGTTAATGCAGAAAGAGGAGTCGATGGCTTCATCCAGTAGACTCAACCCTTACGAAGCCCACTTATCAGAGCTTGGGAAGGAGGTAGCATCTGTGGGCTTCGCTTTGGACCAAGCCCAATCCGAGCTCCAGCGTGTCAAGCTTGAACGAAAACGCTTGCAGGAGAAGTTCAAGTTAGTGGAGATTGCTACTAGGGCAATGTTATCTGAGACTCCCTCAGATTCTCTCACCATAGCACACCTTACACTTAGGTCTTATGCCAGTGTTATAAGGGGCTATGTGATGAGACCCTAGTTTCCTTATGTAATCCTTTCGGGTGAATAAATTGAGATTTCTTCCTTTAGTGATGTTTGTGAAATTTCAAATGTCTAGATAATTTTAGAATGTATTTTATTGATGAATTTTGAAAAAGGGATATTTTGAAATATTTATGTAAACCCTAAATAACTAATGATGTGTAATGATTTTCAAAAAATGGTCTTCTACAAAAGTGTTCATTAAGGAATTTGGAGTCTAATAAGATCAACTTAATTTTTGATGAATAGTAAATTATGAATAGTGATTTTACGCTTAGGATTAGTAATATGACCAAATGGATTAGTAATTTCACTCAAAGAAAGTTTTAATATAATTTAGACACCTAGATTAAGTAATGTGATTCAATAAAATGGTTAAATAACGGTTTCATAAATTATTATTCAAGTATTAGTTTTTTCGGATGAATAGTGTTTTTTAATTAAAAATTTAATTAAAAATAATTAGAAAATTATTTTTATAAAAATGACTTTATTTTTGAACTCAGAGCATCGATATTATGTTATGGTAATTTTTGGGGATTTTTCTGAAAAAATAAATTTTCGGTGAATAGTGTATTTATTTAAAAATAAAATTAAAAATATTTAGAAAATTATTTTTATAAAATGGAGTTCATTTTTGAAATCATAGCATTGATATTTGGTTAAGGTGAAATTTTGGGATTATTCTGAGAAAGTTGAATTTTCGGTGAATAGTGAAAGTATAGTTTTTAAGTTACGGGTGTTTAATGACATCATTAAATGATGTATTAAGTATATATTCAATATGGTCTAATTATGAATAGTAAGATAAGGTGTGAGGTGTCCCAAGTGGCCAATACCATGGGCAAATACCATGGGCAAGCCCATGGTTTTGCCAAAACCACTAGTGAGGTGTCCCTTGACCATTAATGCTTTGTCCCCTCACTTTCCCTATAAATACCCACCCTTTCCTCCCTTAGTTTTCACTCCCAACTCTCCCCCAACGAAGTTCTGGTCTTCTTACCTTCCAAGGAGTCCTCCCAAGGTGCCCCCAAGCCCTCAAGGTCCAATCCTTTGAGTTTCAAGAGTCACATTTTAAGGTAAGGGATCCGACCCCTCTCTTTCTTTTCATGTAATCTCTTTTATGTCATTCCTATTATGCTCCATGTTTTTATGTGAGAGGATGTTCTTTTATATTCCTCTTACTGCCCTTTCATGTTTATATGATGAGAGATCCCCTCTTACTCTCATCATTTCGTTTTATGAAAGTTTAAGTGACGCCGTTAGGCTGCCGAATTTTTTAAGGGATTCTTTCACCCTTCTCATTTTTCAAGTTTGATTTTCATGTCAAGTCTTTCAAATTCCTTTTTATTATGTTGGGGTATGATCTCTATATCTATCATACTGATCTCTTATGATCATATGATGAGGGACCCTATTTGATCTTGTCAAATCATTTTCTTTTGAAGTTAAGTGACGCCGTAAGGCTGCCGAATTTTCATAAGAGAAATCTAATCCTTTTTTTCCTTCCATGTTTTTCATTTCAAATGTTATGTCCCTCAAATTTCATTACCATGTCCATATTTCCTTCTTACTCTTTCACCCTACTGTTTTATGGATCATTTATGAGTGGGTGACCCATGTCCCCTCTCATTTCAATGTTTTCTAAAAACCCCGAAACTTAGCCGTTATGCTGCAGAATTTTCCCCTCAAAATGCCTCCCTCTTTTCTCAAAAATTATTTTATGTTATAAAGTGAATACTCAAAGCTCTTATTTCTACAAGGGTATTCACATATATATCAAAATGTTCCATTTTAAATTCTGGGATTTACATACATGAGACCCACTTTCCCTTTCCGTGGGTTTAAAGTGACGCAAAGATCATGTCTTTAAAGCAGTTTTTAAAACGTTATGATTATGAAATGAAACCCATTTATTTTATGCTATGTGGGTTATTTATGAAATGTTTGATGATGATATATGTGGCTCACATGATAATAAAGGCAAATTTAAGGGTGCGCCCTGATAGCGCTCCAATGCATTGGGTAATGATGTAACCACTAGAGATTACAATTTTCACGATACCTTGGTGAATAACCTTGGTAATTTTCAAATGACACCTTGGGGATGGACCTTGGTGATATGTTCATGATTGTCTATGTTAAATGATGTAGCCACATCTTCAAGTTATGAAAAATGTTATTTTTATTATGAAATGCCTCATGATTTCTTTCTTATGCCTTAAAGTTCTTTTCATGTCCTTATTGAAGTATCTCAAGTTCACATGTAAAATGTTCCTCTTATTTCCCTTAGTGGGCCTTCTGGTCACCCTTTCTTTTGATGTATGTCCCCAGGTTATGAGATGCAGTAATGAACCTAGAATGAACTTAAGGAGACGCCTTTCAAGTGTTTAAAAATAATGTTTTATGTTGTTTTCATGTATTATGTTCCTGGTTTCCAAGACACTAGACCTTAAAGATCCTCAGTTTTGTGTAATGAAATGAAAGTTTATGTTATAAAATGGCTGGATGCTATAGTTGGTATCAAAGGGAGGTTTAGTTATTTGTGGAAATTAGGATATAAAAACTTTAGGAAGAACCCTATAGAAAAGTTAAAATGTAGGAAAACTTCCTGGTATTTTGGTAAGTATTGAGTAAGTGGTCTATCAAACAAATACATCCCTGTCTGGATACGAGCAGGTAGAGGCGGCTCTGGCACAGATGTACATAGGGGTAAAACCCGAAAACACCGCTTTGAGCTAGACTCGAACGGGAACTGGTGCACGATAACGGGCCTTGCTGCACTCTTGGTTACGACACTCCCGGGGGATATGTTTGGTTAATCACATGCTTTTTATGAATCATTATGAAGGAATTATAGAGAACTATAATTGTCTAAGCACGAAGTCTTAGTTAAAAGATTCATAAATGAAATAAGTTTCTCAATAAGGTTTTATTCTTTTAGAAAATGGCGGGCAATATGAGGAACCGTGCCGATGGTGACCGCAATGCACCATGTGCTGACGGCCCTCCGATGGAAGCCAGAATGGAAACATTCATGCGAATGATGAACCAACTGACTCAAGTTATGAGTAATAACTTGAATCAAGCTGAGAGGCCGACCTCACCACGAAGGGAACAACTTTCTGTTGAGTCCTTCATGCGTCAACGACCGCCAACATTCAGTGGATCTACTGACCCATTGGTTGCGGAACAATGGATAAGCTCCATTGAAAAGATCTTTTCTGTACTTAATTGTTCGGAACAAGAAAAAGTCACCCTTGCTGTTTACCGCCTAGAGGGAGAAGCTGATCAGTGGTGGTCACTGATCAAAAACACGAAGCCACGAGGAGAGATGGAAGCTATGGAGTGGGAAGAATTTCGGGGGATTTTCTTTAACAAGTATTTCCCTCGTTCCATGAGAACGAAAATGGAGAAAGAGTTTCTCGAGCTGAAGCAGAAGGAGAAAGAATCTGTCGGAAGCTATGAGATGAACTTCACAAGGCTTTCCCGTTATACCTCAAGTTTTGTCATGGACCCTAATGGGAAGGTTGATAGATTCTTTGGCGGACTACGACCACATCTGCGGAAGAATCTAGCCAACAGGGACTACGATATCTATGAAGAAATAGTTCGAAGTGCTATGAAAGTTGAACTAGAGTTTGGGGAGACACAGTGGTCTCACAAATCTAATGAGAAGAAGAGAACTCTAGAACCGAGCCTGGGAAGAAGTTTTGATCAGGAAAGAGGTGGAAAGCATATGCAACATGCCACATGCAATAAATGTGGGAAGAAGCATTCGGGGAACTGCTTGATCGGAAGTGGCAAGTGCTATAGGTGTGGAAGAGAAGGCCATATTTCTCGGAATTGTCGTGGTGATGTGAAGCCTCAACTTCCCAACACTAACGAAAGAGGAAAGATGGTTCTGGCCCTACCCGAAGTCACATGCTTCAAGTGTGGACAGCTTGGGCACTTTGCTAATCAATGTCCAAATCCGAGGGCGGTGGAGGGGAATCACCATCAACCTCAGCAGAGGACAAGGGAGCAAGGTCGTGCTTTCGCTATCACAACAACTGAAGTTGAAGTTCCGAACGATGTGGTAGCAGGTACTCTTGTTGTCCTCTCAAAACTAGCAAGTGCTTTATTTGATTCTGGTTCTACGCATTCCTTTATTTCTTCCAAGTTTGCAAAGAATATAGAATCAATCCCCGAATTGCTTGAGGTAGAGTTGTCAGTCAAGACTCCAAGTGGGATTATCCATGCATCAACAGTGTTTAGAGACTCTAGTGTTTACTTTGGTGAGCACAATCTTATCGCAAATCTAGTAGTCATTCCCATGATGGAATTTGACATTATACTAGGGATGGACTGGATCTCAAAGTATAATGCTAAGATCAAATGCAGAAGTAAGGAAATCTCAGTAGTCTTGAATGAACGACCTACAGTTATCTTCCGAGGAGAGATATCCCGAACTGATCCCTATCTAGAAGCACCTCCTATAGATTTCTTTATGGAGTTAATCGGTGATGAGGAAGAAGGGAAAGGGAGCATACAAATTGAAGATGTTCCAATGGTTCAGGAATACATGGATGTATTTCCTGAGGAGTTACCTGGACCTCCCCCAGAAAGAGAGGTAGAGTTCTCCATTGAACTCGTACCTGGGTCTCAACCGATATCAAAGACTCCGTATAGAATGGCAAATGTGGAGCTAGAGGAGCTAAAGAAACAACTCCAAGACTTGTTGGAGAAGGGGTTTATCTGACCGAGTGTGTCTCCTTGGGGAGCACCAGTTCTCTTTGTGAAGAAGAAGGATGGATCAATGCATCTATGCATTGATTATAGAGAACTGAACGGGATCACAGTGAAGAACAGATACCCTCTACCAAGAATTGATGATTTATTTGACCAACTTCGTGGGGCTCAATTCTTCTCTAAGATTGACCTTCGATCTGGTTATCATCAACTGAGGGTGAAGAAGGAAGATATTCCAAAGACTGCCTTCCGATCAAGATATGGGCATTATGAGTTTACTGTTATGCCCTTCGGCTTGACTAATGCTCCTGCTATTTTCATGGATTTGATGAATAGAGTCTTTAAGGACTACCTTGATAACTTTGTGGTAGTTTTTATTGATGATATTTTGATATATTCAAAAAGTCTTGAGGAGCATGAAGATCATCTGAGGGTTGTTTTGAAAACTCTACGGAAGGAGAGGCTCTTTGGGAAGTTCATCAAGTGTGAGTTTTGGTTACAACAAGTGGCTTTCTTGGGGCACATCGTAACCAATGAAGGAATCTCGGTTGACCCTGCAAAGACAATGGTTGTGGAGGAGTGGCCTCAACCCACAACAGTAACTGAGATTCGTAGTTTCCTTGGCTTAGCGGGATATTATAGGAGGTTTGTGAAAAACTTTTCACGGCTTTCTAATCCACTAACTAAGTTGACTCAAAAAGGGGTTAAGTTCATCTGGACAAAGGAATGTGAGGAAAGTTTCCAAGAGCTGAAGAAGAGATTGGTTACTGCACCTGTGTTAACACTACCCTCTATCGGAGAAGGATTCGTTATTTTTAGTGATGCATCTCTGAAAGCGCTTGGGTGCGTCCTCATGCAAAATGACAAAGTAATTGCTTATGCATCTCGACAGCTGAAGATTCATGAGCAGAATTATCCTACGCATGATCTAGAGCTGGCGGCAGTTGTTTTTGCTCTAAAGATATGGAGGCACTATCTTTATGGGGAGAAATGTGATATATACACTGACCACCAAAGTCTAAAGTATATTTTCACTCAGAAATAATTGAACATGAGACAAAGGAGATGGTTGGAGCTTATTAAAGACTATGATTGTTCAATTCATTATCACCCTGGAAGAGCAAACAAAGTCGCGGATGCGTTAAGCAGGAAAGATCCTGTTGTTCTGGCAACAATGAGGATCCTGGGAGATCCCTTGATTAAAGATCTAGTAAAACTGGACATGGGAATTATAAGGAAAGGGACATCATCAACCCTATCCCAAATGATTTCTCAACCTTCATTACTAGAGAAGATCAAGAAGGCTCAAAAAGAAGATCCTTTGCTGCAGTAGAAGTTCGAGGCTGTAAAGGATGGGAAGTTCCCTGATTTCAATATTGATCAAGAAGGCGTGTTGAAATTTCGTACCAGACTATGTGTTCCATCCATTCCGGAGATAAAGAAAGAACTGATGGATGAAGCTCATAGCTCTACTTTCTCTATACATCCGTGAATCACTAAGATGTATAGAGACCTTCGTGATCATTATTGGTGGGATAACATGAAGAGGGAGATTGCCGATTACACTACAAGGTGCCTGGTGTGTCAGCAAGTAAAGGCAGAAAGACAACTTCCTAAGGGGGTATTACAACCGCTACCCATACCAGTATGGAAGTGGGATAATATCACCATGGACTTTGTAACTGGTCTCCCGAAAACATCCAAAGGAAACAATGCGATATGGGTTATTGTGGACCGTATCACCAAGACAGCCCATTTTATCTCTATTCGGGAAGATTTCTCTCTGGATCAGCTTGCCAAGATATACGTGAAGGAAGTGGTAAGGCTTCATGGGGTACCACTATCCATCGTATCTGATCGTGACCCAAGATTCACATCAAAATTCTGGAGAAGTCTTCAGCATGCTCTGAATACTGAATTGAATTTTAGTACGGCCTATCATCCTCAAACTGATGGCCAATCTGAAAGGACTATTCAGACACTCGAAGACATGTTGAGATTATGCTCAATGGAATTTAAAGGTGGATGGGATCAACACCTCCCATTAGTGGAGTTCTCCTATAACAACAGCTTCCATGCGAGTATTCAGATGGCACCCTATGAAGCTCTGTATGGAAAGCGGTGTAGAACTCCTACTTGTTGGGATGAAACTGGTGAGAGGAAGCATCTTGGACCTGATCTCGTGCAAGAGATGACAGAACAGGTTCATGCCATCCAACAACACATAAAGGCTGCTCAGAGTCGGCAGAAGAGCTATGCTGACAATCGTCGAAGGGACTTGGAGTTTGGTGTTGGTGACAAATTCTTCCTCTGAATTTCTCCATGGAAGAGAGTCATGCGGTTTGGGAAGAAAGGGAAGCTCAGCCCTAGGTACATTGGCCCCTATGAAATCCTTGATCGCATAGGAGCAGTGGCCTATCGTCTAGAACTTCCACCGAACCTAGCTCAAGTTCATGATGTATTCCATGTATCTCTCTTGAGGAAGTACATACCCGACCCTTCGCATGTACTGAACCCAGAGGTGGTACAACTTGAACATGACCTCTCTTATGAGGAGCAGCCAGTGGAGATCTTGGACCGAAGAGACAAGGTCCTACGAAACAAGACTACCCACCTTGTGAAAGTGTTGTGGAGGAATCATAAATATGAAGAAGCGACTTGGGAACCTGAGGAAACGATGAAGCAAAAGTACCCTCACCTTTTCAACTAGGCCTCAAGTATAAATTTCGGGGACGAAATTTCTTAAGGGGGGAAGAATGTAACGACCCAATCTTTTTGAGTAGTATATTAACTTACTCTTATTTATTTAATAAGATTTTAATGGTTAATGCAGAAAGAGGAGTCGATGGCTTCATCCAGTAGACTCAACCCTTACGAAGCCCACTTATCAGAGCTTGGGAAGGAGGTAGCATCTGTGGGCTTCGCTTTGGACCAAGCCCAATCCGAGCTCCAGCGTGTCAAGCTTGAACGAAAACGCTTGCAGGAGAAGTTCAAGTTAGTGGAGATTGCTACTAGGGCAATGTTATCTGAGACTCCCTCAGATTCTCTCACCATAGCACACCTTACACTTAGGTCTTATGCCAGTGTTATAAGGGGCTATGTGATGAGACCCTAGTTTCCTTGTGTAATCCTTTCGGGTGAATAAATTGAGATTTCTTCCTTTAGTGATGTTTGTGAAATTTCAAATGTCTAGATAATTTTAGAATGTATTTTATTGATGAATTTTGAAAAAGGTATATTTTGAAATATTTATGTAAACCCTAAATAACTAATGATGTGTAATGATTTTCAAAAAATGGTCTTCTACAAAAGTGTTCATTAAGGAATTTGGAGTCTAATAAGATCAACTTAATTTTTGATGAATAGTAAATTATGAATAGTGATTTTACGCTTAGGATTAGTAATATGACCAAATGGATTAGTAATTTCACTCAAAGAAAGTTTTAATATAATTTAGACACCTAGATTAAGTAATGTGATTCAATAAAATGGTTAAATAACGGTTTCATAAATTATTATTCAAGTATTAGTTTTTTCGGATGAATAGTGTTTTTTAATTAAAAATTTAATTAAAAATAATTAGAAAATTATTTTTATAAAAATGACTTTATTTTTGAACTCAGAACATCGATATTATGTTATGGTAATTTTTGGGGATTTTTCTGAAAAAATAAATTTTCGGTGAATAGTGTATTTATTTAAAAATAAAATTAAAAATATTTAGAAAATTATTTTTATAAAATGGAGTTCATTTTTGAAATCATAGCATTGATATTTGGTTAAGGTGAAATTTTGGGATTATTCTGAGAAAGTTGAATTTTCGGTGAATAGTGAAAGTATAGTTTTTAAGTTACGGGTGTTTAATGACATCATTAAATGATGTATTAAGTATATATTCAATATGGTCTAATTATGAATAGTAAGATAAGGTGTGAGGTGTCCCAAGTGGCCAATACCATGGGCAAATACCATGGGCAAGCACATGGTTTTCCCAAAACCACTAGTGAGGTGTCCCTTGACCATTAATGCTTTGTCCCCTCACTTTCCCTATAAATACCCACCCTTTCCTCCCTTAGTTTTCACTCCCAACTCTCCCCCAACGAAGTTCTGGTCTTCTTACCTTCCAAGGAGTCCTCCCAAGGTGCCCCCAAGCCCTCAAGGTCCAATCCTTTGAGTTTCAAGAGTCACATTTTAAGGTAAGGGATCTGACCCCTCTCTTTCTTTTCATGTAATCTCTTTTATGTCATTCCTATTATGCTCCATGTTTTTATGTGAGAGGATGTTCTTTTATATTCCTCTTACTGCCCTTTCATGTTTATATGATGAGATATCCCCTCTTACTCTCATCATTTCGTTTTATGAAAGTTTAAGTGACGCCGTTAGGCTGCCGAATTTTTTAAGGGATTCTTTCACCCTTCTCATTTTTCAAGTTCGATTTTCATGTCAAGTCTTTCAAATTCCTTTTTATTATGTTGGGGTATGATATCTATATCTATCATACTGATCTCTTATGATCATATGATGAGGGACCCTATTTGATCTTGTCAAATCATTTTCTTTTGAAGTTAAGTGACGTCGTAAGGCTGCCGAATTTTCATAAGAGAAATCTAATCCTTTTTTTCCTTCCATGTTTTTCATTTCAAATGTTATGTCCCTCAAATTTCATTACCATGTCCATATTTCCTTCTTACTCTTTCACCCTACTGTTTTATGGATCATTTATGAGTGGGTGACCCATGTCCCCTCTCATTTCAATGTTTTCTAAAAACCCCGAAACTTAGCCGTTATGCTGCAGAATTTTCCCCTCAAAATGCCTCCCTCTTTTCTCAAAAATTATTTTATGTTATAAAGTGAATACTCAAAGCTCTTATTTCTACAAGGGTATTCACATATATATCAAAATGTTCCATTTTAAATTCTGGGATTTACATACATGAGACCCACTTTCCCTTTCCGTGGGTTTAAAGTGACGCAAAGATCATGTCTTTAAAGGAGTTTTTAAAACGTTATGATTATGAAATGAAACCCATTTATTTTATGCTATGTGGGTTATTTATGAAATGTTTGATGATGATATATGTGGCTCACATGATAATAAAGGCAAATTTAAGGGTGCGCCCTGATAGCGCTCCAATGCATTGGGTAATGATGTAACCACTAGAGATTACAATTTTCACGATACCTTGGTGAATAACCTTGGTAATTTTCAAATGACACCTTGGGGATGGACCTTGGTGATATGTTCATGATTGTCTATGTTAAATGATGTAGCCACATCTTCAAGTTATGAAAAATGTTATTTTTATTATGAAATGCCTCATTATTTCTTTCTTATGCCTTAAAGTTCTTTTCATGTCCTTATTGAAGTATCTCAAGTTCACATGTAAAATGTTCCTCTTATTTCCCTTAGTGGGCCTTCTGCTCACCCTTTCTTTTGATGTATGTCCCCAAGTTATGAGATGCAGTAATGAACCTAGAATGAACTTAAGGAGACGCCTTTCAAGTGTTTAAAAAGAATGTTTTATGTTGTTTTCATGTATTATGTTCCTGGTTTCCAAGACACTAGACCTTAAAGATCCTCAGTTTTGTGTAATGAAATGAAAGTTTATGTTATAAAATGGCTGGATGCTATACATAGGGGGAAATGTGGTTCTCAAATATATATTTTGATTCTATATATAATCAGAGTATATTTAGAAAGGTATATGTTCTAATAACATCTTTCTGATATAGGTACAAACATTTTGAGCCCTTTTTCATGCCTTTAGAGTTGAAAAATGCTCTAGTGGTCTTTATGGTACTCATGAACAGGTTGTTCCACCAGTATCTCTTTTATTTTGTAGTGGTATTCATGGATGACCTCCTTGTCTATTCTAGGATTGAGGAGGAGCATGAGTGGAATTTTATAATTGTGTTGGATACCCTTCAGGATCATCATCTATATGCAAAGATTTCTAAGTGCACCTTCTAGATTAGGGAGGTGAAGTTTCTGAGTTAGGTGATATTGGAATAAGGGGTTTTGGGGGACCCTAGGAAAATTAATGCAGTTATGTCTTGGGAACAGTCAAATAATGTGTTTGAAATCAAATGGTTTTTGGTTCTGTAAGGGTATTACTAGTGGTTCATTTGAGATTTCTCTTAGAATGATTCATCCATAACATCACTTAACCAAAAGGGGTAAAGTTTTAATGGATCCTAGAGTATCGGGCGTCCTTTGAGGAGATAAAGCAGCAATTGACCACAAACCCTATTTTGATGTTTTTGGAATATGGAAAGGAATTTGTGGTCTATTGTGATACCTCGGGTATAGTTCTTGGGTGTGTTCTGGTGCATGATGGCCATGTGGTGGATTATGTTTTGTTCCAACTATGACCACATGAAAATAATTACCCAACTCATGATCTGGAGTTAGAAGCAGTGATGCATGCACTAAAGATGTGGTGCCATTATCTTTTTGGTGATAATTTTTTGGTTTATTCATATCATAAGATTTTAGAATACATTTTCTTATATAAGAATTTCTATTTAAGGCAACATAATTGGGTTGGGTACCTTCAGGGGTTCAATTTTGATATAGTCTATACCCCAGGTAAGGGTAATGTTGTTTTAGGTGATTTGAGCAGGATATTACCAGTACATGCATTGAAATAGTTCAGTGTTGAGTGGAATTTGATGTTTATTTTTACTCAGATGAACTTGGAGAGAAATGAACATTATAGAGGTGTGTTCTTGGATTGTTTTTAGCTAACACCTTTCCTTCTGGAGTTACTTCGACAAGAGCATCTAAGTGATGAGTTGTGCCTGCATTCTATGCAATTTCTTTTTAGTGGGGAGATGCCTTTTGATTTTTCATTTTCTCCTAAGGGAGTCTTGTGATTCAAGGTTCACTTCGTGGTGTCTTTGTAGTTGAGTATGGTGGTGATGTGGGATAACCACCAGTCCCAGTGGTTCATTCACCCTGGTTCCACCCAATATGGTTTATGATTTTTATTGGTAGTTTTGTTGGCCAGGTATGGGGAAAGACATATCTTACATTGTATCACGGTGTTATACAATTTACTAGGTTAAAGGAGAGCACCCAAGGCCCTTTAATTTTCTTCATTAACCACCTATTCCTATGTGGAACTGGGATGAGATCACAATTGATTTTATTGTTAGATAACCCCATACACCCTAGGGGAGGAATGCTATTTGGGTAGTGATTAACCATCTGACCAAATCATCTGATTTCATTCCCATCTGGGATTAAACCAAGGTGGATGATCAAGGCCGATAGTATGTTCATGAGTTTTCTAGTTTTTATGGTGTGCCATCGATAATTGTTTCATACAGGGAACCTTGTTTTACCTTGCTATTGTGCGAAGGCCTTCAGAAGGAAATGGGGTTATATGTCAAGTTGTGGATAGAATACCACCCTCAAATGGATGGCCAGATAGAGTGGGCGAATTAGATTTTGGGAGACAAGATTCGGGCATTTGTGTTTGATTTTAGAGGTTTTTGGGATAGAAATTTAGGATTGGTTGAGTTTTCATATAACAATAGTTACTGATCCTCGATTAGAATGGACCCTTTTAAGGAAATTTATGGTCGGCCATTTCAGTTTCCCTTATGTTAGACTGAGGTGAGTGAGACCTTGTGGTTGGGACTAAGCTTTATAAAGGAAACGTTTGATAATTTAAAGTTGATAAGTTAGTATTAATTTATGTCTTAGAGTTTCTATAATTTTTATGTTGATCATAGGTACGGAGCTTTTGAGTTTTCTATTGGTGACTGTGTATTCATAAAAGAGGCACCTTGCTTGGTTCACCATCATTTGTGTAAGCAAGGGAAGCTAATGTCAAGATATTTCTGATCATTTGAGATTACCAAGAGATTTGTTTAGGTGGAATATAGTTTAGAATTTTCCTTGAAATTGATTTCAATTAATGAAATGTTCCATGTCTCTCAATTAAAAAATTATAACCCATATTCATCTCATTTGTTGAATTGGGAAGGGTTAGAATTGGAGCCTAATTTGTCTATGATTGAATGACCAGTATGGATTATGGATTATTAAGAGAAATTACTTTATGTGAATTCTATTTCATTAGTATGAGTTATTTGGAATAATGGTTGTGATGATCATGAGACTTAGGAGTGACATTCTTGGGTTGAATAGAAGTATCCATTTTTTTATCTGGCTAGGCTTCTAGTAGACTTTCTGAGGGTGTAAAGGTTACAGAGTGGGGATAATTGTTAAATCTGTGATTTTTTTAGGTATTATTTTATTTATTTTTGGTCTATAATTTATCCTTGAGTTTCCCCTTTATTTTTAGTGAAAAATATATATTTTGGTTGTGACATTATGTGGCACATGATTAGGGAACTATTTGGGGAAATTGTGCACCCTCGCCCAGAAATCCCTGTGGAAAATGTTCATTTTTGATAGTAGAGAACAAACATTTGGTGCATGGTTTGTCAAACTATGTATTCTAATCATCTAGATTGTTACTATTATATAGTTCAGGATACATGGTTGCTTCATGGTCTGGAAAACCATTCATGTTAACCAAGTGACCTATCCAGGTTATTAAAAAGTGAAAAATTACTCATGTTCTCTCTTTGATTTTAACCCTAAATCACTTCTCATCCACCCCATACAGGATTTATATCTTTGAGATCTTCCTCCATGACTTATTGGATCTCTTTATCATCAATCCTTGGGTGGTTTTGGCCTTATTTATTTAAGGAATCATCAATTAATTCATTTCTCCCTTGGTTTCTCCCTCTTTTTAGGGTTCTTCTTCCCTATTTCTTGGGTTCTTGTTTTCTAATGAGTTTTTTGACCTAAAAAGGGTTTGATATTGTGTTTTTTGGTTAAATTAAGATTTTTTTTCTCAATATTTCCATTATATGGTCTTATGGAAGTTCATTTGTGGGTTTTCACCAATTCCCATGAGTTTCCAAGTGTGAGCTTGGTGGTTCCATATTTAACATTATTAAATGAGTTTTTCATGCTTTCTTGATTGCTTAAATGTGTTAAATGGATTAATTGTGTGTTGTAAAACATTCTTTTAAAAATATTTGAGATACACATGTGATAAAAAAATTATTTCTAAAGAAAAGTGGTAATTTTTCATGTGTTCTTCATTGTGGTGTTTCATGACTGTGTTTTATGCCTTGTGTGAAAGGTAAGAAATGTGTTTTCAGAAATATTTAAAGGTGAATATGTGTTCAAAATTTATTTTTCAAGAGAAATGGGTTTTTTCATGTTGGATTATTCTTTTTTTACCTTAAATGTGTCTTTGAATTGTGAAATTTATATGAAGCATGTAATAAACTGGTTTTAATATAAGTGTGAATTTGAAAGGGGCTTTCTCGATGGAGATGGTTGGATTCCATATGTTTTATTCTTATTGTGTTACTAAATGGGTTTCATGAATTGTGTAAGTGGTTAAAAATGTATTTACAAATGGTTTTGGTGAGTGTTAAAATGTAAAGTTGTTCTGTTTATGGAAAATAGTGGTTTCCATGTGTATTTTGATCATTATATCGATGTGAAGATCTAAAAGCGGTGATTTCATTTGGTGTTTTTATGCTTGGATTGTGTGTGTGAAGGTGGTGATTTGTTTCAAGCAAGCATATTTTTTATAAATTGTTTCCTTAAAGGTGTTTCTTAAGAAAATATTCCTTAAAAAAATTCTTAGAAACATTTCATATATTGTTATCGAAATGTGCATATTGATTTCTCTTTTAATATTATATCATAAAATAATTATTTTGGGTGGAATACTACTAGGATTTGGCTCACTCATGATATACAGCTTTGGGTGTGTGTAGACTTTGTTGTGTATGACTCGGGTACAGGAAAGATGTATCATGGTGGTGATGGGGGATCTAGTTGCTAGTCTTCCACTTATTCCAGATATTGATGGTGGTGGCTTGAGGTTAATGTCCCTCTTGTTCTATGGAGGTTTTTAGGATTGTTTTGTTGTTCCCATTTTACTGTAGTACTTTTGGTTTTTGTGAGAGTTTCAAAACCTTGAATCTGAATTCTTTTTATCTTATTTCATTATTCTTATCAATTATATGAGGTTTATAATTATTGGTTTATTATCATAATATACATGGGAGAAATCATTCTTAAAGTATATTATTGGTACCTAGGCATTGGTTTCCAGCCCATAGGGATTGGGAATGCCCTTCAGGCCACGCCTTGGATTAGCCTGGGTTTCAGGGTGGATCGTACCCTAATTGGGTTTGTGACAAGAGTTTTACAGAGTTTCTATAATTGTTTAAATATATTCTTCCTAAAGACAATGATCTTCCATATTCATATTATAAAGAGAATAAAATACTACTCCCTATGGTAGTAGGGTATAAATAATTACATGCATACCAAAATGAATATGTGTTATATATGAAAGAATATAAATTTCTTTCTGGCTGTTTTAAATGTGGGACACCATACTATAAGTTGAAAGAAAAATCACAGGTTGATTTAGAATTTAAAAGACCTCTACTAAGTAATTTTGGTATATTCCTATAATTCCTCAATTCAAACATTTATTTAAAAATTAACATGATGATAAAAAGATTCATATGGCATGCAGATGAGCAGATATGTGATGAAAAATTATAGAATCTAACCAGTTTTCCACAATGGAAGAAAATCAATCACCAGTTTCTTACATTGGGAAATGACATTTTAAAACTCAAACTTAGAGTGTGCATGGGTAGAATGAATCCATATCAAAGCCTTAGTATCACACATAGTTCATGTACTCTTTTATTAGTAATTTAAGAATTATCTCATGAATTTTATATGAAGTGAAAATATGTGATGTTGAGTTTAATGATCTCTAGACCAAAATATCCCAAAAATGATGTTGTCAATTTTTTATCAGCATTAATTGATAATTTGAAACTGTTTTGGGAGGAAGGTATAAGGGTGTTTGATTCTTATAAAATGGAATATTTTCAACTGTATGAAATGATTATGTTCACTATAAATGAAATCCCAGTATAGGGAAATATGTTTAGATATAGTGTTAAGGTAAATAAATCTTTTCTAATTTGTGAATGAAAGACTTCATATTGTCAAATAAATCATGGGAGAAAAATAGTATAAATGGGTCACCAAAAGTTTTTTTTAGATCACTCTTATAAAAAATTAAAAAAATGGTTTCAATATCTTAAATGATTTTGATATTTCTCCAAGACCTTTATCTACTGATTAGTATTTTGATAGGGTGAAAAATACTATTGTGGCATTCAAAAAGATACATAAATCTGGTAATGATAAAAATATTTGAAAAAAATGGTCAATATATTTTGAGATACCATATTAGAGATATTATGGGGTCAAAAATTAAAATGATTTCATGCATGTGGAGAATAATATATGGGAAAAATTTATTGAAACATTGTTATATATTAAATAAAATATTTAATATGGGTTTAATGTAATATTGGACTTACTATCAGTGGGAATACGTTTGGAGTTGGCTCTCACTCCAGATGGAAGGTGAACATTCCTACCCCAACTTTTCATACATTATCCAAGAGGGAAGAATTATATTTTTTTGATGTCTTCAAGAAATAAAATTTATAAATGTTTATTCTTAAAAAGTAAAAAAAAATCTATAAAGGATTTGAATTTTACGGGTATAAAATATCATGATTTTCACATCATGATACAAAAACTTTTACCAGTTTCATTGTGTGGAATATTTCCCATCCATGTCAGAATGAATATCATGATGGTATGTTATTTTTTCAATTCAATTTTTTATGAGGTTATTGATTCGAATGATTTTAACACTTTTGAGAACAAATTATCTTCTATACTTTGTAATTGGAAATTTATTTTACTTTATATTTTTTTGATGTCATGGTTCATTTAGTGGTTCACTTGGTTTGATAAATAAATCTTTAAATACCTATATATATACATTGAAAGTATCATTTTGAAAGATATGGGAAGATATTAAAGGGTTATATTAATAATACATATCAAACTAAAGCCTCCATTGTTGAGATGTATATTATTGAGAAGAATGAATAGTTTTGTACAAGCTATTTGTTTGCAGTGGAGCACATTGATTTGCCTATTTCTCACCAAGAATGAGTAAATTTTGGCATAAATTGGATTCATGCATTGAAATTAAAGTTGTTGACAAGTGAATATATAAAGAAGGTACATTTATACATCATTAATAACATAAATGATGCTTAGAAATGTATAAAACTGAATATTGATGTTCAGAAACAAAGTTATCCAAATAATAATGATATGTGGATTTTGAATGATCATTAAAAAACATTTCTTCCATGTTTTATAGAGATAATTCTTGGTAGATCAGAATCATTAGAAACCTTGATATGGTTAGTTGGTGGTCTAAGTTTAAATTTGATAACATGGTTAGGGTATGACATTAATGGATATGTATTTCATAGAAAATATCATGATAGTAGAAATGTGGTTTGAAATAGTAGTGTATTTCATTAAATGAAGCTTTGGGAGGTGTGGTTTGAGTGGATGTCAGTGTTCTAGAATTCATGATCCTCGTTCGACGGTGTATGAATGAAGATGATGGTGGTGGTTGCAGTTTGGTGTTGACGACTGTCTGGTTGTGAGAGGTGATGATGGTGATGACGGTGTCTGGTTCAGGCAGCAGGCATTGCAATGTGGCTAATGGTGATGAGAAGATAAAGGTAACCATGTCAGCAGGACAACGTGTTGGGGGTGATGGTGATTTTCTAGTGATTTGATGAGTCAATGACGTTGTCTTTGATGGTATACAGGTTTCTCAATCAGTGCAGTCCTCGATCAGCTCGCAGGATTTGTGGGATTCGGTGTGATGATGGTTCTTTGGAATTTTGAAACGGGCGGTCTTGGTGTAATGTATGATTAGATTTATTTTTGAACATTGAACTATGTAATGTGTGTTTTTTTTAGGTGTGGTTAGTTGATAGACAATGTTTTATTGGTTCCCACTGACCTTAAAAGTGGATTTGTAATAAAATAAAAAAATTATTTGTGGTAGAATAGTAATGTATTCATGTTTTTATAAGTAATGAATTTTTCGAGTGCTAAAGAAAATAGCCCAAACTCTGTATCAAATACATATTATAGAGTCATCAGAGAAATATTGGAGGGTTATTACATTAAATTTAAAGTTCCAATTTATAACTGCAAATGGTTTATTGATAACAACGGTGTCGTACATGATGAATTTGGAATGACACTAGTTAATTTGAATAAATTGAAATACACAACTGATCCTTTTTATCATCGAAACATGTGAAAAACAAATTTTCTATTTTATTGATCAATTCAATATAAAATGTTCTATTATTTTTCAAAGAAAAAATAGTATGTTGTTGACGATAAAATTCAAAAATATTTTTCTTTATATGAGATCCCTACATCCATGGAAATATTAACAAATAATATTGACGAACATGTTGTAGACATGGTTTATGTCATATGGAGTGATCATGAAGATGGACTTTTGTGGGAAATCCTTTAGAAAATTCCTAATATTTCAGGTGATATATGTTTATTTCTGGTTTTCTTTTTTAAATTTCATAAATTTTTATATATTATAATTTTATTTTCTCTATTAAAACATGTATTATACCTAATAAGTTAAATTCTTTGTTTATATTAGTTTAGTGTTTATTTTTTTTACCATATTTTCCCTCAGATAACTTATCAATTAATTGATTTTGTTGAAAACCAATTATTATAAATTTAATATGTTAAATAAAAAAAATATTGTATAATATTATATTAAAAAAATATTTTGGTATAAAAATGATTAATGAGGTTAGAGAATTTTTACAATTCACACACCATATTCGGATATCTATTCATTAATTTATGTTATTTCATCTCCTGTTAATATTTTCATCATTTTAGATAACTATAACAAATATGAAAAAAAAAGTGTTAAGATTAGTTTACTTTAATTATTATTTGATAATTGCTCATTTTTTATTTTCATTTGTATAAAATAATTGGATTTGTATATTTTTGTACTAATCATTTTTGTTTTGACTTTTAGGATAATGAAAGATCAATTATTTGATCCACCACATACTTCTGAAGAAGATTGTACTCATACCTCTAGGGAGGAATGTACACATTATCCTATTGATGAGACTCCTTGTCCTTTTTTACATGATACATCTACTTCCACAGGGGAAAAATAGTTCAAGGGTTCATAAATGTGGCACCACACATTTACTAAAATTATTAGTTTCACATAACTAGGACCAGAGGATACCAGTAGTCTTTGATGATATTGATATGATAAGAGGTCCCAATTCACAACAATTTTATAATTTTGTAGTAGTGGAGGATAAAAGCAAAGTTATTTTTTTATAATTGATGAAGTGTTGACAAAGTGAAATTATCAAAATTGTGGGTGATCATTTTAGTAAGATTGGTTATTATTATTTTACTTATCTTAAAATATTTATAGTAATATTTGTTTCCATTTCCTTATTAGATGACAAATGATATACCTGATACTAGATGAGTTATAAGTAAATTTTTATCATTGTATGCTAGGAGATGGATAGATTTTAAATCATCCCTCACATCACAATTAGTTTTTTTGGGATAGTCAACATCATAATCCATGTGACATATATCCATTAATAGATGAAGATACATGGAACAAATTTATTGAAAGTAGTTGATGAGAAGAGTTTTTGGTAAGTGCAAGGTTACCTTTTAGAAGTTCTTTTATATTAATAATTGTGTTAATGATTTCTTTATTATTAATTGTTAATTTATAGAAATTGGGGAGATATAATTAGGAGATCCAATATAGAAACATATACCCTCATATGTTATCTTGGGTAGGGTATATGTTCTTGGAAAAATATATGATAGCATAAAAACTTCAAAATATGAAGATGAGTCTGCAGGGTCTATAGAGCCCCCCCCATAGACATTCCCCCTACTAGAAATGAAAAATGGAAGAGGGATTTAATGAGAAAAAATGAAAACTTCTTATGGAAGAGTCAAGGGTTGTAGCTTAGAGGATTGTAAGATATTTTTTTTACTTATTTATATTAGTTATATTAAATATTTATATATTATGATTCATTAAATATTTTTTCAAATTTTCCATGCAGAATTCTCTTGAGTAAAAGAATACACACGGGGTCCTTATATATGATGGTAGAAAGTATATTTCGACTAAAACATTGGGAAATCTTGAACACCTGGGTCATGTATGAGGATACCCAATAGTTTTATCGGTAAATATAGTTCTTCCACATTTTAAATCATCTTCAATAAAGGATGTTTATAAAAAAAATATAATCTTTTTAATCTGATGTTTAGGATATTCATGTGACGATTGAGGAAAGGACTAGAGCTTCGGTATAGTCGATGTTTATAGGCATGAAAAGATAGTTTTTAACTGTCGATCTGACTCCTCAACCTTTCCTAGAATATCACATTCCTTCTCTTTATCCTACATATATATCCTTTCCTGTAGAGCCCACTCCTTTTTATCCTACCCCTACACCCCCGCCTCCAAAAATTCCCAATTAATGTGAGTTATATGTTGATTTTCCCTAGTATATTGTTGAATATGGTATGGTATTTTATATTGATGACACCATTAATCATGAATATATGGACATAAGTCATCATAGGGTCACTGTACATGATATTATAGATAGATCATAAAAAATACCATGTCCTACAGATGATGTGAGTACATTTGGACAAAGTATCATCCATTTTTTAGTTTGGATATCTAGACTTGTTTGACGTATCAACATAGAGGTACGTATATATTTTATCTTTTATTTCATTTTTATATTAAATTTTTTTATCATTTTAAATTGTATATATTTATTTAATTTTTTATAATAATACTCTAAAGGTAGAGAATTACTATATAGAGAATAAAAAATACAAAGTTTTATGACTTCAGATACAGATTCCACTATTCTTGATATATTATAAATATATTAAAATTTGTTATATGTTGTATATGAGAATCCATTTGAAGTTGTTTTTTAGGAAATCCATGACTGTAGAGATTTTTAAAATAATATCATGGAGCTTTTAGTTGGAGATCAGTTGAGCATCAATATGATGCAAATTTTTACAATGTAAGTCGATTAGAAAAGTTTTTCCATTTTTTTAATTTTTTGAATATTTATAATTATGTTTGTTTTGTATTAGGTATCTTCATATAATTTGTATAGATCATGATAATACATATATATGTGTGTGTGTGTGTGTGTGGATTTATGGACCAACCGTTTATTACACCTATAGCTATGATAATGAATTATGTAGAAAGAAAAGTTTATATTACTCAAATAAATTTGAAGAATGAAATTAGTTAGTGCTGGATATTTACATATATTCAAGAGTATAAAACATATTTCTCATAAATTTTAATATATATCTTAACATAATAACAGAAAACATTAAATTCCTTTATATATTAGTGTTCATTGGATGTTGGGTGTTTTTTGTCTAATAGATAAGACAACTACTGTCTATGGTCTATCAATAGTGAAGTGAGATAAAATATTAAGAATGTATTGATCGCATAATTTTGAATATTTTAATCCTTAATTATATTATAATCACTAAAATTTATTTTATTCATATTATATTCAAAGAATCAATGGTATTTATTTAGATACACAATAAGAAAAAAGAGCAACACGATCAAAATTTTACAAGATGAGCTGAATTTTCATTTATAATTACTAAATTTTGGATATATTACTTAAAATGTTATTTTAAATTAAAATTTCCTTGGAAATGAATTTTTATTAACAAGAAGGTTCAAAAAAATGTGGATATTATGTTTTAAGATTTAGTTATGAAATAATTTTAACAGGGACAGTTATGAAGTTCTAGAAGGTTGGAAATATTTATCAAGTTTCCATTAATATTTCATTTTTTATTGAAAATACTAGTTACATGATTTCTTTATTTTTTTTATATTTTTGATGACCCATGGCCATAAAGTGAAAAAGATATGAGACACATAAAAATGAATGGGTACAAAATTTTAAAGTTTTGATTTATATTTATTTTACTTGTAATATATATTTTACATTTGAAAGTTCAATTTTAAGTGTCTTTTATTGGATGTTTTTCTAGTATTCAGATTCCATTTCTACTGGTTTTTTCTTGTTTTTTGATGTGGAAAGGAAGAATAAAAATGAAATTATTTAAAAAAATCATGTTGGTTATTGGATAACCTATGTGAAAAACAAATGACCATTAATTTTTCATTTCTCTTATCCAATAAATGATGTGAAAAACATTCTTATCATGTCAGATATTTTAAAAAACTAATATGATAAAATGTTTTTCATGTATATTATTCATTAATCGATGTGAAAAACAAATATATTTTGGTTTTTTATGTTGGTTATTAAATAAATTAATTGAAAAACCTTACATGGATTTTTTTAAAATTTTAGTTTTAATTAACAGACATTAAAAAAATATTTTCAATGTCACCCTCAATAACATCACCTAATAACCATTGTGAAAGGAAAAAAACAAATGTGGAAATTTGTTTTAGAATTAGTAATTTTATATTACCAAAATAAATTAAATTGATCATAGATTATTTTTTATTACAATAGGTAATATTAATATTTATAAAATAATATTTCAATTTTTAATTTTTTATAATTCTATATAAAATAATATTAAAAACACTTTAAGTTTAAAAAGGTCATTGATTAATAAAAATAATTTTTCATTATATATGTTGTCTTAAATTAGGAACTACTTTATAAATTTTAGAATTTTAATTTTAGAAAAATGAATCTATTTTTGGATTCATCATAATAATATTATCTTGTGATGATTTTTTATATTTTTTTAAAAAATTATTTTTAGGTGAACAGTGAAAATACCATTATAGAAAATAATATTAATTATTGGAATGTAATTAAGAAATATAAATTCTTAAAACATTTTTACAACACTAAATATGTATTTTATAAGTGAATATATAATTTTTAAAATGTATTAAATTTTTAAAACCCATATTCGATATTTTATAAAGTAAGTTATGTTTTCAATAAATTTCTTTAATACATTATATATTTAGTACTTTACAATTAGATTTTATCAATTTCAAAAGATTAATATAAAATGGATTTAAAATTTTGAATAATTAGCTCCAAATTATTTAAACAGGTCCAACTTATTTTCAATCACAAAGGGTAAACTAATTTGGTAAAAACAAGTTAACTAATTAAAAATTAAAAAGGGTAAAAAGGGTTTAACCAAGAGGGAAAGACAATGATCATATTTAAAACATGTGTCAGAATGGGTGGTTGGGGAATTTCTGAAACATATCTCTTATGCCCACCATTATTTTATAATTTTGGAGCTAATTTCCTTGATAGTGACTTCTAATTTTTAATAAGTTTGGGGTATTTATAAAAATGTCATCTCTTTTCACTTATAAAAGGAGAACCTCTCTCCTATATTCCACTCACAGAAAAATAAACTTAGTATATCCCAAAACCTATCCAAACCTCTATTAAACATTCCTTGATTCCTTCAAGAGGTTGTTTTCTTCTCAAAAGACCATCCCATAAATTCTAATAACCCTTTTCGAAAGAGATAATATATTAAGTGAGGGGGTTAGATTGTGATCAACAAAGTAGAAATTCAAGGTAAGGGTCGGTTGTCATAAACATTCACCCCTTGATACATATTTTCTATTATAATAAATTATGTATTTGTAATGGTGTATCTACTACCCATTTAATATTTTTTATCATGATCCCTTTAATATTCATGGAATTTAATTATTCATTTGAAATAATGTCCTTTAAGGAGTTTTGATTCGAAATTTTTTAAGGTCGTAAGGGTTTCATGTCTCATATTCAATTTCATGAGACATGTTTATTTTTTTCAACCATAAAATATTTAATATATTGTGATTAATTAATAATTATTTTATTTACCCATATTCACATAATTCCTGGGTTTTAAATATCCATATTGTTTTCTCTCATTAAATGGAATTTTATTCAAAAGATAGTAAAGTTATAAGGGTTTTTATTACCTTGACTGCCTTTATTAATTAAAAATGTATATTATTGAACATAATTAATCCAATATTTGTTTAATTCAACCTTAATAATTTATTTCAAGGAACCTTCACTTTCTATTTGGGGATAGTGACACACTTGATTAAAATATTACTCCACAATTAATTTATTCCTCATAAAAAATTATAACATAATAGATAAAAATTATCATTCTTTTTAACAGGTACCCCCTCCTTGTCCATTTTTTTCATTTCCTATAATGTAATATTTTATATTTTTCATCCCCATTATTGTTTTATCTCATGTGACCTTCCTATTTTCTATAACCAATTTTCATAGTGATGTTTTACTATAACTTTTTACAATGGGGGTTTTCAACAAAAGCATTAAAAATAATAAAAAGGATTTACATTCATTATAAATAAAAAATTTTATAATCTACTTAAAATTTCTTTTTATAAACTTTATTTTATTTCATGTGTCTATTATTTGTGTTTATTTTTAAAAACTAAGTGTTTTTTAAATCTTTCAATTCAAGTTTTTTAAACTGTTGTTTTTTTCAAATGCTTAATTATTTAAGATTATTTTAAATGTAATAGCTTTAAAAAATTTCCCTTTATATTTTTTAAACCATTATGTAGTTTTCAAGGCTTAATTATTTAATATTATTTAAAAATTATATGTTTTAAAAAAAATAGTTCACTATTTTGAAACCATTTTTTATTTTCAAAGGAACTTTATTGAGATTTCATTCTGAATATTGATTTTGAAAATTCCTTCTTTTAAATTTATAAAAATCTACCTTTCCAAAAGTGGATTTTTAATGTGACCCATAGCTTCATCACATACTCCAAAGTTAAAATTATTTTCTATAAAACTCTTTTATGATTTTTGTACCATTTTCCTCTTTATCTCAAAATTCCTTATTTCTATGGATGTTATTTTTCATGTATCACCCTCCAAATGATCATATTAAATACTCTTTTAGAGAGATTTAATTTTTGGTATCATCCATTTACATTATTTAGGTAAATTTTGGTGATACCATTTATAGTTATCATGAAACCCATTTTCCTTTATCAAGGTTCCTTATAATGTTTTTAATGACTTTTTTTAAAGATGACCCATATGTATAGATAATTGATTGGTGGGATCCTATATGTACCTATAATTCATTTGTAATTTTTATATCTATTGAGTTTAAAATGGTACATGGGAGTATTTATCCCAAGCCTAAGGGTACATTGGAGGATTTATCCCAATCCAAAGGGTATAAAAGAGGATTTATCCCAATAAAAAGGGTACAAAAGAGGATTTATCCCAAGTAAAAGGGTACACAATAGGATTTATCCTAAGACAAAGTGGTAAAAAATACTTTTTCCCCAAGCCCTGGGGTACATAGGAGGATTATCCCAAGCCCAAGATGGTACACAAGTGTTTATTCAAAGACTACTAAGTGATGAATGTCTAGGTATGAAACCTAGAAATATGGTTTATATTCTTATGTTTATAACATAGTTTTATTCTTTTCCTCTTGGATATATTATGTTTTCATGCCTCATGTCTATGGATTCATGTTTTTACTCTCTTTTTATTCATGAATTATTTTATTCCAAGACTTATTCCATGATTTAAAATCTATTATTTGTTGGGTATAACTTTCTTATATATCTTGATTATACGCATATTCTCATCGAATTATCTCTTATTACTTATAGTTATGGTAACTTACATTCACCCTTACTGATCATTCATGGTCACCCCTTTGTATTAGTTCTACATTACTAGGTTTTGAGTATGATTATGACTAATTATAAGTATATAATGGGGTCTAGTCTAGATCAATCATATAGAAATGTTCAAAAGTGTTGTGGAATAAGTTTCTTATGTAGCTAGTCCTTTATGAAACTCAACTATTCAGTCTTTGGTATGTGAGTATTTTTGTGAGATATATGATCTAAATCATGAAATTAATTTATTATATAACTCATGTTTATCTTTAGTCATTATACCATTATTCAAAGGTTACTATTGGTATTTTGGTATATTTGGGCATAAATCCTAAAACTACTTATAAATCATGTCATTTTATTTGGGGTTGAATGAATCATTGGAGATAAATCTAAATAATTAGAGAAGTCAATCTATCAGGAAAAATATAGACTTAGTATTAAGATGTTTATTTATAATAAATCAATACACTTTTCTATTAAATTTTTTTTTAAAAATCTGAAAGAAATATTTGGAAAATGTCATAAAAAATGTAATCCGGTTGAATTTTTCTTCACATTTATTCATGGGTTGAATATAAAATATATTATATCCAACAAATAATAATTAAATTAGATGAAATCTGAATATTCTAGTTAGAAATAAAAATTTTAAAAATAAATTAAATAAATGGAATAAGAAAATTCATTAGGTAACAGAATAATTAAGGCTCACAAAATGAATTCTTTTGTGGGATGAATGAGAAATCTCTATTGAATTCAAGAAATAGTTTTTCAATACTTCCAACTCAGGTTGAAATTCTAATTAAATAAAATAAACTATTTTTGGAAAATGTGATTTTATTCCTCATAAAAAATCTTGGTTTAAATATAACTCTCAACCTTGATTTCATTTTTTAATAATAATAAAATACCACTTTATTCCCTTTTCTAATATATTATTTATTCAATCATGCACAGAAATAATGAAGTGAAATAAAGGGTGGAGTAGTATAAGTGATGTATACACTATACAATAATGAATATTATTTTCATTGAGTGTTTTAATTTTTATGAGGAAGTAAAGGTGAGGTCATCCCTTTGGGTGGGAGAATTCATGAGAAAGATATGTAAAAATATAATTTCAGTTTGAATATTTAATTTCAGGATAACTATATAAAATTAAATAATGCAATTTGAAAATCATGTTTATATACAATTTTTTGGTTGAATTATATATGTTTTAAAGGGTAATTTTTATTAATAAAAATATTATAAAAGTTTATTTTTTTTATCATGAACTTTATTATTCTAATGATTTTGTTGATTTGATTGTGGGATGTATATATTTTAGGATAAATATATATAAATGACCTTAATATAAGATAATTATATTGGAATCACATTATGGATTTTATTATAGGAAACATTGAATACTTTAGATATTAATTATTTTTTCTACATAGTGTTATCCCATGTCAACGTAGATTTTACTAACTATTGTCTCATTGATAATAGAATATGGAATCCTTCTCTCAACAAGTGAATCATTTTATTATTCAGAATAAGAGGGAAATGTAGAAGTTCTTTTAGAGTAATGGAGGAAGTGTAGATATGTGATGATAAGACTCTTACATTTTATTTATATTCATTTTCAATAAGGGGAAATGTAAATAAATTCAAAATCACACATATTGACATTAAATATGTTTTGTATTATCAAATAAATAAATAAAAATCAAATTTAATTTCCCATGGATTAGTTTTATTTCATTAAAAATTAAGGATGCCTTAGTTTTGTAAAGTTTTTGATATATATTGAGAGTTAATGAAGGTTCTATAATGTTTAATAGAAATGAGTTTGATGTTTTTTCTTGAAATATTGGCTTGAAAGTTTCAAGTATCAACCCCTATTATGATTATTTTTTTAACTCATATTCAAGTGATATACAAATGTTTTATAGTTGATAGTATTATCTATAACCACAATTAAAAAGGTTGAGAATTCATCTAGAAAAACATATATATTAAAGATTCAATGTTCAATGAAGATCTAGATGATGGTATAAAGAATCCATCCATTTTGAACATATCATGCAATATTCTACTATATTTTCTAATGAATAATCTTTTTGTGATGTTTATAGATTATTTTTCATGATTGAGTATGACTTGTAAAGAATTTAATGCATTATTAGAATATTTGAGGAAGTTTTGATCTTCTTTTCTGGAATGATAAAATTAAGAGGTTCATAAACCCTTCATTGTATATTTGTAAGGTGTATGGGGATTATTATTGTTATTTTTTCATAATAGTTTTTATTACAAATAAGTATTTTAAAATTTTAACAAAATAATTATCCAGAGTTGAACATCATAAGGTTCATCTTAACATTCATAAGATCATCGTAAGGTTGTTATAGGGACTATGTAAGTATAAAAAGAGCTACATAGACATCAATGAGATCAATGTCAAGTTTATTCATCCTTATATTGAGACTACATAAGTTTAATTGGGATTGACATAATTAGTATTTGCTTTTATAAAATTTTAATATAAAAACATATTCATAAAACATAATAAGAAGTAGATTTTGAGAAGAATAAATAATGAAATGAGATTTAAAATTTGTCCATTATTTTGAACTATTCTTTAGGGAGTAAAAATTATAGTATGAGGCTTATGATCAATGCTAGAATATTGAGAAGTGTTGTGACCCAAGCCATATTGTAATTATTCATGTTCCCATAAATATATAGAGAGTATTAAAATGAATTAAAGATTCAAATTTTTTTGACCATATGAAGTTAGTGATATTTAAAAAACATTTGAAGAAGGAAATAATCTCAATTCTGAAAGAGAATTTTAGAGAAGGACATGACTCATATGAATGAGAATTAAAATGATAAAATCCTACTATAATTAAATTTAATTCCCATATTTGTTTTTGAAGTAATTTCCAAATTATATTTATTATAATTATTTAAATACATTAGTAGAGGAAAAAGAAAAAATGTGATATTGGAGAACCTTACTATTATTGATAATCATATGTATTTCAAAGAGATAAATATGATTGTATTTAGGAATTACCTATACATTGAAGAATAATAAAGAGAAGGAGAAGGTGCATGACACCAATAGGTGTGTTGAAGTTTAAGAAGATATTGAGTAGCAGGAACCTCTTCCTATAGTAGGAAATATCGACATATAATCAAGAGAAGGTGACAAAGGATAGTGATCCTTTAGAATAAAATGATGTGAATAATTTAAGAAGAATTAGGCCTTGAGAACACTATACCTAGAGACATAATAACTCAAATACATTTTCAATTGAGGAAGTTTGGAGGAAACTCAAATAACTATTTGGAGATGGTATAAAGACCCCATTAAAAGATAGAAATATTATTTTAAGAGATAGCTTCCCTTAGTGGGAGATAATATAAAATAATATTCAGGAGGCAAATAATTTAATGACTAGTATCCTAGATTTTTTTATATTTTCCACCAAGATTTTTTGGAGAAAACATGTACTTATAATTAGTGTTTTATTGTGGATAAACTGGGTTTGAGAACATGAAATAAATAAATAAATGATTGGTATTTGAAGGATGAACCATGTAAATCCTCATATTCTTTATTTTATATCATTTTAGTTCATACAAGATATAGTGAGATAGATAAGAAATATTTTATGATGATATTAATCATACACATAGTCAGGTATAAAATAAATAAATCCTCAAATGAAAATTGATCATTGATTCACCCCTACCTTCTCAATGATCTCACTAGACCTGGGAACTACATAAAGATAGTCTATTTTTATAAACTAATAACTATTTATATATATTTTATTTCAATCTAGATTGGTTCTGGTGAACCAAGTAAAATCCTTATGTATTTTTTCTCTTTTCATTTAATATTTTTGGTTCACATTTAGAATGAGTGGTAATGATGGAGAAATTTATTGAACAATTTTCTTCAAATAATGGAACAACATCAGATGAAAATTGAGGGTAAATATTAATAAAAGATTAATTTTGTTAGAATCCCAATTAACATTCTATTTAGTGTATCATAATAATTTTATCATAACCTTCTAGTCCTAACAAGTTATATTGGAGGGTAATTAATTTTAATTTGGGTTCTATTTATCAAAATCTATTATTGGGGGGAGGGGAATAGGTGTTTTGGCATCTCTTGGATAGTGGTGAGGATTTTATAGAGAATATAAAATGTGATGATAACTCGAGAATGTATAGTGAAAGATTTTATGATGAGGTGACATAAATAAACATGATTAAATGAACAATAGGTCTAGTATTCAAGAAATTTTTTCATTATAATAGTGAATTTGGAATATGGATCATCATAAAAGATATTTATGTGAATATTATAGAATCCACAGATGTTGAGATATTTTGCTAAAATTATAATTAAAAATATAGAAATATTAATTTATTAATGGGTAATCCAAGAGATAATTTCCTTTTGTTAAAGTGACAAAAGAAAATGATAAAGAAAGAGAAACCCTCAAAGAAGGAAACACTCATATAGATTCACCCAAATAGTTGGAATAATTTTTTGATTCCATTGAAGAATTGGTAACATTTTTATGTATTAATTTAGATAATTACTTCAAGTAAAAAATAAGAGATCTAATACTTATATAAAACAAATGAGGTTAATCATAGATCATTTAAATAGTGGAATATTTCCGATAATAAGAATTGGTAATAGAGAACAAAATATTGATTATGAAAGAGTTTTCCTTGAATGAATCACTTATATTAATGGGAATAAAGATAAAAGAGAAAAGTTATTTAATTTAAGAGTTATAATATGAATTTGATGAAACAATGGTAAAGGATAAGAAACTCATAGAAAAAATGATTCCTCTAAAAAGAAAATTGTAAGGGAGGATCAAATCAAGATATGTTGATTGTATGAGAATATATTATATGGATACCAAAATAAAGGAGAAGAAAGTGAAGATCAGGGAACAATAAATGAGGCTAAAATACTCAAATGGTATATTGCATACTTCACCAAATATAGTCTCAAAAAAAATATTTCATCAAGGTATTAATATAGTACCTATGAATAAGAGTAGAGTTATTACCAAATATATAATAATTTTTCTACAATGAAATATAATTTTGAGTTACTAGTACTATGCAGTTTTTGGAGTCACCATGGATATGTTTCCAGAATATATAATGTTAAATTGTAAAAGGAAATCAAATGTAACTTCAAAACTGAGGAATGACTATATAGGGTATGATTATTTGGGGGGATATTTTATATATATGAACTATTGACAATAGGATAGGTACTAATATTTAATAAGTGATGAAGGTTTCATGGGGAAATACCTCATTCATATGTAAATGGGGTGGAATTATTGTCAGGAACAAGAATCTATTAAATTTATAAATTGACTCACCACATTTATGGAAATTGATGATGAAATTTGACAAAGTATTCCTCAATCAAATGTTTTGTCTTAATCAAAAAAAACATGGATGGAAAAATATAAATATAGAGAATGAAGAAGATGACAGCTACCCTGATTGAATAAAAGATGTTTTAGTGCTTGAATAATGATTCAGTATAGAAAAACAAGTCCAATGTGGTTCTAATGGATATTTAAGATTAAAATAATTAATAATAAATAATTAGTTTAATTAATAATAGTATAAGGAATGTATAGAACACCGGTGGAAGATTCCTCTTATACAGGATGAATCATGTTTTTTATAAGTGGTGTTATAAAAAGGAGAACTGCTAAGGAGTATTTGATGTAAGTTAGAAGAAAATTTTAGACATATCAAGACCAATAATATTACTCTACCTAAGTATGTCTGTGAAGTACCCCTTTTCTCATTGATTTAAATATTATAACAATATTTTAGTGATGTAGTCTTAAGGGTGAGATTCAATTCATAAGGTGAGTGAATTGGAAAGAGATGCGTGCATTAAACTAATATGAACATAATGAATGGTGAAAAGGTAATAACCTATGATATTAAGGAATTATATTAGTTTAAAAGTGGTATTAGAGTAATTCCAACTATTTTAAAAATCCAATCTATAAAATTAATTTGTTCTCTTAATAAATCTATAATTACAAGTGACGTTAGAATATTTTAGATAGTATTGAGTCTGATATAAGATTAAAGTGGTGTTAAATATATATCTGAATTATCATGTTCTATTAAGACAAATATGGTGGTAAGTAGTTGTAATAAGTCAATATAAAGTTATTGTATACCATTAATAGAGAGGGTAATTAGAAACATTCATCAAGTACATTATGATATCCAAATATTCTAATTATGAATTACACCTCTAATGAGTATTAATTCTATAATTTGTGATGGAGGTAAAATATTTTTGGGAATAAATAATTACAAAAATTGATATATCTAGGTTATTATAACCAGTTTTATTGATTTATTCAAAATTTGTTATAACTTATACACATTTTTTTATTACTTATTTGTATACAATATTATATATGTGTGATTACGATCGAATGTAGAAATGTTTCCACAAGTAACAAGCTCAAGATGAATGATTTCATGTAAGTAGGTGAGATAAATGGTAGAATTGAAATTATTAACTTAAATCATTGTTTCATACATTCAATTATAACTAAGTAGGCTTGGATGATTATTAATTAATATTTTAAAAGTGGTGAATTTGTAATGGACTAAAATTTTGAATCTATTAAATTGATATTATCTTAAATATCATATTTCATATGCATCATAGAACTAAGGAAAATTCAACTAAAATGAACTATGGTCTATTAAAATTAGAAGAATAAAATAATGAATAGTAAATTAAAATATAATAATCAATTATAATAATTTCATATTATTATTATTTAGTTTTAAAAATAATTCCTTTCAAATAACCATTAACTATTAACTTAATTAAACCACAGATAAAATTTTATAAAGATTATATTTAGATTTATAAATTAATAAATAAAAATTAAATTAATTAGAAATTTATATAAAATAATACAAAAGAGTGTTGTATTTTAATAGTGAAATTTTTTCCAAAATTAGTTTTTCTTTATATTTTGAATTTTATTTAAATGATAAACATATTAATTTTATAATTAAAAATAGTTTAAATAAACTTCATTTATGGATTAATCATGTTAATATTTTATAAATATGAATTTTTTATATTTTACAAAATATTTTAGTTTAGTCGAATAGAGAAAAAATATAGTTTTTGTCAAAACTATAAATTTTATGACCCTATTATTTTAAAAGAAATACCTATATGATTATAAAACTATTTAATTGATCAATTATGTATTTAATGTGTAAAACTAGGTATTTCCAAAAATACAATTATTAATTTAGAAAACCTATTTTTAACAACATAAGTAATATTTTCTAATAAAAACTATTTTTGGTATTTTTTAATTAAATATTAGTTTTGAATAATTCTAGTTTAGATTGATTTTAAATACATAGAAGTTTTATTTATTTTATAATAAGAAAATTTATATCCTAAAAATCCAATAAATTAACAATCTTACCCCATAAATAAATTTTATACTTAAAAATACACATTTTCTTATATGAGTTTTTATGAGTTAGAAGCATTAATATTAAATTAATTATTATTACATATACAAACTATATCTGAGAAATGGGTTTAATATTTTTAATTAGTGGTTAAAAATTATGAAATATGTTATATTTTATTTTTAAACATTAAAATTAAATTACTTTGGTAAAAATTATTTACAATAGTAAAAATTAGTTACCGTGGAAAAACCAAAAATGCTAAAAGTAAAAATTTTAAGAGTAAATAAATTAAAAGAATGTTCAAAAGTGTGTAAAAATGAATGGTTTATATATTATAGACCTTATCTCATACTGTACTCTATTATTGTCAATTTTGGAGTCTTATTAACATGTGAAACATGTTCCCTCTTTATATTAATTTCATATATTTTTAAAAATGTCATTCTCATCACTTATAAAAGGGGGCTCCCAATAAACCTTCAAGATAACTTTGAAAATTTATTTTCCTATTGAAACACTATATTTTTCCCTTCCCCAATTATCAAATTCCTTATCCTTAAGCCTCTAGTCACATGATATTGTCCCAATACCTCCATTTACAAGGAGTCTTCCAAGGGAATTCTCATGTCCTCAACATGAGTACTTTTTTCCCTAACTTCTCTCGTTTTATTTATTACATTACCAAATTTAAATTTATCATTCCTGTAAAATGAAATCATTATTTATTTCATACTGAATTTTATTATGTTATGGGATAAATGTTAACAACATTTCCCCTTTTTATATTATAAAAAAATATCCATTCATGTATTATACAGACTACCACCTCAATGAAGTGATGTCTTTAACTTTTCACCACTTCCTCTCTTCACTGTTTATAAGGATGGAATTAAAGAAAATTATAACATATATAATATTATTATTAATATAAAAATTATAATCCACATTCTTTCCCTATCATTCATTGAGAAATTAAAGTGTTAATCATGATTTCTATTGTCTACCACCTCTAAAAAGTAATGTATATCATTTTACATCTAGTTTCATTGTTATTTTTTAAACTCTTTACAAATGTAATTAACCACATTAAAAGTATCTTAATTGTACCATTATTATTTTATAATAATGATATTATTCTAACAAAAAGCACTTCGATAATCATAATCATCCATTAATTAATGTATTCCCATGTTTGTGTTGGTCATACCACTAACTTAAACCATGATATAAAATAATATAATGGATGAATAATGTTACACCATGACTTAAATCATCGTGTCTTAGATGAAGTTATACATGACCTCATACACGCATCCCCATATTTAAAAGGATTTCAGCTAGTGATAAGGGTCTAGAGGTGATGTGGGAAGATAATACCCTCGGTAATCATAGCCATACACCTAAATATAACAATATATACATAAGATAACAAAACACCATAGTGTAAAATTATAGAAACAATATTTTATAATCTATGACATGATGGGTCATAAAATAGTAAGCAAAAAATACCCTCAATGTTGTAGTTGAACAAGTATAATCAATAAAACTAGAAATAAATTAATGAATGAAGTTGTGATAGCTATATAGAGTCTTCCATAATACTGAATTTATATTTTAACTCAAATCTCCCAAGCAACTTGTTATTAGGACATTTCCCTTCTATGGTCCCCTGATCAAGAAGTATTCACGTGCACCAAGATAATCGTGTAGGGTGTGAGTATAAACCTAGTAGGACACCACCAATTTTTCCTTAACAAAATTTCACATGTATATAAATCTTCATGTCCTTATGGAAAGGTAAACTCACATACAAGAATACCACCAACCACATACCAAGTGGTCATGAACTAACTAAGATTCCATAAACCTCGGTTGTGACTATAATAACACAATTTCATATGAATGTATTAGGTAATCACTTAAGGACATGGATTGTGCTATATGAATTCATCCGACCTTTAAGGAAAATACACGTTCCTCCTTTAATGAACCAATCCACACCCACCATTAAGGTAAAGTCACACCCATAACCCATGTCTACCTTCTCTCCTCTGATGGTGCACTTTTTTGACACTCCCAAAGCAATGGAACTCTACACATATGCAATGACATTTCACATCATCAAATCATATCAAAAATTAGGCCCTCTTACAATGGTATATAAATTTACCCCTCTATGGGATAATCACATGCCAAGAATTGGTGTTATCTATCCAACATGTAGATCCACAACCAACAATACATTTCATTAAAGCTCCCATATAATAAGTTTACTACATTTGTTAGATCAATCTATCAACACGAACAATGAGATTAAGGTTACACGAGCCATGTAAAAACCAAATGGTGTGAATAACATTGTAAGGATAAATATATTACAATATGTATTGAATAGTATATAAAATAATACACAAGTAACATTGAATATGGAACAAAATATCATATCATACATTCCATGGGAAATGAAAAATCCACATAATAGGTGTGACGTAGTAAAAAAATTAATTTATACAATGGAAAGGTTACACAGAACACCCATTCATGACAATCAAATATTATCATACAATTGTATTTATACTACTAATAAACACACAATCCAAGATTCCCAAAAAAACTCCATATAAAGGCCCAAGATGATGAGAACTTTATACCTTTAGCAAGTTGATTCCAAATTCCAAGATCCATTGTGGGATGATACCTAAATCTTTTCTGTGAACCAATATTCACTGGTACAAGACTAAATCCATCATTATAGAGTATATAGAATTAAAATTCTATGAATAGATAATGATAAGAGATCAAATCAACATCAACTTTCCCAAAGATATTCATCACCAAAGGAATTTATACAATTGATGAAGGAGAGGCCACCACTTCTCATAATCCAATAATGATATATCAATCAAGCATGAATCATCCATTATATCTGTGTGGGGATTCATAGATCTATCCATCATGTCTTGTAACTAAGATAAATTATATATAAATATGGAGTACTAATCTTATAATAGATTCATCTTACCTCAACTAATGTCAACGGATCAATTTATACTTCAATCACCACAAAGGAGAGAAAGATGATGGTTATAGCACCAAGGGACAGCTCTATATGAGGATATTTTCATATTAGATTCAGATTAGAGTGAATGTTAGGTTTAAAATCTAATTAGATCAAAATTCTCAAAATTTTATTAATATAATTTTCTTTCAAGCACCACTGGCTAGTTGGTTGACCTCATCAGCTTGTTGGTGGTCTTGTTTAATCCACCATGCAGGACGTTCAAATTATTTAACCATATAAATCATTACTCCAAGACCCCATACCCACAATAAATACCTCCACAAGAATAAAAATTAAAAAAAATACATCATAACATAAAAATAAAATGTATCATAAAAGCTAAGGATATTACACTTCTCTCCCTCAAACAACTTTGTGTACCCTAGAACTGTATCTTGAGGTCTTAATTGAGTAACTTAAAGCATTGAAATCATAAAATAGACTCAAACTCCTAATTATTCTCTTAATATTGACCATGTTTCTAGTGGAATCTGAAAATTTTAACTATCTTCCCTCACAATATTTTATTTTCCCATCTTATGATTCCCACTCGGCACTTCACAAAGGATGTGTTAGGATCCATCTCAACATCCTCATAGTAGATCACATGAATAGGATTAGGTATATACCTTTAAATCTAAGAAACATGGAAAACATCCTGAATACGTTGATAATGTGTAGTAAGATCAAAATTTTAGGCCACTATCTTGATAATCTTAGTAATCTCAGACTATTAAATAAATTTATGCACTAGCATCCCTTTTTTCCTTAACTTTTGATGTCGTGATCAAGAAGTTACCCACAAGAAGACTTGGTTTCCCACTAAGAACCAAAAAGATAATCTTCTCCAGTGGGACCATGATTGATTTCCTCTATGATTGGTGATTAAACTCTTTCAGATTATATTCACTCTCTTAGAGGTCTCATATAATATAATCAACCCCACAACTACAACTTTACCATCTTCAGGCCAACATAATAGTGATAAAAATATTGATCCATAAGGGAGCCTAAAAAAATTTCATCTAAATTAATATGTCGTAGATTTTGTTGTATCTGAACTCAACCAAGTATAGGTGATCATAACAATCTCCATAAAGTATAGAACACAAGACAGAAGTATATCTTCTAATATCCATAGCATCATCTTTGATTGTCTATCAGTCTAAAAATGATACATTTTACTAGGTTTCAACTGGGAACCCAAATACTTCTATATTCTTTTTAAAAATAGTGATTTGAAATGTGCATCCCTATTTTTTAAAATCCAAAAATGAACTCCATGTAGTCATATAATGTTTTATAAATATATAATTGCAAACTCATCCACTAAAATGGTCTATTGGATAAGAATCAAGTGATAAAAAAATTTAGACAATTAATTATCACCCAAATACTATAATTAATCATGGGGGTATTGGGTAACTCCATCATTAAGTTCATTATTTTTTCATATAACTTTTACATGGGAGAAAATAAAATGAAAAAAAAAATAACTGGATCATTGATTCTCAACCATAATCCACTGGTAGGTAAGGCATCAGGAAAAAAACTAATGATATGTATTTTTATAACTAGCCACCAAAACTAATGTTGGATGTCATGGTATGTCATCATCAACCATGGATGAACAACCATTTTAGAAACATGTGATTCTATAATCATATCCTCCCTTAAGGAAGCTGAAACTACCACCCTCCAATGAACATATATTATGTCATCATCATCTGAGGACCACCTTGAAATTGAATCATTCCCCACCAAGCACTCCTATATCACTATGCATTAAGGATCTGGCCCCAGGATGTCCTTTACCAAGTCCATTAAATAATATGTTATAAACAATGGTTCACATGTAATTACTCCATGATCCTCAAATTCTTACACTATTCACTCAACCATAAAACTCATCAGATTACATTCCTCCCCGAAATACTACTCTACAAACTCATGAGTCTCTGATGTTTTCCTACTAATATCATCTTCAATGATATTGCCATTTTCAAGACCATAGTCGATCTCAATGTCGAACGTCATTAGATACTCCACCAAATGCCTCTACCTCATATTAAGATCCCATTTATAGAAGATATAACATAATATTTTATGATTTGTGTATATGAAAAACTTATCAATGAATAGAAAATGTCACCAGCACTTAAGTACATGGACAACAACCACTAACCCCAAGTCATATGTTAGGTAGTTATACTCATGGTGTAGTAGCTGAAATGACCCATAAGTGACTATGTGACCTCTTTATATCAACAAAAATCTGAAACCAACACCCTAGGAATCCTAATACATCATGTATCATATCTCTGGCACTAAAAGAATAAAAATTGGAGTTCTTATCATCCTTCTCTACAATTCTAGGAATCCCTCTTCAAACTTAAAAGGCCACTCAAACTTCACCATATTTTTGGTTAGTTATAACATAATCACATCTAAACGGTATAATTCTTGGATGGAATATCAATTTTTCCCCATAATCCCATGCAAACTATAGATCTAAAACACATTCCTAGGGTGTTTCCATGATATACCATCCTCTAAATTCTCTAGGTCCAATGAAATTATCACCTTAGAAATTATATTCTAGAGGAAACACACCTCTTAAATCTTAAAATGATACTTCTATATTTTTTCATAAAGATGATGGGATATAAGTATACTCGTTAAAATCTCAAGGTTCTTAGAAAGGATATTTGAGGTCCTTGAATATATCAGGATAACATCCATGAATACAATAATAAGGTAGTCATTATATGGATGGAAAATTTTATTCCTAAGAGACATAAACACCTCTACATAGTATTTTATCCCTAAAGGAATTAGAAGATAATCATATAGTCTATATCTAATCCTAAAAAATTTGTTTGGAATATCCTACTCTCATAAAAACAATTTATGGTATCCTAAATAAAGATCATTTTTTTAAAAGTATTGAGCTCCTTATAATTGATCAAATAGATCATCAACCCTTGGTAAATGGTTCATGTTCTTCACTATTACCTGATTAAACTTTTTGAAGTACACATAGAGCCCTATAATACTATAATTTTTTTGAAAAACACCACTAGGGAACCCCAAGGATACATTCTTAGTCTGATAAATACATTTTCTTCAATTTTCTCTAACTCTCCCTTAAAATCTCTTAACTCATTTGGTATCATATGAAAAGGAGTAATTTATATCAGTTTCGACCCAGGTATAATCTCAATATCAAACTCAATTACTCTATTAGGGGTAAGGACTAATTATTCATATGGGAAAACATATTGATAATGATCCATAACTATAGGGAATATAATGGGGATGTTTTTTATTCATCTTCAAGAGTCAAGCATTCTACTTGCATCATAGTAGCTCCAATATGGCTCAGGCTTGGTATCATCCTTATAGATCAAACATCCCACTCATTGTTCATCATGAATATCCCTCCTTTAAGTGTGTTGAAAATACCCTTCTCTAGTATTAGTTGATGTCATCTCAATAACTAATCAACCATTTCATTCCAAATATCACAAAGAAACTAGTCATCTCTAATCTCATGATTTCCCACAAAAGTCCATAACCATCAAAAACTAACATACACTCATGGAATTGATGGATATAGTCTAATTTTTTCCAAATTAATTTCAAGAGATAAAAATTAAGAATATATCTTAGACATTAAATCTAGGATAGAAAAAACTTGGGAGGATATAAATGTCTGGGAAGATCTTGTATTAAATAATAAATTAGATAACATATACATAATAAAAATTGTACCTATAATAATAAAATTTCCCTCTCCTTTGATGTTTAGAACCTCAACCATCGCATATATTTTATCTTACTATGAAACATGACCTATCCTCAATGGTGTATAACATTCTTGAGTCACCAGGGTCTATGGTGCCTGGTTATACTATTTAGGACCCTTGTCTACATGAAAACCTAACCAATTTGAATCCATATGCGACAACTTTGAAAAAAAGTGATATAAATTTCCCACCATTCCAGGTCAAAGAAATTACATTAGTGTATTCATGTATTATGAACTAAAATGAAACTACTATCAATAGTTGTAGCACTCTATAGAACCTCATCCCTTAGAGGGAGTAGAACAATCTCTACTCAAATGCACCTATCCTCCACACTTATATACCACCTCATCCTTTCAATTCCTACTAACAAAAGTGGAACTCAATAGATTAATGTAATGACCAATAGTCAAGGTACTATAAGATGGTAGAAGAATAGCAAGAATATCCACCTATATACCCTTCTCAAAAGGTAGGCCCTTATAAAGAACATATGCATTTGTTGTTAGGTCAAATAACCTAACTTTATGTCTAATATTTGGATGATATCCAATCTTAAACTTCTTATAATAATACACCTTATTACCAGTAAAAAAATGTATAGAAACTCCATAAATCAAGTAGAATAAGAAAAAATATATATTAACCCCTACTAAAACTATATGAACTTTTATGCTCGGTCTAGCTACATCATGTCAAGAAATAATTTCTTAAAACACACATTAAATTCCTCCTAAGTAAGACACTCATACTTTCCAACATATCCCATAATACCCCACCATATCCTGGTAGATCCCTAAAGCATAAAAGAACCCAGGTTCACCCTCTTATCCTTAGAAGCCTCTATCAAATCAATAATACCCTTGATAATTTCAATACATTCTTCAACATCTTAAGGACCACTAGTTCCCTGAAAGGATATTAGATATTGTAGTTAGAAGTAAAATGCATAATAAACCATCATACTCTAATCCCCTATGCCCATAATTGGAATAGCCTAGAAAAATCCAATCTTGTGTGGGTTCACTGCCTAAACAATCAGAGTAAGTGTGGAAGCATGATCATTTTAATTCTCCTGTTTATCCTATTGTGGAACTATTTCTCCCACCGCCTCAAGATAATTTAATCTTAGTTCAACATGTGGTATCATAAATCATATTTGAGGATAAAGTTTTTTGAATTCAAAATAAAAAAATAGAACACATATGAAAATTTATTATAGGTGCATTTAATCTGTTATTAGTCACACATATGGTATTTATATATGAATAACTATACTAGGAAATACCCACACCTGTGGTATAACCATCCCAGTTTAACCCAAGACTCGAGCATACGCCATCATACAATCACAATAGTCATAGTAATATATATATAATCACAATATTAAAAATTTCAACTAAAACAATCATGAACAAACATATCTCAACAATAGACTGCAAATTATTTTTTTATTATATCATAAACCCCTTTTAAGGGATGAAGGGGAACCCAACATGAATTCAAGTACATAAGACATTAACTTTTCCCCCAAAGGATCAAAATACATAAAAACAAATAAAATTAACAAGGGAAGCCCCCCCCCCTAGCACAAAACAATCCTTACAGATTCCACCTTCTCTTCGCTACTCAGCTAGATGTCCCGTGCAGTGATGCACATGCCTGGTACCAATGGAAAAATTCATACCCTCTCAAACATCTAATTCCAAATAGACATGATCTGATGAAAACTATCAGATCTAAACCTCATCTGAAGTAGCCCCTAATGTAGATATGGAAACATAGACCCTGGTACCTCTGACTGAATAATAGATCACACCACCCAACCAGAATCAACCATATTCTCACAGAAGATTCCCTACAAGAATAAGAAACATACAAATAAGTTGATCCAAGCATATGAATCATCAAAGCGCAAAACCCATCACCACAAGGATACCCTCAAAACCTCCACTGATGAAAATTCCTCCACCATCCCAGTCATTGGATGAAGACTGAGACCCCTGCTTCCTCCATGAGACTCGATGTAGGTACCTTAGTGATGGAAACGCCCCGAATTTCTAAATCGAAAACATCAAAATCTCAAAATCTCACCTTGAGCTGCGAAGACCACCAAACACCACAGAAGATGAATTTAAAAACCATCACCACCATCTATCATCGTACAAAGACCACAGAGGCCCACCCCATACACTCCCAACTGACAATGAAGGTGAAGCTGCACCCTCAAACCATAGATCCCAACTATAGGAGCATCACTGTTCCGTTGAATAAATCCCTAGTCATCGAAGGGGGCAGGATAGGAATCAGGAAAGAAAATAATGAGAAATGTCAATACGATCGAGCCTGATGATGTCGACACCACAAGGATGTCGAGCAGAAGTGCCAAGAGGAGAAGCTATAGTCGATCTGTGGTGGAGGAATAAGGGTGGTGATGGGGGGAACCTAATGGTGTGACGCCCCTTACGGGATCATACGTCATATCTCAACAATGGAGTATATAGATATATAATATAATATATAACACAAATTAAGTTATTTAATCAAAGAACTACTATGTAGAAAATAATAAGTATATATATGACATGTAATCCCATAAGACTATTAATGATGCATGAATGCTCCCTAAATCCCATAAAGTGTGACAATAGTTCCATTATTGTAACTTGATAGTCCATTATATATGATCTAACTAGGCACATGTAACTAACTTCTCCAAGTTCCACACCACCTACCTCATTTCAATCATGTCCTAGAATATCCAAATGAAGAAAAAGGAAACTCAAGATCTGATAACATTTTGTAACACCCCGACCTAAATCATCAGGTGAAAGCCATAGTGCCAAAAGAACTCATGTGTGCCTCCCCATACGCAAGAGGTTGTCAACTAGTTTTGAGGTTCTAGAGGTTATATGGGGAGACTATAACCTTGGGAATTATAGAAATGGACGAGAATATTACAACATATACAAAGTCCAACTAAACACCACCATGGAAAAAATATAAACAAGATGTTATAACATATTTAATGTTAGGTCATACAATAATAAACCCAGCATGCCCCCAATTTTGAAAGAATATTAGTATTCATAATAAAACTCAAAATAAATAAATAAAAGAAGATACAACAATTATCTAGAGTTCATCTCAATAAAGCATCCATATCCTAACTCTAATCTTCTTAGCAAGTTACTTTTAAAACATTTCCCTTATCTAGGTCCTTGATTATGAATTTTCATGCACATTGAGATTCCCATGAAGGGTGTGAGTATAAATCTAGTTTGATACCACTAATGTGTCTTTGACATAATTACACATGTATTTAGGTGTATTATTCATGGTGGAAAGGTAAAGAATCATAAAAGAATATAACCAATCCCATTATGATAAATTGTGTACTCACCAAGCTTCCACAAACCCTAATCATACCTAATTCATCACCATGCTAGAAGAATGTCATAAATAGTAACAAAATTACATAGATCATGCTATTTTATTATGTCCCGCATTTTTGGAAAATACATATTATACCATTAAAGAACCATTTCATTCCCAAATTTAAGGAAATGTCACACCCATAACCCATGGACAGCTACTCTCCTATAAATTTATGCATTATTTGTATGCATGAAACAATGTAACACTACAAATATGCAAGGACTTTCCCATTAGAAAATAATACAGTAATATGGACCTTATTAGAATATAATATGATGTTATCTCTAAATGGGATAATCATAATCCACACTCTGGAACTATCCATCTTATATCTAGATCTACAACAAATAGGACATGCCATCCAAAAACCCCTCTAAGAAGTAGGCTAAGTTTTTTAGGGAAATCTGTTAACCTGAACTCTGAGGCAAAGGTTTTTCTCACTATGAAGAAATTCACTTGTAAGTAATAACATGGAAAGGATAAATATATCATGGTAATTATTATATGAGATATTAACTAATACTTAAGTAATGAAAAAATATCAAGGAACAAAATATCATGTCAAACATTCCAAGAGCTATGGAATAACCTTATAATATATGTGACATAGAAAGAAACACACAATTCATACCAAGAAAAGGTGTCATGGGCCACCCACACATGAAAATAATACCTTATAATGAATGGTTATCTACACTAGGAACAGACACACATGCCAAGCATGCTAAAAACTCTATTTAAAGTCTAAAGATGGTAAGAACTTTATACCTTTAGACTATCAGTTTCAAATACTATGATTCTCCAAGATATGATACCCAGATCATGTATAAGCACCAATATTAAGTAGAAAAAACCATAATACATCATAAAGGATTCAATAGGTTAATAATTCTAGGAAGATATCAAACTAAGATATGAAATTCACATCAACTTACCAAAATAGACTCATTGCAAAAAGAGGATAGGGTATCAATCAAGGAGATTACATGAATTCTAGTAATCCAACATTGATCATTCAATTATATAAAAATAAGGAGGATTATGTTTAGAACATATAGATATTACCTCAATTGATGCCAATAGATCAATTTAAATATAAAATAGCCAAGAGTTGAGGAAAAAGAATACTATAACACCAAGGGAGATATCTCTAAGAGGTTTTGGTCATAATGAGGTCAGATTAGGGTGAGGGTTAGGTATAAAATAAAACAAGAGAATAATTACCAAAATTTCATTAATGGATATCTCATATGGGAACCATCGGAAGGATGGTGTGCCTAGCCTGAATGCGTGCATTCTATCTTTCCCACCAGCAAGTCGATGGGATCTATATAATTATAGGTCCTATGACCAGCACCCCCAGTTGGTAGGTGGACATCATCGGATAGTAGGTGGAATTTTTTCTTCCGCCATTAATTCTATTAACATGCCTATACCCTTTAAAACTAAACTATAAGAACCTTACCCATAAGAAACACCTCCAAGTTAAGACAAACAAAAAATGATACAGAATACCTTAAAATAAATCATTAATTGAAATATGAGGATTCTACAACTGTGAGAACTTAACTATATATAATATATAATATTAATAATTATATAAATATTTTATTTTGGTTATGTAATTCTGAAATAAATATTAAACACAATAATTAAGATACCAACATCTATTCGTTAGAATCAATGAAACATGATAATATTAGATTTCATCATTAATGATCATGAAAAAACATTAATAGAATGGAATTAAATCATTATAAATAATTAAATAACATCAATTTTAGTACCATTTATAATCTGAGAAAGATGAACTTTTAGAGAAAAATGAAGAAAATATTAATTATGAAACTAGTTCAAAAAAAACAAGATTACTCATAGTCAATATTGAAAATAGATAATAATTAACTAATATACATATAGAGAATAGTTATAAATGAATTATATAAACTTTTATGTGTTTTAAAAGGCTATTAAATATGTGATTTTGATATTTATGTTTGTTATACATGATCTTAAAGTAAATTTGAATATGTTAGGAGATATGGTAAGGGATTATTCTCTCAAATATTCTTCCATTGAGATATATTCCTTATTGAATTCCATTTTTTATTTAAAATGTATTTTCCACTTCCCTTTTAATGTTTTTTATCATGATCCTCCAATTATTCATGGTATTTAATTTTTCATTTGAATCCATATCAATCAATGGGTTTTGAATCGAATGTTTCAAACATTGTAATGGTTTCTTTATCTCATTTTCAACTACATGGGACATATTTGATATGGCACAACATAATTTTTTTTAGGTTTTATTCACTTCCATTTTAATTTCATGTATGAAAATATCTGTCATTTCATGATATTTTAATATCAATTTCATAATATCCCTCTCAATATATTTTTATTTTCATGTTACCAATTTTGCAATGATTTTTTTTCGCCAATCAAATTTTCATATAGATATTTGTTTTTAATGATACCCCATCTAGATAATTTTTATACATTTATTTATAAAACCCTTATAATTATTTTCTCCTCTATAAATTCCTAGGGTTTTACTTGTCTTCTCCATATTTCATTTTCACCTTGGATTGTTATTTACACATTGTAAGGAAACCATCCCAACCACTTATTTTTAGTTGGGAACATCCCTTATTCTATTTATTTATTAATTGTATTATGTTTTCAATTTAATTATATACATTTAAATAAATTATTAATCTCATTTTTTAATACTTTTTAATCTATAAATTTTATAAATATATTTTTGATTTTTTCTATAGGAGTCATTTTTTCAATGTGTTGAAATTATCTTTTTTAATGTTTTCATTGTGAAAACATATTTCCACCAACATTTTCATATTATACTAATCATTGTTTTTATGTTTTTTGGTTTTATTAAAGAAATTATTTTCCTTATTGTTTTATAAAATATTTATTTTAAAATTATTTTAAAATATATTTCATATTTCTTTTTTGTAATGTAATTTTTCTAAAAATCTTAAAACTTGATTTTTGTATAAGTTATTTTCCTTTGATATATCTTATTATTGATCAAGGATATTCCTAAAATGATGAAATACACCTTTTTTCTGAATTTATTATGAAATTTTATTTTATATCATATAAATGGTACATTAATTTCATTATCTTTCCTAGTTATTGATGGTTTATAAACTTAATTTTTCTTATAATGCCTTTCCTCTTTGAGTACCATTTTTCTATTTCTTTGATTAAAGTGTGGTAACCTAGATTCCATACATTGATTGATTAATGAAATTATTAACTTAACTATATACCCCTTATCTATATGGTGTCAATATTATATGCTTTATTATATTTCTTGAATTGGATTTACCTAGAAATATTCTAAATACCTTTGGATATCCATTCATTATCCATGGGTATATCATGTTATGATTGAATTATAAATGTTTTCTTTATATTATTCCATTTGAAAAGTACATTAAATATATTTTCTTTCCATGGGTTATTTACGAGGAATGATTTAATTATTATAGTACACATATATAAAGAAGATGATGGGTTGGGTCTTATATCTCCCTCTAATGTATTGGTTTATGATTATATCTCATGAAATTTTCATGAGTGTACGTAATTATTTTTTTCACATTGGTGTGATTATAATGGGTTTTGTCATATTAGTTTCCATGATTATGTTTTTCCAAAATCTTCACATTTTTTCATTTAATATCTCCTTTATATGTTTCCTTCCTTCTCAGGTTTTGTTACATTCCATGTTTAATCCTATTTTCTATGATATTAAAAACTTTTATGTTATGTCATGAATTATTTAATTATTTATGATAAAATATTTATTAGTTTTATATTCAATATGTATCCTAATTATACCCATATTATAAAAACTCATACTTAGATATTATGTATTATTAGATGAATAGTCATTTTATAGCATTTTGATTCATACCAGAATCATAATGCTTTAGTGTATTTGGAAACTTGGATACATAAATAAATTGTAAAAAATGATCAACATAATATACCATTAAGTTCTTCACAACTAGAATACTTCTTAAACATACCATTTTTAAAACATTTATTTATAACATGGGGAAAAGGGAAAACTAAAGGGTGGGGTCAGATGACCAATAACGATAAAAAAGGGAGATTTTAATGATTATTTATGAATAAAATGAACATAATGGTTTGATAACATGATATTAACATTGTAAAACCATTATTAGTAAATCATATATCAAAACCATGATTCATGACATAAAACATGGAAGATCATAAGACATATATCATAAAGGGATCAAAGAAAATGAGACTGGAGAGAATAACATTAGCATAAGATATAAGTTTTTGATATTCACATAAGAATAGAAAATAATTTCCTTAGTTAGGGATCACTTACAATACTATTATATTGGATCACTCCCCTTTACATCATATCATTAGTCAAGGTTCACTCTCAATACTATCATAGTAGAGAGAATCCCTTGCAGAATTTTGTTCACTCCCCATTCTACTCCTTATAATCCCACAAGATATACACCTTTACGTAATGAATTAAAGGGATATATAATTATAGGATCACCCATCACATAATTAAAATCAAATATATTATTTCAATAATATCACAAAATATTTAACATATCATCATATCAAAACCTATGGAAATGAGATAGGTATCACGAATATTTCATCATTTAATCACATCATAAATCAAGGAAAATAAATGGGTTATACAATCATCTCATCATCATAGTCATAAACTGTTAATAGAAATAATAAGGATGGTATAATTAGATCATATACATATTAAATCATAATTATCATCAAATTATGTTATCATAGGTTAAAATTTCTTTTAAAATATCACTGGAACATTTATTTCCCTTTTCATTTTAAAATCACTTATTTAAAATATTAAAACTTACAAAATGTTAAGAAAAAATAATATTTTAAAAATCCATGGAAACATATAAAGTAATATTCAAATAATTTATTGTTTATGGTGGTGTGAAATTTTTTTCAATCTAATTATGTTAACACAAAAATTCCTTTCATGGTTTCAGTAAAAATTCAAAAGTACATCATTTCAGAAAACGAAAAGAAAATTATTTTTAATTTTTTTATAAAAAGTAAAACATGTTTAAAAATGAAATTAAAATTTTATAGTATAATAGTAAAACAATATATAAAACATTTTAAATGAAACATTTACATGGAATAAAATTATTTTTGGCCAAACTGGAAATAAGGTATGTTTTTTTAATCCCGATCATTCTAAGTAACAATGAGAGTAAAATGGTACTATTACTTGATAATTACATTAATAAAAAATTGATTATATAATTAAATAGTTTTATAAAATATGGATAATATAATTTATTCAATGTATATTCAAGCATAAACATTCCTAATTAAAATGAGATTGAAACATAAATTTCTTACCTTAAGTCTTGTCTTACTTCATACATGTTCGAACCAGCTGTATAAAAATATAGATTTATTATAAATATATTCTTGATATATAATCATATATATCATAACATATGTGATTTATTTATAACATATTATCTCCCAATTATTCACAATTATTTATTAAAAACCTTATTCCATGGGATAACTACTTTATTTTTCATGCATGTTTCAATTTGGAATTATTGGTCCTTATACTTTGATAAAGGTTCTATAATATAAAAAAATATTCATATCATGGGTATCATATGTAATAATTATATAAAATTTTATAAATATTCATATAAAATGGTTATGAAAAATTAATTACATCACTTTATGGGTATGGTAGTTCATACATACGCACGAGTGATGTTTCCAGTTATTAATGGATAGGAAAAAAGAAAAGTAAATAATAATTAACCTTTATAGAAGTATAATAATATATTAAATATCATATATAATCATTAAATCCATCATTATAACCAAAAAACTGAAGTGTTGATGAACACATAAACATAATGTCCCATCAGCCTTCTTTACAAATAAGACAAGAGAACCCCAAGGTGACATGATTGAATGGATAAATCTCTTATCTATAAACTATTTTAGTTGAATGTTAATCTCTTAAAGATATTTTGGGGACATTCTATAAGGTTTAGTATAAACTAGATCATCTCCAGGCATGATCTCAATCGTAAATTACACATTTCTCTAAGGTGACGGCCCTGAGAAGTCCTTAGAAAACACATCCTAGAATAGATATATTATAGGTGGAAATAAATCCTTCTTAAAACCCCCATAATCCATAATAAGACTTGAAACTTGGGTTGTGATCTCCCCTGATTTCTGATGGACTATCCTTCCACAGTATGCCTAGATATCCTACTCTCCATGATGAACATAATTGTTACCCACAGGAGATGTAAAGGTCACTCTCTTATGGTAACAATCAATGTGGTCTTGGTATACTACCAACTATTCCATGCATGAAATCAAATCAAAATCTAACATATCAATAATATAGATATCCCATAGAAAATGATAATCCCCAACCTCAAGAGAACCCCCTTTCAAAAATAGATGCCTCTTGACCGTACCCCCAAAGTTGTATCGATCGTCATAACTCCTCTCACAAACTCTACTGAAAGACTCGCCTCATTCAGAAGTTGTTTATATGTAAAGAAATGAGATGCATCGGTATCAAATAAGGCAATATAAAGTGTATAATCTATAAGAATATTACCTCTAACTATCGATGGTCCAACCTCGTTATCCACAAGTGTAGGCTAAACTGCATGGAACATGCCCCTATTCCCTTTAATACAGTCTGATTTCCCTAATAATCACTACTTTTTTGATACATATTCTCTTTCTTAGAAGTATCTCATCCACTACCTAAATTTCTATTACTAGTAGAACTCCTACTGCTAGACTGATATGGGGTATAAAACCATTTTCCAGCACTATGATTCATTCTCTTTCCTTCTCCACTACCCATTGGTTGAGGGTTTATACAATACTTATACAAGTGACCCATCCTATCACAAAATCTTCACTCCACTGGTGGTTGGGGACACTCACTATGAGTATTTAAGGACCTACTACACTAGTGGCATTATATATGGTTACTGCTCTATGTAACTGATCCATCTCTCTGGCTACCCTATTTACTATCTCCCTAGTTGATGTTTTCAAAGAGATGATTCTTACTCTTAGAAAGCATACCTCTTTGTCATCTAGTAGAAACAACTAATCCACTACTGGAATCCTTTTTTATGTTCCCCTTAGACATGAGAGTATGATTCACCACTTATGAAAAAAAATTAAGACTAAAGATATAAACATAAGACTTAATCTCACATTTAATCCCACCATGAAAATGTTTTTTCATAGTCACCATATATATTTATAATACTAGAATAGTTCACTGAAAAATCTATAAAGTGACTGACACATTCCATCACAGACATACTTCCCTCGGTCATCCTATAAAATCAGATTCCTTCATCTGCCTCGGCATCTTAAGGTAAAAGTGATCCAAGAAATTCTATTAAAATTCCTTCTACTTCATATTCTCCATCTATCCATCCCAAGTATAGATATCCCACCAATACTTTACATGAAAACATAACATATAATAATTCGGTTTTACTCTTTTCTCTGTAGGAGTCTCTAGATGGTCAAGAATCATCTGGATAGACTCAATCTAGAATGAATCTACCTCAGGTGCACCCTCTCTAGTGAAAGTTGGAGGGTAGTGAAACTGTAACTCCAATGTCAATTCATACATACTCTTCAAAACCCAACCTAGTTCTCCTCCCTTAAACAAAAAAAAATTGATCAAAGTTCTCACGGAACTACTCCCAAGCTTCCTCGCTCGGAACTATTAGAGCCTCTGGTTCTATTTCTGGAGGATAATTTCTATCCATGTCCTCTTATCATCATATAAACAATCATCATCATGGAGACATATCTATACAAACCAAAAACACTTTATAAGACAAATTACAAAAAATAATAATACATTTATGTAATAAGGATTCACATAAATCATAAAATTCATCCCTCATTCCCCACTATATGGGCGAAACCATGGTGTCATCACCACCCTCAATTTTCCCTCATCTAAGTCATGAATAGCATAGGGTAAAACATTTTCAAAAAAAGTTTCACATTTGAAACCCATTTATCCATTTCAAATTATCCCACTTTTCATCATTTTAAATTTTTCAATTTCATATTAGGAAACATTTTCATTTAATTTTACACAATCAAAAAAAAATCATTTAAACAATTCACCCCAAAAACCATATTTTTTTGAATGCCCAAAAAATGATGCATATTGAAATAAGGCCTGAATTATTAAAATTATGAATGATTGAACAACTCTCATTCCATACCAATCCACAAGTAAAACCTTAGAAAATAAGAACATCACACAACAAGTGCATCACTCGAGGTGAAATAACATTCAACTATAATAGAAAACATTAATAACATCAATCCCACCATTAGTACTGGATTTTACCCTTGTACATAGGTTAGATACTCCCATATATTAGCACTTGAACAAGTCCCAAATCATCCAAATATCTTGTATATATTTCCCAAATAGTAAGAAAAAAATAAAATAAAATAGAAACTCCTTGAATGCCACTTTGTAACATTATGAACCTTGTGGCACATGTCGGTGCCATGAGTTAGTTCACTACATGACCTCAATCATGCCTCCCTATATATCAAAGGCTATCGACTAACATTGAGCGTCTCATATATGACATGGGGAGACTATACCCTCTCTATCAAAGTAGAATAATGGCATAAATAAATAAACAATAAAAAATTGACATAACCAAAAACCAGAATAATGACATAAATAGCACCGATCAGTATCACATCATTAACCAAAATAAGGAAATGATGTCCAAAAATAAAGTAGTAGATATTTCAATCCATATATGTTTCAAGTGTTAATATAAAAATAAAAAAAATAAATACACATAGAAAACTCCCAATAGGGTCCCAACATCATCTATGGTTCCCTCATCTATGCTCCATCCCAACTCATCCATCTAACATAGGGCACTTTCCCTTATCCTATCCCACAAACATAAATCCTATTCTGGTACTGATCAGGCTGCCCGGGTAGTGTGTGAGTAAAAATTCATAGTGCACCACCAACAATGTCTTAAAAAATATCCAGTCAATAATAGTGTATTTAGTTGTATAAATAATAAAGTACACTAAATCAAGTAAATAGTTTTCATAACTAAATATTCCTTAATTAACCATATAAATTACTTGGGTTTATAATGACACCCAAACCATCAATGCTTACCTTGGCCTATGATGGATTCTAAATAATAACCAAGTGATATCACATATCACATATCATGGTTTTCATTTATAATTTCTAATTTAATTTCACATTCAATCAATGGGGGCCTAGATCGACAGTCTGGAACCCCAAGGGTATTTAGAGTAGCTGTCCCCATCCTAAAACTCATTGATCACATATATGTACATAAATATATTGGGGGTCTAGATTAGTTTTCTAGAAACTCATGGGTATTTGAAGCATCATTATCTATCCCACAACTCATTTCAATAATATTGGAATGCACCATGTGTGGATAGCACTTTCACAATTTCAATTTATCAAGAAAACACAAATCAGAATTTAATAATTTAAATATATCGGCACGCCTCATGGGTGGATACCTATTTCACAATTCCATTAATCACTAATTTCACAATTCCCATTATTCTCAATTTCATATCCCCGTGATTCATTAATTCCACAATCAAAATTCCAACCAATAGTCATTACCACAACATTTACCAAATCCAATTTTAATTTCCCCAAGTTCAACCCATTTCATTATCACATAGAAATTTAAATAATCAATTCAATTTTCAAATAAATTTCCCAATGTGTAAATTGAAATTTCACAACACATATATAAAAATTCAATAAATACTATTGTAATTGATAAATATACCACTAACCTCAAGATCATTGACGGATGTTTGGTATTCCAGGAAATTCCCAAATTGATGTAAAATGATCAGTTTCACAATGATGGAAGAGATTTAGAAATAAAACTAGATCCAAGATCAAATATATCAAAATATAATAAAACATACATATAAACCATCACCAATGGAAGATAAAAAAATCCTTTTTTATCATAAATGAGAGACAGAAGAGTAAGAAAACAACATGGGAAGACATACATACTGGATGAGGTGATGATTCATCAATCATTCCTTTGATTCATCAAGAATGATTTTTGAGGAGACTAGAAACCTTACTAAGAGCTTCAAAATTTATATTAATTGGTTTAGGGTCCATATAGGGTGTTTAGGTAAAATAACTGGTGTGGTTTGGGAATTTTAATATAATTTTTCAGGGGAATAAAAATTGTGTGCACGGTTTCCTTGATAGGGATGCATGTTATTCTAAAATATGCTCCCTACCTATGCACCTCATATTAGGGGTGAATGACTTATAATAATTGGATTAAAGGTTTGAAAAACCTTTTACAAACCATGTAAATACCGTATGTTTTGTTTTTCATGGTTTACTTGGTTACACGCACTTTTTGGGAAAATCGTGCGCAAACTGTGCACTACCCCTTTTTCCATCAAAATTTACCAATTTCACCTAATACAACATAATGAACAAAACACAAAAAAGATAAAACCAAATCAAGGAAAATATTACCTAATAAATATCTTTAGAAATATCCAAAAAAGGTTGAGATCTTACACTCCCAATGAGAGGTGATAGTTCAAGACTTGAGTTAAGGTGAATCAAACCAATTAGATACACATGAGAATGGAGAAAATTTATAACTCAATCCAAGCATGGAATCAGTTATTGTTTCCCCAGTCATTAGGTTTGGATTATCCCTACTCTATAATCCATCCATTATATAAAATATCATTATCATGTCATGTATTTATTTTATTTTATTCATGAAATATTATTTATTTAATTATGTGATGCATGGTTTATTTGGATGATTAAACATGGTCATATAAGTAAATATATTTACAATAATTATAATGATAAAATAAAATTAAAGCATTATATTAGAATTATTTTATTTTACATGTTTAATTAATTAAAGAAATTCCATATAATATTAGTAAACATGTTAATAATATTTACACATATGTTAAGTAAAATCTCTCAATAAAAATATTATGTAAGAAAAACATCTTGCATCACTTGAGTTATAATGTAACCATAGTTCAAAGTATATATCTAACACTCGTCAATTTTATATCAATTATCAAGGAATTTTATAGAAATTGTTTTGTCTAATTAACCTAATTAAAATTAGGAATTTATTTCCTTAGTAATACTTTTTGTAACTTATAAGCAAGTGTTGAAGAAATACAAGCTTAGAATTTTACGATTTGAGATTCTATTAAATAAATCAAGGATCTATGATTTATTATCATTAGTATGAAATTTCTACCTAAAAACCTTTTAATAATTTGAAAAAACATCTGTATGAGTTATTTGAAGGGAAAATGGATCATTTTCACTAGAATATCCAAATGAATAGATATTCCAAATAAAACAGTGAGGTTAATTATGATTTTATAACATATTGGTAGACTAATTAAATTAATTAATTACATTATAACAAGTAATCAAGATAATATACCAAATATCTACTATTATTTTTTAAATAAAAATGGAAATTCATTCAACTGCATCACTATCCTTACAATAAAAATTGGAGAAAGGTAATCTTATAACCGTTTATAACATTCAATAATGATACAAATTCTTTGACATTATAATAAGAAAAGAGTGAAAGTTTTATTCATTTAAGTCCTTAGATCCTTCTGATCTCTTTTAGGAACCAAGTGAGGAGGAGAAAAACATCTTCAAGAAACACATTGACGATTAATTGAACTTCCAATGCCTCATGTTATCATCCATGACTAGTGATACTCAAAAGATTCATAAAGTAATGGATATATAAACTAAATTTTCTCATATCTATGATCTATATCAAGAGAAATTTATAAAATATAGGTATAACATCTCTAAGGAACTCTTTATGTGAAATAAAGTATAAGGGGTTCCATTTGGAACTCATATAGAAAAGTTGATTAGCTATATTGAGTATTTAGAAATTATAGGATCCATGTTTCCATATTAATTGTATAAAAACATAATTATATCCTCACTTCCTCTATGATTCTCATGTTTTATTTTTAATTTGAGCATGTATAATATTTAGAAGAAACACCTTGATCTCTTAACTTTGATTTTCCAAGAGGATAAGGACATGAAGTGGGAAAAACATAAATCATTATGCTGAACAAAAGTATAAGAGAGGATAAAATGACTAAGATAAATTCTACATCTAAGGAACCTTCACACTACTCCTCAAAAAATAGAAATGTCTAAAAGGAGGATAAATTTTTAGATGAATTATGTTTTTATTATTGTAAGAAAAGTCACTATAAAAATAAACGCACCAATATAAATAAGTAAGGGGAAGATTCAAGTAAATTTTTTATTAAGTTAAATCTATCCTTTTCTATAATTTATCTATTAGATAAACATTTTTATTCTCATATATATATATATATCCAAATATAGGAACAAAGTATATTCTGGAAGATTGTTTTCAATGTTAGGAGAATTTTTTATCTTCCAACAGAGAAAGACTAGGTGTACTAGTTATAGGATACTACCATCCTACATTACCAAAATGATTTACTTTAGTTTAAAATAATTATTATTATGTGTCTATTGTAACCAAGAACGAAATTTTTATGCCTATTTTACACAAGGATTACTTTTTTAAAAGTTTTTAAAATAAAATTTACTTATTTTATAAATATAGAATATGTTATGGTATGTCACATTTTAATAATTGTATTTATATATTATAATATAAAAATCTACTTTTGTAAATATATAATGAATCAAGTTCACATGAATCAAATCATACCCAGTTGAGGCATCATAGAATTAGTCATCTAAAAAATAATCATTTATAAAAATTATATCAAGAAGGGTATTATGATTATTTTGTTCTAAAACCCATGGATGTATGTCACAATTTCTTATAAGAAAAAATAAATTATGATCAATTTAATGTAAAAGGTGAAAAGGTTCAAGATATTCTATAATGTTTTCATATAGATGTGTTTAGGCCTTTTATAGTATAATTTCATGGTGGATACTCATATTTTACAAATTTTACTAATGAAATTAGTATATATGAATATATCTACTTGATGATCTATATATTTGATTCCTTTAATATATATAATGAAAAAAATAATGAGGTGGAGAATCAATTTGTTAAGAAGATTAAGAAAATACACTTAAAATGAAGTGGGGAGTATCTTAACTAGGAATTACTTGGTTATGTTAAATAATTTGGTATATTATTAAAACACACCCTTAATTATACATCGTAATGTAATTGTGTTAGTGAGTGGAGTAATTTCACCCTATTTTACATGATGATATCGATGATGACTCGTACACATAATTAATTATCTTTTTTTGGATCCACATTACTGATTAATACATACACACTAAACTAAGTTCAAACTAAAGAGATAAGAGGAATACCATATGAGTTATTTTATGGTTATAAACCCATTTTTTCACATAAACATGAGTGGGGATATGAATACTTTGATAAGGATAATTCTACAAACAAAATTTCATCTTAAGGAACAATGTGTATCTTTATAGGATAACCCAAAGAAACAACAACATATTATTTATTAAACCACAAAAATAAAAAATTTACCATGGAGAAAAAACCATATTTCAATAAAGGGATAACATATCCAAAGGTGATAGTGGAAGCAAGATAGATTTTATTAGAATCAAGGATCATGAAAAATAACAATTTTTATAGGAACAAATTTCACAATACCTAGTGGAAGAAATTGTTCCAGAGACACAAGTACTATGTAGGATCACTATATAGGAAAGATAACAAAATGGATATGATTTTATTATCATTGGGTATGGTAAAAGATTATTAGTTTTATATAATAAACCTTTGTCTTTAAAGGAAGAAGTAAGTTCCACGGAAGATGAAAAATAGAAAGAATTAAAAAAATCTAAAATGAAACCCATGTACCAAAACTAGGATTAGGTTATGGTTGATCCTCCATTTGATTTAAATCTTATTGGTTAAAATGGGTATTCACGAAGAAATTGGATATAGATAGAATATTTATCATTCATAAATCATGAATGGTTACCAAATGGTTTAAACAACATCAAAGCAATGACTATGAAAAAACCTTTTCTCCTATATCTATGATAAGATATATAATAATTGTATTTTCTAAAGTATATTACCATGATTATGATATTTATAAAATATATATAAAGAAAAATTTATTTAATATAAACCTTATAGAATATATATATATATCTAACAAAAGTATAAGTATTTTTAGTATCAAAGGATACCAATGAAGTGTCCATGTTATAGAGATCCATATGTTGGTTAACATAAGCATCAAGATCATTGAACATTTATTTTGATGAATCCATAAGAGAATTTTATTTCTTATTAATAATTACTATCATCTTTGTGTTTATAAAAGGATTAGTGGTAGTTTAGTATTTTTCCTTATAGAATATGTTGATGACTTTTTATTGGAAATGAGATACTAATATTATATTCAATTAATACTTAGTTAACTAAATGATTTTATATGAAATACTTTAGTCAAATGGACTATATTATAGGGATAAAGATCTATAAATATATATCTAAGAAGTTTCTTGGACTAAATAAATGTATGTATGTTGACAAAGAATTAGAGAAATTAAATATTGAATAATCCAAGAGAGTATTGTTTCCAATGTATAATTCTATACATATCTTAAAAAAATGTTTCCTCAAATTAAATATAGTAGATTAAAGATCAGTATAATCCCTTATTATTCTATAATTGTATATGTCTTTTCTTCCATGTTATCTACCAGACTTTATGTTTCCGAAACCATGAACAAGGTAGGAATATATTAATAAAACCCATGAGAGGCACATTGGTGAGTTGTGGAAACTATATTGAAGTACCTAGGACATAAAATGTAACATCCCAGGTAAATAAAGAATATGAAATTTTCATATTTATTAATATTTTTGAATAAAATATTAATATTACTTTAAAGGGGATTCTATTTTTGATGGCGTACCCAATACGCAACAAAAAGTTTCATTGAAATATTACGTTGCACACTAATAATATAATAATATTATTTTAAATGGTTGTAAATGCCTAGAAGTTGTAATGGAGGGAATGAATAGAAATAACTAAAAAATTATTATATATGTTTGTTAAATATTTTATCAATTACCCAACAAATTATAGAAACTTAAAATGTGAAGGAATCCAATTTTAAGCATAAATATTCTAATAATCTTTAAAAGGTCGATTAACCGCCTTTTGATGGAAAACCATTTTTAAATCTACTTTTTGTCACTTTTATATTTTATATTTGACTAAATAAAATCATTCTTTAGAATCAAGACATAAAAATTTACTTTGTGTAAATTTTTGGTATTTTTCCGATAAAGTTCATTTTTTTAATGAATAGTGAAAAATGCTGTATTTTAATTCAAAACTTCCTTTTAATCTAATTTATTTATATGGTTATATTATCTATTTAATTGGTTTTAAAGTTTAATTAGAATATATTTTTACCATTTCATCCAATTGTGGTCATTATAATTAATTTCACTTTGAAAATGGACATAAACAAGTATCAATCTTTTAATAGATATTATTTCTTAAAAAACGCTATTTGTTTTGACAGCGGGAATTAACTATATAATTTATTAATGAAAATTACATGTTTTTAATTTGGTAATATGGACATAATTTTTGAATTTGGAAAATCAAATATAGCTTAGGGTGATTTTTGGGTATTTTTCTGACAAATCTTCATTTTTAATGAATTGTGAAAAATACTGTATTTTACTTCAAAACTGTTTTTTCATCTAATTTAATTATATAGTTAAATTGTCCTTTAAATTGGTTTTAAAGTTTAATTTAATTCTTTTTTTTATCACTTAATACAATTTGGTTCATTGGAAGTAATTTCACTTTTCAATTGGATGTAAAAACAAGTCAATCTTTTGATAAATTTTACTTCTTAAAAAACTCGTCTTTGGTTTTGAAAATGGGAATTATTTTTAAATTAATTACTGAAATTTATGTATTTTAAATTTGTTAAAATGGATTCCATATATTTAATCATAAGGTCCAAATTATTTAATTAATAATCTTTTGTTTTAGGACATTATGAATAGTAACGATGGCAATTATCTTTAATTATCATGATAAATTAGTAATCGGGTAGTTAAGGGTAATAAAATAATATCATAATAATATAAAATGACCCCAACATGTGTACACATCCACTTTTTTGAGTCATGGTATACCATTAGAATATTTTTACCAAACTTGAGGACCCATGGAGTCACATGGGTGTGATAGTGACATTTATGACATTATTTTTAAAACAGAAGAGAAATATAACAAAGGTTTGTATATCTTAAGTAAAACAATTTTAATTTTGTTTACATAAATGATATATTAGACTATAAATATTAATTTTAATGATAAAAATATTTCCTACATCATGTTATTTTTTTTATAATTTTTAGATATTAAATATATTTATTTATTTATGACACCATGATGATGCAGTGATTACCTCATTAGTGAACGATTTAAATAAAATGAAAATATAAGGTATAATATAAGACATAAACTTCTATAAAACCTATTTTATGTGTGTATTTCGAACCATTATCACCTTATCCTCAAAATAGTTCATTTTTGGACCTTCAAAATCCGAAAATCACTTTATAATAAAGTAACATTTCAAGACTTTCCAAAAGTGACCCTCCTCTCTCTTATAAAAGTCCCCCACCTATACCCCATTACCCACACCTCTAAAGCTCTTGAATCATGAAAACTATCCTCATATTATCTATACACATCCCTCTCTCACTCCTATAAGCATCACTTTGGGCAGAAGTCATTCAAGGAAGCTTTCGGCTCAAATCAAAAAGAGTTACCCGATTTAGAGGTAATGTCTTCTCTCGAGTTTCTTTCTTTTATTTTCCTTCTTCACTCACCACTATATTCTTATTATTTGATCCCGAAATAACACCAGTATCCTCAATATAATAGTATTCTGTTATGATAAGGATTATACCTACACTTACACACACCTCCGTCTAAGGGTTAAAGAACATATTGTTTCTGTGGGTGGCGAATTACTGCCTCACAAAATGATGATTGTTCAATATTATTTTAACACTTTTCATGGTGGCCATTATGATGGCACTATATTTATATATGATATTTATTATATTTATATATGATATATATTATATTTATGTCCTCTCTATTATTCTGTATTTTATATTTAAAACATACCTTTATGGTTTGCATGTTGTGCAAATGCGATAATTTCATATGAGGAAGTGCGGACAACCGCCCCCTCAAGTGATGTGACTCATTCATTCCAAACATGGAATTTATAAAGAGTTTAATTAAAAAACTTATGTTACCTATATAAAATATATATTATACTGTAATTATAATATCTATGTCTCATTTAGTTTTAAAGTCTGTTAATAAGACACAAAATGAAAGTAGTGTTCATGCGTACGTACGACCTACCGTCTCCATGAACGGTACATTTAATTTCTTATCTACAAACATTATGGAAAATTATCAAATACATATATACAGGATATATATGATATTTAAATCATGAAATCCATTCTTGATATGATTTACTTATAATTACATTGACAATTCTCTTCAAACAAGTTCATTTTTAACTCATATATCGAACATTGACAAAACGTTTGATATGAACTCACATAATTAACTAATTATTATAACATGATAATATGTGATATGAATTGAATAATAAACTTTAAAGTAAGTCCTTAAGAAATTATAAATTGACCAAGGTTTATTATTCAGGAATATAAAGAATTGAACAAGACAAGTCAGACTTGAGGTAAGAAGATTTCTTATCTCACTTTTAATCCTGTGAGATTTCCATCGTTCGCCACTTATTTGTTGCATGTGGTATATTATGTACTTACATTTCATATATATTATCATTATACTATTTATATTCATGGTATTATGTGATTCATTTGGTGTTTATTATCTTTTGGTCATACGACTCGATTTATTACAACGAGGTAAGGGGTTTTTATCTCACTTTTTATTCCAGTGAGATTCATGATACATTTGCCACTATTTACTTTTGTGTGGTGTATGTACTTAACATGATTGTATTATTTTTTTAATATAATTTAATTTGTGGTTATTTACATCTTAATTTTATGATCCTTCTTTCATGGGGCGTATGTATTGTAGGTTACCAAATCGATAAGGAAACCTTTCACCCTCTTCTTTTTAAAAAAGACTTCTTTTTGTTAGGTCTTTTAATTTAAATCTTCTTATGTTGGGATATATTCTTATATATTCTTATTGCTGTAAATTTATGTCCAAGTGATTAGATACCCTTTTTATCTCTCATCAACTCATTTTCTGAATTTTAAAGTGACGTCATTAGCCTGTCAAATTTCTGTAAGGGAACTTCTTAACCCAATTTTATTTCTTTGGGTTAAACATCTACTTCTAGATTATTTCATGCTATGAATATGTCTCGATGAACTCTGATTTTTTTACAATTAATATCCACTTATATTGAGTGAATTTATATTTGTTACACATAATTATGTAATTGATTTATCCTTAATCTAAGATACCGTCTTTGTACGGGACATCATCTCAATCTCCTTTCATTGAGGCATCTTTTGATTTCTACATGACTTTATTTTATACGGTGTATAAAACCATTTTGACTTTTAATTTCATTAAAAATTAATATTTTTACATGAAGCGTTTTACTAAACAACAAAAGGAATGTTTTTTTCTTACATATGCGGCGACAGCGACTTCTCCGCCGCCGTGACCATTATTTGAGTTTCAGCTTCCTCTTCAAGCCAAAACTTTTTTTAAATGAAAATTAAATACCATGTTTTATTTTTCTTTTATTTTGGTATTGAGAATGGTTCTGATAATGTTTTGATTATATCAATGTGTTGTATTTATATCTTTTGATTGAAATATGGAAATTTTATGTTTCCTTCATGCATTTTTTATGTGATATGATTATGTTATGGTTCTTAGGCATTGTTTATGAAGTCGGGTGGTTCTGTGATAAACTAAGGGCAGGTGAGCCCAATATAGATCTCTAATGCATTAGGTAATGTGAAGGAGTTAAATGCTAAGGTTTATCCAAATATATTTAGGTAATATACTGTGATGGGTATTCCAAACGAAACCATGAGGTTTACTCTCTATGTAAGAATGTTATGAATGCCTCAAGTTACCTTTATGCTTATGATTTCTATGAGTTATTCATAAATCTTATGATTTCATGAGGTATGTTTAAGTTCTTGTGTTTTATGAGTAAAGTATGATTTCATTTATTCTTATATATACATAGAATAGTGTTTTCTTTCGGTATTTTTATATCCTTTACTGAGCTTTTTATGCTCATCCCAAATTTTTGAAATGTTTTCCACGGGACGTAAAGATGAATACGGTCAAGTATGGGATCAAGGAAAGACATGCAGTCTAAATCATGGAACTAGTCATGTTTCTATTTTAAGGGTTTTTATTTTATGAAAAAATGGATACTGAGTAGAAGTGTATACTTTAAAATATTTTGAGATGTAATAGTTATGTCCTAATTCTATAAAACTCTAAACTTGAAAAGATACTCAATGTGAAATATTTATTTAATTCAATATTATGTAATGTTTTAATATTGGGTCCTTATCAGAGGTCGGTTTAGAAAACTTTAGAGGTTGGGGTATTCTTTAAGCTTAATTGGCATTACAATAATGGTTAGGATTTCAGAAAGAGTCATAGTTTTTTTTAAATAAAGTGAATGAGTTTAAGATAACATGAATAATTATATCGTAGTATTATATGATGATTTTACTAATATACTCACACTAACCTTTTTGGATTTAGTAAATGGTTGGATCTAGCAGGCACCAAAGTAATAGTGGATGTGAAGAAAACTGTGACGGTTTTCTGAACGAGCAACTGAATGATATGGGAGCTGCAATGAAAAATCTTGTGGTATTCTCAACCAACTATCTGGAGTCATGATTGACCATCTAAACCTTAGTGATTTTAATAAAACATCACATATGCGAGAAACAAATCCCTACGGAAGTTCAGGTAATAATCATAAAGGTAAGTATGTTAAAAAAACCTATGTGTCAATGATGTGGAAAGAAACACGTAGGAAAATGTTTCAAAGGGACAGAAAGATGCTATAGATTTGGAAATGAAGGTCATAAAGCAAGAACCTTCCAGGGAAAAAGGAAGCATCTAGTTAACTCTAGGAAAGGGAAAGAAGTTCTTTCTGAAGGATCAATTGAATGTTTTAAATGTGGTGTACATGGTCATTATGCAAACACATGTCCTACAAAGAGGTTTTTGGAATGGTATCACCAGGATCGTACAAATATTCATTTACCAATACCTAATGCCATTCTAATTGAGGATGGAGAAACTGATAATGACCAACGAAAGGTATGGATTATTTCTTAACATATGTTTTCCTATTATTGAATCATAGGATATGATTCATGATTTTTTTTGTAGGAAATAAGTATTTCAGAATAAGTTGTAAAGGAATGGTTAATGGATCATGAATAATATTGAATGAGTAAGAAGTCAACATATAAGGGATTCAAGAGTTATGGTAGATTTTAGGATGGTGAAATTATTAAATGTATTAAGGCTCTTTTGATGATGAGATTACATTAGAAGACTTTTTATAGTATGTGTAACCCTGATTTTTGATATATGAAAATTTTATTCAAGGAATAATTATCTTTTCTTTTGTGGATATAGTTATAAAGAACCATTTGGGTTTATATGATCCTTGAATTTGAGGCAATTACAGGTTAATACATTTTGGGATGCAAAATGAAATTTATTAGATAAACATTGTGGTTAAAATATGTTATGGTTTTTTGATGAATTTATCACTTTTTGGGAATGTTATAAAATTATATAGTTTTTTTAAAAAGGGACAAAACGTAGACCCTGTGACAACCCGTTGCGTCGGACGAAGCTGCGGGAATCGAACCCACAACCAAAGTGTGACTGGTATTTATCGCCTACCACTGGGATACATGAAGTCCCTGGTTAGTATGACTAATTCATGTTAGTTAGATGATCTTATAAATTAGGAATAAGTTGATTTTGGGTTATCTATGGAAATGATTGACCTATCATGGAGGATAAGTTATTCGGTTAATTACTTTTCAATATGATACTTTAAGAGTAACTGATGTTATTTAGAGATAAATGTTAAGATTTACCTTGGAAGACTATGTGATTAAATCCTTCAGAGATTTGGGTTTCAATCTTAGTTTGGATTACATTAAGGAATTTTATGGAAAGTTTTTTATTTAATGGTCTTTCTTGAACCTTGGGTTCTTTTTGTTGAATTTTGGAAATTAAGAGTATTATTTCTTTATATAAAGGATTATTCTTTTGGGGATTATCTGATCCTGTACTAACAATTTTGGTTTTGGTTAAGGTCTAATGACATGGGAAATATATAGTTCATCTTTTGTGGGTTAGGTGATTCTCAAGAATTTGATTATATCACTCTTAATGTGAACAAGTCATCCTAAATACTCATCTTTTAGAGAAAATAAGAGTTTGTGTAAGAAATATAGTAAGAGATGAAAGTCTACATGAAAATTAGGTATGTTTCCTTATGTTTTAGTTAAGCTCATAAATAAATTCCTCAATGAAAATTAACTTAAAACAAAAACATTGTCTGTTAACTTTTCTTACTGGGTAATCAAATACCATTTAACCCATCACAAGTTTGTGATTTTCTAGTGGTTAACTTTCTCCTAGATATATTTTTTATCACTCTCCATCATAAATTGACCATTTTTTTTCCTCCATATCCATGTTTTCATGGAATACTAGTATCTGTTATCTCAGGTGACCTTTGTACTTATCTTTATTTCTTTTAAAGCGATAGTTTAATTTACTCCTTTTCCAATTTGGGGCTTTCAATGAATTTTTCGAGCCTAATTTTAAAATTGTGAGGTCGCAATTCCCAAAATGGGGGAAGGATGTAACATCCCAGGTAAATAAAGAATATGAAATTTCCATATTTATTAATATTTTTGAATAAAATATTAATATTAATTTAAAGGGGATTCTATGTTCGATGGCGTACCCAATACACAACAATGAGTTTCTTTGAAATCTTACATTGCACACTAATAATATAATAATATTATTTTAAATGGTAGTAAACGCCTTGTCGTTGTAATGGAGGGAATGAATAAAACTAACTAAAAAATGATTATATATGTTTGTTAAATATTTTAACAAGTACCCAATAAATTATAGAGGCTTAAAATGCGAATAAATCCAATTTTAAGCGTAAATATTCTAATATTCTTTAAAAGGTCGATTAACTGCCTTTTGATGAAAAACCCTTTTTAAATCCAATTTTTGTCACTTTTATATTTTATATTTGACAAAATAAAATCCTTATTTAGAATAAATACATAAAAATTTACTTTGTGTAAATTTTTGGTATTTTTCCGATAAAGTTCATTTTTTAATGAATAGTGAAAAATGTTGTATTTTAATTCAAAACCTCCTTTTTATATAATTTATTTATATTGTTATATTATCTTTTTAATTAGTTTTAAAGTGTAATTAGAATATATATTTACCATTTAATCCAATGGTGTTTATTATAATTAATTTCACTTTGAAAATGGACATAAACTAGTATCAATCTTTTGATAGATATTGTTTCTTAAAAACATGCTATTTGTTTTGACAGTGGGAATTAACTATATAATTTACTAATGAAACTTATATGTTTTTAATATGGTAAAATGGAAATAATTTTTTAATTTTCAATATAAAATATAGTTTAGGGTGAATTTTTGGTATTTTTCTGACAAATGTTAATTTTTAATGAATAGTGAAAATACTGCATTTTACTTCAAAACTGTTTTTTCATCTAATTTAATTATATAGTTAGATTTTAATTTTTATTGGTTTTAAATTTTAATTTAATTATGTTTTTATCACTTAATAAAATTTTGTTCATTTTAAGTAATTTCACTTTTCAATTGGACGTAAAAAACAAGTCAATCTTTTGATAAATTTTACTTCTTAAAAAAACGTCTTTGGTTTTGACAACGAGAATTATTTTTAAATTAATTACTACAATTTATGTGTTTGAAATTTGTTAAAATGGATTCCATATTTGTAATAATAAGGTCCAAATTATTTAATTAAGATTCTTTTGTTTTTTGTACATTATGAATAGTAACGACGGCAATTATCTTTAATTATCATGATTAATTAGTAATCGGGTAGTTAAGAGTAATAAAATAATATCATAATAATATAAAATGACCCCAAAATGTGTCCAAATCCACTATTTTTAGTCATTTCCGACCATGAGAATATTTTTACAAATCTTGAGGGTTTATGGATTCACATGGGTGTGATAGTGACATTTATGACATTATTTTTTAAAAAAAAGAAGAGAAATATAACAAAGGTTTTTATATCCTAAGTAAAAAAAATTAATTTTGTTTACATAAATGATATATTAGAATATAAATAGTAATTTTAAATCTAAAAATATTTCCTAAATCATGGTTTTTTTATAATTTTTAGAAATTAAATAAATTTATTTATTTATGACACCATGATGATGCAGTGATTACCTCATTAATGAACAATTTAAATAAAATGAAAACATAAGGTAAAATCTAAGACTTAAACTTGTCTAAAACCTATTTTATTGGTGTATTTCGAACCCTTGTCACCTTATCCTCAAAATATATCATTTTGGGACCTTTAAAATCCGAAAATCACTTTATAATAAAGTAACATTTCAAGACTTTCCAAAAGTGACCCTCCTCCCTCTTATAAAAGGCCCCCACCTCTACCCCATTACCCACACCTCTCAAGCCCTTGGATCATCCAACCTCTGCTCATATTATTTCTCCACATCCCTATATCACTCCTAGAAGCCTAACTTTGGGCATTAGTCTTTCCAAGGAAGCCTTGGGCTCAAATCAAAAAGAGTTACCGATTTAGAGGTAATGTCTTCTCTCGAGTTTCTTTCTTTTATTTTCCTTCTCCACTCACCAATATATTCTTATTATTTGATCCCATAATAAAACCAGTATCCTCAATATACTATAATGTTTTTATGATAATTATTCTACCTACACTTACACACACCTCCGTCTAATAGTTAAAGAACATATTGTTTCTGTGGGTGGCGAATTACTGCCTCACGAAATGATGAATGTTCAATATTCTTTTAAAACCTATAATTGTGTCCATTATGATGGAACTATATTTATATATGATATATATTATATTTATTTCCTCTCTATGATTCTGTATTTTATATTTAAAACATACCTTTATTCTTTTCATGTTGTGAAAATGCGATAATTTCTTATGAGGAAGTGTGGACAACTACCCCCTCAAGTGATGTGACTCGTTCATGACAAACATAGAATTTATAAATAATGTAATTAATGAACTTTTTTTATCTATATAAAATATATATTATACTGGAATTATAATATCTATGTCTCTTTTAGTTTTAAAGTTCATTAATATGACAAAAAATGAATGTAGCGTTCATGCGTACGTACGGACTACCGTCTCCATGAACGGTACATTTCATTTCTTATCTCCAAACATTATGGAATATTATTAAATAAATATATACTGGATATATATGATACTTAAATCATGAACACCATTCTGGATATGATTTACTTATAACTACATGGACAATTCTCTTCAAACATGTTCATTTTTGACTCATGTACCGAACATCGACAAAACGTATGATATGAACTCACATAATTAACTAATTATTATAACACGATAATATGTGATATTAATTGAATAATAAAATTTAAAGTTTGTCCTTAATAAATTATAAATTTACCAAGGTTTATTATTCAGTAATATAAAGAAATTAACAAGACAAGTCGGACTTGAGGTAAGTGGATTTCTTATCTCACTTTTAATCCTGTGAGATTTCCATTGTCTGCCACTTATTTATTGCATGTGGGGTATTGTGTACTGACATTTCATATATATTATCATTATTCTATTTATATTCATGGAATTATGTGATTCATTTGGTGTTTATTATCTTTTGTTCATATGACTCGATTGATTACAACGAGGTAAGGGGTTTTTATCTCACTTTTTATTCCCATGAGATTCATGATACATTTTCCACTATTTACTTTTGTATGGTGTATGTAATTCTCATGATTGTATTATTTGTTTAATATAATTTAATTTATGTGTATTTACATCTTCGTTGTATGGTCCTTCTTTCATGGGGTGTATGTTTTGTAGGTTACCAAATCGGTAAGGAAACCTTTCACCCTCTTCTTTTTAAAAAAGACTTTTTTTTGCTAGGTCTTTTAATTTACATCTTCTTATGTTGGGATATGTTCTTATATATCCTTATTTCTATAAATTTTATGTCCAAGTGATGATATACCCTTTTTATCTCTCATCAACTCAATTTCTGAATTTTAAAGTGACGTCGTTAGGCTATCAAATTTCTGTAAGGGAACTTCTTAACCCAATTTCAATTCTTTGGGTTAAACCACTACTTCTTGATTATGTAGTTCTATGAATATGTGTGGATTACCTTTGATTGTTTTACACTTAATATCCAATTATATTGGGTGTATTTATATTTTTCACACATAATTATGTAATTTATTTATCCTTAATCTAAGGATATCATCTTTGTACGGGACATCATCTCAATCTCCTTTCATTGAGTCATATTTTTATTTCTATATGACTTTATTTTATATGGTGTATAAAACCATTTTTACTTTTAATTTCAGTCAAAAAGATTCTTTTTACATGAAGCGTTTTACTAAATAAAAAAATTAATGTTTTTTTCTTACGTATACGGTGACAGCGACTTCTCTGCCACCGTGACCAATATTTGAGTTTCAGCTTCTTCTACAAGCCAAAACTTTTTTAAAATGAAAAATAAATACCTTGTTTTAATTTTATATTATTTTGGTATTAAAAATGGTTCTGATAATTTTTTGATTATATCAATGTGTTTTATTGATATCTTGTGATTGAAATGTGGAAATGTTATGTTTCCTTTATGCATGTTTTATATGATACGAGTATGTTATGGTTCTTGGGCATTGTTTATGAAGTTGGGTGGTTTCGTGATAAACTAAGGGCGGGTGAGCCCGAGATTGCTCTCCAATGCATTGGGTAACACAAATGAGTTAAACTCTAAGGTTTCTCCGATGAGATTTAGGGAATATACTACAATGGGTATTCCAAACATAACCATGAGGGTTAATCCCTACGTAAGAATGTTATGAATGCCTCAAGTTACCTTTATTTCTTATGATTTCTATGAGTTATTCATAATTCTTATGATTTCATGAGGTATGTTTAAGTGATTATGGTTTTTGAGTAAATTATGATTTCATTGATTCTTATGTATACATGGACTAATATTTTCTATCCATATTTTTATATCCCTTACTGAGCTATTTATGCTCATTCTAAGTTTTTGAAATGTTTTCCACATGACTTAAAGATTAATAGGATCAAGGATGAGATCAAGGAAAGACATGTTGTCTAAAACATGGAACTAGTCATGTTTATTTTTTAAGAGTTTTTATTTTATGAAAAAATTGAAACTGAGTAGAAGTGTCTACTTTATAATATTTTGAGATGTAATAGTTATGTCCTAATTCTCTATAACTCTAAACCTGAAAAGATCCTAAATGTGAATTATTAATTTAATTAAATATTATGTAATGTTTTAAGACCATTTCCTTATATAAAAAGGACATGTTCCGTGTTTTTAGAGGATATTGGGAACTATTTGTGACGAGGTACACTGATTCTAGTTTCCAAAAAGATCAAAATGTTCTAAAATCACAATCACGATATATGTTTTTCATTAATAAAGGAGCAATGATATGGATATATTCTAATAAGATAGTGTCCATGAATTTTATTATAGAATATGATCATATTACAAATTTTAGTGCATCTACAGAATTGTTGATATAAGAATTATTCTGGTAGCTTGGTGTTTTATAATGAAGTAAAGATGGTATACCATGTATTGTGATAATACTGAAATTGGGGTTCTAACTATGTGACTCATGTCACATAAATAGAAAAAAATATATAATTAATAATTATAATATCTTGAGTTATTTTTTTTAAGTGATTAACTCATAGTAATAAAAGTTTTTACAAAGTATAATGTGGAAGACATTGCGACTAAAGCATTATCTCAGCAGAAGCATGAATATAATGTGAGAGCTAGCGGGTTAAAACATGTTAGTAATTGGGTATAGTGTAAGTGGGAATATAATGGTGGTTGTTCCTTAGAAACAAATGATATTGTAATTTTGATTAATATAATATTAATAAATTTCTTATCTTATAATTATTGTTCTTCTATATGAGATTAATTTTATAATTTTCTTAGAGTAACTATCACATCAAGAGCTTATAAAATCTCATCACTATAATTAGAACCTAGAGGTTCTATGAAAATATTATTAATACTATGTCTTATAGTCCAAATAAAATATATAATATAATACATATATAATTATTATCTATTAGGTGTTTTAGGATCATAAGATATTGATAATTCTTCTCATAATGTTATCACTTGGTAATCACCAAGTTGGGAGGTTATAAGGACATACCCACCAATAGGAATTCCATATATTTATGTGTCATTGTATATTTCTATATGTGATATGTGTATTGGTTCTTAAACATGATATTATATTTAATGTGTATCATGAATCATTTACTTTGATGTATGGATGGAAAATGTGATGTCCTATACTCATGGTGAGGTAGTATATGTTGGGTTCATCATAAGTGATATGGAATTAATTCAATAATTAAAGAAAAGAATTATCCCTCTGATATTAATAAAAGAAGATATATCAATATGTTTTCTTGAAATGTAACTTTTTGATTAAATCCATGGGTAGGGAAGTTCATTGATGAGATTGTTTTGGAAATAAAAAAGAAAGATAGATCAAGTGTATATGGTGATGGCACAAGTATGCATCCTCGATGATGAGATATCGATGGATAAATGGATTATATTACATAATTTCATTCAAAGGAATGTTTTTTATTATTTTTACATAAAATTATTTCTATATGACTATCATTATATGTTACTAGATATTGATCTTGGATTTTTAAGTAAATTTCTCTAATACTGCTGAGAAAGAGTCCCAGTGGGTCATGCACTAAGTTTCTCAAAAATATCATTAAATTAAATTGAATTTAATATTAAGAATAAATATTATTCTCTAATTATGGAATAATAACTATTCAGGTTAAGTTTTTCATAGATAGTCAATAAAAAGTTATTCTAATTTTGAATATATTGGATGAATTTTATCTCTGATTTATTATTAAAAAGGTAATACATAAATAAATGAATATTTACTAGTTTAGTGAATAAATTAATATAAATATTTATTTCATTTTAGGAATATTAAAATAATTATTTATTTTCAAGTTTAGTGAATAAAATATTTATTTATTTATGGAGCTAATAATATTTATTTAAATAAATATTTTTTTACTCTAGGTTTAATAAATTTAATGGAGGATTGGCGAGTTAAGTTAATAGCCTGATTGAAATGATGTATTATCTTTAATATCATTAAAATAAATATTAGTATATTTATTTAATAAATGATATTCAAATAAGGGAAATTAATCAGATATAATATTATTATTATTATTACTATTACTATTTGATGTGTGATGTTACTTGGATTAAATATACTAATGGGGTCTATGTGCAATTATCAATTGTTGTAATCCAAATAAAAGTCACTATTATATAATTTTGGAATTTTTGAGAATTTTTGTTCACAACAATAGCTTCTCTAGGATTCTCTCAATCCAAAGAGAGATTTATCCTCCACCCTCCCTCTCAAGAGCATAAAAAGAATAAGAGAACCTATTTTTATGATCAATAATGAAAGATATAAATCACTTTTTTATATCATTATATCACCTGAAGATTCACTATCATAATTATAGATTTATTTAACATTTGTAGATAAACTTAGAGTAATCATTACTTTGATCCTTTATTAAAATGAAAACATGACTAGAGTATAAGTAGACATTGATCGAGAGTATTATCACATTTTTTTGTAATTCTTGTTTTAAGTTAAGCATAAATTAAAAGTGAAATCTATACTCTAAAATATTCTTTGGTTACATTCATAAAGTTATTTGAATTTATTCATTTAAACTGATGAAAAACCAAAATTGGACACCTTACAACTACTTCTACTATACCCCTAACCTTGAAGTTATATCATAGTGGTTACATTCTAATTTATAAGTATTTAAAAATTATTTGTTTAATTTCCTTTATTTTAGATTTAATTTTTATATTTTTTTGTATAATGTTCAATATATCTTATTAATCTGAGTTCATATGTCAAAGAAAAAGTAAAAACTATAGGAATAATACTCAAATATTACATCTGTAGATGCCAATGGAATAGGTGGGATGGCATGGATACACAGTGTGTAAGGGTAAATTGCATATTGTGTACCAATTTTAAACTCACACATAGTGTGAGATATATAAATATCAGCTAATTGTGTGACTCGGTATGTAGCATCATTACATGATATGCATTAATAGCTAGTATGACATGTTGTTTGGTAGGGATTACATAGCATGTAGCATGAAAACACACTTTCTAAAACCACATGATTTCAACTCTGTATAAATCATGAAAAGTCATGTGGTCAATATGCAGTGTCGTTACATTCTGCATATTGAATATCATCTAAGGGACACAACTAGATATAGACTACACAGCATGTAACTGGCATGTATATTCCATGTAACATGTGTCAACCCATATAAGGTATATATCGAGATATTAGGAATATCATGCAGGTTAATGTGTAGGATAATTTAAGTGAGAGAAAAACCACATAATATGCAGCTAGAAATACATGTCGTGTGATAGGTTTCATTCAACACTAGATACACATTGAGTGTTTTTTGTCATGTCATATTGGTATACAAACATAAAATTGGATATCGTGTAAATTTTGTAACTACATGACATGTAACAGTCATTGTACAAGTAATTCAATTTATGTGAAATTTCATTAGTCCATGAAATGTATATTATGGTGTTTCATATGGTTATACATGTTGCATAGAATACATGTATCGACCCATGGTACTACATGTTTTGTATATCATGACATGCCTTTTAGGCATACATACCATGTAAGTATACAGTACATGGTAAGAACCATACATGGTTTTTTTTAAATGATATGCCAAGTAAAAATACTCATCATGTAAGTATTAAATTTTATAAATGGATTTAATCAATTATAAATGGTATACTTTTTGTCTCCACCAGATTACACATCATGTACTTTATTATTTTAATATTAAAATTGAAATTATTTTGTTTATTAAATTTTATGTTGTTATACATCATGAGAATAATCGACCTATTTATATGTTGAATTTATTTATTTATTTTAATTATTTATTATGTGGTTTTATATGATAGGTTATTATTAAATTAAATATGATGATCTATGAATCATCCATTCCTTATTTATTACATATGGGAATGTGTGTCCAAGGTTTATTTTATATAACCATAACCCCTAGTACGCCTGACTTGTGATTGAGTGAACACTTGTAATGTATGGAACTCCCAGTGAGAGGAAATGGTTTAGGAATTGATCTAAGGAGAATAAAATCAATGAGATACACTAGAAAATGAAGAAATGATGCCACTTTATCTAATCATGAGCTCAAGTAGTTTTTTCCTATAAGTTCTAGGTCAGTTTATTTCTTCTTAATCAACCAACTATTGGTTAAAATATTATGATTATATCATGTATTTATTTTATTTTGTTAGTGAATTATTATTTATTTATTTATTTGAATAATGGTTTATTATGAAATTAAAATTATATCATATAAATTAAATAAATTAACAAGCATACCACTGATAAAATAGAATAAAATCATTTTGCATAAGTTATTTTTATGAAACATGGTTAATTATTTATTTAAATTTCACAAAATATTAACAATTATGTGAATAATAAAATAAATAATATTTATGAATATGTTATATAAAATCACTCGATCAAAATATTAAGTGATAAAAATTCCTTCCATCACATTAGTGAGAATACAACCATAGTTTAAAGTACTTATTTTTCCCTCATCAAAGTGATTTCAATTATTAGGAAGTTTTAATGAAAACCTTGGGTAAACATAATTTTTTTATCATAAAGGGTTGATTCCTTACCAATTCATGGTGTAACATAGAGGTAAGTGTTGGTGAAAATCGATTTATTGATTTTTATATTGGGGAGTCCACTCAACAGATCAAGCAGTTGTAAGTTATTGTACTTGTTAATAAAATCCTACCTAAATACCTTTGAATAATTTAATAAGACCTCTATAAAGGATATTTAAAGGGAAATATAGATCCTTTACACTTTAATATTCTAACTAATGGATATTATAAATCCAATAGTGAGGGTTTGGGGATTTCTTAAAATAGTGGGAGACTAATTAAATTAATTAATTACATCATAACTAGTAATCAAAATAAAGAACTAAATATTTTATTTTATTTCTTGTTATCTATATGATCCATATTGAAGAAATATAGTCTCTTGATTGGTTTTAAATTTTAGGAATGGTAAGGGTGATTGTGTATTATACTACCCCAAGAGTAGAAATATTATATACTAAACTCCCTAGTCCCTAATAAACCCTATCAGGGGGCTATTGGGGAGGAGAAAATTCCTTATTCAAATATTTGGATGATTTATTGTATGTAAAATTCCTCGTGTTACCATCCTTGACTAGTGAGTTCATAAAGATTCATGGAAACATGGATGGATACTTCAAGTTGACTCATCTTCATAATCTCTATCGGGGTAAAGAAAGACAAGAGTAATGAAATCTCCAAGTAACTCATTACATGCAAGTGACGAGAGGGAATTATATGTGTACCTCATATAGTTAATATTTTTTACAATATTTATAATTTAAAAATTATAGTATTTAAGTTGTCCAAGTAATTTTTTACAAGCCTCAGTATCTCCCCACTTCCTATGAGCTTCTCAAGTTTTATTTGGAATCTTAACATGAAAAATATAGATAAGATACTCAAAAATCTATTGGCATTGATTATATAAGAGGAAAAGTATATGAAGTGTGAAAAAAATCTATAAGTTTGGTGAATAAGAGGAATAGAAAGGAAAAGAGGTCATAGAAAAATTCTAAGTCTAAGGAACCATCACACTACTCTTCAAAAAGTGAATGATGCAGAAGGAGGATAAAAAAGAAAGATATAATATGGTTTACTTATGGCAAGAAAGGCGAGTAGAAAAGGAATTATATCTTAATAAAGAAGAAGTTTTGTTTTCTTATCGATTTTAATTTATTCATTTATTAAATATAGATCTTGGTTTTAATATTTGTATCTAAATACAAGAACCAAGTAGAATCTACAGGATTGATAAAGGTGAGGTGTATCTTAGAGCTACCAATGGAGTGATACTAGTTGTGCTAGATATAGGAAAATTACTTTTAACTTTACTGAATATATTGATTTTAGTTTTAAATAATTTTTATTATGTTCCCATTATAACCAAGAACATATTTTATGTTTCCATTTACGAAATGGATGGATTTATATCAAGTGTAGAAATAAAAATATCTACTTTAATGGGATGGAACATTTAAATAATGGTATTTAAATACTAGATTATGGAAATAATTTTTTTTAATAGATAAAAATATCAAGTTCACGTGACTCATATCACACCCAGTTGTGGTATCAAAAACATAGTCATATAAAAGATAAACAGTTGACAAAATTATATCAAGAATGGTATATGGATTCTTTTGAGTTAAAATCCTTGGATATATTTCATGATTTTTTGTAACGAAAATGAATAAGGATATATATATTATAAAATGTGAAAAAACTATAGATCTTAAATAATTAGTCTATATGTGTAGAAATTTTCTAATATAAGATAGAGGTGGATACTCATACCTCGTAACTCTCACTGATGACATTAGTTGATATAGATATATCTACTTGATGATGTATAAGTATGATGAATTTGATAAATTCATTGTATACAATAATGAAGTATAGAATTGTTGATTATCCAATAAAAATACATATGTTAATTACATTTTAATTGTATTAAATCTTCATTTATGATCTTATGGGCCTGAGTTAGTGAATTTTAATTTTGAACATCCATTCTCATCATTCGTGCACTTCATTCCTAATGTGCACCAATTTAGGCTCAATGATTCATCTTATTTTAAGAAATGTAATTATCAATATTTTAATTTGATATTTTGGTAAATTGATATAAACTTCAATATGACCATTTTTCATTAAATGACCATTGTAGTATTCATAAAGGAAGATGGAGATATTTGGCAATGAAAGGAAACAATTTTGAAGAAGGCAGATTGGACACCAGCCCACTGATGAGAATGTGAGGCCAAACATAAAAGCCTAATAAATCCCACACATAGTGGGATTATTTAATAAATATAGAGGAACAAATCATTATTCATGATCCAATGCTAATTCGGCCTCCATGGTGGTTATTCAGGCGGCCCAAGTTGATGATAACATTCTGGGATAGATTTTACATCCCGGAAAAACAGCTCACTATTTTACACATATCTTGTTAACCATACACTATTTTGGTCTGAAACATTACAGACAGTTAGGGGAAATCAGGATATTAATTTTTATTTCTTATGTCCCACTACAATTCGTCCATCTAAAATTTATTCCAGGTGCATCTGTTCGGTGGAAGAAAGATGGCTTCCACCTCGGGTCAACGGTGGAAAATTCAACTCTCCCTCGACTTTCCACCCACCTATGGCCTACCACAATTAATTTAGGAGACTTGTACTATTGGATTCTCTAACCAATGATTAAAAGGTGCCTATTTAAGGCAGTGGCGGTGGAGGATTTTAGGATCTTTGAGATTTGTTTCATCTTAATGTTATGCTGCCAATTTGATATTGTAATCGCATTCCCTCAATTTTATGTTCCTTGAATTATCTTAGCTTCTTTATAAAAATTATTCATATTCTCTGTTTATATTCTTATTCTTATCACTTTAATACCTTTTCCTAATGTTTTGACCTTTTTCATACCAAACCTTGTGATATTATCACGCAATGGTGGAGTGATGGTTATTTTATTTTATTTTTTACTTCTCCAATTCCTCCATCATGAGTCTACTTTCCACTTCCATTGAAACAATATGATCATGGAGGGATAACTAACTTATGGGTTGATATAAGGGAGTATAAAGGGTCTAGATTGTATGTTATTTATCACTACATTAATCTCTAATCACTTCTTTAAAATGATATTTTTATTTGATGATTTTTAAACTTTTTCACCCTTATTTAAATTTAAGGTCGCACACTTCAAGTGATAATACGAACCTTTACCTTGGAGTGCTCAAAGCTTTGATCCTTCAAGTTTATAGGTTATTAGTATTAGGGTTTGTAGGAATTAAAATAGTGAGTGATGATTTTGTTTGATCTTATTAAATGAACTCATCTCAAATATAAGAAATTGAAATAGTTGAAAAGGGAATGCATCCAATCCACCCCAAGTGATAACCTAGGATCAAATCATACTTTAAAATTAAATTAACTTCAGTGTATTATATTTCACTTAAACCCATATAAAATAAACCCAATTTGGCCACTTTATATCCAAAAAAATCCATAGAATGTACGTGTCTGTAGGTTACTTCTTAGATATCTGAGGATTCGACAACCCAAGCTAAACTACAAGGACCATTATACCTTCATCTCTTAGGTAAATTTGAGCGTGAATCAAATTTTGGCATCATTGCTGGGGACCCAAGTAAGTCATATCAATAGCCATTCTATTCTCCCCCATTTATTTTATTCTCTCCCAAGATCTCTTATCTTCTCCCTTTCTTGTTTTTTTTCTTTTAGCGCATGTCCGCCTACACTCGTGATAATTTAAACAGACTAGTTAGGGTGGAAAGTCCTAGGGTTGGGGAGTCAAGTGAACCTAGGGGATTGTTTACATTAGATCCTAATACTCTTGATATTCCAAAGACCAAAATTGATCCCATTTCAATGGAAGGTATTCAAAGAAACAAACTCATAAACTCGGGTAGAAACCAAAATGGAAATCCAAATGAGGCAGCCCCAAACTTGGGGAATGCAGTTGATCAAACCATGAATGAATACCTTAAACTTGCCTAGACCAATTCCCCCTCATGCATCAGACACAAATCCCTAGGAGATTCCAACTACATATTTAAACCCCATGTCCTAAACCATCTTCCCACATTCTATGGAATGGAGTTCGAGATGTCCTGCCTTCACATTAAGGAGTTCAATGACATTATTGAAACCATGTGTCCCTCACATCAACTAGAATCCATTAAGATGAGGATATTTACTTTTTCTTTAAAGGATAGATCTAAAAATTTGATAAACAATTTGAGACCATCATCCATAAACTCTTGGGACCAATTACAAAGAGAATTCTACAAAAAAATACTTTCCCCACCACAAAACAGTTGCAGTTAAAAAGATCATCCAAAACTTTTTTGAAAAAGAGGGAGAGTCATTCTATGAAACATGGGAGAGGATCAAGGACACTCTAAACATGGTTCCACACCATGGTTCTTCTATTACAGAACAAGTGATAATTTTCTATGAAGGGTTGGGTATGGGAACAAACAATTCATTGACATGATGTGTAATGGAACCATTAAAAACAAAGACCTAAATGATGCTTACGAGTATCTATAAATCCTTTTAGAACAAAACCAAACATGGGGAACTTCACCTTATTCTGAAAAGACACAAAGAACTATTGTAATTCATACACTTAGAGAAGAGTAAATCCTTAGAGATAAACTCGTAGCACTCTCTAGGAAGGTTGAAGAGATAGACCCTAGGAAAGTCCATGAAATCCAAACTATAGACCCTATTTTCACAATTTATGACAAATATGACCATAAAACAGACAACTGCACAACCATTCTATCCATCAAGGATGTTCTTTTAGGAGGACCCCCAGAGGAAGTAAATTCCTTAAACTTTTAAGAACCTCAATACTAAAACAGCTTCAACCCAAGGTATAATGACCACCTAGGATTCCACTGGAAAGATAACCAACAACCTATCCAACTATAGGACAAAATCCTTACCCCAATCAGAACTACCAAACCCATAACCAGTTCCAAACCCAACATATCCAATACCAACAGCCACCAGTACAATTTCAACGAAATATACCACCTCCAAAATACCCCATGGGATAAACCAATCTTCTCAAGAAACAACCCAAACTATTCCACAAAACCTACTAAAATAAATGTACAAACAAATGGAAAGGATGAAATCAGAAGTATCTTCCCTAAAACAAGAACATTAAACCATCAAAACTGGAAAGGCACCCATTCCAACTTAGGCTGTACCATCCTAAACTCCAAGGGGAGAGTCAAGTTGCACTCAAAAAACTCATGAACAACTAAAGGTTGTGATTGTTTTAATAAGTGGGATATCAATTGAGAAACCTAAAAAACTAATTCAGAACCCATATGAATATTCAAACTTGTATTTAAATTCAATGGAACCAAATGATCAAACTAAAAAATATGATAAAATTGTCAAAGAAACAACTCTTCAAAAAATAACCCCACAACCTGCACCATTTCCTCAACACGTGAGGGGGGAAACCAACCCTGAATTGAGTGAAACATTGAGGGAAATATTCTCACAAGTCAAGTTGAACATTCTCTTTCTCGATGAAATCCAAATAATACCTTCCTACTAAAAGTACCTTAAGGACTTTTGCACTTTTAAAAGAAAATTTTCACATAAAAACCAAGTCCTTTTGGATGCTAATGTGAGTACCACAATTCAAGGGACCATTCCTCCTAAATTGAAAGACTCGGGTTGCCATTACATCAATGTTTAACTAGGATAGAGAAAAGTTGTCAAGGCCTTGTGTTACTTAAGTGCTAGTGTCAATCTCATCCCCTATGTTGTGTACTGTTAGTTAGGCCTAGAAGAGCTCCAACCCACATCTGTCACACTTCAACTTGCTGATCATAGCATTAGGGTTCCAAAGGGGATTTTAAAGGATGTTCTGGTAAGGGTTGAAAACTTCATCTAACCTGGTGACTTCATTGTCTTTTATAACCATCCAAACATAGGAAATAATGATCAAACCCCAATTATCCTTGGTCATCCCTTCCTTGAAACAATCAACTCTGTTATCCGAGTCTGAAATGGGAACATGACTATCACCTTTTGAAACATGAGTCTAGACTTGAACCTCTATAATGAAATCTCACAAATAGGTGATTATGAGGACATTAATGAAATAAAAATGATAGGAATCAATGATAATGAATCCATAGAACATCAAGGAATATTTTATGGATGTTTAATTTAGGATGAGATTGATTAGTTTTGTTCACATGAAAGAATTTTATCTTCTTGTCTTAAATCATTTTCAAATTGCTCTTATGATGAAGTCTTAGGTCCAACAATTAGTGAAACCTTTTAGGAAACCACTTTTAGGGAGACCACTCCAACTTACTTCCCTAAATATGATCAAGCCAATATATTAGTTGAAACTTCTACATGTGGGGAATCAATCCTATCTAAAACTCTAGGAAATAAAATTGATCTTGATCCAATGTCCCAATCTTCTGTTGAAATTCTGAACCAACCTGATCTTTGAAGGAAATTCCTACTGCACTCAAGTAATCCTTCCTAGGGGACAATAAAACACATACTATTGTCATTTATTCTTCTCTTGAATCCAATCATTAGAGGATGCTTCTATACATCCTTAGGAAACATACGAAATCCATTGGTTGGACCCTGTCTGATATTCTTTGGATTATCCCACTTATTGGGACTCATAGGATTGTTCTGGAATTTGATTCAAAGCCATGTTGTAAACCTCAACGGCGACTCAATACTAATCTCATGAAAGTAGTGATAAAATAACTTCTGAAATTGATAAAAGATGGTATCATATATCCCATAGCTGATAGTGAATGGGTGAGCCCAATCCAAGTGGTTCCAAAAAAGGCTGGAATCACAGTGATAACCAATGAGGATGGAGAGATTCTTCCTATAAGGGTGAGTAGTGGCTGGAGAGTCTACATCAACTATAGGAAGCTAAACTCATTTACCAAGAAGGACCATTTCCCCTTACCATTTATTGATTAAGTCCTTGAGAGAGTGGAAGTTCATGCCTTCTACTATTTCTTAGATGGTTACTCGGGTATAATCAAATTGAATTCTCCCTAGAGGATCAAGGAAAGACTACATTCACATGTCCATTAGGCACCTTTTCTTTCAAACGCATGCCCTTTGGGTTATGTAATGCCCCTGGAACCTTCTAGCAGTGCTTGATGGGAATATTCTCAGACATGGTAGGGGATTTTCTTGAGGTCTTCATGGATGACTTCTCTGTATTTGGGGATACATTTGAGGGATTTATGAGGAATGTTGATAGAGTCTGGTCAAGATGTGAAGAAAAGAGACTGGTCCTAAACTGGGAAAAATGTCATTTCATGGTTAACGAGGTACTAGTTCTAGGCCATCTGGTCTCAGGTTGGGGTATTGAAGTTGATAAAGCCAAGGTTTACATCATTTGTCACCTTCCATCACCCAAAACTGTCAAGGAAGTGAGGTCTTTATTAGGACATGCTGGTTTCTATAGAAGAATAATCAAGTACTTAAGTTTAATCTCCCATCCCCTTTGTGATCTCCTAGTAAAGGATGATCCATTTGTTTGGACAGAAAGCTATGAGGTTTCATTATCAACCCTCAAATCCTCTCTCACCTCTCCTCCCATTATGAAATCTCAAAATTGGAACCTTGCTTTCAAACTTATGGGTGATTCCTGTGACTTTTCTGTAGGATCTGTTTTAGGATAACGTTGTGATAAAACTTCTTATGTCATTGCTTATTCAATAAAATCCTTAAATGATGCCCAAATCAACTATACCATGACTTCAAAGGAGTTACTTGCTAATTTTCTTCCCTTAGATATGTTTAGGTCCTACCTCTTAGGATCCCCAATCACTTTGTTCATTGACCATTATGCACTAAAAATCCTCTTCCAAAAACAAGATTCTAAGGCTATACTGATTAGGTGGGTCCTTCTCTTACAAGAATTTGACCTCACAATAAAGGATAAAAAGGGTGTTGAAAATATTATAGTGGATCACCTATATAGATGGAATTAAAAGACAACTCAAATCACCTTTCTGTGTCTGATTCATTTCTGGATGAACACCTATACTCTATGAGTGACTTCCCTTGGTATGACGACATAGCCAATTTCTTAGTTACGGGAGTCATTCAAAAATTCATAGGGACTCAAGGTCGAAGGAAATTTTTTTCTAATGTTAGAAACTATGTGTTTGATGGTCCATACCTCTATAAGTTCTTCCCTGACCAAGTCATTAGGAGGTGTGTCCCAGAATCTGAACAAGATTCCATCCTTAAATCCAGTCATAGTGAGGCATGTGGAGGTCACTTAAGAAAACATCTACTAAGATTCTTCAGTGTGGTCTCTTCTATCCCACCCTCTCAAGGGACTCCTACACATTTTTTCAAAGCTGTCCTAGGTGTCAACAATTAGGGTCCATCACAAAAAGGAATCAAATGACACTCAATCCCATCTTAGTGGTTGAAATCTTTGACTGTTGGGGAATTGATTTCATGGGTCCCTTCCCAAATTCTAGGGGATATCTTTAAATTATATTAGCTATTGATTATGTATCAAAATGGGTTGAGGCCATTACCACAAAATCCAATGATCATAAAACTGTGATTAGATTCCTAAAAGAAAACATCTTCTCTAGAATTGGAATTCCTAGGGCTATCACTAGTGATCATGGAACTCATTTTTGCAATCGTTCATTCTCATCACTCATGGACAAGTATGGAATTTCTCATAAAGTGTCCAATGCTTACCACCCACAGACCAGTGGTCAAGCTGAGTTAGCCAATCGAGAAATCAAACAAATTCTTGAGAAAACCATTAAACCAACCAGGAAAGATTGGTCAATAAAACTCTTAGATGCTCGTTGGACCTATCAAACCGCATATAAAACAATTTTAGGAATGTCCCCATATAGGTTGGTTTATGGTAAATCATTCCATTTTCCAGTAGAGATTGATCATAAGGCTTTTTTAGCAATTAAGAAAATGAATTATGACCTCTCATTGGCCAAAAAAAAGGAAATTAGATCTTAATGAACTTGAGGAACTTAGGATGGAGGCTTATGAAAATTCAAGGATCAATAAAGCTAAATTACAAGCCTACAAATCTTGAAATCTTAAAACCAAACACATTGTACCATGTAAACCTATTCTTTTTTATAGTTCTAAACTTCATTTACACCCAGGAATGTTGAGGTCTGGATGGTCAGGTCCATACATAGTGCATAAGGTGTACCCCCATGGGGCTGTAGAAATTCAAGATCCCACCAATGGTCAAACCTTTAAAGTTAATGGTCATAGAGTCAAACCATTCATTGAACCATTCCAAAAAAATTAAGTTTATAAAAACTTGTGTGAACCAACCTTAGATGAGGAAAATACTTAAATAATTTAGGGTCTTAGTTGAGCTAGCGACATTAAACCAAAGCGTTGCATGGGAGGCAACCCATGATTTTCATCTTTGAGAATCATTTTTTTAAATAGGATTAATGAATCATTTTGATTTTTAAATAATATATATTTTTGACCTATTATTCTATTATGAGTATGGATGGTTATGAAAGGGGAGCACCATATTAATTCGTGTCACGTGGTGTGATCCTAGAGTAATACCTTACCCAGAAATTTAAAAAGAAGACAATATATCATCAGTTCATTTTATTTTTATGTGTTTGTAGGTTAAAATAAAAATTAAAAAAATAGAAAAATATAAATAAAAAAATGGGAAACGTCATAGTTTGTGGGTCAAACCCCATCACAATCCGCGAAGCCATGGGTAATTGAACCCAGGACCTAAGGGAGACAGGGGCGTGCGCTTACCACTGACCTATGGGTTTTTGTGCTTCCTTATTCTATAATTTTTATATATATACTTATATTTTAATTTCTTTACTATATATATATATATATAGTTTTTGTTTTGTTCTATTTGTTTATTTTTCTTTTTTTCCACTAGGGAATTCTCAGAGTGACATCGAGATCAAGGGATTAAAAGGGAGCAAAAAGAATTTCAACTTCAACCACCAGGTGACTTCATTCCATGATCCTCATTTTGAAATTCCTGTTTGAACTCTCATTATTTATCTATACCCCCTTCTAAATTTTCTTTTCTTTAAACATTGGGTACAGTGTTATTTTAAGTTGGGGGAGATAAAATAAAAAATTCTTTTGTGTCAAAAAAATGAATGATTTGAAAAAAAAAATTGTGTGTAAATGGAAGGAAAAATTCCTTTAACTTTGAACAAGATAATACACATTGAGCACTTTGAAACTGAATATAAAATAATTTATCATGCCCCAATTATTATTTTAATCCTTGTATAATTTCATGATCATTTATTTTAGAAAGTGTGGTTGTACAATGTGATATTTCATTGTTTATATTTTCATCCAAATAAAAAAATATCACAATGCACGTCCTTTGGATAGTGGGGTATTATTTTGATTTCATGGGGTCCCCCAAATAAATAGAATAGTTTTGGTAATCATTTTAATTTCAATATTAGTATTCAATAAAAAAATTTAAAAAAACAATAAATGTGTGCGTAGAGCAATGAAATGACCTAATGTGTGGCTTTCGACACTTGGGGATCGTGACTCCATAGTTGTCTGGCCCAAAGTTAGTAATTTTATCTCTATTTTTGGTAATTTGATTTTGTTTTGGATTGAGTTAACTCAAGATGATTCCTGAGTATGTGGTCTTCACTTGGATCCCTAAAGTCTTTGAGCCTGGGAGTCATCGGCAAAGTCTCGCTACAGGGGTTGACTCTTTTGGGTGCAATTTCAATTACCATGGAAAATTTGAAAAACAAAAGCAACAAAAAATACAATAATTTTTTTTAATACTCATCTTAATATTGAAATTTGATTCCCCCTAGCACTTCCATCATTTCCCTCTTTAATAAAGATGAAACCCCATGTCTAATGCGATGCACAATACATCATCACTCTTAATTGATATTGGCTGAAATATGGAGATGAATTTGAACAAAGGAATGGGCTTGGGATTGGGGTATTCTTATGAAACTATCATATATTAAAATATTTTGATGGGTTTCAAAAACATTTCGTATAAGGTTTTTTGGTGATCATTGTGTATTAAAATGTTTTTGGAAAAAGAAATTTGAATTTCATATTGTTAAGATACATTTTTCTCAGGACTAGCAAATATCAAGTTGGGGGTTGTGATTAGCCCATAAAAATAAATATGTTAATTAAATTTTAATGGTATTAAATTTTCATTTATGATCTTTTTGGCCTGAGTTAGTGAATTTTAATTTTGAACATCCATTCTCATCATTCCTGCACTTCATCCCTAATGTACACCAATTTAGGATTAATGGTTCATCTAATTTTAAGGAATGTAATCATCCATATTTTAATTTGATATTTTGTTAAATTTATCTACATGTAAATATGAACATTTTTCATTAAGGTATCAATGTATTATTCATAAAGGAAGATGGAGATATTTAGAGATAAAAGAAACAATTCTGGAGAAGGCAGATTGGACACCAGCCCACTGATTAGAATGTGGGTCCCAACATACAGACCCAATGAACCCCAAATTTAGTGTTATTCTTGAAGAAATATATATAAACAAATCATTCTTCAGTATCCAATGCTAATTCAGTCTCCATGGTGGTTATTCAGGCAGCCCAAGTTGAAGATAAAATTATGGGCCAGATTCTGCATCCCAGAAAAACATCCCACTATTTTACACATATCTCGTTAAAAATAGACTATTTTGGGCTGAATCTTTACATAAAATTATGGTACATCTGGAGATTCATATGTTTCTTATATGGAACACTCCAATTCGGTCATCTATAAGGTCTTCTAGGTGTATCTGTTCGGTGGAAGAAAGTTGGCTTCCACCTCGGGTCAAGGGTGGAAAAATCAACTCTCCCTCAACTTTCCACCCACCTATGGCCTACCACAATTAAATGAGGAGACTTGTAATATTGTAGGATCAATACAAGGCTTCAAAAATGCATATTTAAGTCAGTTATGGTGGAGGATTTTAGGACCTTTGATCTTTGTTTCACCTTAATGTTATGCTGCCAATTTCATGTTGTAATCGCATTCCCTCTATTGTAAGTTCCTTGAATTACCTTAGCTTATTTATAAAAGTTCTTCATCTTCTCTTTTTCTATTATTCTTCTTATCACTTTGATACCTTTTCCTCAAGGTGTGAACTTGTTCATACCAAACCTTGTGAGATTATCACACAACGGTGGAGTGATTGTTATTTCATTTTTTTTACTTCTCCAATTCCTCCCTCATGAGTCTACTTTCCACTTCCATTGAAACCATAGGATCAATGGAGGGATAAACCACTTATGGGTTTATCCAAGGGAGTATCAAGGGGCTGTATAGGATGTCATTTATCACTACCTTAATCTTAAATCACTTCTTTAAAATGATATTTTTATTTGATGATTTTTAAACTTCTTCATCCTTATTGAATTTTAAGGTCACACACTTCAAGTACTAATATGAACTTTTACCTTGGAGTTCTCAAAGATTTGATCCTTAGAGTTTATAGGTGATGAGTATTAGGGTGTGTATGAATTAAACCATTGAGTGATGATTTTTTTTGATCTTCTTAAATGAACTCATATCAAATATAAGAAATTGAAATAGTTGAAAATGGAATGCATCCAATCCACCCCAAGTGATAACCTAGGATCAACTCATAATTTAAAATTGAATTAACTTCAATGTATTAGATTTAACTTAAACCCATATAAAATCAACCCAAGTTGGCCACTTCATATCCAAAAACAATCCATAGAATTACATGTCTGTAGGTTACTTCTAAGGTCTCTGAGGATTCGACAACCCAAGCTAAACTACGAGGACCATTCTACCTTCATCTCTTGGGTAAATTTGAGCATGAATCAATTGTCCTACAATGAAGATAAAGTAAATTCACTCATTATGGGGTTTGAAGTATCTTAATTTTGAATTCATTTATTATTATAAATATTTTATAAAATTATCCCAACTCACTCATCCTTATACAAAATAGTGGAATAGTGTTAGCGAAAAAAGGAACTACATATTGTTTAACATGGTGAGAAAATTTTTGAGTCTTGAAAATATTTTATTATACCTTTAAGGATATACATTACTGACTAGAGCATATACACTAAAATAATATGCAACTAAAGTGGCAATAGAAATCATATATGAGTTATAGTATGGGATGAAATATATTTTTTAACATATATTTTTGTGTGGATGTGAGGAATTTTTTAAGGGTAATTCAAGTAATAAACTTCCATAATGAGTCAAAAAAATATCTTTATAGGATATCCCAAATAAATAAGTGGATATTACTTATTCAACCCCTAAAATTAAAAAATAATTGTTGCAGAATAAGATATATTTCTATAAAGGGATCATATCTAAAAAAAGATAGTGGGAGAAATAAAAACATAACTAAAGTTATTTCTCAAGATACAAAAAAGTCTTCATAAAAAATTATTAAATAATAACTAGTGGAATAATTTTTTCAAGAGATACAAGTACTATATAGGATAACTATGGAGGTTAGGGAACTGAAGGGATATGGTTTTCTAGTCATCGATTAAGGTGACACATTATTAGTTTAAAACACTGAACTGATATACTATGAGGAAGCAATAAATAACTAAAAAGTTTAAAAATTAAAATAAAAAATGAATTCCATGTACCAAAATTATGTTTTTGATTCACTATGTAACTTTTTTGATGTGAATCATATTTGGTGTGAGTGGTTATTCAAGAAAAAACTGAATATAGATGGTAAATTAAATACTTATAAACTCAAACTTGTTTTTATAGGTTTTAAGAAATGTTGAGTCATATAATATTATGACTACTTTTCACCAGTATTTATACTTAAGTACATAATAATTATACTTTCCATAGAAAATTTCCATAATTATGGGATTATGAAAATTGATATCAAGACCACTTTCAATAATAAAAACCATATATAATATGTCAATATGACACAACCAAAAAGTTTCATGACACAAAATAATTCCAATAAGGTGTGGAAGTTTTAAATATCCATTTATGTGTTAAAATAAGCATAGAGATCGTGGAACATTCATTTTTATGAATCAATAAGTGAATTTTTTTTGTTAATAATGAATGTGATTCATATTTCTATGAGTGGTTTAGTGGGAGTTTAGTATATTTCGTTATATTATATATTGGTGATATACTATTTATGGTTAATGAGATGATAGTTTTGTAGTTATTTATGACATGGTTAAATAAATACACATGTTATCCCTCAATATTATGATAATAATGAAGTATTGAATCAAGATAAGAATCCCAAGTCACATAAATAAATGAATCATATACTTTGGAAATATCATCTCTTAAGGTATTTTTCACAAACAGGTAAAGACAAGGTAAATAGTGTAACTATAGAGGAGAATTTGGAAAACTCTTTGACTAAATCCTTATCATAGTAAAATAGTGAATATCATCTAAGATCTAGTGGATCAAAAGTTATTATAATTTAGCTCTAGTGTAAGTAAGAGTTTTTTGGAGTTAGTTCCCAGTAAGAAATCAACTTTATACTAATATTAATAAATATATTATCACATAATGATTTTTATTTTTCATAATATTAATGTGATAATTTCCTTAGATTACTTGTCACATAAAAATCTCATATAAAATCCTTGTAACAATGAGAACATATACATTCTATAATAATATTTTTAAACCTATATCCTATGGTCTAAAAAATATATCTAAATAGAAATAGATATATTAGAGTTAGTGCCCTAGAACAATATAACTTTGTACTTATAATAACTTGTATATTCAAATACCTAAATATGAATAAATATATTATCACATAATGAGTGTTATTTTATGAAAAATATCATGATAATGTCCTTAGATTATTTTTCAAATTTAAATGTTTAGAAATTCCTTACAATAATGAGAACCTTAAAGTTCCATGATTATATTCTTAACATATGTCTTATGTTTTGGGTGACATTTATATGATGGTAGATATATGATGTTTTATTATAAGATACTATAGGATTATAATACATTGAGACTTATTCTCATTAATTTCATACTTCTTTTCTCCAAGATGTTATTTTATGTTGATAGACCCACCAATAGGAATTCCACATGTTATATGTGTCATTGGATATTTTTATTGGTAAACATCAGTATTGGTCCTTATAATTGAGATTATTATTAATGTATACCTTGAATCATGTACTTTGATGTATTTTTGAAAATATATATGATATATTATCATGGAAAAGTAGGATACCTTGGGTGTTTCATAAGTGATAAGTCATTGATTTAATAAGTCAAGAAAGTATATCTCCCTTTTGAGTTAATAAAAGTAGTTATCTCAGACATTTTTATTGAAATAGAGTTGGATGGTTAGTTCCATTTACATAGAGGTTTATTGATGAGTTCATTTTACAAATTCAAAGAAATATACATCAATCATATAGGTTTATGACACAAGTATTAAACCTACTTGATTGGATATTGTAAGATCTCAGACCTCATGAGGTATGTTTTTGTTTAAATTTTCATTCAAATCCCTTAAATTTGTAAAATTAAATGTTCAACATGTGTATGAGGAAGCCCAAGGTGCTCTGGGGATTCAAGACATAAAAGAAAAGGGGAATTAGGCAAATATGTGCAAGTTTCATGGTTGGCACACAGTTAGTGTAGATCATGTGAGTGGGAGAGCCAAACCATTCAACTTTGGACATAGAAATTCTGCATGGTTGTTGCATGGTTTTTAAAACTGTGAAAGATTCCAAAGTAACCATGAAACTTAGACCCTCTTGGATAGAGTCTGGTACAATTTTAGCACATGGTCTAGAAAACCATGTGGCCAAACCATGCACCTCATTAAAAGTGGGTTTTTACCAATTTACCCCCTTAGGATTTTAAGGTTCCTCACTCGATTTTCTCCTCATTTCTTCCCCTTTCAACCCTAGTGATGAACCAAAACACCTAAATATTCCCAATGGTGGATCTCCTTCGATTCTATGTCATTTGGTGTACTTTTGGGTATGGATTGAAGCTCTGGGTGAGTATAATGCTTCTCTTTATTATATTTTTCGATTTAGGGATTGTGCAGTTGATCATATTCTTTCAAAGCCCTGAAACCCTCTTTCTCATATAGATCATAGGTTGGGGTTTTTAATGGTGTTTGAATCTGAGTCAAGGTACAAGGTTGAGCAGGCAGTTGTCTTCAAAATCTAGGTAGGTGGTCTATAAGTTATATCCGATATTCTTAATGAAGATTTATTCATGTGTAGTTATTTTATTGGTTCCTTATTATTTTGAATTTGATGACTTGGTGAGATTTGATAAAATGGTTAGCTAAATGATGGGTTAGACCCCTCATGATCCTTATGGAATGCATTGAGGATGATTACACCATCTTAGGGACACTAATGGGGAGTTCCAAAATTATGAACATAGAAGATGGAAATGTTAAGCATTGGGTTTATTTGTATTGAATTAGATCCCATTGTAAATATTTTGACATGTATATTTGAATTAAAAGATGAATTAATGGTAATTGTGTCTAGTTTTTAGCATGGAATAAGGGTTATTGGTTGATTATCTAAGACATGTGAATTGGTAAATGTGTTAAATTTCTTAAATTATGAGAATTGTTGAATGTGCAAAATGGGTTAAGTTATGAGAAATGGAATTGGGTTAATGGGCTATGTAATGTAAATGTTAAATATACTAATGGGTTATATATTGATAATAGTTTAAATTTTGAATGAATATGAAATTTTAATGGTGTTTAATTGGATAACATGGAATAAAAATGAAATTTATGTTAATGGTGTTGATTGATGATATGGATTAAGGGAGTGTTTAGAATAATGTTAATGGGTTAATGAGAAATTAATTTTAAATGGTAAATATTTTAATGCGTTATGGATTTAGAACGACTTATGTATTTAATGGTTTATAATTGAGTATTTTTTATGTGTATTGGTTGTTAATGGTTTGTGATATGGTATATAGGGTAAATGGATAAATAAGCATGTGCACATGGCTCGGTGGTGTGGAATAAAGGACTCAGGCTCCTCCCACGGGTTGGATTAGACTGAGTCTCTAAACCACACCCCTATATTCATGGTTTAGGGAGTTATACTGAGTCTCTATACCCCAAATGGTGGAATTGGATGAAACTACATGGACTAAGGCTCCAAGGTAAGTGTGCCGTAATTTTTTAGGGAATTTGAATCCCTGGTGAGAGAGAGAACCTGACTTATTCCCTAATGAAACAAAATTTACCATCTTAGGCTGTTGTATTAATTATATAAGTTCCCAACACATGGATCGTGTGATAAAAATTAACTTAGTAATGAAGATGTTATAAGTTATGGAAATGGAACAAATGATGAAAATGTCTAAAGTTAATATTGTTAATTAACAGCACCTGAGTTTTATTTTTTTTATCTTTTCAATTATTTGGTACTTGCATGCACTATCTATTTAGACTAGATATTTTGTAGGCGTTGTTAGTGGTGTCCTACTGAGTTGTAATCACACCCTACTCGAGCTGTTTTTGGGTACCCGAGCAAATTTCTTGGTTGCAGGTCAGGTCAAGGTAAAATACCATATGCTTGGGATTTGAGTTGGGAATGAGATGTGCATGGATGAGTATCTGAACTTGGATTTAGGACCCACTTTGTGATTTGGTTTTTTATCTTTATTGTTTTTCCTTCACTTTTGGAACTTTTGGCAATAAATTGGATACTCAATGTTTGGTTGTGGTTTGTACATTCTTTGGGAAATGGTTATCAATGCATGTTTCTGGTTTATTTTTATTTTTTCATTTATTTCATATGTTATCACCTATTTATTACTCTAGTGAAGAGATTATAGTCTCCCCATGCGGTTTATTCAACCCTCACTGCTAGTTGTAAGCCTCTAGAGTTTGAGGAGGTGTGCTTGAGGTCACGTGGAGACCCATCTCGGGGCACCGAATTAGTGGATTTCAGGTCGGGGATGTTATGAAGTGGCATAATAGTAGTTCTTTTCTATGGTCTTACTATTTTGGGATGATATATATGCGATTAGGAGGTGTTGGGACTTAGAAATGAGCTCATTAATGGGATAATGTAACCCATGTATGAGGGAAAACCCAAGTACCCATGGTGTAAATTATTGTTCTAGATATTTGTTGTTTTAGTTGAATGATATTTTGTAATTGGGTGATGCACTTGTTGTGTGATGTGGATTTTTTATGATATTTTTATCTTGGATGGAACAAAACTAGGTTGTGCATTCATGCATCATTATATGCACCTAGGGAATATGAGTGGAATGCATCATGATATTCACACATGATGGGTGTGTGGGGCATGAAGGGTAGGATTCATTTTACCTTCATTAAAATTTTAATAAAATTGTATCATATAAAGAATATAAAAATGGGTGAATGAAAAGAATATAAATGAATGGATAAAGAATAATGTGATTAAATAAACATTATAAATGGGTTAAAATATTTATTTTAACATGTTTAAAATGTTAAAGGTTCCTAAATGGGAAGGATATGTATTAAGACATTGGAAATGGTTTAAAAAGAGAGAATCTAATGAAGCACTTGTATACATCTTCATTAAATTACCCATTTTTTACCATGACCCACAGTAGTAATGGTTGAGGGTAGTATTAGAGATGCAGTTAGGTCTATTGGGATAGTGTGTGGAGTGGGTTGATTATAGAATTTAGTGTATTTTAGATTGTGGTATACACCAATTGGACATTACTTGAAATGGTTGTTGATGAAAATGTTTTGAAACATGAATTTGAATAAGTAAGGATTTTTGAAATGTTGGGCGAATAGAATGTTCTAAAGTGTGATAATTTGGGTTTTCAAAATGGTCAAGTTAGTTATATGATAATTTTTAATGATGGAACTTTTGGGGAAGAATGATATTAATTATTCTTTGTGTTGATTATTTGGCCCTTTGTATGGGTGGTTTGGGTAGCGAGAGCACCCTAGGAAGAGACCTTGATTATATGTTTAGAGACCTTGAGGAGTCCCAATGTGTGTAAAAAGGGGTGTTCTTGTTATAATTTTTGTATAATTGTGACTTATAGGTTTGGAGATGTTGCCTTATAATGTGAAAGTGGTGACCCTTATGGGTTGTAACTACATGGGTTGTACATTGGACTTAAGAATGAGTTCCTTGGTTGTTGAATCATTAGTGATGGGTGTTTTATTATGGGTGTGGTAACCCATGCGGGTTCACTCTCAATGAGTTATGTTTTGGACCCTAGAGTTGGGGTTTTGGATTGTGGTGTTGACGTATGTATATGAGTATTCTTGTTGTTAAATCTAGAGTGAATGTTAAACAGCGTTCATTGGAAGTTGTGATCTGGAATGGGGGAAAGTGAGACACCCGTGAGTGGCGACTTGTTGGAAGTTTTATGTATGTGGCCTAGATAAAGGATACGGTGACTTGTTACCCCCAACCCTAGCTTGGGAAGTTGGTATTATTAAACCCTCAAGAGAGACCCATGAGGGTGGTCAGCAATGTTATGATTTCTCTTGGGTGTGTGAGGCACGGGTGGATGTTTGGTTATGGATAGGTGTGGGATGGCCTAGAGGGATAAGAGGGATGTTAAATGGTTTTAGATAGGCAACCTGGGTTGTGTCTATGAGTTTAAAATCTCGGGAAATAGAAGGTGACTCCTGGAGTGAGGGTGGTCACCAGGTGGGGCTTATTGGTAAGAATGGTTTGGTTGTTGGGTGAGATGTTGATAATGCCTCGAAGTTGATGGGGATAATGGACCATGAGGCATAGTCAGGTGAGTAAGTGATATTTTGGGTGAGTATCTATTGATTTTTGGATCATATGATCTAAATTTTGTTTCAATGTGTGGTCACAAGAAGGTTTGAAACCTCAAAGTCTCTAAGGAGGTCTAGATGTGGGAACATTCTAGGAAGGCACGATTCTATTTGGTACATGTATAAAAGTGACTTATAAGTAAGAGCCTATCATTTTCCTTGAAACCAGCAGAAATTGATGGTTATGTGAGGGTTCATTTGGTTCTCATTTGGTATTATGGATATTTTGTTTCCATTTCGAATCACCAGAGTCATGCTAGGAGAACTCAAGTGGTTCGGTGATGATATAGCCAATGGAAACATTGATTCGCGATAGCATGGTAGATTTTTGTGAAGAAGTGATTAGTTTAGTTGGTAACCCCACTTGATTTGTGATGGAAGAGTTTTGATGACACGTTATGGGAAGAGAATCTCTAGACTATCGATTGATTATGGTTCCCCATATACGTAAGTTACATCAGTGGAGGATAAGTTTTGTTGGTTTTCTTTGAAAACTTCTTAGCATAATTTTAGCTAGTGACAGTCATTCCCAACATCATGACATCATCCTGAGTATGCTAAGAAATCTATGTATTTATGCCAAGTGACTTGAATGTGTTTTTGTTGGAGGTTTGATATCATGGGTTTTACACTCATGGGGTGGTATATATGAAGTTGGATGGTTGGATGTACAACATCAACAGTTTACAGCTGAGGTCCTCCGGATGGACCGAGTGTCGATGAACTTCATAAGTGTTATTCTCAGAAGCTGGGAATGGGTATCAAGTGATATTTATTTTGTTGTTTTGAGAAAATAGAGATTTCCACATTACAGTTTTGGGTTTTATATTATGATATAATAATAAACCACGGTGGTTGGAATTACTTAAAAAAGTGATGGTAATGAAACTCCTAAGGTGGGGAGTAATAAGTCAGTCCTATGTGAGAAGTAGATCATGGAGTTGATGTGGTGGCATCTAGATGCCAATGGGAAACCTTTGAGGTTCACATTGGGTCTCTCAAAGAGGCTAGGTGAGCCTTTATTTTGGTGGTTTATTGATCCATTAATTTTCTTTGGGTTCAGGGTGGATCAAAAATAAATTATAGATGCCAAAATAAGAGTATTCAAAGGGCATGGTGAGACATGATAACTATTTGTGCCAAGGGAGGTTGGGTTCTATAACTCCATTAAAATTAGGAATGGACTTGGGTAGGTGTCTTTGGGAGAAATTGGAATGTATTAAAGTGTTAAAGAACCTTGTACATGTTATTTAGTGTCATTCCAATAGTGAAGGTAAGTGTGTCCCAGATGAGTTAGTTGAGGACAGCCAGACTCGGCTAGGAGAAAGGCACAAATATGGTGAGTCATAGACCACCTTCAGTGGGTGTAATGGAGAAAAAATTATTTTCAAATTTCAAAATCGTTTTTAGTGGGAACTTATCCATCTTTAGTCATTTTATGGATAATAGTAGTTATCTTTTTGGGTATTTTGATGGATGTAGTGAAGTGCGATGATATTTTGGAGGATAGGGGATTCCATGATGGTGGAGTTCTAAAGGATGTTAGGGAATGGTCCTGGTAGGTGATTTGGATGGTATTATTAGGCCTCAAGTTAGTAAACTACTTGGGAAGGTGTAAATGGGTAGTCTTCCAATAGTGGAAGATAGATGTTTTGGGACAAGCCATTCGGGGTAGTCCGACATGATATGGTAATAGGAATGGATGTTGTAAGTTGTGAAACACCTCTGGTTTGGTGTTTATAGTGGAACGTGATTTTCAGAAATGAAGGAGAACTTGAGTTAGGTCAAGTTATTCTTATTTTATGAATGGATGGTGTATGGATGTCCTCCCTAGTGGTTTCAATGAAAATGATGGATTCCAATATGAGGTAAAGTCTTTATGTATGTTCGGGTGCAGTTAGTTGGGAACGTGTCAGGAATGTCATGAAATTTATGTTGATGCTATGGTCCTTTTTCAATAGTAGACATGACAACCACAGGTAGGTGGGGATCACCATAGTTTGATAGTGGTTTTTTGATGATTTTACTGGTGTTTTGGGTTGAAGGTACTCGAGTAAGCACCATTTTGGTGATTTGACCTTGATAATGATCATTGACTTGGGTTTGATTGGTAGGGTTCCTTGAGTGTTTTTGTTATGTCTTGGAAGTTTAATTATAGAATGGGACCATCGGTCCTTTGTTTTTGGATCAATATAAGTTGGGTATTGTGATCAGAAATACTGGGTGTTTTCTTTAGGTGGTTTCGAGTTTGGGCTGCTCTTGGAGTTTCAAAAAATAAGGAAATAATGGTGCCAAGTGTTTTGGGCCATGTGTTTCTAAGAGGGTAAGTCCAATGAGGTGTTTATTAGATCTTACATGATGATTTCATGTTGTGTGTGATTCTTCCTTATATTACAATTTAGCCATAAGTTTTTTAGGCTTCCTTATATTATTCTTATGGTTGATGTTTTGTATGAGGTTGATGCGTCCTTTGAGGAGCATCCAGTTCATGTTGTGGATAGTAGTGAGAAGTACTGTGGTGAAAGACCAAGAATTTGGATTAAGTTTTTTGGCAGCATGGTAAGGCTCAAGAAGATACTTCAGAGAGAGAGATGGATATGCGGGCCTGGTGGCCCAACCTCTATTCCTTGGAAGCTCAGGGATGCTTGGAAGTGCGGCTCGAGGAAGATTTTTTATAAGGTGGGGATGTTGTAAAGTCCCAGACATCATGAGGTACATTTTTTGTTTAAATTTTGGTTTTAATACCTTAAATTTGGATAATTAAATGTTTATTAAGTGTATAAAGAATCTCAGGGGTGCTCCAAGGGTTTGGGACATGAAAGAAAAGGGGAATCGGGCCAACCAATGCAAGTTTCACAGTTGGCTCACAGTTAATATAAAAAACGCCAGTGGGAGAACCAAACCATGAAACCCTATACAGAGGCATTTCACATAGTTGGCACATGGTTTGTCAAACCATCTGAGGTTCCTAGGTAACTATGCAACTTGGTCCCTCTTGGAAAAAGGATGGAGTATGGTTGATGCACAGTTTGGAAAACCATGTAGCTAAACTGTCTACCTCATTAAAAGTGGGTTTTTACCCATTTCCCCCCTCATTATTTTAAGGTTCCTCACCAAATTTTATCCTCATTTATTCCCCTTGAAACCCTATTTAGGAACCAAAACACCCAAATATTCCCAATGGTGGATCTCCTTATATTCCAATCCATTTGGTGTTTCATTGGGTGCAGATCAAAGCTCTGGGAGAGTCTAACACTTCTCTTTATTCTATTTTTTGATTTATGGCTTATATAGTTTTTTTTCTACTTTTGAAGCCCTAAAACCCTCTTTCTGGTGGATATTGGTTTGTGGTTTCAAAGGGTGTTTGAATCTGAGTCAAGTTCCAAGGTTGAGCATTTATTTGTCTTTGAAATCGAGATAGGTGTTCTATAAGTTATATCCCATAGTCTTAATATCAATTTTTTCATGTGTGGTTGTGTTATGGGTTACTTATTGATGTGAATTTGATTCCTTTATTAGATTTGGTAAAATAGTTGGATAAATAATGGATTTAACCCCTCATGATCCCCATGGGATGCATTGAGAATGATTAGACTAGTTTAGGTACACTCATGGGGTGCTCCAATATTCTGAACATGGAAGATAGAAATGTTAAGAATAGGGTTAATTTGTGTTGAATTAGAGCCCATGGTAAATATTTTGAAATGTTAGTTTGAATGAAAAAGAAACACTAATGATAATTGTGTCTAGTTTTTATCCTGGCATAAGGATGATTGGTTGATTGTCTGAGACATGTGAATTGGTAAATGTGTTAAACTGGTTAATGTATGATAATTGTTGAATATGGTAAATGGGTTAAGGTATGAGAAGGTGAATTGAGTTAAATGGGCTATGCAATGTTAATGTCAAATGTGATAATGGGTTAGATCATAATTATGGTTTACATGTTGAGTGAATATGAAATGTGAATGGTATTTAATTGGTTAACATGGAATGAAAATGAAAATTTTTTAATGGAATTGATTAATAATATGTATTAATGGAGTTTTTGGCCTAACCTTAAAGTGTTATTGAGAAATGAATTATAAATGGTAAATATTTCATTAGGTTATGTATTGAGAATGATTTATTTATTGAACGGTCTATGATTGATGATTTTTTATGTGTATTGGTTGTGAATGGTTTGTGATATGGTATATATGGTAAATGGATAAATAATCATGTGAACATGGCTTAGTGGTGTTGAATAAAGTATTGAGGCTCCTCCCATGGGTTGGGTTGGATTGAGGCTCTAAACTAAACCCCTAGAATGCATGGGTTTGGGAGTCCTACTAAGGCTCTAGTACCCTAATGGTTTCATTAGATTAAACTACCTAGATTGAGGCTTCATGGTAAGTTTGATGTAATTGTTTATGAAATTTTTATCCGTAGTGAGATAGGGAACTTAACTTATTCACTTATTCCAGAAAATTGACTAGATTAGGTCGTTGTGCAAATGATATAAGTGCCCAACACGTGGATCATGTGAAGAAAATTAACTTAGTAATGAAGAAAATATAAGTGATGAAAAATGAACAAATGATAAAATTATATAAAGTGAATATTGTTAACTAATGAGACCATAGTTTGATTTTGTTTATATTATCAGTTATTTATTAATTTCATGCATGATATTTTTAGAATAGATATTTTATTAACACCGTTAGTGGTGGCCTAATGATTTGTAATCACAGACTTCTCAGGCCTCCATTGGGTACACGGTCATATTTCTTGGTTGTAGGTTAGGTCAAGGGAAAATTCCCTATGCTAGAGAGTTGAGATGGGATTGAGATGTCCATGGATGAGGATCTAGAATCAGAGTCTGGACCTACTTGGGGATTTGTCTATTTGTCTTTATTTTGGGTTTTCTTTACTTTTGGAACTATTAGCATAACATGGCACACTCAATGTTTTTTTTGGTTTGTACCCTATTTGGGAAATGGTTAGAAATGCGTGTATCTAGTTTATTGTTTCCTTTATTTCATATGTTATCTATTGTTCCTTAGTTTGGTAAAGAGGTTATAGTCTCCCCATGTGGTCCATTCAACCCTATCTACTAGTAGGAAACCTCTGTTGTATGGGGAGTCACGTTTAAGGTCATGTGGCAACCCCGCTCGGGGCACCAGTTTAGTGGCTTCTAGGTTAGGTATGTTACAAATATCAAGGTAAAATGATTGTATTGCACAGTAATAATTTTTATGAGTATGTAGTAAATGTGATATTAATTTCATTTTATATGGGTCCTTTAAATGTTACTAGATTCTATTTTAGACTTTAGGCTAATTTTCCCAATGCCACTAGGAGAAATGTATAGTGGGTCACCCACTAAGTGTATTTAGAATCTCAAAGTAAATTCTATTTGAATTTAATATTTGAATAAATATTATTCTCAAAAGTGAGGAATAAATAATATTTATTTTATGTTGATCAAATAAATTCAATCACACTTTATTTGAGTTTCAAATATATATAAGTTGAGATTAAATTAATATTTGTTTTCCATATTTTAAATATGAAATTTAATCATTTGTTAATTATAAAATATATTGATATTTATCTATTTAAAAATCTATTTTTTGTTCCTGGATTGTTATATTCTGGGGAGGATTGATGGGTTGAGTTAAGGGCCTGATATAAATAGTATATTTATTTAATATCATTTAAATATTTATTTATTTATTTATTTGATAAATGATATTTTAATATCTATGACTTATCACACGTCATGAAATATAATAATAATATTATTATTATTATTTGATGTGGGGTTTATATAGAATAAAAAATTATGTAAATGGATTCTCTTTAATTATTAATTTTTTAACCCTAGTTATATAATCCCAATTTCATCATTTCTATTAGAAATAAGAAATATTGAACACAAACATATCCTCTCTAGATAATTCACTCATGACCAAAGATAACTCTCCCAAGAAATATCTCAATAACATAGAGGGATAATTATCCTACTCCCTCTCATTATTGAAGGAACAAAATAAAGAATTATTTAAGAGTGATGGAATTTTTTTAGATTCAATGGAGAATGATTCAGGGAATTTTGTTCCTCTATGCTAGCACCTCGAGTTCCAATGATGATGTTTTAAGATTTATGTATCATGTGTGGATACCACTGAAAGAATTATCTTTTAGATTTTTCAAAAAAAATGATGACATGAAAATAACATCAACCAAGTTGATCATCAATGAGGAAAGAATTATCAAGTTGAGTTATTTCTTATAATAAATTAATTATAAATTATATTTCAAAAGATTCTCTCTATGAAAATTTTGGGGTTTCATTCATACATTTATTTAAATTTATCTAAATAAACAAATAAGATTCATTTTTTGGCATGGGTAAACCTACATCTACTATACTCTAGTACCTTTCAAGTGGTATCAGAGTAGTCACATATTAATTTATAATTATTTATTATTTATTGATCAATTATGCATTTATATTTTATGTTTTCATTTCCAGTTTTTCATTATTTAATCTAAAAGTCAAAGTAACATGATCATTCAATTTCATATAGCCAAGAATAGTCCAAGAACATATGAATAATTATCAAATATTCTATCTATAGGTTTTGGAGATGTTGGATACAAGACATGGTTACATAATTTGAAACCAAAATTATACATTGTGTGCCCTTGGTCACCCATACAAGTGTGGGCCACAATAATCATGGAACATTATGTGGGTGTCAGTACATAGTGGGTTTAATTACATATCACATATTGAATAAAATTTGGAATGCAACTAGACTAGGTTACATGGAATGTTGTTGGTGTATACTCCATCTAACCCCACATGTTTTATCACCGTGTAAATCATAGAATCCATGTTTCCAAAGTACATGAAAGATAATTATTACACATTGATTATTGAATACCAACTAAGATACACTACATCACTTGAAATTAATAACATTTAGTTGGATTTTACACACCATGTAACATGTGAGAACTCACACCAAATACACATTGAGTCCCTAGGCATGTAGTGTGGGTGGATAGTAAAAAATTACACATCATATAGTATGTTTTACATACTAAGTAACTTGGTTTATATCATGAAAGGTACATATATAGATAGGTTTATCATTTGATTCAAACACATGGAAAATGAAATTAATTAATTCAGAAAACAAATTTTACAATATGTACCTATTTATACAAACCATGTGATAGGGTTTTCCACATAAATTACATGTCTTGTGATTTTTTCAGGTCATGTGGACTATTAAACACTCTATTGATTATTTTCCTTATTATTCTATACATACATAATTTTTATACTTGTCATACATTATATGTACTTCATGGTCATTGCCAGTGGTACATGTCACATATATAAATTCTTATCATGTGGTGATACACAATGTGTAAACTACACAACTTGATCCATGGAAAAATAAACCATGCATATCATAACATGCCTTGTAGTCATATATTTTTTGTAAGTATATAGTACATAATTAGTACTATACACATCATTAGTAGCACACAATGTCATGTGATGGTATAATCCATGTAACAATTAAATTGCAAAAATGGATTTAAACAGACACTTAAGGGTACCCAATGTACCGCCTCTAGTACATGTCATGTGCTTAGTTAATTTTAATATAAAATTGATTTATTTAAAATTAAAGAGTATGGAAATATCAAGGACTATTTGGATGGATAATTAAGAATAATAATTGATAAATTAATAAGATTATTAATTTATTAATTTGATAAATGTATCTTATTAAATAATGAAATGAAATAAATGATAGTTAGTTTAATGTGCAGTATTTTCATGCACATATATATATATGTTGGGTTTATATTTAATATAATTATTTATTGAATTTTTTATGATATAATTATTATTAAATTAAATATGATGACCAGTGTATTATCCCTTTCTCTTTATTATATATGGGCCTTTGTGTCCACAGTTTATTTATGTCCCCCTAAACCCCTAGTTCCCTACACCTATGAGTGAGAAATAATATGTAAATAAAGGATCTCCCATGTGATATTATATATTTCAATATCGATTCGAGGTGAAATTGACTAAGGAGATACATAGTTTAATGGTAGAATGTAACAAATAGAGCCAACCTTATCTCAAGGAGTAATCCATCTAGGGTCAAGAGTTGGTTTATCATCCGATCTATAAACAATCCAGTAGTAAAATCTCATGACCATAACACATGTTTATTTTATTTCTCATTGAATGGTTTTTTATGTATTTATGAGATACAATAATTATTTAATGTTTAAACATGATCACATAAAGTAAATAAAATAATGATCATGCTTGGATAAAATAAAATAAATGGATTTTATTTAAATTATTATATCAATGCACATTAGATTAATTTTGTAAAATATATTTAATATTAAAAATAATTAAAAAGATAAAATAAATAATATTTGAGCATAAGTATAAATAAAATCCCTTAATAAATAATTCATTCATAAAATTCATCCATCACTTTTGTTAGATTGCAACCACAATTCTATATACTTGTATGAACCATGTTAGGGTGATTTCCATTTTTGGAGAGTTTTAACTAAATTCTTATATTAACTTAACTAGGATATCATCAAGGGTTCATTAACTAATAAAGACTTTTTTTAACATAAAGAAAAGTATTAAGTAAACCAGATCCTGAGATTTAATGATTGGGGAGTCTGGTCAATGGATCAATGAATTCTGATTTAATGTAGTTGGAAATACTTTATACCTAAATACCTTTGAATAATTTTTCAATTTCAAGTAAATATTATAATAAAATAAATATGGATCCTTTCCACTAGAATATCCATGAAAATAGGATATTCTAAATCCAATGGTGATGGATATTGGTATTTGATAAAATAGTGGGAGACTAATAAAATAAAATTTATTATCTCACCCTTACTAATCAAGATAAATTAGTAAAAAATGATTCCATTTATTATATAAAACGGAAAGTCACATGAATATGAAATTATCCCTATGATTGATATTGGATAAATTAAATCTTCTAACTGGTATGACCTTCTAAGAATGTAAATGCACTTTCACATCATACTATGCCTAAATGAGAAATTTTTAGATGTTAGTGGCCCCAGTTATTGATGAAAATTATAATTAGGAAAGTTATTAGGATCATTATGTCCTTTATAAACATATAGATGATGCATTATATATCCAATTACCCATAATAACATCGATGACTGGGGATCTCCATAAGCTAAATGAAGATATGGATGCACACACCTTGTTGTCTCTTCTCCATGAGAAAGTAATACAAGAGAGGTATGAGATATCCAAGTCACACTTTAAATGAAAGATTGGATAAGTTAAACTAGTTATAAATCATGTATTTAAGATGATAGTCTATATTGGGTGTTTTTAAATTCTAGGTATCAAGCTACCCAATGAATTGTGCATGGACCGAATACTTGCCTCATTTAATCAGAAATTTTCTAATTCTTTTATGAATTTTAATATGAAAAACACTGAGAAGTCACTCCTATATCTCTTGAATTTGATTCACCGAGTGGATAAGGACATGAAGCATGAAAAAAATTTAGTCTTTATGGTGAATAAAATGAAGGGAAGGGAGAAAACACCTAAGAAAAACATTGATTCTAAGAAACCTTCACACCACCCTACCAAGAAGAGTTGGGTAAAGGGGAAAGCTAAGGAGTAGGATGCACTATGTTTTTCATATAGAAAGAATGTTTATTAAAAAAATAATAGTTCTTCAATGAATAAGAAAGTGGAAGATTCAAGTTCGTTATTTATATAATATATTCTCTTTGTTTCTAAAAATTGGGTATTTGAAATATCTTCTTGTACTCACATTTGTATACAAATATGGAACCAAGTAGATTCAAGAAGGTTGTAATAGGATATTTGGATCATAAATCTTCAAAAAGAAAAATAATTATTTACCTAGATATCAGATACTACCATATAACTTTTTTTATGGGTTTAATTATATTTTTAAATAATTTTTATAATGTTCCCATTGTAACCAAAATCTTAGTATCTTTGTCTAGTTTTGATATGGATGGATATATTTTCAATTTTGTAACTAATAGTTATTAATTTTATAGAGATGAAACATTTGAATTTTGGGGTTTACATAGTATAATACAAAAATAAAGTGTTGTAAATCAATAACTAATAAATTTTTCATGACACATATCACACACAGTTATAGCATCACTAGCTTGGCCATGGAAATGAGAACTATTTAAGAAAGTTACACCAAGAATGTTATTTATATTATTTTAAACTAGTACCCTTATATATATTTATTTATTTTTTCAAAGTAAAATAAACAAATCTATAATTAACTGAGAGGGTAAAAGAGCCATAGATTTTATAGAAATAGTTTACATAAACGTGTGTAGAGATTTTCTAGTAAAATATAGAGTTGGATACTCTTACTTAATAACTTTTATTGATAACATTAGTTGATAAAAATATGTATACTTAGTGAGGTATTTGTCTAAATCCTTTAATAAATTTAAATATTACAAGAATGAAGTAGAGAATCATCTTGGTAAGAATATAATGAAACTCTACTCTAACCATGGTAGAGATTTTATTAACTAAGAGTTCATCAATCATATAAGGGATTTTGGGATAAAATGCCAAATCAATCTTCTTTATAAACTATAATGGAATGTTATTAGTAAAAAAAGAACCAAAAATGGTTTTATATGGTTATATCAATGAAGATTTGTGCAATTATTCCATTATGATTTTTGGGTATATACATTATATACTGTAGTATACACACTAAATCACATAGAAACTAAAGTAGAAAATGCAATTACATAAATTTTATAGAGTGGTAGGAAACTTATTTTATCACATATACATTCATGAGGATTTGGAGAATTTTTTATGGTTATTTATGGAAAAAAACGTCCACCCTTAGGCACAAATTTTCTCTTTATAGAAAATCCCAAAAAACCAAGGGGATATTATCTATACAGTACCTAAAATAAAAAATTAATAGTGGAAAACAATATATATTCCTTCATAGGGAGCACATATAAAAAAGTGGTAGTGGGATAAATATTGACTTCGATGAAGTTAAAGATTAAGATACACAAGAGTTTTCATAATAATAAATTATATAAATCCCATATTAATAAGTTATTTGTGGGACATAATAAATAATTTGGATCCCTAAAGAGGTTAGAGAACTGTAGAGATATGGTTTTCTACTCACTGAGGATGGTGCTTCATTATTAGTTGATAATGATGAACCTATACCCTGGATGGAAGTTGTAGGAAACTCAAAAAATTTAAGATGCAAATAAGACATGAATTATGAAATATATTCTAAATATAATAACCAAGTATATGGTTTAGTAGATCCTACATTTAAAGTAAATATTTTTTGTTGAAAATAGGTATTCCACAAGAAGTTAGACATGTTGGTAAATCCAATAACTATACATAATGACCGGTAGTTAAAGGGTTTAATCAACATCAAGGCATAAACTATGATGAAACCTTTTCACTATTTAATATTATAAAATACATCATAAACTTTATTTCCATAGTAGCCTACCATGATAATTAAATTTGTAAAATTGATTTCAAAATAGCCTTCATTAATGGGAACCTTGTGAATAATTCCTATATGGCACAACCAAAAGAGATTTTAATCCAAAGGATTCAAAAAAAGTTATTAAAGTTTCATAGATCCATTTATTTCTTAAAATAATCTTAAAGATCATAGAACATTTGATTTTATAAAGAAATAAGACAATTTGGATTCATAAAGGCTTAATATCAGCCATGTGTATACAATAGGTTTAGTGGGAGTATAGTGGTTTTCTTAGTAGTATATGTTAACAATATATTACTGATGGTAAATAATATACAATTATTATAATATATTAAGATGTGGTTTAAAAAATACTTCTATATAAAAGAAATAGGTGAAGTGTCCTATATTATAGAGATCAAGATTCGTCATCATAGATCTAACAGGCTTCTTGGACTAAGTTAGGGTATATATATTGACAAGGTACTGAAGAAATAAAGTATAGAATAGTCTAATAAAAGGTTATTTCTAGTGTAATGTGGTATACATCTCTCTAAGAAAATATATCATTAGATACAAAAGGAGAGTATGAGAGAGAGAGAGATCCTACGTCGAATTTCTTATGCATTAAGGATACGATTTTTCATGTTTTTTATGCTATGTACTAATCTTAATGTTCTATATTCCTTGATCATAGTAGGTAGATACCAAATAAACTCAGAAAAGTTGTATTGGATGGCTTTAAATTCTGTCATGAAGTCTCTATGATGTAATATAGATATATTCCTTTCTTATAGAGGAGATGCGAAATATGAATCAGGGGATATATGGATTCTATTTCCCAAATAGATCAAAATTATCTAAAATTAAAATCATGATATATGTTATTCCTTAACATAAGATCTATGATCTTAAAGATTTAAAACAATAAATGGTCACTATTTATATAGTACAAACCAAGTATGTTTCATCTTTTGATGTATATGATGAATTATTTTGTGTATAAGACGCTATTCAAAAGCATTAAATGGTGTATTAGGACAAAACCTATATTTGGTGTTATATTTTTTTCAATTAATATATCATGAAATATGGGTAGATTTTTGGAAGATAATGAAGACATGGTTGGATGATGGGAAATCCATAGTGATCTGACGACAAGAGGTCTACATGATAGATTGAGATAAGGTTGTGTAATTGACTGGAAGATCATGGAGTTTGATGACTAAGGAGGATGATGCTTATAAAAAAGAAGACTTGATGTGTTTTTGAAGAATTTTAGAGAATATTTAGTTGTTTTATAGTGTTTTCCAAATTTTTGGGCTTAGAATCTATGGAAAATAAGAGGTTTTGACATAAACCCTTAAGGATCACAAATATCATAAACCCTTAAGGGTCATGTGATCACATAAATCTAAAAGTATTATGTGATGAAGTTTAGATGGATCACATATGGATAAATAATTCATGCAAGTGATTCATATGAATCGTGTTAAGGGAGTTATTTTGTCCATGGTAGAGAGGCCACATGACGGAGTATGATCATGATAATAAGGTGATAATTTATTCATAAAATAATTGTGTGATAGAGTAAAATATAATTGTTTTATTGTATCATGTGATCAAGATTTGTGGTTTAATTTATTTTTGTGATTAGAGGCATTGTATTCAAGAAATTTTGGCTTATGTGATTAAGGAGGTGTGTGTATCAATAAATGAGTTACATGATTCATATAGAATTAGGTAATCAGATGACATGGTTATGAAATCATGTATGGATAATTACACTCTAAATGATAGATACTTCATGTGATCGAGGCATGAATGAGTTTCAAGATAAGAAATTCATGAAGGAATTCATGTGGCCCATGAGTTTAAGGAGAGTCACATGATTAGTGTCAGTTCATTTTGGCTATGTGTGAAAGCCTTGTAGGATAGTGAAATGAATGGCTGGAAACAATTTTTAGATTCAAGTCAGTTGATTTTTTTTCCTATAAATACCCCATTTTTCACATCATTAAGGTATTGATCATTCGTTAATGAAAAAATGAATAAGGATGGGTTGAGAGGATTTTGGGAGAATGAAATGGGATCCACAAAAGCACTATCATGAATCATATTCACACAATCAGACATGTGACTAGAGACACATGACTCGGTCAAGCTACTAGATTCATGTGATTCATTTAATGTTGACATAGTCCCGTGAAGGTACTTCAGCAAAGTAATATACAGAGAGGTGTCAGAAAAGAGATTACACATAGTAATTAGGAATAATGTGTTTTGAAAATTAGAAGAAAAAATATGGATTCTTTCATATAGAGTTACATTCTTAGGGGTCTCATGCATGAATTTATTCACTCAGGGATCATTCACACTCAGTTACATTCTCAGGGTCTCATGCATAGAGTTAATCACTTGAGATCATATGATGATACAGATGGCCAAGGGACATATTCTAATATACCTATAGAGGATTCGTACACCCAAGGTTATGCAATTGTGGTTATGTGATTGATGTGTTATGTAGTGAACATATTTTTCAAAAAAAAAAAAATTATCAAGAGGTTTGTGCTATTCAGAAGATTTATAGGTACAGTACAGTAGCCTATCTATTTTTGTACTAGTGCAAGATGGATCATCAGAATAATAATTTTATTATGAAATATGGTTATTGAGTGGTAAGAAAGAGATAGTATGATTTTAGTGTAAAAATACCCACACTCAAAGAAGATATGATGCTAGTATTGTATAAGACAAAGTCTTAAATCTCTCATTTGAGGAGTTAAAATCATATAGTTTAGAAGAGGAATATTTCATGGGGGATAAAATAGGGAATTAAATTATGAGTTAAGATAAAAGGAGTTTCTCATGCTGAACAGAGGTATATTATGATGTTCTTAAACTATTGAATAGATCTAAAAGTCAATAAACAATGGAATATACATTATATAAGTAGTGTGTGGAAGTTAATAAGAGTTAGTGTTCCTTGGTTAAGGATCGAAGAAGCCCATAAAAGTTTTAACATGGTGATCCTAACATCGAGTGACCATGAATAAAACATTATATCCATAGAAATAGTGAATATTAGTGGATTATGTCACATTAAAACATCATCGGTGTGTCCTCCTTCTATGTATCCCTTTATAGTGAACCAAGTAAAATTTTTGTTTTTTATGCATGGTTTACTTTTCTACATATTTTTATTTGTTTTGTTGATTGATCTTACAAGAGTAATAGGTTGAACATAGTTCCTACCAATGTGGGAACAATATCAAAAAAGAAAAATAATCAGTTTAAATAAAGGGCTGAATTCAATAATTTCCCTAGTTCAACCCCCCCCCCCATAGGGTATTTCTAGTTGCAATAATTGGTATCGAAGTGGAAATTTTCTACCTTGGTGTTCGACCTCAGAATATGTATTTGGTTTTTCATGCTAATGGATTCCATGTTTAAGCCTATATTTTTTAGAGGAACTAAATTTTGTGGTTAGTAGAAAGAAATTCTTATGTTCCATCAATCTTGTGGAAAGGAGGTTTTGGAGTACATCCTTTGATATGTGGATCAAACCAAGTACAGTGAGAAAATTGGTAATGCTTGAATAGGAAAAAAATCAATAGATAATTATAAAATAAATTTTACAAGAAAAACATTCATTATTATATAGATTTTAAAACATAGAATTCCATGTAAACTACTTATATAAAAACAATAGAGGTAATTAATGTTTTTATGACTATCTCAAAAAAAATTATAGAATTGGTAAAGATGTGAAACCAGTGCATATGATTGGTAAAGAGTGTTGTATAAAAAAAGTAAAGAATAAGAAAAATAAAAAAAATACTCTTAAGTGATCATATACTATAATAAAGTGGAATGATTATAATTATACTATTTCATTTCATTCTAACCATGTTTAAGAAGTTTTATGTGAATCTAAAATTCCAGATTTCAATTTAGTAACGAAAGTTCCAGAAATTCCAAAGAATAAAAAACCAAGGAATGTTTTTGAATTTCAGGTATAGCTTGAAGTTTCTCTTGAATAATTAGATATTCAAAGAGTAAAAATTCAAAAATATTGGTGGTTTGTTGAAATAATATTTAGAATATTTAGATGATATGGAGGTAGATATTGACCAAATGTTGAAGTAGTTAATAGATAAATCTACTAGTCAGTTGAATTTAAAAGAAATTGCATTGATAAAACTCAATATTGAAGAACAATACAAAGTGTATTAAAGTTTAAATTCCACTATAGAAGAAAAAATAATAAGATTAAGAAACATGGGTAAGATTTTATTTTCCATATAGTAATAATACTTGTGGATCCCTTCAATGATGACTCTAATAGAAGTAAAGTATTTAAAGGCTTTAGTGGTGAAGATAAACCACTTTCTTATGATCATAATGCTAATAATGAAGTAGTGATTATGATATAAGGTCGTCAACATAGAGATGGTATTTTCTGAAATCAAGAAGAAAACAAACCCTTAAAAGATAATTTGGACCATTGGGATATTATAAAGGCAATGGGAAATGAAGACATTCAAGATTTGTGCATAAAAAATAAGAGGCTAAAGTGATTTGAAGTGTAACTAATTACTAATATTTTTAATATGGGGTCAAAAATTCAGAAATGGGGTGATTAACTTAATGAATTTTTTCAAGAAATCAAAAAATATGTGGTCATGAATAAGTAATTTAAGGAAACTTTTCCACACGCATAATACCACTTGGAAATAATATAATAAAAATTATGAAAAAGGGGGAAGCTACTCCAATTATGAGTAATAAGGTTTTTTACATGAAGGGAGGTTCACCATTGTAGGAAAATGATGGGGTGGTTGTTATGGCTATTTTAAGGGAGAATCATGATGTAAGTCTTGGTGGTTTGGAAAGTCATGCCACAAGGTGAGAAGTGGAGGAAATGAAAAGAGACCTAAAATGGATGAGAGAGCATGAGAAGAAGACATATGGTTCATCAATGAATAAAACTTGAACATATGTGTCAAATCTCACAACTATGAAGAGGAAGAAGTCTTTGATCCTTCACGCAAAAAGAAGGCTAAGAATGTGCATAAATAATTCTTAGTCATATAGCCAGGTCATTTATAATTGGAAAATGAATAGAAAGTACAAATAGAAAAATGAATTTTCCTTTCTTCACATTTATAAGAAGCATATGAAAATAAATGGATATTTTATATAAGGCACACAAATAAAAATTTGTGTAGTTGTTTCATACAATGAATCACTACAGTGAAGGATTATATAGAATTCAGAAGAGCATAATTTTTTCTAATATAAATAACCAAAATCATAAACATGAGTATTTTTTAGGTACCAATATCCCCATGAATTTAAATGTTTCTAATATATATTGAATGTGGTATAGGATTAAGGCATATATAAAATAAATGGGGTGGGTATGTGATAAAAGGACACAGGTTCATAAGTTGAATAGAGATATATATTCCATGAATAATTATAATACTTGAAATTCATATATGGAATCAAACTCAATGAGTAGTATCAAGAAACCACTCAGACCTTAAAAGCTTATTCTGGATGTCTCATGTTGTGAAAAAGGAGTAAAAATTGATGAAGAGCCTAATCTAAAGATGAAGTGGTGTCGAAACTATATTTGAATGGTCCAGTGGTTCCAATCCACACTAAATATTCAACCATTAGTATCAATCCTCGGTTCATGTGGTATTAGACCACAAATAGAATATATATTGGTGTAGAAGTATCAAAATTCATTTATTTCACATTTATCTATTTTATTCTAACAATTTGGCATCAACTGACTATTTTTAGGGTACCAAGAAGCTTTTAGAAGATTAATATCATTCAAAATAAGTGATCTCTCTACTCAAAAGAGTATTTCTATATTTGGAACAAACTTATCAATTATTATCATTAATTTTTATCAATCCAAATTGGGTGATGTTAAGGTATATTTTTTTATGATAAATCTTGGTTGTTTAGCCTTAATTGATAAATAATTCATATAAAGACGTGAAGATCATCCAAACCAAGTCGTACCATGTGGTTATATTTAAAAATTAGTTTCATTTATCTTAATATGGGGTGTGTATCACAAACTTTGTACTTTATTGATTATCTAATAATGTTTTGTTGAAATTGTTATTGAGATCATAGGGTGGGAAGAAAATGAAATTAAATTTTAAGTTGTTAGCTTTAAAATTATGTGAGTTGCAAGGATTTCATTGTTTTTATTGACTTAAAATATTATTTTTTGCACAAATTTTTCACTTGGTAGGATTATTATATTTATTTATGACACAAATTATAAGTTTTAATTTCACTCATAGAAATATATGAGGGTAATATTATAGATAATAAAGAGTATTATGTTCCCCACCAAATTTTTATAAAGGTATTTTAATATTAGACACATAGATAATATTTATTAAGGGGGGGTAAATATATAATAAATAATCTCCTATATAGATCTATGAGAAAGAGAGAGTTGAAATAAAATACAGATACGATGTGTCCCTAAGGGGGAGAGAGAGTGAGGGTAAAATATGGATTCACGTGCCCCTTTGAATTTTGATGTAAAATGGGGAGGAAAAAAATAAATCAGCATTCATCAATCAATAACCTTGAAATTTTTGGAATATATAATAGATGATAGATTTATGATAATATTGGAAACAAAATCCAAAGGGGGATAATGTTATACACAAACCTATGTTTGGTGCTTTATTTTTTTCAATCAATGTATCATGAAATATGGGTAGAGTATTGGTAGATATTGAAGACACAACTAGAGGATTTATAATCCATTGTGATATGTTAAAGAGAGGTTCACATGATATATTGAGTGAATGTTGTGTAATTAAATAAAATATCATGGATTTTTAGGAATAAGGATCCTGATTTATAAAAAGAAGAAGTACTAATGTATTCTTGAAGAATTTTAGAAAAGATGAAATTTTTTCCAATATTTTCCCAAGTTTGTGTCTTAAAATATAGGAAAAAGAATTGGTTTTTTCATAAACACTTAAAGATAATGTGATCACATATACCCTTAAAGGATTATTTGGTCACATTAGTCTAAAAGTATCGTGTTATAGAGTTAAGAAAAATTTCATATCGTTAAAGAATTCATGCAATGGAGCCACATGATTTTCATGAAGGCAGTTACACTTTTAGAGGTGAAAAGTCAATGAGACTGCATATGATCATAAAAATGAGTCCATTGTATATTCATAAAGTAATCATGTGATGATATAAGATAGAATCACATATGTTTTGTTGGATAATGTGTTCAAGGTTTATGATGAAAGTTATGTTTGTGATTAGAGGCAGTGTCTTCAAGCGATGCCAGCTTATGTGATGATGGAAATTTGCATATCAGTAAATGAGTTACACACTTTGCATATGAATGAAGGATTCCAAAAATGTAGTTATATTATCATGTAAGGTAAAAAAAATTATAAATGATGAAAAATTCATGTGATTGATACATGAACAATTTTTTTAGTAGGAGATTCATGAAGGAAGACACACAACCCATGAATTTTGATCAAGTCACAAGATAAAAGGAAGTTTGTTTAGGTGATACATGTAAGTATTATAGGTTAGTGAAATAAATGAATAACCATGTATTTTTGGATTTATGTCAGTGGGTTTTTTCTAATAAATACACAACCATTCACGTCATTAAGGGATAGATCATACATTAATGAAAATCCATAGAAGTATGAGTTGAGAGTATTTTGGGACAAGTATAAGGGGTCTGCATAAAATCCATCATGAATTGTATTCATACTATCATTCATGTGACAAGAAAGATGTGTCTCATTTAAATAGATGGAGTCATGAAATTCAATTCATGTTGAGGCAGTCCCATAGAGTTACATAAGTGAATCAGACATATAGAGAGCCCAAAAAATAGACCATTCACAGTAGTTAGATAGAAGGTGTTATACAAAGAAATCAAGAGAAAAAAGTCTCACACGTAGAGTTATGTGATAAGAGGTATTGTGAAAAAAATTATGCACTCAGGGATATAATGCATGTATTTATGTGCTCATGGATACACACATAGATTTACACACTCGAGATTATGTGAGCATATAAATTCCTAGGGGTAATGAACCAATATTTGTACAAAGGAGTTATATGCCCAAGGTTATGAGATGGGGATTAAGAACTTGAGTTTTTATGCAATAAACGGTAATTTTAGGATAATATGATCTAATTATAAAGTGGTGATTTCTAAAACTATTCATAAGATCAAGAGGTAAAGTAGAGTAACTTGACTCTATCCTTACTAGAGGAAGAAGGAGCATCAAAAGAAGAATTTGAGTGTGACATTCTGTTGATGAAGGGTAGGAAATAAATAGGATGATTTTAGTATGAAAAATAATAATTTTATTAATATTTACTGCTAATGTTGTCGATTAGAAAGGATTAACTCTCTCATTTTAGGAATTAGTCTCATCTGGCATTAAAGAATAATATTGTATAAAAAATAATGAAAATACAGTATCAAATCAAGAGTTATGATGGAAGTAGTGTATCGTGCTAAATATAAATAGTCCATCATATTCCTTATCTATTAAAGATATCTAAAAGTATATAAACTATATAATAACCTTTATATATAAAGTGCATGAAAGTGAAGAAGAGGTAGTGAACCTTGGGTAAGGAGTGACCAAGCCCGTAAAATTTTAAAGGAAATGAACCTTATACAGAGTGGCCATGTTATAACCTTTATATTCACAAAACTAGTGAGGATTAGTGTAGTATGGAACATTGACACATAATTAGTGTATAATCATTTAATGTATCACTTTTTAGTGAACCATGTAAAATTTATGTGTTCTATGCATGCTTTACTTTCCTGTATATTTGTTTCAGTGATTGAGTGTATAAGAGTAACAAGTTCAACATAGTTCATACCAATACGAGAACAAGATTATAAAATAATAATATACAAATTAAAGAAAAATTTAATTCATCCATTGAAATGATTCACAACCACACTCTTGATGTGTTTCTAGTTTCAAAATGTTGCTTATAAGTAAAGATTTTTTCACATTGTATTGTGATAATACTGAATTGGTAGTTCTATCCCTGGATCTATGGTCGCACAAATAGATGAAGTATATAATTCAGAATTATCACTTCTTGAGGTATTTTTCTCAGAGGAATGAGGTCACAATAACCTAATTTTCCATGGAATAGAATGTGATGGACTCATTGACTAAATCCTTATCTCTGAATAAGCATAAATATCATGTGATACCTAATGGATGAAAAGTTATTAACATTTGGCTCTAGTGAGAGTGGGAGCTTGTTAGAGTTGGTTCCCTAGAACCAAATAACTTTTAATTTTGATTAATTATATATTCAAAGACCTTTATATGAATAAATATCTTATAATATGAGGAGTGTTCTTATGAATAACATTATTGTGATAATTTCCTAGAAGTATTTATCACATTCAAATGTTATAGTAGTTCCCCACTATAATGAGAACCTTGAAGTGACATCACAATACTCTAAAACATATTTCATATGGTTTGGAATATATCTATATGATGGGATGTATATGATGTTTGATTATAAAATAATTTAAACTCACAATACATTGATACTTATTCTCAATAATTTTTCACTGGGAAATTTCTAATAAGAGAGTTTATGAGGATAAACCCACCAATATAAATTCCAAATTTATATGTGTAATTGGATATTCCTATATGTGGATTCATGTATTAGTCCTTATAATTTATATTATTATTAATTTATATCATGAAATACATATTTTTATGTACTATTTAAAAATGTGATGGCGTATGCTCACATCAAATTATGATATGTTATGTGCATCATAAGTGATACAAAATTGATTGAATAATTCACGAAAGGACTTATCCCTTCCATGTTAATGGAAATAGATCTCACATGACCTATTCCTAAAATAGAACTATCTTGTTAATTCCATGTCCATGGTGGTTTATCGATGAATTCATTTTAGGTAGTCAAAGAAACGGATATCAATAATATAGGTTAATGACATAAGTTTTCAAATTACTTGATGGGATATAAAGACAAAGAGATTATATTTCATAATAATAATTCATAGGGATTTTTTTCATGGAAACATTAATATATTTATTTATGGGTATCGTAACATGTTTCTATACACCAATCCTGAACTTTTGGTAATTTTTCCCAATGCCACTAAGAAAAGGTTCTTGAGGTTCATAGACTAAGCGTATTCAAAATCCTAGAATAAATTCTATCTAAATTTAATATTAAAATAAATATTATTATGAAGGCCAAGTAATAATAATTATTCAGGTTATGTTGGTCTTATAAATTCAGTCACTAGTTATTCGAGTTTAGAATATATGTGAGTTTAATATTAAATAGATATATATTTTTCAATTTGTGAATATAATATTTATTTATTTATTAAATGAACAATATATTGATATTTATTTATTAAAATAAATATTTACTATTTTATGTTTGGTATATGTTGATGAGGGTTGGTCGGTCGAGTTAAGGGACCAATAAAAATAGTATATTTATTTAATATCATTTAAATAAATATTTATTTGTTTTCATAATAATTGATATTTAAATATTCAGGAGTTAGAAAATGTCATGGAATATAATAAACATATTATTATTATATGTGGAATTTAATTAGAATGAACAATTATATAAAGGGCTTATGTGTAATTAAAAATTATTTAACCCCAGATATATAATCTCAATTATATAATTTCTAGGTGAGATGTGAATTATTGTGTGAAATACATCCACTCTAGAGAATTATATCGAAAATTATGTAAACTATCTCAAGAACGTAAAGAGATAATACTCTTCCAAACTCTAAATTTTTTGAGAATAAGGTAAATAGTTCTTAAAAATCGAAAGAATACTTATTATGATAAATAGAAAATGGTGAAAGGAATTTGGTTTCTCCATGTTAGCACCTGTAGCTCCAAAAAAGATATTACAAGATTCATGGATCATGTCCGGTACCATTATAGAAATTATTGTTTGTATTATTCATCGCAACGATTATATGATAATAAATATATCCAAATTGAACCTCAATGATGAATGAATTATTAATCTGAGGTAATTCTTTCTATAAATTAATTGTGAATTATATTTAAAAAGTTTCTCTCAATGAATATTCCAGATTTTTATTCATCTATTTCTTCATATTTATCCAAAGAAACCAATGAAAATAATTTCACACCATGGACCTCATAATCTTTTAATATGATGTTTGACTATTCAATGGTAGAGGCTTATAAGACATTGATGTTTCTTCTATGAAGTTACACTTGGTAATCTCCATGTAGGGAGATCATGAGTACAAAACCATCAATATGAATTCCACATGTTTATGTGTCACTAGATATTTCTATTTATAAATGTGTGTATTCTTCCTTAGACTTGATATTATTATTAATTTATATCATGAATTTTGTACTTCGATTTATAGATGAAAACTATGATAACATATGATCATGATTATATGAAATGTGTTTTGTGTGTCATAAGTGAGATGACATTAATTGAATAAGTGAAGAAATGATTTTTACCTTATATATTAATATAATAATAAATCTCTAGATATTTTATGAAATGGTACTATTTTATTAAATTTGTGGACATGGTAGTTCATCGACAAGTTTATTTCAAAACATTCAAAAATTTAAATCGAGCATATAGGGTGATGACACAAGTGTGCCTCATTATTTTTGAGATATTGAGAGAAAAATGGATTATATTTCATAGTAATATTAATAGTAAGTTTTTGTTTTTGTATCATTAACTTGTTTCTCTATGAGTGTATTAACTTGTTGTTAGAAACTGATCTTGGAATTTAGGTAATTTCCCTAGGAAAGAAGCCTGGAGAGTCACCTACTAAGTGTATCTAGAATCACATTAAATTATATTTAATTTAATATTAGAAATAAAAATTATTCTTATCTCATGGAATAATAATTATTCAAGTGAATTTGATCATCAATATTCAATCACAAGTTATTTAAATTTAGAATATGTGAGTTAAATGTTATCTCTTATTTATTATTCATAAGCTAATAAATAAATATTTATTTATTCACTAGTTTAGTGAATATATTAGTATAAATATTTTTTTATTTTCATGAATATTAAAAAAAAATTATTCACAAGTTTAGTGAATATAATATTTATTTATTTATTCATTTAATAATATTTATTTGAATAAATGTTATATTTTTTCAAGGTTCAAAAAACTTCATGGAGGATTGATAGATTGAGTTAATGGCCTAATGTAAATGATTTATTTTTTAAAATTTCATTTAAATAAATACTAGAGTATTTATTTAAGAAATTATATTTAAATAAAAACATGCCATGCTACATTATAATTATTATTATTATTTGACTTGGGGTATTTCTTAGATTAAATATTTTGATAAGGGATGAAGTGTAATTATCAACTAATTAACCCTAATTAAGTATTCATTATATCATATTGTAGAGTGTGATACTAATTGTGTACAATGATAGATTCTTTATAATTCTATCAATCCCAATAGAAATTATTCATGCTCATTCCCTCCCTGGAATATGCAAATAGCAAGATAATTCTTTGTTGTGATCAATGGTGAATTATGTAAAGAACCTGTATCTCATAACTAGCATGAGGATATTCAATATCATCATCCAGATATTTATATATCACATATGAATACACCTAGAGGAATCCACACTTGGATTCTACACCTCAACGTTTACACAACAAGAGCGACAATGGAAGTTGATCAAGAGTATTATTGCATTTTAGGTAATTATTATCTTAAATCATTTATAATTTAAATGTGAATGATACTCTTTAGGATACTCTATATTTGTATTAATCAAGTTATTCATATTTATCCATTTAAACTGATGAAAAACAAAAATTGGAAACCTACCTAATGCTTGTGTTGTGCCTTGGAAACTTAATTTAGAAGGTTCACTCCCCCTTCTTATCTAGTGAATAATCCTTGGTGTTCTATAGTTGGGATCCCACTATACATGTTGAAATTTATTATCAAAGTAATAAATAAAGAATAAAGTGGATTTTCTTGAACTCTGGTTACAATATAAACAATGAGCGTCAACATGTAGAATAATATCTTCTTCAGATAACTTGTGTTTCTTTGGAATTTGGACTTGTTGTTAACTCTTATTCATATCCTCATAAGCTTATTAAATCAGCCTTGGAATGATCCTAAAATAGGTGGATATCTATATTATCCATCACACACACTTTTTATAGGTAGGTAACAAATTTTTTTATATACATAACATACATTGTGGCATGAAATATATGGTTGGGGTGTGATCTTATGATCTGAAAGTAATGTAAGATGGAATCCCAAATATCTTGAAGTATCATGAAATGTCTTTGAATGGATTTGTTACATGGACTATTTATTGTATTGTGTCACCTATAATTTTACTATAACCATAAATAGACTAATATTTTCCATTTAGACTCAATGCAGCGTTGAACCTTCAATGTGGTGTGTCATGCCTCATATACCTAGAATAAGAAATTTCTAAAACCTTTGTCAACTACGTTGTATAAGTGTGTTTCATCCTTATTAAACATGGTCATATTCACTTATCCATGTGTTTTTATGTGAATTATTTACCTTTAGTGAAATCACCACTCAACTACTAGAGTAGTGTGACCCTTAACTCTCTTGAGGTTCTCTTCATGGAATAGTTGATTTCACCTTAATCCTTAAGATACACCATTTTAGTACTGTTAACTCGGCTATAATGTGATGTATCTCATATTAGGTGAACTATTATATTGTTCAAATTTACTATATATCATAATAATTTTTACTATACTAACTCATTCCCCAATCTATATCATTATGGTACAACCAACGTGCTTATGCTGTGATTTCCCTCACATGAGATTAAACCTTTTCTTTGTAGAAATAACTCAAGGATGTTCCCTATAATTATAGCTGTATTATTTCTTGGTTGATATTAACTTGAAAATTTTGTGATTCGATCATCCTTCAAACCATGATTTGTAATTTTTAGTATAACGTCATTCTATTCATTCCTATGCACCTTCACTCAACATTAAATTGATTACAACACATCAATGAGCTTGTTTCCAATAAATGAAACATAAAAAACATACCAAAATCTTGAATATATTTCCTAAAGAAACAAGTTCTATAATACCTCTAATATTAAGGTAATATAAACACCTCACTATTTGATAGAATAATTCCTATGATAGAAATCAATCCCTTAGTGAAATATCAATGCTATATTGATAATTTCTTAATTAAGATCAAATCAACTCATCTCATCTACCCATTTCCCAATGCAACTTCATGGGGTTTATTTAAGCATAAATATATTTAAAGGTTCTTTAATATCCATTGTTTTTTTAGAAACATGTGAATTGGCATATGATATATTCTCTAAATTCTATCCAATAACACCACAAATTGTAATCTCCTCTTCCCCTTGATGATCATTTAAAAATGAAATAAGTGTCACTTCCCATTTTCTTTTGTATTATCTCCATTTTATAACAAATGAAAATGAATAAAAGTGGGATTTTAGGATCATTGTAAGGGTGATTCATATAGAGAAGGGGGGAATCATTGTATATAGCATTTTATAAAAATCACTTTTCTTATTAGGATTATTTAAAACCTTTCTCTTAAAACTCACAGTGATGCATAAAATAAATGTACACAACTCATTTGTCAATGAGGTTCATCTTATAAAAGGATAACTTTTTATATGATGTTACATGGTTATTATCCCACACACACAACACTCCTTTTATTATTAAGAAGAACTAGGGAAAAGTTATGGCATTGGACCTACTATAATGGATTTTTTCAAATAATAGAAACTTATCATTAATATAATGATTTCTTCATGAAGTATGATCATCGATGAATGCACAATATTTTTCTAAAGCTGATTAAATATTTATCACCTTCCTATTACATGATCTCATCTAGTATATTCCTTCTCCTCTAGATAAAACTTATATAGTATTCAGTTTTATAGGATCTCACACTCTTCTTTGATATATAGAATGATCTCACTCACTTTTGAGAATAATATAGAGAGTCGCACATTCTCACTATTTTTATTAACCTTTTATATCACACTTATCTGATTCCCTTCATCGAATATCCCTCAAAAATTATGAATTAATTAAATTCAAATAAAAAATTTATAGCCAATGTAATTCCCCAGCCCATGTATCACTATAACTAGGGCCCTAAGTTGATTCATTGCATGACCTCAAGTGCACCTACCAGTATGATAGATGTTACCAAAGAGAAATGAGAGTATAAGGTATCATGTGGGGATACTATAAAATCTTTATCAGAGTAATACAAAATATAAAAATAAGAAACCAAAAGAATCAACAAAAAACATAATCATGAATCACCATAAAAACTCCCCAAAACTAGGTACATTCCCACAACCAACAATAACTATTCAATGTCATGGAATACATCTCCAAGTGAAAAATTAAACCCAAAATAAAGATAAACTGAAGAATCCCCAAAATGGGTCCCGACACTATGTTTGGTCCCCTCCTCCATGCACATCCCAAGCCCAAATTGACCATCTAGTAGAGGGCCCTTACCCTTGTCATAAATTGTAACCATAAAGTCTACTTGGGTACCCAATGGTGGCCCAACCAGGGTGTGAGTACAACTTAGTAGTCCACCACCAACAATGCCCATAAAATATCTAATCTAATATTGTTTATACAGAAGTACAAAAAATATGGAAAATAGAAAATTGAAATAGGTTACATCATTTATCATTTGTAAGATCAATTACATCAATTATTAGTTCCACATTATACCCATTTTTCGTCAAACCTACCTTGTTCCATGTTGTTCGTTAGAGCCATGTGTCAAAAGGGTCACAAGTTGACAAACATAGAGCCTATGTCCATAAATCCAACCGTGGTTCAAAAATCCATGTCCAACCATCCCAACCATGATATGTAATTCCATGTCTATACCCTTGGGTTTAAGAGAATCATTCTATTCCCTAAATAAATACTATGGACAGGGGTGCCCGAGCATCAGTCAGGCTCGCCCACGAGAGTGGAACATCAGTACAACATCCCACTACCATATATCTCAATCACATAGGCTCATCATCAATAACCATTTCATTATATAAAAACTAAAAGGTTGTACCATTTCCATTTAATCCACTTTTTTCCAATCCATTTAACCATGAGGCTAAGGCCCAATAACTAATTATCAAATCCATTAATTTACCCATCATCAATTACTTAACACTTAAATTTGATCCAAACATCCCATATTTCAATGTTACCTATTTAATCACATTTACCATTGTTTTAATATAATAAACCCCACAATTTGTCATTTAACAACCCAATATTTCATATTCAATGGAGTGGTCTACCCCATCGGTGTCCATAATATCAGTTTAATCATCCTCAATGGATATTATGGGAATCATGAGGGAACCAAAAAATCCTTTAAATACCCAATTAAACGTTTATTATCATGGGGAAACAAAAAAAACATAACATAACCAAGACCACAACCACATACATATAATCAACATCAATACTATGGGATATAAATTGTAGACCACATACCTCGACTTTATTGATGAACGCTCTCTTAAACCTTTCCCTTGATTAAAGATCAAACCAAATTCAAATCCCAAATATGGAATCTACTGGAAAAGTGAGGTTTTAGGCCTTCATAAGGAAAAGAACAATCATACAAACTCAGTTCCAAAAAATAGAAGAAATAGGAGTGTTAGACTCACCTAAATCTTCAACTCACACCCAAACACACTCTAAACATCTCAAAATAGAGGTATATTCATCCTTGGAAAGTGTGGGAGGGTTTGGTTCATCACCAAGGTTGTTTTAGGATGAATGGGGGTAATTTAGGTTATAAACCTTAAATCCTGAGGGATGAAATTTGTAAATTCCCCCTCATTAATGAGATGCATGGTATGGATGCATGTTTGTCCAAACCATGAGCCAACCATGTACCATCCTCTATCCAAAGTGGGATTGAGTTGCATGACCTAATAAGAGCATACATGGTTTGTTGAACCATTCAGAGGCCATGCAGGATGGCTCTGTCCAATCTCTTATAGTTGGATCTCCCTACATGCATGGTTTTACCAACCGTTCACCACCCCTCTCCAGCTTACATGATTCTGGCACATGGTAAGCACTAACCATGAGCCAACCATGAAACATACACTAGATGCCCTCTATTACCACTCCTTCACATCTAAATCCCCTAAGACACCCCCAAGGCTCATCATAATCTTAGGAAATATTTCTTTAACTTTTTAAAAGGAGTTAATCCAAAAACTTAAACAAAGAAATACCTCCACAAAAGGATGGGATGTTATAGCCAATCATAGAGAGGATACTCATAATAGAATAATTCTCCATGATCCTTGGTATATTTTTAATTATAATATCACATGGATTTTTTCCCATGATCTCAAAATATTTCATTCCAAATGAACCATTATCTCCTTTTATATTCCCAAGTACCCTTTCTCATTTTGATTCTAATTTGAAACTCATTTAATCTCAACAAAATAAGTCTCCACCTCAATATCTAGAAAGTTAAAGAGTGTTATTATCAAATAAATTCCACTTCATCCATATAATTCATCTCAAATAAAACTCATCATATTTATATTGAAATAATGCATCTTTTTTCATAAAAAAACTTTTTCAAGAGATCCCTTGCATATTTTTCTTGGGAAATAAAAATATTACTAGAAGCTTAGAAAATCTATAAAACCAAAAACTATTTTCATTACTCCTATTGGATACTAACAAAAAATAAACTTTTTTATTATCAAAACACTTGTAAGGGGAAGGTGAGAAACCACAAATTCCAATATTACAACCCAAAAGACCAAAATATAACACATCCAAACAAAATTGGATCTGCCTCACCCCAGTGATGTGGTGTTAAAATGTTTTACATATAAGTTATTATACACTCATATTTTTCTAACTTTTGGGATTTTTAGAAATTCATCTAGATTAACATAACAAGATTTGGAGATTACTTTATAACATAAAGATCCTTCGTCAATTTACACACCTTACTTCTATCTGATACTAGCATATATCCCTCAAGTTATTCCATGTACACTTATTCAACTTGATAACCATTCAAAAAAGACAATTTAACATCCATTAGAAAAAAATTTAAACCAATATGTAGGAATATTAAGGAATATTCTAATTATATAAATCCTAACAACAAGAGTAATGGAAACTTCCAATAAAATTCCTTTATTTTAGGAGTAACTCTTATATATCAGCCTGGATTTATTTTTAACCACTTCACCTTTCTAATTCATCTTGTTCCTGAAAAACAACTTTGCTATTATAAAATTATTCTCTCTTTCAATGGGAAAATTTTCATGAGTTTCATTATTTTTATTTTTATCTAGTTCTTCATTCATAGATTTAATCTATTCCATATGCTCAAAGGATTCTTCCACATTATGGGGCTCAATATTTAATAGTAAACTGGTATAATAGGATCTTATGATTCTATTTCTTATATGGACCCCATGATTCTGATATTCAATTATATTTTCAACATTGACATTTTTTCAGTTTTTATTTTTCTTTGTAGATTTCTATTCATCTTCATCTACACTAGAGTAGGAAGAATCAACATCTTCAGTTTGAATCTTCCTTGTTTCTCTAATATCTTAAATTTTATCAGATTTAATAACATCATTCTTATCATCTATCACAATATGGTCCTTGATATTTTATTCATTATAAAATATTTCTAAATCCTCATTGTACCCTATTTTATTATAAATCTTGTTGTTACGCCAGTAATAAATCCTATTCAAAGTGTAATTAGTGAAGATTCCATCTTCACACTTTTCATAAAACATTCCACCATTTTTATCATTTATCATGATTTATTGAGGGATTCCAAATACCCTAAAGTGTTTTACATTAGGTTTCTTATTAAACCATTTCACATGGGGAGTAATATATGATTTTGGTCTTAAAAGACATATTTCTTGAATAATTATAGCAGTATTTATTGTTGATATCTAGTAATATATTAATGTTTCATAGTCTAAAAGTATTTTTTAACTATATCCACTCATTTCTATTATTCCACTTATCCATACCATTTTTCTAATGTGTATGAGGAGCACTAACCTCTTTCATGATTCATTGTTTTCAAGATACGTATAGAAATTATTGTTACCATACTCTGTTCCATTATCAAATCACAATAAATTCAAGAGAAACCCAATCTATTTTTCTACTAATATTATAAATCATATAAATATATTCAAATATTAAGACATGATGGACATAAAAAATGATATATTTAATTATTTTGAAATCATCAATGAAATTAGTGATGTAATGTTTACCACTTTTTTCTTTATTTTCCATTGGTCTAAAAGCATAAAATTGGACTGCCTTTAAAATTTTTGAGGTCTAAATATCACCTATTCAGTTATTTTTATTAAAGAATTTCCTTTTAGACTTGTTTCATAAGAAATAATTGTATTTTCATTTAAAATAGAAATATTTCACATATCCTATTACCTAATGAGGTTTCCCATGATCTTTTTGGTAAGATGTACCAATCTTTTATTCCATAACTAATTTTTTTCTTGTTGGATCAAATAATAGATTGTTTTAGATTATCTAACTTGAAAAATATTTTCTAGAATTATAAACCCTTTTGTTACAACCTTATCATCTTTCAATATATTTATAATGTAGCCTTTTTTAATATAAATTCATTTCTTGTGTCAAAATGTTATGACACACTCAGCAAGTTATGATTTATCCTATCAACAAATATACCATTATTACGGTTAATATAATTTTTCCCAATATTGTAAGTTCTAAATCCTTTTATCTGTAATAAGATATAATTTCAAAAATTGATAGATTTGCCTCCATAATTTTAAAATTTTTTAAATCACTAGTCATGTGAGAAGAACACATGTCCTGAACCAACCGGGGTCGATCCTAAACCAGTCACCCGAGCCGATCCACGGCAAGGCTTGAGAGGCTTTCACGATCCACCTGAGATAGCAACAAGATCCAAGGAATCAACAGAGAACAATGGAAATGATTTCTCCCAAAGAAAGAAAACTAATTAGTATAAATAAAATAGAACAAAGAAAAATAAATAAATGATAGGAAAGGAATATATGACCAAAATAGGACTAACATGTACAAGACTAAGACTTCACACAACCCCATTGGTTACTCTCATATACTGAAACCAAACATCTCCCAAGGTGATCCTAACCATAGATGGAACCTACAAGAGAAACTAAAAACAATAAAATACCATAGGCATGAGTCTTAAAACTCATTAGGTAGGCCTGAATAATCTATTCACAATTCACATTCATTAAATAAATAAAACATTGATTTTAGGTTTGAAATACAATATATAAATATAGAATTCTCTACACTTTTCATTTTTAAGGTAAAAAATCACAATCATAATCCATTAACATCACGTTTAAAATAAATTTCAATAATAGGAATGAAAAGAAGACCAAAAAGGAATCATTAATTTTTCTTAAAAGTGACAAAGGAAAGATTGATTGTTCATTTAAAATATTTTACTAGAAAATATCTTTAGCAAACCACACATTTATAATTTTATAAGAAAACAACCAAACTAAGAACAATGGGTCATATAGCGAGGGAAATGGTACTAAATGTACTAGTATCAAAGGAACACGGGAAATCCTAAGAACTCGGAGTAAAACCAGAACATACTAATACATGTGACTCATACTGAAGGCATACCTACTCCTAATGACATCATAACGCCCTAACTCCCAACCATTTCCCTATTTGGCCTTGTTGAGGGGCCCAATCCCATAGCAATAATAACAAAATATCCCCCTGCTATGGGCCACTAGCAGTGCATAATCTAACTAGTGTAGCAATTATTATTAGTAAACCACTTTGTTATGATAGGTTCCCATGTATATTTCACAAAGGTGTGTACCTTACCATTTAAACAACAAGCCACATATATATATATATATATCCACACACACCACACAACTAGAACCACCCTGACCACCTCAAGGTTAGTCCATTGCCTTAAATAATTGATAACCAAGGAGGTCCCATACCGAGTACTCTCCTATCTCATGATCAATCGATGAGGCCGGAGACCCAACCCAAGAGGGTTTTTTCAAATAAACATTCAAAAGTGCCAACTGGGTCTTTACCTATGAAACACTCCAAAATTTATCAAAACATTTATAAAACCATTTCCAGAGAAAATCCAACCCTTGTTTTATATAAACCTGGCCAAACAGGCCCTTACGCCAAGTGTTCAATAGTTTTCACATTTTAAAAAATTTTATAAATAGTCATACATAAGTTATATTCAACACCAAGCCAACTTATAAATACACATTGGAAACACCAACCACCACTTAGATAATAACTTCCATTTACCAAAACCAAACCATGCTTTTTGAAAATAAAAAAACCAATTATAAAATAAAAACAGGCAATTAACCAACACATTAAAATTCACTTTTGAAATCAAGCACACCTCAAGATATTTCTAAAACATATTCTGCACCACTTATTATATATAATAAACCAGTTAAAATTTTATAAAAAAAATTAATTGGTATCACACGGCTTACACACACAAAACCTATTCAAAATCCCCTTTTATAGTTAAACACCCAAATACAGCATACCATACCAGAACACACACCACTTGAACATTTAAAATAAAAAATTGCACAATTTAATAAAAATTATTAAACAGCACAAAAATGGTTTATATTAAAATGCACATTATCTCACATGGTAAAATTATTCTAACAATATTAAGTGTCTAATTAACAATAAAAAGGGGTGCAAACATCAAGAAATCAAAGTAATCTAAATTTAAAGAATATGTGCAATGGGTTCTTACCTCAAATGAGAGCTAAACTGAACATTTCACCTCTTGAGGGTTTCTAACTAGAAGATGCTACTACCCTCTTGCACGCACATACTTTCATATATACATATATATATCCTTAATCCAATGCATGTGTTCGCGCACCCTAGAAGATGTTCAAAACCCATTGCCATAAAAACTAGGGACTAAAAATTTATTTCTAGAGACATACAAATAACAATCCCCTAATTATAAATTGAGCAACGATTAATAGCGAAGAAAAAAACCTGAAGCGGCACGATAAGGGTCCAACACACTATAAATCCAATATTATTTCATTAAAACAAATATAACCTCATTAAACTGTGTGAAACAATTTAGTGATATAATAATTTACCTCAAATCAAATACGGAACACTAAAACCAGTGAAAAATGTTGTTTTCACCCCAATTGCACACACAGAATTCTAAAACAAACCTAAAACATCGACATTTGACCATCAATTTTATAATTAAACCTAAAAATATTGAATCCCTGACACTAGGTTTTGGGAAAACTGAAAGATCTAAATCAAGAAGAAATTAAAAAATAAAAAAGGGAAAACATCAATGGAATAGGAGTCGCTGCCAGAGGAAGGAGTACACATCAGATAAGATCACGCCAGAAGAAACCCGTCTAGCGGGGGGTCGTACCGGAAGGGAGCCATGCGGCTAGGCAGTGCACATGAGAAGGGAGGTCGCATAGCCATAAGAATTTCAAAGGGAGAGGAGGGTGGCCAAAATATCACCAAAGTATGGAATCCTTCCATTTTATTACATAAATTTTCATTACATAATACAAATTTAACATATCGGAAGATCTTTTGGGTTTAGTGTCTTGGAAATCAGGAACATAATATTTGAAAACAACATAAAACATTCTTTTAAACCACTCATAAGGCTTCATAATAGGTTCATCTAATGTAAAATTGCTTCATATCATAACCTGGAGACATACATAAAAGGAAAGGGTGAGCAGAAGGCTTAGTAAGGAAAACAAGTGAAACAAATGACATGTGATCTTGAGAAATATTAATAAGAACATTATATAAATCATAAAGGAATGAGAAATGGAAATAGGAATATCATAATAAAAATAACTTGAATCATAACTTTAATATGTGGCTACAACATTTAATTTATTCATTCCTGGACATATCACCAAGGTTTATCCCCGAGGTGTCATAAAAATTACCAAGGTTATTCCCCAAGGTATCATGAAACTTGTCATCTCTAGAGATTAATTCTTTACCCAATTCATTAAAGTGATATCAGGGTACACCCTTAATATGTTTTTATTTTTATTTTATCCACATATATCATAATCAAAAATTTCATAAATAACCCATTGAGAATAAAAGAAATGGGCTTCATTTCAAAATCATGATGTTTTAAAAGTTCTTAAAAACTTGATCATTAAGTCATTTATAATCCATGGAAAGGGAGTGAGGGTTATATATATATCAATTATAGAATCAAATAGATTAATTTTATGTATTTATTAATACCCCTTAATATGAAAATAGAATTGGTTATTCAAATAAATAATACAAGAAAATATCTTGAGAAAGAGAGATATTTTGAGATGATAATTTTGCAGCATAACGACTATATAACATGGTTTTAGAAAGCATTGAAAAGAGATGGGACAAGAGTCACCCATTCATAAATAACTCATAATATAGTATGGGTATATAATAAAAAGAAATAATATCATGGTATGTATATTTTAAGGAAATACCATATGAAAATGAAACTCAAAGGAAAAGAGAAGATGCGATTTCTTTTACAAAAAATTCGGCATCCTAACAGCGTCACTTAAAAATTCAGAAAAATCAATTGATGAGAGCTGAAAGGGTCTCTCATCATTTTGAAATGAAATTGATAGTATTAAAGATATATAAAAACAATACCTCACATAATAAAATGGAACTATAAGACATAACATAAAAGAAGTCATGACTTAAAAGAGGAGGGTGAAAGTTTCCCTTACCTTGAAGAGTAACTTCGAAAGCTTGAAATTCGGGTCATTGGGAGGCTTGAGTGCACCTTGGGAGGACTCCTTGGGAGGTAAGGAGACAAGAACATCGTTGAGGAGGATTTTAGAATGAAATGAATGAGGGAAATGTCTTGGTATTTATAGGAAAAGTGAGGGAATAAATTATTAATTTCTAAGGGACACCTCATCGGTGGTATTTGAAAAACCATGGGCTTTCCCAAGGTATTTTCCCATGTTATTGGCCACTTGGGACACCTCATAGAATATATCACTATTCAAAAGTCGACCATAAATATTACATCATTATTGCATCATCAATGATGTCATTAAACACACGAAACTCAAAACTGTATTTTTACTTTTCACCAAAAATTCAATTGTTTCAGAAAAACCCAAAAATTCACCATAACCTAATATCGATGCTCTGAATTCAAAAATGAACTCCATTTTATGAAAATAAATTTTTAAATATTTTTAATTTAATTTTTAATTAAAATTGTTATTTATTCCAAAAATACAACTTTAAACCTATAACTCATTTTGTAACACCTTAAAAAAAGTAATCAAGGTACCATAAAATTATCATATAACCATAATAAAATAAACAATTTATTATTAAATTTTATGAAAATATATTTCCATTTTATATTATTAAATTAATTATAAAATTGTAAATAAAATATTTATGACACACAAAAACACCAAAACTTATACTATGATCATTGTTTCACTTTTAAGATGTTTAAATTGTATTTATATATTCATGGGTGAAGTTTCTATTTTTTTGTCCAATTTACCATTCATTACTATTCATTCGGGTATTCATACTTTATTATTCACTAAAAATCAAGTTAATCTTATTATACTCTAAATTTATCACTGATCACAACTGTAGAAGACCATTTTTTGAAAATCATTTCACATTAATAATTATTTAAAGAATACAAAAATATTTTAAATTAGCCATTTTTATCTTAAATTAATCAATAATACACATCTTATATTTATCCGGATATTTGAAATTCACAAACTTTTCCATAATAAGAAATAACAATTTTATTTATATAAAAGGATTACACAAAGTAGCTAAGGTCTCATTACATAGCTCCTTATAATACCAGCATAAGACCTAAGTGTAATGTGTGCTATGGTGATATAATCTTGGGGTGGCTCAAACAATATTTCCCGAGTGGTAATTTATATCAGTTTGAACTTCTCCCTTAGGTGACTATGTTCAAGATTCATATGTTGAAGTTTAGCTTAGGCTTGTTTCAGAGCAAATCCCAATGATTATACCTCATTCCCAAGCTCCGAAAGATGGGATTCGTGTGGCCCGAGTCTACTGGATGAGTCCATTCAATCTTCTTTCTATATTAATTAACCATGATAACTGTATTTATAAAAACACAATGTTAAGATAATAGTTTTTAATGGTCATATAATAATAAAAACCCAATAGTCTCATTTTAATTTTACCCACTTCGTTAATTAAAGGATATAGTTTTGTTGAGTATGAAATAAAATAACACACAAATTTAGGAAACAAATATAATTAAAAAGTTTGGGTTATTACATTCTTCCACCCTTAAGAAATTTCATCCCCAAAATTTTATCTCGTGCCCTCTGATGAGAAAAGGTGTGGGTACTTCTGTCTCATAGACTCCTCCAGTTCCCACGTGGCTTCTTCACATTTTTGGTTCCTCCACAACACCTTAACAAGGTGGGTAGTCTTGTGGCGTAGAACCTTGTCTCTACGATCCAAAATCTCCACTGGCTGCTCCTCATAAGAGAGTTCATGTTCCAGTTGTACCGCCTCTAGATTTAGTACATGTGAAGGGTCAGGTATGTACTTCCTCAAGAGGGATACATGGAAGATATCATGAACTTCTGCTAGATTTGGAGGAAGTGCAAGCCAATAGGCCACTACTCCCACACGATCAATGATTTCATATGTGTCAATGTACCTAGGGCTGATCTTCCCATTTTTTCCAAACCTCATGACTCTCTTCCAAGGTCAAATCTAAAGAAAGACTTTGTCACCAACATCAAACTCCAAGTCCCTTTGATGGTTGTCGCCATAGCTCTTTTTCCAACTCTAAGCAGCCTTAATGTGTTGCTGGATGGCATGTGCTTTTTCTATCATCTCTTGCACAAGATCAATCCCAAGAAGCTTTCTCTCACCAGGTTCATCCCAACTAGTAGGAGTTCTACATTGCTTCCCATAAAGAGCTTCATAAGGTTCCATTTGAATGGTCAAGTGGAAGATGTTGTTGTAACATCCTAGGTAAATAAAGAATATTAATTTTTCATATTTATCCATATTTGTGAATAAAATGTTAATATTAATTTAAAGGGAATGCTATGCTCGATGGCATACCTAATACACAACAATTAGTTTCTTTGAAATCTTACGTTGCATTATAATAATAAAATAATATTATTTTAAATGGTAGTTAACGCCTAGCCGTTGTAATGGTGGGAATGAATAGAACTAACTACAAAATGATTATATATGTTTGTTAAATATTTTAATATTCTTTAAAAGGTTGATTAACCGCATTTCAATGGTGAACCCTTTTTAAATATACTTTTGAAGATTTTATATGTTATATATGACAAAATAAAATCCTTCTTTTTAATATGGACATCAAAATTTACTTTGTGTAAATTTTTGTTATTTTTCCGAGAAAGATCAGTTTTAGTGAAAATGTTGTATTTTAATTCAAAACCTCTTTTTAATCTAATTTATTTATATGATTAGATCATCTTTTTAATTGGTTTTAAAGTGAAATTAGAATATATTTTTACCATTTTAATCCAATGGTGGTCATTGGAATTAATTTCACTTTGAAATTGGACTTAAACTAGTGTCAATCTTTTAATAGATATTGTTTCTTAAAAACAGACTATTTGTTTTGACAGCGGGAATTAATTATTAAATTAATTAATGAAACTTTTATTTTTTTAATTTTGTAAAATAGACATCATTTTTGAATTCGGAATATCAAATATAGCTTAGGGTGAATTTTTGGTATTTTTCTGAAAAACTTCAATTTTTGATGAATAGTGAAACCACTAAGTGGTTGTTAAAAACTGATTTTTCGTTTAAATGAAACTTTACCACTTCTGTGATTTGAATTTCAAAAATCCGACATAAATGGTTGTCATTAGGATGTAAAATCTTGTTCAATGGTATTAAAATATTTTTTTGGTGAATAGTAACTTTTGAGTTTTGTTAACCGCGATTAGAGGTAATTAGTGTAATTTAAGATAAAAATGATATTATAAAAATATAAAAATATCTTAAAACATGTCCTAACCTTATTTTCTGAGTCATTTCCGACCAATACAAACCATGTGTCAATTTTTGGGACCCCATGGAGCCACTTGGGGTAAAAATGACATTAATACCTTTTATTTAAAGTAAAAATAAAAATATCACAAACATGTATTATTTTACTAAAAAAAATTACATGGGGTTATATATATTATATTTTTGACTATAAATACTTATTCGAAATCTAAAAATATTTCCTACAACATGGTAATTTTTTTATATTTTTTTAGACATCAACAATAAAATTATTTATGACACAATGATGATGCAGTGTTTACGTCATTAATGAATGATTTAAATATATAAGAAGATAATGTTTAAAATAATATCCAACACTTGTCCGATTCTTATTGGATGATTTTATTTAGAACATGTACCACTTTATCTTCTACTTTAATGAATTTTTGAGCTTTAGAAACTGAATTTCATTTTATAATAAAATAATAATTTCAAGATTTCCAAAAGATCCCCTCCTCTCCCTTATAAAAAGACCCAACTTCCTACCCATATCTCACACTTCTCAAGCCCTTTGACTCATCCAAACTCTACTCAAATAAGCTCCCAATATCCCTCTATTCATCCTAGAAGCCTCACTTTGGGCAGAATCCTTTCCAAGGAAGCCTTTGGCTCAAATCAAAAAGAGTTACCCAATTTAAAGGTAATGTCATCTCTTATGTTATTTTGTTTTATTTTGCTTCTACAACCCCCTAAACTCTTTTTATTACTTTATTTTGTAACAAAACCAGTATCTTCAATATACCATGACGTTTTTATAAGAAGTATTAGAGCTACACTTACACACACCTACGTCTAATGGTTAAACAACATACTGTTTCTGTGGATGGAAAATTTCTGCCTCACAAAATGATGATTGTTCAATTTTATTTTAACAACTTAAAAGGTGGACATTAAGATGTCACTATATTTATATATGATATATAATATTTTTATGTTTTCCTTAATCTTTTGTATTTTTCATTTATGGCATACCTTTATGGTTTCCATTATGGGTAAACGCGATATCTTCATTTTAGGAAGTGCGGACTACCACCCCCTCAAAGTGATTTGATTCGTTAATGCCATATGTGGGACGTGTAAAGGATGGAGTTAATAATATTACATATTATATTATACTGGAGTTATAATATACCTTTATATCATTATTATTTCATTCCATTAAATAAAAAATTGAAATGAAAGTAGTGTTCATGCGTACGTAAGGCTTACCGTCTCCATGAACGGTGCATTTCATTTCTTACCTATAAATGTTATGTAATATTATAAATGCATGTATATACTGGATATATATAATATATATGATATCTAAATCATGAATATAATTCTAAATATAATTTATATTTTACCACATGAACAAATTTTAATTATAAGGAGTTTATTTTTGACTCAAGTACCAATGATAGACAAAACGACCGTTATTAACTTAAATAATTAAAAAGTGTTCATAACAAGGTAATAAGTGATATAAAAGGAATAATTAACTTGAAAAAGGTTCTTAATCAAGTATAAATTAACTCATGTTTATTATTCATGAGATTAAAGAACGATCGAGTCAATTCTGACACAAGGTAAGGGATCCTACCTCTCTCTTTCTTTTTAAGTACTCTCTTTTATGTCATTCCTTTTAAGCTCATATTTCTTATGTTTGGGGATGTTATTTCATATTCCTCATACTTTAATTTTTATTTTCATATTATTATAGACCCTATTTGATCTCATAAATCCATTTTTGGAAGTTTTAAGTGGCGTCGTTAGGCTGCTGAGTTTTCGTAATGGATTTTTCATCTCACTTTTATTCTCGTGAGATTTAAGCTACATTTTCCACCATTTCCTTTGAGTGGTGTATGTAATTCCCATTATTATAATATTTTTTTAATATACTTTCCTTTATGGGTATTTACATTAATGTTTTATAGTACTTCTTTCATGGGGTGTACATTTTTAAAGTTACCCAAGTCGATAAGGGAACCTTTCACCCTCCTCTTTCTAAAAGACTTATTTTGTTATGTCTTTTAATTCCCATATTATTATGTTGGGGTATGTTCTTATATATCCTTATTGATGTAAATTTTATGTCCAAGTGATGATATACCATTTTATCTCTCATCAACTCATTTTATGAAATTTTAAAGTGATGTCGTTAGGCTGTCGAATTTTTGCAAGGGAACTTCTTAACCCAATTTCAATTCTTTGGGTTAAACCTCTATTTCTTGATTATGTCATACTATGAATATGTGTGTATGAACTCTAATTGTTTTACACTTAATATCATCTTATATTGGGTCTATTTATATTTTTCACGCATAATTATGTAATTGATTTATCCTTTAATCTAAGGATACCGTCTTTGTAAGGGACTTCGTCTCAATCTCCTTTCATTGAGGCATATTTTTTTATACACAACTTTATTTTATATGGTGTATAAAACCCTTTTACTTTTACTTTTATTTAAATGGAATATTTTTATACGAAGTGTTTTACTAAGCGACAAAAGGAATTTTTTGTCTTATGTATGCGGTGACAACGACTTCTCTGCCACCGTGACCATTATTTGATTTTCGGCTTCCTCTACAATCCAGAACTTTTTTAAAAAAATTAAAAAACATAAATACCATGTTTTACTTTTCTTTTATTTTGGTATTGAAAATAGTTTTGATAAAGTTTTGATTAGATCAATGTGGTGTATTGATACCTTGTGATTGAAAGGTGGAATGTTGTGTTTCTTTTATGCATGTTTTATATGATACGATTATGTTATGGTTCTTGGGAATTGTTTATGAAGACGGGTGGTTCTATGATAAAATAAGGGTGGGTGAGCCCGATATAGCTCTCCAATGCATTGGGTAATGTGACGGAGGTAAAAGTTAATGTTTCTCCTAAGAGATTTATGGAATATACTATGATGGGTATTCCAAATGTGACTCCCTATGTAGCTGTGATAGCTACAATGTATGTAGGTTATGTATGCCTCAAGTTACCTTCATGTCTTATGATTTCTATGAGTTATTCATAAATCTTATGATTTCATGAGGTATGTTAAATTACTTATGTTTTATGAGTACAGTGTTTTTTCATTGATTCTTATGTATACGTGGGCTAATGTTTCCTTCCCGTATTTTTATATTCCTTACTGAGCTTTTTGTGCTCATCCCAAGTTTTTGAAATGTTTCCCCACAGGACATAAAGTGGAATATGGTCAAGGATGGGATCAAGTAAATGTCATGATGTCTAAAACATGGAACTAGACATGACTCTTTTGTTCAAGAGTTTTTATTTTGTGAAAAAAAATGGAGACTGAGTAGATGTGTCTACCTTGTAATCTTTGAGATGTAATAGTTATGTCCTAATTCTCTAAAACTCTAAACCTAAAAAGATCTTCAATGTGAATTATTCATTTAATTCAATATTAAGTAATTTTTAAGGCCGGGTCCTTATATTTGGTATCAAAGGTCGGTTTAGATAACTTTAGAGGTTAGATTGTTGTTTAAGAATAAGTGACAAGTTGTGTATAACCACAATGGTTATTATATTAGATAGAGCCATTGTTATTTATGAAAGTTGGAATGAGTTTGAGATAACTTGGATAATTATATCTTAGTTTTTATCTTCCTCTTTAGTACATGATGATTTTTTTGATATACTCACACTGACCTTTTTGGTTTTAAAAATGGATGGATCTAGTAGGCACCAAAGTGACAATGGGTTTGAAGGAAATTGTGGTGGTTCTTTGATTAAGAGACTAGATGAAATGGGGGATTCAATGAGAAATCTCGTGGTTATTCTAAACCAACTATCAGGAGTCATTATCAACCACTTGAACCTTGGTGACTTCTCCAAAGCATCGTGTATGAGAGAACCAAATTGATGTGGAAGTTCAGGTAATAGTTATAAAGGAAACCATTAGGGTTTATATGATCCTTACTTTTGAGGTAATTATGGGTTACTATATGTTATTATGGAATATGAACGACATGAGATAAACTTGAAGTTAAATTATGTTATGGTTATTTTTGAAGATTTTATCTCGTTTTGGGGAATGTTTTAAGAATTATGTAGTTTTGGAAAAAAGACAACATGCAGACCGTGTGACAACCCGTCACGTCGAACAAAGCTGCAGGAATCGAACCCACAACCAAAGTGCGACTGGTCTTTATCGCCTACCACAGGACTACGTGAAGTCCCTGGTTGGTTTGACTAATTCTTTTTAGTTATATTATTTTATTAATCAAGAGTAAGTTTATTTTGGGTTATCTATGGAAGTGATTTACCTATCATGAAGGATATATAATTAGGTTAATTTCTTTTCAATATGAGACTTTAAGAGAAGTTGATGTTATTTGGAGATAAATGCTAAGATTTACCTCATAAGACTATGTGATTAAATCCTTCAGATATTTGGGTTTCAATATTAGTTTTGTTTACTTTGAAGAATTTTATGGATAGATGTTTATTGAATGGTCTTTGTTGAACTTTTGGTACTGTTTGACAAATTTTGCAGATTAGGAGTAGTTTTTCTTTTTGTAAAAAAAATTATCCATTTTGGGATTATCTAATCTTGTACTAACATTTTTGGTTTTGGTTTTGGTTAAGGTCTAAAGACATGGGAAATGTATAGTTCTGTTTTGTGGATTAGGTGATTCTCAAGAAGTTTTTTATAGCGCTCTTAATGTGAGAAATTCATCCTAAATACTCGTATTTTGGAGAAAATATGAGTTTGTATAAGAAATATAGTAGGATATGAGAGTATACACGATAAGTAAGTATGTTTACTTATGATTTAGTTAGGCTCATAAATAAATTCCTCAATGAAAAGTAACTTAAAAACAAAATGTTGTCTGTTATCTTTTCCTACTGGGGAATCAAATACCATTTAACCCATCACCAGTTTGTGATTTTCTGGTGGTTAACTTTCTCCTAAACATGTTTTCTATCACTCTCCCTCAGAACATGACCCTTTGTTTTTTCTTCCATATCCATGTTTTCCTACATGGAATCCTAGTATGAGTTAACTCGGGTGACCTTTGTACTTCCCTTTCTTTCTTTTAAAGTGACAGTTTAATTTACGCCTTTTCTGATGTGGGGCTTTCAATGAATTTTCCAAGCCCAATTTTAAAAATTGCGAGGATGCAATTCCCAAAAAGGGGGAATTATGTAGCATCCCAGGTAAATAAAGAATATTACTTTTTCATATTTATCCATGTCTGTGAATAAAATGTTAATATTAATTTAAAGGGAACGCTATGCTCGATGGCATTCCCAATACGCAACAATGAGTTTATTTGAAATCTTACGTTGCTCTCTAATAATAAAATAATATTATTTTAAATAGTAGTTAATGCCTAGCCATTGTAATGGAGGGAATGAATAGAAATAACTACAAAATGATTATATATGTTTGTCAAATATTTTTACTTTTTTCCAATAAATGTTAGAGGCTTAAAATGCGAATGAATCCAATTTCAAGCATAAATCTTCTAATATTCGTTAAAAGGTCGATTAACCGCCTTTTGATGGCGAACCCTTTTTAAATATACTTTTGAAGATTTTATATGTTGTATTTTACAAAATAAAATCCTTCTTTATAAACTAGACATCAAAATTTACTTTGTGTAAATTTTTGTTATTTTTCCGATAAAGATCAGTTTTAGTGAAAATGTTGTATTTTAATTCAAAACCTCTTTTTAATCTAATTTATTTATATGATTAGATCATATTTTGAATTGGTTTTAAAGTGAAATTAGAATATATTTTTACCATTTAATATAATGGTGGTCATTGTAATTAATTTCACTTTGAAATTGGACTTAAACTAGTGTCAATCTTTTAATAGATATTGTTTCTTAAAAACACACTATTTGTTTTGACAGCGGGAATTAATTATTAAATTAATTAATGAAACTTTTATTTTTTTTAATTTTGTAAAATATACATCATTTTTGAATTCGGAATATCAAATATAGTTTAGGGTGAATTTTTGGTATTTTTCTGAAAAACTTCAATTTTTGATGAATAGTGAAACCACTAAGTGGTTGTTAAAAAACTGATTTTTCGTTTAAATAAAACTTTACCACTTCTGTGATTTTAATTTTAAAAATACAACATACATGGTTTTCATTAGGATTTAAAATGTGGTTCAATGGGATTAAAATATTTTTTTGGTGAATAATAACTTTTGAGTTTTGTTAACAACGATTAGAGGTAATTAGTGTAATTTAAGATAAAAATGATATTATAAAAATATAAAAATATATTTACACATGTATTAACCTTATTTTTTGATTCATGGACGACCAATAAAAACCATGGGTCAATTTTTGGGACCCCATGGAGCCACTTGGGGTGATAATGACATTAATACCTTTTATTTAAAGTAAAAATAAAAATATCACAAACACGTATTATTTTACTAAAACAATTTTTAAATGGGGTTATATATGTTATATTTTTTACTATAAATACTCATTAGAAAGATAAAAATATTTACTAAAACATGGTAATTTATTTTATATTTTTTTAGAAATCAAAAAAATAAAATTATTTATGACACAATGATGATGCAGTGTTTACGTCATTAATGAATGATTTAAATAAATAAGAAGATAATGTTTAAAATAATATCCAAAACTTGTCAAATTCTTATTGTATGATTTTATTTAGAACATGGACCACCTTATCTTCGTCTTTAATGAATTTTGGAGCTTTAAAAACCGAATTTCATTTTATAATAAAATAATAATTTCAAGATTTCCAAAAGAGCCCCTCCTCTCCCTTATAAAAAGACCCCACTTCCTACCCATCTATCACACTTATCAAGCCCTTTGCCTCGTCCAAACTCTACTCAAATAATATCCCAATATTCCTCTCTAAATCCTAGAAGCCTCACTTTGGGCAGAATCCTTTCCAAGGAAGCCTTTGGGCTGAAATCAAAAGGAGTTACCCGATTTAAAGGTAATGTCCTCTCTTATGTTCTTTTGTTTTATTTTTCTTCTCCAACCCCCTAAACTATTTTTATTCCTTTATTTTGTAACAAAAAAAGTATCTTAAATATAATAGGATGTTTTTATAAGAAGTATTATAGCTTCACTTACACACACCTACGTCTAATGGTTAAAGAACATATTGTTTCCGTGGATGGCGAATTTCTGCCTCACAAAACGATGATTGTTCAATTTTCTTTTAACACCTTCAAAGGTGGACATTAAGATGTCACTATATTTATATATGATATATAATATTTTTATGTTTTCCTTAAGCTTCTATATTTTTCATTTATGGAATACCTTTATGTTTTCCATTATGGGTAAACGCGATATCTTCATTTTAGGAAGTGCGGACTACCGCCCCCTCAAAGTGATTTGATTTGTTAATTCCATATGTGGGACATGTAAAGGATGGAGTTAATAATATTACATATGATATTATACTGTAGTTATAATATACCTTTATATAATTATGATTTCATTCCATTAAATATGAAATAGAAATGAAAGTAGCGTCCATGCATATGTACGGCTTACCGTCTCCATGAACGGTGCATTTCCTTTCTTACCTCTAAATGTTATGTAATATTATAAATTAATTTATATACTAGATATATATAATATATATGATATCTAAATCATGAATATAATTCTGGATATAATGGATAATTTACCACATGAAAAATTTGTAATTATAAGGAGTTTATTTTTTACTCAAGTACCAATGATAGACAAAATGACCGTTATTAACTTAAATAATTAAAAAGTATTCATAACATGGTAATAACTGATATAAAAGGAATAATGAACTTGAAAAGGGTTCTTAATCAAGTATAAATTAACTCACGTTTTTTATTTAGGACATTAAATAACGATTGAGTCAAGTCGGACACGAGGTAAGGGATCCTACCTCTCTCTTTCTTTTTAAGTACTCTCTTTTATGTTATTCCTTTTAAGCTCATATTTATTATGTTTGGGGATTTTATTTTCATATTATTAGAGACCCTATTTTATCTCATAAATCCATTTATTAAAGTTTTAAGTGGCGTTGTTAGGCTGCCGAGTTTTGGTAAGGGATTTTTCATCTCACTTTTATTCTCGTGAGATTTTTGCTACATTTTCCACCATTTACTTTGAGTGGTGTATGTACTAACCATTATTCTAATATTTTTTTAATATAATTTCCTTTATGGTTATTTAAATTAATTTTTTATATTCCTTCTTTCATGGGGTGTACATTTCGAAAGTTACCCAAGTCGGTAAGGGAACCTTTCACCCTCCTCTTTTTAAAAGACTTCTTTTGTTATGTCTTTTAATTCACATCTTATTATGTTGGGATATGTTCTTATATATCCTTATTGATGTAAATTTTATGTCCATGTTATGAGATACCATTTTCTCTCTCATCAACTCATTTTATGAAATTTTAAAGTGACGTTGTTCGGCTGTCGAATTTTTGCAAGGGAACTTCTTAACCTAATTTCAATTCTTTGGGTTAAACCTCATTTCTTGATTATGTCATACTATGAATATGTGTGGATGACCTCTGATTGTTTTACACTTAATATCATCTTATATTGGGTGTATTTATATTTGTCACACATAATTATTTAATTTATTTATCCTTAATCTAAGGATACCGTCTTTGTAAGGGACTTCGTCTCAATCTCCTTTCATTGAGGCATATTTTGTTATTTACACAACTTTATTTTATACGGTGTATAAACCACATTTACTTTTACTTTTATTCAAAAGGAATATTCTTATACAAAGTGTTTTACTAAGCGAAAAAAGGAATTTTTTGTCTTACGTATGAGGCGACAATGACTTCTCTGCCGCCGTGACCATTATTTGAGTTTCGGCTTCCTCTACAAGCTAGAACTTTTTTTTAAATGAAAAAACATAAATACCACGTTTTACTTTTATTTTATTTTGGTATTGAAAATGGTTTTGATAAATTTTTTATTAGATCAATGTGGTGTATTGATATCTTGTGATTTAAAGGTGGAATGTTGTGTTTTCTTTATGTATGTTTTATATGATACGATTATGTTATGGTTCTTGGGCATTGTTTATGAAGATGGGTGGTTCCATGATAAACTAAGGGCGGGTGAGCCCGATATATCTCTCCAATGAATTGGGTAATGTGACGGAGGTAAACGTTAATGTTTCTCCTAATAGATTTATGGAATATACTGTGATGGGTATTCCAAATGTGACTCCCTATGTAGCTGTGATAGCTAAAATATATGTATGTTATGTATGCCTCATGTTACCTTCATGTATTATGATTTCTATGAGTTATTCATAAATCTTATGATTTCATGAGGTATGTTAAATTGCTTATGTTTTATGAGTAAAGTGTGTTTTCATTGATTCTTATGTATACGTGGGATAATGTTTCCTTCCCGTATTTTTATATCCCTTACTGAGCTTTTTGTGCTCATCCCAAGTTTTTGAAATGTTTCTCCATAGGACTTAAAGTGGAATATAGTCAAGGATGGGATCAAGGAAATTTCATGATGTCTAAAACATGGAACTAGACGTGACTCTTTTGTTCAAGAGTTTTTATTTTGTGAAAAAAGTGGAGACTGAGTAGATGTGTCTACCTTGTAATATTTGAGATGTAATAGTTATATCCTAATTCTCTAAAACTCTAAACCTGAAAAGATCCTCAATGTGAATTATTCATTTAATTCAATATTAAGTAATTTTTAAGGCCAGGGCCTTATATTTGTTGTAAGAGAACTCAACTAAATGGATTTGTTGATCACATCCACCTTTAAATTTCACTGAGCATGTTCTCAACATATCCTCAAATGTTTGAATAGTCCTTTTAGATTTGCCATCAGTTTTGGGGTGATAGGCCGTACTGAAATTCAATTCAATGCTCAGAGCTTGTCGAAGACTTCTCCAAAATTTTTATGTGAACCTTGGATCATGATCATATACGATATAAAGTGGAACTCCAAACATCCTTACCACTTTATTCACATAAATCCTGGCAAGTTGATCAAGAGAGAAATCTTCCCAAATGAAGATAAAATGGGCAGTCTTGGTGAGATGGTCCACAATAACCCATATCGAATTATTTCCTTTGGATTTTCTTAGGAGATTGGTGACAAAGTCCATAGTGATATTATCCCACTTCCATGCTGGTATGGGTAGTGGTTGCAATACCCCTTTAGGAAGTTGTCTCTCTGCCTTCACTTGCGGACAAACCAGACACCTTGACGTGTAGTCAGCAATCTCTTTTTTCATATTATCCCACCAATAATGATCACGAAGGTCCCTATACATTTTTGTGCTACCAGGATATATAGATAAAGTAGAGCTAAGAGCTTCATACATCAGATCCTTCTTTATTTACGGAATAGCTGGAACCCATATTCTTGTATGAAATTTCAATACACCTGCTTGATCAGTATTGAACTCAGGAAACTTCCCATCCTTCACAGCCTCAAACTTCTTCTATAAAAAAGGATCTTCTTTCTGAGCTTTCTTGATATTCTCTAGTAATGATGGTTGAGAAATCATTTGGGTTAGGGTTGATGATGTACCTTATTTTATAATTCCCATGTCCAGTTTTACTAGGTCATTGATCAAAGGATCTCTTTGAATCCTCATAATGGATAGAACAACTGGGTATTTCCTACTTAATTCATCAGTGACTTTGTATGCTCTTCTGGGATGATAATGAATTGAACAATCATAGTCTTTAAGAAGTAACAACCATATCCTTTGTCTCATGTTCAATTCCTTTTATGTGAAAATGTACTTCAAACTTTTATGGTCTATGTATATGTCACATTTCTCCCCATAAAGATAGTGCCTCCATATCTTCAGAGAAAAATGACCTCAGCCAGCTTCATATCATGTGTAGGATAGTTTTTCTCATGAGTCTTCAATTGTAAAGATTCATAACCAATGACCTTATCATTTTTCATGAGGAAGAACTCAAGCCCTTTCAGATATGAATCACTAAAAATAATGAATCCCTCTCCACTTGAGGGTAGAGTTAACACGGTTGTAGTAACCAATCTCTTCTTCAGCTCTTGAAAACTTTCCTGACTGAAAGTTATTTTTTTATTAATATTTAACAAAAATGAGAAACAAATAAGGAAACCCTTCAAGGGGGACGAAAATGGTGCAGACCCAGGGCATCCCCTCTAACCACACACTGACATTCTAGGGGAAGAGAGAGGAGGCTATCAAAAACCAAAAGAGGATCCTCCTGACTGCCCTGGCGGGCCAGCAAATCGGTTACGAAGTTAGCTTCTCTCCAGCTATGATGGATAAGCCTTACATGATTGGATTTTTCCTTACACCTTCGAATAATGTAAGTCAAGTCCCAAGGAATCCCAAACCTTCCTTGTACCGCCTTAACCAGGACCTCTGAATCAGATTCAATTTCTGAAACTGCCAATCCCTTCTCCTTGTAGATCAAAAGGCCTGAGAGAAGGGCTCGAGCCTCTTCCCTCAAGGAATTTCCCGGTCCATAAAAATCACTAAAGGCAACGTACACCGATCCCCAACAGTCTCGCAGCAAGCCTCCACCCCTCATTACTCCCTCCATGCAAGAACCATCAATATTGAGTTTCAACCCAAGTTTAGGTGGCTGCCATTTTATCCAACAACCAAGCTTCTTTTGAGGTCTGCAAGGTTTCCCAAGGAAGTTACAAACCTCCACCGACTCCCTACCACCTTTAATCAAGGATGACAACTCCGCAACGAGAGTTCTTAGTCTGATCAATAGGGATAAGATAGACTTTTTAGATCCCAATCTAACCTGATTGCATGCCTCCCACAGGACCCAACAAACAGCCACCAAGACAACGGCCCTGATGGACCATTCCATAGTCCTATCTTGAGTTCCCAAGAACCATGCAGCCACAAACTCTGAATAGGTCCCAATCATTCCATCGTTGATTGGTGAGTTGGATAAAGAAGACCAAAGAATAGAGGCCCATTGTCCCTGGAAGAAAATATGTATCGCCGATTCAGTCCTTGGAAAATCACAGCAGAAACACCGCGATGCCAAACATATTCCCTTTATCTGTATATTCTCCTCTGTTGGTAATGCAATGTTGATAAATCTCCACACCAAGAAATTCATCCTCGTCAGAATCTGCTTACACCAAAAGAATTGTCCCCCTTCCACTGAGGATCTCTCTCTCTGGAGTATCTTCCTGTAGTCGTGGGTGTTGAATCTGCCCGAAACAGCCTCCGTAAAGTAGCATGTATCTGGTTCTCTACTCAAGATGATATCTGTAAACATGTCCAACTGATTGGGACTCAACGCCACCTGTATAACATCATACTGATTACAAGCTTTCCTGAAGGACACTTCAGGAAATGGACAACCTTCAAAGGCCAGAATCTCACCCGCCCAATTATCATGCCAGAAACTAATATCCCCGTTACCTATAATCCACCTGGAACAGCCCCGAAGCACCCCCATATGATCGAACATACATTTTGCCAGCCTCGTCGCCCCCTACATGTTGCATTCCTCACCCCAGCCATATCTCCCCTTGAAAAAAGTTACCCAAAGTGACTCTCCCGCGATAACCTCCCATGCAAGCCGTGCTTGTAGCCCGAGAATAGTATCTCGAATATCATGCAGACCAACACCTCCTTCATCAGCTGGAAGTGCCATCCTTCTCCATGAGGCCCAATGACAACGCCCTTCTGTCTTTGCACCCCAAAGAAACGTAGTCAGTATAATTTCCATTTTCTAAATTGTGCCCTTCGGTGGCTTCAGAACAGAAAACACATGCATGGGTATAGAGAGGAGCACACTATTGATCAGCATGATCCGACCTCCAAACGAAAGGAGCTGGTTCTTCCAGTTCATGATCCTTCCCAATAAACGATCCATAATTCTAGAAAAGAGTTGCTTCCTAACCCATCCATATGACAGTGGAACCCCAAGGTAGATAATAGGAAATTGCTTCTAATTGCACCCAGTAATCCTCTGAATAACTCTACAGCGTGGTCTCGAGCACTTCGAAGAGATAAACACATTACTCTTTGAAAAATTGATAGATTGGCCACTGAGATGATTATAACTAGCCATTAAGCCTCTAAAATGATTTAAGGAACTGCTCCGACCATTCATGAAAAATAGAATATCATCAGCAAACATCAAATGAGTGATATTCCCTGAGTTCCCATTGCCCACGTACGGATTTAGTTTTCCTTCTAACAGACTCTTCTTCAGATTCCTAAAAAGAGAATCCTGTGCAATGACAAACAAGGATGGGGATAAAGGGTCACCTTTTATCACGCCCCGTACAGTTTTGAAGAAACCAAAACTCCTCCCCATCATTGCCACCGAGAGCCATGGTGAGGAGTAGCACCTGAAACATAAATCACAGAAACGTTCCTGGAACCCGAAACCCCTCATTACCCTGATAATGAAGCTCCATTCCAATTTATCATAAGCTTTGTTCATGTCGAATTGAATGATGATATTATAACCAACCGTCCGCCTTTTGACGTCCTGAACCAGTTCACTTGCAATACCCACCACCCCCTGTATATTGCGGCCCTGAATAAACCTGTGTTGCTCAGCCGAGACCACTTTGGGTAAGATTTTTGCGAGTCTCCTCCCAATCACCGTGGCTAAGATCTTATAAGACACATTACAGAGGCAAATGGGGAGGAATTTACTGATAAGATGGGGATCTTTAACCTTGGGAACAAGCACCACCCTTGATGCCTTTACACCCCTGTTTAAAGAACCCCCCCTAAAAAAGTCTTGAATAGCATGCACCATGACAGTACCTATAATATTCCATGCAAACATATAAAAGGACACCGGAAACCCGTCTGGACCAGGAGCACTTCCTGTGGGCATGCTCATCAGGGCCTCTCTAATCTCCTTTTCCTGAGGAAGAGAGGATATACATTCATTATCATTCTCATCCAACAAAATGGGAAGTCCACCTAAGAACCCAGAGACATCCGCATCATCTCTCACAAAACCGGACGAAGGATCTCCCGCCAGAAGGCTCTCGAAATGCTTCAACGCTAACTCGCCAGCCACGTTCACATTGGACATGAAAGAACCGTTCTCCATTTTAATATTAATCTTCGTGCTTCTCTTTTCCTTAATACAAGCTTGAAAGAAAGAAGTATTATGATCTCCTTCTATGAGCCATCTCACACAAGACCTTTCCTTGGAAATTCTTTCCAACTCGAGAAGCTTTTCCGCAAGAGCTACCTTCTTGTCACAAAGATCAATAAAGATGTTATCATCCCATGCCACCTGGAGAACTTCTTCCAACCTCTCAATATCCGCCTGCATACTGATAACCCGGTTAGAATAGACTTTCTAGTTGTTCAACCAGTTCCTGATGTCCAGTTTCAAACGCTTGAGGCGATTCACCAACCCAGCCCATGAACACTCTCCCTCGTCCTTGAGCCATGACATTTCCAGAACTGATAAAAAACCCGGGTCGCGGTGCCACTCCCCAGAATAGCTGAAGGTTCTTCTCACCACCAATTCACGTCTTATGTCTACAAGAATAGAGGCATGATTTGAAAATATACGAGAGAGATGTGTGACCAAAGATTTTGAAAATAAATCAAGACCCTGGATGTTGATAAGGCAGCGGTCCAATCTACTCCAAATGCGATCTGAACCTCTACGATTATTACACCACGTAAATTTAGCACTCGTGAACCCCAAGTCCATTAGTCCTGCATGGTTCGTGCACTCCTGGAACTCCAATATATTATCCTATAGAACCCTCGAGCCTCCTTTCTTTTCTGAAGGATCAGTAATGGTGTTGAAGTCTCCTCCCACAAACCATGGAAGGGAGCCAGTGTGGGTGCCCTTTAAGTGGGACCATAAGTCTCTTCCCCCAATATCCATAGTACTTGCATACACAAATGAGAAAAGTATCTGAACACCGCCAATAGTAATCTTCGTATCGATACATTGAGGTAAGATATTCACCACTTCAAGAGAAATGTTATCCTTCCATCCAATCCAAATTTGAGTGTTAGTATCACCCCCATGTACTGAGTTAGGAAACCCCAACTTCCTAGAAACTCTAGACAACTTGTTTGCAGAGAGCTTTGGTTCCAACACGACCACCACATAAACATTGGCTTTCCTGCTTTCCGAAACCAAAAACGCACGTTTCGCCTGAGCACCAAAACTGTGCGCGTTCCAAATAATAACTGATAACATTAAAACCTGCCCCTGAGGGCCTTTGAAGCAGACAAACGGGAAGACTGAGAGGAAGGAAGGGTCAGCATACCCTTCCCCTTGGACTTGGAGCGGGTAAGAGGCCCTGACTCATCCAAAACGGTAAAGTTCCTTTTAGGAGAAAGAATCACTTTCTTAAAAGCCGCATCGTCATCCTCCAGGAGCGACGGTCTTCCAGCAGCCCGGAAGCCCAAAGCCTCTAAGTCCACGTCTCCATGAACTAACGACAGCAAAAACTTCCTTTGGGGAGAGAGACGAGACCTCTACAACTCTTTATTCACACCAGGGACCATTCCGTTCGGAGCCTTTTCCTCTACAGAATAGAATGACAGCTTACTGACCAAAGACTTCTGAAGAAAATCTGGCGACAGTTGAGAAGAAACCAACAAAGGAGACGAAGGGGATGCCAGGACCCGCAACGCACCCCCCAAGGAAACCACAAAACTATCCTCTGGGGCCTTCTGAGGATTGCACCTCTCTTCCCAGGAGCCGACCTCAACCTGAGCATCCGACAGCGGAGACCATGAAAGAAGATCCTTACATACCGGAGAAGGGGCGGGCCGCAAGGTAACCGTGTCAGCCGAGGAGTCCTCACACACCAAAAGCGGCGTACTATGTTTCCCAGAAAAATTTGAATTTGAACCTGGGATGGGAGCAACGGTAACTTCGACGTTTCTCGCCCCGCCTAAGGAAGGCAGGTCAAGACCCGTATTCAACTCTGATCTCTGATGAGGATGGCCAGCCCGCCGCCGGCAAGAAGCCTCAAGGTGTCTATGCAATCCACAGAATATGCAAAACCGCGGACCCTGAAGGTAAAACAACCTTTGTTTCCAGAAAAAACCATCATCAGATTCCAAAACCACAAAGGACGGACGAGGCGTAGAAAGATCTAACTCCACGCAAATGCTTGGATTCGCAGCAGCCTGAAAAGAGTAGGTTTTATCATCAGCACAGAGAAAGGACCCGAACGCATTGCCAACCTCCCTGAGAATTGCTGGGTTATGAAAAGGAAGGGGTAACCCAGGAAGAGAGATCCAAACAGCATCCATAGATGATTCCCGACCAAAGTGGCAGTCCCAAGACCACCTCGAGAGAGAAAACCACCAGGAACCACATCGTCTAACATCATTGGACCAAGCCCTTACGAAATCCTCCCTAGAAGAAAAATGAATACAGAACGCCACCCGGGAAAAATCTGAAACCACTTCCGGTTGAGAAAGACCCCAAGAGTCCACAAAACTTCGGAAAACCGCCCAGGAAGGTTTGTTGCGGCCAAAACGCGCCACCAGAGTCAGATCATGGAAGGTCTTCGCCTCTTTAAGCTCCTGAGCCGAAAGAGACACAACCTAAACTCCCGCGACATTCCTAACCAGACGACTCTCCACCACAACAGGAGGGATGACCGGAAAGGAGCCCACCAAGGAAGAGGACGAACCAGCACCAACCTTGGAAACGCCACCACACAAGGCCTCTTTAAAGGATACCTTCTCCAGAACACCACCCACGCCTCCAGCCAGGCCGGTAACACCATTAGCGGAAGGATTCGAAACCACTCTGCCCCCATTACCAGAAGTACCGCCGCCAGCCACCGGGAGAGACGAAGAAGATGGCAAAGACAAAGAAGAAGGCAGAGACGAAGAAGCACCACCGCCAGCCATCCCCACCGATTTTTTTTTCTTGGAAACTTTCCTCACACTCCATTGTCCAGATGGAATTGAACCATTTTTCAATAAACTTGGTTAATGGGTTAGAAAGTCATGAAATTTTTTTCACAACCCTCCTATAATATCTCACTAAACCAATGAAACTATGAATCTCAGTTATTGTTGTAGGTTGAGGACACTCCTCTACAACTTTTGTCTTTGTTGGATCAACTGTGATTCCTTCATTGGGAACAATTTTCCCCAATAAAGCAACTTGTTGTAACTAGAATTCACATTTATTTCACTTCCCAAAAATCCTCTCCTTCCATAGAGTTTTCAAAATAACCCTTAGATGATCATCATGCTCCTCATGACTTTTGGAATATATCATAATATCATCAATAAAAACTACCACAATGTTATCAAGTCAATTCTTAAAGACTCTATTCATCAAACCCATAAAAATAGTAGGTGCATTAGTCAGTCAAAAAGGTATAACAACAAACTCATAATGCCCATATCTTGATCAGAAGGCAGTTTTTTAGAATATCTTCTTTCTTCACTCTCAATTGATGATAAACAGATCGAAGATCAATCTTAGAGAAGAATTGAGCCCCATGAAGTTGGTTAAATAAGTCATCAATTATTGGAAGAGGGTATTTGATCTTTACTATGATCTCATTCAGTTCTCTATAATCAATGAATAGTCGTATCGAACCATCCTTCTTCTTCACATAGAGAACAGTTTCTCCCTAAGGAGACACACTTGGTCAGATAAACCCTTTGTCAAAAAGATATTGGAGTTGTTTATTTAATTCCTCCAGCTCTATATTTTCCATCTTATACAAGGTCTTTGATATTGGATGAGATCTAGGTACGAGTTCAATAGAGAACTCTACCTCTTTTTGGGGGGAGGTCCAGGCAACTCCTCAGGAAATACGTCAACATATTCCTGGACTATGGGGAAATTTTCTATCCTCAAACTCTCATTTACTTCTTCTTTTTCAGAGATCAATTCCATAAATAAGGATATAGGAGGTTCTTAGAGACAAAGATTAGGTTGAGATATCTCTCCTTGGAAGATAACTGTAGGCTTTCCATTCAAGACTACTGAGATCTCCTTACTTCTACATTTGATCTTAGCATTATACTTTGAGATCCTGTCCATCCCAAATATAATGTCAAATTCCAACATGGGAATTACTACTATATTTGCGATAATATTGTACTCACCAAGGTAAATACTAGAATTTCTAAACACTGACAGAGCTTGGATAATCCCACTAGGTGTCTTGACTGATAACTCTACTTTTAGAAAGTCGAGGGTTGATTCCAAATTCTTTGAAAACATGGAGGAAATAAAGGAATGCGTAGAACCAGAATCAAACAAAGTACTTTATAGCTTTGAGATAACAACAATAGTACCTTCTACCCCATCATTTGGAGCTTCAACATCAGTTATCGTGATAGAAAAAGCACGACCTTTCTCCCTTGGCCTTTTTTGAGGCTGATGTTGGTTCCATTCCATTGCCCTCGGATTTGGACAGTGATTGGAAAAGTTCCCAAGTTTTCCACACTTAAATTACTAGACATCAGGTAGGGCCTTCACCATCTTCCCCTTGTCTTTAGTGTTTGGAAGTTAAGGTTTCACCTCACTACAACAATTCCTCACAATATGTCTATCTCTTCCACAATTGTAGCATTTCCCACTCCCGAGAAGGCAGTTCCCTGAATGCTTCTTCCCACATTTATTACACGTGGAGCATTGAACTTTCTTGCCTCCTCTTCCCTAATCAAAGGTCCTACCTAAGATAGGTTCCATCGATCTCTTTTTTTCATTTGATTTATAAGACCATTGCATCTCATCGAACTCTAGTTTGACTTTGATTGCACTCCATACGATCTTCTCATAGCTGTTATAGTCTCGGTTGGCTAGATTCTTCCACAGATAAGGTCTCAGTCCACCGAATAATTTATCAACCTTACCATTAGGATCCATGAAAAAGATTGAGGTATAACAAGAAATTCTTGTAAATTTCATCTCATATCTTCCCACATATTCATTCTCTATTTGTTTCAGCTCAAGAAACTTCTTCTCCATTCTTGTTCTCATGGAATGAGGGAAATACTTACTGAAGAAGAACCCTATGAACTCTTCCCACTCCATAACTTCAACCTCCACTCTTTTCATCGTGTTTTTAATCAGTTCCCACCACTGATCATATTCTCCCTCTAAGTTATAGACATCCAGGGTTACCTCTTCTTGCTCTGAACAGCGGAGCATAGAAAATATCTTCTCTATAGAGCTGATCCACTATTCAGTAACCAATGGATCAGTCAATCAACTGAAGTTTGTTGGTCATTTACACATAAAGAACTCAACATAATTTTGATCTCTTTGTAGTGAGATCGGTCTCTCAGTTTGATTCAATTTATTTCCCATAACTTGAGTCTGTTGGTTCATCATTTGCATGAATGTTTCCATTCTGGCTTCCAACGGAGGTCCGTCAGCTCATGGTCCATTGCGGTCACCATTTGCACAGTTCCTCCTATTTCCTACCATTTATAAAAGAATAAAACCTTGGTGATAAACTTATTTCATTTATGAAGTTTTTAACAATAAAGGATTTTATGTCTTAAAACTTCTTTAAACAATTACATTTCTCTATAAATCCTTAATAATGATTCATAAAAAGCTTATGATTAACCAAACATATCCCCTGGGAGTGTCATAACCAAGAGTACAGAAAGGCTCGTTGTCATGTACTAGGATACCCTAGGTCAAGCTCATAACTCCTTGTCGGAGTTTTCACTCCTAGGTACCTCTGTTCTAGAGCCACCTCTACCTGCTCGTATCCAGACATGGATGTATTTTCTTGATAAACCACTTACTCAATACTCACCAAAATACTAGGAAGTTTTCCTATATTTAAAATTTTCTATAGGATTATTTCTAAATTTTTCATAGCATAATTTCTATAAATAACTAAACTATCCTCTGATACCAAATATAGAATCCCACCTTTTTATTACATAACTTTTCATTACATAATACAAATTTAACATATCGGAAGATCTTTTGGGTTTAGTGTCTGGGAAATCAAGAACATAATACATGAAAACAACATAAAAAATTATTCTAAACCACTAATAAGGCTTCATCATAGGTTAATACTATTTTAAATTACTGCATCTCATAACCTGGAGACATACATCAAAGGAAATGGTGAGTAGAAACCTCAGTAAGGAAAACAAGTGAAACAATTGACATGGGATCTTGAGCAATATTAATAAGAACATGATATAAATCATAAAGTCATGAGCAATTGAAGAATAGGAATATCTAATAAAAATAAAATGAATATGTGGCTACAAAATTTCATTTATACATTCATAAATATATCACCAAGGTTTATCCCCGAGGTGTCATAAAATTTACCAAAGTTATTCACCAAGGTATCATAAAACTTTTCATCTCTAGAGATTAATTCTTTACCCAATTCATTAGAGCGATATCAAGGCACACCCTTAATATGTATTTATTTTCATGTGATCCACGTAGATAATAATCAAATATTTCATAAATAAACCAAAGAGAATAAAAGAAATGGGTTTCATTTCAAAATCGTGATGTTTTAAAAGTTCTTAAAAACTTGATCATTAAGTCATTTATAACCCATGGAAAAGGAGTGAGGGTTATATGTATGTCAATTCTAGAATAAAATAGATCAATTTTATGTATTTATGAATACCTCTATATATGAAAATATAATTGGTTATTCACATAAATAATACAAGAGAATTTCTTTAGAAAAATATAGAGATTTTGAGACGAAAATTTTGCAGCATAACGGTTATATAACATGGTTTTAGAAAACATTGAAAAGAGAGGGGACAAGATTCAACCACTCATAAATAAATCAAAATACATTATGGGTATAGAATAAAAAGAAATAAGATCATGGTATGGATATTTTAAGGAAATACCATATGAAAATGAAACTCCAAGGAAAAGAGAAGATGTGATTTCTTTTACAAAAAATTTGGCAGCCTAACAGCGTCACTTAAAAATTCAGAAAAATAAATTTATGAGAGAAAAAAGGGTCTCTCATCATTTAGAAATGAAATTAACCATAGTAAAGATATATAATAACAATCCCCCACATAATAAAATGGAACTATAAGACATAACATAAAGGAATTCATGACTTAAAAGATAAGGGTGAAAGTTTCCCTTACCTTGAAGAGTAACTTCGAAAGGATGAAGGTCGGGACCTTGGGAGGATTGAGAGAACCTTTAGAGGACTCCTTATGAGGTAAAGAGACCATAAATTCATTTAGGAGGATTTTGGAATGTAATTAATGTGGTAAATGGCTTCGTATTTATAGGAAAAGTGGGGGAATGAATTATTAATTTTTAAGGGACACCTCATCGGTGGTATTTGAGAAACCATGGTCTTTACCATGGAATTTTACCATGGTATTGGCCACTTGGAACACCTCACAGAATATATCACTATTAATAAGTCGACCAAAAATATTACATCATTATTACATCATTAATGATGTCATTAAACACCCGAAACTCAAAATTGTATTTTTACTATTCACTGAAAATTCAATTGTTTTAGAAAAATCCAAAAAATTCACCCTAACCTTATATCAATTCATTGAATTCAAAAATGAACTCCATTTTATGAAAATAATTTCTAAATATTTTTAATTCAATATTTAAATAAAATCATTATTTATTCCAAAAATACAACTTTAAAACTATAAGTCATTTTGTATCACCTTAAAAAAGTAATTAAGGTCCCATAAAGTTATCATATAACCATAACACAATAAAGTAACAATTTATGATTACATTTTAGGAAAATATATTTCCATTTTAAATTATTAAATTAATTATAAAATATTAAATAAAATATTTATGACATATAAAGATACCAAAAAATTATACTATGAGCGTTTTTTCACTTTTAAGATGTTTAAATTGTATTTATACATTCATGGGTTAAGTTTCTATTTTTTTGGCCAATTTACTATTCATTACTATTCATGCGGGTATTCATACAGGTATTCATACTTTACTATTCACTAAAAATCAAGTTGATCTTATTAGAATCTAAATTTTTTACTAATCACAACTGTAGAAGACCATTTTTTGAAAATCATTTCACATTATTAATTATTTAAAGAATACAAAAATATTTTAAAATACCCCTTTTTTCCTAAATTCATCAATAATACACATCCTATATTTATCCAGATATTTGAAATTCATAAAATTTTCCATAATAAGAAATAAAAATTTTATTTATATAAAAGGATTACACAAATCAGCTAAGGTCTCATTACATAGCCCCTTATAACACCAGCATAGGACCTAAGTTTAAGGTGTGCTATGTTGATAGAATCTTGGGGTGGCTTGGACAACATTGCTCGAATAGTGATTTCTATCAGCTTGAACTTCTCCCTTAGGAAACTTTTTTCAAACTTCATATGTTGAAGTTCAGCTTAGGATTGGTCCAAAGCAAAGCCCAGTGATGCTACCTCCTTCCCAAGCTCCGACAGATGGGATTCGTATGGCCCGAGTCTACTAGATGAGGTCATTTAATCTTCATTCTGTATTAATTAACTAAGATAATTGTATTTATAAACACACAATGTTAAGATTATAGTTTCCAATAGTCATATTGACCAATGGTCATATAACAGTCGGAACTCAACGGTCTCATTTTAATTATACCCACTTCATTAATTAAAGGATAAAGTTTTGTTGAGTATAAAATAAAATAACACACAAATTTAGGAAACGAATATAATTAAAAAGTTCGGGTTGTTACACCAAGGGAGAAGAGGGTGGCTAGAAATATTTCCGGAGAAGAGGGTCTATCAAGGGGGGCCTCGGCCGGTGGAGTTCGCACGGTCAAGGGGTGTGTGGTGAAGCCGGGAGGATGGAGGTTGCGTCTTGGTTATTGTGCACAAGGAGGGACCACTGGGGGTAGGGTAGGTTGTTTATGGAGGGAGCCTCACATGGTAATGTGCCATGAGGGAGGTTTTCATGGTTGTAAAAGGAGGGGGAGAAGAAAACATGTGGAAGAAGAGAGAAGGGAGGAGAATGGGAGGAAGAAAAAAAATAAAGAAAATATAGGGAAAAAGAAAAGGAAAAAAGAAAAGGCTATAAATAAATTAAATTTTTTTCTTAATAATAAAAATATGAGGATTTTAATAATAATTATAATAACATTATTATTATTAAAAATAAATTCACTAAAGTTAATAATAATATTATCATTATTATTATTAAAGAAATACTTAAATTTTTATGAAACATTTTTTTTATTTCAATTCTAACTCCCATTTTAATTTGTTTCGTTATTTTATTTTAATTAAAAAGGCAGGAAAGCCACACAGTTCTGAGGACATACTCTGACTATGCATCAGACACTGCCAAATAAAAACACAAATTTTTTAATCAATGTTCAAAAATTTAAATAGGGTCTTACCTGAACCCCGACCCGAGCCGGAACAAAGGAAAAATAAAACCAAGGTGTGACAATTCTCCCCACCATAATTCTTTCAGCCCCCAGAAATCCATACCAAGGGAAAACCCCAAAATAGGAACTGATAATACTTTATAGTTCAAGAAGATTCCCAAATAATGAAAATCAAGGGATCACAAAAGCACCATCAATGAACAAAAGGGTAACAAGAAGAACTCAAGAGGCCGAGATGGACTTCCTGCTAAGCGACCCACCCCTAAAAGTTTAAAACCCTTAGTTGATCGGTCCAAAGACATAAAACTTTAGAAAACCTATACCAGCCTTAACATACACACACCTCAAACATCATCGAACAGAACTCAACCATTTTTACACCACCCTCAATTCTACCTTAAAACACGACATCATGAACAACACCAAGAAGAACACAACCACCCTATCAAAACCAAAAAATGATCTTAAACCACATACAACAAGTACCTCATAAAACCTTAATCCAGCCAATGTTGGAACCCTTAAATCCCAAACTTTTACTCAAATGGAGAAAATATAATTAGGTGTTTTCGCACAAGACTTCCCACCACCAACCAATACCAGCGATAAAACTAAAATATTTCCATGAGTAGGCTCGGACGGACTCCCCACCATAACAAATAGGATAACTCAGGACAATATCAGGGGTAACTCTATATTACCCACTGTGGGTCTCTCCACCATGAGAATTAACCATCTTGGCTGATTTTCACAAACCAACATAGAAAACTTGGAGGCTTCTCGTACACCAAATCCCCCATTATAAGGGACCCAATTAGAAAAACTCCAAACCAAATAGAAGACATACATTATACTAAGATCCATTACACCCTTTAAGGTTCTTGAATACGTGCTAACTTCACTCCAGGACCTATGGATAGATCTCTGATGTATAAATCATCTCTTGCCTCACAGTCAGGCTTTAGAAACCCATGAATGACACTTCTCCTTTTGGTTCCACAAGTAACCAAACCACATTTTGGGCTGAACCAACAGACCCCAACACATCCCAAGAATCAATTTTCCTTAACATGGAACTTTAACGCAATAGGGACTTAAAATATGCACATACATCACCATTTTTACTTTGAACCGGGAGAAATGATAGAAGGGATACAAGGGGAAACACTTTCCTCCAAAACCAAAAAGCTCAAAACTCCCAAAGTAAGGATATGATTTTGTCAAAACAGAAGTACCAAAAAGGATCCACAACATCCACCATTTCATTTAAAAGAGAACACAACACTATCAGATTCTAACTAACATGACCTCTGCTACCAAGGGAAAACTTTACTGGGAGAGGGATCTCAACTCAGGTCCCAACCAACACACGATTCTTGAAAACAGCCATATCAACCTCTTATGACCAACCCACCACCATACTTCCACTACGAGAGGAACCAATCAACTGAAAAAGAAATGATATAGATTCGAGTTCTATATTGAAATATGGAACTCCTTTCATTGACCAACTAGAGGTTTTAAGACTAGGGAGGTCACTCATGAACACATTCCAAACATATATTGATTCTTTATGGGGGGATCTCTCAAGACAAGGAGAAGAAACCAAGGACCCAACTGAATTGGTCCATTGGCCCAAACATATTTTTCTAAAATAACTTTTGGAATGAAGGAAAAGTTAAATGATCCACAAGGGGGGAGCTTGTGTCAGTGGGAGACTCAAACACATGGTTGGAAGTCATATGCTAGTCACACCAATGTCACAGAGAGCATTCTAGTGAAATATCCTTGGATCCACATGACTTTCCAGTCCCTGCAAGCTCACGGGGCTACTTTCCCAAGTCCTTTTTAATTTCCCAACATAAAAAAATCAAAGGAACCAAAAAGAAACCAACAACCCAGAAATCCCATAGTAACATGAGGTTTAGAACAAGCAAGGGTCCATGGCGTCCTTCTTGTCCCTACAACTTGAGTCCAAAAAATCCTAATCCTTCTACCATGAAAACCCCAGATAACTATGGTCACTCTATTAAGAAAGGTCCACTTAAGAGTCAACCTTCTCTGATACCATTTTTTCACAAACCAACCCGGGTCGATCCTAAACAAGTCACCTGATCTGATTTGCAGTAAGTCCTAAGAGGCATTCTCAATCCTCCCAGGCTAGCGACAAGCACTAGGGAATCAACAAAGAACAATGAGACAAATTTCTCCCAAATAAAGAAAACTAAGTAGTAGAAATAAAATATAACAAAGAAAAATAAATAAAAGATATGAAAGAAAGTACGACCAAAACACGACTAACCTATCCAAGACTAAGAATCCACATAACCCTGTGGGTTACTCTCTTGTACTGAAACCAAACATCACCCATGGTGATCTGAAACAGATATGGAACCTTCAAGAGAAACTAAAAACAACAAAATACTATAGGCATGAGTATTAAAACTTAGTAGGTAGGTCTGACTAATCTATTCCCAATGAAAATTCTTTAAATAAATAAAACATTGATTTTAAGTTTGAAATACAAACTATAAATATATAATTTTCTACAATTTTCATTTTTAAGGTAAAAAAAAACACAACCATAATCCATTTCCTCAAGTTTAAAATAAGGTTAAAGAGGATGAAAGAAAATAAGACCAAAAAGGAATCATCCATTTTTCATAAAAGTGTTAAAGGAAAAGAGTGATTGTTCATTTAAAACATTTTTATGGAAAAGATCTTTAGTAAACCACACATTTAGAATTTTAAAAGAAAATGAAAAAACTAATAACAATGGGTAGCACTTCATATAGAGAGGGAAACAGTATTAATTGTACTAGTGTCAAAGGAACACAGAAAATCCTAGAAACTCGAAGGAAAACCAAAATGTGCTAATACATGTGAATAATTCTGAAGGCATTCCTACTCTTGATTACATCATAACACCCTAATTCCCAACTGTTTCCCTACCTATCTTGGTTGAGGGGCCCAATCCCATAGCAATAATAACTAAATATTCCCTACTATGGGCCACCAGTAGTGCATAATCTTACTAGTGCAGCAATCGTTCTTAGTAAACATCTTTGCTATGCTAGGTTCCCATATATATTTCACAAAGGGGTGTACCTTAATATTTAAACAAAAAGTCACACACACATATATATATATAGACACACACACCACACAACTACCACCACCCCGACCACCTCAAGGTTAGTCCATTTCCTTAAATAATAGTTAACCAAGCAGGTCCCATACCGAGGACTCTCTTATCTCATGATCAATTGATGAGGAAAGAGACCCAACCCAAGAGGTGTTTTTCAAATAACCATTCAAAAGTGTCAACCCGGCCTATACCTATGAAATACTCTAACATTTATCAAAACATTTAGAAAACCATTTCCAGAGCAACTCCAAACCTCATTTTACATAAACCTGGCCAAACGGGCCCTTACGCCAAGTGTTCAACAGGTTTCACATTTTAAACCTATTTATGAATAGCCATACATAGGTTATATTCAACACCAAACCAACTTATAAATCCAATTTGGAAACACCAACCAACACTTAGATAACAACTACCATTTTCCAAAACCAAACCATGCATTTTGAAAATAAAAAAAAAACAATTAGAAAATCCAACAGGGTAATTAACCAACACATTAAAATCCACTTTTGAAAACAATGACACCTCAAAATATTTCAAAAACATAATCCACACCACTTATAATATTTAATAAACTATTTAAAATTTTATAAAAAAAATTAATGGGTGTCACATGGGTTATTCACACAAAACCTATTCAAAAACACCTTTTATAATTAAACATGCACCCGTAGCATACCATACCAGAACACACACCACTTGAACAGTTAAAATAACAAATTGCACAATTTAATAAAAATTATTAAACAGCTTAAAACTAGTTTCTATCAAAGTTCACCTTATTTCACATGGTAAAATTATTCTAACAATATTAAGTGTCAAATTAACAATAAAAAGGGATGAAATAATAAAGCAATAAAAGTAATATAAATTTAAATAATATGTGCAATGGGTTCCTACCTCAAAGGAGAGCCAAACTGAACATTCCACCTCCTGTCTATTTCTAAATAAAAGATGATACTACCCACTAGCACGCACATACTTTCATATATACATATATATATCCTTAATCTAAGGAATGTATTCCATGCATCATGAGGGAATATATACATGGAGGACATATATATATAATATATATATACATACCTAAGTATATGTGTGTGCACCCTAAAAGGCATTCAAAACCCACTGTGATAAAAACTAGGGATTCAAAATTAATTTCTAGAGACCAAATTACAAACTTCCAATTATAAATTGATCAATTATTAACAATAAAGGAAAAACTACCCGAAGTGGCACGATAAGGGTCCATCACACTATAAATACAAGATTAGTTCATTAAAACAAATGGACTCTAATTAAAGGGTTAGAAACAATTAAGTAATATAATAATTTACCTCAAATCGACAACAGTGGACCGAAACCAGTGTGAAATGTCGTTTTCACCCCAGTCGCACATGTGGAACACTAAAATAAACATAAAACATCGACATTTGACCATAAATTTTAGGATTAACCCTAAAAATATTGAAACCCCAACATCTAGGGTTTTGGAAAATCAAAAGCTCTAAATCAAGAAGAAATTACCAAAGAAACAAAAAATATAAAATGTTGCTGGAAGGGGAGTGGATACTGGAGGAGGGCGTTCATGTCGAAGAAGATCACATTGGAAGAAACCTGTCCATCAGGGGGTCACACCATAAGGGAGCCTCTCGGCTAGGTAGTGCACCTGGGAAGGGAGGTCGTATGGTCAGAAGACTGACAGAGGGATAAGAAGGTGGCTGGAAGACCGCCATAGAGTGAGGAGGGTGGTTGGAAATCTGGCCAGAGAATAGGGGCTATTAGAGGGGGCCTCGGACGGTGGACTCCCATGGTCAGGGGGTGCATGGGGAAGCTAGGAGGATGGAGGTCGTAGCTCAGTTGCTGCTCACTGGGAGGGACCACCAGGGGGAAGAGGATGTTGTTTATTTAGGGATTCGCGTAGGGTGTTGCACCATGAGGGAGGTGCAGGTGGCTATAAAAGGAGGGGGAGAAGAAAATGTGTGGGAGAAGATAGAAGGGAGGAAAAAATGAGGAAGAAAAAAATAAAGAAAAGAGAGGAAAAAAGAGAAAATGAAAAAATAAAAACCTATAAATAAAATTAATTTTTTTCTTAATAATAATAATAAAATTATTTTAATAATAATAATAATATTAATATTAATATTAAATACAATAAAGTTAATAATATTATTATCATTATTATTATTAAAGAAAAAATTAAATTTTTATGATACGTTTTTATTATTTCAATTCTAACTCCCATTTTAATATGTTTCATTATTTTATTTTAATTCCAAATGTGGGTAGGCCGCATGGTTCGGAGGCCACGCTCCAACTGTGTGTCAGATGATGCCAAACCAAAAACACACATTTTTCAATCAACACTCAAAAATTTAAATAGGGTGTCACCCAAACCCCATCCCAAGCTAAAACTAAGGAAAAATAAAACCTGGGTGTGACAATAGATAATTTCCATTATCTAAAGATTTTTAGATTTACATAACATAAATGAAACTTCCACCAAATTTTCCTATTTTCAGATATGGTCATGATTATGAAAATTTTAAAACCTTGGACATATGTTCAATTATGTTGTAATAAATGCAACACACTCATCTAATATATTTCTAACTTGATCACATCTTCTACACACTTCTTTTAGTCTATCAAATATGTTTTTACTCCAATTTTTTACTTAATTTGTTGGTGCTTTTGATGATTTTATAATATTTCTTTTTTTGTATCTCCCTTGATTCCTACTCCCTTATAAGACTAAGAACGAACTTTTTTTATTTATAGTATTTGTGTCCAAAATCACCACAAAAATAGCAGTAGCATTGAAATATTCTTTTTTGTAAAATAAAATTACTTGAATGTGTTTTTATTGAGCTCTATTTTTATCCCATGCTTAAGTTGATTTCCCCAATTCCTTTTATGAGATTCCTTTTTAAATTATTATGACTAATTTAGTACCACATTTCATGGTTTTATCCTTTCATATTTGATTAGATCTTGACTTTTAATTATTCATCCTGGTCAATCTAGAATGTTTTCTACCACCATATTGTTTTGAAATCATATTCTTTTTTTAGGTGGAACCTTATTATACTTCTCATCAATATATCAAACTTACTGTACAATAATGGTTTCTAAAACATTCTATTTAGGGAACCCACATTTTTCATCTGGTGCCTTATTAAATTAATCTCTATATTTTTATTTTTGTTTCTCTATTTCTACTATATTAAAATTAATATTTTCAACTTCATCATATTTGAGGATAATAATAGCAGTGATATCATATATAATATTTACTTTTTGGTAATTTAAAGCTTCAATATTCAAAAATATTTGACCATATTTTCTTTCTCAACTTATAATTGATTTTTTTATCTTAATTTCATTTTATTTGAGAATTATCACTTCTTAGCCTTCATATTTTCTTTATAGACATTTTGATTACCATTTTGATAGTGTATTCATTATATATTTATCCTTATTTTACCAAAAAACCACCATTGATTTTTGATTCATCATATTATGAATAAATTTCTCCTTATTATTTCATAAGAACCCTTTAAGACCCTTCTCTTATGGTTGATTCTTTACTATCACTTTCTTCACTATCTGAAATTCCTTATTCAACTAACTAAAAATTACTAATGATGAATCTTAGAGATATTATCTTATTTACCTTTAAAACATTTTTTCAGATTTTATTTCTTTTTTTTTCCTTTATAAACATTTTTTCATTGTATTTTTAACATTTAATAGGCACTATTTATAGAAACATTACCTCCTTTCCCATTGTTAAAACACTTAAAGAAAATTTTACCTTTGAACTTTCCTCTTCCTTGATAAAAAATTCTTGAAATCAATGATTGGGTTTCCAAAAAACCCTTTCATACATTCATCTTCATCAGAAAAACTTTTCTCGTCTTCAAACTTCAAATTTTTAAAAGATTTGAATTCCACTTATTTCTTCTATTTTACTTCACTTTTTAGAGACATTGCTCTTCATATTTCTTATTTGATAAGAGTGTTATGAATTTCATTTATAGTTAATTCATCAAGTTAATTATCCTCAATTTTTGAGTTATTAGCATCAAAATTGTCAGGAATAATTATCATGAGATTCTTGAAAATAATAGAGTCTTCGTGTTTCTCCCCAAATCCTTTGATTTTGATAAAAACTAGGTTAACTTTGGTAAATAATTCATCCACTGATTCTTCTTCATGCAGTCTAATATCTTCAATCTATTTTCTACTAATTTTTAACTTTTATTCTTTCACCTTCTTATTTTTATTATAAATATTATAAAAAAATTCATATAGAACTTATAGCATTGTAACCCATGACTTTTTTATGATCCTTTTTAAATGGAGGGGATAATAATATATTTTTAACCCTTCCATCACTTTTAATTTTTCTTCTATAAATCAAAGACCATATAGAGGTCTCATTAGAAATTGGGAATAATTTATCAACACAATCAAGCACCTCAAACCCTCAAGAGAAAATTAGGGTACCATTCCCTCTTTCCAAGTATGAGACCCTTTCCCATAAAACATGGGAATTCTATTACTACTAATTGATTTTTGAGTATCCTTGTGAAATGAGACAAGTTTACGAATTTTTCTTTTCTCTAATATTATCTGTTAGGATTACATGAAGGGTGGCATACAATAATATTGGGGGTAAATCATTATATATAGAATTTTTTGACAAACCTTCTTATACACATGATTATTCAACACCTTTCTCTCAACACTCACTATGATTAACAAAATAAATAGACACAAATCATTTGATAACAAGGTTCACCTATAAAAATATGATTATAACCCAAGTGTGATTTGATTATTATCCCATTCACACAACTCCCCTTTTATTATTAAGAAGGACTTAGTAAAGGGTATGGTATTAGACCCATTATAATGGATGGTTTCAACTAGTAGAAACTCAAAATAAATAGAATGATTTGTTAATGATGTATGGTTACTGATGAATGCACAAACCTTTCGAGGACCTAATCAGATATTTATCACATTCCTCTTCTATGATTTCATCTAGAAAATTTTGTCTTTTCTATATACAACTTCTATAATACTAAATATCATTGGATTTCATCCATTATTTCATATATAGAATTATCTCACTCACTTTATAGAAATAATAATGAGACTCGTATATTCTCCCTCTTCTTATAACCTTTTATATCATTCTTTTCTACGTCCCTTCATCAAGAACTCCTAAAAAAATATAAATTAATTAAATTCATAGAAACAATTTATAGCTCAGTATTGAGAGACTTCTAAAAAAATTTATTCATAATGAATTTGAGAAATCTTAATGTGTATATCCATGAAGACCGGATTCAAATCATCATTTGATTTAATTATTCAATCATTAGAATATATTAATCACGGGTTCTTGAGTTTTTTCTACAAAAAAAGGTATCTTACAAAGTGGGCTATCATATAGAGAAAATAGAATCTTATGAGTTCATCTACCATATGAGATTAGTATATTACATAGATAAAATCCTATAAAACAACCTTTGTTATGTTTTTTTCATCTTACATGAGCCTGCTATATTGGAAAATCATTGTATCTTACAAAGAACTTCTTATATGGTTATCATAAACTTTTCAAATATATTACTGTTGGATTCTTTTATGAGATCATTTTGTATGATATGGAATATCTTAAAAAACCTCATATCTTATTTGATCACATAATAATACATATATTTCTATTCTTAAGTTCTATATTCTTATATATTATCTTCTTACACAAGTATAATACAAATTCCTCATACCACTCATATGAAGACTCAAACGACGGACTCAAATAACTCATATAGTGTAATGTAATCACTCATACAAAGTTAAAAATACTCATAAACAGGTTCATAAAAACTCATAGATATTTCTTCCTTTTCTCAGCATTCACTCAAATAAATTCTTAAAATGACACAAACACATATTTTTCTATGTCGTGAAATGACTCATATTAATATGAATTTTCTTTAGAAATTTCAGACCTATATTTATAGATTTAACTTAATTCAATCCAAATCTCACTTAATCCATATCCAAGAATATCAATAAAATAATTAAAACTTGATCCAAATGATTTCCTTTAAGTGATGGATCCTTTAACTTTATGTTATCTTCATTTAATTTAACAAAATATCATCAATATCTCCACTTTATAAAGCTTCTTCTATTTCCCCTAAAACATGTTGAAGATGGTGTTTCATCATCTATCAACACCATTTATAAATATACTTTAAGAATATATCTCTAATCATAACATTTAAACAAGTATTAAAAACAAATACATATTTATATTTAAGTGAGTTCAATGGGGTAAAACAACTAATAAGACATACAGGGATTGTGGGAAATAATTCACTCTCAACAACACTATCATTTATTGCAATGAACCCTTTTAAAGAGATAATATCCATGAGATTATCATGTGATAGAAATATTCATTTGGCTATGAATATTTTACCAAATTCATTAACAATATGATTTTATTTTTGATTGTCACATCCAATCATCAATGGGTATGATGTAGGATTTGAGTTCAGGGGAAGTGCATATTGGTCATGTCCAACTCAGATTTTTTTAATAATCATTTAATAATCTATGATGTAAAAAATTAAATATTCCTGAATAATGTAATTAATTCAATGATTAATTGATATAAACTCCAAAACTAGAATAGGAGGATCATCAGTTGTAATTTGTAACAAATTAATAAGAAGATATTTAATTAATTGAACATGTAATTTTTTCTTTATTGATGATCAAGATGACTCAATATCATCATATAATCATTTATTTATAGGATTCAATTATATAATCTCTCTAGTGGTGATCTAAACATGTCCCACAATCTCTAAACATCATCATTGAATCATCGGGTGCTAGAACAGTCGATTCAGATTTCTTACATTGTCTGTGGTTGATCATAGTTTAATTATCATCAAGGATGAATAATTGTTTAGTCTCTCTAAATAGAATAAGAGTAGAGGAGAGTGGGGAGTGAGTACTCTAGATCTCTAGAACTCTATCTAGGTTTTGAGTGAGATTCTCTCTATTCATTGTTTACAAAAAATATCCCATAGGAAAGAGATATAACTAGATATATATTAATGAACATTTAGTGTTTTCTATTTTCATATAATCCCCATTACCAATTCCATAATTCTTAGTGAACCCCATGTATTAATAATATAATTTTTATTCACTATACATTCATGTCACCTAAGAATAAATAAATGTCATTTATATCATTTCCAATCAGAACATTAAACTTAGTCCACTTATCCTCCTCAACCTTTACCAAACCTTAAATAATGACTATTTATTAAATAAATAAATATAACTTTGTTATTCATTAAGAAATATAACAAATATTGTATTTATCAAACCTTGAAAATAAATTATTATTATTATTATTTAACTCATTTATTATTTAAAATAAAATGTGATTAAATCTTAGTGATCAACCAAACCCAAATAAATATTAAACCACAAAACAAGAAAAATATTTATTCTTTCAAGTTAAATTTATCATAAAATATAACTAATATTTTGGATACACTTATTATATGATCCTTTAGGCCCCTTTCTCAATGGAATTAGGTAAAACCACTTAAATTGCAAGGTTAACATCTAGCAACACATTAAGGCACCCATAAGGAAATAAGTTAATGTTGCAATGATATTCAACTTCTTATAAATTCTCACTATGTAATATAGTCCTTTTATGATGATATTTATAATCAAGAAGGTTTCATACTGGTGTCATCAACCTATTTTCATGATTCCACTTTCTTTGAATTTCCCAAAACAAACTTGTATATAGAACACCAAGACCATGAATTTATTAGGGAAATTACATTCCCATAAAATTGTCAAAAATAACGACTTTTTTTAAAATATGGAAGGGATAAATCATTTATCACATTATCCATTAATTAAATATTACTCATAATGTACCAAATATATCATACTTCACTGTGAACATATGTTGTCACAATTATCATCAATACATCAAAGTACGAGACTTATGATATTCATTGATGATAATTTTAAATTTTAAGGATCAATTCACACGTCCATGGATAGGAACGTCCCATGAAACATATAAATGTGGATTTTATATTGGAAGGTCTCGTTCTCATAATCTATTACTCATGAAATTACCAAGGGAATGCACTATAATAAAGTTCCTTAAAGTCTTATAAATCTCCATCACTAATAACTTATATCATTTATGTATTATAAAATAATAGCATTCAGCTAAAGAGAATATATAAATTCCAAAATACTATCGTGACACTTATAGGTTCTCATTATAGTAGGGGACTATTATTACCTTTTAGTGTGATATATATTCTTAGGACATTATCACATATTATGTCATATAGATTAATAATAATAATGTGATAAAAAAACTTCATTAATATTCCATAAAATGGATACATGTAATCATTAAATACTTAGAAGTTAGTTCTTGGTCACTAACTATAACAGAATCACACTTTCACTAGATCCCAAATTTAACAACCTTCGGTCCACAAACTCTCACATGATATACATGACTCTTCTAAGATAGATCCTTCATTAAGGGTTCTTCCTTTTTTTACTCCATGGATACAATGATCACTCTAACCTCACCTTTTTGAGAAAAATCCATCAAGAGATAAAAAATTTGAAGTATGATTTTTCCTTTTATTTGACCTTGGATCTTTGGAAAGATTCATCACTATAGTGTTATCATAATAAACTATGATGGGTTCTTGACTGCTAGTAATCATGTCATGCTCATAGAAAAAGTTAGAAAACCAAACCACATCCTTAAATGCCTTGGAAGCCATGATATACTAAGACTGCATTGTAGAATCAAAATCAATTGGCTTCTATGAACTCTTCTAGCTCATAGCTCCTCCATTGATACTGAATGCATATCCTAACTATGACATCAAATCATTATGATCTTTATGAAATATATCTTTTTTATAACCCCTTATTACTAGCTATTCATAGATCCTATCATGGAAGAATATAGGATCTTACTCATTCTCTCTTTATCCTATTATGCTTAAAGACACATTTCATGAAAATATGTATACCATGTGACATTTAAACCAATCCCTTATTGGATTGTTTCTTACTAAATCTCTTCAATATCTAGTCAATTTATACACTTTGAGTTAATCTAATAATCTTGTTTGATATATCACACAAGATCATGATCCCTAGAATGTAGGCTTATCTACCTAATCCCTTCATGAAGAATCACTTACTAAACTATGACTTAACCTATTATAAGGTTGGTATTTATTTTTTAATTAGTAATGTTTCATCAATATACACTACTATAAAAATGATTGCACTCCCACTAAACTTCTTGTAAACACATGGAGAAAATTCATTCATAATGATACAAAATTATTTAATAGTTTCATCAAACTAAATTTTCTATGACCTAGATAATTTCTTTGATCCATAAATGGATCTCTACAAACTTTATACCTTTTTGGCATTTCTTGGTGTAACAAACCTTTCTTATTGTGTCATATACACATTTTCCTGAAGTTTACCTTTAATAAAATAAGTTTTGAAATCCAAATTCAAAATTCATAGTCATAAAAATATGTTATATAAAGTAAAAGTATGATGGATTTAAGCATGGTGATTGGAGAATTTTTTTCATGGTTTATGCCCTGACATAGTCTAAACCTTTTATACATTAGTTTGTGTTATAGGTACTAACATGACCATCTATTTACATGTTTCTCTTTAATACACATTTTCACCAATGATATTTACATCTACTATGGGATCAACCAAAACCCACACACAGTTTTGGTACATGGAATACATCTCTAAATTCATGGATTCTTTCAATTTTGAAACTTATAAGCTCTCTACTTCCTCCTTGTGGGATAGAGAGTCATTATTGTTAACTAATAATGAGTCACAATATTTTGTGATATAAACCATATATTTATAGTTCTCAAACCTCTCTAGTTCTCTTACATGGTACTTTTTTTTCAAGAACTACATCTTCCAAAATGAACTATACAGTATGTTCCCATACCAACTCTTGTGTATCTTGAGTATCAACATCCTAGAAGCCAATATTTCTCCCACTATCCTTCTTGAGTATGTGTTCCCTCTCAAGTGATGAAACATTCTTAGTAACTATAACATTTTTATTTGAGGTATTATATAGGTAGTATCCCTCTATTTAATTATGTTGAACTATAAAGATACACTTAATGCCCTAGGGTTTCATTTTTTATTGAGATATCCTTAACAAACACCTCACATCCTCGTGCATGAATATGTGACAAAAGGGGTTTTTTCACTCCATAACTCAAAATGAATACTGTATAATTATTTATTTAGTACTTGTTTTAGTATGTAAACTATTTTTTGCAATTCATATCAATAAAAATATAATGGAAGGCTTGTGTGACTCAACATCAACCTTAGCATGTCCAATAAGGTATGCTAACTCGTTTCACTAATACCATTCCATTATGGAATATAAGGAGTTATTTGATATAATATCACATACTCCCATATAAATTCAATAAACTCTTGGTTAAGATATTCACCACTTTGATGCAATCAAATTTTCTTTATCATCTTACCAAAATTATTCTCAACTTTACTCTTGAAATCTTTTAACTTCACAAAGGATTTAGATTTATACCTCATCAGGTAGATCTAAAATCACCTAATCAATTAATTAATAAAATTAATAAAATATGAGAATTCACCTATATATTCTACTTGAAAATTTCCACACACACATTAGTGTATATCAGTTATAAAATCTATTTGGACCTTTCAACCTAAGCACCAAATGGTGGTTTGATCATATTTCCTTGTAAACAAGCATGAAATTTTTCAAGTGGTTTAATCTCAAAAGAGTATAGGTGACCATATTAATAGATCTTCATAAAACGCTTATTATTTACATGACCAAGAAGGTTATTCCATAACTGGGTATGAAATTAGTCATGTGAATTTGATTTGATATTAATTTCCAATATTTGGTTTTCATAATTTAATATATAAAGTCCTTCATTAAATTATTCCATACAATAACATATGATATCTTTATAAAATTAGCATCTTTTATTTACAGTACTAAAAATAATTTCATCAATGTCTAAACTAGAAATAGAGATTATGTTCTTAGTAACAATAACCACATAATAAAAGTTATTTAAAAACAAAATAATTCCTGTTGGAAACATGAGGTGTTAGTCTCAAATGGATAGATCACCCAACCTCACTCCATTGGAAGATTGTAGATCCACCTTGACTCTATAAACCTTCCAAAATCAACTTGGTTACTATATTTGGATAAAATTTTTAGTGATGAGTGTTGTATCTAATAACCAATATATGGATATGGAATGATTAAACTCAATAATGAATGAACCTAAAGATCAACCATACTTATTTGTCTGGGTGTAGTTCCAGTTATAGTGGCCTTGTTTTACATATAAAAAACACATTGCATTCTTCTCCTTTTCTTATCACTTGATATTCTTCTTCATGGAAGGATGGTGTTATGGAGCCTTATACATGGAATGAATATTTAGATCATTTTCCGCGTTCTTACTTTTCTTATACATAATAAGGAACATGGGTTTTTCACACCCCATATATTTATAAACTTGGTGAATAATAATAATAAGTTCTAAAAGTGTCTTCTCACTATTGCTCATACTGTAATTCATAATGAAAATGGAGAAGGTTTTAGGTAATAAGGGCAGAATAAGGTATGTGAACAACTCATTGGGGGTCTTAAATTAAATTATATCTAAGCATTATATGTATCCAATAATCTTGATGACATGAGGCCTGGATAGAACCAAATCTCTAATCTTGAATGTGAAGAGTGCATTAGATATCTCACATATCTCTTGTCTCTCTTTATCCTGATAAATATCATGAAGGTGAGAAATGATGTTATATGCATCCATATCCTCATATTTCTTTAAAATATAACTGGTTAGGGTGGATAGCATGAAACATTGTACTTCTATTGCATCTTCTTCATGTTTTAGGTAGAGAGATAACTCTTCCTCACTAGCCTCTTCCGTAAGAGACTAATGAATTGGGGTTTCTATCACATATAATTTCCATTAATGGAATAGTATAATGTGTAGAATCCTATACCATTCCTAGAAGTTATAGCTATTGAGAATATTATCCTTCTATAGTATGTATTTTAGTGATATTATAAAAGTTGTGTGGATTTTAATTACTACAAAATTAAGAGAGGATAATTAGTACTTTCTTGATTACTAAATCATATTAATAAATTTACATTTTATTAAATTTTATTAATATCCCACTATTTTTTTAAACCTAATAACACTTGTCATTAGTTTTTTGATATAATGTTGTGTATATATTCTAGTGGTAAGGACCAATATTCTTTTCTCATAACCCAGACTTGGTATTGAAAAGTTAGTTGAAGGGTTTTAAGTAGGTTTAACATTCCAATTGCATTAACTCGTAGTTCCTTGATCTGTTGAGTTGACTACAAAATCCTAAAATACTGGATAAATATTTCATCAACACTTTCCTCTTACTTACATAAATCCCTTCTTGGGTATTCAACCCTTGATGTGAACCAATTTAATTCAACCTAAAACTTCAAGCTAAAAGTTTCCTGATAATTTAAATCACTCCAACTTTGGTCGGTCAAGCACCTTGAACTATGGTATTGACTCTAACTTAAGTAGTGGAAGTACATAGTGAATTAATGTTTTAGTTGAGGTGTTTTTATACTTATGTATAAAACCATATCCTTATATTATTGTATTCTTTGTTAACATTAAGTGGATTTTACTTAAGTTATTAACCATGTCTGATAAAATTTATGCATAATTCAGTTTTATTTTTATTCCATCTTGCATGATTGTTAATTCATTTATTATATGATAATGTAGAATACAAAATAATAAATAATTAACCACGCAACTGATCAGAATAAAATATAAATGGAATGGTCATGATATCATCTAATGGTTATTTTATCTAGTGGATGATAAAGTAACTATTGACCCTAGGGGAAAATACCTTGAACTGCGGCTCAGTTCGTGCTACAACATTCCACCGCAACTCCAATATATCACCTCAGTTAGTGTCACCTCAGTTCTAAGACTTATTGACACACGACGGTCATAGGGCGTGGCGAAACAATTATTTCCTAAGTTAAAATATAGTAAATTGGTTGACCTAGGATGTCTCCCGAAGAGGAGTGCACACAAAAAGAGTTGTCACTTTAAAACGAGGGTAAAAAAATGTTGTGTTTTTGAAATGAGATTTGAAATTAAAATTATTGAAAAAAAACTATGATATTAAAAAGGGTGATTAGGTCGGGGTTGGTTTTCTAATTGTAATGCTATCCTTGTTCAATTTAATTCAAACCTCTTCTTCTTTGTTGATTAAAGTGAGTTTCCAAAATCGTTTCCTCTCACTTCCTTGGTGAAATTATTATTGTGAGAGAAAACCTTACCAATATCTTGGTTTAGTCAACTCTCCTTCCATGTGTAAAATAGTTGTATTGAATATCCTTAATTTAAATGGGAAATACCCGATCAGGTTTTGTTTATTCCAAACAATCAAGAACATTCACTACACCTTTTACACGTACTGACGATCGTCGAGTACTTCACCACTAATTCCTGGTTTATTCCATCGTATATAAACCAGAAATTAGTGGAGGGAGATATTGATTATTTTATCAAGGAAAAAATAAATAATGGAATTAATATTCAAGAACGATTGAACTTGATAATAAAATCCAGTATAAGAAATTGAAAAAAACTTTGAAGAAGAAAGAAACTTATTCAATTACGTCCAAGAACTCAAGCATTACAATGTAGAAAACCAACCCTTCCCCAATCACTCCAAAAGTTTACCCCACCATGGTAAGGGTAATCGAGAGGAATGGGGAAGAAGAAGGCATTATAAAACTATGAAAAAGAAAATAAATAAAAAAATTAAAGCTGAAAAGATCTTCTTCTTGGTGTCCTGGAAGGAATGGGATGGAGAATGGATGATTTGAGAGGGTGGAGCTCTCCTCCTTTTATAGCCAGAATGTTTTTCCCGAATGTGGATGCGTTGTAGCCCCATTAAAAGACATATTCACACCTTGATACCTTCTTGAATGTTGTTCATAATTCCCTTGGCCGTGTCCCCTCGAAATCTCAGTAGATTTGAACATGTATTCCGAGAGTTATGACCGTTTTACTATGATAATTTATTGTGTCCAGTCAGACTCTCCAAAACGAAATCCTCCGAATTAGGGTGATTTAATGACCCCATAAACGGAAAATTCACTCGGTTATTCCTTCATAAACGATACTCAAAAACTCCTTCCGCGTCCATCCACCGAAGTTCACAACATTTGGGCCCACCATGGATGAGTTATGGATCCCACGCCAAAACTAGGAAGAACTGAAAACAGTTTTCTTTCGCCCAATTGTGAGCTTCTTTTGAGCTTCCATATGGCCGATTCAGATTTTAGTCCAAAAATATTAAATGAAGCTCTGAAAGATTAGAATCTTGAAAAGAAAGAATTTTGCAATTTTGACCAGTGTAAATAATGTTATGGCCAAACTACAAAAATAATTTAAAACTGTTAAAAATCCAAAATTGCCAATTTTTACTATTCAGCTCAAAATAACACCATTATCATAAAAATGAAACAAATCAACTTAGAGGAACACTTTTGTGGGTTTAAAACAATGATATTCAATATAAATTAATTGAAAATATTTTCTCTATCAATTCCCCAACACTTAGCACTTGGACTCCTGGACAAGTAAAAATCAAATCAAATCAAATCCAAAACACATATCAATGAGATCTATCAAATCAATTCCAAGAAACAAAAAGATATCATGACTCATCAAAAACAATTATTTCAAGTTCTTCATTTTAGATTTTAATATATTTCCACTTCATTTCTTATCCCATGCACACAAAACACCTACCTCACATGAATTTTCTCTCATCTTACAAATGTAAAGGCTGAACAAGGCTTTTCTCATCCAAACTCACACAAGAGTCACCATAGGCTTGATAAATTCCTACTTCTCCACCCGATGTGAGTCAAGGAAATGTGTTTCTCATGAGGACTTTTTAGGGTTGTTCTGTGGCTTCCGGTTGGTAGGATTTATATGTTAAAAGTTCTGAGGCCGAAAAAGGAAGGCTTGGCTCTTATTGAAGCAAAATTGCAAGATTCTAATTTTCACTCAAATATGGTCTCCTTTACTTCCCCTTTGTTCAAAATAGGGTCCATCATCATTCAATCAGCTCAGCAGCAAACATTTCAATCTTTTCAAACATGATTTTTTTTAAAGCTCCAGATAGGTATAGCTTTCTTTTTACATTGGAAGCTCTAGAAAGGCACAACTTCTCTTGTCATAAAAGCTCCATAAAAGGCACAGCTTTCAACAGAATAATTTTTCAGCATCACACACATATCTTCCACAATTTATTTTCCACCCAAAGTATAACCAAATGAGGTAGTACACCACAAGGAATCTTCCCCCACACTTAAGTTCAACTAGATCATGCACTTTTACTTCAAGAGCAGGTAGGATAGGGAAAATTGGCTTGTAATGTGGCTAACCTAACAGGAAATTCATGGATAGTAGGGGCTAAAATGAAGAATAAATGTAAAGGTGGGCCATAATGAAAAGGATTATTTTGAAAAGGGGGCTTCAAACCAAATAAATACCTCAATCATTTAAAACACATGTACCCCAACCCTCAAGTTTTGAAAGGAATAAATCAAATTCTAGTTAAAGCAAGCATGGTCTGGTTCTTTCAAGAAATGAGGTGAATGAAAATAATATGACAAAAATGGTTCAGAAGCCTCACAAGAAAGTTATTTCAAAGATATAGATAATGAAATATGGCATGAGATTCAAAAATCAGTGTACTTTTCATGAAATTCCAAAAAAATGAACTTGAAACAAATTCATTTCAGTATTCATTTAAGCTCAGTTTCATGAAATAGATTGGTTCAGTCATTGAAATGGGTTTCAAAAATGGTATTGATAATCTTTTCAGCTCAAAAGTTTCAGAAACACACCAAAAATTGAAAAATAAACACACAAAAATTTTAAAACACACAATTTTTTTTATTTTTTTTGTGAAAACAAACATCAAATGAAAATCTTATACTACAAAGGTTCCCTCCCCCACACTTAACTGATGCAGTGTCCTCGATGCATTCAAGTGGATTTAACATGTAAGTATATTTCTGATTGAATCACAACAGCAAGAAAATGTGAAGGAGAGGTAAAACCTGATGGATCTTATTGATAAATAGGTTGGAGGAGCATGATCTCCTCTACTAGATTTGATGGCTAGGTCCCAAGGAATTTCTTCAACCTATGTCCATTCACAATGAATGGATCCTGCTCTCCATCCTTTATAATTTGCACAGCACCAAAAGAATATACATGAGTAACTGTAAATGGACCTTCCCATCTGGAACGAAGTTTACCTGGCATCAGCTTGAGTCTTGAGTTGAATAATAACACTTTGTCTCCAGGAGAGAAGTCTTTTGGTTGGATCAGCTTGTCATGGGCCACTCTTGTTCTTTCTTTGTAAATCCTTGAATTTTCAAATGCTTCCCTTATTATTTCATCCAGCTCTTGCAACTTCAATATTCTCTCCTTCCCAGCACTTTCAAGGTCCAAATTCATTTTCCTCACAGTCCAATACGCCTTATGCTCCAATTCCATAGGTAGGTGGCAGCTTTTCCCATAAATCAGCCTATATGGACTCATTCCAATCGGGGTTTTGTAGGCTGTCCTATAAGCCCATAAGGTATCATCCAACCTTTGGCTCCAATCCTTCCTGTTTGGATTAATGGTCTTTTCCAAAATTCCCTTGATTTCCCTGTTTGAAACTTCAGCTTACCCGTTAGTCTGTGGATGATAGGGAGTTGATGTTTTATGATTCACCCCATACTTCTTCAGCAATGTCTTCATTATCAAATTGTAGAAGTGAGTCCCTTGATCACTGATGATTTATCTGCGCACTCCAAACCTACAAAATATGTTAGACCTGACAAAATCACAAACAACTTTAGCATCGTCAGTTCTGGTTGCTTTTGCTTCCACCCATTTGGAAACATAATCAACTGCAAGCAAGATATAAGAATTTCCAAATGACATCGGGAAAGGTCCCATAAAATCAATCCCCCAAACTTTAAAAATGTCACAAAAATTCAATGGAATTTGGGGCATTTCTTGTCTCTTTGAAATATTTCCTGAAAAATGACATTTTTCACATATTTTGCAAAATTCATGAGCATCTTTAAAAATGGTGGGCTAATAAATTCCAGATTCTAAAACCTTCCTTGCTGTCCTCTGAGGTCCAAAGTGGCCTCCACATGCTAAAGTGTGACAAAAATCAAAGACAGATTTAACTTCACTTTCAGGTAAACATATTCTTATAACTTGATCATTGCAAATCTTCCAAAGGAATGGATCATCCCAAATGTAATATCTAGATTCAGCTTTTAGTTTTTGAATTTTGTGAGAATTGAAATGAGATGGGACCTGAGATGTTACCATAAAATTGACTGTGTCAGTATACCAAGGAACTTCTTCTTCAATCAGGTACAACTACTCTCCTGTAATTTGATCATTCAGTGGGTCTCTTTCTGGAACATCAATTTCAACAGTGTTTGGTAGTCTACTTAAGTGATAAGCCACTTGGTTCTCAGATCCCTTCTTATCCTTGATTTCTATATTTAATTCCTGCGGCAGTATCATCCATCTCACTAACCTTGGTTTATCATCAGCTTTCTTCATCAAGTACCTCAAAGCTTCATGATTAGAAAACACAGTGATTTTAGTTCCAAGAAGATATGATCTAAATATTTCTAAAGCAAAAACAACTGCAAAGAACTCTTTTTCCGTGGTTGTATAATTGAATTGGGCTGCATCTAAAGTTCTCGGGGCATATGAAATAACTTGTGGTCTACCCTCAATTCGCTGAGAAATGACTGATCCAACTGCTTGGTTAGAGGCATCACAAAGTAGTTCAAATGGTTCTCCCCAATTTGGAGGCTGCATCATGGGTGGTGAAATCAATCTCTTCTTCAACTCATCAAAGGATTCCCTACATGCACCATTGAAATCAAAATCAATATCTTTCAAAAGTAATCTAGAGAGAGGGAGAGAAATCTTACTTAAATCTTTGATAAACCTCCTGTAGAATCATGCATGTCCTAAAAATGATCTAACATGTTTCACACAAGTAGGGTAAGGTAATGAATTTATCATTTCAATTTTTGATTTATCCACTTCAATTCCATTTTGGGAAATTACATGACCAAGCACAATTCCTCTTTGAACCATGAAATGACACTTTTCAAAATTTAAAACAAGATTTTTTTCAATGCAAGTTTTCAAAACTTTTTCCATATTTTTCAAACAATGATCAAAAGAATCTCCAAAAACTGTGAAATCATCTAAGAAAACTTCCAAGAAATTTTCAATGTGATCAGAAAATATACTCACCATGCACCTCTGAAATGTACCTGGAGCATTACATAATCCAAATGGCATTCTTTTATATGAAAAAGTACCAAAAGGGCATGTAAATGTCGTCTTCTCTTGATCCTCGGGAGAAATGGGTACCTGGAAGTAACCTAAAAATCCATCCAAAAAGCAATAATGAGTTTTCCCTGCCAATCTTTCTAACATCTGGTCAATGAAGGGGATGAGGAAATGATCTTTTCAAGTGACCTGGTTCAATTTCCTAAAATCAATGCACACTCTCCAGCTGTTTTGAATTCTCATAGGGATTAACTCATTCTTTTCATTCCTCATAGTGGTTAGGGAAGTTTTTTTGGAATGACATGAATAGGGATGACCCACTGCGAATCTGAAATAGGATAGATGATCCCATCTTCCAAGAGCTTCTCGATCTCCTTCTTCACAACCTCCATCAAGGTGGGATTCAGTCTCCTTTGGGTTTGTCTAACAGGTTTGGAATCTCCCTCAACAAAAATTCTATGTGAGCATATTTTTGGGTTAATTCCTAGGATATCACCTAAGCTCCATCCTATTGCCTGGACATTCTCTCTCAAAATCACAATCAATGATTTTTCTTGGGTTCTAGAAAGATTATTAGCAATTATCACTGGTAGTTTCTCTGCCTCCCTAAGTTATACATATTTCAAATCAGTGGGGAGTGGTTTGAGTTCCAGATTAGGAGGATGCTCAAGGGATGAGACTAAATTGACGTTTTCCACTTCCAAATTTTGGACCTCCTGCACACAAGAAACCATGTCATCTTCCTCATTATTTAAAAAATCATCAAAGAAATCAGATTTTACCTCTTCCTCCCACATGAAGTCAGAATCTCCAATATCTTCATCATCCACATGTTCAATGATATTTCCAAGGGAATAAGTCTCTCCTAAGTCTAAGAATTCATAGAGCATACCTTATTCTTCAATTGGTTCTGCACCAACTTCATGGGAAAGAAAAAAGAGGGAGTGATCATCTGATGGATGCCTCATGGATTCAAAAATATTGAAGTGGACCGTGCTTTGTCCAAACTCCATGGTGAGTGTCCCCTCATGGACATTGATGATGGTTTTGGCTGTCTTCCAGAAAGGTCTCCCCAAAATGATGTGTGAATGTGATGGGCTCCTATCTTCTTCTATATTGAGCACGTAGAAGTCAGCTGGGAATAAAATATCTTTGACTTTCACAAGGAAATCCTCCAAAACTCCTGCAGGAAAAACTGTGGATCTGTTTGCAAGCTAGACCACCACTCTTGTGGGCTTCAATTCTCCCATATGCAAAGAAGTGTATACCGAGTGAGGCAATACATTAATTTAAGCACCTAAATCACACAAAGTATTAGTGAAATTTAATGAACCAATGGTGCATGGAATGGAAAACGTCCCTGGATCTTGACATTTGGTTGGAATCTGCGGTGTGATAAGGGCTGAGACACTTCTTACCAAGTTGATTCTTTCATTCCCATAAAGCCTTCTCTTTTTGGTGCAAATAGCTTTCAAAAATTTTGCATAACTTGGAATTTTTTTAACAGCTTCAAGTAGGGGGATATTGATTTCCACTTTTTGGAAGGTGTCCAGAATTTCTTTTTGAAGTTCTTATTCATGCAATTTCATTGATTCGATCATCCTTGTTGGAAATTGTGGGGGTAATTCTTTCTTCTCCCTTTGATTTCTTTGCATTGGTGTTTCTTGTTTCTTATTTTGTGGCCTATCCTTCTCCTCCTCCTATTCCTTTTCATCTTCTTGGTGGATTCTCACAAGACTTTCAGAATCATTCTCCCTCAGAATAGGTGGTATTATTTCGGGTTTAGGGTTGGATGGAGGTGGGATTTCTTTTCCACTTCTTGTTATTATTCCACTAACATTCTCTTTAGGATTTGGCACTATTTGGGATGGAAGCTTCCCTGGATTCTTGGACATTATTTAAACAAGACTTCCCACTGTGTCTGCTAGCTTTTCAACCTTATCTGCTAGGCCCTCATACTTGGATTGTAGTTCTTCCACAGAAGTTTGTGTGCTGGTGGATGGTTATTCATATGTATTTCTTTGGAATGGTGGTGGCTGAAAAAAAAAATTGTTGTTGGAAGGGATGTTTATAAGATTTTTGGAATATAGGGGGTTCTGGTATTGCTTCTGGTGGTAAGGAGGTTGACTGGGGTGCTGGTTAAATGGCCTCATCTGGTTTTATTGGTTCCCATATCCTTGTTGGGATTGTAGTTGATTTTGTTGGAATTGTCTTGGTTGAAAGGCCGCAACACATTATTTTGTCCCCTGTATCTCAGGGCACTGTTCAGTATAATGAGTGGAATAATAACATAAACCACATACCTGAGCTGAAGCTTGTTGTCCATTTTCTTGTGTTACAGCCATTTGACGGACTAACATTGCAAGGTCATCAACTTTGGTTTCAATCAATGTAGATGAATCAGATGTTTTTACCTCATGTATCCCCATGGTTCCCATTCCTCTTAGTCCAAATTGTTGTGAGTTTTCAGCAATCTTCTCAATTAGTATTCTGATATCTTCAGGAGACTTGTCAATCAGGGACCCCCCCTAATGAGGCATCTATAAGATTTCGATCATTATCTATAAGTCCTAGGTAGAAGAACACAAGGAATTGGTGTTCCTCCATTTCATTATGTGGGAAGCTAGAACATAGCTTCTTGAAGCGCTCCCAGTACTCGTAGAGGGTTTCTCCAGTTGATTGTCGTATGATGTAAATCTCCTTCTTGATGGTAGTGCTCCTCGATGTGGGAAATAATATTTGAATGAAACATATTTTTAGGTCTTCCCAATCACTGATCTCCCCTGGTTGCAGGTTTTACAACCATTCTTTGGTTGTTCCTTCAAGTGAGAAGGGGAATGCCCTCCAATGAAATTGGTCTTCGGGTGCTCCTCTTGGCCTGAAGCTTGAGCAAGTGTATCTGAATTCTTGCATGTGCCGATTTGGATCTTCTCCTACAAGACCATGAAACTTTGTAAGCATAGGAATCATATTGACACGTAATTCAAAATCATTTGGTTCAGTGGGTGCAATTAGTTGGTTATTTTGAATGGCAAATTGTGGTGCACATAGATCATGCAGGGTTTGGCTGGGATTTCTAGCCATGATTTCAGGTTTAGAGTGAACACTAAGAGTTTCACTTGAATCTGAGAGATTTATTTCTTCAATGATTTCTGCTAGATTTCTTTTTCTTATTTGGGTTAATGTTCTTTCAATTTCTGGATCAAATTCAATTAATGGTTCTTTTGAGGTGCGGGTCATTCAATTTTGTTTTTTTTTTTGTTGCATTGCCTCCCCATCAACGGCTCCAAGTTTGACGCATGCCTGTCATAGGGCGTGGTGAAACAATTATTCCCTAAGTTAAAATGTAGTAAATTGTTTGACCTAGGATGTCTCCCGAAGAGGAGTGCACACAAAACGAGTTGTCACTTTAAAACGAGGGTAAAAAAATGTTGTGTTTTTGAAATGAGATTTGAAATTAAAATGATTGAAAAAAACTATGATATTAAAAAGGGTGATTAGGTCGGGGTTGGTTTTCTAATTTTAATGCTATCCTTCTTCAATTTAATTCAAACCTCTTATTCTTTGTTGATTAAAGTGAGTTTCCACAATTGTTTCTTCTCACTTCCTTGGTGAAATTATTATTGTGAGAGAAAACCTTACCAAGATCTTGGTTTGGTCAACTCTCCTTCCATGTGTAAAATAGTTATATTGAATATCTTTAATTGAAATGGGAAATACCCGATCGGGTTTTGTTTATCCCAAACAATCAAGAACATTCACTACACCTTTTACACGTACTGACGATCGTCGAGTACTTCACCACTAATTCTTGGTTTATTCCATCGTATATAAACCAGAAATTAGTGGAGGGGGATATTGATTATTTTATCAAGGAAAAAATAAATAACAGAATTAATATTCAAGAACAATCGAACTTGATAATAAAATCCGGTATAAGAAATTGAAAACAACTTTGAAGAAGAAAGAAATTTATTCCATTGCGTCCAAGAACTCAAGCATTACAATGTAGAAAACCAACCCTTCCCCAATCACTCCAAAATTTTACCCCACCATGGTAAGGGTAATTGAGAGGAATGGGGAAGAAGAAGGCATTATAAAACTATGAAAAAGAAAATAAAAAAAATAAAGCTGAAAAGATCTTCTTCTTGGTGTCCTCGAAGGAATGGGATGGAGAATGGATGATTTGAGAGGGTGGAGCTCTCCTCCTTTTATATCCAGAATGTTTCCCCCGAATGTGGACGCGTTGTAGCCCCATTAAATGACATCTTCACGCGTTGAGCCCTTATTTAATGTTGTTCATAATTCCCTTTTCCGTTTCCCCTCAAAATCTCAGCGGATTTTGACATGTATTCCGAGATTTATGACCGTTTTACTATGAGAATTTATTCTGTCCATTCAGACTCTCCAAAACGAAATCCTCCGGATTAGGGTGATTTAATGACCCTATAAACGGCCAATTCACTCGGTGATTCCTTTATAAACAATTCTCACAAACTCCTTCCATGTCTGCCCACTGAATTTCACAACATTTGGGCCCACCATGGATGAGTTATGGATCCCACACCAAAACTAGGCAGAACTGAAAACAGTTTTCTTTCACCCAATTGTGAGCTTCTTTTGAGCTTCCATATGGCTGATTCAGCTTTTAGTCCAAAAATAGTAAATGAATATCTGGAAGATTACAATCTGGAAAAGAAAGAATTTTGAAATTTGGATCAGTGTAGATAATGTTATGTCCAAACTACAGAAATAGTTTAAAACTGTTAAAAATCCAAAATGGCCAATTTTTACTATTCAGCTCAAAATAACACCATTATCATAAAAATGAAACAAATCATCTTAGAGGAACACTTTTTTGGGTTTAAAACAATGATATTAAATATAAATTAATTGAAAATTTTTTCTTTATCACTTATACCGACTCCTCTCACCTGATATCTCTATCCTTACATAAGATTTTAGTCACATTCATGTTTGGAGGTCTAATGGATATGATATAGGTGGTTTATATAAAAGAAACCATTGGCACACAGGCCCTTACATAATAAATTGGAGGGTATGAATCACAAGAAATCATTTTAATTTAATAATAATAAAAAATCACATCCATAGGTTTTACCTAATCTCATTATCATCCACATAGCATGTAAATAACAAAAATCTGCAATATAGTTATCAATTACTTTGATTTATTCATTAACTATGATAAAATTCTACAAATTAATACAATTAATTAAATTTAACTTAATTACATTCAATCATCCTTAAAATTACATCATCTATAATTTTAAAAAAAATTAATAAATTAATTTTATTTAAAATTAGTCAAGTAGAAATGTTCACTTTGAGGCAATATAATGTACTCATCAAAACTATATGACATGATCCTTTTATTTGTTAATTAACATAGCATCCAATATACATGTGTGGTAGGTAATTACATTGAATGTACTTCCAAACAAATGACATGTAGAACACATGTGAATTACACTTCATTTGATTATCTTGATTTATGTGTATTACACTATATGGAAATACCATACACAACTTGTAGATTTAGAATTTACCATATAAATTAATTTAATATTTGATCAAAAATTATATGAAATGGTATGTACTTTCAAATAAATGACACATATAACATATATGAATAATTATTATTATATAATTAATTCTTCTCATTATTTTAAATTAATATAACTTGATGCAACAGACTACATGGTGTGTACCTAGTTACATGGCATGTGATCTCTTCTTCTTGTGTTCGTGACATAATCCTAGGGACTTGTTATGTTTTTTTCTCATGGATGTGTGTAAGGTACATTATGTTTAATATTCCTACATTTTGTGTGACATCGATGGTGCATAGTTTGGTATTCCCCATGTCATGTAGAAGAAACATGACATGCTTGGACCCCAGTGTTATCTCTCTCGATAATATGAGGACTACACATTGTGTATGTGAGTCACATGACATGTAGTTCATCAAAATGCATGCCTTATAGATCAAATCTGTGTAGATATACTTTTATTAGATCTGATTGGATATAATTTGACTGATTAAATAACCATGAGATATACACATTAAATGCATGGTTACATGATGTGTAGTTTAGTACATGGTGTGTAGTCTTGTGTTATCTGACCAGAATTTTTGGTATCACTAGATGGAATTTTTGGACGTTTCTTTATTTTGATTTAAACGATTTATTGGTTATGTGATTGAGAATAAATAAAGGGAGTAGAAAAATATGTTTTGATTCCAATAATAAATAGGTCTAAATTAAAATTAATTTAAAATTCATATTATTAAATCAATGATTAATAAATAATTATAAATTAACCATGAGACCACTATGATACCACTTGTAGGTTTTGGGCATAGAGGAAGTGCCTACTGGGCATGGTTAACTTTTATTTTTGTCATAATCATTGAATAATTTGATATGTACACAAACAAATCATCATGACCAATTATATTAATTCAATGATCAATTGACATGATCCAAGAAACTATAAGAGAAGGATCATAACATATAATTTATATCTAATTTATAAGAAAATCTAAAATTACATGAACCTATAATTATTTCTTCATTGATGATCAGGTTAATTTGATCTTGTCATACCATCATTTTATTGTAGGATCTAAGTATAGAATCCATCTAGTAGTGATTAACACATGAACCACAATCTTAGAACATTGTCATAGACTCTCTATGTTCTAGCACGGTCAATCATGATCACTTTCATCATTCATGATTGATTATAATAGAATTGTCTTTAAGAAAAGATAATTCTTGGTGTTCTATCAAAGGATTGATATAGGTGGAGGATAGAGTACACTATAGATCTCTAGAACTCCATATAGGGTTTGAGAGATATTCCCTTTATCTGTTGTAAAAAACCAATCTCACATAGGAAATAAATATAACAAGTAATATATATTAATAAAATTTTAGGGTTTCATATTTTCATATAAGACCCTTTAACAATTCCTTAATTCTCAGTGAACCCCATGTCTTAATAATAAATTTATTATTCACTTAATATGTGAATCACCTGAGAATAAATAAATATCATTTATATCATTCCTAATCAAACCATAAAACATGGTTTTCTTATCCTCCTCAATATTTATTGAATATTAAATAATAAATATTTATTTAATAAATCAATTTCACTTAATTTTTCTTTAATAAATATAATAAATATTATATTTTCCAAACAAGGTAAATAAATATTTATTATTATCATTTAACACGCTTATTATTTCAAATACCTTGTGATTAAATCTTGGTGATCAAATAAACCATAAAAAAATATTAAACAACAAAACTGGAATAATATGTTTTATTATATGTTAAATTCATCATAAAATTTAATCAATATTTTTTATACACTTAGTGTGTGACCCTATAGGTCCTTTTCTTAGTGGAATTAGGCAGAACCTCCTAAATCCTAATGTTAGCATCTAACAATAAGCTAGATCACCCCTAGAGAAAGAAGTTAATGTTGTAATGACATAAAACCTCCATTGAATGCTCAATGTGTAATATAATATCTTTGTCATGATATATCTAATCAATAAAGTTTTCATATTGGTGTCATCAACCTATGTTCTTGATGTCACTTTCTTTTACATTCTGATAATGAACTTTCCTATAAAACACCATGGACATAGATTATATAGGAAGTTTTATTACAATGAAAGAGCCTGAGATATCAACTTCTGTAAAAGGATATAAGGGGTAAATCCTTTCTCATGTTATCTATAAATTCTATATCACTCATGGTGTGTCCAACATATCATACTTATCTATGATCATTATTCATCATGTTTCTCATCAATATATCAAATTACATGACTTATGATATTCATTAATGATAAGTTTAATGTATAAGAATCAATATACAAATCCACATATAGGAATATTCAATGACACATATAAATGTCTATTTTATATTACCTAGTCTCATTATCATAATCTCCTGATCTATAAATTACCAAGGGTGTGCACTGGGAGAAATTTCTTCAAATATCAATGAGTCTCCAACCCTGATATCATGTATCATTTTTGTCACATTAAATGATTTCATATAACTATAGACCATATATATATTCAATAATAATGTCATGGCACCTCTGAGTTCTCAAAGTAGAGGGTATCTTTTATGAACTTTTAGTGTGATTGATATTCTTAATTATCACATAATATTTAATTAAATGGAACAATAATGATGTTATAAGTAACTTCATTAATACTCAAGACAATCGATACATGTAATCATCAAATAATTAAAAGTTTGTTCTAGGGAACTAACTCCAGCATATGATATATCTACCATCATATCTTCAAGATGTGAATTCATCCATTTAATTTTAGTTTTACCTTGTGATGTCATAATATAATTATCTTACTTTCATATGGGAGTTATTGAATCATTCCTCTTTTAATATCATACAACACATATTCCTTTAATAAAGAAAGCACATCCAGATGTAGGCTTTTGATCTTCAGCATCTCCTACTTAATCTGATTTAATATATTCTTAAATATATAATAATTGTTTTATATACCCTAGTTCATATTCAAGGATTCATATAATATAGTACAATAAACATTTTACTTCCATAATATTTGACTCTTTTTTGTTTCATTGGAATCATTCGCAAAGTGTAACTACAAACACAATATCTTCTCTTGATGTTTTTAAGTAGAGTAGGATACAAATAATCCTTTAAAACTCCATTTGATTTGCATTAAATCATTTTTATTCCAAGTAAATATTATCCCATGTTCTATAAAATTATAAACCACTCTTGGTTCCCCCATTCCAAAATATATTAACAACTCACAGGCATGCTTTTCTTGTGAGTGATAAATAATATTTCTTACATTTACAACAGGAAGTCCTAAAAAGAATATCTTATCACTAATAATTTAAATATTTCTCATTTGGGTACCAAACTCTTCAAAATATTCAAAAAATATCATAAAAAATACTTCATCAACATACACAATCACAATGATTGGGTTTGTGTCATCCCACTTGATGTAAATATTTGAATCCACCTTACCTTTATTCTATTGCATTCCTTTTAATATTTTATGATGAAGCTAATATTTTTATACATTTTATTCCCTAATTAAATTTTTTTAATCCCAAAAATATTTTATTTTAAGGGTAATTTTCACATTTTTTTCTTTTAGGAATAATATGAACTTAATTGTGAAAATTTCTTAATTTTTTATAATTCCATGAAAAAACCTCACTTTGATATTTCAGTTATAACATTTTTTACTCTAATAAAAATTGGAAAATTTATTTTCTTAGGTATATATTGTTATTGGTATTAATTTAATTAAACTAATCCAATTTATGAATCCTACAATATGGGACTCAAATTACGAAACCAAATCAGAAGACCTTTTGGCAGAAAAAAATTGACCAACCTTTAGTAAATGGATGATGAATAGATCTACATAACTCTAAATTAGATTATTCTAATTTTAAATGAATTTTTACTCATATTATTTTGTCTAAAAATTATCATTAAAATATTCGATCAAAAAGTAGTCAGTGGGTTCATGAAAGTGGAGGGAACTGAATAGTCTCTTCATTTAGAAAAGTTTAATTCATTAATTTAGACATAAAATTTACTAGACATGTCAAAAAAACTTTAAATTTTATGGTATGATAGATAATAAATATAATAATAAGTTTATAGTTCATAACTTTCATGTATTAGGTATTATTAGGTACTAGAAACCCAATCAAAGTCAAAGTATGGATTTGGAGGGAAAAATTGCCTCACCATTTTTTGCAAATATGTACCTCCAATTCCTTTCAATGTTTAAATAGCCATTTTTTATAGTGAAATATATAATTTTAATATCTAATGGAGTAGTTCCAATATAATAGAGTTTTATTTTATAATATTTTTATTATTTATAATAATATTTTTCTCTTCCACTCTCTTTTTTCTTTCATTTTCTCTTAATATTTACTCTTTTGTGATACTCTTATATCTATGGTTGTGGAGAACTAACCTTAATTTTTATAAGGGGGGAGTAGTGATGTTTTTAGTTTACTAAAAAACAATATTTTCTATCTTTTTTTCTTCTAATATTTCAGTTATGGTTAAATTTATTATGGCATGTGTTCTCTCCCTTTTCCTTATTATTGTCTTCTTTATAATGTTCATCAATTATATTCTTAATTTTCATTATAATGTTGCATATGGTGGAGATGTATTGTGGTGATTAATTTAGGTATATTATCCTATATGCATAGGTATCAGTGTTTTATAATCATAATTCTTATAATAGATTGTATAGTGATAAGTTTTTACCTCTATATTGAATATGATAATGAGATCATTTTTAAAAACAATGATTTACATCACTGTGAACCTCTAAGGATTGAAACTTCTTCATAGATACCTCAGTTTGTCTTCATTTTTATTTTTATATATGATTATATCATATATATATATATATCATAATCATTTCAAAACCCCTATTTCTTTAGGTTTTTTTAGTATATTTTAGTTAATTATAAATAGTGATAATGGAGAAATAGTGTGTGTGAGTGGCATCCTTTTGAGGTCATCCCTAGTTGTTCACTATATTTCATTCCTAAAAAATAATAGATAAATTGAGTTTGTATCCATAAAAAAAACCTCCATAAATTTTGTATTATTTTGGGGTAGTCCAAGAGCTTGCACACATTGTTTTTTATAAAAAATCGAAAACTAATAAAAATACCATAATTGAATATAATTTTCTTAAATTGATTTGGTTATTATGTATTATCATAATGATTTTTTTATGCATTTCCTAATAAAAAAGATGATATTTTTATAGAGTCATCTATGTGGATACAAGGTAAAAAATTTAATTGATTGAATAAGTGAGTTGAAAAATAGAATCATTGGAAACTACAGACAAGGAAGTAAAAGATTTATAAATGGAATAGAAAAAAAAATATAAAGAATAAGTAAAGATTATTCTACCTATATATTAATGGTTAGTGAACTTGAATAGTCTAATAATTAATTCTTGAATGATCCACTTCCCTCTCTAACAAATATATTCCCTATGGATTTCATTTAGGAGAAATATTTTAAAGTTAAAATTTATGAGGGAGATATATTTTCATAATTTTTTTATTCAAATTTCATTGATTCTAAATTAAAATTTTAAATAACTTATACTAAAATTGAAATTTCCACAAAAAATAGTGTTATACCTCGATATTGGTGACAAATATGATAAATTATACACCATTGAGGAGGACATGGTGTTGGAATTTTATAAATATCTTGAAGATCATGTGGTGATGATACTACCTCCTCAAAAATAAATTGAATATCACATGGAGAATGACACTATAAAAGTTGATAGAAATAAGTTATATCTTTTCTTTCCTCCCCATTTTCACTTCTCCTTGTCTATTTATTCTTTCTTGGGGGTTGGGACTATTCTTTTAATCTTTATGGGTTCCCACTCTTGGCATCCACTTATGGATGTTGGAAAAATAACATGTGGATATTCATGCCATGAAAACCCCATCTACCTTATTATAGGTAATAAATTTTTGAAACAACGTGAATAGGGGTAATAAAAACCCATCACCCACTTAGGGGTCTATACCAAGCCTTATACCTCTTCTTTATTTCTCTTTAATTTCAGTTTACTTTTAAAACAATTCTTATGTTGTGTTTCTTGATTTATTATTGTTTTTAATTGGCTGTAGTAAGGAGCTTAACTAAAGGTTGCTACTGGAAAATGAAATCAAGTAGTATATTTTTTTCTCATTGGTTTTTCTACCCATATCTTTTTAATATGTTGATATGAAAATAAGGGTTAAAAATTTTAATTATGAAGAGTTTCAACCTATTTGGAAGTTTTATGTGTGTTTTCTTTTTGTTTTTCATTTTTAGGGACTTTGAGCTTTAATTAATATTCATATCATTTTTCACACTTTAATTTATTTTGATATCTTTTTATTGATTTTCTAGGAAACATATTTTAAATGATTTTTGATGTCATAAAATTTTTAGAGAATTTTATTTTCAAACATTTTTATGAGTTTTAATAATTTTCTAAATACATGAACTAACTAAAAAAATACACACCATGTGTGGTATTCTAAACCCATTTGATATATTCTTATAAATACCCACACTTTCTTGAGATAAATATAGATTCTGTGTGCAAACTGAAACTCGTGATTTTTCTCTATGTAAGATTTAGAGTTTGTGAAATGTTTTATATATGATGGTGGAATTTTTTTCTAAACACATTTTCAACTTTAGACCTACCTTTATATCTATTCTTGTTGCGACCTTAGAAACAATAAATTACATTATAGTTTTAAGCCGCATAATAACCTAATTTTCCCTTACCTACATTCACTCTTAAAATTTTTTCAAGGTCATTTCAAGTTTGAGTGTGGGAGGGGAGTTTTATGTGTTCTTTAAAAATAAATTCACTAAAGGGTGGTGTGAGTTATGTGTAATTATTTTGTGAAGTATGGGAATTATCCAATTTTATTCTTTTTGCTTCATATGAATCATCCTTTCTTCTCTTAAAAAAATAGAGATGGTATTGAATTCTTTAATGTTATTACTAGTATAATTTTTTGTTCATAACCTAGCTATTTTATTGGTGGGTATGAATATGATTAGCCACATTATGAAATATATATATATTTTTCTTCCTTAATTCAAATTTATTTATTAATTACTAATAAATAATCATTAAATTTTAATAAAAAAACTTCACGATTCAAAGTCCTATTTAATCTGAAGAAATATATTTTTCTAGGTGTTGTGAATTTTAATGTAAAAAAAATATTGATCACTATTAAAAATTTATTTTAAGGAAATATATTGGTAATTTAGGAATAATAATTCATACATTAGTTTTTTAATGGTTAGGAATGAATATAAAATCATTTAAAGGTAAAAAATAGTCATTTTATACAAAAGTGTTTTTATGTGTTCCATGTGTTTTTATCATAATAAATTAATTAAATAAATATTTATTAATTATGATAATGAAATATTTATATTCTATATTCAATAAAATATTTTAACATCCATGTAATAGTTTTTTATAAGTTAATGAATAAAAGTGAATCCAGATTTATGCTTAAAAATATATTTTTCTTAAAATGATTTTCATTGTATTTTGTGTGATTATTTTAAAGTTAATTTATGCCACTTATAGAAGCTAAATTTAATAAAATTTATTCCATATTTTATATCATAATGTCCATTTTTTTTAATGATTCAACTTTTTTTTAATGAATAGTAAAAATAGTAAAAATTTGTTGTCGTGGTTATAGATAAAGCAGATTAACGAAGGGGGTTAAACTAAGAGATAAGGGTAAAATTTCCACCTAAAATTGTCTAAATATTATTAGTTAAATATTTAGAGGCCATATATTATATCACCTTCAACGGAATGTCCATTTTTTCCCACTTTCATAAGAAAATGACTTTATATTATTTAAATTTTTTAAATAATTCTATGTTGGTACCTCCCTCACTTGTAAAAGGAATCCACTTATCCACATTTATTCACAAACTTTGATACATTTATGTTAGAAAATACCTACCCAAAAACCTTTATATATTTCTTCCCTTTTTTAATAATCTACCATTCCTATCCTAGACCATCCTAAGAAGGTTTAATGTGTAAGCCAAAGGAGGTCTCTCAAAGAAGAGGTAATTGTATTTCCTGACTCTTTAAAAGTTTATTTATTATTCTAATTCATTAAAATATATTGTATCCATACTAAAATAATGAATCTAGTATCATCAATATACTGATATTTTTTCTTGATTATGGTTAAAATATTTTTCATCTTCTTTCCATCAATTGGAAAATGAAAGAATCACTCATGAGTATGTGTAGACTACCACCTCTATATAGTGATATGATTCATCTTCCATCACCAACACTCATAAATGGTTATAATTATGGATTCACTAAATATATATAATATTTATGATATAATACTGATTCTTTAATTATAAATTATTATTTATCTTTATTTCTTCTTTTTGTTAGAAAATTAAAACAGCTTTCTTGCATTTGTATGGACTACCATCTCCATGAACAGTGTAATTCATTTTTATATATATTAATTTTTGAATGGTTATAAATATGTATATAATGAATATATATGATATTTATATCATTATTAAAATTTTAAATTTGATTTAATTATGATCAAGATGTAAGGACCATAACTTCGTAATCGAAACATTCTTAAAAAATGAAGCAATTAACACCCAAAATGATGGTGATAAAAAAATATTGTTAATGAATGGGTGATAGTATGTTATAAGTAAAAAATATATGGTATTATAAGTATGAATTTTATTCTTTTATATAATTATAATAAATTTAAATTTATTATGCATGTGGTTAAAGCACTTATGAATCAAGTCAGACCTAAGGTAAGGGTTTTATATTACAACCTCGTTATTTACTAGTATTATTATGCTTAAATTTCTAATGATGAAATTATATTATCTATCTCTCATAAATATCCTGTATTTTATTCTTCTATGTTTTTTTTATATTACACATTTTCATTTCATTTTCCTCTCACTAAGTACTCAAAAGACCTAAATAATTTTTTTAAGTAAAACCAACTTTATTTCTATCTTTGGTCGAGAATATTTTTCTTGGATGTCCATATTTTCATAAAAAAAATCAATAATGTTTTTAATACTATCCAATGATATATTAAATTCATTTTTACCCTTTATTGAATTTCTATTAAAAATTTTAAAATGAATCTTCTTATCATTTTTTGGATGAGGTTCTTTTTTTAGAATTGGATCCCTTGAACTGAATTTCTTAGTACTTCATTACATGTTTTCATTATTAATTTGGTTTATTATCACATCGTAATTGTTTATTTTCATGAACCTTATATGTGAGAACATCCAAAGAATGTAAGTCTCATTGAAAGGGCATAGCATTTCCCTTCTATGATGAGAACCTAGAGGTCCCATGACATCATTCTTGAATATATATTCTATATCAAGATGATATTTTCTTATGGGTCATAGACAATATAGGATATTAGGGTTTGGAGACTCTTAATACATTGAGACACCTTCTCATGGTGTTCTCATTTAGTAATCTCTAATATAAGAGGTTATTATAATATACTCATCAATAGAAAATCTATATTTCCATGTTTTATTGGATGTTCCTATATACAGACACATGTATTGATCCATATAATTAAAACTATCATTAAAGGATATCATTACTGGTGCACTTTGATGTATTTACATAACGTACGATGACATATTCTCATGGTGATGTAGGATATGTTGGGTGTGTCATGAGTGATATTGCATTAATGGATAATGTGTAAATGGATTTATCCCTTATGTACCTTGGCGGAATTTGATATCTCAAGCACTTTGATGGGAAGGTAACTACCTACATAAATCCATGGAAATGGTGTTCGGTGGGTGAGTCCATTTCACAAAATTAAATAAATATACATATATTATATAGGTTGATGGCCCTAGCATAAAACCTTATTTATTTGAGATATTGTTATAAAGGATTATATTGCACGGTGAACATTCATAGGAGGTCGAATTTCATTGTGACATTAATATCTCTCTCTATGGGATACTTTGTGTTTTTCTTGATGTTAACCTTGTAATTTAGAAGGTTATTCCTAATTCCACTAACAAAAGTCTCCTATAGGGTCAAAAACACTAAGTGTATCCATAATCTCAATTAAATGAAAATATTTAATTTAATAAGTTTGAATAAATAATATTTATTCGAGTTTGTTAGATCGCTATATTTTAATCACAAGTTATTTATAAGAGTAAGTGAGTTAAAAATAATAATAAATATTTATTTTCAAGTTTTTAGAATATAATTTTTATTATATTTTATCATATAATAATTTAGTGACATTTATTTATTAAATATCCATTATTCTAGGATTGGTAAGTATTGATGACGGAAACCATACCGAGCTTAACGGTCAGATTTAAAATGGTATAAATTATAATTATTTATATTTTCAATATGATTTACATGTCAAGTGATTAATAATAATATTATTATTATTATTTTACATGGGGTAAACTAATAATTATTAGGATATAGAAGGGATTGTGTACAATTTTCCAACCCTAATCCTTCTATAATAAATATATAAATATATCACCTTACATAACTCACTTTTGGTGTGCTCAATGGATAGAGAGAGACTCTATCAATCCCTAAAGACAGATTTAGAGCATACACTCTCTTCCTCCACTCTCAATCCTTCTATATAGAATCAAGAGTTCTTCCTCCTTTGAGAAGAATACTGTTATGATTAACCATGAACATCACAATCAATTATGATCGGACATGATGGAGATCCTACATTGATGTTCATAGATTATTGTGCACATTTGTATTACCTCTAGAGGGATTCCACATTTGGATCCTACAACATAACAATAGTATAATCGAATCATCAACGAATAGTAAATTACAAGTTGAGATAATTTTGTATATGCTTATAAATTGATTATAAATTACATGAAATAATATTTCTATTATGATTATAGTGTTTTAATATAGTCAAGTAATCTACATTTTTCATTGGATATGAAATTTTGATCATATAAGGAAGCAATTATATGTCAATTAATTCTAAAATATGAGTTGGTCATTCCATAAAAGGATGATTATGCTACTCCTAGAACGTAAAATTGGTATCAGAGTGGTCATATGTTTAATTTATAATTGTTTAAAATTCATTGATTTATTTCATGGATTTTTATTTTATTTTATTTATATTGATTTGTTTTAATATCCCAACATCCCCGCCTCTTACTTTCTTCATTCTTACTGATATAAATAGTAATTGGTTAAGGATTAAAAATTAAGAATCATTCAATACATACCATTTATAGGCTTCAAAGGATTTATTAGGAAAAACTAGAGTAAATAACATATATTACTGTTGGACTCATTTTTTTTATAATCCCAAACCATGTTTCATTTATTTGATAATCATGTTTCTATTATAGGATAATCATGTTTTTTTAAATTTATAGTTTCTATCAAGTGATATTTATGTATCTTTAATCTCATTGTTCTATCAATTAAGTTTACAGTGAAAATTTTCTATAAGTGGAAGGTTACTGATAAAAGGTCACTGTTGAAGGCTACCGATGAAGGTCACTGATAGAAGGTTGTTGATAGAACGTTACTGATGAAGGTCACTAATAGAAGGCTATCGATAGAAGGTTGCCAATTAAGGTCACCAATATAAGGCTACCAATAGAAGGTTACTGATGAAGGTCACCAATAAAGGTTACCGATGAATGTCACCGATAAAGGTCACCGATGAAGGCTACCGATGTATTCTACTAATGAATCCTACTATTTAAGCCTACTATTGAGAAAGCTACCACTAACAATCTACTGATGATCACTCTTCTACACCATAATTTGTCAAATTTTTAAGATTATTCTAACGATCATATTTGGTAAATTTAATGCTTCTCACATTAAATAATGCTGATTGTAGACATATCAAGAGACCATATCTGGGGACAGTACGAGGTACGAGGAGGACCACATGTGGTTTACTTATTCTTATTGTCGGACTTCAAATATAAAATAGAATACTGAGGAAGAAAAGAAGAGAGATGAATGAATGATAAAGAGCTTACTCGCTAGATTAAAGAGAAAAAGGAAGAACCATCCAGCACTTACGTTGTGAACCCAAGAGCATCACGAAGATCATTTGGGAGAATAAATTCAAATATTCCTTCTGTGCTTCTCCAATTCTCTATCAAACCAAGAAGTATAACCCCTCATTACTTGGAAGCTAGAACCTGGATTTATAACACTCTGTTTTGAGGATAACTTCTAGAGAAAGACTCAAACTGCAATTTCTTCACTCTAAGGAGTCAAGAACTGAACTGAAAACACATAGAGCTTTCTAAACTAAATATTATAATATTATATCTATTTTGTTTTTTTATTTTACATTTCTAAGAAGTGTGTGTTTTTCTATTACATACACTGTCTCTTGTGCTTGAACTAGAGGATATTGAAAATCCTCACATAAAACTTCACTTACACCTTGTTTCCCATGTGTAACTATGTAAGAGACCATGTTTGATCTAGATTGTTTTTTTTTTCACGAAGAACTGTGGTAGATGGTGTGAGCCCTGTATAGTTTCTGAAAATTGTTGTAAAGCCCGATATAGGCTTTGTATCAAGTTTATTGTTAATATAAACTGCTTTGTGGTAGGTGATCACCAAGTGTAGAGGATTAAGTATTAGCTTGAGACTAAACCTCTTGTTGAACTCTACTGTGTACTATATTTAGTAATACTCTATTTTGTCTATTTTTCATTGCTTATAATTTCTAAAAAATAAAACTATTTTACATTGACTCTGATAGTTAGTTCTGGTTAGTGTGTGTATGTGTTTAATTTATTAAAACTATTTCAAAATTTGAAGAAGTGTTTTACACTGATTCAACTGAGGACTAATCACCCATTTGAGAAACCTATTGACCAACTAACATTTATATCTCTACTTCCTTAATTAATTAGGATATTTCAAAATTGGGGGATCTTTATCATAAAGTTTTTAATGGAAATTTTATATAGGAACTCAATTCACCCCCCGCTTGAGTTCCCACTCTGGCCAACATTTGGTATTAGAGGATTTTTTATTTCTACCATATGAACTGTTGTACAAGTTTTCAAATTCTTTTCAACTGTGATTTTAGTTGTATCTTAAAGATCCTAAATTTTTTTTCATATCTAATTTTTTAGTTCTTTAAAATTATAATTAAAAATGGATAATATAGTTGAGGGTGCTACTACTAACAGGACACCTTTCTTTAATGGTAATAACTATGCTCAGTGGAAATTAAAAATGAAAATGTATCTAGAGAGAATGGGTCAGGAAATCTGGGACACAATTGAAGAACAACATGCATTTCTTGTTACTGCTAGGGAAACATGGTCTTAATTGACTAAAGCTGCATAAAACAATAATTTTATAGAAATGAATGCATTGTACTGTTCTCTAGGTGATGAAGAATTCAATAGAATATCATCCTATAAAACTGTATATGAAATTTGGGATACCTTGGATATTTCTCATGAGGGAAAACCCAATGTTAAATAAATGAGATTAAATAATTATACTATTAAATATAAAAATTTTAAAATTAAGTCTGATGAAATTATATCTTAAATGTATCTTAGGTTCAATGAAATAGTAAATACCATGATTCTTCTTGGAAAACCAGTAGATAGCAAGGATCATGTTATAAGGTTTCTTCGATTCCTACCAGATAGATGGAGAGGAACTTATGTTTCTATCTAATAATCATGTGACATAGGCAATCTACCATTAAAGGAACTAATAGGAAAACCTATGATGTATAAAGAAGAGCTTAATGTAAATCAAGAATCATATTAAGAACCAAGAAAAAATCTATAGCATTCAATATTTCTACATCAAAGAGAAAAGATAAAGAAAACATTCAAGCTCCTGTAGAAACTTCCACTAGTAAAGATTCAGCATCTTACAGTGATGATTAGATGGCACATCTTGCTAGAATATTCAAGAAGTTATACCATAAGAAGAAGTTCTTTAGAAAATCAAACTATAAAGGAAGGTATGATAGTAAAGGGTAGTGGAAAAAACACAAAATGGAATGACAAAACAAATGAGATAGTATCCTATGAGTGTAAATCAAAAGTTTATGTGAAGTCTGATTTCCCCAAGATAAAATTTAAGAAGAAATATGAAGACAAGGGAAAGGGATATAAAAAATCTATGAAAGTGACTTGGAGTGCTTCAAAAGATAGCTCCAGTGGATCTGACACTTCTGATATTGAAAAGAACAAACATGAAAACATGTGTTTCGTGAAAGAAACATCTGAGGTAACACTCAATTCTCCTATACATAATTCTTACTATTCTGGGAATGAAAGTGAATCAAATAATAATGAAAATATGACTAAGGATGAACAATTTGGATATTTTGGAAATCTTGAGGACATATTTAATAAACTCAAGGATAAATTTAAATTATTGAAAATACAACATTCTTTAAATTCTAATTATAAGTCTGGTCTGGATATTAAGAGAGAAAAATGTGCTCGGCTATTAAAAGAAAATATTGAACTTAAATTATCAAATGAGTAATTAAAAAGGGATCTTGAGAAGTTTACTATAGGTAGAGATACCTTGACTCAGTTTCTAGGGAACCAAATTGCTCCAAAATACACAAATGGTCTAGGATATCAACCAGGATAGAGAAGGATTATTAAAAATAATTTTTTTCAAAATCTAGATAGTTCATTACTAGTTCATGTTCTGGACCATATTTTGAAAAAACACTTTTCTAAATGACCTAACAAAGTGTTCATGTCTCAAAACATATCTATTTATTATAGGAAACCTGTGAGACAAATATGGGTTCCCAAAGCTTTACTTTCTAACCTCTCTGGACCCATGAAAATTTGGGTACCAAAGTTACCCTACACATAATCTATTTTGCAGGAAAATTATCTAAAGATCTCTTGTAAGACCCTATGGTATTTGGAGAGTGGATGTTTAAGACATATGACAGAAGATTATTCATACTTCCTGAGCCTAATTAAATTTGATGGTGGACATGTCACATTCGGTGATAATTATAAAGGGAAGATCATTGGCTTAGTCCAAATTGGTAACCCTAATACTATATTAATTTCAAAATTAATTTTTATTGATGGGTTAAAATACAATCTACTAAGTATATCTCAGTTGTCTGATGATGGTTTTAATGTTAAATTTTGAAATGATGCATGGAATGTTTTTAATTCTAAAAATGATTTAATATTTACTGGTCTTAGGAATGAAAATGTATATGCTGTCAATTTAAACTCTTTAGTTAAGAAAAATGTTTCTTGTTTAAAAGTTTTTCATAATGAATCCTGATTATGGCATAGAAGATTAGGACACTACAATGTGCACTCACTTAGGAAACTAACTAGGAAAGGTTTACCTAGAGACTTACCTAAATTGGAATTCCCACAAAACAAAGTTTATAATCCTTGTTAAAAAGGAAAACGACAAAAAGTTTCTTTTAAACCAAATAAATAAGTTTCTATTTCTCATCTGCTTGAGTTGGTTCACATGGATTTGTTTGAACCATCTAGATTTTCAATTTTAAATGGGCAGCACTATGTTTATGTTCTTGTAGATTATTTTTCTAGATATAATTGGGTATACTTTCTATCTCACAAAAGTGAATCATGTTATCACTTCATTAAATATTCCAAGTCTATAGAAAATATTTGTAGAATTAGAATTAAGACCCTGAGAAGTGATCATGTCCATGAGTTTGATAATCATGAGTTTGAATATTTTTTCTCACAAAATGGCTATAATCATAATTTCTTTGCTCTTAGAACACCTCAACAAAATGGAGTCGTAGAAAGAAGAAATAGTACACTTCAAGATATTTCTTGGAATATTGTAAATGAGTATAACATGCATATCTATTTTTGGGATGAAACTGTTAATAAAGCCGGTTAAATCATCAATATAGTCTTAATTAGACCTATTCTTAAGAAAACCCCTTATGAGCTCTGGAATAATAGGAAGCCTAAAGTTAATTACTTTAGATTTTTTGGTTGCAAATTCTTTATCTTTAATACTAAGGATAATCTTGACAAGTTTGCTTCTAAGAGTGATGAAGGAATTTTCCTAGGTTACTCAATATCTAGTAAATATTATAGAGTATTCAATGAGATAACCAAATGAGTGGAAGAATCAGTTCATGTAAAATTTAATGATACTAATCAACATGAACCCAAAACCTCTATTGAACATCTTGAGGAAGATATGTCAATTATAGACCTTAATGATAAAGACAGTGAACCCTTAGTGAAAACAACTAGTTTTGGAAAGTTTCTAGAATCTAAGCATGGTGAATCTGAACCTATAGACAACTATGATGAGTCTAGTTCAACTATTTCTAGAGGTATTATAACTCTCAAGAATCATCCCCTAGATGTTGTATTAGGTGATCTAAATAGAGGAAAACAAACTAGATCTTCTCTAAGAAACCAGGTTGAACATCAAGCCTTTCTTTCACAGCTTGAACCCAAAAATATTAATGATGTTATCAGTGATGAATTTTGGGTAATAGCTATGCAAGAAGAATTGAATTAGTTTGAAAGAAACAAAGTTTGGGAATTAGTAGAAAGACCCAAAGACACTTTGACCATAGGCACTAAATGGGTGTTTAGAAATAAGGTTGATGATTCTAGAAACATAGTTATAAATAAGGGTAGACTAGTTGCACAAGGATACAGTCAAGAAGAAGGAATAGACTGTGAAGAAACCTTCACACCTGTAGCTAGACTAGAAGACATTATCATACTACTTGATTATACAGCTCATCTGAATTTCAAACTTTATCAAATGGATGTCAAAATTGAATTTCTAAATGGGTATATAGTTTAGGATGTACATGTTGAACAACCCCATGGTTTTACAAATCCCCATTTTTTAAATCATGTCTTTAGACTTTCTAAAGCTCTGTATGGTCTAAAACAAGCTCCAAGAGCTTGTTATGACATAATTAGTTCTTTTCATATTTCAAAAGGTTTTAATAGAGGAATATGAGATCCTAATCATTATATTAAATGGATTTCCAAAGATGTATTAATAGTACAAATTTATTTAGATGACATTATTTTTGGATCCTCTAAGAATTCCTTATGTATTAATTTCTCAAAAATGATGAAAGATGAATTTTAAATGAGTTTAATGGGGGAACTAAAAATTTTCCTTAGATTTCAAATTTTTTTTAAAAGAAATGGTATTATTTAAAATCAAAGTAAATATACTAAGGATATTTTGAAACATTTTGGTTTGGATAGTAATAAAGGTAGTGATACACCTATGAGTACCACTTTTATATAGGATGCTGATGAAACTAGTAAACCAGTGGATCAAACCAATTACAGAGGTATGATTAGGAGTCTGCTCAACCTTACTGCTATCCAACTTGATATTATATTTAGTGTATGCATGTGTGCTCATTTTCAAGCCAATCCCAAAGAGTCTCGTTTAACTTTTGTTAAAAGGGTTTTTAAATATCTTAAGCATACTACAAAATTAGGACTATTTTATCCAAGAGGAAAATCATTTGATTTAATATGTTATTTGGATGTTGATTTTTCTGGTTGCAAGCTAGATAGAAAGAGCACCTATCAAACATGTCACATTTTTTCCAAGTCACTAGTACCATGGTATAGTAAGAAACAGAATTCTGTTGCATTATCTACGGTTAAAGCTGAATATATTTTTTTTTAGTTGTTGTTATCATATTATATGAATGAAACACACTTTACTAGACTATGGATATCAATTCAAACATGTCTCTATAAACTGTGATAATACAAGTGCTATTAACATCTCTAAAAATCCATTATCTCATGCTAGGACAAATCACATTGATGTGAGACATCACTTATTGAGAGATCATTAACAAAGAGGTGATATCACTCTCAAATTCATTGGCACTGAACACCAATTGGATAATATATTCACAAATACTTTGAGTTATGAGAGGTTAAATTACATCAAACATGAGTTAGGTATGATAAGATATTAAGTTAGGACCTCACCGTTAGACCTCACTGTTGGACCTCACCGTTAAGACCTCACTGTTGGACCTCACCGTTGGACCTCACCATTGGACCTCACCATTAGGACCTCACTGTTAGGACCTCACCATTGGACCACACCATTGGACCTCACCATTCGACCTCACTATTAGACCTCACTGTTGGACCTCACCTTTAGGACCTCACTGTTGGACCTCACCGTTGGACCTCACAGTTAGGACCTCACTATTGGACCTCAATGTTGGACCTCACTGTTAGACCTCATCATTGGTCCTCACCGTTGGACCTCACCATTCTTAACTTACCGATAGTTGACCTTAGGTCTGGGACTTTGAATTTTTTTTTTGGAATCTAAAATGTTTTTAGTATTTTTTATTTCTTTTACTCTATTTATTTTTCCATTCCTAAATGATAAAAAAGAAAAAAAACCACATTTTGATCCACTTCAATCTTCTCCCAAACCTCTTTTTCCCTAAACGTGGAACCTAACCTTTTTCTAAAACCCTCAAACCACTCCAGATCACATGGAAATATGGAAGAGACTGATGGTTGGTGATGAAGGACATGCGCCAAACCCTAACAGACCTAGAGTTGGGTCTAGTAGTGGAATCAAGGTAGTGGAAAAGTTGATCAATCCACATTTTTCAGAGAGGTAAATTTTGGTTGAGGAGTAATTAAGTTCAGAATAGTTGCGTTCAAGAAAGTCTCTGGTGATGAAGGCACTTGAAGCTTAGGATTGGGTAAAATGATTTACAAATAACAATGGACCTTGTTACCCAAAGCTAGTGAAGGAATTTTATGAGTCTCTGAAGTTCGAGCAGTTTGAGAATGAGAACTGAATGTCTTAAAAGGTAAATGGAGTAAGTCTAAGCTTATCCTATATTGAATGGGATTAATGTTTAAGAGTCCCACATGAAGGCATTTTTGATTACTACTCTGTATTGGTGCCTCCCACTAGTGAGTTCTTCTGTTATGAAGAAGCTTTGGATGAACTGACAGGGAATGAGATCCCTAGGAAAGTGATTTCTGCTGAAATGGAAGGAGAATTCAGGTTTCTTTTTAAGTTTTTTCATCATTTTTTAAGTCCCAAGAGAGGGGACTTTTCTACCTTGAAGTATCAGGACATGTTTCTTTTGTATCTGTTGAAGCATGGATAGAAGATAAATCTGTGTAGGTTGTTGATGATTCAGTTAGAGGGTATGACAAAGCCTAGTTCCAAGTCCAATGCTTTGTTTCATTCTATATTGACATCCTTGATGTTGAAAGTAAAAAGAGTTGCTATAAATAAGGAGGAAATAGTTGTTTTAAGGGACAAATTTTAGATTACCAAGATGATTTGAAATTTTATGAAGATAAGTTGGAACCCTTGGAAAAGAAGATGGGTGAATGATGAGGCTAAGATATATAAAGAATTCAACCTTGTCACCAATCCTACTAGGCCTAAGAATAAGTAATTTCTAGGTCTAAAGCCTAATTAATTAGAGCCAGTATACTCAGATGAAGAATAAGAGGTTGTTGTTGTGTAAGAAAGAGAGGATTCTTCTATAGATGACAGGAGTGATCCTAACCTTCCCACAAGTCCTAATGCCAATGTTGTATCCTTTGGTGATCCTAGATGTAACACCCCAGGTAAATAAGGAATATGACATTTTCATATTTATCCATATTTGTGAATAAAATATTAATATGACTTTAAAGGGGGCGCTATGCTCGATGGCGTACCCAACACGCAACAACGAGTTTCTTGGGAATCTTACGTTGCACTCTAATAATAAAATAATATTAATTCAAATGGTAGTTAACATGTAGCCATTGTATTGGTGGGAATGGATAGAAATAACTAAATATGATTATATATGTTTTTTAAATGTTTTTACGTTTATCCAATAAAATCTAAAGGCTTAAAATACGGAAAGAATTCAATTTTAGGCGTATATGCCCTAGTTTTCACTAAAGGTTCACTTATCGCCTTTTAATGGAGAACTGTCATTAAATATAGTTTTTTTCACTCTTAAACATTCTTTTGGACCAAATAAAACTCTTATTAAGAATCGGGACATCAAATTTTACTTTGTGTAATCTTTTGGTATTTTTCCGATAAAGTTCATTTTTTTAATGAATAGTGTAAAATGTTGTATTTTAATTCAAAACCTCTTTTTAATCTAATTTATTTATATGATTAGATTATATTTTGAATTGGTTTTAAATTTAAATTAGAAAATATTTTTACCATTAAACCCAATAGTGGTCGTTGGAATTAATTTCACTTTGAAATCAGACTTAAACTAGTGTCAATCTTTTGATACTTATTATTTTATAAAAACACGCTATTTGCTCTGACAGCGGGAATTAATTATTAAATTAATTAATGTGAATAATATGTTATGAATTTTGTAAAACGGACTTCATTTTTGAATTCAGAATATCAAATATAGCTTAGGGTGAATTTTTGGGATTTTTCTGAAAAACTTCAATTTTTGATGAATAGTGAAACCACTAAGTGGTACTTATAAAAACTGATTTTCCGTTTAAATGAAATTTTTCCATCATTGTGTTTTGATTTTCAAAAATCCGACATACATGGTTGTAATTAAGAAGTAAAATGTGGTTCAATGAGATTATAATAATTTTTTGGTGAATAGTAACTTATTAAGTTCTTAATCGCGATTAGAGGTAATTAGTGTAATTTAAGGTAAAAATGATATTATAAGAATGTGAAAACACCATGACACTTGTCCTACACCTATTGGGTGAGTCATGGCCGACCAAGACAAGCCATGGGCCAACTTGGGGACCCCATGGAGACACTTTGGTTGGGAAATGACATAAATAACTTTTTATTTAATGTTAAAATTAAATTGACACAAACATGAGTTGTTTTACTAAAACAATTTTTAAGTAGGGTTACACAGGTCCAAATTTTGATTATAAATATTAATTGGAAAGATAAAAAGATTTAATACATCATAGTAATTTTTTTATAATTTTTAGACATTAAATAAATTAAATTATTTATGATATAATAATGATGCAGCGATGACATCATTATTTGACGATTTAAATAAAATGGAAAGATAATGTAAAATATATGAACTACACATGTCCAAAACCAATTGGATGAGTGGATTTCGAAGACTTATCACCTTATCCATGAATTATATCAATGTGGGACCTTTTGAAACCGAAACACATTTTCAAATAAAGTAATATTTCTTTACTTTCCAAAAGTGCCCCTCCTCTCCTCTTATAAAAGGCTCCCACCTCTACCTCATTTAACACACTCCTCAAGCCTTTGGCTCGGCCAACCCCTGCCCATTTACTCTCTCCACATACCTCTACTCATCCTAGAGGATTCCCTTTGGGCAGAATCCTTTCAAAGGAAGCCTTTAGGCTCAAATCAAAAGGAGTTACACTTTTAAAGGTAATTCACTCTATCATGTTCATTTGTTTTATTTTGCTTCTCCAACCCCCTAAACTCTTTTTATTTACTTCTTTTGTAACAACACCAGTATATTCAATATACTAGGATGTTGTTATAATATTTATTCGAGCTAAACTCTCACACAACTACATCAAATGGTTAAAGAACATACGGTTTCCGTGGATGGTGAAATTCTGCCTCCCGAAACGATGATTGTTCAATACTCATTTAACACCTTCAAAGGTGGCCATTATGATGTCACTATTTTTATATATGATATATAATATGTTTATGTTTTATTTATGATTCTGTATTTTTCATTTTTGTCTTACCTTTATGGCTTCCATTATGGGTATACGCGATATCTTCATTTAAGGAAGTGCGGACTACCGCCCCCTCAAAGTGATTTGATTCGTTAAATACCATATGTGGGATGTATAAAGGATGGAAATATGATATTATATATGATATTATACTGTAATTATAATATACCTTTATATAATTATTATTCCATTCTATAAAATACGAAATATAAATGAAAGTAGCGTTCATGCGTACGTACGGCTTACCGTCTCCATGAACGGTACATTTCATTTCTTACCTCTAAATGATTATGTAATGTTATAAATGCATGCATGTACTGGATATATATTACATATATGATATCTAAATAATGAATACAATTCTGGATATAATAAACATTTGTCCACACGAACAACATGTAATTGTAAGAAGTCCACTTTCGACTTAAGAACCAAATATCGGCAAAACAAATATTATTAACTTAAATGATTACATAATGTTTATGACAAGGTAATAAGTGGTATAAAAGTACTAATGAACTTGAAAAAGGTTCTTAAGGAATTATAAATTAACTCAAGTTTATTATTCAGGAGATTAAAGAACGATCGAGTCAAGTCGGACCCGAGGTAAAGGATCCTACAACTCTCTTTCTTTTTAAGTACACTCTTTTATGTTATTTCTTTTAAGCTCATCTTTCTTATGATTGGGATGTTCTTTTATATTACTCCTACTTTAATTTTTATGTTCATGTGATGAGAGAACCTATTCTCTCTCATCAATCCATTTTGGAAGTTTTGAGTGGCGCCGTTAGGCTGCCGAACTTTCGTAAGAGATCTAACCTCTCTCTTTCTTTTTTACTCTCCTTTATGTCACTTCTTTTAAGCTCCTATTTGTAATGTTGTGGGATGTTCTTTTATATTCCTCTTTATGTACATTATATTTTAATGTGATGAGATACCCTATTTTATCTCATCAATCCATATTCGGAAGTTTTATGTGGCGCTGTTAGGCTGCCGAGTTTTCGTGAGGGATTTTTCATCTCACTTTTATTCCCGTGAGATTTATGCTACATTTGCCACAAATTCCATTGAGTGGTGTATGTACTGCCCATTATTCTACTCTTTGTGTAATATAATTTCGTTTATGAGTATTTACATCAATGACCTATTGTCTTTCTTTCATGGGGTGTATGTTTTGAAAGATACCCAAGTCGGTAAGGGAACCTTTCACCCTCCTCTTTTTTTAAAATACTTCTTTTATTGGGTCTTTTAATTTACATATTTTTATGTTGGGATATGTTCTCATACATACTTATTAATGTAAATTTTATGTCCAAGTGATGAGATACACTTTTTATCTCTCATCAACTCATTTTGATGTGATGCCGTTAGGCTGTCAAGGGAACTTTTTAACCCAATTTCGATTTCTTTGGGTTCAACTTGTAGTCATTGAATATGTCATCCATTGAATATGTGTGAATGACCTTTTATTGTTTTACACTTAATATCCACTTATATTGGGTGTATATATATTTGTCACACATATTTTTGAGACTTATTTGTCCTTAATTTAAGGATACCTTCTTTATAAGGGATTTCATCACATTTGACATTTCTATTGAGGGCTCATTGTTGTTATGCACCAATTCACTCTTATATGGTGTATATACTGTCCTTTGTAGTATTATATCATGAATCCTTTTATTCTCATGATATTATAAAATTCTGACTAAATGTTATTCCTCGATTATTGTATTCAAGAGTCTCTAATTTTGGTAAAACCCCTTTAACCAAAATATCGTTTTAAATGTTTTAATTATTTGTTCTTATTAATATCCATGTTTTCAAAATGGTTTTAAGGATTTATTTATATGGATATTAATGTTTTAAAATGTTAAAAGCTTCAAGGTGGTATGGGACACTTTGATTCAAAAATCTCTTTATTAAATGTTTTAAATGGTTTTGGAAATGGTTTCTTTTTGAATGGATTCATTATTTCAATATCCTAAAATGTTATATTGTGATTGAAATGTGGAAATGTTATGTTTCATTTATTCATGTTTATGTGATACAATTATGTTATGGTTCTTGGGCATTGTTATGAATAACGGGTGGTTCCGTGATAAACTAAGGGCGGGTGAGCCCGATATAGCTCTCCAATGCATTGGGTAACGCGAAGGAGTGAAACGTTAAGGTTTCTCCGAAGAGATTTAGGGAATATACTGTGATGGGTATTCCAAACGTAACCAAGAGGGTTACTCCCTACGTAATAATGTTATGAATGCCTCAAGTTACCTTTATGTCTTATGTTTTCTATGATTTATTCATGATTTGATATGCCTATGTTTTATGGGTAAAGTACGATTTCATTCTTATGTATTTATGAACTCATGTTTCCTTTCCATATTTTTATAACCCTTACTGAGATTTTTATGCTCATCCCAAGTTTTTGAAATGTTTTTCACAGGTCAAGGGAAAGGTACATGATGTGATGATAGTGTCGAGGACGTGTCAAGAAAGAATCTGTGTTCTATTTTAAATAGGTTTCCGTTGATGGGAAGAATGAATATTGTCTTTTATGTAACCACTTTGTTTAAATGTGGAATGTAATGCAAGTTTCATGATCTAATTCTCTAAAACTCTAAACCTGAAAAGATCCTCAATGTGTAATCTTGTAATAACTCAAGATTAAGTAAGGTTTAAGGCTGGGGCCTTATAGTTTGTATCAAAGGCCGGTTTAGATAACTTTAGAGGTTAGGGTATTCTTTAAGCATAAGTGACATTACCATAATGGTTAGGATTTCAGAAAGAGTCCTAATTTTAGATAAAGTGAATGAGTAAGTATATCTTAGTGTTTACCTTCCTCATTAGTACATGATGGTTTTGTTGATATACTCACACTGAACTTTTTGGTTTTAGTAAATAGCTGGATCTAGCAGGCACCAAAGTGACAATGGGTTTGAAGGAAACTGTGGTGGTTCTCTGATTTTGATACTGGATGAGATGGGGGATTCAATGAGGAATCTCATAGTTGTTCTAAACCAACTATCAAGGAGTCATGATCAATCACTTCAACCTTGGTGAGTTCTCTAATGGATCATGTACGAGATGGCCAACTCGATGTGGAAATTCAGGTAATAATTATTAAGGTAACCATTAGGGTTTATATGATCCTTACTTTTGAGGTAATTATGGGTTATTATATGATATGATGGAAAATGAAGGGCATGAGATAAACTTGAGGTTAAAATATGTTATGATTATTCTTGAAGATTTTATCTCATTTTGGGGAATGTTTTAAGAATTATATAGTTTTGGAAAAAGGACAACACGTAGACCGTGTGACTACCCGTCGCGTCGGACAAAGCTGCGGGAATCGAACCCACAACCAAAGTGCGACTGGTATTTATCGCCTACCACTGGACTACGTGAATTCCCTGGTTAGTTTGACTGATTCTTTCTAGTTATATGATTTTATGAATTAAGAGTAAGTTGATTTTGGGTTATTTATGAAAATGATTAACCTATCTTGGAGGATATGTGATTAGGTTAATTACTTTTCAATACGAGACTTTAGGGGCAACTGATGTTGTTCGGAGATAAATGTTACGATTTAACTTGGAAGACTATGTGACTAAATCCTTCAAATATTTGGGTTTCAATCTTATATTGGTTTACTTTGAAGAATTTTATGGACAAATTGTTTATCGGATGGTCCTCGTTGAACTTTGGGTTTTGTTGGACAAATTTTGGAGATTAAGAATAGATTTTCTTTTTATAAGGGGTATCCTTTTCTGGATTATCTGATCTTGTACTAACCTTTTTGGTTTTGGTTTTGGTTAAAGCCTAAAAACATGGGATGTATATAGTTCTCTTTTGGGGATTAGGTGATTCTCTAGAAGTTGATTATAGTACTCTTGATGCGAACAAGTCTCCCTAAATACTCGTCTTTTGGAAAAAATATGAGTTTGACTAAGGAATCTAGTAAAAGTTGAAAGTCAACATGATAAGTGATTATGCTTCCTTATGAATAAATTCCTCAATAAAAAGTAACTTAAAACAAAAATGTTTTCTATTAACTTTTCCTACTGGGGAATCGAATACCGTTTAACCCATCACAAGTTTGTGATTTTCTCATGGTTAACTTTCTCCTAAACATGATTTCTATCACTCTCCATGAGAACATGAACCTATGTTTTCTCCTCCATGTCCATATTTTCATACTTGGAATCCTAGTATGGGTTAACTCGGGTGACCTTTGTACTTATCTTTCTTTATTTTAAAGTGATTTTTTTTACCGACTCTTCTCCGATGTGGGACGTTCAAGGATGTTTCCAAGCGCAATTTTAAAATTGCGAGGACGCAATTCCCAAAAGGGGGGAAGGATGTAACACCCCAGGTAAATAAGGAATATTACATTTTCATATTTATCCATATTTGTGAATAAAATATTAATATGACTTTAAAGGGGGCGCTATGCTCGATGGCGTACCCAACACGCAACAACGAGTTTCTTGGGAATCTTACGTTGCACTCTAATAATAAAATAATATTAATTCAAATGGTAGTTGACATGTAGCCGTTGTATTGGTGGGAATGGATAGAAATAACTAAATATGATTATATATGTTTTTTAAATGTTTTTACATTTATCCAATAAAATCTAAAGGCTTAAAATACGGAAAGAATTCAATTTTAGGCGTATATGCCCTAGTTTTCACTAAAGGTTCACTTATCGCCTTTTAATGGAGAACTGTCATTAAATATAGTTTTTTTCACTCTTAAAAATTCTTTTGGACCAAATAAAACTCTTATTAAGAATCGGGACATCAAATTTTACTTTGTGTAATTTTTTGGTATTTTTCCGATAAAGTTCATTTTTTTAATGAATAGTGTAAAATGTTGTATTTTAATTCAAAACCTCTTTTTAATCTAATTTATTTATATGATTAGATTATATTTTGAATTGGTTTTAAAGTGAAATTAGAAAATATTTTTACCATTAAATCCAATAGTGGTCGTTGGAATTAATTTCACTTTGAAATCAGACTTAAACTAGTGTCAATCTTTTGATACTTATTGTTTTATAAAAACACGCTATTTGCTCTGACAGCGGGAATTAATTATTAAATTAATTAATGTGACTAATATGTTTTGAATTTTGTAAAACGGACTTCATTTTTGAATTCAGAATATCAAATATAGCTTAGGGTGAATTTTTGGGATTTTTCTGAAAAACTTCAATTTTTGATGAATAGTGAAACCACTAAGTGGTACTTATAAAAACTGATTTTCCATTTAAATGAAATTTTGCCATCATTGTGTTTTGATTTTCAAAAATCCGACATACATGGTTGTCATTAAGAAGTAAAATGTGGTTCAATGAGATTATAATAATTTTTTGGTGAATAGTAACTTATTAAGTTCTTAATCGCGATTAGAGGTAATTAGTGTAATTTAAGGTAAAAATGATATTATAAGAATGTGAAAACACCATGACACTTGTCCTACACCTATTGGGTGAGTCATGGCCGACCAAGACAAGCCATGGGCCAACTTGGGGACCCCATGGAGACACTTTGGTTGGGAAATGACATAAATAACTTTTTATTTAATGTTAAAATTAAATTGACACAAACATGAGTTGTTTTACTAAAACAATTATTACGTAGGGTTAAACAGGTCCAAATTTTGATTATAAATATTCATTGGAAAGATAAAAAGATTTCCTACATCATAGTATTTTTTTTATAATTTTTATACATTAAATAAATTAAATTATTTATGACATAATAATGATGCAGCGATGACATCATTATTTGACGATTTAAATAAAATGGAAAGATAATGTAAAATCTATGAACTACACATGTCCAAAACCAATTGGATGAGTGTATTTCGAAGGCTTATCACCTTATCCACGAATTATATGAATGTGGGACCTTTTGAAACCGAAACACATTTTCAAATAAAGTAATATTTCTTTACTTTCCAAAAGTGCCCCTCCTCTCCTCTTATAAAAGGCCCCCACCTCTACCTCATTTAACACACTCCTCAAGCCTTTGGCTCGGCCAACCCCTGCCCATTTACTCTCTCCACATACCTCTCCTCATCCTAGAGGATTACCTTTGGGCATAATCCTTTCAAAGTAAGCCTTTAGGCTCAAATCAAAAGGAGTTACACTTTTAAAGGTAATTCGCTCTCTCATGTTCATTTGTTTTATTTTGCTTCTCCAACCCCCTAAACTCTTTTTATTTACTTCTTTTGTAACAACACCAGTATCTTCAATATACTAGGATGTTTTTATAATATTTATTCGAGCTACACTCTCACACAACTACATCAAATGGTTAAAGAACATACGGTTTCCGTGGATGGTGAAATTCTGCCTCCCGAAACGATGATTGTTCAATACTCATTTAACACCTTCAAAGGTGGCCATTATGATGTCACTATTTTTATATATGATATATAATATGTTTATGTTTTATTTATGATTCTGTATTTTTCATTTTTGTCTTACCTTTATGGCTTCCATTATGGGTATACGCGATATCTTCATTTAAGGAAGTGCGGACTACCGCCCCCTCAAAGTGATTTGATTCGTTAAATACCATATGTGGGATGTATAAAGGATGGAAATATGATATTATATATGATATTATACTGTAATTATAATATACCTTTATATAATTATTATTCCATTCTATAAAATACGAAATAGAAATGAAAGTAGCGTTCATGCGTACGTACGGCTTACCGTCTCCATGAACGGTACATTTCATTTCTTACCTCTAAATGATTATGTAATGTTATAAATGCATGCATGTACTGGATATATATGACATATATGATATCTATATAATGAATACAATTCTGGATATAATAAACATTTGGCCACACGAACAACATGTAATTGTAAGAAGTCCACTTTCGACTTAAGAACCAAATATCGGCAAAACAAATATTATTAACTTAAATGATTACATAATGGTTATGACATGGTAATAAGTGGTATAAAAGTACTAATGAACTTGAAAAAGGTTCTTAAGGAATTATAAATTAACTCAAGTTTATTATTCAGGAGATTAAAGAACGATCGAGTCAAGTCGGACCCGAGGTAAGGGATCCTACAACTCTCTTTCTTTTTAAGTACACTCTTTTATGTCATTTCTTTTATGCTAATATTTCTTATGATTGGGATGTTCTTTTATATTACTCCTACTGTAATTTTTATGTTCATGTGATGAGAGACCCTATTCTCTCTCATCAAACCATTTTGGAAGTTTTGAGTGGCGCCGTTAGGCTGCCGAACTTTCGTAAGAGATCTAACCTCTCTCTTTCTTTTTTACTCTCCTTTATGTCACTTCTTTTAAGCTCCTATTTGTAATGTTGGGGGATGTTATTTTATATTCCTCTTTATGTACATTATATTGTAATGTGATGAGATACCCTATTTGATCTCATCAATCTATATTCGGAAGTTTTATGTGGCGTTGTTAGGCTGCCGAGTTTTCGTGAGGGATTTTTCATCTCACTTTTATTCCCGTGAGATTTATGCTACATTTGCCACAAATTCCATTTAGTGGTGTATGTACTGCCCATTATTCTACTCTTTGTGTAATATACTTTCGTTTATGAGTATTTACATCAATGACCTATTGTCTTTCTTTCATGGGGTGTATGTTTTGAAAGATACCCAAGTCGGTAAGGGAACCTTTCACCCTCCTCTTTTTTTAAAATACTTCTTTTATTGGGTCTTTTAATTTACATATTTTTATGTTGGGATATGTTCTCATACATCCATATTAATGTAAATTTTATGTCCAAGTGATGAGATACACTTTTTATCTCTCATCAACTCATTTTGATGTGATGCCGTTAGGCTGTCAAGGGAACTTTTTAACCCAATTTCGATTTCTTTGGGTTCAACTTGTAGTCATTGAATATGTCATCCATTGAATATGTGTGAATGACCTTTTATTGTTTTACACTTAATATCCACTTATATTGGGTGTATATATATTTGTCACACATATTTTTGAGACTTATTTGTCCTTAATTTAAGGATACCTTCTTTATAAGGGATTTCATCACATTTGACATTTCTATTGAGGGCTCATTGTTGTTATGCACCAATTCACTCTTATATGGTGTATATACTGTCCTTTGGAGTATTATATCATGAATCCTTTTATTCTCATGATATTATAAAATTCTGACTAAATGTTATTCCTCGATTATTGTATTCAAGAGTCTCTAATTTTGGTAAAACCCCTTTAACCAAAATATTGATTTAAATGTTTTAATTATTTGTTCTTATTAATATCCATGTTTTCAAAATGGTTTTAAGGATTTATTTATATGTATATTAATGGTTTAAAATGTTAAAAGCTTCAAGGTGGTATGGGACACTTTGATTCAAAAATCTCTTTATTAAATGTTTTAAATGGTTTTGGAAATGGTTTCTTTTTGAATGGATTCATTATTTCAATATCCTAAAATGTTATATTGTGATTGAAATGTGGAAATGTTATGTTTCCTTTATTCATGTTTATGTGATACGATTATGTTATGGTTCTTGGGCATTGTTATGAAGAACGGGTGGTTCCGTGATAAACTAAGGGCGGGTGAGCCCGATATAGCTCTCCAATGCATTGGGTAACGCGAAGGAGTGAAACGTTAAGGTTTCTCCGAAGAGATTTAGGGAATATACTGTGATGGGTATTCCAAACGTAACCAAGAGGGTTACTCCCTACGTAAGAATGTTATGAATGCCTCAAGTTACCTTTATGTCTTATGTTTTCTATGATTTATTCATGATTTTATATGCCTATGTTTTATGGGTAAAGTATGATTTCATTCTTATGTATTTATGAACTCATGTTTCCTTTCCATATTTTTATAACCCTTACTGAGATTTTTATGCTCATCCCAAGTTTTTGAAATGTTTTTCACAGGTCAAGGGAAAGGTACATGATGTGATGATAGTGTCAAGGACGTGTCAAGAAAGAATCCGTGTTCTATTTTAAATAGGTTTCCATTGATGGGAAGAATGAATATTGTCTTTTATGTAACCACTTTGTTTAAATGTGGAATGTAATGCAAGTTTCATGATCTAATTCTCTAAAACTCTAAACCTGAAAAGATCCTCAATGTGTAATCTTGTAATAACTCAAGATTAAGTAAGGTTTAAGGCTGGGGCCTTATACTAGACCACCAAAAAGATTGGATATAAGGGAGTCTGTCCTAAGGTAGAGTGATGATGAGGAAAATATTGAAGAAGAAGGAGAAGAAATGCCTTAATAGAAATTAGAGAGACCTCAGAGGAGGAAGATGAAACTGAATCTAGTCATGATGATTTTTAGAAAGTTTATGATAAAAGTGAAGAGGAATGTCTAAGTCTCAGTCTTCTGATAGGATATACAGAAATAGTGGAAAGTGTAGATGAAGAGGTTTCTAAATCAGTTGAAGTTGTAATTACTATGGCAGTAGTTGAAGATTCTATAGAAGAAGTGGCAGTGGACTCTCATGTTGATGTAGTTAATCAATGAGGAATAGAAGAGATAGATGTAATTGATTAGGATAATGCTCCAAGTGAGGGGTAGGAACATGTTTCCATAGTTTCAATTGTTGTTTCTCATGGAATAGAAGTTTGGTTAGAATATCCTAGATTCAAGGTCTTGGTCTTAGACTATGGAGACTCTGATGATGACAAGCCTAACAGAAGCCCTCCAATTCCTTCTATTTCAGAAACTAATATTATACATCCATTAGTGCTTTTACCTCGAGACTATGTGAAGAAGAATGATTTAGAATCATTAAAATCATATTTTAAAAGACACTTTGATGAGAAATCTTTTGAGATAGAGAGAACAATGTCTCTCAATTAAGAAGTGGTGGCATCTGCCTTAGAAAGATTTATTTCTACTTCTCACTCAAATTTTCTACAGAAGTGAAGGAATGTCAGAATCAAGTCAGAACCTTGGAAGAGTCTATGGAATATGTGAAATAATCCATTTGGAGTTTATACTCCTATATGGATTCAAGGGTTCAAGTGGACAAATACCTTAAGTATGTTAAGAGTGTTTTTCAGTAGATGGTCACTGTGTTTGAGGACTTTAAGAAGTCTATGAAGACACATGTGAGTGGACAGGATGATGATGTGAAGATGTTGATTAGTGGTCTAACCAAGTCTTTTAAGGAGATAGTGGATTTTACTATGTCACCTCTATGTGCATCTTATTCCTCTTCAACTACTCCTCATATTGATCTAGAAGCTTTTAGGTCGGTTGTTATAGAATAAGTGGAGAAGTTCTCTAGTGCAAGTACCTCGGACCCTCAGTCTATGACTCAGGTCATTTCCACTACTGGAGAAATTCATAATATTGTGGGATATTATTTAATGGAGGCTGATCAAGATCATAAGGCCATCAAATATCAAGTTGATTTCCACTACCAAAGGGTGTACACTAAGCATCAGATAGATGGTCACTTCAAGATTTTGTTAGAAAACTTAAGGATCCCACCTGTCACTGAGGATTTTAAGGATCAAGTTAATAGGATTAGAGATTTGATTACTACCTTAGAGAAATACATGGAGAATAAGGATGATTTTATATCATCTATAGAAAGAGGAGGAAGCATCATTATGGACTTCAAAAATCTTCTTTTACCCTTTCTCCATGCGGACTACACTCCTATTATTGTTCCTCCAGCATTACCTTATTCCTTATCTGCCTCAGGCTCTACCAGTGTTTCCCCATTGATGACTCCTTCACATACCATTAGAAGCTTGACCCCTATGATTTCTCAGAGCTCTACTCACTATCAGTCTACTCATGCTTCTCTAGCAGCTCCTCCTACCTTGATCACAGCCATACCTCGGCCTATCCCTCCATCTTCTGGACCTACCTCCTTAGCTTACAAAGACAAATATCCCATGGACATCTTTGATGTGTATTTAATTTTGGATTTCTTCATTGATAGGGATATTTTTAATCTCATCGTATATTGTATTCTTGCTTCATTAATAGTAAAATCCTCCTTTTTCTTTTTTTGTCTTATATTCTTTTTGTTAATAACAAAGGGGGAGAAGTTTTAAGTTGACTTGAGTCCTTGCATATATACACTATCTATATTTTCCACAATAAACATGGTTCAATTTTACTTATACACACCTTTAAAGAAATTAGCAAATGTTCTTAACCCTGATTTAATAATATTTAAATCTAAAATTTCACTGACATAATTTGTGATTATCAAAAAGGGGGAGATTGTTGGACTCAACTATTTTGGTAATCCCAAATCATGTTTCATTTATGAGATAATAATGTTTCTATTATAGTATAATTGTGTTTCATTAATATTTATAGTTTCTATCAAGTGATAAATATGTATCTTTAATCTCACTTTTTATATCGATTAAGTTTACAGTGCAAAATTTCTCTAAGTGGAAGGCTACTGATAGAAGGTCATCGTTGAAGGCTACCGATGAAGGTCACTGATAGAAGACTACCGATAGAAGTTTATCGATAAAGGTTACTGATATAAGGATATCAATATAAGGTTACTGATGAAGGTCACCTATATAAGGCTATCGATAGAATGTTACTGATGAAGGTCACCGATAAAGCTTACCGATGAAGGTCACCAATAAAGGTCACCGATGAAGGCTACCGATGCAGTTTACCGATTAATCCTACTATTGAAGCCTACTGTTGATAAATCTACCGCTACTAATCTACCGATGCTCACTCTTCCACTCCATACTTTTTCAAATTCTTAATATTTTTTTAACTATCATATTTGGTAAATTTAATGCTTCTGACATTAATTAATGCTGATTTTAGACATATCAAGAGACCGTATCAAGAGAATATAAGAGGTATGAGGAGGACCGCATGTGGTTTACTTATTCCTATTGTCGGACCAAAAATATAAAATAGAATACTGAGGAAGAAAATAAGAGAGAGAAATGCATGAGAAAGAGATTACTCGCTAGATCAATGAGAACAAGTAAGAACCATCCAGCACTTACATTGTGAACCCAAGAGCATCACAAAGATCATTTAGGAGAAAAAATTCACATCTGCCTTCTATGATTCTTAAATTCTCTGTCAAACTAAGAATCAGAACCCCTCAGTACTTGGAAGCTAGAACCTGGAGTTTTGACACTCTGTTTTGAGGAAAACTTCTAGATAAAGACTCAAACTGCAATTTCTTCACTCCAAGGAGTCAAGTGCTGAACTACAAACACATAGAGCTTTCTAAACTCAATATTATAATATTATCTCTATTTTTTTCTTTTATTTTACATTTCTAAGAAGTGTGTGTTTTTCTATTACACACACTGTCTCCTGTGCTTAAACTAGAGGATACTCAAAATCCTCACATAAAACTTCACTTACACCTTGTTTCCCATGTGTAACTGTGGAATAGACCATGTGTGTTCAGGATTGTTTGTTTTTCCCATGAAGAACTGTGGTAGAGGGTGTGAGCCCTAGACAGTTTTTGAAAACTATTGTAAAGCCCGATGCAGTTTGTGTATCAAGTTTATTGTTAATATAAAATACTTGGTGGTAGGTGATCACCAAGTGGAGAGGATTAAGTCTCGGCTTGAGACTGAAACTCTTTTTTAACTCTAATATGTATTATTTAGTAATACTCTGTTTTATCTATTTTCTATTTCTTATAATTTCAAAAATAGAGAACTATTTTACATTGACTCTGATAGTTAGTTCTGGTTAGTGTGTGTATGTGTTAAATTTGGAAAACCTGTTTCAAAAGTTGAAGAATTTTTTTACACTGATTCAACTGAGGACTAATCGCCCTTTGAGAAACATGTTTACCAACTAAACATTTATATCTCTATTTCATTAATTAACTAGGATTTTTCAAAATTGGGAGATATTTATCATAAAGTTTTTAAAATAAATTTTAAGTAGGAACTCAATTCACCCCCCTCTTGAGTTTCCACTCTGACCAACAATTACCTATATACATTTCATGTATTTTTGTTTTTGTTTTCATTTCTCATGATAAAATTGGATATATTTGAGGTAATTGGATATATGATCCGATAAAAGTGGATTGATATATATATTTGGACAGACCGGAACATAGCTTCAAGAACTATACATCATGTATCTATTGTAAATGACATATAGTACCCGGCTTCCCACAGATAAAAACACAAGGTGTACCAAAGTTTCGTGTATTAGATACACAAAACGGGGTTGGATGATCCATGAAACTCTAATGTTACATGCCATGTAAGTTGGACTACACACCATGTACCTCAAACTCATCTACAAAAGGAAACATTCCCAATCCCAAGGTAGGTATTACAGACACATACAGAATACAATACATGTTATGTACTTTTTTACATGTTTTGTAGACTTCTACAAAAATGGGCCTAGTTTTTCATAGAGAAAAATAAAATATATAATTAAACTCATTTACATGTATTTTGTGTGTAATTTATTTGATAGTTCATCCCATTTATTTGGGTTTATAATTATAGATATTAAATATATTTTTGTGTTAAAATTTGGATAATCACACACTATTTCTTCTAATTACATTTATCTAATTCATTAATTTTAAATAAAATTAATAGATGATGGTGATTTAAGGATTTTTTTTATAGAATTAAGATAAATTGAATTAATTCATGGTGAAATATATTAATTAAATAATTAATCAAAGTAATTGATAATAAGATTGAAAATGTATGTATAGTGAATGTTGTGTAGATGATCAAGAGATTATACCAGTCCCTTTTATGTGGTTGTTTTATTTTAATTTATTTAGATTAAATGAAAATGATGGTTTGTGTGTCATCCCTATGACCTTATTATGTAAGGGCCTATGTGATCATGTTTTTTATGTAAACCAACTTTATCCAATCTATTGGATCCCCTCACCTATGTGTAAGTAAAATATTATGTAAGGATGGATATCCAAGTCCAAATAAGGTGGTCCAAGATCAAAAGCTGAGGAAAAACCAATCAAGGTGATACATTATAATAAAGGTGGAATTATGAAATACAAACTAGGCTATGGTTCATGGTGTTTTACCCTAGGTTTTATGGATAGTTTTTCATCTGTTATATAAACTAACCATTATATAATCTCATGATCGTTCCACTCATATTTTATTTCTATAAATTTCGTGGTTAATTATTTATTCTTTTGAATTTGTCATGAATCACTTAATAAATGAACCAACAAGCATGAAAGATGGAATAAAATATAACTGGATTATACAAGAATGCTTTTTTAGAAATGGTTAATAACTTAAGTAAAATATAATTAATATTACAAGATATTTAAAATTATTAATGGGATTTTTTCCCTAAATGATAAAAATTCCCCAAACTAAAATATTAAGTTGGTATATCCTTCCACTAATTAAGTTAGAAATAATCTCATAGATCAAAGTGCTTGACCAACCCAAGTTGGGGCGCTTTCAATTATCATGGAACTTTTAACTTAATGTTTCTAGTTGACTTAAATTAGTTTACATCAAGGGTTTACTTCCCATGTAGGACTTGGTGTAACTAAGAAGAAAATGTTGATGAAATCATTTTTTAGGATTTCAAGATTGGGGAGTCCACATAAAGGATCAAGGAACTACAAGTTAATACAGTTGGAAAGTTACACCTACCAAAAAACCCATAAAATAACTTGTGAGGACAATGTATGGGTTATTATAAGGGGAATATGGATCATTGACACTAGAATATCTAAGAAAAAATATATTCCAAAACTGATGGTGATGGATATTGAGTTTTGAAAAAATAGTGGGATATTAATGGAATTTAATTATATTTTAAATTTATTAATTTTTTGTAATAAAAAAAGTACTAATTATATAATCTTAATTTGTATAAATGGAAAGTAAAATGACTTAAAAAATATAAATATAATCCATACTAGATAAGGATAACCTTCTCACCAACATGAATTTCCATTAATGGTATAGGTGATTTCACATTATAGTACATCACGAACGAAAGTTATATGTATTAGAAACCCTACTACCTGAATTCATTTCAAAAGATTCAAGAGATGAAGAAGTGTATCACTATTTTAAGCATGTGTATATTGATATAGATAAATAATTTATCATGTTATCCACCATGTCTAATGATATTCTAAAAAATATAAGTATATGTGTGTGTATAGAATTATTTTTCACCATCAGGATCGTTATCAAGAGAAAGTGATATTAAGGAGATATGAGATCTCCAATGAACTATTCATGTTCAAGATTGGAGAGGTGGCACTAGATGGGTCACGTGTAGTAAATATGATTGGATACATTGAGTTCCTAGATATCTTGGGTTTTAATATCCCTGATTAGTTGTGCACAGGTCTAATTTTTTTCTCACTACCTAAAAACTTATCCTGTTTTATTGTGAATTATAATGTGAGAAAAAGCAAGGAGACACTTTCTAAAAAAATTACACATATTATACAAGTTGATAAATATATGTACTGTGAAAAAAACACTATTCTTATAGTGAAAAATAAGACGAATAATGAAAAGGGGTCAAAAATTCATTCCAATTCTAAGGATTTAGAGAACTATCCTTCTAAGAATAAGAAGATCCAGAGGCAAGGGAAAAAACAAGATATAGTATGTTTTTCATATGGAAAAAAGGTCCAATAGAATTGGAATTTCTCCCAATCAAATAATAAAGGTTAATATTCAAGTGCATTTGTTATTGAGTGTGATATTTCCATATCTAAAAGTTGGATATTAGATATTTATTATGGTGCTCACATTTGTATCCAAAAATAGGAAAAAATTTGATTTCATGAGGTTGATAGAGATGATGTGGATAGATGGGATTCCAATAGAGATAGTATGGATACTATATCCATTAGAGACTACAATTTCACATTGTTGTAGGGATTGTTTTTTGTTTTAAATAATTATTATTATGTGACAAGTGTTACCAAGAATACCATTTCCATTTATTGTTAATACATAGATGGATTTATTTTAAGATTCAGAAATTAGGGCTGCTACTTTTATAAATATAGAATTTTTTATTGTATGGAATAGTTAAATAATAGTATTTATATATTAAATTATGAAAACCAAATATTTATAATTGATAATAAAATAAATACATGCAACTCATATAACACCCAATTATGGAATCATCATCTTATTCAAGTAAACATGAAGCATTTGACAAAGCTCTATCAAGATGGTTACTTGGAATTTTTTGAGATTAATCCACTTGAATGATTCCATGCCTATTCAAAGTATAAGAGGAATAAAACAATATTTGGTAGTCAAAGTTAAAGGGCCATAGAGATTATATATTTGCAACAAATTGACTTGTTCAGACCTTTTCAAGTAGAAGATATAGGTGGATTATCATACTTTATTATTTTTACTGATGACTTGATTAGGCATGGTTATATCTACTTGATGAGTTATAAGTCTGCATTTTTTTAGAAGTTCAAAGAGTTCAATAATTAAGTTGATAATCATCTTGGTAAGAAGATAAAGAAACTTTTATCAAATTGAAGTGGTGAATATCTTAACCAATACTTTATTGAATTTCTAGGAGAGTATGGAATTTTATCTCAACTCACTCTACTTTATACACTATAGTGTAATGGTGTTATTGAAAAGATTAATTATACCTTGTTGAACATGGTAGGTTTGATTATGAGTCACACAAGTATTCCATTATATTTTTGGGGATATTTATTACAAACAATATTGTACTTACTAAATCGAGTACCAACTAAAGTGGAAAATGGTATTCCCTTTGAGTTATGAAGTGGAAAGAAACATGTTTTATCACATGTTCATGAATGGGTTTGTGAAACACTTTTTAGGGCTAGATGAATAAACAAACTAAAACCCCAAGGCATCAAGTGTATATTTATAGGGTATCACAAGGAAATATGGTGATGCTATATATACAACCCTTCAGAAAAGAAAGTGATTTTCACAAGATAAGACTTATTTTTTGAGAGGGTGCGCATATTCAAGGAGAATAGTTGGAAAATTTGTCTTTAATGAATTTTATTCTCAAAATATACAATATTTAGTGTAAAAAAACATTCCACAAGTCCCCATGGAAAATGTTGTTCCTGAAACACAAGGGTTTTATAGGAGTTCTAGAGAGGTAAGAGAACTGGAGAAATATGGTTTTCCATTCATCGATGATGGTTACTTATTATTGATGGAAAGTAATGATCCCACCTCCTATAAAGAGGTATTAGAGAGCTGAGAAGCTTCAAGATGGAAAGAATCCACAAATTTTGTGATGGATTCCATGTATCAAAACCATGTTTGGGTTCACATCGATCTACCAATTTATGTAGATTCTATTGGGTGTAAATGGGTATTTGAAATAAATATATACATATAAGTTAAATTAAATACCTATAAAGCATGGATAATGAATAAATATTTCATACAACGTCATGGAATTGACTATAATGAAACCTTTTCTCTAGCTTCCATGTTTAAATTGATCATAATTTTGTTTGATATAGCAACTTACCATGATTATGGGATTTGGAAAATGAATTTTAAAACTAATTTCCTTAATGGTAACCTTTAAGAGGATATGTATATAACACAACCAAATGTTTTTGTGATTCTAGGAAATTCTAAAAAGGTATAAAATTTGTATATATCCATTTATGGATCAAATCAAGCATCCAAGTCATGGAATATTTGGTTCAATAAATCCATAAAAGAATTTAGTTTTATTAATAATGAATGTGAGCCCTGTTTTTAAAAGTGGATTAGTGGGATTATAGTTGTTTTCATAGTAGTATATGTTGATGACATATTAATAATTGGAAATGATATAAAAACCATACAATATGTTAATTAATGGTTGAGAAAGTGATTCTCCATGAAGGAATTTGGTGAAGTGGAATACATTATAGGGATTAAGATCACGTGTGGTTGATCCAAGAGGATTATTGAACTAAGTCAAGGTATATACATTAACCAGATACGGAATAGGTTTAGTATGGAATAATCCAAGAGTGGATTAGTTCTAGTGTCACATGGTATACATATTTCTATGAAAATGTTTTCTCATACCCAAGAGGAGAGAGAGATAATATGTAAGATAACATATAATTCAATGATAGGATCTATCATTTATACCATGTTTTGTACAAGTCTTGATGTTACCTATTATTTGATCATGGTTGGAAGATATTAATCATATCTAGGGGAACAACATTGGACTCTATTAAGACTATCATTAAGTATCTAAGTAGAAATAAGGATATTTTCCTCATGTATAGGGGAGATGAAGAGATAATCATTAAAGGTTATACATATTCTATCATTTAGATAGATCAGAATAATCTGAAGTCATAGTATAGATATATATTTTGTCTCAATAGATGATTTGTGAGATAAAAGATTTCAAAGTATAAAGTTTTCACTGATTATAAAGTTTATTCTTAGTATATTTCATCTTCTGATATACACATGAAAATAGTATGGATTCACAATTTTTTCTAAGATCTTGATGTGGTTCCTAGTAGTAAATTCCCTATCATAGTTTAACATAAAAACATTGTGGTAGTGGATATCTCTAAGGAGTTAATGTCACACCAAATGATAAAGCACATGCTTCATAATTTTCATCTCTTTATGGGTTTTTCTCAATGAGATTAAGTTGTGGTGAGAAGAGTATCCATGGAGGAAAATGTTTCTGTAAGAACCCGATTCTTCTTCTTGAGGTACGGGTTTCTTCTTTTCCTTTTCATTTAATGTTTTTGAGAAAATAAGGAAAATGGGGGGGGGATCCCAAATTTATGGGTACATGTCGTGTACTTTTCCACACGTTGTGTACTTTGGCCGTGTGGGATGAGAATACAGGGCGTATAGGATTTTCGTTGATTCAGGGTGTAAATACTAAATACACATCATGTACTTAGTAATACACTCCATGTAATCAGTTAGCAGGTGAACTGTAAGGCGGTGATAGTAGCTGTTAGCGGAATGATAGTGCGCACCGTGTAGTTGGTAATACACACCGTGTAACCAAGTCGGCAGATGAATAGTGAGGCGGTGGAAAGTGGCCACTAGAAGAACAGTTAAAAATGGAAAGTACACGCCGTGTACTTGAGAGTACATGTAGTGTAGTTATTTTTTTCATTAAAAACAGGAAGTAGCCTCCTCGTTTGGAAGAGGAGGCATAGAACTCAATGGGATCCACAGGAGAGGAGTCTGGGACTTGGAGGATCTCCCGATCGCACACCGAGACTCTGATTCCTTCACCGACAATCTTGTTTGAACCACACGGGTGAGATCTTCTCTCTTCATGAACCTCTCCTTCCAATTCTTTCCCTAAGGGAATTTATTTGAGTTTTAATGGGTAAATTTTTATCCCAGATCTATGTCGTTCTCAGTTGTTTCGGGAGACGCCTTTCACGTATAACGATCAGAGTAGATCGAGGTAGGTGGTCTAGTGTTTCTTTCCAACTTTCAAGTTGATTTTGTGTATTGTAGTTCTACACGCCATGTTTGGGGTATCGTATGGCTTAGGTATTGACTATTAAGATACCTAGAATTGCATATATAATTTAATAAACAAATATAAACTTCTATTTGGGATCGTTGCCTTGATCCAGGGCCACCCCATGGGTGTGTTTCCCTTGTTTAGTTGTTTGGCCAGGATACCCGTGGGTATGCCGAGATTATAGCATGTTTTGAGTTTTTCTTGAGATAAAATATATATATAAATTTCTTTCTTATGTGTTGGGATCGGCCCGGTTACTTTCTTAGCATGAGGGTGGTGTTTTTTTATCCTGAGGGAAGTGTTTCATTTAGCCTGAGGAAAAATTTTCTTAAGCCTGTGGGAAGTAGCTTCCGTGCCTGAGGGAGATATTTTGTATGCCTGAGGGCAATATTCATTATGCCTAAGGGCAGTCAACTGAGGGTTTCGTTTCTGCATGCCTGAGAGTAAGGATTTCCATGTCTGAGGACAATGTTTACTTGAATATTCATTGTGGTGATTTGTTATGTTATACCTACCAAGCCAAATCACAGGCTTAAAATTGATAAATAATTATTAAAATGGCAATGAAACTGGTATAGATAGTTACTTTTGAGTACTTCCTAGTTTACTGCATGTTATTATTGCACACTGTTGTTGCACATTTTCACTGACAGTTGGGAACGGGCCTTCGGTGTTTGCTTACTGGGATTTATTTCTCACACCCTGTTTGGGTCATGTCTTGGGCCCAAAAAGATTATATTACATTAAGTATTGATAATTGAAAGAGTCCCTACATAGGTACATGATTGTTGCAGGGGAGTAGGAGAGCATGGGACTGAGCTTAGGCTTGCGATGCTTCTGAGTTTCTGTTGCACTGTTTTGGTTTTGTTGCTGCACTTTTGTACCTTGTGCTGTATTGGGTCTAATTGCAGTGTATCCTATTTTGGCTGCTTTATTAGAATTAGTGACATGTTGCATCATTATATATATATATATGACTTTTGGTTATCTTTTACATCAGTTTTCCATTTAGGGTTTGTTTTGTTTACTTCTTTCTCTATTTCATGCTTATATATTTTATTCTGCTGCGTTACACTTTGAAAAAATGAGGGAATAGTTTCCCCACTATCATTCCTTGGCCCTCGCTGCTATTTGGCAGCCTCTGGAATTTGGGGAAATGTCTTGAGGTCATGTGACCAACCGGTTTTGGGGCACCCATTGGGTGGCAACCGAATCGGGGATGTTACAAAGTGGTATCAGAGGAATTTCTTTTCTCTGAGTTATTTTATTATTTACTAACAAAAAAAATAGATAGATTGTTAAGGGATTCAGTAATAAATGGTTTCTGGGAGTAGCTACCCCATGTACAAGTAAAGGCTAGATTGCGTCAAATTGAATTATGATTTTCTGTTTATGATTATTACAGTTGATTTGATTTCACCATTGGGTGATGTACTTGTGGTGTGATGTTTATAGTTTATACTTGTGTTCTATTTAGTTGAAACCTGATAATATGAGGGTATGTCATCCCATGCATCATTTAGGTACATGTTAGAATCACATGTCATGCATAGTTTCCATGCCATGTAGGTGCATTAGAAATTTCATGTTGTTGTGATAAATTTTGTTCTAGAAAATGCATGTTGTTGTGATATTTTCCTTGATAAACATACCTTCTATTGGATAAGGTATTGTTGTGTGAGGTTTTGTTAGAATGAACACCAAACCTTGGTTCTTGAGGTGTTATGGTCCCTCATTGACCAGAATTTGGTGGATCATTGACTTTCTTACCTTGTTATAACATGTATATGATGCTAGTCTTTGATTTTTGGGGATTATGGGCCCTCAAGGATCAGAATTTGGCACTTTGGTGTTCATTTCAGTGTTTTTCTGGGATCCGGAGTAGTTTATGAGGCTTACTATCCAAAAAAACCTAGAATACATACCATGTAGTTTTGACTACATGCCATGTGTTCTTCTGTTCAGTAAGAAATAAAAAAAATTAAGTACACACCGTGTACCTTATGTACACGTCGTGTAGTCTCTAACCATGTCATAGGTCATGTGGGTAGAGACACAGGATAGGGAAGTTCTTGTGGGAACACGACGTGTACCGTTTGTACATGACATGTAGGGTTGACCCTATGTCCGCCCATGTGACTAACAACACAGATGGAGAAATCTTAGCCTAAACACGTCGTGTCACTTCCAAACACACCTTGTAGTGTAATCTGGGAATCCGGCTATGTAACTAACAACACGGGTCGGTGTTAACTTTTCAAGTAAACATTGTGTCCTTCTGGCACACATTGTGTAGTGTGAGCTGTGTATCTGGTCATGTCTCGAACAACACAAGTTGGTGAAGCTCATCTACTACACACCGTGTAGACCTTATACACATTGTGTAGTCTCATTCTAAGGAGAGTCGTGTGGCTTAGACATGTAGAAGGACTCAGGAAGGGGAATAAAATTCAATTACACACCATGTGTAAGGACAACACGTCATGTGTTTGGGGTGTTACACGACCAGTTCTGGCAGAAGTACACGCCCATGTGAAAGACTTAAGATAACATGCCATGTAGTCTTATTTGTCGACTTCAATGTTTTTCTTTTCCTTGTTCCCTTCTTACGTTTTTAGTTCTTAGTCCTTGATGATCTTAATCTAAGGCATTTATTTGACCTTATAGAGTCATGCTGTCGATATGACCTTGAGTTGTTCTCCAAGAGAGTGGAAATGATTATACTCATGAGATGGTAGGCCATGGGATACCGATGGGTCCTCCAGCAGTGCCAGATGTGGCGCTAGCCATTACACCGAACACAGGTTTGGATGCGCAGTTCCGTGAAGGCTTCATGTGGTTTATGCAGACCTTCTAGGGAGCACCTTTAGTTGCAACATCTATGGTAGATCAGACACGTATATTCCAGCAGCAACATCCACCTATGTTTTCTGGGGATGGCGGACCACATGATGTGGATTCATGTTTGGGTTCTATGCAGACGATCTTCGAACATCTGGAGACGCCTCCTGGAGGAGGTTCAAGCTCGCTACTTACATGTTGCGTGATTCCACCAAGAGATGGTGGGATGTTACCACCCAGACTGAGCATCACAGAGACATGGCGTGGGAATATTTTCAGGAAGTCTTCTATGACATTTTCTTTTCAGAGACACTAAGGACAGATTGAGCTCAATAGTTCATGAATCTATAGTAGGGATCCATGTCGATGATGGACTATTCTGCCTGATTCACTGAGCTATATCGTTTTTCACATGTTCTGGTGGGTGATGAGATGCTGAGGGCTAGATTCTTCAAGGATGGTCTTCGATAGGAAATCCGTGCATTGGTGAACATTTTCAGGTTGCCTCCAGTGCATGCTATTGTAAACCAGGTGCTAATTACTGAGTGGAACCTATAGGAAGCTAGTGGTATGGACCATGGTGGTTCAGCACTAGTCTCTGGTACTATTTATACTAACAAGAGGAAGAGGCAGATAGATTTCTCTCATGGTGCCATTACTAGCCGTAATAATTCTTCAGGTGGCCAGGTGATGTACTACCAGTGTGGTAAAGAGGGGGAAAAGAGACCTCAGTGTCCACGTAACCCAGTGGAGTGTCGAGATTGTGTCAAGATGGGTCATCTTCAACATTTTTGCAGGGCTTTTCCACCAGTGACTAGTGAGAGGAGTTCTGTGCAGACTCTGCATGCAGGATCAGGGCCAGAAGCTTCTTACCAGTCATGGAATTGGAATACGTCTGGATGTTCAGGCTGGGGTGGTGGTCATGGCCGTGGTAGCCAGACACCAGGATCTCAGAGATAGCAGGGTGGGTTAGCTCAAGGTAGCCAAGCTATGTCGCAGGTCTGCGGTACTAGGCAGACATATGTAGTGCAACAGATCCAATAGGAGCAGGATCTTGGACCTTCCACTATCATAGGTACTATTCTAGTTACTTCTGTTTTATCTTCGGTACTTTTCGATACTGGTGGAACACATAGATTTATATTTTTACCCATTGTGGAGAGACTTGGGCTCTGTGTTTCTTCTTTTTCTGATATTATGACGCTAGACACTCTGTTGGGGATTAGAACGGTAGGTGTACATCTGTGCAAGGAGTTCCCCATAGAGGTTTTTGGGTGTCACTTTCTATGGGACCTCTATGTCTTAGAAATGATAGCTTATGATGTCATTCTCGATATGGACTGTTTGGTACCCTTTCGAGACTTTGTATATTGTTATCATTGCAGGGTGAGTTTCACGTCACCAGAGGGAGAAGAGTTATTTTAAAAGGGATAATGGGATGTCCAGGTGACCTGAGCTGGACCAGAGCATCGTGGGCAATGTAGAGTGACATCCCAGATTGTGAGTTTATATCTGGATGACCAGGGAACTTTTCAGAAGGATTTCCCTCCAATGGTAAATCGTTTCAGGGATGTCTTCCCAGACGACTTTTCAGGTATACCTCCAGTTTGATAGGTGGATTTCTCTATTGATATTGTTCTAGGAGTGTCACCAGTGTCCATTCCTCCTTATAGGATGGCTACACCATAATTGCAGGAGCTCAAGAGATAGTTGGAGGAGTTTCAGGCAAAGGGTTTCATTCGACTCAATAATTCTCCTTGGGGTTTTCCTGTCATGTTTTCGAAGAAGGGGGATGGTACCCTCAGACACTGTGTGGATTATCAGAAGCTAAACCAGTTGATGGTTCATAACTGATATCCCTTACCAAGGATTGATTATCTTTTTGATCAACTACAAGGATCACGAGTGTTCTCAAAGATTTACTTGAGATTAGGATATCATCAGTTGCACATTAGACCATCAGACATATCGCTTACAGCCTTTCGGAGCAGATATGGTCTATACGAGTACTTGGTCAGGTTGTTCAGACTCACAAACACGCCATCAGTTTTCATGGCTCTAATGAATCGTGTGTTCCACCCTTATCTGGATTCTTTTGAGGTAATATCCATGGAAAATATCTTGGTGTATTCTCACACTCGACATGACCATGCCACCCATCTTGATATCATATTGAGTACACTGAGAGAGCATCAGTTATATGTTAAGCTCTCAAAGTGCCACTTTTGGATGAACCAGATACACTTACTGGTTCATATTATCTTAGAGGAAAGAGTTTTGGTAGACCTAGAGAAAGTGAGAGTAGTAGTTTCCTGGGAGAAGGCTAAGAACTTATTTGAAATATGAAGTTTATTGGGGTCGAATGGTTACTACATGTGTTTTATACAGTACTTCTCCCACTTAGTAGCGTTGTTGATGGGTTTGACTAAGAAGGGTGTGAAGCTCGTTTAGTCAGAAGCTTGAAAGACATCCTTTTAAGAGTTGAAGGGAAGGTTGACATCAGCACCAGTCCTAATACTTCCAGAACAAGGGAAGAGATATATAGTTTACTATGATGCATCAGGTATTGGTCTGGGTACTGTGTTGATACAGGGTGATAAATTAGTTGCATATGGGTCTCGGTAGTTGAGGCCACATGAGAGGAATTACCTGACGCATGATCTCGAGTTGGCTTTAGATGTTCATGTGTTACGATGTTGGAGACATTATCTCTTGGGAGAACATTTTGTGGTGTTTATGGACCACAAAAGTCTTAAATACATCTTTACCCAGTGTGAATTGAATTTTAGATAGTGAAGTTGGGTCGAATACCTTCAGTACTTCAACATTTAGCTTGCCTATACACCTGGTAAGGGTAACGTAGTAGCAGATGCACTGAGTAGGAGGACTCAGATACAGGCAGTGCAAGAGGCTAGTGGTGAGTGGTAGCTGATGGATTTTTTCTATGAGATGAATTTGGAGGTACATGATAGTCAGGGGAGAGTATATCTTTCATCCTTAGCTGTGACTTCTACCCTCCTGGATAGATTGAGGATAAGACAGGTATCATATTCGGAAGGCCTAGTTCTACAGGAGTCAGTGGCAAGTAAGGACCCTCATCCTGGTTGGAAGAAAGGCGATGATGAGGTGTTGTGTATCCATGGAAGAGTGGGGGTTCCAGGGGATATATGCGAGGAGTTGATGCGGGAATGTCATGCTTCATCTTGGGTAGTGCATCATAGGGTTTCCAAAATGTACCGTGACTTGTGATGTTAGTATTGGTGGTCGGGTATGAAAAGAGAGGTAGCTAGTTTTGTTATGAGATGTTCCACCTATCAGTAGGTGAAGGAAGAGAATCAGAGGCCAGTAAGACTGTTACAACAGTTACCCATTCTAAAATGGGAATGGGATGATGTCACAATGGACTTCGTGACCGGGTTTCCGAGTTCACCTTGAGGCAGTGATGTCGTATGGGTTTTTGTGGATAGACTTATGAATGTAGCTCACTTTTTTCCAGTCAAGGAGTCCTTCGGTATTGATGATCTCAGGAAGTTGTATATCTGAGAGGTAGTACGTCTTTATAGGGTCCCTCGTTCTATTGTTTTAGATAGGGATTCTCATTTTACATCTTGTTTCTAGTAAAGATTTTTGAGGGCACTGGGTAGATAGGTGCTTCTGAGCACAGCTTACCACCCTCAAACCGATGTCCAGTCAGAGCATACGATACAGGTGCTGTAGAACATGCTACGTGCATGTGTCTTGGAATTTGGGGGCTCTTGGGAGAAGAACATACCCCTGGTTGAGTTTTCCTATAATAATATTTTTTAGTCAACTATTGAGATGGTGCCTTATGAGGCTTTATATGGTAGGTCAATCCGATCACCCTTGTGATGGTTGGAGGTAGGTGAGGTAGCTTTACTGGGACCACATCTCATGCAGGAGACTTTAGAGTAGGTCCAGTTGATTTAGAAGAAAATTCCTACTGTAAAATCTCATCATAAATCTTATGTTGATCACCATAGAAGACCCTTGGAGTTCGTGGTCAGGGATAAGGTTTTCTTGCATGTTTCACCGAGGTTGGGACACAGGCGGATCAGGAGACAGGGTAAACTTTTATCGAGGTATGTAGTGTCGTTTGAGATTCTAGAGAGAGTTGGACTGGTTTTCTATCAGTTTCAGTTACCACAGAGGTACTGGGCCATGCACGACATCTTCAACGTATCTCATCTATGCCTTTATCACTCAGACTTGTCTCACGTTTTTTAGCCCGAGGAGGTTGAGCTTTATGTTGATGAATCCTTTGAGGAGCATCTGATTCGTATTGTCGATAGGAGCACGAAGGTTCTCTAAGGCCGGCCAGTCCCTATCGTATGTGTACTATGGCAGCATGGCTAAGTGCAGGACAAAACCTGGGAGTGGGGGACTGACGTACATGCTCAGTGGCCAAATTTTTTCTCAGCTTTATCTTCACCACCATTGGAAGGAAAATTCGGGGATGAATTGCTTTAAGGGGGGAAGTTTGTAAGAACTCGTTTCTTCTTCTTGAGGTACGGATTTCTTCTTTTCCTTTTCCTTTAATTTTTTGGAAAAAATAAGGGAAATGGGGGGAAATCCCAAATTTATGGGTGCACACCATGTACTTTTCAACACGCTGTGTACTTTGGCCGTGTGGAATGAGAATACAGGGCGTGTAGGCTTGTCGGTTATTCATGGTGTAAAAACTAACTACACACCATGTACTTAGTAATACACATTGTGTAATCAGTCCGTAAGTTAATAGTAAGGTGGTGAGAGTATCCACCCGTAGAATGATAGTACACGCTATGTAGTTGGTAATACACGCCATGTAACCAAGTCGGCAGATGAACAGTGAGGTGGTGGAAAGTGGATGCCAGAGGAATAGTTAAAAAAAATGGAAATTACATGTCGTTTACTTGAGGTTACACACTGTGTAGTTATATTTTTTCATTAAAAATATGCAGTAGCCTCCTCGTTAGGTAGAGAAGGTATAGAACTCGATAAGAGCTGCCGGAGAGGAGGTCGGGACTTGGAGGAGATCCCGATCGCACACTGGGACTCTGATTCCTTCACCGAAGATCTCGTTTGAACTGTGTGGGTGATATCTTATCTCTTTATGAACCTCTACTTCCAATTATTTACCTAATGGATGTTATTTGAGTTTAAATGGGTAAATTTGTATCATAGATCTATGTCGTTATTAGTTGTTTTGGGAGGTGCCTTTCACATATAGCCATTAGAGGAGATCGAGGTATATGGTCTGGTGTTTATTTCCAACTGTCGAGTTGATTTTGTGTATCGTAGTGCTACACGCCATGTTTTGGGTGTTGTATGTAAAATTACTTAACTGTTAAGATACCTATAATTGCATTGTTAATTTAATGAACAAGTATAAACTATTGTTTGGGATCGTTGCCTTGATCTAGGGCCACCCCATGGGTGTGTTTCCCATGTCTAGCCATTTGGCCAGAATAACCATGGGTATGTCATGATTATATCATGTTTTGAGTTTTTCTTGAGAGAAAATATATATATAAATTGCTTTCTTTTATGTTGGGATCGGCCCGGTTACTTTCTTAGCCCGAGGGAAGTGTTTTGCCTAGCCCGAGGGCAGTGTTTCATTTAGCCTGATGGCAACTTTTCTTATGTATGTGGGTAGTAGATTCCGTTCCTAAGGGTAATATCTTGTATGCCTGAGGGAAATATTCATTATGCCTAAGGGAAGTCACCTGAGGGTTTCGTTTCTGCTTGACTGAGGGTAAGGATTTTCATGTCTGAGGATAATGTTTACTTGAATATTTACTATGGTGATTTGTTATGTTGTACCTGCCAAGCCAAAGCACAGGCTTGGAATTGATAAATAATTATTAAAATGGAAATGAAACTAGTAGAGATACTTACTTTTTAGTACTTCATATTTTACTGCACATTATTATTGCACACTGTTGTTGCACATTTTCACTGACAGTTGGGCACGGGCCATCGGTGGTTTCCTACTGAGATTTATTTCTCACACCCTGTTTAGGTCAGGTCTTGGGCCCAAACAGATTATATTATTGTAGGTGTCGATAAGGGCAAGAGTCCCTACATAGGTACATGATTGTTTCAGGGGAGTAGGAGAGCATGGGACCAAGCTTAGGCTTGTGATGCTTCTGAGTTCCTGTTGCACTGTTTTGGTTTTGTTGTTGTACTTTTGTACCTTGTGTTGTATTGTGTTTGATTGCAGTGTATCCTATTTTAGATTCTTTCTTTGAATTAGTGGCATGTTTCATCATTATATATATATGAATTTTGGTTATCTTTTACTTCAGTTGTCCATTTCTAGTTTATATTGTTTACTAATTCCACTTTTTCATGCTTATATATTTTATTTCATTCTGCTACACTATGAAAAATGAGGGAATAGTTTCCCCACTATCAGTCATTAGCCCTCACTGCTAGTCAGTAGCCTCTGGAATTTGGGGAAATGTGCTTGAGGTCATGTGACCAACTGGATTTGGGGAACCCATTGGGTGGCAACCGGATTCGGGTCATTACAGTTTCAGATCCCTTTATCAAGGATTTATCATAGTAGAGGTGTGAATATCATGTGATAGCTAGTGGACTAATAGTTGTTGTCAGTTGCCTCTAGTTCAAGTGGAATTATGTTGGATTTGGTTCCTTAAAACCAACTTTATTAGTCCTTGATTGCATGTTTTCATTGTTAATGAATTTTCCTATCACATCATGATTGTTCATTTTCATGACCCTTGTATGTGATAATGTCTTAAGAATGTATGTCTCACTAAAAGGGCATAGAATTTCCCCTCTATGATGATAACCCAGAGGTTCCATGACATCATTATTGAGTATATTTTATATAGATGGATTATATTTTCTAACAGGACACATACAATATAGGCTATTAGGGATAGGAGGCTCAAAATATATTAAGACACATTACCATGGAGTTCACCCATGGTAATCTCCAAGATATGAGGTTTTGAGAACAAAACATTCAAGAGGAAACCCACATTTCTTTATGTCATTGGATGTTCCTATATATGAATGTGTGTATTGATACTTATACTTTAAGATTATCCTTAATGGATATCATGAATAACACAATTTGATGTTTTAAAAAAATTATGAACGCATATTCTATTAGCAAGGTAGTATACATTAGGTCTATCACGAGTGATATTAAATTAATGGATATTTTGAGAAACAATTTAACCCTTTTATCCCTTGATGAAAATTTATATCTTAGGAATTTTGATAGCAATATAACTACCTAAATAAATCAATGTTCATGGTGGTCGGGGAGCGAGTTCATTTCAAAAAAGTCAAAGAAAGAGACATTGAGTATATAGGTTGATGGAAACAGCATGCAAGCTATTTTATTTGAGATATATCAATAAGGGATTATTTTACATGGTGAACATTTATAGGAGGTTTAATGTCATTGCAACATTAACATCCTTCTCTATATGAACCTTGGGTTATTGGTAGATGCTAACCTTGGAATTTAGGTGGTTATGCCTAATTACACTGAGAAAGAGTCCTAGAGGGTCACACACTAAGTGAATCCACAATCTTAGTTAAATTCAAGTATTAAATTTAACAATTTAGAATAAATAATATTTATTCAGGTTTGGTTGACCTTCATAATTTAATCGCATGTTATTCATAAGAATAAGTGAGTTAGATAAAAATAATAAATATTTATTGTAAGTTTTCTGAATATAATATTTATTGTATTTATTATAGAATAATAAAGTGGCATTTATTTATTAAATTTTCATTATTTTGAGCATTGGAAAATGTTTCTGAAATAAAGTGTATCAGGATTAATGGTAAGGTTATAAATGGTATAAATAATATTTATTTATATTCTTAATATATTGAACATGATAATAGATTTATATTGTTGTTATTATTATTGGACATTGGGTCAATTGAGAATTTTTAGGTTAGAGAGGGGTTTGTGTTTGATTTTCCCACCCTAAACCTTCTATAATAATATATAATTATATCACTTTCCATAACTCACTTTTGGTGTTCACGGTTGATAGAGAGATAGACTATCTCAATCCCTAGAGATAGATATAGACATCTAGAGCACACTCTCTCTTCATCCTCTCTCAATTATTTGAGATATCATCAAGATTTCTTCTTCCACCGAGAAGAATATTGTTGTGATTAACAATGAACAATGAAAGAGATTTGGATTAGTCATGCTAGAACCTAGTGATTCTAAAACGACATTCATATATTGTGGTTCACATAAAGATTATTGATAGAGGGGTTCTATACTTGGATCTTGGAGTGTAATTATGGAATGATGAAATATAGTTATTTGGATCATCAATGAAGTGATAATTACAAGTTGAGGTAATTATATATCTTCTTATAAATTAATTATAAATTATATGTGAAGGTCCTTTTCTTTTTATTTTTTTATTTTAATATAGTCATGTAATCTATATTTTTCATTCAACATAACATTTTGATCATGTGTGACAATGATTACATGTAAATTAAGAATAAAATATAAGTTGGTCATGCCATCAAAGGATGCTTCCTTTGTGCCTAAAAACTAAATTTTTACTAAAGGTGTGAATGGATTTTAATGTATACCACACAAATAGTTTTTCCCTCCATCATGAATATTATTTATTTTGAATTTTCCTTTACAATTTACCATTTTTATTTTCAAATAAATAGTTTTTCTTAATATTATGGAAATATTTATATTTTAAATAAATAATTTAAAAATACAAAGTGTATTTTCCCTATGAAATGTTTTGTTGATATTTTAATGGTATTTTAATCTATGAAAACATCCATTGATGTTACTTATGCTTCACTGGGGATATGATCCAATGATACCATCTTTATTCTTTCACTAGATGTTTATTGATTATGATGATGATATCTTGATGAAACTTGTTTTCTTTTCCATGGATTAAACTATGAAGAAATGATAAATATTTTCATAATATTATGGAATACATATGAATGTATTGTGATTATGTAATGGGTGGGTATGTTGTATCCCTTTAATGAATTGGGTAATGATTAATGTTTTATAAGCTCAAAGGTTACATGGGTGGTTATCCAAATCCAAAAAGAGGGTACATGTGTAGTTAGCCCAAGCCAAAAGTAGGTACATGGGTGGTTATCCCAATCCTAACATATGATGAATGTATTGGAAGGTAGCCTTAACATAATATATATATGATTATGATTATGACACACTTTTTATACCACCCTCTATGACATGTTCACATTCTTATGATATGATCTCATGGATTATATTCTTTAATTATTTTATGATTTATGTCTTAAGATCTTACAAAGCCTTATTCCATGAGTATGATCTATGAATTGTTAGGTATGATTTTCAAAGGTTAATATAATATTCTAAAACCCCTATTCTCATATTGTTCTTACATATGATCTTGACTAATATCTCTCATGTTTATAATTACTGAGCATCTAATCTCACCCTTTCTTATGGTTCTATTCCCCATGTTATGAAGAATGGTATTAAGTTGGGTATGAGTAATAATTGTACTATTTGAAAAAAACATTGTGGAATATATTGAAGATATTTTAAGAAATAATATGATTATGTATCTAGTTTTCAAATATACTAAAACATTATAGTTCTAGGAAATTTATTGTTATGAAATTTATTGAATAATTATCTAAAATGATGTAATATTTATGTACGTAATTCTTGTGTCTCCTCAGTTCTAACCTCTAAGAAAAAATGGAGAGCATTGATATAAATATATCTAGAGTATAAAAGGGTAAAAAACATGACCAAAAAGTAATAAAGGTAGTATTGTCCTAATAATAAATGAGGGGGAAGAGTGCTACCCAAATACACCATGTTCAACAACCGCCTGAGAACACTATCACATGATACCACTATGCTCCACCAACACTAGGCTCTCCAAAGTCATTATATAACTGTTTTTCATCTATATAAAACACAACATGTGATGTAAAATCCAATGTAGGGGTGAGTATATACATATCCAGTAAGACACCCCAAAAACCAAGGGAGATAATATAAATGAATGGTCCGCTCAACCCATCAGATCAAGAGGGGGGACAAAGCCCAAAAAACATACATTCTAATAGAAGAACCAATTCAAGAGGAGTACAGAGAGATATCTCTTGATCTTCATAGCCAGGTTAGGATAGTGATTATTCCTATAGCTCTATGTGTCTTTATTTTTCAGATGTTAGTAACCCAGTGTAATCTTACCAGATCTATTTTAAGGGACCCATGCCTCACTGGTGGAGTGACATTATTGAGGGGGTATTGACACCTAGTGAAGGGCCCAATCCTCATCTAAGATCATAGATGATGGATTTTTGACTCCATATATATAAGATTCATGCCCCTATTAGGTATGGGGGTATCGAACCAATCCATACTAAGGAAGTGGGGGACCCATACCATGACATATACATTACTTCAGGGGTAAAGATCCTGACATAACTCTGGAGAACACACTTAATTATCAATGTCATCTATCCATACTGGAAGTAGAAATCTGATCATACCACCAAAGGCCACCATCACATCCTATGTATAATTATACTCCAAAAATATCACTCAATATTCCAATTCTGAGTCCTAAAGAATTAAATTCATAAGTTATAACACTATATGAAAGATACATGTTGTGTACTTTGTAGAACATGGGGTGAACTCCCAAGCTAAGATATGTCCATGTCTTGAATATCCACATGTTTTGTGAAACGACCATGTACACAGCATGTAGTCTGAGCCACACAGCATGTGGGACCACCTAGAGTCCAAGGCGTATACTCATTGTACACAGTTTAGCTAGCTAGGTATAGTCACATGGCATGTTTCCATGACACTTGGCATGTAAATACACTTGGGGTATCGAGCGTGTACTACCTATACACACATAGTTTTTTGGGTTGTGTCACACTACATGTGTTGAGGTCATACAGTCATGTGTTATTTAACTTATCATAAACCCTAGTCACCGTAAAACACAGATTACGTGGTGTGTGTTCTTAGGAGTACACGATGTGTAGTCAGGTTTTTCATAGAATGTTATTTTACTCCAATATCTTCATTACACCATTCGTTACACTATTAATCTTTCTAAATACTTTGTCTCATGCATTGGATATGGAGGAATCATCTCTGGTGGTGTATTTCGACCATCCTTCACTTGAAGAACTTGATTTTATCTCCTTATATAAACATTCATCATGCCTCTCATTTCCAACCAAGGATTTGATACTCAATCTATCATTCACGATCCACCATCACTATACATATCTCCTTAAAATCATCATATTCTTTATAAATCTCACAAAACAAAGTGGTTTCGAGATTCGAGTGCACTTCAAAAAAGACCAGTAGTCGAATTGTTATTTTACTGTAAACCAGTAATGAATAAATACAGAATAAGGAGATGAAGGAATAGTCATCAAGTTGAAATTATTAGTGTTCCTAGCATTCATGGCCACTAATCATTATCACATAAATAAAATTAAATGAATAATCTCAGGGAAATAGATAGATTTTGATGTTAAATGAAAAATAATAAATCAAAAGGTCCATGAAAAAATGGGGGAATCAAGGAGAAGAATTAAAAAATAATAATTAATACATGATTGAAATATAAAATAAGCAAGGATAAATCCCCAAATAAAAATGCCTACCTCATCATTGGATCGATCACTTATGAAGAATGGTTATGCATTGAGGTCGAAGATGAGTTTTATTGGATCCGTTAATCAAATTTTTCATCCATGAATCTCTCCTAGAATGTTCATCAAATTGTATCCCCATGGTGGCACTCTATAAATCTCTAGGGTTATGCGACTAATCCTATAGTATTTCTATAAAATGAATTAAATAGGCATTTTCTAGGTCAAATCATCTAATTTGATAACTAAACAATTTAATTAATTTAATTAATTTAATTAATCTAATTACCTATCTATAACTGTGCATCGACCAGAGGTCTAATGTGAATGAAATTTATGTCACGCCTAGGGAAAACCCCATAGTTTGAATTCAATGGTTGTCTTTATTTCTCCATTTGAGACTCAGTTCAATGATAAAACCATTATTTCTGAAAAGATACACACACGCAGTTTAATATATTTAATATTTTTAATATATAAATTTTAGGTTCTCGCAACACTCATAATAATGAAAAAACTCTAAATAAAAACCTATAATAATATATAGAAATATCCAAAGGTTATAAAATCCAAAACAAGAGATGTTACATTATCCCCACCTTCAAGGATTTTCACCCTGAAAAGAAGAACCTTCTTAAAAATTGAGGGTATCGAGCCCAAAATTATCTCTCATGCTCATATAAACTCTCATACAGGTTCCTATACTGCCAAATAACTCATAAAAATGTTTCTACGTGAATAATTTTATCCTACTGATTCTCTATGACAACTAAGTACTCTATAATATAAGCTTTTTCCTTGACATCACTCTCACCCCAATCAATGACATGTGACATGTCATAAACATACCTTCTTTACTATGAAATGTGGAATATTTCATGCACTTTATCCACCTATGAGGGTAAATAGGAGAAGTGAGAAACCTATCCAACTCTACACAGGATCTAGAACAACATGATAAAACTTGAGGATAGCTTACTCCCTGACCAAACCTCCATAAATCCCATCATGGAGAGACATTTAGGAACACATGATCTTCTGCTCTGACTAAAAGGGCCTAAGATATGATTTTATGTAATATTTCAGCCAAATCTAAGTAATCTTCATTCACTCTCAAATCACTTGAACTTTATATATTGTTATATGCACCAGTTTGGGTCTCATAAGCAACGAGTCACCTGTTTTCAACTAGCATAAGGGTGACCTATAGGGTCCCCCATATATAGACTTGAATGATGCCATGCTAATAGTGGATTGATAGTTATTATTGGATGATAACTCCACAAATGGAAAGTGATCCCACCATCTTCGCCTAAAATCTAACACATGCACTCTCTGTATTTACTCCAAAACATGAATGGTTTTTTCTTTATATCCATCTTACTGGGGGTGGAACATCATGATTATCTTTAATTAGGTCCCAAAATCCTCCTATAAACCTCTCCAAAATCATTACATGAACTAAGAATCAAGGTTGGAGAAAAAATTTCAGGTTACCCTATGAATCTACACAATCTCTCATGCGTACAAGTGCACAAACTCTCCACTGAACTCTACTCCACGATATAAGGGAAGTGAGCTGACTTTGTAAGTTGATAAATAATCACCCATATAAGGTTAAAAATTATCATGGTTCAAGGAATCCCCATCACAAAATCCATCAATATACCATCCCACTTCCACTCTGGGATCTCAATAGGTTGAGTTAGTCCTGTTGGAACTAGATGCTCTGCCTTCACCTATTGACTAATGAGGTATCAAGAAAAAAACTCAACAACACTCCCCCATTTTACTTCCCACCAAAACTATCACTAAAAGTCCTGATAAATCTTTTACACTATAGGATGTACTTCCATGGGGGGTATTAAACTAACCTCCTCATTAAATGTGACCAAAACTATTGTTCATAATTTGAAAGGATAACATGATTCTGGCCTTTAGAAAATTCATCTAGTGTATCCCCTAAGGATATATAGTCATATAGAAAATCATAATCAATGTATCCCAACTATGACTCTATCACATACTAGATAAGTAGTGGATTCACTATCATCGACTGGATATATTGTCTACCTCTCTCCTCTACTATAGTTAGTTATAACGAGGTCAACTTCTCTGACTCCTCCTCCGCTAAACAAGCATGATATTTACTATTAAGGGAATTTATCACCATGTTTCACTTTATAAGAGTATAAACTATCTCAAAGTTTTATTTCTATAGGAACTATAGCTAACACCTCTGCCTTAGGTTGAGTTATCTCTAGGAAAATATGTGCCTGATACTCTGGTAGTCTGAGCAAACTAGAAATCACTTTCCCAGAAGACAATTCCTTATTATTGCTTCCAACTCGAAGTCATGTGTTGTTTAGTTATAATAATGGGATCTTAACTACTTAGAACCTTAATCTATCACTTCCCAACTCTTCTAAAATATACACCTAATCCCAACTCTATAGGTATCATAGAACACCACAAACTCAACACCCTCATCTGGAAGTCTCAAAATAGGAGCACCTATTAGCCTATGCCTTAGATCCTCAAATGATTTCTGACATCACTTAGTCCAAGTGAATGGATTCCCCTTTCATGTCAAGGAAGTAAAATGGGATTAAATCCTGGTAAATTCCACTGTAAAACTTTGACAATAACCATCCAAACCAAGGAAAAATTATACCTTAGATACACTGATGGGTTGATCCCAAGCTAACACTACCTTTATCTTTGCTGATTCCATAGCCTAACCATGTTCTGAGATGAAATTTCCCAAAAATTGAAACTCTTTAATACAAAACTGACACTTCATGAGTGTTCCATAAAATTGGTTCTCATCGAGTAAGTCCTGGACTATCCAAAAGTGATCTACGTGCTCTTCCTATGATGTTGAATAAATGAGAATTCCATCAATAAATACATTGAAAACAATCCAATAAAAGTAGAAAGATCTAGTTTATAAGTCTCATAAAGATAGTATGGTAATCATTCGCACTGAATGGAATCACCAAGAACTCACAATGCCTATAGCGACATTAAAATACTATTTTTGGAATGCCTTTCTCGTGAACTCACAACAGGTGGTAACCAGACTTGAGATCAATCTTTAAGAATCATATCACACCCTTTAGATAGTCATAGATATTATATATTCTTTTTAATGGGTATTTATTATTTATCGTCACCTAATTTATGTAAAGATAATAAATTCATATCCTCAGAATCTCATCCTCCTTATTGAACAACACCAGAGCTGCCTAGGGGGGCACATTGGCTCTGATAATACCTTCTCCTGGAGGTCCTATAATTATACCCTTAGATCCCAAATCTAATCAGGGTAAATCCTATATATTGAAGAAGATATTCATACGGTCCCAGGGTGTAATTAAATACAAAAGTTGACCTCCCAATGTGGAGTTAGTTTGAGAACATCTTAAAGGAATATATTCATATATTCCTCCACTGGCGCTAGAATATGGGTGTTTAAAGATCCCACTTCACCAAGGGGAAAACTCTCCAACTGATGTGAGATGGATATAGATTCCTGATTATAATCCCCACTCATTCTTCTGGTAGACCATTCTCACTATTAAAGTAAAATCTCATCAAATCCACCCAACATCATCTAACTCACTTGTGGTAATGGTATATTTGAGAACGCATCATGGATAACTAATCCATACCAATAATTACATCATATATTTGTGTCATAACCAATAATAGATCCTACAAAAATATCTCTCCACTAATTTAAAGCATTATTTATTGATAGATGTGTAATGTAGTGGTATTTCTCCCCATAAGAGTCTCTAGCCACAAAGGTTGGGTTAAAGGCTCTACTAGAATATCAATATCTTGGAAATGGGATAAGGTTGTAAAAGAATGGATCATTCCTATGTCTAAAAGTATTGGTTATAAAGTAGATAAGACATAGATTCTACTCAAATCATCTCATGTGTAACCTGGTCATTCTCATTTATAGCTTGGAACAAAACATTCTCTTTCCCATCATACCTTTGTGCCTATTTTGTATCACTTGGGAGTGGTGGTGGAGTAGGTCATAGGATTTTATTTCACCTATATCTTCTCCTCCTAGGGATTCTTTATCCCCACTTTCATCACTACCTCTATGGGGTCCACCCTGACCGCCCTTAGGATATCCATGGTCATGATGTTAGCGCTTCCATAGAGGTATATTATCTATCATTCCAAAATCTATGTTGTTATTGTTTGGAAAATCACACACCATGTGACCCCATCCCTCTTAAGCATAACATTGTTTGTATCTCAGCAGACTGGATCCCCAAAATGGTCTCTGTATTGGTGATCCCTAAGATATAAAATGCTTTTTCAAATAGATCCTATGTAAATAACCTGAATCCTAAAGCCTACTAACTGCAGCAAATGAATCTTCTCTACGATGTATTCAACTATCTCTAGTTTCTTGATGCTCATCTGTTTGGAAGATCTTTATCACCAAGGCTCATTCCATCACCCCAATATAAGTGGGAATGCATAGAGAGACCACTCTTTCTCAAGTTTCCCTACAGATACCCTGTTCAAACTTTTTCACCCAAAAGTATCCATCATGCACCATATCGAGAGTGTAGTACATGAGATTGATAAACCTTGATGTATACTCTATAACTATCATATCACCATGTTTATTCTCTACAAGAATCTTGATCTATACATATCATAAGGTAGATTAAAAATACTCATTTTAGAACCAACATTGAAACTCTATCCATGAGAGTGTCATCCCATCATGGTTCTAATTGATCATACCCCAATAGCGTCCTGTTGCTTTATAAACAAGACCATATATGAGTGAAATCATTTGATATATCACGATATGCATGAGTCAAGATAATTGGACCAATGACTTCATCCAATTCTCTACATCCAGAGGTCTTGACTCACCATGGAACTTAAATGGTATATACTTCTGAAACATGTGCATTACACCTAACCTATGCGTATTTTCTTATGATCCCACTAGAACAATCGGTTTCTCAACCTAAAGAAAAACATGATATTGAACTAATGGAGGTGGTTCTATGAAACTCTCAATTGGAGTATGAACAACTCTCAGATTTCTTGGAGATAAAACCTTGTGAATAGGCACGTACATTGAATCTTAATCACTCAATCAGTCTTTATGATGACCTTGTCTCAAAATCATAACTGGTTGTCATTGTGGTGGTATCTTGAAAGTTAACAAGATATACCACAGTTAGATGAGAATATCTGGTGATATGGATCGAGAAGTAAATGGAATTCAATGAGCCATTCTTATATGATGTATATACTATTGGTTTCCTCACAACTGGTGTATTTTTCTGCTAAGTCGATAGGCATGTTATCAAAGTCCTGGTGTATGGATGCATTGTCCACCATACCATCACTGGGTTCTCTGTACTGAGATCCAAACATGACACTCCTTAACACCATTTCACTAAGTTCCTAAACTAAATCCCTACAACATATATATCTCTAAACACACTCCATAGGAAAAACTACTTTGATACCACTCTATCATGATCTGACCCATCGAGGTCCCACCTAGACCAGTGGTAAGCTGAGTGTTACACCTTAATCCCACCTATAATAAGTTAGGTCCAATTGGCTAGTGTCGAGTAAACATATTACACAAATAGGATGACTTCGCCTAATCAACCTATACACATGCACACCTCTATGTATATCATAACATACAGTATAGATAAAACTATACTAACCCAAAAGGAAATAAATGCATGTAATAAACTATAAGAACAACCAAGTATATATAGAGTATGAAAGGGAAAAAATATACAACCAACTATAAATAAAGTGAGTATTGAACTAATAGTAGATGAGTATGAATATTCCCACTCATGAACACAAAGTCTAAACATTTCCTGAGAACGCTATCACCTGACACCACTAAGATCCACTGACACCTGTCCTGCCAAAATTTCCATCTAACTGTCTATCATCTACATAAGTCACAACACATGTGGGAAAATCATATGTAATGGTGAGAATATACATACCCATTATAAAACCCTGAAAAATAAGGGAAATAGTATAAATAAATAGTCAAATCAACCCACAAGATCAAGAGGGTAGAAAGAAACCCAAAAAATAAATATTCTCATAGAAGAACCAAGTTGAAGAGATATAAAGGAATCTCTTGATCTTTACAACTATCTAAGGATTATGAGACTTTATGTAGCTCCAAACATTAGTTTTGTCCTGATGCTAGTATCCTAACATAACCTCGTTATATCCACTATGGGGGACCCATGCCACATTGATGACACCTCATCTTTGATGGGGTACCGACTGCTAGTGGGGGGACTATGCCTTTTATGATATCATAGATGAGTGGGTACCGACTCTGTAGATAGAAAACCCATGCCTCAAGTGGGTGTGGGGTGGGACTGGCCCTATCTATACAAAGGGAGTGGGGGACCACACCATGACATATATGTATCGTCCAGGTGGTACCAACCCCGATGTCACTTCAAATATCACACTTGAGTCACAGAGTCATCTAGTCCTATTAGAATGAGTGGTATAATCATGCAACCTCATGTCATATTTATGATCTCAAAAAATGGCTTTCATCACATCCTATATGGAATTCTACTCCAGAAAGATAATTTTATGGTCCAATTCCATGTCTTGAGGAATGAGATACATAAGGTAGAATACTTTGGGGAAAGTACACAGTGTGTCCTTTGGGGTACACTGGGTGTACTCCCAAGCAGATATCTGGCCATATCAGGAAGTCCACATGGCGTATGAAAATACCATGTACAAGGTATGTGGAATGAGGCACATGGAATGTGGGACCACCCAAGGTACTAGCCATGTACTCTATGTACACAGCTTAGCTAGCCAGGTGGGGTCACACAACAAGTGTACATGTCACAACGAGTGTCGATCCACTTAGTGAAACACCCTAACATTATATGGTATGTACCTTTAAAATTTAGCATCTTTGATAGCTTGTGTTGCATGAAACACCGAGTTTAAAATCACGATATGTTATTTTGTGACCGTTATAACCTAGCCATTAAATTGATGGGTTTGAAAAAAATAATTGATTTATGAAATGAATATATAGAAACTAATCAATGTAAATATATTTGAAAATGATCATAATATAATAACAAATTTTTTATTAAATTCATTTTAAATCTTCATAAATGTGTTTTCTTTAAAAGTGATTTCTATTACTCTCTATGAATGAATATTATAATTAATTTATAGAAGTATTATAAAATTTATTTGAAAAAATGAATTTCATTTTTGAAACTATCATATCAAAATTAGTATATGGTAAAATTTTGATAATTTTCTGAAAAATTAAAATTTTTGGTGAATAGTAAAAAATACTGTTTTTTTTAATACGTTATATTTTATGCACAATGATATAATTATGATATAATAATTAAACATATGTAATGAATATTTTATTATGTTATAATACAAATATTGTAAAAAATAATTTATAACATGTAAATTATAATTTATTTTATGATAAATATGGAAATCATTTTCAGCTCTAACGTAGTGCCTACGCTACATTGGAAAAGTAAAACTTGGTGTATTATAAATATTAATTAAGTTATAAGAAGTATTTTCAAGAATATTTTTAGATATTATGTATTTATTATTATTTTTATTGATATTTTTTAATTCTATAGTTATATAACATGAATTTTACCCAAATGTTTTTGCAATGCTTGCACAAGGCAAGAAAAGTCAAATTATCAACTTAAATAAGTTTTCTTGACATGGATATGATTAAATATAAATATAAAATATAAAATATTATATTATTCCTAATTAATTTATTTTTATGATATTAAATTATTGTCAATGTTTATATATGAAATAATTACTTTTAATTCTTACGCAATGTTGGTGTAGTGCTTGTGCAAGCAGAAGAAAAATCAATAAAATGATTATAATTAAAATTATAATAACCCTTAAATGACTCAATAAATTGGATAAGTCTTATTATATGATTAATATTCGTTAAAAATTGTCCTAGTATCAAAAATAAGTCCTTTTGTACCCACTTAGTTGGCATTATGTCCATTATAGTATTTTATTTATAAAAGGTATACTATTCAAACTATGGTTTCAAATTAGTATAAAATTTTTAATATATGGTTTTACAGAAGTGATATATTCAACCATAAATAGTATTATAAAATATAATAGATAAATATTATTCCTGGAATTTTATTTTTAATTTTTAGGAAATAAATAAATATCTTAAATACTTACATAGTGATGATGCAATAATTATTAAATTAATGGAAAAATATAATAAATGACATTAAAAATATTAAAATAATAATAATTTGAGATAATTAATCTTATATATGAATTATTTATATAACTATTACATGTATAATATATAATAAAATTGTTTTTTCAAATATGAATATTTTTTTCTATGTTTTTAGACTCATAGTAACAAATAGTGTTAATTTTGACAATAATGATATTTCATTAATATAATATTTTATTAAATTACTTAAAATAATTAAAATCTTTAATAATATAAAATGGGATAATATTTTGTTTAAAATTTAATCATATGTGCTTTATAGGCATTTTGGAAGTCTTTTCTTCAAGAATGGCCTTAATTATATTTTAATATTTTATAGAATTACATAAATGCCCCTCACCTCAATTATAAAAGGGAACTCATTACTTAATTTAATTTAACCACCTTGAGCCTTATAGATCAAAAAAACTCTATCCTTTTATCCTCATAAAATCCTTATCCAATTTTTTGAGGTTTTGGTACTCCAAAAAGACAAACTTCAGATCCCTTGAGAATACATCTAAAGGAAGTGTGTCGAAGAAGAGGTGATCATTTTTCCCAACTCATTCGAATTAATTTATTATTTTAATTCATATTAATGTGTTATTTACATTATAAAATAATAAATTTAGTATCATTTATATATTTATATGTTATTATTATTATTAAACAACCATATTCTACCTTTTTTCCATCCTATGAAAAATGAAAGCACCACACATGCATGAGTACGACTTACCGTCTCCACGTAGTAGTATAATTAATTTTCTATGTTAAACATTAATAAATGGTTATAAAAATATATTTAATGATTAAATATGATATTTATGAAATTAATAGTATTCTAGAAATGTTGGATTTTTACCCTATGCCAGAGAAAATAGACTTTTACGACAAAACAAGCATGGGAAACAATGCAATAAACACCCAAAATAGTAAAATGAATATATATTGTTTATAAAAAAGTTTTAAAACGTTATAAGGGGATGATATATGAAATAATAAATATTAATATGATTATATTATAGTTTAATAATATTTTTAAAACCATTATATAGTAGTTTTGGACATGTACGGTGGAAATCAGACCTAAGGTAAGGGAATATTAACCCAATTTTCATTTTTTCAGTTAAACTTTTAATACATTGATTATTTCATTCTATGATTATGTGTGAAATGAATTTTTATTATATTCTATTCTATTTAAACTTGTTTTATGTGCATTTACAACTGATACACATAATCGATCCATTTGATTAATGCTCATGCTTTCTTTTAAAAATTATCTTTTAAATGTTTTCTTTTAAAAATTTAAAAGGAATATTTTAAAAAAACTTATATAGAATGATCGGATTCATGAAACCTTAATTTATTGAGTAATACTTTAAAATTTTACAATTTTATTTTCAATTAAATGTTTTATTTTATAATTGTGTGACTTTCTAAATAAATGATTTCAAAGTAAATGTGGTATTTCTCTCAAGAATTTTTCAACGATTTTATTAGAGTATTTTTATCAATGTCAAAACACTTTTTTGGATATTTTTCTTAATTGAAGTTGAACTCTAATGGTACAGTATACCATATTTTATTAATTTTTTTATGATTAGTTTGACTGTGGATGTGCTAATATGATACCATTCATCATATTATATGGGATGGTTTACAATTATATTTATTATTTGGGGAATATTATTAAAATTTCATATGATATTTTCAATATGAATGTATATTCCGACTATATTTTACCCCTTTTATATGAGTAATGCATTGGACTTAGTAAATTATGGTTGGGGCCTGTTATATCCCCTCAATGCATCATTAGGTCTCATGAGACAAACTAATCTAGGTATTGGTTGAGGCCTTACCCATTTATGTATGGTTTCTTATCCAAATCCTTGATGATATATCTATGATGTCCCACATTATGAGATTAGTTATTGATAATCCATGTAATTATTTGACAAGTATAATATTCATGGTTAAGTTTCATTCTCATGTGATTATTTATATGGAATTATTTTCCCAGCTTTTATTCCTGGCATATTATACTCAAGATTATGTTTTAATGGCATGTTATTTTATTTATTCATCTTAACTAATTGTTTATTATTATTTATGATAGCTTCCATAGTATTCTTAACCTTAATTCACACCTGATCTCCCCCATTTCTTATGTTTTATTTTTTCCAGGATGCTAAGATGTATATTATGATTGAAATGTAGGGATAATATAAGAGAATATGAGTGTTTTAAATGGAGTTATTATGTTGTATTTTATATTTTCAGTATTAATGTAATATTAAAGTATGTATCTAGTTTACCAAACTACTAAACTATCTAGTCTGTTTGGATTCAATTCCTTGTTTATTATACCAATGCAATAAAGTAAGGCACGGGCTCTAGGATACTAGGTCTAGGGTCTTTATAGTTAGTATTAGAGGAAGTTTAATAGAAACTTTGGAAACTTGATTTAGGAAAACATATATTAGGGAAATATAACCCTATAACTGACTTTATGAATTTTCCTAATCTAACCAAGTTTATTGTTTTGAGATTATTTATACATAAATTTTTAAGTGTTTCGCTAGTTTTAAATTTTCAAAGTCTAATCTAGTGTATGCCATTGTTTAGAAATGACACTTAGTGGAAGGAATGGAAATTGTATCGACGCACATATTCTATGTAGGGATTTACCTCCTATGAAAGATAATGATGTTAGAGATAGAGCTGCAACTAGAGCTGAATAACTTATTACTATACTAGGACAACTGACTCAGGTAATGAGAAATAACCTTACTCACATGGAGTAGCCTAATATACAATGTGGGGTAACAACGTTAGACTACTTCATGTGAAACCAAATTCCATCATTCGATAGGACTAAAAATCCATTTGTAACTAAGCAATGGATAAGTTCCTTAGAGAAGATATTCCTCATTTTGGGAAGTAAATAAAGGGATAAGGTTATCATGATAGTTTATTATCTCTCGGGATATGTGGATCAATGGTGGTCATTAATTCAAAACAAAAAATAGGAGGAAGAAATATAAAATTTGTAATATAAGGATTTAAAGGAATTTTTCTTGGAAAAATATTTCCCTCATGAATAGTGAGTGGATATAGAGAAACAATTATTGAGTCTGAGATATAATGAGGATGAAAATGTTTCTAATTATGAATCCAACATTACAAGGTTATCAAGGCATGTCATAGACTATATACATAATCCAAAGACAAATATTGACCATTTATTTGATGGTATTAATCCAATTATCTAAAGGGTATTAGTCTCTCAAACATTATCATCATACGAGGATATAGTATCATGTTCCATCAAGATAGTGAAATAATTTTCCAAGGCTTAGTGATTCGAAGGGACATAAGATAAAAAGAGGGTTGTTGAGTACTCTCAAAATATAAATAAGTCAAAAGAGGATAAGGGAAGAATATAATTTCCAATTTTTAATAAATGTGGAAAAAACATCATGGAACATGCTTATTAGGAAAGGTAGTTTTTTACAAATGTGGAGAAAAAGGCCACCAGGCCCATGACTATAAGGGAAAAAAAGAAGTTGTAAGTGGATAATGCTTCAGTTTTAAGGATATGGGAAATTATGAACATGATTTTTCTAGACATCAAGGAAAATTTCCCTAGAAAATTCCAAGGTAGCAAGGCTATGCTTATAAAGTTACAACAGTTGAGGTTGAAGTTCCTAATTATGTGGTGACATGTACTTTAATAATCTCTTCAAATTTAGCTAAACCTATATTTGATTTTGGATCATCGCATTCTTTTATATCTTCTTAGTTAGCTATAAAAATTAGTTATTTCTAATTCACCTTAACATGGGAGTTGTTAGTCAAAACTCTTAGTGGAAACCTCATTGAAACAAATATGTGGGATGTAGTTCCTATTATGACACATAAATGTTCTCTAATTACTGATTTTATTATCATACATATGGTTGATTTTGATAGAATCCTTGGTATGGACTAGATTTAAAAATATGTGAAAATTTATTAGAAGAAGAAGGAAATTATGATTTTTGAGGAAGGTGTAGAATTCTATATCCTTAGAGCAGAAACTTACTCAACTGATTCTTATCTAGATCCACCTCCAGTAGCTCTTCTAAATGATATTCTTGGAGAATAAGAGTAGATAAGAACTATTGATTAAAAATTCGATCTTCCAATTAAGGATGTACCTATTGTACATGAATACATTGATGTATTTCTAGGGGAACTACCTAGACATCCACTATAGTGGGAAGTTGAGTTATATATTGACTAAATCCTTGATGCAAGACCTATATCAAAGACTCCCTATAGAATAGATATGGTGGAGTTAATATAGATAAAGAAACAACTATAGGAATTCAGTGGTAAGGTATTTATACACCATAGTGATTAAATTTAGGTATCTCATGTTATTTTCGTTAAGAATAAGTATGGATTTATGAGGTAGTACATTAACTATAGGGAGATCAATGCTAATGTGATAAAGAACAAGTATCATCTGCCTCACATTGATGACTTGTTTGACCAACTTCACGGAGCTCAATATTTTTCAAAGATTTATCTTTGTTCTAGGTATCATAAATTGTGTTTAAATAAGGAATATATTCCAAAGATAGCATTCTAAACAAGGTAGGGACATTACAAGTTTGCAGTAATAACATTTGTACTGACTAATTCACCCCCTATTTTTATGGATCTAATAAATATATTATTTAAGGAATATCTTGATAATTTTTTTGTGGTATTTATTGATGATATCTTGATGAACTCAAAAATCTACAAGGATCATGGGAACCACTTATAGATTTTTATTGATACTCTTAGAGAAAATTATTTATATGGGAAATTTAGCAAGTGCGAATTATGGATTTAAAAAATTTCTTTTAATGTCCATATTTCCTCCAAATATGGAATCTCAGTTGATCCTATGAAGAAAAAAAATAGACTAGTAATGGCTTACACCAATGAATATAATTGAGGTATGTAGTTTCATTGGTTTACTAGGTTACTCTTAGCATTTCATTCAGAATTTTCTCTGATTACCTAACCTGTTAACAAATATTACTCCTGAAGGGGTTAATTTTATTTGGAAAAAGGAATGTGAAAAATTCTTTGAATAATTGAAGAGGAGATTAGTGAATGCTCTAATCTTGAATCTACCATAGATAAGTGGTGGATTTGTGATTTATATTGATACATCAAAGAAAGTATTTGGCTGTGTCCTTATGTATAATGATAGGGTTATTGTATGTGCATCAATGCATTTAAAAACTCATGAATTGAACTATCTAACTCATGATATTGAGTTAGAATCTATAATACTTTCTCTTAAAATATATATACACTATCTCAAGGGTTAAATATTTGAGATATATAAAGATCACAAGTGTTTGAATTATATCTTATCACAGAAATAACTCAACATGAGGCAAAGACGGTGGCTCAATCTACTCAATGAATATGATTGTTTAGTACACTACCAATCAGGGAAGAAAAATAAGGTGGAAGATGCATTGAATAGGAAGGATCATGGAGTTCTGAACATAATTAGGATTTATAGGGATTCTATGTTTATGGATATAGTAAAGATGAATATGGGAATTATCAAGGAAGGTGAAACATCACTAATTTTTTAAATGGTTTCCAAACCATATTTATTGTAAAAGATAAAAAGTTCTCAGAATGATGATGAGAAGTTTCAAAAGAAAATTAAATCTGTGAATGATGGGAAATTGGTAAGGTTCGTATATAAATATAGAATCTTGAAATTTGGGAAGAGGATTTGGGTTCCCTCAATACCCAAGATAAAAATAGAATTATGGGATGATGCTCATAGCTCAAATTTCTCTATACACCCTGGTAGCACTGAGATGTATAGAGATTTGAAATAACATTTTTTGTGAGATAATATGAAGTGGTAAAAAAAATTAATATGTATCCAGATGATTAATTTTTCAATCAATAAAGTCTTAAAGGAAACATCCTAGAGGATTTATGCAACCTATACTGTTTCCCTCTAGAATTGGGGATGATCTTATTGATTTAAGATTCAAACATTCCAAGCGGTTTCTAACGGGTTTGTTCGCAGAATCAGAAACATACAATGATTCCATATCCATTTGGACATACTTTCCAAAGGTAGGCGCTCATTATTTGTGGACTGATGAGGATTAGGAATTTTCATTGGTCGAGAGGATGGGAGTTCAGACTCATCACACCTTTTTTAGGGGAATTATTGTCTACTCTGGGACTCTCTTTATAGATTTAAGTTATGTTTGTGAATCCTTATTACATTACCAAGTATAAAATGAGATTTCCTTTAGATCTGAAAATCAATGATTAAATATGTAGAAAATTTAGAGAATCTTTTATATGTATTCGAGGTTCTTCATCAATAGAGAATCATCTTTATTTGTTAGAGATTCTTATTCGATGGTATCCTTAAATACATAAAAGTCTCTTGGTCATTATGATGACCATACTGGTTTTAAAGCCACTCAGTGGGGAACTTAAAGTTTATTTTCATTCAGGAGGACATGGATTATTTCAATGTTGGGATCATACCCACAGATGGGCTACCTATGTATCCTTTGTTTAGAAAAGGAATCAGAACCCATATAGTTCGAGTAAGGGAGTATGATGTTTATGACTGATGGCTCAAATAAAGATGTCATAATTATTTTTACACTCTAAGATCACGTGAGTCATGCTCGGTGTGATAAACAAGAGGTATTTGGTAAAACCAGACAATTTGTGCCATGAAAGATGCAGTCATAAGAAATGATGTGGGGATTATGTAAGTATGACTGCCCAAAAATAGATAAAGATTAAGATTTAATTCAGGGGAGAAATCCAGGAACAGGGTCCATAAAGGTATATGTGCTTCATGGAGATTTGGATACTCTAATATTGGGGATTACTCCTAAGTAATATTCACAAGTTAGGAGGGGACTTATGATTGGGTTTTACTCCTGAGAAGAAAGCCCTGATCAAAAGGAATTATGACTTCTTAAGAGAAATTAAGATTGGGGCTTACTCCTGAAAAGGAGGCCCCGGTTAAAGGGATTTGAAAATTAAAGGGACTCAGGGCTTACTCCTAAGGAGGAGGCCCATATTTGATAATGGGGCCTACTTCTGAAAAGGAGGCCCAGATTAAGAGAATTATGGTTGGGGCTTACTCCTGAGGAGGATGCCCATATTTGGGAACTTTAATACTGGGGCTTACTCCTGAGGAGAATGCCCAGATTAGGGGACTTGGGGCTTACTCCTAAGGAGGATGCCCAAGTTTAAGAGAATTTGGACTAGGGCTTACTCCTGAAAAAGGAAGCCCAGGTTAAGGGGAATTATGATTGGGGCTTACTCTTGAAAAGGAGGCCCAGGTTAAGGGTTTCTCTCATCTTAAGGGATGAGGTTGAATGAATGAAATCTCAATCTTTAGTGACATAATGATGTGTAAATCACTAGGTTTTGAGAGATGTTCCAAGGAGTTCCTTTCAGATAAGGAAGTCAAATCAAGAAATCATGCCATAAATGGATTTGAAGAGTGTCTTGAAGACTGAATCTTGAATAGGAGAGGTGGAATGGTATAAGAGAGGTGAAATGGGCATGAAAGGCACCTAAAAAGACTGGGTCACTCAAGTCCTGGTAGGCGCCCAGGTACTGCGTGGGCGCGCAAGTCCCTGGTTGCGTAGGTATACCTGCACGGCACATGGGTACTTGCACGATTGTTAATCAGTAGGGTAATACTTGGGCGATCCTTGACCAAATCCTTTATAATTATCCTGAGGTACTTCCAGAAGAGGGGCACGCAAGTTTTGATGAATAGATAAGGTGGCGCACAAGTATGTTCATTTCCCTTAAGGGTAAAACACATTAGTCGCGCAAGTGTTAGTTATTTCTAACACTTAGACCTTATTCCTCTTGTATAGACCTTCCATTCTAGGTAAAGAATTACCATAGAAGTGTTCGGAAGGCTTGAAGAAGAGACTTGGGCGTTCCGAGCTCTGTATCTGAATTCTAGAAAAATTCCCCCTCGAATGTGGGGCCCACTGAGGGTATTTATAAGCTAGAGAAGACCCCGAGCGGTTATCACTTAGGGCGTGCAAGTCACTTGCGTGACCATTAGGCGACGCGCAAGTATACTTGCGCGACAGTAAGGGAACTTGCATGACCCTAGGTCCTTTGACTCCTTTTTTATTCCTTTGTCGGTTTTTGATGTTTTATTCAAAGGATGAATCACTTTGTGCTAAGTCATTTCCCTTTCTATTATTTTAGACAATGTGACATAAAGGAGAATCAACAAAAGTCCCCCCTCAGATTTGGATCTGAAAGAAAAAGGATGTGACTCTGAGGAAAAGAAGAAAACTAAAGGGAAATAGGCGCGCAGGTGTTCACCGAGCAACTTTCATCGCGTAGGTGCAAGTCACACAGGGCTGGAGCGCGCTGGCTGTAGGCACGTAGGTGGCCGGCCTGGCCTATAAATATGTGCTCATTTGTTGCGCATTACACAGAACTTCAGATTTTTGAGCTCTCACCGCGCAGGTCATCTCCACCGCGCAAGTTGCTCTCTTTTCCACTTTTCCTTTATTGTCGTGTTGTTGTCAAGGTATCTGGACCTACGCGGTGATACTTGTGCGCCAAATACTTGTGCGACACATTATACTTGTGCAACACATCCACACTTTCACGCCAAGTTTAGACTTGTGCGCCTCAATGCCTTTGCCATTTTTTCTGAATTCCTTCACAAATTTTATGAAAAATGAACCCATTTAAGAGTTAATTTATTCAACCTTTGTGAAGATTCAATGGCTCCCAAGAGAATCAGAATGACTGATGAATTGGCAAGGAAACATCTTGATGATATGATGGATATCATTGGCCACAATTATTATACCGTCTGTGATAGCACCCTCTCGGATCTTGCTAAGTATCTGAAGAAATATCACTTTGATTTCCCACAAAGCACTTATCTGCCTTTGTATGGTTATGGTCATCTGCGAGAATTCACTATTCCAGAAGCAAAGAACTATCTCCCAATTTCTTGGTTTCATAATTATACCAACTTTTATTCAGCAAATATCTCATGTGGAGGAGGATTTATAAATGCTGGAATAGTGGAGAAGGCCCACATGATGCATCATAGCCCTTGTACGCCAGATCTAAAACCTCATAAGCCTGAGATGCAACCACATTTTCATTTTTAAATCTTCCTAAATGCTCAGATGGATCAATCCAAAGCCAGGAAGAAAAGTTGGGACTTCCGTCCTAGGGGAGGTGTGAAGCCAGCTTGGATGTGGTCATACTGGGTATGATAAACCTGTGTAGAGTTTTTTGAGGATCTGAAAGGAGTGGTGATATATGAAGTTGTCTGGGTTGGGGAAACATATGTTTACAGACATGATAACTTCGTGCCGGAGATACTCAGCCACTGGAGCCCAGAAACCAATTCTTTCCTTCTGACTCATGGATAAGTAGGCATCAGTCTGTGGGATATCCACAGGATCTCAGGGGCTCCAATTTTGGGCAACATGTATGATGAATTCATTCCTCCCAAGGTGACTTGGAATGATTCAGAGAAGACTCCTGCTTTAGATCGGGAATTATTTAAAATCTTCCACAGGCTCAAGAGTTTAGAGACCTCCTTAACTAATTTTAGAGAGGATATTCATCCAGAGGAGTGGATGAATATATTTCTTATTGAGAATAAATAGAAGGAGCCAAAGGAGAAGGAGCCAAAGGAAAAAGGATCTAAGAAAAAGAAATCCAAGGATAAGAGGCCCACCCGTCCTACCACCTGCCCAAAACCTGAGAAGAGGGGTGCTCCGGGCACATTTTGGCCAACTTTAGAAGGAGAAGAGTTTGAGAAATGGGGATATGAGGTGAATCAAAGGATCCCGAAGAAGACTCGTCTGGTGGGCTTCTCGGCTTTGTGGCTCAGCGTTTATCTCTTGCCAGTCAGGGATTTGAAGGGAGGCGTCAGGCCAGGGACCTTCGTCATTGTGGAAAAGTTGGCTGAGGGAAAAATGGTTGGGTTGGCTACACCCATTTTAGCAAAGATTAACAGGATTTTACTTCATGTATTCATGGGTAAATCTCCTTTAAGAATAGTGGGACCATTCCAAGTTTTATGGGGATGGATCGCCACTCACTTCAGAACTTACAATGTAAAAAATGGATTACAAATTCCTGGAAGTTCTTTTATGCCATCAGTGCAAGAATTCTTTGGATTTGATCCATTAGATCTTAATGCCTATGACATGAAATTGAGGCTGATAATGTTTAAGGAATTCAACTTCTTTCCCTATGGAAATCATCCAACCGGTCAGTTTGTTGATGATGGAACAACACACTTAGATTTGAGGGCATACATACTAGCTTGTAGAGATGGTGTTCTAGTTTCCAGGATTGACGGAGAAATTATATGTGAGGCCTATGCCCCATATATATTTGCACGTCAATTAAAGCGTCTGCAACAAATTGGTGTATCTCCCCCAGTACATGTCAGGTTAGAGAAACATCCGATGGTTGCTCTGCAACTGTGGCTGCTGATGTCAAGGGAAAAGACTGGGGTGGTATTTGATCTACCAGTTGAAAAGGTGGCACATAACTTGACCACATGGTATGCCGAGCACTGGATAGCATCATACCCTAAAGGGGTGCTGAATCACCCAGTTTATCAGGTGGGGAAAAGGAAGAGGAATGTAGAGAAAGGAACCCTTCCTCATGAAGGTGATGCTTCCCCACCTGAAGCTGATTCGCCAGATTCCTCATCAAGGACTGGCTCACTGGATTCCCAAGGTGGGGATGATGAGGCACAGAAAACGTCAAAGCGGCCTCGTGCCCGATATAATCCTCCGGTTAGAATAAAAAGACCTACTCCATCAACTCCTGGTGAGTTACTTTATTGTGGTAATTTAATCTATACTACTTTATAAAAGCAATAAGTCTTATTTTCTTATTCTCTGTCTGTCGTTGTAGGAGCTGGGAAGAAACTGAAATCAAAGATTGAAGGACCTTCTTCGCAGCCTTCATATCTAAGACCAGAGGTTGTCCAGACATGGTAGAGTTTATACTATGGTACTAAGACCGCCTAGCTGGATTTGTGTGAGGGTATACAACTCCCTAGAATAGGGAATCTTGTGGCGTATTCAGATATCCAATATGAGGATAACCCCAATGAAGTGCGGGCTTACATCAGAGAGCTGGAAATTCTCATATATTCCACTGATGAGTCCATTCCTGTCACCAGGAAGGTGAAGGAATTGATTGATCGTGGCGCCACTGAGGGGGCTGGTGGTTCTGGAGATGAGGAGTGACATGATTATGGGGCTCCTGAAGATGTAAGTTTTCTTTCCTTATTTTCTTTGAAACTTGATTCCAGTCGAATATTTGTTACTTAAGTAAGTTATTTTCTTCATCTTGCAACTTGAAAAGAAAGGAACTACCGAGGTTCCTTAGCCAGAGTATAGCCCTGGTGGTACTGCCATTGGGGCTGTTGATGAATATCCTCGTGAATCGGGCAAGATATCTCCAGGCCAGCAGGCCATGAATGAGGAGTTGGACATGGCCTTCCATTCGCCAATTCAAGTGCCAATAAGGGAGACTGTTGATACTCCTAAAAAGCCAAAAGGACAAAGGCAGCAAAGGAGGAAGTACACCACGAAACGCTTTATCAGTAGTGGTAAGTCCTTCAGATAATCATGAATTTTAAACCATGAAAAATATTGCTCATTTTCCTTGGGATTTCAGGGGATTATTCAATTTCCCCTATGAGGGAAAGGACTGATCCTCCTTTGAGGACCACGGATGGTACTGTGGAACAAACGCAAATTCAGGCTGACTTGGCTGCTTTTGAAAAAGAGCCAACATCTATTCCCAGTACTACTCCTATTGCTGCTACAAGTAGAGAAGAACCTGTACCAGAATCACTGGCGGCTGCAGCAACTGAATCTGCCATCCTTCCTGAAGAAGTTGTCTAGGGTCAGGGGCCACAGAATGAGGGTCACCAAGAGGACACATCAAATTCTCCCACTGGTGAGACTAACCAGGATTCTAAAATATCATTGGATAAAATGATGAATTGTGGCATGTCTTTCGAAGAATTTTATGATCATGCTAAGTTATCATGTGATTTAGAAGACCTTGGGCATGAGTGTTATCCTTCTTCCAGTAAATTTTCTTATAATTTACACTTCTAATCATGACTAAAAATATTATGCAGTTCCATCCATAGAAGCTTCTAAACTGCCAATTCCTGAAGAGGGTGTGGACATTGATGTCAACCCTACCATTGTAGAAACATTATCTCAAGTGGATATAAACCCAGTAACCCCTCATGAGACCCATCTTGAAGATCCTGTTGAAACTGGGAAAGATGGAGAGGAGTCTTCTCAAGCTGGTAATCTACTATTAAGTAATGATTGTACTGAGTTTTCAAGATAGACAACCAACTTTCATTATTCTATGAAACTAACCATACATTTAATTGATCAAACAGGTCTATCAACTTCAATGTCTAGAACTGGAGGTGAAGTCTCAACCTCCACCCAAACAGTAGTAGAAGGTGAAGCTACCAAGATCAGGGGGGAAGGATCAGAACAGGGCACTTCCTTAAGCGCATTAATCCCATATTACATGCCCCCTTGTGACGATGATGTCGAATCAGACCCGGATGTGCTTAAGGAGCTCAGCTTTTCATGACGCAAGGAATGGAACAACATATGGAAAATCATATATGAAGTGCCTTTTGAAGAGTTGTCATCAAAGATTTCCCAGTTGTCATCCCAGTTTGTCATGCTAGGACTTGGAGGTTTTGGATACCAAGAGATCCATACCTCGGTGACACAAGTCATCTTAAGAAGGGAGCAGGAGCAAAAGTGTCGTGGAGATCTAACTAGGGTGAAGCTGTCAGTCAATATCAGTGAATTTGAGGCTACAGTATCCTGAGTTGAGGCTGATTATGCTGCCAAGATGAAGGAGATGAAGCATAAGATCAAATAAAAAGTCATCCAACAGGTGCAGCTCCAGTAACAGTTAGATGCTGTTACTGGGGAACTTGACCAGCTCAATAATTCATTGGAGGGAGCTCAAATGAATGGTATGAAAGTCATTGAAGATGCCAAGAAGGCACTCCATCAAGCTGAGAAGAGTGAAGCTGGTCGAGTGCACGAGCTTCAAGTATCTGCTGATGAAGCTCGGGATGTTGTACATCAAGTTAAGACTTATGTTGACAGTCTTTTGTAATTTCCTGAAAAAGAGAAGAGGATCCAATCTGTGGATGTCCCTCTAATTCTTGTGCATCAATGGAGAGTACTTTTATCTTTAATCATTTATGCTTGTATTATTTCTCTACCTGCTTTAAATTTTTTCTAAGACAATGGGCCTAGTAAGCATAGTTTGATTTTTACTAGGATTAATGTAAATAACCCTAAAAAATATGAATCTTTTAATTGCTCAATATTACCTAAATCATACGAAATGTATGTTTAGTGAGCTAGAACTTGACTTTTATTCAGATTTCCTTTGTCTTTTGTGTGCAGTTTAAAGTCATGCACGTCATACATAAAGAGGCTAATGTTTAAGGTCGAAATAGCTTTGATCGAAATGGATTAAAATTGACTCAATTCCTTGACAATTTATCTGAAAACACATTACCATACTCAAGTATGAGGAAAAATATGTAAACTATGACTTAAGAATATTTGAATCTGAGGAATGATATGAGAAAAGAGCTAAAAGGCATTAGAATAAGTAGTTCCCAAGAATGAAGTTACCATTATTTAACAAACCCATTAGGGGGTTAAATTATGCAGGTCCACCTAAGGGCATTGGCTGCATAGTCAAATAAATAGCATCCTTTGGCTGACAGGTCTATTATATAAACTACTTATGCAAGGCCGCCTAAGGGCACGTGCTGCATAGTCAGGAAAAAGAACTCTCAGAAATTTAATTTCCTAGTGCTAAAAAGCTGGTGAAAGTTTATGAAGATTCAAATTTTCCAAAGTATAGAGTTTGTTGTATGGAAAGAGGTACCTGAATATGGAGAAGATATTTCCAAACAAGATTACTGAAGAACTGGATGAATATCACTCCTATAAAGGTCTGACCCAAATGTAGGGAAGGAGAATATAAACCATAGACTTGAATACTTTTAGATCATGAAAAAGGATATGGGACAAGTATGTTAAGGATGGCTATTTTTGCGGATCCCTATATATTGTCATTAAGAAAAATAAGGACAAAAGAGGCTTTCTTCCCAAGAATGAAGTTACCGGTATTTAACAAACTCGTTAGGGGGTTGAATTATACAGGTCCACCTAGGGGAATTGACTGCATAGTCAAATAATAGCATCTTTTGGCTGACAGGTCCGTTATGTAGACTGTTTATGCAAGGCCGTCTAAGGGCACGTGTTGTATGGTTAGGAAAAAGAACTCTCAAAAATTTGACATTTTTGTGACTAGAAGTCAAGAAAAGGGTTATGAAGATCTAAAAATATTTAAGGATAGGATTATGACACACAAAGATGGGTGTTGTCCAATTTATGTATAGATACACAGATCAATGCTAACCATAATCATGTTGTGGCTGTGTCCTGAATTGAAATCTTGGACTTCACTACGTATCCCATAAGGATGGGAATCAAGCCATACGTAGATCTTAAACAACAATTTAACATTATGCAAGACAAAAGGATTAGAGATCTTAGTTTAGGGTCATAGAACTCGGACCATTATAAGAAATACACAGTGTGTGTTTTCATGGGAACTTTTCAGCCAAGGGACTGAAAGTGGAATTTGAGGTTAGGCCCAAAAGACTTGGGTCTGGATTCGAGGGACACTCTAATGTTTCTACATATCCCATAAGGATGGGAATCAAGCCCACGTAGTTCTAGAACTACCCTCTGTACAAATTTGGTTCGTACTTGTGAAGGGTGAAAGGGGACTTTAGTGCAATGATGATTTAACCCAAGATAAAAGGTTTGGGCATTTCCATGTATGCATGTAGTCTTTGAAATATAACATGATTGAAAATCAATGTAAATAATGATTCCCTTTTAGGTGAGGGTATCAAATAATATTGTAGTTTATTGTCATACTGGACAAAAGTGTTGTATAGTTTAACGTCGTATAGCAAGGACGAAAGTGAACCAATGTAAAGATATTGATTCTGGGGTCGGTTTCATGAATCAACATCATATGAGATGGAGGTGAACCGATGTGAAGATATTGGTTTTGGGATTGAACCTCAGGAGGTTGCCTGCATACCCATCCTAGAAGGCAAGGATCAAAGTCTGCGTAGTTCAATTAAAGAATGAATTAATGATCAAGTTGTTCTTAGGGACAACGACCTAAAAATGATGTTGGGACTTACACGTGGTTAGCATCCCAAAGAGGGTGTTATGGTTTAAATTTGCTCTAATCTCACGTGAGTCATACTCGGTGTGAGAAACAAGAGGTAACAAAAAACTTAAAGATGCACAGTTTAATGTCATGTAGGACATATGAAGGGACTATGCAGTTTAAATTCTTGCAATTAGGTCTATTGGTGCTACACAGTTTAATGTCATGTAGCAGGGACAAAGTACAGTTTAATGTCATGTAGGACATATTTAAAGGAATTTTGTATAGTTTAGCATCATGTAGCTAGGACGATGAGGACAATATAGTTTAACGTCATGTTAGACAAAAGGGGGACTGTACAGTTTAATTTCATTCAGTGAGGACAAAAGAGTACACCAGTTAACGTCATGTTGGACGTATTAGGGACTTTTTCACAGTTTAATGTCATGTTGGACGAAAAAGGGATGATACAATTTAGCGTCATGTTGGACGTAAGTTTCAATAGTTTAAGGTCGTATTCATGGAACATTGGTTATGCAGTTTAACATCTTGCTAGACGTAAGGGACTTCTATACAGTTTAGCATCATGTAGCTAGGGTGTTATAGTTTAACGTCATATTGGATGAAAGAAATGCAAATAGTTTAAGGTCATATGTATGGATCGTTGTTGTATAGTTTAATGTCATATATCAAGGATGATGAAGGGGACACAGTTTAATGTCATGTTGGAAAAAAGTATGAATAGTTTAAGGTCATGTGCATGGACCCTGGATGGTGCAGTTTAACGTCATGCTGGACATAAGGGACATGAAAATAGTTTAAGGTCGTATGCATAGACCCTTGGTGGTGATAAAATTATTTTAAGGTCATATTTATGGACCGAAGCAATGTATTTTGTGTTTATACAAAATACTTCTTCAGAAATATGGCATTGGTTAGAGTAGTGATGAGTTCTCCGTCCATTGAGATTAATGAATATGCTCCATTGGAGTAGACCTTATGTATTTAATAAGGTCCTTCCCATTTTGGTTCAAGATTGGGAGGTTTCTTTCCTGGTATCATTGGAGTTCTAAGAACTAATACCAATTCTCCCTGAATGAATGAACGAAGACGGAATTTTTTGTTGAAAGCTCGTGTTATTCAATTCTGATAGACTTCCAAGTGGTGCAAAGTGCACAATATTTTCTCATTTAACCATTCCAATTCATTCAATCGCTTTTGAGATTGTTCATCTATAGATGATTGATCACAAATGGCAACTCAAAGCGAAGGTAATTGAATTTCAATTGGAAAGACTGCTTCTGTTCCATATACCAATGAATATGGAGTTGATTGCGTTGCAGTGCGGGTGGTGGTCTGATAATCCCATAAAGCATGAAAGAGTTTATCAGGCCATGATTTCTTATCTTTATCCACCATATTTTGCAATATATTTGACAGAGTCTTATTGAAGGCTTCTATCTGACCATTGGTTGCTGCATGATACTGAGATGAATGGTTGGATTTGATGTTTTATTCTTGATACAACTTCTTCACCTCGGATGAACAGAAGTTGGTGCCATTGTCCGTCAATATGGTATGAGGGACACCAAATCTGGTAATTATGTTAGACTTGATGAAGCTAACAATGAATTTAGAACTAACTTCCTTAAGAAGTATTGCCTCTGCCCATTTGGAAAAGAAATTAGTAGCAGTAAGAATATACTTAAACTGCTTGGCCGTAGCTGAAGGGTAAGGTCCCACCACATCCATTCCCCATGTGGAAAATGGCCACAAGTATTTAGCTGTATAAAGAAACTCTGGAGGTTGATGAATAAAGTTGGCATGTACTTGGCATGAATGAAATTTTTTTGTGAAATCAACACAATCTTGTATCATTGAAGGCCAAAAGTATCCAAGCCTTCGAATCTGATCAGGCAGTCTATGTCCAAACTGGTGGGCACTACAAACTCCTGCTTTCACTTCTTTCATGACATCCATTGTCTCTTCACCTTCAATGCATTTGAAGAGAACTCCATCAAAACCACGTTTTTAGAGAATTTTCTCTAGGTGATCTAGGCTATCATAAAGAGTAAAATTGACCACACATCGCTGGATTTGTTCTTTCCCGGCTCTATCTGGTGGAAGTGTTCCATTTTGAAGGTATTCCTTGATAGGTGTCATTCATCCTGTAGTATGACCATACGGTTTAGGAATGGGACTAATTTCATTAATTTCCTCTGTTATGGTTCGAACATAAGGTAAAATTGTAGGACGGTGGGCAATACTGATGGTTGTCTCATACCGATTTGGATCTACCAGAGTTGTGTCTATTTTAGCCAGTGCATCAGCTTGAGCATTTTATGATCTTGGGACATAAGAAAATGTCAGTTCCAAAGGGAATTCTGCCATTAACTCTATGATGTAATCATACAAAGGGATTAGTTCTTCTTTTCTGATGGCATAATCCCCATTTACTTGTTTGATTACTAGGTCTAAATTACCTTTCACCTTTAAGTGATTCACTTGTGCTTGAAGTGCCAATTCCAAGCCTTTGATGAGAGCTTGGTATTCTACTTCATTATTGGTACCACCTTCCCACAATAAGAAGGAATAAGGTAACACTGTCTTTTCTGGAGAAATGAGCACAACTCCTAAGCCAACTTTTTGGAATTTATGATTTTCCATTTTCCTCCCTGTTGGACTCCTGGAAGCACCATCAAAGTATATTTCCCATTCCTGAGGACTTTCTTGAATAGAGAAAACTTCCTCGCCAGGGAGTTCAATATCTGAAGATGTGTCTTCCACTGAAGGGTGTTTAGCCAGGAAATCAGCCAGAGCTTGGCCCTTTATTGCCTTTTGAGACATATACTGAATGTCGAATTGCTTCAACATAACTGCCCACCTTTCCAGACATCTTGTAAGCATTGGATGACTAAGGATGAATTTGAATAGGTTATTGCGAGATACCAATTGGACCTCGTGATGTTGCAGGTAGTGTCTCGACTTCTGAACTGCAAAGATTAATGCTAGGCAGCACTTCTCAATACTTGAATACCGGGTTTCTGCTTCAAGCATAGTCCGACTGAGATAGTAGGGGCTGTTTTCATTCCCAGTATCATTCTTCTGAGCAATAAAGGAACCCAATGATCGCTCTAGAGCTGTCACGTAGAGGATAAGTGGTCTTCCTTCAACAGGTGTCATGAGTACTGGTGGACTCAAGAGGTATTTCTTGAGAATATCGAATGCTTCTTTACATTCTTCAGTCCACTGGTAAGTGACTCCCTTCTTCATCAATTTGGAGAAGGGTAAACTTTTTCCTTCCAAATTGGCGATGAAACACCGAATATAGGCTAAGTCTCCTTGAATTCCTCTTAATTCTTTCAAATTTCAAGGAGGTGACATACCAAGTATTGACTTGGTTTTCTCAGGATCGACTTCAATACCACGATGGCATACAACAAAGCTGAGAAATTTTCCTGAGGTTACCCCAAAAGCACATTTTAAGGGGTTCATCTTCAAATTATGTTGCCGAAGATTGTGGAATATGACTTCTAAATCAGCTGAGTGATTAGAACGTTGTTTGGATTTGACCACCAAATCATCCACATAACATTCGACAAACTTCCCTAAAAAGGGTTTGAAGATAAGATGCATGGAACGCTGATATGTTGTGCATGCATTCTTTAGGCCAAAGGGTATTACCCGGTAGCAAAACACACCCTGAGGGGATTTGAAAGCTATAGATTCCTCATCTTCTGGAGCCATTTAGATTTGATTATATCCAGAATATCCATCTATTAAGGAAAGTGCTTCATAGCCATCTGTTTCATCAATCAGGAGTTCTGTAATCGGAATTGGAAAATCATCCTTAGGACAATGCCGATTAAGATCTCTGAAATCGATGCAAACTCTAATTTTTCCATTCTTCTTCTTCACGGGGACAATATTAGAAAACCACTTTGGATATTGAACTTCTCTGAAGAAGTTATCTTTGATGAGCTTATCAATTTCAGCTTCAATTTTGGAATCATAGGTTGGGTGTGTTCTTCTAGAAGCTTGCTTAAATCCTCAATGTTATTATGGTAAACCCAAATGATGAGTAGCAACATCAGGATCAAGCTCAGGCATCTCTATATAGTTCCAAGAAAATATGTCTCGATTTTGCTTTAAAAAGGAAATATACATCTCTTATTCTTCAAGAGTCATGGCCGCACTGATTAAAGTGGGGCGTGGATCTTCTTTTGTACCCAGATTTATTTCTCTGAGTTCATCCACAGTTGTAGAGATACCCTCTCCAAATTCTGGAGGAGGATCTCTGAGATCTTCCTCTTCTTCTTCAACATGTGTTACTTATTTTTTTTCTACTTCCATAGTAGAAGATGAAGTATAATTTCCATGATCAGAAGAGATGTTAAAATTTGAACATCTTGAAGAAGAGGCTTCCATTTCTGACCTGATTGATGATGAAGGGTCTTCCCTAGGAAATAGGGAGGAGATGATGGATTGAGAATCAACATCATTGTTCACCTCTGACGTTGCTATAACTTCCTTTGTCCTGATTGGCAAAGTATAGACTTTTTGGATTTCTTTAGATGAAATGAAGACATCTCTATTTGATCTTTCATCATTGCCTGGTGGATCATTAATTTCTCCCATGTTATCTGGCTCAATTTCCGTAATTGACATTATGGATCTTTCTATAAGAGTATTTGGATTTGGGTATATCCTGTCAATTTGACTGATAGGCAACACATAATCTGTACTCACATGTGCAAATGGATTTACTGGATTCCAAACCATACAGAGCATTAACTTTGGTAATCTCCTTTGCTATGGATTTCTCCCTTCCCTTCATGTGATAGAATTATGCCTCAATGTATTGAGATTCAGATGTCTTGAACAGGGCCTTATCACCATACAATGTCCCAACTTGACCATCAAAAACAATATTTGAGACATTGATGGTATGATGAAGGGATAGTCGCATGTTGATGTAGCCAGGGTCTTCCAAGAAAGATGTTGAAGGCTGAGTCTTGATCAACAACCATGAAATCTGAATTGGATACAAGATCTCCAAACTGAGTTCTTAGTGTAAATTCACCATGTGTTTCTTGTTCATTTTTATCATACCCTTCTAACAGCATAGTTGAAGGAGATAAATCAGATTCTGTAAGGCCTAATCAACGAAGTGTACGAATGGGCATGAGGTTGACTCCTGAACCATTATCAATGAAAGCTCTTAGGATGTCTACACCATTGACCTTTCCAGATAAGTACAAAGGTCTAATATGTCCATGCACTACATCATTTTCATCTTCATTAGTAAAATATATTACTGCATGGCATTCTACAGGATTATTCTCTCTATGGTAGACATCAGCTGTAGAAATTTCAGTTTCAAACTCTTGAGGATATGACAAAGCCTCGATGAGTGCCTCCCGGAGATCCTTGGACAGATTCAAAGTATCCAAAATTGATAACTTGGCTGGTACTTGGGCCAGGTGTTTCAATACATCATACTTTTGATCCAGAGTTCTGTGTTTCCCAACAAGAACATGTGGTTTAGCAGGTGCCTTGGAAGTTGATGCTTTGGAAGTTGATGCATCTTGTATTGGGATAGGAGTTGGAAATATTCATGGTTTTGAAATATTAGACTGATTAGATCCATTTACTTGTTGAGAGGATGAAGGTGGAACCCCCAACCGATCCTCCAGAATAACTGTACCAAGACTGAATTTTCTATTGGTGGAAGAACTTACTTGTTCTTGTTGAGCTCACTGAAGGACTCTACCACGAGTTTCTGCTGCATGCATAGTTCTAGTAGGGGTAGAATTAGAATAGTGGCTTCTGAAAGATCCACGTCTTCCCCTGTATCCTGATCCTCTAGAACTTCCTCAGATTCCTCTATTTGATATAGGGAATTGAGTCTCATCGAAATCAAAACTGCGACTAGCATAAGGATCTGTTAAATGAATCATATTAACAGAACCAAAGATTAACTCTTCATCCGATGAAGAAACTGCCTGACTAGCCAATTTAGGCTATACCGTTTGGTGGGGTGGTGCCCATTGCTTTGAAGTAGATGGCATGAAATCTGTTAGAGTCAAAGACAGCTTAGGATTTGGCACATTTTAATCTTCTTCTGATTGTTCCTCTTTCTTGGAATTGTGTCGTTTCTTTGAGGATTTTCCCTCTGATGAAGAGGGTTTTGCTGCGGCATGTATGGAAGAAGGCACAATTGGTTTCTTAAATTGTGTTCACAAAATAGCATGAGTTCGATTGATCGTCTTTCTGACCATACAATCATCATATTTCTGCACATTTTTTCTTTTGACTTCTTGCCACTCGCCTTCCTCCTCTGGAACTGTAGTAGTAACACATGCTACCTAAGCTGAAGAACCTTTCAGTTTAACTTGTCCCAAATCGACCATTTTTTGAAGGATGTCTTTGAAAAAAACACTCCTGAATGGGATGCCCCAACATTTGATGAAATGGGCAATAGTTTGGACGGTCTTCATCTCCTTCCATGTTTGGCCTCCTGGGCCTTGGAAATTGAACCAAATTATTTTCCAGAGCTGAAATTAAATAACCAAGAACTTGTTCATTTCTGAAAGAGTAAACTTTTCTTTTAAAACCCTCAAATTGTTTTCATCTTTGATCTCTTTGATCATCTTGACAAAACGGCCTCTATTTTTGGCGCTCAGGAGGTGGAGACCTTCGAGAATATGAAGTTTTTGAAGTAGAAGCAGGTACAGGTGCTTGTTTAAGCATAACTGTAGTAGTATCTGCTTTACCCATTCTCCTTCCTGGAGCTGATGGAATTACATGAGATTTAGCCTTAGTCTGTATAATAGAATATTCAATCTGTTGAGTGATTTAAGTAAGGTCTTGAAACCCTCCTATATATTTCACAGGGATCAGTGGTGTGCGCAACTCATCATGAAAATTTTCCACACAGATTGGCAACAGTTCTTCTTGAGGGAGTGCTAAGCTTAGGGAATATGTTAATCCTTTCCAACGAGCAATGAGATCTGAGACCCTTTCATTATCCCTTTGCTTACATTATGTAAAATCAAAAACTTTTGTCTTTGGAAATGTTGAGCTGAATTGGAGAAGGAATTTTTGGTGAAGATCCTCCCATCCAGTAATTGACCGAGATTTCAAGCTCATATACCAAACAAAAGCTAGTCCTTGAAATGTTCGCACGAAGCATCTGAGTTTCACTGCTTCTTGTTGTTCCAGATTTCCCATAATAGGATCGCAACAAGACACGTAATGCGTCAAATGTTGTTCAGGATCACCTGATCCATTGAAAATAGGGAATACAGGGTTCTCAAAACTTGATGGGGGAGAGATTGAATCTACCCATTCAGGGTAAGCTCTCTTTTCTGGTTGAACCTATGCACACTTCCCTTCCATAGTCTCTAACCTAGCTGTTAATGACTCAATGATAGTTATTAACTTTTGAGAAACATCCAGTTGAACTTGGACTTGGGCAGGTGCAATGACTGGAGCTGGTACAGATGTGGTGGATGGTGCTGCAACTGATGGTAGAACTGTCAATTGTTGTTGCACTTGACCCGTAGGATTAGACCTGTGAGGGTGTACTGATAGAGGAGGATATTTTTTATCTATCTCAGTAGCTGCAAAAAACTCCCTTGGCTGACTGACTCCATCATGCTTAGGAGGAAGACTACCTTGAAGTACTTCTGCGTTCAACCTTCTCAAATTCTTCATTTCTTCCTCTTGTTGTGAAAATCTTTTCTCTAGTGAGAGCGATTGGTCTTCTCCAGAGGAAGGATATGTAACCTGATTTTTTCCCTTCCCCTTATTTGATCCCTTTTGAAGAAGGGGAAGTGGGTTATTTGAAGGAACACTTAGATTTTGGGTAAACCTTTGATTTCGTGTACGCACACCTTCTTCATTTGTGTCTGTGCGTACAACTTCTTGAGTATGAACCTCTTCATCTGATCCCTCTGAATGAGCCTCATCTGGTGGATCAGCAACAACGGCATTGATGACATTAATTAATGCATAGTGCATCGCATCTCTTCTATCAGCATTTCTGCGATATTTTCTTCTTCCATGTCTCTAATGAGACATTGCCTTTCGTTGATTCGATCCCTCAGGAACTTCTTGGTGAACTGTAATTTGGAGAGAGTCTTATGATAATTTGGTTCTTAGTTCCTCTTGGGGCTTCTTCCCTAATCGATAGAAGACCGAATTTCTTTGAGGGAGGGATTGAGGATTTGAAAAAGTCCCCAGTCTGGTGGACTGGGGTTGTTCCTGCTGTTCCCGCTCACCTCCTTGAATCCTATTTGTTAATTCTGATGGTTGGTTTAAAAGAGTCCCCAGTCTGGCAAGCTAGGGTGGCTCTTGACATGCTATGTCTGAGACTTTCTTAAAATCTCTCTTGATCTTGCGTACCTTGGTCCGGAAATTAGCTGGATGCATCAATCGACGTCTAATTTTATCACCCGGTTCAAAAGACCGTTGGATAATTTCTGACACTTCTGTCACTTGATGATGTGCTTGCTTCATATGAGAGGCCTGTTTAATATTCTCATTTTCTTGATGCAGGAGTAATTCAACAACTTTTTCTCTGTATTCTTGATTTTGAGAAGAACTAGTTGAGGCCTGTTCTTGGGCAAGCTTTTGATTACAAACAAAACTCATTGACTATGGCTGGCTACGAGCAATAACATTGCATGAGACCATTTTCGGCGGGCTTTGCTGAATGGAGAGCACAGTGAAATGTAGTGCTCCATGAACACCACATCCTCTGACATGAAAACTAGATGGGGCATTGGCAATTAACTGGCACAATCTTCTTAGTGCACCAAGGCATGAACACTGAAGGGCTCTCTGCTGCTTTTCAGCCTTTGGATATCGAGAGACTGATAGAGATGCCAAATCAATCTGACGTTGTAACCCTTCTATTATCTTAACATGATTTTCATATTCATAATAAGATAATACTTTCTTCTTCAACTGACAAAGAGTTTTCCATATGTTTAGATGAATGTTATGAATCCCATCTTCTGTCAACATCTCTGGAATGTCATACTGAGAGTCAGCCAAAGGCCAAAACATGACTGGAACTTCACCTTTCACTAGTTGTTTTCTCATGTTCAGAATTTCCTCTTTATCATTCAATGAATATTCTTCTACCTGTTTAGACCAAAGTTGGTACTTCTTTGTTGGTTCATCGGATTCAACAAGATTGGTAGAGAATCCACTGATCAAAATAGAAGATGCATGACTTAGGGATGGTTCGTAGAATGACCTACACCCTGGGTTATCTTCTGATTGAGAAAGTATTTCACCTACTAGGGATGAAGCATCAGACATGAATGGTTTCGCATTTGCAAGTACCTCAAAATAAGAGGGCTTTCTCAGCACTACATTGTCCACTGGAGCATTTTCTGGACAATGTGCATCACTACTGTGGAGAGGAATTTCGTAGTGAATTTCATCATCATGGAGAGGACTACCATGGTGGGTTACAGCAAAAGATGATATCTCTTGCTCCTTGGTCTTCTGACCACACAGAGGGTTCCTGTGGATCTCATCTGAAGATGAAGCTTCAAGATCGACCGAACTGTCATGAAGCAAGCCTTCATAAGGAAGTGTTTGTTAAAGACCTTCGGAATTAATGTTCCCACTATTGGGAAATGAGGGAGTAGAATCTTGGATTCCAATAGATAACTGTCTAAGGGATTCAAGAACTCCAACATCAAGCAAGGCCTTGTTACAGATTGGCTCTTGATTTATTGACTGTTCTGGGCGGTTCTTCTTTTTAGAAGCCTTCTTACTCACCTTGGAAACCACTTGTTGACGAAAGTGGCTACTCTAAGTAGGTGTATGTTCCTGATCAGGAGTGATGGCCAGGTTAGGCTGATGATCTCCACTCAAATCAAGTTTATGTGCCTGACTTGGTTGTCCGTATGATATGGGGGAGTATGCCTCACAACCCTCTTGGACTGGAACAGATGTGTGTGTCTATTCTGGAGTGAACTATTTATGTGTCACTCCACTGGTAGGGATAGATTTATGTGTCTTTCCCTAAGATGCTGCTGAAGCTGTTATAATATCCTGGCAGGCATCCAGAATATGAGCAGGGATTTGCTTCTGCTCTTTCACCATTGACAGAATGTGCTTGGTGACTTCAACTTCCTGAACAGGGATATACATCCATTCCGTTCTTGGATTAGGTGTGTGTTCCTACTCTTTTCCTCCTTTTCCTGTCAGTGAATCCTGACAATACTCAAGTGTGGGGGTAGAGAGTTGAGTCTGCCTCCTATTTTTCGTCGGAGCTTTCCGACTGACTTCTTCATGTGCTACCAAGCGAGACTGTTGGTAGGCTTGATCAATAATAGCAGGTGTATGTGCCTGCTGATTTTACTTCACCAAACGTGGTTGAAGAGATCCATCATATGTAGTCAGACGAGCCTACTGACTAGCTGATGACGTATAAAGAGGTGTATGTTCCTGCCTATAGTACTCCACTGGAATTGCCTGGCGAGATTGGCGTGATGCTGCTAGACGAGTCTGTTAGACAGAAGAATTAAAACGGACGGGTGTATGTGCCCGCTCGTTGCTTGACACCAAGTTAGGTTAGTGGACTTATATAGAGATGGCAGAGATGAAAACCTACTCACTGTTGACCGGATTTCACCTCTGGCGATTTGTCTTGCCTACTCGGGTTCGAGGAACCTGAGCCGAATGCCTGGAGTCGATACCCTCATCATGTTGAGGGCGCACTACCGCATGAGTCTGGCGGCGATTGTTGGTGGGAGCCCTTAGGAAGGACTCCTATCTCCTTGAATTAAGGCCCTGAGGGCTTGCTCATTCACCTCCCCAGAATATGAGAGTGAGTGGTGATTGATTTCCGGGGATAATGACCTGAAACGGTTGAAAACGGTGGTTGGAACCACCTGCTTCTTAATCACTGGTCGTTGTTGTCCGGACGACTGGTGTGAGTTGTTCACTTGGAGGGCTTGTCGGGAAGCCTCCAGAGTTGTAATGGTACCATTTTGACGGTACTCCTTAACCAGCGTGTTTGATACCCAGTGTTGAAGACACTAAGTAGGTGATGTCGTCCTTAGAGCGGACGACAATCTAGCAGGATTAGCAGCAATGGCATTCGCAGCAGAGGTTTTCACAACAGACGTATTCACGGGTGTGAACTTGAGAGCAGCCATTTTGGTAATGAAGAAGATCTCGGAAAAGAGTGTTTGTTTGATATAACATATGTAATCAAGATAAATTCAGCCACTACATCTTTTGGATGAGAACATATGTCAATGATTTCTTTTTTGACCCTTTCATTGAGTTGTAAATAGGGGACTAACAAATAAGTAAAACATCATTTTAACTTGGTTAAGGATTCACATCGGGTTCACCATTTTTTTTCCCCTCTGGAATTGGGGATGATCTCATTGATTTAAGATTCAAACATTCCAAGCGGTTTCTAACGGGTTTGTTCGCAGAACCAGAAACATCCAATGATTCCATATCCATTTGGACCTACTTTCCAAAGGTAGGAACTCATTAGTTGTGGACTGATGAGTCTTAGGAATTTTCATTGGTCGAGAGGATGGGAAGTCGGACTCATCGCAGCTTTTTGAGGGGAATTATTGTCTACTCCGGGACTCTCTTTATAGATTTAAGTTCTGTATGTGAATCCTTATTACATTACCAAGTATAAAATGAGCTTTCCTTTAGATCTGACAATCAATGATTAAATATGTAGGAAATTTAGAGAATCTTTTATATGTATTCGAGGTTCTTCATCAATAGAGAATCATCTGTATTTATTAGAGATTCTTAGTCAATGGTATCCTTAAATACATAAAATTCTCTTGGTCATTATGATGACCATACTGGTTTTAAAGCCACTCAGTGGGGCACTTGAAGTTTATTGTCATTCAGGAGGACATGGATTATTTCGATGTTGGGATCGTACCCGCAGATGGGATACCTACGTATCCTTTGTTTAGAAAAGGAATCAGAACCCACATAGTTCGAGTAAGGGAGTATGATGTTTATGACTGATGGCTCAAATAAAGATTTCATAATTACTTTTACACTCTAAGCTCATGTGAGTCATGCTCGGTGTGAGAAACAAGAGGTATTTGGTAAAACCATACAATTTGTGCCATGAAATATGCAATCATAAGAAATGATGTGGGGCTTATGTATGTATGACTACCCAAAAATAGATAAATATTAAGATTTACTTCAGGGAAGAAATCTAGGAACAGGGTCCATAAAGGTATATGTGCATCATGGAGATTTGGATACTCTAATCTTGGGGCTTACTCCTAAGGAATATGCCCAAGTTAGGAGGGGACTTATGATTGGGTTTTACTCCTGAGAAGGAATCCCAGATCAAAAAGAATTATGACTGGTTAAAAGAAATTAAGATTGGGGCTTACTCTTGAAAAGGAGGCCCCGGTTAAAGGGATTTGAAAATTAAAGGGACTTGGGGCTTACTCCTAAGGAGGAGGCCCATAATTGAGACTGGGGATTACTCCTGAAAAGGAGGCCCATGTTAAGATAATTATGGTTGGGGATTACTCCTGAGTAGGATGACCATATTTGGGAACTTTAAGACTGGGGCTTACTCCTGAGGAGGATGCCCAAATTAGGAGACTTGGGGCTTACTCCTAAGGAGGATGCCTAAGTTTAAGAGAATTTGGACTGGGGCTTACTCCTGAAAAGGAGGCCCAGGTTAAGGGGAATTATGAATGGGGTTTACTCCTGAAAAGGAGGCCCAGGTTAAGGGGTTCTCTCATCTTAATGTATGAGGTTGAATGAATGAAATCTCAATCTTTAGTGACATAAATATGTGTAAATCACTAGGTTTTGAGAGATGTTCCACGGAGTTCCTTTTAGATAAGGAAGTCAAATCAAGAAATCATGCCAAAAATGGCTTTGAAGAGTGTCTTGAAGACTGAATCTTGAATAGTAGAGGTGGAATGGTATAAGAGAGGTGAAATGGGTAGGAAAGGCACCCAAAAAGACTGGGGCGCGCAAGTCCTGGTAGGCGCCCAGGTACTGCGTGGGCGCGCAAGTCCCTGGTCACGCAGGTATACCTGTGTGGCGCATGGTTACTTGCGCGATTGTTAATCAGTAGGGTAATACTTGGGCGATCCTTGACCAAAGCCTTTAGAATTATCCTAAGGTACTTCCAGAAGAGGGGCGCACAAGTTTTGATGAATAGATAAGGAGGCGTGAAAGTATTTTCATTTCCCTTAAGGGTAAAACACTTTAGGCACGCAAGTGTTAGTGATTTATAACACTTAGACCTTATTCCTCTTGTATAGACCTTCCATTCTAGGTAAATAATTACCTTAGAAGTGTTTGGAAGGCTTGAAGAAGAGACTTGGGTGTTCAGAGCTCTATATCTGAATTCTGTAAAAATTTCCCCTCGAATGTGGGGCCCACTGGGGGTATTTATAGGCTATAGAAGACCCCGGGCGGTTATCACTTAGGGAGCGCAAGTCACTTACGCGACCATTAGGCGGCATGCAAGTATACTTGCGCGACAGTAAGGGAACTTGCATGACCCTAGGTCCTTTGACTCCTTTTTCATTCCTTTGTCAATTTTTGATGTTTTCTTCAAAGGATGAATCACTTTGTGCTAAGTCATTTCCCTTTCCATTCTTTTATACAATGTGACGTAAAGGAGCATCAACATATACCTATTCCTAAATTGAAATGGGATGACATTATTATAGATATTTTCACAGGATTATCAAATACTCTAAGAAATAATGATGTAATATGGGTAATTGTTGATTGACTTACCAAATCTGCACATTTCCTCTCTATATGGAAAGATTTGCCACTATATCACCTTTCACGACTCTATATTAATGAAATTGTAAGACTTCATGGTGCACCTCTTTCAATTGTTTTTGATTGTGATCCCTAATCTACATTGAAATGCTGGAAAATTCTACAGAAGGTTCTTGGTACCAAGAGTCATCTGAGCATCTCTTATCATCCTTAAACTGACAGGAAGTTAGAAAGAATAATCCAAACATTAGAATACATTTTGAGGTCCTAATCACTTGACTTTCAAGGTATGTGGGATCAGTATTTACCTTTGGTATAATTTTCCTATAGAATTGGTTGCTATTCAAGTATTCAAATAGAATTGTATGAAGAGTTTGATGTAAATAGATTTCATACACTAACTTGTTGGGATGAAGTTGGTGAAAGGAATCTTGTAGGCCTAAAACTTGTATAGGAAGCAACAGCAAAGGTAAATACTATTCAAATTCATATCGAAGTATCTCAAATTACTAAAAAGATATATGTTGATAACCAGAGAAAATATTTGGAGTTTCAAATGGTAAATCACTTTTTCTTGAAGGTATATCCATGGAAGGGTGATATAATATTTGTAAAGAAAGAGAAAATAATATCCAAGTACATTGGACCTTTTGAAATTCTGGAGAGAATTGGAGTTGTGGATTATCTTTTGGAAATTCCACCTAGAAATTCTAAAGTACATGATGTGTTTTTCATCTATTTGTTAAGGAAGTACATGCCAAACCCAAAATATGTTCTCACTTCTGAAGAAATAGATTTAGAACCCAATTTATATTATTGTGAAGTGCCTATCCAGATTCTGGAAACTAGAGAACAAGTGTTGAGGAATCAGATGACTCATATGGTAAAGGTAATTTGGAAAAATCATAAAATAGAAGAGTCGATGTGGGAACTTAAGAAAATTATGATGAGGAGCTACCCAAATATTTTTGTAAAGTTACATTCTAGAAATTTTGTGGATGAAATTTTTGAATGAGGGTAGAATGTTACATCCTAAAATTTTATGGTATTTCCCTTTTATATTTAACATCTTTGATAGCTTATGTTTCATGAAACACTGAGTTTAAAACCATGATATACTATTATGTGAACGTTATAACCTAGCCATTAAATTGGAGGGTATGAATAGGAATAAATTATTTATGAAATAAATATATATATATCCTACTCAATTTAAATATATTAGAAAATTATTAGAATATAATAAAAAAAATAGTAAAGTCATTTTAAATCTCCTTGAGCCTAAATGGCCCGAAGGCCTTCTCTTTTATTGATTTTTGATAACCCTCATTTCAAGGTATGAGGGGGAACCCTTACAAGGACCATAGTATTTAGATATTACATTGACCGTAGGCTTGAAGACATTATAGGACTTGTAGGTCTTAAGGAAATCATACAAACTATGAGTACTTCAAACCGCCCCTTCCCAGCATCTACATCGTGTTCAGCTCTACACCTTTGCATGGTTTTTTGGCTAGTTGTCTTGTGCAGAGATGCATAGGCCCGGTACTGATGTAAATTCCATACCCTATCATTCTTCCAAATCCGTTATCCCTGCTCTGGTGAATGTTCCCTTTCTCTTGATTCCTTCTATAGAGCTGGTTCCTTGTAGAATCTATCTAGGCATATGTATATCAGGTGGCCCAGAAGGCCTTAAGGTGGCCTGAAGTCCTTGAGGTGGCCCAAAGGCCTTAACAGTGGTCTAAAATCCTTACTAACCCGAAGTCCTGGGTGGCCCGAATGCCTTAAGGACTCCAAGCCCAAACCGGTGGCCTAAGGTGAATAGACACAGTTGTTACATTACCAAACAGTACCTGCTACTGTACTTGCTAAAATGCTTCTACAGTACCTATAATTAATCATCTTTCTAATTTCAAACCTGGTTAATGTGGATGCACTTAGAGAGACCTCACTAACTGGGATGAGGCTCATGTGCTCATTTTAAATCTTCAGAAATATGTTTTCTTCAAAAATGATTTTTATTTCTCTTTATGAATGAATATTATAATTAATCTTTGGAAGTTTTTGAAAATATATTTGATAAAATTAACTTCATTTTTGAAACCATCATACCAAAATTAGTCTATGGTGAAATTTTGATAATTTTCTGAAAAAATTAAATTTTTGGTGAATATTAAAAAATACAGTTTTTTTATAAAATACAGTATCTTTTTTGATATCGCAATGATATAATTATGAAATAATAATTAAACTAATGGAATTAATAATTTATTATATTATAATATAAATATTTTACAAATATAATTCAAAAAATCTAAATTATAATTTATTTTATGATAAATATGAAAATCATTTTCAGTACTGATGCAGTGCCTGCGTAGCGTTGAAAATGTAAAATTTAGTGTCATATAAATAATAATAGAGTGATAGTAAGTATTTTCATTAATTTTTTAAAATAATATTTACTTATGATGATTTTTATTGATATTTTTTAATTTTATAGTTATATAACATGAATCTTATCCAAATGCTTGTGCAATGCTTTCACAAGGCAAGAAAAGTCAAATTAACAAATTAAATAAATTTTATTGACATGTATATGAGTGAATATACATAAATAAGTAATATAAAATATTATCCTGAGGATAATTAATTTATTTTTATGATAGTAATTTATTTTTAATTTTTTATATATGAAATAATTAACTTTAATGCTTATGCAACGCTGATGCAGTACTTGTGCAAATAGAAGAAAAATCAATAAAATGATTTTAATTAAAATTATAAGAACCATTAAATGAAAACAAATAATAAATTTTATTTTATAATTAATATTCATCCAAAATCATCCTTGTTTTGAATATAGGACCTTTTGGAACAACTTATTTGATATTATGTCCCTTATAGTATTTCATTTAAAATAAAGTCAAACTGCTCACACTATGGTTTCTAATTAGTATAAATTTTTTAATATATGTTTTCATAGAATATATATTAAACCATAAATACTATTTTTTAAAGATAAAATATTAATCTTCTTCATGAAAATTTATTTTCAATTTTTAGGGAAGAAATAAATACCTTATATGCTTACATAATGATGATCCGGTAATTATTAAATTAATAGAAAATCAAATAAATGATATTAAAAATATTAAAATAAATAATATTTGTGATATTTATTACAATTTTTTGGGTATGGGGATAAATAAAATAAAATCCCTACTCTACTAACATAGAAGAACTCAGTGAGACTCGAACCCAAGACCTCACCGAGACCCCGTAAAGCCGCTACCAACTAAACTGCACCCTGGGGGAATAATTTGAGATAATTAAGATGATCTATGAATTATATAGACAAATATGAAATGTATAAGATATAATGAAAGATATTTTAATAATTTTAATCTTTGTTTTTATGCTTTTAGATTCATAGTAACGAATAGTGTTAATTTTGACAATAATGATATTTCATGAATAAGATATTTTATTAAATTGCTTAAAAACATTAAAGACTTGAATAAGTCCAAATTTGATAATATTTGGTCAAAAATGTAATCCCCTATCATTTATATTCCTTTTTAAGTGTTTTCCTCTAGAATAGCCTTAATTATATTTTAATATTTTAAGGAATTCCTGAAGTTCTCCTCACCTCAATTATAAAAGGGAACTTATTCCTTCATTTCATCTCACCACCTTGAAAATTATATCTTGATCAAACTATGTCCATTTATCCTCCTAACATCATTATCCAAGTTTTGGATCTTTTAGTACTCTAAAAAGACAAACTCTAGATCCCTTGAGAATAGATCTAAATGAAGTCCACTGAAGAAGAGGTAATCGTTTTTACCATCTCATTTGAATTCATATCTTCTTTTACTTCCTATTCATGTGTTATTTCAATTGTAAAATAATAAATTTAGTATAATATATATACTAATATTTTATTATGATTATAAAACAACCATATTTTACCTTTATATGTCCTATAAAAAATGAACTCACTACACGTGTGTGTATACGGCTTACCGTCTCCATGTAACGGTGTAATTCATTTTATATGTTAAAAAATAAAAAAATGGTTCTAAAAATGTATTTAATGATTTAATATTATATTTATTAAATTAATTTTATTCTGTAAATATTGGATTTATAACTTATTCAAGAGAATCGTGGTTTTTATGACAAAACAAGCATAAGAAAAAATACAATTAATGCCCAAAATAGTGAAATGAATAGATATTATTAATAAATGAGTGGTAAAATGTTATAAGGGGATAATATATGATATCATAATTATTAATATGATTCTATTATAATTTAATAATATGTTTAATATCATTTTAAAGTAGGTTTGGATACGTACGGTGGAAATCAGACCTAATGTAAGGGGAATTCTTAACCAAATTTCTATTCTTTGTGTTAAACTTTTACTCCATTGATTATTCCATTCTATGATTATGTGTGAAATGAATTTTGATTATATTATATTGTATTCACACTTATTTTATGTGTATTTATAGCTAATTCACATATTCTATCCATTTGGTTAATGCTCAAACTTTCTTTTAAAAATACTCTTTTAAATGTTTTCTTTTAAAATTTTAAAGGAATGTTTTTTTAAAACCTGTACACCGTGAGCAGATTTATGTTGCCTTAATTTCTTTAGAAATATTTTACAATTTTACAATGTTATTTTAAAATAAATTTTTTCTTTTATAATTGCGTGACTTTTTAAATAAATGATTTTAATGTAAAAATGGTATTTTTCTGAGGAATTTTTCAATGATTTTATTAGAGTATTTTCATCTATGTCAACACTCTTTGTTGGATATTTTTTTAATTTAGTTTGACCTCTTATGATAACATCTACAATATTTTATTGATTTTTTAATAATTAGTTGGATTCTAGATGTGATAATTTGATATCATTCATCGTATTACACGTGATGGTTTATGATTATGTTTATTATTTAAGGCATGTTATTATCATTTTATATGGTAGTTTCAATAAGAATGTATATGTTTACTATGTTTCACCCCTTTAATATGAGGAATGAATTGGACTTAGTAAGTGATGAGTGGGGGCTGATATATCTCCTTGATTCATCGATAGGTCTCATGAGATAAACTAGTTTGGGTATTGGATGAGTCCTTACCTGTTTATGTATGGTGTCTTAGAAAAATACTTAATGGTATATTTATGATGTCCTGTATTATGAATTCCCTTAATATGAGATTATTTATTGATAATCCATGTGATTATTCAACTAGTATATTATCCATGGTTAAGCTTCATTCTCATGTGATTATTTATATGGCATAATTTGATCAAATTTTATTCCTTCCATATTATTCTCAAGATTATGTTTTAATGGAATGTGTTTTTAGTTATTCACCTTTCCTTATTGTTTATTATTATTTATTATAGATTCTAGAATATTCTTACCCTTACTGAGAATATTATATCACCATTTTCTTATGTTTTATTTTTCTTGTGATTCAAATATGTATATTATTATTGACATGAAGGGATAAGCATAGAGAATATGAGTGTTTTCAATGGAATTATTACTCTGTATTTTATATTTTCAGTATTAAAGTAGTATTCAAGTACGAATATAGTTTTCCAAAACTATTAAACTATTCAGTCCTTTAGGATGTCATTCCTTGTTTATTATTCCAATGCAATAAATTAAGGCATTGACTTTGGGCTACTATGGATGGGGTCTTTACTCTTAGGGTCTCAATCATGTACTCCTTATACATTAATGTTTATCTAGTTCGGGTCACATTGTGTGTTTCCATTCCACACATTCATGTGTTATTTAACTTATCTTAAAACCCTATACACCATAAAACATAGACTACACAATGTGTGTTCTTCAAAGTACATGGTGTGTCGTTAGGTTTTTCAAAGAAATTTATCTTCTTTCCAAAGAATCATTACACTCATCATTCCACCAACAATATTTTTAAATCCTTCTTCCTATGTATTTACCGTGGTCTATTCCTAAACGATGGATGGATTTTTGTTATCCTTCACTTGAAGAATTTGATTTTGTTTCCTTACACAAACCTTTGTTTCACCTGTCATTGTCGCCCGAGAGTTTGATCCTCAATCGTCCATCCACAATTCATGATTTCTCCACATCACTCTCTCAAATCACCATATTCATAATCGATTTCACAAAACAACATGGGTTTGAGGTTTGATTCCTCCTCAAACCATAAAAGTAATCAAATCTTTGAACTACCACAAACTGAAATTGAATACGCGAAGAATATGGTGAGGAAGGCACAATCAGTAATGTAAAATCATTGGTGGACATAGAATTATTGTCCACCGATAATTATCATGAAAATAAAAGTGGATAAATAATACCTACACAATAGATAGATTCTAGGATTAAATTAAAAATAATAAATCAACATGGTCATGATAAAATGAGGAAAATAAGGATAAAAATTCAAAAATATAATTAATCCATGCTTAAAATCACAAATAATAGCCAAGAAATCCTCAAATAAAAATAACTACCTCCGCATTGGACCGATTTTTAGTGAAAAATTACTTTGTTCTTATGTTAATATCAATTTTTGTTGAATGTAATCATCATATCATCGGTCCACGAACCCCTCCTTGAACATTCATTAATTTTTATCCCTATGGTGAATCTATTTTAATCTCTAGGGTTGTGTGGATTATCCAGAATAATTGTTATATAAAATATTAAATAGGCAGCTACTGGTTTAAATCATCTAATGGGATAATTAAATTAGTTATTTAATTTAATTCATTTAATTCATTTAATTCATTTAATTTACAGCCAATGACTATGCATTAACTAGATGTCCAATGTGAATTAACTTTATTTCGCACCTAGATAAAAACCCACACTCTGAATTCAATGGTAGCCTCAGTTTATCCATCCAAAAATATTTTCAATTAGAAAACCATTATTTTTTAAAAGATGAACACTCACCGTTTAATATATTTAATATTTTCAATATATCAATAATGGGGTCCTGTGAAAACCTTAACATCTCACCAAATCTGAAAAAAAAAACATAGAATAGTATATAGAAATATCCAAAGGGTCAAAATGACAAAACTAGGGTCGTTACATTAAGATCAATTGTATATTGTAAAATATAATATACCTAAAAATTGATTTTTCCAATTTTCAATTATGAATTTAATAGTTTGTGAAATGTTTATAAATTATAAGAAAATATATTTTGGGATATTAAATTAATTTATATAAATTTATAAATTTATTAATTGTGAAATATTTATAATTAATTATTAAATATTATGAAACATTTAATAAATAGATATCCATAATATTAAATTTTAATATTAAATACCTATGAAATTATATGGCATGAATTATAATTTCCATATAAATTGATTTTATGGAAATTATAAGTGTAATTTATAAATTTTTTATAAATTACAAATTAAGGTAAGATATAAAGAGTTTTATTTTTAATATTATGAATTATTCAAGATATTTAATTTGATTTTTAAAATTAAAGGCCTTGTTTAAAAAAATATTTAAACCATATCATAAAAAGTTTTGATAATTGATATAGTAATGGTTTAAATAATACAAAATATGTGATATTTAGATTTTGTACAAAATTTTCATAATATACTTCAAATATAAAATATTTATATTTTATTAAATATAAAATATATAATTAAAGTATCATATAAAGTATAATATTAAGGGGTTCATATTGTGAATAAATATAAAGTGTTTATATTTATTTTATTATGGAATGTCCATAATTAATAACTAAATTAAGTGTTTATAATTGATTTATTTATGAATTGTTTGTAAATGTATATCTCATGTCTAAATTTACGAATTTTTCATTTATTTAGTTCATTTTTTATTTTATTCGTGAATATAATTTTTATATTATGATTGTGTGTATACTTTTTTTAAAGAGTTAAAGTAGTTCTTTAAATTGCTATACATGAATCTACGGAGTCACATGCTTGGTAAAATAATTAATTTAATTATCTTATACCTTGACATTGACCTGTATTGGGTTATGAGCATGGATTTAAAGGTTTATTATAGTTTATAAAAATTAAGTATTATAATTTTGAGGTAATTGAGTATTTTATTAAGTAAAGTAACATTGGGTAGAGGGACTTTGAGTTGGACTACTCACTAGTCTGGAGGCTCATGCCTTGTCTAGGAAAGTGAGGATTGGTTATTAGTCGCTACAAGATCACTCATATAGTATTTTTAATTTAAAATGGTTCCATTTACCATATGCATATGATTCATTTGGATATGGGTGAATATAGTTGTCTTTAAATTCAACATGGTAACATAATCTATTGTTTAAAGGGTTATACATCAATATGGTTTGAACATATTGATTTGGTGGAAGGGATGAGGATTATAAACTAAATCATTAGAGTCATACATACTTGTAAAGGTAAATAAAGTAATGGGTGACCCTAATAGGATTAGGTGGCCATTTTTTAAATTTTATTTGGGTTAAAATTAGTTGGGAAACCCTAATAGGATTAAGTTACCATAGAAACAATGTTAAGTAAATCCATGTGATAGATTATGATAAAAGGTAATCCACTCAGATATTTAAGATTCATATCATTCAAAATTACTTTGAGATCATTCTTATAGAAAGTATAAGCTTAATGTAATATAATTCATAAACTGGTATAATACTTAAGAATCACTTTTATGTAAGAAGAAAATTTTATGTGTTAGAGTAATACATTCTCCAGAAACCAAATTTTGATGTTGTTCAAACAATGGATCAAAGCATAGATGAATATATATAAAATATAAAAGGAATTAGATGAAAAATGACCTAAAAACTTTATTCTCTATTCATATACTCAATGTTATTAAGTATTCTAGTGACTTGAGTAACTAGATATTTTCTTACATCTAAATATAGAATTTATTCTCACATCATCATTGGAAATGTTACAAAAATTTGAATGAGTTCAAGAAATTTTTAACCAGTTTTCTCAAATTGTTGAGGATATATGAAATAAGACATGTGATTTTAAAGTTTTGGCACTGTATTAATAGTATAAAAAGGTAAAATTCCAAGTTGGAAGAAGAAAAGTTAGTTGGAAAGTCTAACAATATTTATCAAAGTCACCAATCAAGGTCATTTTAACCTAAATGGTGTGTCATGAGGGATGAGAAATGTTTCAATCAAAAGGAAATTTTCAATATTACTTGAAGGGGTTTTATATAATCCATGGAAATCCCACATAGAGAATTGATTTTATTTTACAAATGTTATAAATATGAAGGAGTTCAAAATCAAGGAAAGAATTAACCAAGCCTATAGTTTTTATTTATGTAATGAATAAAAGGGTTTTTTAATCAAGATAAAGAAATTTTTTGTTAAATCATGGATTTGAATACAAATGAAAATATCGTCCTCAGATGGATCTATATAATATAAGTCTATTTACATCTTATTTCACTTATATGATAAGAGAAGTTGATTGTTAGTAAAAATTTATTGTGAATAAAATGTGATGATACACATGATTTATGAATCACTAAATTCTATAATATATTTAAAAATAATATAGGGATAAATGGAGTTTTATCTGGGATAAAAGTGTTTATTTAGATGTTTGTTAACATATGAGGGATATGATCCCCCTACCCATCAGTAGCATATTTTAAGGAACAAAATATTCTTTTCAAATTATTGATCAAAAAAATATAATACCATATAAGATATGGGAAAAATTTTATATTTGTTAAATATTATCACTAAAATAAAATAAGTTTTATTTCTTAACACAAATGAGTTTGTGTGTCTTAGCATGATATTCTGAAAAGAATATAGTTTTTAAGAGGCTAGTGAGAGTATGTTTGAACTTATAAAAGTTCATTACAAAAAATAAAAGAATGGATAGATAATACATGTGATGTTATTATCTATTGGGTGAGGTTCATGTATTGTATAACATCCCAAGTTTTAAGAATGAAATACTATGTTCAATAGTGTACATGATACGCTACATTGAGCTTAAACAAACAACTAAATATTATTATTTAAATGTTACCATTATAACCTATCCATTGGAATGGTTAGAATGAATATTATTAAATTAATTATGAAAATATGGTTTACACATGATTATATAATGATTCATTGGTTACCAAATTTATTAAAAATGTAAATAAAAACCAATTGAATATAAAGGATGTGTTTTTATCCAAACCTATTTAAATGAGAATAATTGTGTTTATAAAATAATATCACTATATTTTTTATTATATTAAGGAAATATAAACTAAATTTGATGTTTAAAATTCATATTATATGTTTTCTAGACAAGATATAAGAACAAATCAATTTTAATCATAAAAGAAGTATTTTTCAAAAAAGGCATTTTTACCGTCTTTTGATGGAAAACCAATTTTAAATCTAGTTTTTTATACTTTTATAAGTTATATTTGAAAAAATAAACTTCTTATTTGGAATAGGGATATCAAAATTTACTTTGGTTGAAATTTTGGTATTTTTCTGATAAAATTCATATTTTAATGAATAGTGAAAAATACTACATTTTAATTCAAAACTGCATTTTCATATAATTTTTTTATATAGTTAGATTTTACTTTTAAATGGTTTAAAAGTGTAATTGGATTGAGTTTTTACTATTTAATCCAATTTTTTTCATTGGAAGTAATTTTACATTGAAATTTGATATAAACATATGTTAATCTTTTGATGGTTTTTATTTTAAAAAAAAAACTCGTTTTTTCATTTTGACAACAAGAATTAATATTAAATTAATTACTACAAGTTATGTGTTTTGAATTTGGAAAAATTGATTCCATATTTGGAATCATAAGGTCAAAATTTTATAAATATTTCTATTTTTTTACATTATTAATTGTAACTTTAGTAATTATTTTTATTTACCACGATTAAAAGGTAAATCGGGTAAATAAGGGTAAAAATAATATTATAATAATATAAAACTACCCTAACACATATAATAATACAATTTTATTACATATATATGACCAAGAGAAACCTTGGAACAAAAATTTGTAATTTGGAATCCACTTGGGTGTGATTATGACACTTATAACTTTTAATTTAAAGTAAAGGCAAATATGTTATAAACATGAATCTTCTTACTAAAACAATTTTAATATGATTTTATACAAATGATATCTTTGATTATAAATATTCATTATAAATCTAAAAAATATTTCCTACATCATGGTATTTTATTTATAATTTTTATACATTAAATAAATAAATTTAATTATGAAACAATGGTGATGTAGTGATTACTTCATTAATAAAAGATTCAAATAAATGATAATATAAATGTTAAAATAAATATTATTTGAAATATTTGATGTAATCCATGAATTTTATGGATAAATATTACATGTTAGTATTAATTTAATGTATTTTTTTATAATGAATAAAGTTGTTATGAATTTTTGAAAAAGTCAAGTATGAATAGTGTCAAAAATTGACAAAATTCATAACTTAAAATATAAAATAGTTTATTAAAAGTTAAAAAATTTATAAAAACATAATATTTGACGAAATGTTTATTAAAAGTAATAATATGTCATAAATTACAGTTTTTTGGATGTTTTACATGTTATGGTAATTACATTAACACACAAAGTGTAAATAATAAGTTATCATGGTAAGATTAAAAAGGGTAAAATAAGGATTAAACAAAAAATATAAGGATTAAAAAAATATTCAAAACTTTTATAATTTTAATTGGATAATTAGGATATGACCCAAAATCATATTTTATTTAAAATAAATGAGTTTGGGACCATAAGAAACTGAAAATAAATTTATAATAAATTCATATTTTAAGACTTTCCTAAAGTGCCACTCATCTCTCCTATAAAAGGGAACTTCTCATTCTCTTTTATTAACATTTAAAAAGCCTTTTGGTTTATCCAATATCAGTCCAAAACTATTCCTAGAATCCCTCCCCACATTCTTAAATCTGTAGTTTATGAAGAACACCCTTCTTATAAGTGTTAAGGTGTTCTTCAAAGGTGGTCAACCGAAGAAGAGGTATCGTTTTCTTTAAGTGTTTTTATTTTATTTCTTCTTCCACTTCCTTCAAATATCCTCCAACCATGATGAGATAATAAATACAGTATCCTTAATATAATGATATTTTATTCTGTTAATATCATCACCTAAATCTATCTCCACTTCCATTAAATGGGAAAGAAATTAATCATTCATGCGTACATGTGAACTATCACCTCCACGAACCGATCTAATTCGTTTTCCATAACCATCTCTCATGATTGGTTATAATAATGAAATTAATGTTCATATGTGATATTTAGGACATATTAATCATTATAAGATAATAATATATCGATTATATTCATACTTCCATGTGCATAAAAATGATAACTTCGTTCGTGCGTACTTGTGAACTATCACCTCCAAAAAGAGGTGTGACTCATTTTGATTCACTATATAACTTGTATGATATATATAAAAATATTAAAATGATTATTATTATGTTAATAATATCATGATAATTAGGTAAAGATAAAATTATAATTACCGTATTTCCATAATGATCAATGAAAAATGGAAACGTTACTCATGCGTACGTACGGCCTACCATCTCCATGATTATAACGTTGTTAATTTTTCATAACCATAATTAATGGTTTGATTTAAAAAAATGATTAATTTATAAAATTGATTAATATGTCATGAATACAATTTTGGAGATGATGGACTAGTAACCACATGGAAAAATTACATCATACCATGTTCATTTTCGACTCAAGTACCGAATATCGACAAAACATCCGACATGAACTCAAAGAATTAAATAATTTATATAATTTCATAATAATTGGTATAAAGGGAAAAAAACTATAAAAAGTTTCTAAATAAATTATAAATTAACCTAAGTTTATTATTCAGGAAGATAAATAATGAACGAGATAATTTGGACTCAAGGTAAGGGAAATCTTAACTCAATCTTAATTCATTGAGTTAAATATCCATGTCATTGGTTTTGTTTTTCCAAGAATATGTCTGAATAACCTCTAATTGTTTTACACTAAATATCCACTTATATTGGGTGTATTTATATTTTTCACACATATTTATGTCGTTGATTTATCCATAATCTAACGATACAATCTTTGTAAGGGATTTCATCTCAATCTCCTTTCATTAAGGCATTTCTTGATAATTTACACCTTTATTATTTTATAAGGTGTATATACAGCTGTTATGAAATTTAATATTCATATTTTATCTATAATAATGTTATTAGTTATTTTGGTATATGTATTGATTTGTGTAGATTAAGATTTAAATGTTCAATGTGGTATGGGTCACCTTGAACATTTAAAGATTTAATTATCAAATATTATTCTTCATAATATTAATTTACATATTTATTTATATATATATAAAAGGATTATACAGGAAATTTTATGTCTATCTTGAATTTCATTAAAAGTTTTCAAAAGGAATATTTTTTCAACGAATCATTTTACTAAACAAAAAAAAAATGAATGTTTTTAATGTATGCAGCGACAACGAATTCTCTGTCACCATAACCGTTATTTAATATTTGGATTTACCTATAAGACTTAATATTTTTAAAATAAAAAAGAAATATCTTTTCCCTGTTTTGGGTATTTTAGTATTGAAAATGGTTTTCAAAGTGTATTGAATATTTCAATATCTTGAAATGATTTCTTGTGATTGCAAATGAAATTTTACGAGTGAAATGTTGAAAATTGAATTATGTTATGTGTTATGATTATATAATGGTACTTGGAAATTTCATGGGTGTTTACATGATAACCCAAATATGGGTGATTAAGTGATAAACCAAATATGGGTGGTTCTATGATAAACCAAGGATGGGTGGTTATGTTATAATCTCTAATGCATTGGGTATGGAAGTCGCCATATTGCTATTATATTTAGTGATATGTGTGGAAGTTGACCGTATGGTTATTCCATTTAAGTATGTTTATATCCCACGTTACCTCTTATATTTTACATTTTATGGGTTTTATGGTAATATTTTGATTACAAAAAAATGGTAAACAATAAACTTATATTCAGTGAAGAGTATTTTACAACTTCTTAAAGGTGAAAAGTATTAATTTATGATAAAGTATTCATGGTTTACATGTTTTCACAAGACTAACAATTTTCCTTCTTTATGTATATCTTACTGATCTTTTATGCTGATCCAAAGTTTTTAAATGTTTTCACAGGTTTTAAAGAAGAACATATTCAAGGCTAGGATCAAGGAAAAGTTATTATTTAACATGAAAAGAAACCACATTTCTTTTTAAAAGTTTTTGTTTTATGGAAGAAATATATACTATTAGAAGTGTCCACTTTGTATTTATATGGTTTTTTATGTATGAGTTATGGACTAATTCTCTAAAACTCTAAACTTGAAAATATCCTCAATGTGAATTCTTGATTAAAACTCAAGATTATGTAATGTTTAAGGATGGGGCCTTACAGTTGGTATTAAAGGATGGTTTAGACAACTTTGGAGATAAGGATTTCTTCTTAAGTTATAGGGATATCATATGAGTTTATAATTTTCAGGTTTATAATAATATAAATATCTTATAAATCCCTTATGAGGCTTATGTTATAAAATTTCAAGGTAATTAATGATATTTTTGGAGATATTTATTTTTTAGGCAGTTATGGGTTAATACTTTTGGTGCTAAAAAATAAAAGGTATAGAATAATATTTGAGGTTAAAATATGTTATGGTTATTTTTGAGGATTTCATCTCATTTTGGTAATGTTATAAGAATTATAAATGTTGGAACCACTTTGTGTATAAGTTTGTATTTGTTGTCAATAGTTGTCAATAAAGATCAAAATGAAGGAGATCAAGAAGTACTCCAATGAAATGGAGGATTGGAAGATCAAAATGAAGGATATCATGAAGTACTCTGCTGCAGTAGAGGAATAGTGATTCAGACGATTGTTATACTGATCGTAAGTTCAAAGAACATGTGTCAAAGGTGATACATTGTTTACAAAAATGAAGAATGTGAGGTGTAATCCATCTGAGGATGATTAAAGAAGAATGGGATTTGATGAAGGCCATGAAACTCTTCATGATTGCATGAGAACCATGCAAGAGAATTCTTGAAGACTAGAATCGTATGTCTTGCATGAAGTAGAGGAAGATGGTTTAAGAAGAAGACAATGTGCAAGGGATTGGCATTTTGTGACGGCCATGAACATTGTACTTCTGCAATATCCATGCACATCACATTGTCATAGAAGATGATGATGTTGAAGCTATTCCTTTAAAGAATTCATATCACAATAGTGGAGTTTGTGATAAAAGCAGAAGAGTTGCTGAAGGATGCATATCACCAAGAAGAAGTGTTGTTGAGGAGATCGTGCTTTTTGACAAAGCAAACAGACAACATAAAAATTTGTTGACGAAGGAGATTCCATGGTGGCATGTCGAGTTCAAGAACTGTGGATAATGATCCATGTTTTATTCAAGGGACTTCGACAAAGTAATGGATGATCTGGAGGCGAACAAAAAGAGCAAATACAAGGTGGCGCTGTTTTCCAGTGTTTGCCAAATTTTTGGGGTCCAAAATTTGCAGGTTGGTGAGCATCGCGAAAAGTCGATTTCCATGAAGATAATAATTAAATATGACAAAGTCATGAATTTCGTGAAGAGAGGATGCATGGTTTGGAAATCGCGAAGACCAGAAGAATAGAGGCGGTGAGTCTTCGTGATTGCGTCAAGCTTCACGAACGGCAGTGGCTGGAGAGCTTCACGGCGATGAAGGGATTTGCAAGGTAGCTTCATTGCGATAAAGGGATTTGCAAGGGAGCTTCGCGGCGAAGGTTCGAAGGAATTGACGGGATGCTCCGCGATTACGACGAGCTCCGCGAATGGAAAATTGTCGTAGAGCTTCGCGATTTTGAGAGAATTCTGGCAGAAACTTTGGAGCTTCGCAATTTGAGATGACGTGGCATTGAATTTGCGTGGAAATTTTGAGGGTCGTTTGAATCGCCTATAAATAGAGGTCGACCCCCTCAAGAGAAGGATAGAGAGCTCTCAACGAAAATCCTTTGCTCTCGGTTCGCAAAGGTCACTCGCGAAGGCAGTGTGCTTCGCGAAAGAGGAGCTTTGCGGCGGCTATTCTAGCTCCGTGAAAGTCATGCGCCCTACGTTGGCTCAGTGATCTTCGCGAAGAGGCAGGATCTCTGCGACAGCCAAGCATTGCGAAGGCTAGAGCATCGCGAGAGTGCTTCGCGATTGAGCTTCGTGAAAAGGAAGGGACTCCGTGAAGGCTTGTTTGAGCTTTGCAAAATTGGGAGCCTTGCGAAGTAGGGTACTTTGTGAAGGCTCTTTCCAAAGGTTGTTCGCCCAGTGGACAGGGTAAAAAGAGGCATTCATCAGTGGATGAAATTTGGACTTCAACAGAGAATCATTTATTGAGAAATCACACAAGTGATTGTAATTCAGGAAAACGAAGACAAGGGGATCTAGTGCATTCAGTCATTGCACTAAAGTAGAAGGTTGAATACAAAAGAGCATCAACTCAGGACTCTGATGCAAGCAAAGTCTCATGCTGAACAGGAGACAATGACTTCAATGAAAATCTATTGAAGAGACATTCACGTCTATAAACTGAGTGAGACTTCACCAACGGCAGTGAGCCAGGGGGAGTCAACGGGAGTGACCCGAGGGAAGCAGTGAGCTATCCCTGAACCTTTGTAAAGGCAGTTAGCCTGGGACAGAGTGACTGTGCCCGAAAAATTGTAATCTACAGCTAGTGAAGCATAGTGGATTCAGGTACAACCGACAACCTATCGGAGTATGCTCCTTGGACGTAGCCCTTAGTGGTGAACCAAGTAAAAATAGATGTGTCATCTCTCTGCATGTGAATGTATCATTGCTGATCATATCCTTCATATAGGTTTAATGGGTTCCTACCAACATGGGAACAAGATCCACAACTTTAAGAAGAAAAAGTTTCCACCTTGATTCACCCCTCCCCTCTCAGGGTGTCCCGGTTTCCTACAAGTGGTATCAGAGCAAAAGGTTAACGTATGTTGGATATTCTCCAGTAATTCTATAGAGAAGAGGATTTGAGTTTCTTTCCTAAAGTCAACAATGAAGAGAATTCTTGATAATGACGCAGTCATTTCTGAGCAGAAGTCTACATCTTGCAAAACCATGACAAACAGGAAAAAGAAAGAGAAGAAGCAGTTGAAGAAGTCCCTCATATCCAAATAAGATGCAGTGTCTTGTTCTCCATGCCATTCCAATAATGAAGAAACATCAGGCTTGGAAAGTATCAAGCAGGTGGCTCGGGATTCTTCCAGAGGAAAGGATGACACCCCTAATTCAAGCTTTCAGGAAAAACTCAAATTATATCTGCATGATATTCCTGAAGAAAGGGTTGCGATTATTTGTAGCCTATTCCAATCTATGTAAGTTGAGATCACTCGATTAGAAAGGGAAGCTGACAATATGGAAAAGGGTTTGGAAAGAAAAGTTCTGGAAAGTATGAAGCTCACCAAACAGGTGAAAGTCTTTGAAGAAAAAGAGGAAGTCAATAAGACTCTAAAAGAAAGGATCCATGCACTTGAAGCTGAGCTGAAGAAGAGAAATTAAGTCAAGAGTTTTTGTTTGGAAGAAACTTACATGAAATTCAGGGAACTTGACTCTTTGTTACAAAACAATGTTAATATGCATGAGGATGAGGTTGAAAGATTGAAGAAGACTTGTGAAGAGAAGATGATCATGATTGAAGATCAGAAGATCATCCTCAATAATGAAAGTCAAAAATTGGAAGCCCAATTGACAAATCTTGAGAAGACACATATTGAGACTCCGCAAAATAATGAAACAGGAGATGCTGGTACTCAATGTTCATTGGAGGCTACTAAATCTGAAGTACCTCCAACATGTGACAAGAAGATTATGACAACTCTTGAGTTTCCACCTCCAGAATCAGTCACTGCTGGTACTCAATGCTCACTGGAGGATTCTATTGTCAAAAGACCACCAACATGTGATAAGAAGATCATGAATTCACTCATTGATCTATCACAAGCAACTGAGAAAGTAAAGGTACCATCCAAACCATCTTGTACTCATGTTTCTAAATACATTCCTACAATCAGTGCAGGTTGGAAGAAAAGTTCTAAGTATGGATGAGGAAAGGTGAGAGGAATAAACCTACCACCATGGATAGGGTGGATGAGAAGAAAAAGGAGGAAGTTGTTTCCTCAAATAGAGAACAAAAGATTAAGAAGATGGCCCAATAACCTCATACAGAAGAAACAAAGAAGAAAAGATTTGTGGGCCAATGTTGGTGCTGTAACAGATTTGGGCACTGTGCACTATATTATATTTACAATCCCTTACATGGAAAATCACAGAGAAAGCCTATATCAAAGGGAAGGAATCCAAAGAAGAAGAAGAAACATCCGCAGATCCAGAAGCATCTGTTCACCGCAAACAGATTTGGAATTCTTGATAACATCTGTGATGTATGCAACGGAAGAGGTCACCTGGCAAGTACATGACCACATCAATATGCTTTCACTGTTGATAAGAAAGGAATACCTCTAATGCCGGAAAAGAATGAAGCAGCTACCTTGGGAAGAAATCAGAATAATGTTGTGAACACACAATTTCCCAGGAAGATCTAAAGCAGGGAAGCTAAGAAGACCCAGGATTTTAGATCCATGAAATTGAAGGGTCATTCATCCAAAATAAACACTAAGTAGGATGAAACTCAGATGAACCCATGTGGAAGACCCAAACTAGCTGCATCAGTTCCAAATGACATATTGGTCATCTGGTGAGAAGATTTGAAAAGAATGAGGAAACTTGAAGATGAAAAGGCCATGGATGGTGACAAAGGAAAAGTAAAACTTTCACATGATGAAGACAGAGTGCAGGAGAGATTGAAAACCAAGAAAAACATTCTTATCAAATAAGTTCTGTGTGAGAGATGCAAGAAATCTGGTCATGTTGCAAAAAGTTGTCTAACCTTAATACCATAACAAGAAGTAGTCCTTAAGAGGAGTAAGAATCTATCATTCATGATGGCTGTTAAGCAGAACAATTCTCCACAAAAAGAAAAAGAGAATGTAAAAAGAGCCATGCCACATCAACACATATTAGAACATATGTTGAAATATTCAGGCATGAAGACTGGATTGAACAGAGGAACTTGGTTGAGAAAAACACCTCAACCGTGAAGCTCATATTAATGAAGAAAATAAGAACCACCTTATTCCCTTATTCATTTGTGTATTGTATTTGTTCTAATAATGCAGGGAATTGAAGGTGAAGCATGCTCTCAGGGGGAGAACCTGAGAAGTAGTGAATGCTGTCAACTCTTGATAGCCAAGCTAATAAGTTTCCATCCTTAGTAGATTCTTCAATGGATATTCAATGATTAAGATGACGAAGGATCACTCTTGATGAAGATGATGAGGAGTGTTTCCCCTGAGGGGGAGAAAAATGAAGAAGCTTCCAAAATCACTGTTTCAATCTATATCAACTCCATCTGGACTCAAATGCAGTTACTCTATGAATTTCTTGAAGAACATGTCAATGGAGAAGGTATGCCATTTCTCAATCTCTATCCCTTGGTTACTAAGATCAAAGATCATTCTACAAAGGGGGGGTAACTGAATTGATCAGTGACATAAGAAGAATGGATGTTCCCCAAGGTCACGTATCCTGCCGATTGCACTTGAATGTTTTTTATCTGTTTGCTGATGTGAGTGTAGGAGTTTTAGGTTGATTATTCCCTATCACATTTGATTTTTCTCCTACCTGAAATAAAATTGGTAAACCCTTGAAGACAAAATACATGAGTTCTCATCTCATGTTGGTATCATGATCTGTGAATAATGGACAGCCTTGTTGACTTAATCAAATCCTCGTGTTTTCTACATCGAGCATTGCTCAAGTAGACTTAGAGTGAAATTATTAATAAAACATTGCTTAAGTATGGATTGATACCCTCTCTACCATGCGTTTTGTATTTATCGTCAATAAGGGGGGAGAAATTGAAATGAATGTTTGAAAATAAAAGTTCATTGAAGAGAATATTCTCATTTTGATGTTGACAAATTCATTTCAGAAGATGTATAAGGTATTGACAACAAAATACAAAGGGGGAGATTGTTGGAACGACTTTGTGTATAAGTTTGTATTTCTTGTCAATAGTTGTCAATGAAGATCAAAATGAAGGAGATCAAGAAGTACTCCAATGAAATAGAGAATTGGAAGATCAAAATGAAGGAGATCATGAAGTACTCCACTGTAGTAGAGGAATGGTGATTCAGACGATTGTTGTACTGATCGTAAGTTCAAAGAACATGTGTCAAAGGTGATACATTGTTTACAACAATGAAGAATGTGAGGTGTAATCCATCTGAGGATGATTAAAGAAGAATGGGATTTGATGAAGACCATGTAACTCTTCATGATTTCATGATAACCATGCAAGAGAATTCTTGAAGACTAGAATTGTATGTTTTGCATGAAGTAGAGGAAGATGGTTGAAGAAGAAGACAATGTGCAAGGGATTGGCATTTTGTGACGGCCATGAACATTGGACTTCTGTGATAGCCATGCACATAAAATTGTCATAGAAGATTATGATGCTGAAGCTATTAATTCAAAGAATTCATATCACAATAGTGGATTTTGTGATAAAAGCATAAGAGTTGTTGAAGGATACATATCACCAAGAAGAAGTGATATTGAGGTGATCGTGCTTGTTGACAAAGCAGACAGACGACATAAACATTTGTTGACGAAGGAGATTCCATGGTGGCATGTCGAGTTCAAGAACTGTGGATAATGATCCATGTTTTATTCAAGGAACTTCCACAAAGGAATGGATGATCTGGAGAAGGACAAAAAGAGCAGATACAAGGTGGCGCCGTTTTCCAGTGTTTGCCAAATTTTTGGGGTCCAAAATTTGCAGGTTGGTGAGCATCGCGAAAAGTGGATTTCCATGAAGATAATAATTAAATATGACAAATTCATGAATTTAGCGAAGAGAGGATGCATGGTTTGGAAATCGTGAAGACCAGAAGAATGGAGGTGGTGAGTCTTCGCGATTACGTCAAGCTTCGTGAACGGCAGTGGCTGGAGAGCTTCGTGGCGATGAAGGGCTTTGCAAGGGAGCTTCACTGCGATGAAGGGATTTTTTAGGGAGCTTCACGGCGAAGGTGCCAAGGAATTGACGGGATTCTCTGTGATTACGACGAGCTCTGCGAACGGAAAATTTCCGTAGAGCTTCGCGATTTTGAGAGAATTCTGGCGGAAACTTCGAAGCTTTGTGATTTGAGATAACGTGGCATTGACTTCACATAGAAATTTTGAGGGTTGGTGGAATAACCTATAAATAGAGGCCGACCCCTCAAGAGAAGGAGATAGATCTCTTAATGAAAATCCTTTGCTCTCGGTTTGCAAAGGTCACTCGTGAAGGCAGTGTGCTTCGTGAAAGAGGAGCTTCGCGGTGGCTATTCTAGCTCCACGAAAGTCGTGCGCCCTGCATTGGCTCAGTGAGCTTCGCGAAGAGGCAGGATCTCCACGACAGCCAAGCATTGCGAAGGCTAGAGCATCGCGAGAGTGCTTCGTGATTGATCTTCGCGAAAAGTCAGGGACTCCGCGAAGGCTTGTATGAGCTTTGCAAAATTGGGAGCCTTGCGAAGTAGGGTACTTTGTGAAGTCTCTTTCCAAAGGTTGTTCACCCAGTGGACAGGGGAAAAGGGGGCATTCATCAGTGGATGAAATTTTGACTTCAACAGAGAATCATTTATTGAGCAATCACACAAGTGATTGTAATTCAGGAAAACGAAGACAAGGGGGTCTAGTGCATTCAGTCATTGCACTAAAGTAAAAGGTTGAATACAAAAGAGAATCAACTCGGGACTCTGATGCAAGAAAAGTCTCATGCTAAACAGGAGACAATGACTTCAATGAAAATCTATTGAAGAGACCTTCACGTCTATAAACTGAGTGAGACTTCACCAATGGCAGTGAGCCAGGGGGAGTCAACGGGAGTGACCCGAGGGAAGTAGTGAGTTATCCCTAAACCTTTGTAAAGGTAGTTAACCTGGGACAGAGTGACTGTGCCCGAACAATTGTAATCTACAGGTAGTGAAGCATAGTGGATTCAGGTACGACCGACAACCTGTCGGCTTATGCTCCTTTGACGTATCCCTTAGTGGTGAACCAAGTAAAAATAGTTGTGTCATCTCTCTACATGTGAATGTATCATTACTGATCATATCCTTCATACAGGTTTAACGGGTTCCTACCAACGTGGGAACAAGATCCACAACTTTAAGAAGAAAAATTTGCCACCCTGATTCACCCCTCCGCTCTCAGGGTGTCCCGGGGTCCTACAATAAAGTTTTTGAAAAAGGACAACATGAAGACCATGTGAAAACCTGTCATGTCAGACAAGGCTGCAGGAATTGAACCCATAATCGGAGTCCAATAGCCCTTTATCACCTACCACTGGCCTACATAAAGTCCATGGTTAGTATAAATTTTTATTTTTAGTTAAATTATTTTATGGATTAAGAATAATTTGATTTGGGAGACATATATTTTATGGAATAGATAACAATGGGATTAGAAAATGATTTGGTGAGTAAGTGATTAATGTTATTTCAGAAGACGTTTGCCATTTTGGGGACCCTATATGATCAAGTTAAATAGAATACTATGATATTTTATTTGAGAAATAAATGTTAAATTATTTTTGGAGAAATATTTTATTTAATTATGGACTTATGGAGATTTGGATTATTAATGGAAGTATAATGGCCCAGACCCTCCCGGTCCAGTACTTTTCCAAAAACTCAGTTCCACCAAACGGTTCCACCATTACGGTGGCATTGGTCTTGGTGGAACCGTTATGGTGACATCATCATGGTCGCACCTTTGTGGTGGCGCCACTTGAGGAGGCTCACCGAACTGGTGACACCGTCACGGTCTCACATTGAAATGGTGCCACCATCACGGTCGCACACCGAAATAGTGGAACCGCTTTACGGTGTCTCACAGAGACAGTGGCACCATTACGGTGGCACCATCACAGTCACACTATCATGGTCACACACCAAAATGATGGCACCACTTACGGTGGCACCGTGACGGTGGCACCATGACCGTGGCACCATTACGGTGGCACAGTGTCTTTCTTTCTTTTTTGTCCTTTGTTCTTTTTTCTGGTTTCTAGCTTTTTCTGCTCCCGCAACGTTTCTTTTTACATAAATGTGTTTTTATACCCCTTTCAAAGGCATTGAAAAACCATAAATTATTTTTAAAATCCCCCAAGTGTTGGGCGACCCTTGAATTACCAAAATGTGTGGATTTTTCCTCAGTTCCACACCCTTTTCCCATACTTCCAGTTTTTTCCCTGTTACACGTTTTCTTCTATTTAAAGGAAACACTTTAACTCACAACTGTTATTTCCACCTCTCCAATGATAATTATTAAATAAAAATTAATTCCATTCTGTGAACCATCTAACCATGTGGTGAAACCAAGATCCTCACTTAAATCCGTTCAAGATTTCATATCACCTAACTCCATGATCTTACTTTTTATCGCACGGTAATTCTTTCTTCTTCTTGGATAGTCTCTTTTTCTTTTCCTTGGTGCGTTTGGAGTCCCCCTTACCGAATCTAGTGGTACGCCTATGCTAGATCCTTTCCTACTTAGTCTTGGAATCCCTAAAGTTCCTCCCCTACAAGTCGCGCATCCCCAGTTCTTGGTGCGTGGGGAAAGATTTCGATCATTGATCATTCGAGTAGGGTTCTTCCTTCATCTCTCTTTACTGCGTATCATGTGGGGCGGGTATGATAATGTTTCTATGGGGATGGATGAAACCAAACCTTAATGAAGATAACAAGTGTACTTTTAAAGAATTAAGGGATGTGTTTGATGATGTTGTTGTACTTTTTTACCCTTTCTTATATGTTGTGAATTTTATGGGCTTGTGTCCACTGAAAATTGTGGTCGTTGGTGGTCTTTCCTTGCACACTAATGGACCCTTGTCTTATGTGATGATTGAATGGTTGTAACATGGAAATTGGTTAATCATGTGAACTCGGTTGATTAAATGAATGTCCAGTAAACAATAATCCTTTTGTGATCACCCCAGTTAACCAAATGAAAAGAAGAAACTCAATGAATGGTGTGATAGAATCTGGTGAATCCCTTGATCTATCTTGGTAATATGTGTGGTTGCTATGTTTGATTCTTATGGGGTGATATGGATGGGAATGGGATCCCCCTATTGTGGTGTAGTTGTTGGTTTGTGGATCTGAGGCCGTGTGGGGCTGTATGTTGGGTCTTGGTTTGGTTATAGTACTTTGAGGGATATCACATATCCCTTTTGTTGTTGTGACATTATAAGAGAACTGGGTGTGAATTATTATTTTGTTGTTTGGTTGTTTTTCCTTCCTTGGCTTGTGGTTATGCCTATTAGTTGCCCAATAGTGAATAATTATTTAAAATAGAACTACTCGAATGTGATAACAGGAATGGGTTAAATGGTAAATTGTTTCTGGGAATGAGTTGTGACTTGGTTGTGGGTGGTGTGCTTTTTATGATTGAATAATAATGAGGGTGTTTGTGTATAGGATAGTTTTGAAACCCCTAGTCTGGGATGAGTGCTTGTTTAACTATATGTATAATTTATTTCTTATGTTTCTTATTCATACCCCACCCAAGTTGAGCACTTCATGATGAACACCCCCATTGCAATGGGGGATGGTGTTTTTCCCAACACTCCTATGAGTGGTTGGTTATTAGCTCCTTTTTTGCTCCCTTTCCGGAGTATCCCAAAACTCTTCGGGTAAGTTGTGAAGGCCTGAGTTCCATTATAGCCCAGGATTCTTTGGGTAGAGTAGTTGTGGTGGTTGGACGAGGTGTGTGTGCAGGCAGGTTGTTTCCCAAGTGTCTTTAGGATGAGGCTCAGGTGTCTTCGGGCGTGGCAGTAGTTGTTCAGGCCCAGGTGTCTTCAGGCATGGTGGTAGTTATTTTGGACCAGGTGTCTACGGGTGTGGTTACGTGTGGTGGTTGTGGCCCTGGTGTTGGAATGTAGGATGTGAGGTTGTGGTAGCCCAGGTGTGTGTGGGTGGGGTATGGTAGTGGGACAGTGGTGAGAATGGTGGGAGATTTCTGACGCGTAGGATGACTTCAATAAATAGTGGGAAAATGGTGAAGGGTACCCAAATATCGATGTTCTATTACTATTACTTTACATGACTTGAGTTATTTGGGGAGTGTGCTTTAGTGAGGTTGGGTGGATAGTTTCCTTGCTAGGTGCCTCAGTTATCTCCTTTTTCTCATAGGGCCTTAGAATTCCTCCCCACTTGTGCACGAGATATTTTGGTTTTCCCTACTGAGTATACCTGTATACTCACCCAACATATATAAAACTACTTTTAGGTTTCCAGGAGGACTTTGAGGACCATGTGGGACCGTACTAGTTCGGACATTGGGACAGTTGTTTTTGTTGTTTTTCTTTTCTTTGGTATTTACCTTTAGAGTTTTCTTTTATCGTAGCACTTCTTATTAAAACATGTATATGGGAATTGATTGTTTGGGCTTTACTTTTATTTCTAGTTTTGGTGTTTTTTGGGACTTACTATCTTATCTCCCGATCCTACTAAATAAAAAGGGTAATGCCTTCCATTTTTTTTTCACGTGATTTTATACTCGTGGTGCTAGTCGCCACTCCAGGACCTATTGAAGGAGGGTCTCAGGGTTCGTTATATCTCCTTCAACTTGAAAAGGAAGGTTTTGGAAATCTTCTAACCCTTCCCTCATCTTGGTGAATGCGGGTCGTGACAGAATGGTATCAGAGGAGGAGGTTGATAGATAGGATGGAGCTCAGTGTTAGGCATAGTGAGGATTGTATGGGATGGTAGAGAAAAATGTTAGGAAATCTTGGAATGTGAAATAGGCTAGGGAAGACTGGCTAGGACATGGTATTTTAGGGCCCCCCTTGATCTGATTCAAGGACTCTAGGCCTACCGAATGACCAAGTGAGGGTACACTAATTATAGGGTAGATACCCTAGGAAAGGTACATGAATCATAATTACTTGTGTTCTTGTGTGTCTTGGGTGTTTTGGGGATTTAAAATGAGTAATAAGTCTAAGAAAAATTAAAAAAAATCTTCTACACTACTCGGGATAAGGCATTCCTTATTTACCTTGCATCTATGGCACCTGGATGATGACCACGAGTAGTGAGGGAGATCGAGGCCCAGAAGGCTGATTCAGCTGATCAGCCGAGGGATGACTGAGAGGAGGAGGAAGATCAGTGGTAGAGGACACTTTGTGCCTTTCAGCAGCATACCCTCGGAAAGTACGAGGGCAGCGTCTCAGATGTGGAGACAGAGAGATGGATCGAGGAACTAGTGATAGCTTTCAGCTTGATTCAGGCTCCGATGGAGTACTGGGTTCCTCTGGCTATGATCTAGGTGCGGGGAGAAGTGTGTCAGTGGTGGATGCTCTATCTTGGGGTGAAGAGGGAGCCTAAGGTTACATAGGCTAACTTCGATAGGGAGTTCCAAGCGGAATTCCTATCTTCAACAATGAAGGCTGAGAAGAGGAAGGAGCTACTCTCCCTTCAGAAATAGAGTATGTCAATGAGAGAGTTGGGGATCAAGTTCAAGGATATCCTTCGCTTTTCTCTGGACCTCTTCCTGGATGAGGAGTCTCGGGAGAGACGTTTAGAGGAAGCACTCTGACATTCTCTTTAGTATGATGTTACTCCCTTCACTCTACTGACGTACTTGGAGGTCCAGAAGAAGGATAAAGTGGTAGAGAGGATGCACATGCTGGGAGGTGTTCTGTGAGAGGGGATCCAGTTGGGCTTGTCAAAGGGGAAGGTTGTCAGCAGCAGGCCTCCAGCATCAGGCCCTTCTAGGTTTCGGCCAGTGGGGAGAAGGCCTCAGCAATTCCAGTTTCGATCTCCCAATACTCTCCCTTTCCTTTTGGGACCTGGACCGAGATGCTTCATATGTGGAAGTCATGGGAACCTTTGAAATCAGTTCCCGGACCGAGTGTAGTACAGTGGGGGTGGGCCTATTCAGCACCCACCTCAGTAGCAGTAGTTTCCATCTAGGCTCTTTCAGCAGTAGTAGCAGGGACAGAGAGCTCCCACTCCTCTAAGAGCAGACATTACAGAAGGAGGCTGACCACAGGGTGCTACCTAGGGACCTCAACCAGGGCATGGTTGGGGAGGCGGCCGACAGCCTAGGGGCAGAGAAGCTGGGCGTGGATAGTTACACGCCGCTGAGGTAGTAGTTCTAGTAGGGCCGAAATTCATTCGAGGTACGATCAGTTTTTTTAGTACTCTTGCATACACCTTGTTTTATTTAGGAGATTCGCACCCCTTTTTTGCACCCAGACTATCCCATTATTTGGCCCTAGATGCAGAGATATTCCCTCACCCCTAGTTTTGAGTACTCCATTCAAAGGTCGCACCAGCTTGTCTCGTGTTTTCCGAGGATGTAGACTGATGTTGGGACCTCATCAGTCTTGTGGGGACCTTATTTTTCTACATATGTAGTTGTATGATGTCATTATAGGCATATATTGGTTGTCCTCTATATGTGATGTTATATACTGCTCCAGAAGAAAGATCATGTTTTCATATATGGGAGGCCAATGTGTAGATTTTATCGGCGAGTGGGGTTTCCAGGAGGGCTGCCAGCAAGTGGAGCCTCTCCTTTCCGTGTTAGCTAAGATATTAGTGGAGTCGGCAGATACAGAGATAGTGGAAGTCCCAAGGATTTTTAGTGAGTTCATAGACATCTTCTCTGAGGAGGAGGTGACTCTACCCACTCGACGTGACGTTGAGTTCGGGATAGACTTGAAACCTAGTGCTCATCCAATTTCAATGGATCCTTATCAGATGGTTCCTTCTGAGCTACGAAAGTTACAGATTCAGATTTATGATCTGATGAATAAGGGTTTTGTTCAACCAAGCGCATCGCCATGGGGCACTCTGGTCTTGTTCATGAAGAAGGCAGACGGTGGTCTCAAGCTGTGCATAGACTACCGGAGACTGAATCAGGTAACGGTCAAGAACTATTACCCTCTCCCGAGTATAGATGACCTATTTGACCAATTGAATGGGGTAGGATGGTTCTCCAAGATAGACCTGTGTTTAGGATATCACTAGTTGAGGGTGAAAGAGGGTTACATCTCAAAGACTACCTTCAGGTGAAGATATGGGCACTTTGAGTTCGTGGTCATGTCGTTTGGCATTACAAACATGCCAGCCATGTTCATGGGGCTTATGAACTCTGTCTTTTGAGAATATCTGGACCAGTTTGTAGTCATGTTTATTGATGGAATCTTGATCTACTCAAGATCAGAGGATGATCACGCTGAGCATCTGAGGATAGTTTTATAGGTCCTATTACAGCACCGTATCTACAAGAAATTGTCTAAGTGAAAGTTATGGATATTAGAAGTGCACTTCCTTGGACACATGGTGTCTGAGCAGGGGATAGTAGTGGACCCATTGAAGGTCGAAGTGGTTGTTTCTTGGGAAGCACCCAAGAACATGGTAGAAGTTTGTAATTTCATAGGTCTAGCAGGTTAATACCAGAGGTTCTTACCCAACTTCCCCTGAGTTGCATCACCTTTGACAGCCTTGACCAAGAAAGACCAGGATTTTATATGGAGTGAGTAGTTTCAGGAATCCTTCATTTATCTAAAGGGGAGACTGGTTAGTGCCCTAGTACTGAGGTTTTCAGAAGAAGGAGTGACTTTTGAGGTGTTTTTTGATGCTTCAAGCCATGGATTGCAGTGTGTGCTAATGCAGCAGCAGGGGGTGATCTCTTATGGGTCTAGGAATTTACGTCCCCATGAGCGTAACTATTCCACCCACAATCTAGAGCTTGCAGTGATCGTTTTCTCACTAAAGTTGTGGTGGAATTACCTCATTAGGGAGCACTTCGTGGTCTTCATGGATCACAAGATCTTGAGGTATATCTTCTCCCAGTGGGACCTAAACTTGCGGTAGTGGAGGTGGATGGAGTTTCTTCAGGACTACAACTTCAAAATCTCTTACACTGAAGGTGAGGGGAATGTGTTGGCTGATTCCTTGAGCAAGAAGTCGCAGAAAGATGCGGTTCGAGAGTCAGCAGATGCTTGGAAGGTGGTGGAAGAGTTGGCTACCCTGCACCTGGATGCAAGGGTGGAGGGTGGCAGAGGTTCTCTATTCCAGATGACAGTGCAGCCCTCTCTATTGTAGCAGGTGGAGGAGTCTCATCGGGGGGACTTAAAGGTTGAAGTGATGTGCGATCGTGTTATTTGAGGTGATGCTCCAGGAGGATGGTTGGAAGACGGGTAGAATCGGAAGATGTTCCATGAGAAGTTGTTCGTTTCGATGGAAATGTGCAATAGAGTTATTGGTGAGTTCCACAACTCACCCCTTGTGGTACACCCAAAAGTTTCCAAGATGTATCAGGGCTTGAGAGGTCAATTTTGGTGGCTCAGGGTGAAGTAGGTAGTGGCAGAGTTTGTGGTGAAGTGCCTCGTATGTCAGCAGGTGAAGGCTAAACACTGTGTCCCAGGGGGTCTGTTACAACCTTTATATGTCCCTGAGTGGAAGTGGGATGACATCTCGATGGATTTATTCATAGGACTACCCAGATTTCAAGGGGGTTGTGATGTCATCTGGGTAGTGGTGGACCGACTGACAAAATCAGCTCACTTCCTAGAAATCAAGGAGTCGAGTGTGGTGGATGCCCAAGAACAGTGGTACATGGATGAAGTGGTGTGGTTTCATGGAGTTCCGAGGTCCATAATCTCTGATTAGGATACCCGGTTTACCTCACGGCTCTGGAAAGGTTTTCAACATGCTTTTGGTACTCAGCTATGCCTTAGTACTGCCTTTCACCCCCAGACAGATGGGTAGACAGAACGCATCATCCAGACGTTGGAGGATATGCTACTACCACAAAAATGGGTTTCCACAATGCCACCCTTTATCAGTGCTAAAAAATCATTGATAAAGGGGGTTACTTTATCAGCGTTGATAAAGGGCACTTTTGACAGTGCTTTAGTACTGATAAAGGGGGGTTTTATCAGCGTGCATTTTCATAGCACTGATAAATGTGTATATTTCAAAAAAAATCATAAAAAATAATATATTGATATATAATTATATTTATATTGATATAAATATAATAAATATTTTTGAAAATATGTTTTATATCGATTTGATATTTCGTAGACCCAAATCGGACACCCGGAGCAGAAGTTATGGAAAAACGGACCCCCGGAGCCAAACTTATGACCGTTCAGAGGGTTTTTTGTCATTTTTGAACCTCAAAGAACATGATATGGGGTTTAGGTGATCACTGAAGAGTGTAAATTCTTGTAATATTTTATTTGTTCTTTGGTAGATCCAAAATGGACACTCATAGCAAAAGTAATTATCGTTTGAAACTTTGCAACTCTCGTATCTCCTAAAAACCTAAGAAATAATCAAGTCACTAAAATAGGCATAACTTATACTTTGATTGTCCATTTTAGTGCCATGACTAGTCAAATAGAATCTCATGAAATGATTTATGACCATGTCTAGTCGAAACTGTTAGAAGATCAAAGGAACGAAAAATATATCAGTTATAGAACTCTAAAAAAAGTATAACTTCAAACGGCCATAACTTTCGCTCCGATTGTCCGTTTGGGCTCTACCACATATCAAATCAAAGTAAGCGAAGAGATATATGCATAAGGAATACTCTAACATAGTTCCAGTCAATTTTGCAACCCTAAAACCCCAAAAAACAACCATAAGGCCTCCAAAACTCAGTTTCCGTGTCCGAACCCCTGTCAAATTTTTCTTAAAATGGTCATAACTTTTGATTTGTGTGTCTGTTAGGAATATGAAACCTAATTTATCATAGTTCCTTCCATGATCTTCGGATTGACTATTCACAGATCTGAAATAGACACCCAGATCGAAAGTTATGCCTTTTTCAGTGACTGCAATTTGTTAGGTTTTTCGAGACCCCATTTCTATCACTATTGTATATACATATTAATATATAATATTTGTAAATATATATAAATATGTATAATTAAACCTACAGATATTCATATAATATATATCTTTGTGTCTGTTGTATATATGTATGTATGTATTTATTTATTTATTTATAAAAACACACATAAGAAATCATATTTTATAAATGTATTTAAAACTAATCTTATAAATATATATTCATATATATTCATATACAAATAAATATACGGATAAAAAATTATAACTAAATATATATATATATATAAATAGATATAAATATATATTAATATACTGATATATATATATATATATTAATATAATTAAATATGTATATATATTAATATGACTAAATATATATATATATGTTTATATATATATATATTAATATACGGGTATATATACTAATATAACTAAATATACATATATATTAATATATGAGTAAATATAACAAAATATATATATAAATAAACAGATATATTAATAAATGAAAAAGCAAAGCAATGTGGTTGAGTGGTAAAGGCTTAGGCGCGGAGGCAAGAGGTTTCGAGTTCGAATCCTGGGGGAGGCAGGTCGCGCGCGTAGGTGTAGGGAATTATACCAAGTGCTGTTAAAGGGGGGTGGGGCTAGGTGGGGCTGGCCTGGGGCATGTGTGGGATACCATGGGCGGTGGGCACTGTTAAAGTGGGACTTCAAGTGCTGTTGAAGCTCCCAAAATTGTAAAAATATTTTCTATATTTTTTTAATATTTTTTCAAATTTTAGCAGAGTTTTTTTAACACTGATAAAGGGGACCCCCCTATCTTTTCCTCGATTAATAGTGATTTTTTTAGTGTTTTTAATCGACTTTTTAGTGCTAATAAAGGCCATATTTGTAGTAGTGGCATGTGTTTTGGACTTTGGGGGATCGTGGGTGTGACACTTGCATCTGGTAGAGTTTGCCTACAACAATGGATATCACTCTACCATTGGCATGGCTCCATTAGAAGCCTTGTACGGGAGGTCGTTCCACTCACCCATGTGCTGGACAGAGGTCGGGGAAGTAGGTGTTCTTGGCCTGGAGGTGGTACGGAGCATGACAGAGAAGGTTCAGCTTGTGCGTGAGAGGATGAAGGTAGCCCATGACTGATAGAATTCATATGTCGATCATAGGAGGAGACCCTTGGAGTTCAAGGTTGGGGACACATGTTCTTGAAGTTCTCCCCTCAGTGTGGACAACGGATGTTTGGAAGGGGGAGTAAGTTTTCTCCCAGGTTCGTCGGACCCTTCGAGTTGTTGCGGCGGGTCGGTGAAGTGGCTTATCAACTAGCGCTACCACTACTGCTACTGAGAGTTCACGACGTCTTCCATGTGTCTCAACTCCATCAGTATCTACATGGTGATTCACAGATCCTCGACTAGGGGGAGCTGGATATCGAGGATGACGTGACGTTTATAGAGAGACTAGTGATGATCGAAGGTCGTGAGGAGAAGGTGCTTCTTGGATAAACCATTCCCTTGGTTCGTGTGTTGTGGAGGCATGGTGGCCTTTAGGAGAGTACCTAAGAACAGGAGGCACATATGCACGCCTAGTACCCAGAGTTGTTTTGAGTTTTGTTCTGTTTTGTTTCGTACTTTTTTGTGATGTAGTACTTAACCTTGTTAACTATGAAATGTGTCATTTTCCTTGTTCTCTGAATGTGTGTGAAGGGTCCTGACTGTGGGGAAGGGAGGACTCGATCCCTAATAAAGAAACATTAGAGTGGATGTGATTAAACTCGTGTAGGTGATTCAGTGCTACCCAAAGCAGATAGTATCTTGACATGGGGGAAAGGACTTCCTAATTCATATGTCTGGACAGTGACACCTTTATATGTTGTGTGGTTACATGAGGGAGAGGTTTTCCTAGATTTCAAGGAGGTTTTCTCCTGAGAGGTATCTTTCGAGGGTGGTTTTTTGGAACCCTCTCTTTTCTTCGGGTTTATCCTTGAATTCTTGAGGATGAGAATACAATGAGAGGTATCTAATGTAATGTCCCAGACCCTCCTGGTCTAATACTTTTCCAAAAGATCAGTTCCACCAAACAGTTCCACCGTTATAGTGGAACTGGTTATGGTGGCACCATTACGGTGACACCGTCACAATCGCACCATTGTGGTGGCACCGCTTGTGGTGGCTCATCAAAATGATGACACCATCACGGTGGCACACTGAAACGGTGGCACTGTCATGGTCGCACACTGAAACGGTGGCACCGTCATGGTCGCACACCTAAATTGTGGCACCATCATGTCCACACATCGAAACAGCGGAACCGCTTTATGGTGTCTCACTGATCTGGTGTCACTGTCACAGTCGCACCGTCACAGTCACATACCAAAATGGTGGCACCGTGACGATGGCACTGTGACCGTGGCACCATTACGGTGGCACCATGTCTTTCTATCTTTTTTGGCCTTTGTTCTTTTTTCCAAGTTCTGACTTTTTCTGTTCCCGCAATGTATCTTTTGACATAAATGTGTTTTTATACCCCTTTCAAATACAATGAAATCCCATAAATGATATATAAAATCCCCCAAGATCCGAGCGACCCTTGACTTACCAAAACGTGTGGATTTTTCCTCAGTGCCTGTAAAAACCCATAGCTTGACATAAATAGACATTACATTACTTTTGAAGAATATCTAATGCATAACAAAAAAAGACACCAAAGGACCTTAATAGTTTAGTGTCTTTGGAAACTCGGAATATAATCTTCTAATCTTGGTGAAATATTTTCAACACCTCCCATAAAGATCTTCCTTTTTTTTTCTTACCTAAAACCTTTGTTTATATCCTGGGGAAAAGAAAACATATAAAGGGGGAGCTAAAATTCTCAGTAAGGGTAAGCATGGAGAAAATAAAACAAACCATATACATTTGAACTTCAAAACATGAACATAATATTTAAACATCAAAATCTTGAGCAATGACATAAAACATGGAAGTACGTAAAGCATAGATCATAATGGATCATCAATCATGATAAAATAGAATGGTAATAAAGCATGTAATTCATGGCAACCATTAAGCACATGTTATGATTTCCATAGTATACAAGGCATTGCTGCCAAGACCATCTTAGTGGAAAAAGTCCCTTTCTGAATCGAGTTCACTCCTCGTTCCAGTCCTGTATCACTGAACCGGATTAACTTACCATTCTAGTCATGTCTATCTCATGAGATATAAATCTTTACCCAATGAATTGGAGGGAGATATAGGTATTATCCATCTCATAATTAAATCATTCTTACTTGTGCCACAACATGAACATAAATCATTCATCATTACCCAAAGTATAAAATGGGTTTCATAAACATCATCCCATCATAACATAATCTATACAAAAACAATGGATATCATTTCATCATAAGAAAAGTGAAACCATGTAAATCATAGATAAATTATACTTGAAACATACATATATGAAATAATGTCATCATTGATGGAAAATGGTTTTGATAAAACACTTGAAATGAATTCTTGAGGAAAATATCCTTTCTTCTTAAAAATTATTTTCTTTTCTCAAAATGCCTCACAATTTTGAAAGAAAAGGATTTTATTGAAAATAACCATGAAAAATTATAGAATAAGCTTCATGAAAATTAGGCATTATGAAACTGTAAAAATCCATTCATGCCGTATAAGTTAAAAAAACATTCTTCTCGTACTTTTTTCGAAAAAGTCAAAAAGTACCACATATGGTAAACAAAAGAAATATTCCTTCCATAACACAAAGTAAAAGTCAAAGAGGGGTAAAATGACTTTAAAAATACATGTAATAATATTAAACACTTTATGAAAAACATTTTTATGGACATGGATGAAAAATATAACCCCAGTAAATACTTACATATAAGCAATCTCGAATAAAAATGAGATTGAAAATTTATCCCTTACCTTAGATCCGATATGCTTCGTACGTATCCGAACCTCATGTATAATGATTTAAATAATGTCATTTACTTATTACAGAATCATATTAATTGTTATGATATCATATATGGTTCAATTATGACTTTATATTACCCGTTCTTTTGTAAATTCCATGTTAAAGCAGCGTTTTGGGTCAAATTGTTTTATTTATCGTACGTGTTTGGACTTGTTGTTATTGATATTATTATTACTTATATCATGATTTACTTACTTCAAGAATGTAAATCATGATTTATATATCATATATATTCAGTGTATATATATATATATATATAATATATGATTGAAATGAAATACACCGTTCATGGAGACGGTAGGCCGTACGTACGCATGAACATTGTTTTCCTTTCCTTATTGACTTGAATGGAAGTAAGTAGATGACATATATATATATATATATATCCAGTAGCTTAATTATGTCATATATTTAATTATTATTCATTATATATACTTTTTAATCATTCTTTAATGGTTAACATGGAGAATGAATCTCATCATGTCATGGAGACAGTAATCAGTACGTACGCACGAGCGATGATATCATTCCCATAATTATTGAATTGAATTGGAGTGGATGATATAATATCTTAGAATCAGTATAATGCTATAATAACTATATATAGTTGTTCTTTACACCATTATACCCATCCAATTAAGGTGGTGGTGGAAAAATAGATTACACCACGGCGTGGAGACGGTATTCTGTACGTATGCACGCGCGGTGATTTCATTTTCCGTAGGATGGATAGAAGGTGAAATGGGGTTTTTTCGTATTTATAATAAAATATCATTATATTATTGATACTGATGTTATTACTTTATAATGAAACAACTAAAGAAGAAGAATTTTTAGAAGAAATGAATTTGAAAGAATTGGTAAAGGATATTACCTCTTCTTTGACGCGCCTCTTCTAAACCTCCTCTTAGGGAACTAAAGTTGGTATTTTGAGGATACCAGAACCTCTATAATGTTTCTAGGGAAGTTTATAAGGGAAATTTTCAGGGTTTGGCCGAGCTTTAAGGCTCAAAATTGTGTAAAGAGAAGAGGGAATGGGTGCCCTTTTTATAAGGGAGGAGAGGGGCACCTTTGGAAAAACTTAAAATATTATTTTATAATAGTCATATTCGGTTTTTAATAGCTCCAAATTGATTTATTTCTAAGATAAGGTGGGTATGGGTATAAATACTCTCAAACAATAGGTTTTAGACAAGTTTAGGTTACTATTTTAACCATATCATTTAGATTTAACGCTAAGTTAAATAATTTTAACTTTTACCGTGTCTTCTTGTTTTCTTACACTATATGGTTAATAAACTTGCTATAACCAGCCAAACGAACCCTAAGTGGTTCATTATTAGTTTATATAACCTTATATAAGTCATTTTTCCGAACATTAGATTTTTAGTAATAGAATAACAATTAATAATATAATATTTTTTTAAAAAACTATTTTATGTCAATTTTGACACTATTTGGTAATTGATTTTTGTGAAAATCATAATAACATTATTAGTATGAAAAAAGTTAATTAAATCATTACTAACATGTCATATTAACCTATAAAATTAGTTTAATTCATAAAAAGTCTCAAATTACATTTATTTGGGTATTTATAATTTCAATTATGTAAATATTTCATTAATAAGGTAATTAATGCATCATCATTGTGTCATAAATAAATTAAATTATTTAATGTCTAAAAATTATAAATAAAATACCATTATGTAGAAATATTTTTATATTTATAATGAATATTTATAGTCGAATTTATCTTATGTATAACACTATATTAAAAAAATTAGTTATTAAACTTTGATTTTAACTCTTTTAACTCTTATTTAAATAAAATAATAATAAGTGTCATAATCTAATCCAAGTGGACCTAAAGGGTAATATTTTATTCCTAAGGTTGTTTTTGGTCGAATTAAACTTATATAATAGAATTATTACATGTTTTAGGGTAATAATAATATCATTTTTACCCTTAATAACCCTATTTACTTTTAACCATGGTAAATTAAAGTAAAAAGTTACTATTCACCAAAAATTATTTGTATCTTATTGAACCAAATTTTACTCCTTGATATTAACCATGTCTCTCAGAATTTTGAAATTCCACTCACAGAAGCGTTAAAGTTAAGTTTTATGTAAATTTTCAAATTCTCCTAGGAGGTGGGTAAAAGACGGTGAAAAGTTCAATAAAATTTTTATATTTCTAAAATTATTATAAAATGACTAAAATGAATTACATTGAAATTTTATAGTTATTATGTATCTATTTTTACCTAAAATAAATTTAAATAAAGTAAATTATTATTTAAATAAAAAGTCGGTTTTAACCAATAACTCAGTGTTTTTCACTATTCATCAAAAATTGAAAGTTTTCAGAAAAATACCAAAAATTCACCCTAGGATAATTTCGATATTCCGAATCCAAAAATGAAGTCCATTTTGAAAAATAAAATTTTAAAAAGTGGGTATTACTATTCATAATGGCTAGTTTATATAATATTTTAATAACATATCTTTGTTTAGTGAAACTCAGTATTGCGTACAACACACGCTATCGTGGAAGGTCGCAATTGCGTGTAATGCAAACCAAGTCAGGGTAACGTGTAGTGAAAGATTCTTTTGTTGTTTCATATAATAGAATCCAAGCATATTTCATTTATACATGGAATATATATATATACACTCAATGTTGCGTAGAATAACTTCTATCAAATGAACTTGAAATTGTGTGTAACATGATCCAAGATTAGTGTTGTGTATACTGCAAGATAATATGGTGTTGCGTATAGCGCAAGATAATATTGGTGTAGTGTACAACACAAGACATCAAATAAATTAAAAATAATATTTCTCATAAAATCTCGGGGTGTTACAGTGCCACACCCTTTTCCCGTACTTCCAATTCCGCCCCTATTACACGTTTTCCTATGTTTAAAGAAAACTCTTTAAATCACAGTCGTTATAGCCACCTATTTGATGAGAATTTTTAAATAACAATTAATTTGATCGTGTGTAACCATCCAACTACGTGGTGAAACCACGATCTGCCTTTAAAGTTGTTCAAGATTTCATATCCCATAACTCCGGGATCTTACTTTTTATCACACGGGAATTATTTCTTCTTCTTGGATGGTATCTTTTTTCTTTCCTTAGTGCGTTTGGAGTCCCCCTTCCTGAAGCTAGTGGTGCACCTATGCTAGAGCCTTTCCTGCTCAGTCTTGGAATCCCTGAAGTTCCTCCCCTGCAAGTCATGCATCCCTAGTTCTTGGAGCGTGGGAAAAGACTTCAATCACTGATCATCCAAGTAGGGTTCTTCCTTCGTCTCTCTTTACTGTGTATCATGCAGGGCGGGTATGATGATGTTTCTATAGGTATGGATGAAACCAAACCTTAATAAAGATAATAAGCAGACTTTTAAAGAAATAAGGGGTGTGTTTGATGATGTTGTTGTACTCTTTTACCCTTTCTTATATGTTGTGAATTGTATGGGCTTGTGTCCTCTGGAAATCATGGTTTTTGGTGGTCTTTCCTTGTGAACTAATGGAACCCTATCTTATGTGATGATTGAATGGATGTAACATGTAAATTAGTTAATCACATGAACTGGGTTGATTAAATGTATGTCCAGTCAACAAGAATCCTTATGTGATCACCCTGGTTAACCAAACGAAAAGAAGAAACTCAATGAATGGTGTGATAGAATCTGGAAACTCCCTTTCTCTGTCTTGGTAATATGTGTGGTTGTTCTAATTGATTCTTGTAGGGTGATATAGATGGGGATGGGATCCCCCTATTGTGGTGAAGTTGTTGGTTTGTGGATATGATTCCATGTGGGGTCGTATGTTGGGGCTTGGTTTGGTTCTAGTACTTTGAGGGATCTCACAGATCCCTTTTGTTGTTGTGACTTTACAAGAGAATCGGGTGTGAATACTTATTTTAATGTTTGGTTGTTTTTACTTCCTTGGATTGTGGCTATTCTTGTTAGTTTCCCAGTAGTGAAGAATTATTTAAAATAGAACCACTCTAATTTGATAACAAGAATGGGTTTAATGGGAAATTGTTTCTGGGAATGAGTTATGACTTGGCTGTGGGTGGTGTGCTTTAAAGGAATGAATAGTAATAAGGGTGTTTGTGTATAGGATGGTTTTGGAACCCCAAGATTGGGATGATTGATTGTTTACCTATATGTACAATTTATTTCTTATGTTTCTTATTCGCGGCCCACCCAAGTTGAGAACTTCATGCCGAACACCCCCATTTCAATGGGGGAGAGTGTTTTTACCAACACTCCTATAAGTGGCTGGTTATTATCTCCTTTTCTGATTCCTTTCTTGACTAGCCCAATACTCTGAAGGTAGGCTATGACGGTCTGAGGTCCATTATAGCCCAATATTCTTTGGGCAGGGTAGTTGTGGTGGTTGGCCCATGTGTGTGCGCGGGCATGTTGTTTCCCATGTGTCTTCAGGATGAGGCCTAGGTGTCTTCAGGTGTGGCAGTAGTTTTTCAGGCCCATGTGTCTTCGGGCATGGGGGTAGTTGTTCTGGAACAGGTGTTTGTGAGTTTGGTTACGTGTTGTGGTTGTGTCCCAGGTGTTTTTAGGTGAGATGTGAGGTTTTGGTAGCCTAGGTGTGTGCGAGCGGGGTATGGTAATGGGACTGCAGTGAGAATGGCGGGAGAGGTATGACACATAAGATGACTCCAATAACCAATGGGAAAGTGGTGCAGGGTACCCAAATATCCATGTGCTATTACTATTACTTTACTTGCATTATTTGGGGAGAGTGCCTTGGTGAGGTTGGGTGGATAGTTTCCTTGTTAGGTTCCTCAGTTATCTTCTTTTTCTCATAGGGCATTAGAATGACTCCCCACTTGTGCACAAGAGATTTTGGTTTTCCCTACTGAGTATACCTGTATACTCACCCTACATATATAAAACTACATTCAGGTTTCCATGAGGACTTTGAGGACCGTACAGGACTATACTAGTTCAGACGTTGGGACAGTTGTTGTTGTTGTTTCTATTTTCTTTGGTATTTACCTTTGGTGTTTTCTTGTATTGTAGAACTTCTTATTGAAACATGCATATGGGAATGGATTGTTTGGGCTTTACTTTTACTTCCATTTTTTGTGTTGTTTGGGACTTACTATCTTATATCCCAATCCTACTAAATAAAAAGGGTAATGCCTTCCATTTTTTTACACATGATTTTATACCCTTGGTGCTAGTCGCCACTCTGGGACCTATTGATGGCGGGTCTCGGGAGTCATTATCTCTTCATCAACTTGAAGAAGGAAGGGTCTGGAAATCTATTATCTCATCCCTCATCTTGGTGAATGTGGGATGTGACATAAATGTTAAATTATTTTTGGAGAAATATTTGATTTAATTATGGACTTATGGTGATTTGGATTATTTATGGAAGTGGTTAACCTATCTTGTAGAAAATGTGATTAGGTTAATTACTTTTTTGTATGAGACATTAAGAGTGTTTGATGTTATTTGGAGATAAATGTTACAATTTATCTTGGAAGACTATGTTATAAAATCCTTATAATTTTTGGGTTTCAATCTTATTTTTTATTATTTTGAGGAATTTTAAGGATAATTATTTATCAAATGGTCTTTTTTGAACTTTGGATATTACTATAGAATTTTAGAGATTTAAAAGTAGTTTTTCTTCATACAATGGTTTCTTATTTTGGGGGAATTATCTGATTTTTTCCGATTATTTTTTGTTGTGATTAATATTTCAAGATAGGATGAATAGATAGTTAATCTTTTTTGTATTATGTCATTTTCTAGAAGTTGATTCTAGTGCTTCAAGTGTGACCAAGTCATCCTGAATACTCATCGTTTGGAGAAAAGATGAGTTTGTGGTAGAAATTTATTAAAGGATGAAACTCTACTTAACAAGTAAGTATTTTTCCTTATGTTCTTATTCAAGATTGTAAATAAATTCCTCTACTTTATGAAAAGGATATTAAATCAAAAAACGTTTTTTGTTTACTTTTCCTACTACAAAACCAAATATCGTTTAACCATTCACAAGTTTTTGGTTTTCTAATTGTTAACTTTCTCATGATCATGTGTTCTATCACTCTCCATCGGAACAAGATGGTTAATTTTTCTTCCATATCTATGTTTTCCTATATAGAATTTGTGTTTTTTTTACTTCTCTTTATTTCTTTTGAAGTTGTAGTTTTATTAACCCTTTTTCTGATGTGATTTTGTAATAAAGGTATTTTGAAAAGTCATACCCTAGTTATCGACCCCAAATACAAATTGTGAGGACGTAATTTATTAAAGGGGGGTGGATGTAACATCCTAAGTTTTAAGAAAGAAGCATTATGTTCAATAGCAAACATGATACGTTACATCGAGCTTAAACAAACAACTAAATATTATTATTTAAATGTTACCATTATAAACTAGTTGTTGGAATGGTTAGAATGAATAGTATTAACTGAATTATGAAAATATGGTTTATAAATGTTTATATAGTGATTCATTGGTTACCAAATTTATTATAAATTGAAATAAAAACCAATTGAATATAAATTATGTGTTTTTATGAAAACCTATTTAAATGAGAATAATTGTGTTTATAAAATCATATCACTATTTTTGGATTATATTAATGAAATATAAACTCAATGTGATGTTTAAAATTCATATTATATATTTTCTAGACAATATATAAGAAAAAAATCAATATTAATCATAAAAAAGTATTTTTCAAAAAAATCATTTTTACCGCCTTTTGATGGAGAACCCATTTTAAATATATTTTTTGACACTTTTATAAGTTTTATTTGAAAAAATAATCTTCTTATTTGGAATAGGGACATCAAAATTTAATTTGGTTTAAATTTTGGTATTTTCTGATAAAATTCATATTTTAATGAATAGTGAAAATACTGCATTTTAATTCAAAACTGCCTTTTTGTTTATTTTTTTATATAGTTAGATTATCATTTTAATTTATTTTAAAGTATAATTGGATTAAGTTTTTATCATTTAATCCAATTTTAGTCATTGTAAGTAATTTTACATTGAAATTTGATATAAACACATGTCAATTTATTAATGGTTTTTACTTAAAAAACCATTTTTTCGTTTTGACAGTGGGAATTACTTTTAAATTAATTACTGCAAGTTATTTGTTTTGAATTTTGAAAAATATATTCCATATTTGGAATCATAAGGTCCCTTTTATTTTGGAAATTATGAATAATATATTTAGTAATTATTTTTATTTACCACAGTTAAAGAGTAAATCAGGTAAATAAGGGTAAAAATAATATTATAATAATATAAAACTACCCTAACACATGTCATAATCCTATTGGATGACATATGGAAGACCAAAAAACTCTTGGGATGAAAATTTGTAATTTGGAATCCACTTGGGTGTGATTATGACACTTATAAATTTTATTTTAAAGGAAAATATGTTATAAACATGAATCTTCTTACTAAAACAATTTTAATATGGGTTTATGTAAATGATATATTCTACTATAAATAGTCATTTTAAATATAAAAATATATTTTCCACATCATGGTATTTTATTTATAATTTTTAGACATTAAATAAATAAATTTAATTATGACACAATTGTGATGAATGATTACTTCATTAATAAAAGATTCAAATAAATGGTATTATAAATATTAAAATAAATATTATTTGAAATATTTGATGTCATCCACGAATTTTATAGATGACTATGACATATAAGGATTAATTTAATGTATTTTTTTTTTTTTGAAGGAAGCAAGTTGTTATGAATTTCTGAAAAAGTCAAGTACGAATAGTGTCAAAAATTGACATAATTCATAACTTAAAATATAAAATAGTTTATTAAATGTTATAAAATTAAAAAAAATATAAGATTCAACCAAATGGTTAGGATAAGTCCTAATATTTCATAAGTTAAACTTTTTTTGTTTGTTTGACATGTTATGGTAATTACATTAACACACAAAGTGTAAATAACAAGTTATCATGGTAAGATTAAAAAAGGTAAAATAAGCGTTAAACCAAAAAGATAAGGATTAAAAAAACATTCAAAACTTGTATAATTTTAATTTTATAATGGGTATATGACCCAACATCATCTTATCTTTGAAATAAATTATTTTTGGACCATTAGAAACTGAAAATTAATTTATAATAAATTAATATTTCAAGACTTTTCTGAAAGTGCCCCTCATCTCTCATATAAAAGATAACTTCTCCTTCTCTTTTATTCACACTTAAAAAGCCTTTTGGTTTGGCCAAACTCTATAAAAACCAATTCCTAGAATACCTCACCGCATTCATAAATCCTTAGTTTAGGAATAAAACTCTTCTTAGAAGTGTTAAGGAGTTCTTCAAAGGTGATCAACCGAAGAAGAGGTATCATTTCCTTTAAGTGTTTCTATTTTATTTATTCTTCCACTTCCTTCAAATCTCCTCCAACCATGATGAGATAATAACTCCAGTATCCTTAATATGCTTATATTTTATTATGTTAATATCATCACCTAAATCCATCTCCAATTTCATTAAATAGGAAAGGAATTAATCGTTTGTGCGTACGTGTGAACTGTCACCTCCACAAACCGATCTAATTCGTTTTCCATAACCATCTCTCGTGACTGATTACAATAATGGAATTAATGTTCATATTTGATATTCATGAAATATTAATCATTATAATATAATAGTATATCAATTACATTTTTTACTTCCATGTGCATAAAAATGATAATGTCATTCGTGCGTACATGTGAACTATCACCACCACGAAGCGGTGTGACTCATTTTGATTCATTATATAACTTGTATGATATATATAAGTATATTTAAATTATTATTATTATGTTAATAATATCATGATAATTCTTGAATGATAAAATAATAATTACCTTATTTCCATAATGATAAATGGAAAATGGAAATGTTATTCATGCGTACATTCGACCTATCGTCTCCATGATTATAACGTTGTTCATTTTTCATAACCATAATTAATGGTTTGATTTAAAAAGTATGATTAATGTATAAAATTGATGATTATTTCATGAATACTATTATGGAGATGATGGACTTATGACCACATGAACAAATTACATCATACTGTGTTCATTTTCGACTCAAATACCAAATATCGACAAAACGTCCGACATGAACTCAAAGAATTAACTAATTTATATAAAATGGTAATAAGTGATACAAAAGAAATAAATAATCTTGAAAAAGGTTCTGAAACAATTAGAAATTAACTTAATTTTATTATTCAGGAAGATAAATAATGAACGAGACAAGTCAGACTCAAGGTAAGGGAAATCTTAACTCAGTCTCTATTCATTGAGTTAAATATCCATGTCATTGGTTTTGATTTTACAAAAATATGTGTGAACGACCTCTTATTGTTTTACCTTTAATATCCACTTATATTGGGTATATTTATATTTGTCACACATATTTATGTCATTGATTTATCCTTAATCTAATGATATGATCTTTGTAAGGGATTTCATATCAATCTCCTTTCATTGAGGCATTTATTGATAATTTACACTTTTATTCTTTTATAAGGTGTATATACAGTCACTATGACATTTCATATTCATATTTTGTCTATACTAATGTTATTAATTGTTTTGGTAGATGTATTGATTCATGAAGATTAATATTTAAATGTTCAATGTGGTATGGGACACCTTGAACATTTAAAGCTTTAATTATCAAATATTTTTCTTCATGATATTAATTTAAATATTTATTTATATGGATATAAAATTACTATAAAGAAAATTTTATGTCTATTTTTAATTTCATTAAAAAAATTTAAAATGAATCTTTTTTCTACGACACATTTTACTAAACAAAAAAAATGAATGTTTTTAATGTATGCGGCGACAACGATATAAGGTGAAATAACATAAAGTCTGTGTGGATTTAGTGTAAGTGTGAGATTTATAGAGATATACCCTAAAGCTTTTACATGTTTGATGTGTTTATTCTATGTCATATTTTACAATATTGGTGTGTCATAGAGTACAATTTCCATGTTTCAAGTGGCATGTTTTATGCCTTTGGTGTATATTGTTTTGTGTGATATAGAGATATTGTATCTTCACTGCCTTAGCCAATCGTATTTTTTGACATGGAATTATCATATTGTATTAAATCAAAATGTACGACTAATAATGTTTCATAAGATAAAATGTTAGGATAATGATATGGGTGATGGTTACAACGTGTTGTGACCACATTCCATTTACTCGCATGTTTCATAATGTTCATGTAAATGCATGAATATTCAGGAGTGTCTTGAGGGCTATGTAAGGAGGCCAAGCCATTGACATGGTGTTCTTCTGAGCATGTTTAATGTAACGACCCGAAATATTAAATAAATATTGTTTCCTAATTTTATGTGTTATTTTTATACTCAACAAATGTTTTATTTGATAAACATGATTATAATTAGAATGAGACCATTGGGTTTTGACTGTTATATGACCATCGGTCAATATGACCGCTGTGAACAAAATGTTTTGATTATTGTCTCTAAATATAAGTAATCTTGGTTAATTATTATAGAAAGAAGATTTGATGGCCTCACCTAGTAGTCTTGGACCGATCGAAGCCCATCTAACAGAGCTTGGGAAGGAGGTAGCACCATTGGGCTTTGCTCTGGATCAAATCCAAGCCGAACTTCATCATGTGAAGCTGGAACGGAATCGCCTTCGTGAGAAGTTCAAACTGATAGAAATTACTACTCGGGCAATGTTGACTGAGCCGCCCCAAGCTTCTATCACCCTAGCACACCTTACTCTTAGGTCCTATACTGGTATTATAAGGGGCTATGTAACGAGACTGTAACTACCTTGTGTAATCCTTGTTTTAAATAAAAAATGGGATTTCTTCTTATGATGAAGTTTATGAATTTTCAAATGACCGGATAAATATAGTATGCAAATTTTTGATGAATTTTAGAAAAAAGGATATTTTAAATATGTTTATGTAAACCCTAAATAATTAAAAATGTGTAATGATTTTCAAAAAATGGTCTTCTGCAATTATGTTCAGTACTAAATTTAGAGTCTAATAAGATCAACTTGATTTTTGATGAATAGTAAATTATGAATAGTGATTTTATGATTAGGATTAATAATGTGTCCAAATGAATTAGTAATCTCACTTAAATAAAGTATTAAAATAAGCTAGGCACTTTGATTAAGTAATGTGATTCAATAAAATGGTTAAATAACGGTTTCATAAATTATTATTCAAGTATTAGTTTTTTCGGATGAATAGTGTTTTTTAATTAAAAATTTAATTAAAAATAATTAGAAAATTATTTTTATAAAAATGACTTTATTTTTGAACTCAGAGCATCGATATTATGTTATGGTAATTTTTGGGGATTTTTCTGAAAAAAATGAATTTTCGGTGAATAGTGTATTTATTTAAAAATAAAATTTAAAATATTTAGAAAATTATTTTTATAAAATGGAGTTCATTTTTGAAATCGGAGCATTGATATTTAGTTAAGGTGAAAGTTTGGGATTTTTCTGAGAAAGATGAATTTTTCAGTGAATAGTAAAATTGCAGTTTTAGGGTTTCGGTATGTTTAATGACATCATAATTGTGTCATGATGATGTCATGAGATCTTTTAAGGGTTGGCCGGCCAAGGGTGATGAATTATTGTTTTGGGGGCCCCATGTGGCCTAACTCCATGATAAATGCCAAGGGAGAGCACATGGGTTTGAGAAAAGCACATGTGAGGTGTCCCTTGGCCATTAATGCCTTGTCCCCTCACTTTCCCTATAAATACCAAGCCCTCCTCTCATCCATTCGACTCCCCACTCATTCACAACGAATTTATGGTCTCATTACCTCCCAAGGAGTCCTCCCAAGGTGCCCCAAGCCCTCAAGGTCCCAACCTTTGAGGTTTAAGAGTTACATTTTAAGGTAAGGGATCCGACCTCTCTCTTTCATTTCAAGTAATCTCTTTTATGTCATTCCTTTTATGCTACATGTTCTTATGTTGGAGGATGTTCTTTTATACTCCTCTTACTGCCCTTTTTATGTTCATATAATGAGAGATCCCCTATTACTCTCATTATTTCGTTTTATGAAGTTTTAAGTGGCGCCGTTAGGCTGCCGAAATTTTTGTAACGGATTCTTTCTCCCTTCTCATTTTTCAAGATCTATTTTCATGTAAAGTATTTCAAGTTCCTTTTTATTATGTTGGGGTATGATCTCTAAATTTATCATACAGATCTTTTATGATCATATGATGAGAGACCCCATTTGATCGCTTCAATTCGGTATTTTGATGTTTTAAGTGGCGCCGTTAGGCTGCCGAATTTTTAAGTGGTTCTTCACCCTTCTCGTTTTGAAGTTCTACTTTCATGTCAATTATTTCAAGTTCCTTTTTGTTATGTTTGGGTATGATATCTATATCTATAATACTGGAATCTTATGTTCATATGATGAGAGACCCCATTTGATCTCTTCAATTCAGTATTTTGAAGTTTTAAGTGGCGTCGTTAGGCTGCCGAATTTTTAAGTGGTTCTTCACCCTTCTCGTTTTGAAGTTCTACTTTCATGTCAATTATTTCAAGTTCCTTTTTGTTATGTTGGGGTATGATCTCTATATCTATCATACTGGACTCTTATGTTCATATGATGAGAGACCCCATTTGATCTCTTCAATTCAGTATTTTGAAGTTTTAAGCGGCGCTGTTAGGTTGCCGAATTTTTAAGTGGTTCTCACCCTTCTCGTTTTGAAGATCTACTTTCATGTCAATTCTTTCAAGTTACTTTTTTTTATGTTGGGGAATTATCTCTATATATATCATACTGAACTCTTATGTTCACATGATAAGAGACCCTATTTGATCTTTTCAAATCGTTTTTGTTGAAGTTTAAGTAACGCCGTTAGGCTGTCGAACTTTCATAAGAGAAATCTAATTTTTGTCTTCCTTCCATGTTTTTCATTTCAAATGGTATGTCCTTGAAATTTCACTACCATGATCATGTATCCTTCTTATTCTGTCCATATACTGTTTTATGGGTCATTTATGAATGTTTGACCCATTTTCCCTCTCTTTTTAATGTCTTCTAAAACCTCATAACATAGCCGTTATACTGCAGAATTTCCGTCTCAAAATGTCTCTCTCTTTTTCTAAAGTTCTTTTATATTATTAAGTGAATACTCAAAGCTCTTTCTTCTAAAGGGGTATTCACATATATACCAAAATGTTCTATTTTAAATTCTGGGATTTACATACATGAGACCCACCTTCCTTTTCTGTGGGTTTTAAGGTGACGTAAAGATCATGTCTTTAAAGCAGTTTTTAAAACATTGTGATTATGAAATGAAACCCATTTATTTTATGCTATATGGGTTATTTATGAAATGTTTGATGATGATATATGTGGCTCACATGATAATAAAGACAAATTTAAGGGTGCGCCCTGATAGCGCTCCAATGCATTGGGTAATGATGTAACCACTAGAGATTACAATTTTAACGATTCCTTGGTGAATAACCTTGGTAATTTTTAACGACACCTTGGGGATGGACCTTGGTGAAACGAAATGATTGTCAATATTAAATGTTGCAGCCACATCTTCAAGTTATGAAAAATTTTGTTTTTATTATGAAATGCCTCATGATTTCTTTCTCATGCCTTAAAGTTCTTTTTATGTCCTTATTGAAGTATATCAAGTTTACATGTAAAATGTTCCTCTTGTTTCCCTTACTGGGCCTTCTGCTCACCCTTTCTTTTGATGTATGTCCCCAGGTTATGAGATGCAGTAATGAACCTAGAATGAACTTAAGGAGATGCCTTTCAAGTGTTTAAGAAGGATGTTTTATGTTGTTTTCATGTATTATGTTCCTGGTTTCCAAGACACTAGACCTTAAAGATCCTCAGTTTTGTGTAATGTAATGAAAGTTTATGTTATAAAATGGCGGGATGCTATAGTTGGTATCAAAGGATGGTTTAGTTATTTGTGGAAATTAGGATATGAAAACTCTAGGAAGAACCCTATAGAAAATTTTAATATAGGAAATCTTCCTGGTATTTTGGTGAGTATTGAGTAAGGGGTTGCCAAGCAAATACATCCCTGTCTGGATACGAGCAGGTAGAGGTGGCTCTGGAACAGATGTACATAGGGGTAAAACCCGAAAACACCGCTTTGAGCTAGACTCGAACGGGAACTGGTACACGACAATGGGCCTTGCTGCACTCTTGGTTACGACACTCCCGGGGGATATGCTTTGGTAAATTCATAAGCTTGGTATGAACCATTGTTAAAGGAACAAAGATAAAATAAAATAAAGGTTCACATAAGAATATATGATCATTCATAACCTAGATGGGAACCTAGGAGATCACAAGTTAGGGTATACCTTTCATATACAAGTTATCCTTATATGCTTTCAGTTCCTTTTCATGATTATTAGCTAAGTACTTAATCCCCTAATTATGCTTTCTCTTCTTAGTTAATGGTGGGAAACGGAAGAACATGTTCCGACAACCAATGTGATAGGAAATGCGACGATCTTTGTATTAATATGACAGGGATGATTAGGGGATTAAAATATGATTATTATTTTGGAAGACGTTCATTATTTTGGGAACCATATTTGATCGAGGTAAATAGATTACTACGGTATTTTCATTGAGGAGTAAGGTTGACTTATATTTTGAAGAATCGATGAATTTAAGGTGAACTTATAGTAATTTAGGTTACTTATGAGAATGACTAACCTATCTTGGGTAAAATATGTTTAGGTTAGCTACTTTTTTTATAAGATGTTAGGAGTGGTTGATGTTGTCTGGATATGAACAATGAAGTTGTTTTGGAAGACTATGTTATCAAATCCTTCTTGTATTTGGGTTTCAATATTAGTTTGGTTTGTTTTGAGGAATTTTAAGGACCATTATTTATGGAATGGTCTATGATGAACTTTGGGTAGTACCATGGAACTTTGATGATTTAAAAGTAGTTTCCATTCCTATGGGATTCTTTCTTTTTGAAGAGTTGTTTTACCTTAACCTTTCTGTTTTTGGGATAATGTTTAAAGATAGAAGAAATAGATAGTTAATCTTTTGTAGATTATGTGATTCTATAGACGATGATTCTTGTGCTTTTATGAGACCAAGTGTTTTTGAATTCTCATCATTTGGAGAAAAGATTAGTGTTGGTAGGGACTTGTTAAAGGATGAAACTCTACTTGAAGGTAGGTATATTTTCTTATGTTTTTGTTCTATGTAGTAAATGAAATCCTCAAAATTATGAAAAGAAACGTAAAACAAAAATGTTGTTGGTTTACGTTTCCTACTAGGTAATCAAAGACCGTTTACACACATCATAAGTTTGGGATTTTCTCATGGTTAACTTTCTCCTAATCATGTTCTCTATCACTCTCCCTCAGAACTTGACCCTTTGTTTTCTCCTCCATGTCCATGTTTTCCTACATGGAACCCTAGTGTGGGTTAACTCGGGTGACCTTTGTACTTCCCTTTCTTTCTTTTAAAGTAATAGTTTTACTGACTCCTTTTCCGATGTGGGACTTTCAATGAAATTTCAAAACCCAATTTTAAAAAAATTGCGAGGACGCAATTTCTTAAGGGGGGAAGAATGTAACGACCCGAAATATTAAATAAATATTGTTTCCTAATTTTATGTGTTATTTTTATACTCAACAAATGTTTTATTTGATAAACATGATTATAATTAGAATGAGACCATTGGGTTTTGACTGTTATATGACCATCGGTCAATATGACCGCTGTGAACAAAATGTTTTGATTGTTGTCTCTAAATATAAGTAATCTTGGTTAATTATTATAGAAAGAAGATTCGATGGCCTCACCTAGTAGTCTTGGACCGATCGAAGCCCATCTAACAGAGCTTGGGAAGGAGGTAGCACCATTGGGCTTTGCTCTGGATCAAATCCAAGCCGAACTTCATCATGTGAAGTTGGAACGGAATCGCCTTCGTGAGAAGTTCAAACTGATAGAAATTACTACTCGGGCAATGTTGACTGAGCCGCCCCAAGCTTCTATCACCCTAGCACACCTTACTCTTAGGTCCTATGCTGGTATTATAAGGGGCTATGTAACGAGACTGTAACTACCTTGTGTAATCCTTGTTTTAAATAAAAAATGGGATTTCTTCTTATGATGAAGTTTATGAATTTTCAAATGACCGGATAAATATAGTATGCAAATTTTTGATGAATTTTAGAAAAAAGGATATTTTAAATATGTTTATGTAAACCCTAAATAATTAAAAATGTGTAATGATTTTCAAAAAATGGTCTTCTGCAATTATGTTCAGTACTAAATTTAGAGTCTAATAAGATCAACTTGATTTTTGATGAATAGTAAATTATGAATAGTGATTTTATGATTAGGATTAATAATGTGTCCAAATGGAATAGTAATCTCACTTAAAGAAAGTATTAAAATAAGCTAGGCACTTTGATTAAGTAATGTGATTCAATAAAATGGTTAAATAACGGTTTCATAAATTATTATTCAAGTATTAGTTTTTTCGGATGAATAGTGTTTTTTAATTAAAAATTTAATTAAAAATAATTAGAAAATTATTTTTATAAAAATGACTTTATTTTTGAACTCAGAGCATCGATATTATGTTATGCTAATTTTTGGGGATTTTTCTGAAAAAAATGAATTTTCGGTGAATAGTGTATTTATTTAAAAATAAAATTTAAAATATTTAGAAAATTATTTTTATAAAATGGAGTTCATTTTTGAAATCGGAGCATTGATATTTAGTTAAGGTGAAAGTTTGGGATTTTTCTGAGAAAGATGAATTTTTCAGTGAATAGTAAAAATGCAGTTTTAGGGTTTCGGTATGTTTAATGACATCATAATTGTGTCATGATGATGTCATGAGATCTTTTAAGGGTTGGCCGGCCAAGGGTGATGAATTATTGTTTTGGGGGCCCCATGTCGCCTAACTCCATGATAAATGCCAAGGGAGAGCACATGGGTTTGAGAAAAGCACATGTGAGGTGTCCCTTGGCCATTAATGCCTTGTCCCCTCACTTTCACTATAAATACCAAGCCCTCCTCTCATCCATTCGACTCCCCACTCATTCCCAATGAATTTCTGGTCTCATTACCTCCCAAGGAGTCCTCCCAAGGTTCCCCCAAGCCCTCAAGGTCCCAACCTTTGAGGTTTAAGAGTTACATTTTAAGGTAAGGGATCCGACCTCTCTCTTTCATTTCAAGTAATCTCTTTTATGTCATTCCTTTTATGCTACATGTTCTTATGTTGGAGGATGTTCTTTTATACTCCTATTACTTCCCTTTTTATGTTCATATAATGAGAGATCCCCTCTTACTCTCATTATTTCGTTTTATGAAGTTTTAAGTGGCGCCGTTAGGCTGCCGAAATTTTTGTAACGGATTCTTTCTCCCTTCTCATTTTTCAAGATCTATTTTCATGTAAAGTATTTCAAGTTCCTTTTTATTATGTTGGGGTATGATCTCTAAATTTATCATACAGATATTTTATGATCATATTATGAGAGACCCCATTTGATCGCTTCAATTCAGTATTTTGATGTTTTAAGTGGCGCCGTTAGGCTGCCGAATTTTTAAGTGGTTCTTCACCCTTCTCGTTTTGAAGTTCTACTTTCATGTCAATTATTTCAAGTTCCTTTTTGTTATGTTTGGGTATTATCTCTATATCTATCATACTGGACTCTTATGTTCATATGATGAGAGACCCCATTTGATCTCTTCAATTCAGTATTTTGAAGTTTTAAGTGGCGCCGTTAGGCTGCCGAATTTTTAAGTGGTTCTTCACCCTTCTCGTTTTGAAGTTCTACTTTCATGTCAATTATTTCAGGTTCCTTTTTGTTATGTTGGGGTATGGTCTCTATATCTATCATACTGGACTCTTATTTTCATATGATTAGAGACCCCATTTGATCTCTTCAATTCAGTATTTTGAAGTTTTAAGTGGCGCCGTTAGGTTGCCGAATTTTTAAGTGGTTCTTCACCCTTCTCGTTTTGAAGATCTACTTTCATGTCAATTCTTTCAAGTTACTTTTTGTTATGTTGGGGAATTATCTCTATATCTATCATACTGAACTCTTATGTTCACATGATAAGAGACCCTATTTTATCTTTTCAAATCGTTTTTGTTGAAGTTTAAGTAACGCCGTTAGGCTGTCGAACTTTCATAAGAGAAATCTAATTTTTGTCTTCCTTCCATGTTTTTCATTTCAAATGGTATGTCCTTGAAATTTCACTACCATGACCATGTATCCTTCTTATTCTGTCCATATACTGTTTTATGGGTCATTTATGAATGTTTGACCCATTTTCCCTCTCTTTTTAATGTCTTCTAAAACCTCATAACATAGTCGTTATACTGCAGAATTTCCGTCTCAAAATGTCTCTCTCTTTTTCTAAAGTTCTTTTATATTATTAAGTGAATACTCAAAGCTCTTTCTTCTAAAGGGGTATTCACATATATACCAAAATGTTCTATTTTAAATTCTGGGATTTACATACATGAGACCCACCTTCCTTTTCTGTGGGTTTTAAGGTGACGTAAAGATCATGTCTTTAAAGCAGTTTTTAAAACGTTGTGATTATGAAATGAAACCCATTTATTTTATGCTATATGGGTTATTTATGAAATGTTTGATGATGATATATGTGGCTCACATGATAATAAAGACAAATTTAAGGGTGCGCCCTGATAGCGCTCCAATGCATTGGGTAATGATGTAACCACTAGAGATTACAATTTTAACGATGCCTTGGTGAATAACCTTGGTAATTTTTAACGACACCTTGGGGATGGACCTTGGTGAAACGAAACGATTGTCAATATTAAATGTTGCAGCCACATCTTCAAGTTATGAAAAATGTTGTTTTTATTATGAAATGCCTCATGATTTCTTTCTCATGCCTTAAAGTTCTTTTCATGTCCTTATTGAAGTATATCAAGTTTACATGTAAAATGTTCCTCTTGTTTCCCTTACTGGGCCTTCTGCTCACCCTTTCTTTTGATGTATGTCCCCAGGTTATGAGATGCAGTAATGAACCTAGAATGAACTTAAGGAGACGCCTTTCAAGTGTTTAAGAAGGATGTTTTATGTTGTTTTCATGTATTATGTTCCTGGTTTCCAAGACACTAGACCTTAAAGATCCTCAGTTTTGTGTAATGTAATGAAAGTTTATGTTATAAAATGGCGGGATTCTATATTTAAGCCTCCTGTCAATTCTCCCAAGCTTTATTCATCTTTCTCCCTTGGTTTCTAAGATATATTATCATATCGTGGTTGTGAGGAGGTTCTCACCCAAGCATTGGGTGATTCGGTCGATTTTTCAACACACCCTAGAGGGAAGAGTCCTTTAGTAGTTCCTCAGTGATTTTACTCGACTATGGTCAAAGGTACATACATTCTGGTTTCAGTTTTTCATAGCATGGTGGTTTTGGGATTTGAGGCTTCTGAAGTCTTCCACTATATTGATGAAGTGTTATTTGATCCTTAAAACCCCTTCAGTACCTACTACATGACCCTCAAATTATTGGTGATGTGTCAGTAGTCATGAGATCCATGTTTTCTCAATGAATATCTATAGTATATATATGGTCTACCATAGAGTTTTTTTTAAATGCGTTTTTAAAAAAAATCAGAAACCGCTTAGGTTAATTTTTTTTAATTGCGCTACAAAGGCGGCATCAGCGATGCCGCCTTTACTTTCCCGCGCCGCCTTTGGCCCGGATCGATGACATAGCAAAGGCGGTCAGAGGGAATCTGCCTTTTTCCTCTGGGTAAGGCAAAAGGCGGCTTCTGCGATGCCTCCTTTGGCCTTACGTAGAGGCCAAAGGCGGCTTTCGCGATGCCACCTTTGTCCGAAATCCCTATAAAAGGGCGGCCACCCCCCCCCCCATCCTCACTTTAATCTTGCCTTCTTTTCTCCAAAATTCTCTCTCTCTCTATAAAAAAATAATTTGTTGTGAGAGTTTTTATGAAGCTTCATTTATAGGTATGTTTCTTTATTTAATTTAATGTTTTTATTTAATTAATTTAATTCTTTTTAGTTTTAAATATTTCTTTTTTTAAGTAGTTTAGGTAGTTCTTAATATTTGGTTATTTAGTTTCTGTAATTAGTTATATATAGTTTGAAATAATTATTGTTAGGTAGTATAGATTAAGTATAGATTAACTTAGGATTAAGTATTTTGAAATTTTGGTAGCTTAAAGATTATGCGGTTATCTAAGAAATTAAATTCATGTCTGGATACAAACAAGTGGGTGTGGATCTGGCACAGATGTACATAGGGGTAAAACTCGAAAACACTGCTTTGAGCTAGACTCGAACGGGAACTGGTGCATGATAACGGGCCTTGCTGCATCCTGGTTTGACACTCCCAGGGAATATGCTTAAGATGATTCATATTTTCTTTATAAACTACTAAAATTTCTAAAAAAAGAAAAATCAAATCAATATGTTTATCAATGATAAAATGATAAATTTAATGTTATAGAATCAAATAAGGACATACGCATTAAATATTTAAAGTTAGTTAATTAAAATTAACTAATGAATATAATATGATTAATGATTAAAGAATAAATAATTAAATAATAACTTAATAATGATTAAATAGTGATTAAAGAATGGTTGTATAGTTAAAAACTGTATTAAGAAAATCAGTTTAAAATGACAATTATAATTATTTAAAATGAAATGGAGAAGAAAATGTTTTAAAATATAAAGATTATATAGTTTAGAAATAATATGTACTATTAGACATAATTAATTATAGAATAATTAATAAATAACATAGGATTAAAACATGGATCCATATAATGATTATCTAACGATACTGATGGAAATATAAAGTGAAATGAAGAAGAACAAACACATTAAAAAAAGGTGCCTTAAAATTACATTCTAAGAAATATCATATGGTCAAACATCATTGTTAATATTTGTTACACTATCATAATTTTGATGAAAGAAACATTTTTGACGTAGAGAGTCATGTTTGCCTATGTGTACTGCTATGGGGAGATTATTCAAACTGATCAAGGAGCTTCTTATAGTACTCAACCAATTACTGGTGGTTAGTATAGTTGATTGTGTAACCATAAGTGACCTTCAAGAGAGAATTTGTGGTTCCTTAAATCTGGGACCCGATCAAGAGATCGTGTCTATGTGCTATAGACATTTGCAATTTCCGAAAACACTGTGGAATCTGGCTTGTCCATTGGTTGCTGATGCGCAGTGGGTCCAAGCAATTAATTTATTTTCTCAATGTTCAGATGGTACCATTAAGGAGTTATACGTTGATGTTGCTACTGTACAACAACAACGTCCAATTGTACGAAGACCTATAATTATAAGAGTGGTTGAAGAAAGTTCACCCCATAAAATTGAGCCTATTCCAAATGATGCAGTAGAAGATGACAACATAGATGATATTCTAGATATATATGTTAATCCAACTATCGATGTGGAGTTTCGTAATGATGGATCAGATGGTGCCAATAGTGCTGATGAGGAGGGATCAACAAAAGATATGGGGGAGGTTTTGAGAAATGCATTAGTTGTACATCAACCTCGACCTACAATAAATCATCCACCACTCTTTTCATCTTGGTCAGAAGCAATGACACGCATGCCTGAATTCAACAATACTGTTCTCACACTAACAATTGAGTTCCCTGTAGTTGTACCAGATAGGTTTAGTGAGCTGGAAAAAACCTTATATATTGGAAGGAATTTTCCTAGTAAAGATGCCTTAAAAAGCACCCTAAAGAGATTTCATATTGAGAGACACTTAAACTATGTAGTTCACGAATCATGTCATAGTAAATATATTATATGGTGTGAGAAGTATGGGGATGATTTTAGATTTTTCTTGAGGGCGATTCCAAACATTACATTTGGAGGTTGGAGAATCTCGAGGATTGAGGTGGCTCATACTTGCATTCAGCCAAGCCTCACACAAGATCATACCTCATTGGATGCAGAATTTGTGTTATCTATTTTTGTTGAGATGATTTATACATGTAAAGATGTTCCAATATCCCTTGTGAAAGAGATGATTCAATATAAATTTGGTTATAATATTTCCTATAATAAGGGAT